>JAQMRL010000001.1:68383552-69773523 GCA_035578175.1 Catonia carolina | reverse complement strand
TCAAATTATGAAGACTTGTATCAACAAGAGCCTTTTTAAAATATTTTTCTAAACTTGTTTTCAAATTTTTGTTTAGAACATTACTTTACATTATAAAAAAATCTAGGATAAAAGAATGACATTTGTTTTCATGAAGTAAATATTTTTCATGTGATAACCACAGGCCTGGGAAGCGGAAACTGGTTTATTTATTATCATTCCACTTATTCTATGGATAATTGAAACAGAAAATGACTTCAAGATCAATACAATGATTCTCTAATGATAACAATACAAAAACTATAATCTTAAAAGGAAGTTCATAGGAAAAACTGCTTATTTAACAAGGTAGTTCATAGATTCTGCCTCAAAGACTTACTCCTAAATAATTTATACGGTTCCATAAAAATGCAGAGATTATCACCACACTGGATTTAAGTAACTCCTTTAAAATGTTATATACCTGTATGTATGTAACCCCAACCCCTTGTCCTTATGATAAACCTTATGATATTATATAAAGCCAATGAGGTAATAATTTTTGCATAAGAATATTATGGATTAAATAATATGATACAGGAATAATCTTAATATTTTTAAAATTTTATAATGTGGATTACATTTAACACTTTAACCGTATCATGAATTTTCGATCACTAACAGTATCATCCGGTCTCTGAGACCAGCAGTATTTTTCATTACTTAGGTTGAATTTTTACTTGAACACCAAGATTTATTTAAAATTACGGTTTAATATATGCATGTATTATATACAATTTGGAACTACAGTGCTTAAATTTTTTGTCTTTGTATAGTTTTGTAAATAATGTGTATACATGGTAATAAAAAACAATCTTATATTTTTGTACATAACTTGTTTATTATTTTTTTTTTCAAAACAATTTCTATTATAAAATAAGTGACAGTCAAATGTATTTTAAAATTGGTATCAACTGAACAAGGATTTTGTTAGTCCAAAAGTCAAATCTTTGTAGCACAAGAAGTGCACACTTTCCTGCTGCATTCCAGGCATATTGGTTGGTCACATTTTATGCATTTGTAATTTGTCTTCCTTTCCTTTGCTGGTGGACACTTAGAGCAGGTTTTCCTTTTTTCCGGCTTGTCATTTGGGATGCAGCCATCTTGGTTTTGAGGATCTTCGTTCCCAACATACGCTTGTATGGTAGCCCTGATGTCACGTGGTAGGTTTAGTATTTCCAACCGTCTGGTCATATGTGGCTTTATGAGCTCCATTGCCAGGTCTTGTACGAATAGGTATCTAGGCACAAGAGGATTACCTCGAAATGAAAGGTACAAGATGAAGGAGTTGATGCAACTAATATCTAACATTTGATAGAATATTGCGAGGGGCCACCTCCTGATTCTTCGACTGGACGAATATATCGCACATTTCATGTCCAGCAGGTCCACCCCTGCTTTCGTTTTATTGTAGTAACAAACCATTTCAGGTTTGTTTTTTCTGTTACCTGTTTCAATGCTGTGGTGCATTGATGACACCAATATTACCGCCTTATTTTTTGGCACAACAGAAAGCAAAGTTGTATTGCCTGCAAATCAATGTAGGGTTGATCCAACTTTTCTAGCTGGAGATGGTAAGAATTCAGGAGGTATTTCCCTTTTATTTCTTTTCATAGTACCCACATACGTCAATGATTGGTCTCCAAGCCAATGATCGGTCTCTATAAAAACCTTGGAATAACTGGATCTATTTAGCGGCAGTTGGAATTACTGTGTTAAAGACGAGTACGTACTGTTTAAAATTATGCTGTTTAATAACAAAGCAAAATAATTAAAAAGCAGCACACATTCAAATAGAATAATGATAAAAAGTTTTTTGAACTCCCTATATTGATCTATATCGGTCTATATTTGAAGACCCCCCTAAAAGAATGTTGTATATCATATTTTGCTAATTTCTCAGGAATTGAAAAAAATATATATTTATTACCAGCATAAGATTTTCTTTGAAATTATTGCGTAACATGCAATAGCAGTGTACTACAAGTGCATTCCTGTCAATTAAATTTAGAAATGTAAAGTAATATTAAGGTACTTACAAATTTCTTTAAAATATTTTTGGAACAACGTTGTATATCCCGAAATTCGCTCCAGTGGAAGAACGTTGTACATCACAATATTGTATAACAAACCGGAAAAACAAACTAAACATTGTCTTTACTTGCAGAATTTCTAATTAAATTCATTTTTTAATATTCACAGTTACATATAAGAATAACAACAATAAAAATGTAATACATGGTTAATAAATGAATTAGGTCAGATTCCGTTATATGCCCCCAATACTTTTCCCTGTATTTTTCCTTTCTTTTTGCTGTATTAAACATTAAATGTAAGCAATATAATGTAATGTAGTTTTCAGTTAAAGGACTAACAGGGAAATAACCTATAAACTGAATAATAATGAATGAGTAATTTTATTCACACACCAAAATGAACAGACAAAATTTTACCGAAAGTTTTTACTGAGGTGGCCAAAAAGCCGCAATGTCTTGAAGTATAGCTTCAAATGGGTTAGTGTTATCATTGAGTTGTTTCCGCCACATAAATTCACAAAGGTAGCTGTCGATCATTTTCGAATGAGTGCCATACTGACGCCGAAAGCTTGACTTAGCTACGCCCCACATTCTTTCAACAGTGTTTGTGTGAGCACCAGTTTGCGGATCAATAAAGTTTTCACTGTGGTTGACAGTGTTGTGATCGTAGTTCCTGTTAGCATTCCTTATTCCATTGTAGGATCGCCACTTATCGGACATGATGCATGTTCCTGGTGCAATGCTTTCAACAATGATGGGAATAAGCGAAGCAGCAGATCTGTCCTCAACAGCATATAAAAAACATTCTTTTGTCTCGCGACAAATGCCACCAAAAACCCACTGTTGTTTTGGCACCCTACCGACGTTATACTTTCGCTTGGCGAATACCGATTCATCAATCTCCACTGTCAGTCCAGGACCTCCTATTACAATTGGATTGGCTAGTAATTTAGCTGCACACACCTCTCGTATGTAGTTATTCCAGTCGACTACAGTGTTGTGATTAATTTTTAGTTCCCGCTCACAGAAATTTACACTTGTAAGTTTATGGCTCCAACAATAAATGAATAACAACACTTTGTCGAAACCCAAACGCGAATTTTCCAACCAAGTGTTGGATCTTAATTGAACATCCTGACGGCACGTGTTTTTTCTGCAACGCCAACGTTCCCGAGTGTCCGTAACGCTTAATGTCATTTCATGACCATTATCACAAAGTTTTTCTGTTGATATAATATTAACATTTTGGAAAAATGACACGCACCTTTCTTTTACCTTCGTCAGTTCATAAACTTCGAAAATATTTGAAGGTAAATCCATTTTCAACAATGTTAACACTAAACGCAGGTACACTACTTAACTGTACAGGTAAGACAGTTGAACTGAAACGTTGCAATGGCGCGCGGACTGCCGTAATCGGGATTCCCGACAGAACGATAAGATAACAGCGACAACAATAGCGGAATACCTCGAAATGCTAGTTTATTAATAAATAATATATAATTAAATTATATTGCTTACATTTAATGTTTAATACAGCAAAAAGAAAGGAAAAATACAGGGAAAAGTATTGGGGGCATATAACGGAATCTGACCAATGAATTAATAATGTGAAGTAAATAGGTAGTAATGTTTTTAGTCTTCTTCTTCTTCTTCTGACATCCACGGCATAGGCATGTCTGCCTGTTCCGGTCTATAAGATTGCCTCCTTCTATTAATTTTTAATTTTGACGATTTCTTTTTAATTTTTTAATTTCTAGTTTTGTTCCCATCTTTTCCTAGGCCTTCCAATATCTCTTCTTCCTGTTGGTTTATATTTCAGAGCCTGAAAGGGGATTCTATCAGATGGCATTCTTTCCAGATGTTCTCTCCATTTGATTCGATACTTCTCCATCATCCCGTTCAATGACTCCACCTTTAGCTCATTTCGAATATCTTCATTTTGCAAGAGATCCAATCTTGTACAGCCTTTAACACTCCTTAGAAAGCGCATTTCTGCCGCCTGAATTCTGCTTGCTTCCTTTTTACCGAGAACCCATGCTTCACTTCCATACAACAATATTGGGATGGCCATGGTCTGGTAGAATTTCATTTTCGTTTCTCTCCTTGCTTTGTTCTTCAAGCTCCTATGGATTGTTCCGCAAAGATATTGGAATTTATTTTATTCGAAACATCTATGTCTTTCTCATAGGTGAGTGTACAGCCCAAGTATGTAAAAGCAGAAACTTGCTCCAAAACTGAATCTCTAACCACTATCTTCGTTCGAACTGGCCATTTCCCTTTGAAAGCCATCACTTTAGTTTTTGCAGCTGAGATACGAAGGTCATACTCTTCACATACTTTAGTCAGTTGGTATATGGAGTATTGCAGGTCGTCTTCTGTTTCCTGGATCAGGATTTGGTCATCTGCAAACAGAAGTGTATTTATAAAACACTCACGTCCAATCATTATTCCTGCATTTACCTTCTCCTTCCATTTTCCTAAAACTTC
Source organism: Catonia carolina (assembly GCA_035578175.1). Taxonomy (NCBI): domain Eukaryota; kingdom Metazoa; phylum Arthropoda; class Insecta; order Hemiptera; family Achilidae; genus Catonia; species Catonia carolina. Next base: position 69,768,979 of record JAQMRL010000001.1, on the reverse strand, counting down.
ATCTACATATAAATTATATAGTGTTGGAGAGAGGCTACATCCTTGTCTTAATCCTTTGTTTATCAATCGACGGTGTTAAGGTAAAGTGTGGTAAGCCTCATTTTCAAAATTTTACAGTAGGAGCAAAAATTGTTCACTCAATGAGTTTTTGGTTTATATTACTTATTTGGTTAGTTTTAAGTAGTAATAATATCTCACTTCATTTCTTGTAAAAATTTTCACTATTCTTCAATAAATAAAATAAATATTTTAAAAATTCTGAAAATTTTGAGGGTTACAACATTTTACCTTATTTGATAGTGTTGGTTAAAAGAAAAATCAACTTGTGACTGTATAACAACCATTTATTTTTATTCAATACAAAATTCTAAAATTGGACAATATAAATAGAAATTAACTTTTTATTATAAAATTTCATAGAAAAATTATGAATTTACTAAAAAGTAGTGAAAAATAATTTTATGATTTTAATTTTACAGAAAAGCCACCATAACAATAAAAACAACAATTAATTATTGAGAGAACAATATAAAAATAATGTATTAGCAAAACAGTCTTACGACAATTAAAAATACTACTTAAAAAACAACTTGATGATTTAATTTACAGAAATGCCACTATAACAATAGAAAAGACAATTAATTATTGAGAAACGGTACAAAAATAATGTAATTTCAAAACAGTCTACAAATAACCTAATGATTTTAATTTACAAAAAAGTCACCATAACAATTTCTTTACACTTCATCTTCTTCATCTGTTTCATTAAGAACATCTGGGATATCATTTCTTTTAGGAAGGCTCTTGTATTCTCCATGGTACCTACTAGGAATTATTCCTTTAAGGCATAAGCTGTTCAAGTCTTTGTACTTTTGGATGGCAATGGGAATCTGAGAATCATACAAATTTTTAGGATGAATATTGTCACCTGACCGTCTGTTTCTGTCACAAAACTTTAAATGGATTGGTAAAGCTGAATCGTCAAAACTAGTGTAAATTTCTGCTATATTATTTCCTTTGTATATAGCTACTTTACAAACATCGGCTATTTTTATTTGAAAGCCTTCTTCACTTTTTATTCTGGAGTCTGGTAACACAGACTGCTGTAGATCTTTCCAATTCTGGAATGTTTTGTAGCTAACAACCTCAACGTTATATGGCTTCTCAGAAATCCTACTATTTGTTACAATGGTAGGCCATTCACATGGGGCCCATATTATTTTATCTTTGTAGTTCCCCCCAGGGGGCACCCATTCTTATATATATGAATGCTCGTCCATGCATATATATGTGGGTGTTCGGGTGTGGCAACCCCGGGACCCCAGCTAAGAGCTAACCTTATTTCAAAACTATACACAGGTTGCTCTTACACTACACACAACAATAATACTACATCACACACACCACACTTTCTCTCAACACACACATTTACATACCCTACACTCAACACATACACAAAGTTTTTCTTACACACATTTATAATGCTGGCGAGGATGGGATGCGGGCTGGTCGTGCGTAACCCTTTCCAGATTGGAAGGTCTGGACTGTGGTTGTGCTGCTGTGAGCTTGCTCTGCCGAGGCTTTGCGCCATCCTTTAGCCCTTCCAGTCGCTTCGGTACTGTGGCAAGAAGTGGACCATGGGTAAGAGTGTCGGAGCTCTTACTGCTGCGTGCGAGCCTCTGGGACGTCGGTATCAGTGGGTCAGGCAGTACCTGACTCCCCGGCCCGGATGAAATACGTGGGAGATGGCTGCCGGGAGTACTCGGCCGGGTCCTTCTTTTTACTAGGGACCTGCGGCGTGCGCGGGTCATCTCTCCGCCCGCACCCTGCTTTCACGATGACTGGAAAAGCACTAAAGATAATGTCAAATAAACAATCTTCCCTCGGATGTAAAAGACTATGGTCTAGCTTGTCTGATGATAGTGATAATAGTGGTGTATTAAGTAACACGGACAAATTTTTCGTTGTTCGTTGTGTTGCAGAAGAAGGGTCGCTATCAAAAGTTTCCCCCTTCATTATTAACAGGTCTGTGCAGTCGGTTTGTGGCTCCCCACATTCAATTAAAAAACTAAGGAATGGTACTTTGTTAATTGAAACAACGTCTGCGAAGCAAAGTAGCAGCGTTGTTAAAATTACACAAATAGGAAGTACTGCAGTCACTGTTGAACCGCATAGATCCCTCAACTCATCTCGAGGAGTGGTTTACTCTCGAGATATACATGATATGTCTGAGGCTGAGTTATTGGAGGAGCTTACCCCCCAGCGAGTGACGCAAGTAAAAAGAGTTACGCGTCGGGAAAATGGTATTGATGTCGGTACCCCGACACTTATCATAACATTTTCCACCCCACAACCTCCAGATCGTCTAAAGTTGGGTTACTTGTCTGTTCGAGTGAGACCGTATGTCCCAAACCCTCTGCGCTGTTTTCAGTGCCAGGAATACGGACATACGAAAATTAACTGCAAGAAACCTGCGATATGCGCAAAGTGCAGTTCACCTGACCACTTAGACAGCGAATGCACTTCTGAAACAGAACTGTGTGCAAACTGTAAAGGAAGTCATTCAGCAAGGTCTCGGGAATGCCCTAAGTATAAAGAAGAACGGGAAATTCAGAAAATTTCGTCTGAACAGAAGCTTTCCTTTCCCGCTGCCCGGAGCGAGTACAGAAAACTAAATAGCATCCGAAATGCAGTCCAGCCTGACATTTCGTTTGCAGCTGCAACTAGTGTTCAGTCTCGTGTGTCTGGTGAGTGCTCGTCATGCGTAGAGTTGAAAAGTGTTGTTGAGAACCTAACTAAACAGGTTGCTTCCCTAACTTCTGCACTTAAAGCGTTATTAAGCACCAAGCAAACAGAAATTGGTTCAAAGAGCTCAGTGTCTCAAGTGTCTAACCTTTCTGCGACGCAGAGTACAAAAGCTCAGCTGTCAAGTAAGACAGCCTCTACCTCAAAGGGGAAACCCCTTTCAGTATCCAAGACGCTTCCAGCGGAAGCGTCTAAATTTTTAAAATCTCCTCCGTCTGGGTCCAAGATCCACGATATGATAGGAGATTCATCGGCCCTAGAAAAGGGCTTTATACAAGTAAAAGGGAAAAAAGGGAAGGAGAAAATTGTGTTTGAAACGTAACTCCTCCGTTGCGAAATACCCTTTAATAGTTTCATTCAATGGAATGTTCGCGGGATCCGGTCTAGGTATGAAGATATAAAGATATTGATCCGGGATAAGTGTCCGTTTGCGCTTTGCCTGCAAGAGACGATGTTACAACCTGATATCCGATTATCCTTTCGTGGATACGAAATGTTTAGGAAAGATTCCCTGCATGGTGGCCCTGGTGGTGGGGTCGCTATATTACTTCACCAGTCAATGCAGGGGATAAATCTGGATATTCAGACGGATCTTCAGGCCGTAGCAATCAGGATAACTGTCCCGGTGTCGGTTTGCGTGTGTAATATTTATTTACCACCAAACACAGACATTTCATACCTTGCCATAAGAGAATTACTGGAACAGTTACCAGCTCCATATATCGTCCTAGGAGATTTCAATGGTCACCATTATTCTTGGGGCTCCTCACTGTGCAATGGTAGAGGTCACATGGTGGAGAGGGTCCGGAGTGATTTAGACTTATGTCTATTGAACGATGGATCTGAAACATTCATGTCATCCTCAACAGGATCCTGGTCGTGCTTGGACCTTACTTTCTGTAGCCCGTCCCTTGTACCACGGTTGTTGTGGAGAGTACTGCCAGACCTGTACGGAAGTGATCATCGACCGGTGGTGGTCGAGTTTTTTGACTATCAGTCTGTCGATGACCTTCCAAAACGATGGATAGAGAAGCTTGCACGGTGGAATGAGTTTTCAAGTTTGATGGAATGTGAATATGAAGATGATGATGATGCACGAAGCCTATTGTCTTCCTTTGTGGAGAGGATGTCTGCAGCAGCTGCCCAGAGCATTCCTAAAACATCGGGTAAAGCGCGGCGGCCGCCGGTGCCTTGGTGGAATAATCGGTGTAAGGAGGCTCTTCAGGACCGCCGTAGGGCCCTGCGAATTTTTAGTCGCAGACCTACGGATGCTAACCTGGAAGCTTACCGAAGAGCTCGGGCCTGCTGTAGGCGTATCTTTCTGGAGAGTAAGAGAGAGTCGTGGAGCCGTTATGTTGCAGATATTAATAGGAGTACCCCTGTGACAACGGTGTGGAGAAGACTGCGGTCCGTTTGTGGAAGGATGTCTCCGCACCGAATTGCAGGGTTGCAAACTGACGGTTCCGTGATTACGTCACCAATCGACATTGCGAATGCAATTGGTTCTTCGTTAAGATCAGCATCTCTCACGTCTTCATATTCAATTCAATTTCAAAATCATAAGAAAACCATTGAATCTCTTCCTTTTCATATAGCGGACACAAATGATCCTCTGAACATTCCTTTTTCAATGCCTGAACTAAGAAAAGCGCTCAAAGTTTCTCGAAATACCTCGCCTGGAGGAGATGAAATTACACTTTCGATGATAGCGCATTTACCAGACTCCGGGTTAAGGCAACTCCTACATATCTTTAATAAAATATACGCTTCTAGAAAGCTTCCAGAATCTTGGAAAGAAGCAATTGTTGTCCCGATCCTCAAACCTGGCAAAGATAAAATGTTGGCCTCCAGCTATCGCCCCATCTCTCTGACAAGTGTTGTATGTAAGGTGATGGAAAGAATGGTGAATAGTCGTCTCATGTGGTATCTGGAAAAGAATGACTTCCTCGCTCCTGAACAGAGCGGTTTTCGGAGAGGGAGGTCTTCGACAGACCACTTGGTGGCCCTTGAGACGGCTATCTGCAATGCGTTTGCATTGCGGCAGCGCCTCGTTGCCGTATTCTTTGATTTGAAAAAAGCATATGATACGGCTTGGCGACGAGGTATTCTTAATACCTTGCGGGAGTGGGGCATCGCTGGGAACATGTTGGCCTTCATTAAAGACTTTCTGGATGACCGATCATTTCGTGTAAGGGTTGGTCAGAGTTTGTCAAACAGGTTTGATTTGGAAAATGGTATACCGCAGGGGAGTGTAATTAGTTGTACCCTATTTGCGGTTGCCATTAACAATATTGTGAAAAGTTGCGTATACCCTGTTAAATGTTCGTTGTTTGTAGATGATTTTGCGATATATGTTGCATCTAGAAATGTTGTTTCAGCTGAACGAGCCCTACAGCTTACTATATACCGTCTTGAGGAATGGTCACGGCAGACTGGCTTTAGTTTTTCTCCTGAGAAGACTAAATGCATTCAGTTTTGCCGAATACGGACTGATAATGTTCCAAGACTGTATTTAATGGGTCAGCATATCGAAGTTAGCACTGAAATCAGGTTTCTAGGTGTTATATTCGACAAAAGACTTACATGGGTTCCGCATATAAAAGACCTACGGGCTAGGTGCTTAAAGGTGGTTGATATTCTGCGTGTTCTTACAGGTACATGTTGGGGAGCTGATAGATCATGTATGATAAGGTTCTACAAGGCTCTAGTGCGATCACGTATAGATTATGGCGCTGTAGCGTACTCATCTGCTACTCCCACTTCGCTGAGAATGCTTGACACGATCCACAATTCATGTTTACGATTGTCTACAGGTGCTTTTCGTTCTAGCCCTGTTGTCAGCATCTTAGTTGAAAGTGGAGAAATGTCGTTACACAGACGTCGCCAGCAGCTTATATTGACGTACTTTGCCAAGTTGAAAGCTAGACCTTATCATTTTTTGCATGACATCATTCTCAACAACCCTTGTCATGATTTGCATCTGATGAATGCCCGATTGCCTTCACCATTCGGTGTAAGAGCGTTGGGGATATGCAACAACCTCGGTATTGCGATTCCTCGTGTGTACCCATGTTATTCATGTCTCTTTCCACCCTGGACCATCGCTCAGTTACACATTAACTTTGAAATGTGTAAATACTCAAAGGCAGACACAAGTTCTGTGGTATTTAATAGCATTTTCAGTGAGTTAGTTGAAGCTATTAAACCATCTACGGTTGTATACACGGATGGATCAAAGTCAGATGTTGGAGTTGGTTGCTCGTTTGTTGCTAATGGGAGAACCTATTTGTTTGGATTACCTGCGGGAACCAGTGTTTACACGGCTGAACTTTACGCTATTAGTAAAGCTCTGTCTGTAGTCTGTGTGCGTGGGCGTCGGGTGTTGGTGTGCACTGATTCGCTTAGTGCCCTTCAGTCGATTACTGATTTATATTCACGCCACCCGCTAGTTGTAGATGTCCACGGCACCGTGAAGCAGCTTAACGATAGAGGAGTAAGCGTTGTTTTCTGCTGGGTTCCGGGTCATGCTGGAATCTCGGGAAATGAGGCTGCTGATTTGGCCGCTAAGGAGGCGGCACGCCAACCGGCTTTCACGCAATATCTGACTGTGTCAGATTTCGTGGGCCTGGTGAAGCGTGTCATCACTGATTCCTGGCAGGTGGAATGGACTGGCTCTCATGGCAACAAGCTACGTGATATCAAACATGCCGTTAAGCCTTGGCCTACGTCGCTGAGGAACAACAGAAGGGAAGAAGTTGTCATCGCTCGACTTAGAATTGGGCACACCAGATTAACGCATGGGTATCTCATGACGTCTGGTGATGCTCCAGCGTGTGGCAGATGCGATTGTCCTTTGACAATAAAACATGTTTTGGTAGATTGCATCTGCTACGCAGCTCTGCGTCGGCGGTTTAAAATACCCTGCGAGTTGCGTGATGTACTCGGCGACGATAGCCATGTTTTAGACTCAACATTGAGATTTCTTAGATCCATCTGTGTATATAAAGATGTCTAATGGGGAAACGTTAATGTTGTTTTTATGTTATATGTGTATTTGTGTGTTTTATTTTTTTTTTATTTTCGTGGCCCATTTACAGCCTTTTGTTTATGTTTTAGGTCTGTGATATTAATGTAAATTATATTGTTTGCTGTGATACTAGTTTTTAAGATTTTTATGTGATAGTTTATAAATGTTGTTTATTCCAACTGTGATATTAGATTTAAGTTTGTGTTTGTATGTTTATCTTATATAAGTTTTTAAAATAAATGTTCTTTACTGTAAATTTTATTTATGAATTTTTCTTTATCTGTGATATTTTTAGTTTTAGGAGTTATATTTAAATAAAAAAGTATATATTATATTATATTCAAGTACGTTCTACACTCGGGCCCTTTACACCCGCGTGTAGAACAACGGGCGATGATAACCGTCTGGTTTTTCGCCCTAAAAAAAAAAAAAAAAAAAAAAAAAAAAAAAAAAAATTATCTTTGTAGTTGGACTCAATGCAAGCATGCATTGAGTCAACTGGCATGTATGTATGCCCCGGAATGAGATAATTGATTCTAAGTGAAGTAACTGATTTAGAAGATTTTAGAAAGTGAAATAATGAAACCCAAACCTGCCTATTCTTATTTTGTCCAGGGCAGCTGTCACAGTAAAGTACTACATCTTTAATTGTTTGTCTTTCATCAATGATACACAAGTACTTGAAAAGCAAACTACAAATTTCATTCGACCCTCTTCTTCCATCGCTTTCCCCCCATAAAAAGCAATACCCTTCTCTTGTAACGCTTTCATACAAAGTGAAATTATAAATTGCGTACTTACGACTGTAGTAAAGCAACATACTTTTTCCAAAAGGTGTATTCAGCACTTTCTGCAAGTCAAAAGATACACATAAGAAGGAGGCATCATTATTCCGTCGTTCCTGGTCTTTTTTAAATGTTTCTTCAGCAAAATTTTTTTCAATTATGTGTTTCTGATATTCTACATCGTTTTCATCTTCATTTTTTAATGCTGTACACTTTAAGCACTTGCCTTTTTTTGGGTGATGGATAGCTATATTAAAGTCTTTTCTGAAAACATCAAGAACGACTTGCTTTTTTACTGATACATAATGATTGGTATCACAAAAATTTTTGTATACTCTATATACATTAGTTAAATTTTTAAACTGTATGGGTAAATACAGTCTAGTTGAATTTTTTCTACAGTAATGTGAAGACACAGCTGGCAGAGATTTAATAAAATTATCTATAATTAGCCGTTGATCAACTGAGGTTTTGTTTGGTGGTTCTTTTTTGCCCCGCTTATCAGGTTTTGGTATCACGAGCTCAGTCTTATTATCATACGTATACTGCAAACTCCTCTGACTTATATTCAATGTGCTTAAAAGAAATTGCTGGCATACCTTAACTTGAACCCCACTTTTAGGAAGATAATATTCCAAAGATCTCTTTCTTCTACTATTTTCATTCTTAGTATACAACCTTTTTTTATTTACTTCTTTGAGGCAAGATAACAAAAAAACCTTCTTTTTTTCATTATCTAATTCATAAAACATTTTAAAAATATTCTGCCTTTCTGATCCCATATTTTGTGTACAATTATTCTGGCATTTTCCATGAGAACAGGGATCTGGCTTGATACATTTTTTTGGCATTATTTTATTAGTTTTGCTAATGTATGATTCACCTTTCTGTTTTTTTAATTTACGTAAAGTACTTTTTGTCATACCTTTTAATTTTCTTTTACTTCTATCACCAACCTTTTCTGACTCTGCATCATCAATAGCAGTAAGAACTTCAATAGATCCATTTTCTGTAGGTTCAGCAGATGAGGAATGAACCTCTAATGAAGATAATGTTTCCACATTATCTTCATTACTTCCTTCAATAAACATAATATTATTAGGTCTACAAGTCGCATTTTGGGTTTCATAAAAAATAATGGAATGATGGGTTTCATTAGATTCTAATTCAGCATTATTAATTGCAATTTCATTACTTAAAGTATCAGTAATACAATCAAAATTATAAATATTACTTAAAGCTACTACTTCAATCACAGGCTGTGCTTCAATATTTTCTGAAGAACCAGCATCAATTTTGTTAGTGTTAATATTTTCAAGAAGGACATACTGTGGTTCAATACAAAGTTTTTTTGTACTATTAGTACTATCTGTTAGGCCTAAATTAGTTTCACTTGCTAAGGATTCATTCCCAAGACTTTCCTTTACATCCGAAATAAAACAAGAACTTACTTGTGTAGTAGTTTTAATTTCTTCTAACTCCATTATTCGGTTCCGTCAAATGGGGTAAAGTGGATCAAAATTTTACGTTTTTTAAGTAAATCAGATCTTTATACCTGTTTGAAAAATACAAAAAAAATAATTTATATTTGTACAGTATTCTCAACTATTTTCACATTAAATTAGAAAACCCAAACCTTATACGGACTTGTCAAAAAAAGAATTTCATGTGATCCACTTTACCCCATAGGTCGGGGTAAAGTGGATCAGCCATATATTTTAATGATATATTCACTTTACCCTTCTTCAGGGGTTAAGTGGATCACAAAAAATCATTTTTTTAAATATTTACATGATATATATTCAAACTAAAAAAAAATTTATAATTTATTTTACACTTAACATGTGTCAATTTTATTTATTACATTTCGCACAAACTAAAATTATAAATAAAAGATATAGAAATAATACAATTATAAAATGAGTGTAATACAACAAAAAGACAAGTAAAAAGGATGGATAAGATGATAATTACATGTAAAATTTCTTACTTACTAGGCCTACTCTAATAATGCAACGTCCATTCCTAAAACTACAAACCGACCCCTCCTTAAGTCTCGCACATTTACTTTTCTCGCAATGTCTCTCCTACTTACTTTTTGTCTATCCTCAATGTTTGGGAAGACAAAGTATGTTTCTTTTTTTGTCACACGCTTCCTGAGAAACATCACTGTATAGCTATCGTCAGTATAAGCCACCACCTTACCTACGAATGTTCTGTCTCGCTTGTTAGTTTTGTACGTTACAATAACGTGGTCACCTACGCAAATAGCATCACTTTCTTTTCCTATTTCAACTTGATCAACTTTGCTGGTGGTTGCCTGTGAAGAGCTAACTTCGGGAGGGTCATCCTCAGTTTTTTCTTCTTCTCTGCTCCCAGTTACGTCTCCAACTTGAAAGCTTTTGCCAGGAGGCACATTAATTTTTTTCCCACGAGCTGGCCTGTTTCTTGAGGTGGCCTCAGACCTTGTCTGCTTCAGATGGTCAACAAAAGCAGTCAACCATGAGGTGTTGCCTTCATCTGATGAGACAGACATTGAGTCTTCATTCGGGAGTTTTCGAAGAACTCTTTCTGGATTGAAGGGTACAATCCCGCAAGCCTCAAAACCAGATCTCAAATTTTTTGCGGAAGTCATGTAGACTTTTTCAAATGTAGCCTTTAGCAATGCTGGAAAGACTGTTTTTGGAAAAACTCCTCGATTCTTCATCTTCCATCCTTCCAAGACTGTACGCCAAGCACTTTTTAAGGGACGGAAATAGGCTACGTCTAATGGTTGACACAGATGTGTCGAGTTTGGTGGCAGCAAAACAAAGCGAATGTCATTATCAGCACATGCTTTAATTACAGACAGGGTGACATGGCTGGAAAGGTTGTCACCTATTAGGACTTTTGGGCCCTCCAACCTTCTTACATACGCAAGGATGATTGTTTTAAACCAATCATCAAAGATATGTGCATCGAACCATCCACTGATGCTTCTATTATATGCTGCACCCGGAATTCCGCCTTCTGTCCAAGAATCGTGTAGGTTGGTAGCTTTATATACGATATAAGGCGGAAGAATATTTCCATCTGCTGAGCCTGCTATCATGACACTGGTACTCGCTTTTGATGTATCCATTATCCGTGCTGAATGCTTTGACCCACGTTTTACGATAACTTTTACCGATTTCGGGTCATCAGTAAAATTTGTCTCGTCGTAATTTATGATGTTGGAAGGTGCAATCCCATCCAATGAGTCCTTTAAATTACTGAAATAATCATTCAGCATTTCTTTTGTTACAGCTGCCCGATGTCGTTTTACATTTTCGGACAATTTTTTTGTTAAAATTGGGTGCCGCCCCATGAATGCAGAAAACCAGTCTAATCCTGGGAGATTGTTTTGAAATCTTTTTTCTACAACACCTTTACTATCTAAATAAACCTTAACTATATACCTAATGTCTTTGCTTTGAAGAGGAAACCCCCAATCAGCACACAAAAGAAGCCCTTTTACAAGCTGCAATTCTTCTTCATCAGTTAATGCTGGTTGACGTCCATAGCTTAGAAGCTTGTCTCCCTCTTTTACCCATCTACGTAAGGTTGTAAATGGAACAGCAAAGGTCTCCGATGCTTGCCGAATAGACATGTGTCCATTTTTCACTTTCCTTACTGCTTCTTCTAAATACTTCTGATCATAATTTTTGAATCCTTTAGCACCTAATTTTTTTTATATTTTCTTGGCATTTTTAAGACAACGGTGCATTAACCTTTATGTGAAACCTGTAAAAAAGCTAGTATTTAGTCTCATAACCTAAAATTACTATTTAGTATTTTAATAAAAAAAATTAATTTAAAATCAGTTAATAAAATAAGGCCATTGTAGTTTTTTCTACTGTGATCCACTTTACCCCTGAAAGTGACAATAATGAACGTTTCTTATTGTAACTTCATCAAAACATAACCTAAACAATTGAAATTAACATATTGGCTAGATGAAATATTAAGAACTGAAACTGACATCTTACCTTTAAATTTCAACTTGAAATTATTTTATTCCAGTGCAAAGTTTTTACTATTCAATTTGGATCAGGAATATTTTGTTTTATAAAAGTAATTAATTACAATTTTCCAGATGATATTTTTTAAATCTGTCTTATAGAATTTCATACATAAAGCCTGTAGAAACATAACCTATAATTGGTTCTTTATTCTGCCACAAGATGGCAGTACCAGCTGATCTCTTCTACTAAAATGAGACAATGATCCACTTTACCCCTTATGATCCACTTTACCCCATTTGACGGTTCGCCATTTCAACCAATCTTGCTGCCCTTTCTGACATTTTTCACCTTATTACTAAGTTATACGAAAAACCTTTTCACGTAAACAAAAAACTTTTTCACCTTTAATTATAGAAACACTTTGCATTGACCAACTAAAACTCCAGTCACACATAACCTATCAAACACCGATTTAAAATGGAGGTAACCCACGCTTCTGAACAGCTGTTCAACAAATATTCAGTAGTAAAAAGCTGTAACCCTCATTCTATTGTTGGTTACGGCATACCAAGGAAAAAGATTCATACAGTTTCAGTGAGATAAAATGAGGTAACCCACAGCATTGTGGGTTAAAACATTTTACTTAAACCAAAAAATATGAATTGAGGGTTACACTTAACAAAAAAATGCATTTTACGCGTATATAAATTAATGTGGCTTACAACAATTTACCAGACCATAGAGTGACTTAAAACGGATACAGTGACAGAAAAACCTCATTTTTAAAAATTTTGAGGGTTACGACCTTTTACCTTAACACCGTCGATTTCATCTGAGAGTGTTCTTGATGTTTTAATAGCTATTGATGATGATAAATATAAGCTCTTGATAACTTCAATCAATTTTCTTGGTATGCCATAATTTCTTAGAACCTGCCACATTTTCTTTCTACAGATAGAGTCAAATGCTTTCTCGATGTCTACAAAGGCGAGGTGGGTTTCCAAATTAAATTCACGCCTTTTTTCTATCATTTGTTGAACTGTAAATACATTATCCATGCAGGACCTTCCAATCCGAAAACCACATTGCACATCCGAGATCAAGTTTTCTACTATAATTCGTAATCTGCGGTTTATTATTCTACTGTAGAGTCTGTATCCAGTATTCAAAATGCTTATTCCCCTATAATTATTGCACTTTGTTTGGTCGCTTTTTTTGAAAATAGACATTACAACTGCAACATTCCAACTCTTGGGAATCACTCGCCTCGTCCAACACGTATTGAAAAAGTGTATTAATCTGAGGTTTAAAAATATTCCTCCACACTTAAATAATTCAGCATTGATACCCTCAAGTCCCGTTGCCTTTCTATTTTTTAATTCTTTCAACGCCATATTCAATTCATCCAGTGTCAACAAATCTATCCCATCTATCTCATCCTGTTGCAATTCTTCGACAAAATTGTCTTGTTCTTGTTGCGGGTCCCACCATAACTTTCTATAATGATCCACCCAATTTGTTTTTTGTTTTGTTTTGTTTTTTAGCTTGTGATGTCTGTGATACTAGCTTATAAGATTTTAGCTTATATTTGTATATGAAAAAGGCGTTCTGCACTCGGGCCTTTTACACCCTTGTGCAGAACAACAGGCGATGATAACCTCGCTAAGGTTTTTCGCCTTAAAAAAAAAAAAAAAAAAAAAAAAAACAAATTTCTTGAAAAATGAGTTAGTTATCTTGAAACCATTATAAGTGCCAAAATCAAGCAATTCTCTACCATTGTTATTCAAGATGTTTTCCCCATGTATTCCCAAGACTTGAGGTATTGGATGATTTCCAGTGCGTGCGTTGAAATCCCTAGCAACAATCAAATGGTCTTTTTTATAATCATTGATGGTTTTCTGTAAAATTTCATAAAATTTTTCAGTTTCTTCTTTTTTACCTTCCTCTGGTGCATACACGCCAACAACTGTCAAATTCCCTCGATGTATTTTGAACTGTGCTACTATTATTCTCTCATTTATCATTTTATAGTTTTTCAATTTATTCATCCATTTCTCATCCACCATCAGAGCTATTCCTTTACTTGCCCTCTCATTCCTTTTAACCCCACTGTATATGAGTGAATATTTCTCCAACCCCATCGTTCCTTGAAGTTTCTTTTTTGTTTCCGGAATTACAGCTACATTTACTTTCTTTTTTCCCAATTCCGTACCTAATAAAGCTTCTTTTCCATGAAGTCCTCTAACATTCCACACTGCTAAATTCAAATTATCAATTATTCCAAATCGTTTTTCTTATAAGCATTTCCTTTTTAAATTTCCTGAGTTTCCTGTCCGATTTCCGAGGCTATCTGTAAGACTGTGAGTTTGCTGATTTTTATGCAAGTAGGATACCACCCTACTGTGCACCCCCAACCTGGAGGGCCAGGGAATTTGTGTAAAGTTTACCATCTCCTAGACAAATTGCCTTCTCCATGACTTAAAGAGCTTTGTCTACCCTTGATTTCTATTCGGGGTTTTCTCCCCTATGCTCTTCCGCTCTCTCTATCGTTGGGAATTTCTTCCTTCTCCGCCTTTGAGACCGTTGGCCAGTTGTCACCTAGTAACCCTAGGCAGGGGCCCTATAACAGGGTGCTACCATCCGGAGCCAGATGGACCCTGGTTTTTTTACGAGGTTGTTACTCCTCCCACTCCTCATTCCCCATCTCTTGCTAGATGAGTCCCGGGCTTGTGACTGGCAATGGCTGAATTATGTTTTTAGTTAAAATCAAATTATTATAGTCACTATTCACATGGTAACTTTTCATAAAACTCTCTGTACTTCACATCAATGTAATTACACATGTCCAATAACTCTCGTTTCTTCTCTTTAGTGATCGGAAGGAAGGCTGTATACAATATCGGAAACTGAATCGGTGGTAGAGGTATGATCGCTTTTGCTTGGTTTCCGCGTTTATGTTTCATAAGTGGATGTCGTATCCAAGGATGTAAAATATTGTGACTTTTCCGGACAAACACTGCATTAAGATCATCTGCTGTAACCTTTAACCATAACACTGATGTAATCTTGAGATCGGGGTCACGTTTCATTGAATTTTCAAGAACTTTGAAATCTACAAAATCATCCTGACTCATTTCAATTATAACAAAAGGTGCTTTAAAAGAGGCTTCTGCTATCACATATTTCCACTGTTCGGGATGATACCTCGAAATGTGGTAATGTCGAACAGTGGTACCACTGTTCGAACAGTGGTACCACTGTTCGAACAGTGATACCACTGTTCGAAATACCTCGCCTGGAGGAGATGAAATTACACTTTCGATGATAGCGCATTTACCAGATTCTGGCTTAAGGCAACTACTACATATTTTTAATAAAATATACGCTTCTAGAAAGCTTCCAGAATCTTGGAAAGAAGCAATTGTTGTCCCGATCCTCAAACCTGGCAAAGATAAAACGTTGGCCTCCAGCTATCGCCCCATCTCTTTAACAAGTGTTGTATGTAAGGTGATGGAAAGAATGGTGAATAGTCGTCTCATGTGGTATCTGGAAAAGAATGACTTCCTCGCTCCTGAACAGAGCGGTTTTCGGAGAGGGAGGTCTTCGACAGACCACTTGGTGGCCCTTGAGACGGCTATTCGCAATGCGTTTGCATTGCGGCAGCGCCTCGTTGCTGTGTTTTTTGATTTAAAAAAAGCATATGATACAGCTTGGCGACGAGGTATCCTCAATACTCTGCGGGATTGGGGCATCTCTGGAAATATGTTGGGCTTCATCAAGGACTTTCTAGAAGAGCGATCATTCCGTGTAAGGGTTGGTCAGTGTCTGTCTGACAGGTTTGTCTTGGAAAATGGTATACCGCAGGGGAGTGTAATTAGTTGTACTCTGTTTGCGGTTGCCATAAACAATATTGTGAAGTGTTGTGTGTACCCTGTTAAATGTTCTCTGTTTGTTGATGATTTTTCAATATATATGGCATCTAGAAACGTTGTCTCAGCTGAACGAGCCCTACAGCTAACTATACACCGTCTTGAGAAATGGTCACGACAAACTGGCTTTAGTTTTTCCCCTGAGAAGACCAAATGCATCCAGTTTTGCCGAATACGGACTGATAGTGTTCCAAGACTGGATTTAATGGGTCAGCATATTGAGATTAGCACTGACATCAGGTTTCTTGGAGTAATATTTGATAAAAGACTTACATGGGTTCCGCATATTAAAGACCTACGGGCTAGGTGCTTAAAGGTGGTTGATATTCTGCGTGTTCTTACAGGTACCGGTTGGGGGGCTGATAGATCATCATAAGGTTCTACAAAGCTCTAGTGCGATCACGTATGGATTATGGTGCTGTAGCGTACTCATCTGCTACTCCCACTTCGCTAAGAATGCTTGACACGGTCCACAATTCATGTTTACGATTATCTACAGGTGCTTTCCGTTCTAGCCCTGTTGTCAGCATCTTAGTTGAAAGTGGAGAATTGTCGTTACACAGACGTCGCCAGCAACTTATTTTGACGTACTTTGCTAAGTTGAAAGCTAGACCGTACCATTTCTTGCATGACAATATTCTCAACAACCCCTGTCATGATTTGCATGTGATGAACGCCCGACAGCCTTCACCATTCGGTGTAAGAGCGTTGCGGATCGCTAACAACCTGGATATTGCTATTCCTCGTGTCTACCCATGTTATCCTTGTCTATTTCCACCCTGGACCATTGCTCAGTTACACTTTAACTTTGACATGTGTAAATACTCAAAGGCAGGCACTAGCTCAGTTGTGTTTAATAGCATTTTTAGTGAGTTAGTTGAAGCTATTAAACCATCTACGGTTGTATACACTGATGGATCAAAGTCGGATGTTGGAGTTGGTTGCTCGTTTGTTGCCAATGGGAGAACCTATTTGTTTGGATTACCTGCGGGAACCAGTATTTACTCGGCTGAAATCTATGCTATCAGCAAAGCTCTTTCTGTAGTCTGTGTGCGTGGGCGTCGGGTGTTGGTGTGCACTGATTCGCTCAGTGCTCTCCAGTCGATTAGTGATGTGTATTCACGCCACCCGCTAGTTGTGGACGTCCACGGCACCGTGAAGCAGTTGAATGATAGAGGAGTAAGCGTTGTTTTCTGCTGGGTTCCGGGTCATGCTGGAATCTCGGGAAATGAGGCTGCGGATCTGGCTGCTAGGGAGGCGGCACGCCAACCGGCCTTCACGCAATGTCTGACTGTGTCAGATTTCGTGGGTCTGGTGAAGCGTGTCATCCTTGATTCCTGGCAGGTAGAATGGACTGGCTCCCATGGCAACAAGTTACGTGATATCAAACTTGACGTTAAGCCTTGGCCTACGTCGCTGAGGAACAACAGAAGGGAAGAAGTTGTCATCGCTCGACTTAGAATTGGGCACACCAGATTAACGCATGGGTATCTCATGACGTCTGGTGATGCTCCAGTGTGTGGCAGATGCGATTGTCCTTTGACAATTAAACATGTTTTGGTAGATTGCGTCTGCTACGCAGCTCTGCGTCGGCGATTTAAAATACCCTGCGAGTTGCGTGATGTACTCGGCGACGATAGCCATGTTTTAGACTCAAAGTTGAGATTTCTTAGGTCCATCAGTGTATATAACGATGTCTAATGGGGAAATGTTAATGTTGTTTTTATTTTATATGTGTATTTGTGTATGTTGTTTTATATTTTCGTGGCCCCTTTACAGCCTTTTGTTTATGTTTTAGGTCTGTGATATTAATGTAAATTATAATGTTTGCTGTGATACTAGTTTGTTAAGATTTTTATTTGATAGGTTATAAATATTGTATATTCCAACTGTGATAATAGATTTTAAGTTTGTGTTTGTATATGTATCATACAACTTATTTGTAAATTTTTAATATAAATGTTCTTTTGTGTAAATTTTATTTATTAAATTTATTTTTTTTTTTTCTGTTATATGTTTAGTTTAAGAGTTTGATTTAAGAAAAGTACGTTCTACACTCGGGCCCATTACACCCGTGTGTAGAGGAACGGGCGATGATAACCGTCTGGTTTTTCGCCCATAAAAAAAAAAAAAAAAAAAAAAAAAAAAAATCGGGATAAATACATCCATTACCTTTCTTTTTTTCTCTATTAAAGCAAATGTTCGGTCACAAGGTAAAAAACTGTGACCTGAAACCAAAAACTTTTGCTCTACTTGGGAAAAATAACCTACTTTAACTAAGTAATTGTAAAGAAATATCATCCTCCAATTATTATTTTGGCCGACACAACGATCTGACCAAACTACTAATTTCCTCTCTTGTCCTTGCAACAATATTTTGAAATTTTCTCTTATGTATCGCAATAAGCAAGAGGCAATCTCTGAGGCACCTCACTTAGCTTGACATTCATGCCATAAATGCATTGTTGTTTGACCAACTTGTATATTACAAACAGCAAAATTATAAGTCGATAGTTGCCTCTGGTAATACATACTAGAGTGTTTTAATGTTGGACAAGACAAGACCTGTTGCAAGTCTACACACAGAACAACAGTATTTGCATTTATTTGGCAATTTTCCATATCACTTTTCAAAAATTTATATGCTCCATCAGCTTTAGCGTGATGAAGGTCACTTTGATGTTGAACTTTGCTCCATGATTCTTCATCATTTGAAGCAACAAGCTGCAAGTAGAGTTGATCACAATATTTGCATGTATCGGATCTAGGTGCTCCAAATTTTTAATTAAATTCAGCGTTGAAAATATCTTGGTAAAGACGGTTAGTAGCTAAGCTGTTTGGGTATTTTCCTTTAAATTAATCTGTATGCTTTATTTAAATTTAAATCGGGAGATAAATATTCCTTTTCTGATTTCTGTCTACCGTAGTGGCTTATCTGTTTTGGTAAACTCTTAATATGTTTCTATTTCATATAATGAATTAATACAATAATTTCACTAACCTTCTTTTTAAACTGCGTCATGTTTAAGATTTAAACATCTTAATATGTTCCCTAACTTCATCTTTTACAGCATCTGTAAAAGCAAGTGGACGATTAGAATGCTTTCCTCATTCATCACTTACACTTGAAGCACTTTTTAGTTTATTTTGCAGAATCTGAATCCGTCTTGGAGTCACCATAAAAGTATCACAAATTGTTTTTAAACAAACTTCACTGCGCTTACCTTCTACAGTCAGGTAATACCTGAATGTGCTCTTTCTATGAGATGTTGCATCTGTATTTTCTCCTCTCCTTCGGGTTGGTTCAGAAATTTCCATAAGTTTACTTAATAAAAGCGACTGACCATTGTAATCCAGGTTATAAAATTTTAAAAATGCTTTTTTTTTTGTAGCAGAATTTAACAATAGACAGCCTTCTTTAAAACAGCCTTTTGGATTGCATATTCTGCTCTGTAACAGAAACATAAAAAGAAAACCCCTGTGACAACGGTGTGGAGAAAACTGCGGTCCGTTTGTGGAAGGATGTCTCCGCACCGAATTGCAGGGTTGCAAACTGACGGTTCCGTGATTACGTCACCAATCGACATTGCGAATGCAATTGGTTCTTCGTTAAGATCAGCGTCTCTCACGTCTTCATATTCAATTCAATTTCAAAATCATAAGAAAACCATTGAATCTCTTCCTTTTCATATAGCGGACACAAATGATCCTCTGAACATTCCCTTTTCAATGCCTGAACTAAGAAAAGCGCTCAAAGTTTCTCGAAATACCTCGCCTGGAGGAGATGAAATTACACTTTCGATGATAGCGCATTTACCAGACTCCGGGTTAAGGCAACTCCTACATATTTTTAATAAAATATACGCTTCTAGAAAGCTTCCAGAATCTTGGAAAGAAGCAATTGTTGTCCCGATCCTCAAACCTGGCAAAGATAAAATGTTGGCCTCCAGCTATCGCCCCATCTCTCTGACAAGTGTTGTATGTAAGGTGATGGAAAGAATGGTGAATAGTCGTCTCATGTGGTATCTGGAAAAGAATGACTTCCTCGCTCCTGAACAGAGCGGTTTTCGGAGAGGGAGGTCTTCGACAGACCACTTGGTGGCCCTTGAGACGGCTATCTGCAATGCGTTTGCATTGCGGCAGCGCCTCGTTGCCGTATTCTTTGATTTGAAAAAAGCATATGATACAGCTTGGCGACGAGGTATCCTCAATACCTTGTGGGATTGGGGCATCGCTGGAAACATGTTGGCCTTCATCAAGGACTTTCTAGATGAACGATCGTTCCGTGTAAGGGTTGGTCAGTGTCTGTCCGACAGGTTTGACTTGGAAAATGGTATACCGCAAGGAAGTGTAATTAGTTGTACCCTATTTGCGGTTGCCATAAACAATATTGTGAAAAGTTGCGTATACCCTGTTAAATGTTCGTTGTTTGTTGATGATTTTGCAATATATGTTGCATCTAGAAATGTTGTCTCAGCTGAACGAGCTCTACAGCTAACTATATACCGTCTTGAAGAATGGTCACGGCAGTCTGGCTTTAGTTTTTCTCCTGAGAAGACTAAATGCATTCAGTTTTGCCGAATACGGACTGATAATGTTCCAAGACCGTATTTAATGGGTCAGCATATCGAAGTTAGCACTGAAATCAGGTTTCTAGGTGTTATATTCGACAAAAGACTTACATGGGTTCCGCATATAAAAGACCTACGGGCTAGGTGCTTAAAGGTGGTTGATATTCTGCGTGTTCTTACAGGTACATGTTGGGGAGCTGATAGATCATGTATGATAAGGTTCTACAAGGCTCTAGTGCGATCACGTATAGATTATGGCGCTGTAGCGTACTCATCTGCTACTCCCACTTTGCTGAGAATGCTTGACACGATCCACAATTCATGTTTACGATTGTCTACAGGTGCTTTTCGTTCTAGCCCTGTTGTCAGCATCTTAGTTGAAAGTGGAGAAATGTCGTTACACAGACGTCGCCAGCAGCTTATATTGACGTACTTTGCCAAGTTGAAAGCTAGACCTTATCATTTTTTGCATGACATCATTCTCAACAACCCTTGTCATGATTTGCATCTGATGAATGCCCGATTGCCTTCACCATTCGGTGTAAGAGCGTTGGGGATATGCAACAACCTCGGTATTGCGATTCCTCGTGTGTACCCATGTTATTCATGTCTCTTTCCACCCTGGACCATCGCTCAGTTACACATTAACTTTGAAATGTGTAAATACTCAAAGGCAGACACAAGTTCTGTGGTATTTAATAGCATTTTCAGTGAGTTAGTTGAAGCTATTAAACCATCTACGGTTGTATACACGGATGGATCAAAGTCAGATGTTGGAGTTGGTTGCTCGTTTGTTGCTAATGGGAGAACCTATTTGTTTGGATTACCTGCGGGAACCAGTGTTTACACGGCTGAACTTTACGCTATTAGTAAAGCTCTGTCTGTAGTCTGTGTGCGTGGGCGTCGGGTGTTGGTGTGCACTGATTCGCTTAGTGCCCTTCAGTCGATTACTGATTTATATTCACGCCACCCGCTAGTTGTAGATGTCCACGGCACCGTGAAGCAGCTTAACGATAGAGGAGTAAGCGTTGTTTTCTGCTGGGTTCCGGGTCATGCTGGAATCTCGGGAAATGAGGCTGCTGATTTGGCCGCTAAGGAGGCGGCACGCCAACCGGCTTTCACGCAATATCTGACTGTGTCAGATTTCGTGGGCCTGGTGAAGCGTGTCATCACTGATTCCTGGCAGGTGGAATGGACTGGCTCTCATGGCAACAAGCTACGTGATATCAAACATGATGTTAAGCCTTGGCCTACGTCGCTGAGGAACCACAGAAAGGAAGAAGTTGTCATCGCTCGACTTAGAATTGGGCACACCAGATTAACGCATGGGTATCTCATGACGTCTGGTGATGCTCCAGCGTGTGGCAGATGCGATTATCCTTTGACAATAAAACATGTTTTGGTAGATTGCATCTGCTACGCAGCTCTGCGTCGGCGGTTTAAAATACCCTGCGAGTTGCGTGATGTACTCGGCGACGATAGCCATGTTTTAGACTCAACATTGAGATTTCTTAGGTCCATCAGTGTATATAACGATGTCTAATGGGGAAACGTTAATGTTGTTTTTATGTTATATGTGTATTTGTGTGTTTTATTTTTTTTTTTTATTTTCGTGGCCCATTTACAGCCTTTTGTTTATGTTTTAGGTCTGTGATATTAATGTAAATTATATTGTTTGCTGTGATACTAGTTTTTAAGATTTTTATGTGATAGTTTATAAATGTTGTTTATTCCAACTGTGATATTAGATTTAAGTTTGTGTTTGTATGTTTATCTTATAAGTTTTTAAAATAAATGTTCTTTACTGTAAATTTTATTTATGAATTTTTCTTTATCTGTGATATTTTTAGTTTTAGGAGTTATATTTAAATAAGTAAGTATATATTATATTATATTCAAGTACGTTCTACACTCGGGCCCTTTACACCCGCGTGTAGAACAACGGGCGATGATAACCGTCTGGTTTTTCGCCCTAAAAAAAAAAAAAAAAAAAAAAAATTTTCGGGAACTGTAGAACCTGATGCACTCGTGTATGCTTTCCCACAATCCTTTTGTTTCTTTTTTTCATTCTGCTTCCATTTGGATGGGTCAAGTGGCCTTTTGCGGCCTTTATTTAGATTTTTAATCGTGCACTCACTGAGTCTTGCACCACTATCCGCCATGTTCACTGTTGATGTAAAACGTTCTTCCAGGGAGGCCAAATTTACAAACGAAATATTCCCTCTTGTTAATACAAAAACGAGATGTTTAGTACATGAAACAGTCACCGGAGTGATGTACAACCTTATTCGACTAATAACTGAGGTGTTCACAACCAGAATGAACCAAGTCCACTTTCAAACATTTTACAGAAACACTAATTAAAGTGTTCTGTAAAAATTAATTCCTCATGATAGGTGAAATTATTTTAATAAACTTATCATGAGAAATATTATATTTACTGAACTAATAACAATTTTTTTAATGATTTTAATTACCTGGTAATATATTTGGTTTCTATAATGACATTTAAAAACAAATTTGGACTTGGTCCCCACTATGGCAGTGAACGTTTAAGTGATAGGTAGGTAACATAAATTTAAAACACATATTTTCACTTTGATTGTTTTATTTTAGCTGAAGTTAATGATATAAAAAATGTGATACAAAGTAGAAATTTAATGAAAATCAAGATTTTTTAGTCACTATGATACATAAGTTCATCATTATTATTTTATCAAACATCCTATGTAGGATTTTTAAACAGCCGTATTATTTAAAATTGAAATATATATTTTTTTCTAACCACCAGAATACGGTAACATAAAACACTTACCAATGTTTATAGCGCTTTCGTGTATCTTGTACACATCTTCAGTAAATTAAAATTTATTTTAAGTCAAAATTTAAAACTTCCTGCTCCTACCATGGTAGATAAGGAATACGAGAGAATACGAGTAGATAAGGAGAAAAATATATACAGGTATACCTGTATATACCTGTATATTTCAAGTTCATCATTATCTTCTTCAATATCCTGCTCATTAGATTGGGTGCTCAGTCTTGTGCTTACTTCTACTGGAAGGGTTTTGTAATAGGAATGATGAACAGGAGGTATATAGGCTAAAAGATCCATCATGTCTTTTTTTAACCCATTCATTCACCTTGGCCATATACATGAACATAAAATTTTACCAATTCTTATTCACTCAACTTCGCACATATCGCTTTGCGTAAAATTGGCCACATACATGAACAAATTCTTTAAGAGTCCAGCAAGTGCTGCAATCTATTGGGACTTTTGAAAAGTTTTAATAATAAAAAAAATAGTACTTTAAGAATATATATATATATATATTTTAATTCCTAGTATGTGTACGTTGCAATCTGTTCAATTGAGAACAATAAGCAACCCCATGACCCAATCAGATGAGGATGATATGTATGACATATAAATGAGGTGTAGTCTTGTACAGAATCAGGCCAACAATTCCTGAGAGAGTATGGTTAATTGAACCCCAACCATCAAAGTACACCGGTAACCACTGTCCAGCATTCAAATCCGTATAAAAGTAACTACCTTTACTAGGATTTGAACCAGGAACCCTCGTTTCCGAAAATCAGCTGTTAAACAGCTGATTTTGGCGACGACTTTACCTCTAGACCAACCCGATGGGTAAGAATATAATAATTTTTTTTTAAATTCTAAGATAAAAATTCGTGACTGAATGGGTTAAACTCACTTTGTGATGACCTGAATACAGAGGTTCTTGACTAACTTGTGCTAAAGATAGTAACTGCCTTCCATGGCCTGATTTCCTTAAATCAACTTGACGGAAAGATACATCTTCATTAAATGTTTCTTTGAAAAACAAAATAAATGGAGAACCTCTGACTAATCTTATCCATCTCATTTTCAACCAACTGAATGATTCATTATCATTATCTTTTTTTCTGTTAGTGATGGACTGTTCAAGTGATTTAGTAGAGAGAAATTCATTGTGTTTAATTTCATACACTTTAAAATGTGGTCGCTTTCTTTTAGCACTCTTTATCAGATTAACCCAATCATTAGGAATGAAAATATGCTCCTTCTTGCGGCTCGCAAGTTCTATTAATCCAAACTCGCTATCATTTGGAAGGAATGAGTGGCCAGACACCAAAGATTTGTGGTCAATAATGTCAGCAGATATTTCATTTGTTTGAACTAATTTCAACATTGTTTTTTTTTTATTATTTTTTTTCAGGGCTCCCACACTCCCCTACACCCTGCCGTCTCCTCCCACAGAACAGTGTGCAGCCAGGTACGGAAGTCCGTCAGCAAGTAGAACGGCAAACAGCCTTAATATACTTGCTATAATGATTCATTATATCATATATCACCACTCCTATTTATTATTATAATTTCCAAATTTACCAAATCCTATATCAACATAAGTATTCACGAAGAACGTCTGCAGACACGAAGACATGAATATAGACACACATAACACGCAGGTACAAAGGGCTTGAACATAAAAACATAAATTAAATCAACATACTATCACAGTCAGTTACGTCAAATCACATTCTTCAGTAATTCCACCTTAAAAATTTCTATTTTCGAGTTAAAAAAGTCTACTTCATTTCCAAAATCATTCGCAATACTAGCACAACGGGCCAGAGGTGAGGCATCTTTAAACTCGTTAGATGTAACAAACAATCTATATCTCCTCACTCCTGCATGGGGAACCCTTGCAGTGAGTGCCATTTTAATATTTCTATTT
Source organism: Catonia carolina (assembly GCA_035578175.1). Taxonomy (NCBI): domain Eukaryota; kingdom Metazoa; phylum Arthropoda; class Insecta; order Hemiptera; family Achilidae; genus Catonia; species Catonia carolina. The sequence continues at coordinate 69,744,134 of JAQMRL010000001.1, read as the reverse complement.
TCCCCAGTACAGGCATCAGAAAACATAATAATATGTTTATGCGCTGGAGCATGGCGTTCTTTAGTTACAGGCGGGATAGCAGTGGTGGGGAGAAGTCTGACTGGTGACGTCAGAAGTCCAGTTTCTAATTCATTACATTACATTGTAATAGGCTATACGTACATAATATTATTATTATGAATCCTCATTTACTATCTCTGATTTTGTGTGTGTTTGTTTTGAATACAAATTATAAATAAGATTACTATAAATTTATTTATATAAATTTGTTTATTTAGATCTAAATACGTAATTACATTTTATAGAATAAAATGTTTCTTCTCTTACTTCGCCGTCTGTTCTTTTCTGTTAAAACTAAATCAAACTGCTCGGATATTAATGTTAGCTGGCCAAATGTTTCATCATCAGGTTCAATAAATGTTGTCTTTAATTCATCAATAAGGGTTTTAATATGCGATGACATGGAATACAATTTAGGTGAGTAGCTGATTTTACTGAAATTGTCATCGCATATTCTTCAAATAAGACCATTTTAATATCTTAAAGCAATCAAAATTAACTTTCATTTCTTGTTCAGATAATTTAATATCTTGATAGAAAATGGTCGGTACTAAATTCGAGTCTATAGTAAGAAAAACATAAAATTTCCTAGCCGAGTAATTAATTTTTTCCTATTATTAATTCAGATGTTTTTGAATGAACATGCAGGTCTGTAAAACCAAATGTACTCAATCTTATATTAATATTATCTTTTAAAAAATTCAAATTTTGAATGGGATCTTGTTCATTTTGACATGCAATTCGGTCATTTTCCTCTTTAACTTTTTTGTTTTGGTTTCAGCTCTCTTTTTTTCGGAGCTTTTCTTTTCGCTGGAAGAGTTTTACTCAAATAATCAGGCAAATTAGGAAATATCGAGGGATAAGCTTCTTGTTTAAGTCGCGGTCTGTCTAACTTCATTGTTCTGGTTTCACCAGAATTAGTTTTGTAATCGTACTCGGTTACAATAAATCTGGAATCGACGTGTTTAACGCAAACATGGGTATGAACATTAGGAGTCCAATCAGTCCTAGGTATAACCCGTTTCCATTTCTCAAAAGAATCTTTCTCTTTCGGAAACTTAAACATTGAGATGTACTTTTCTTTTGAAGAAGCAAAATAATTACGTTTTTATTGAGGCACACAACAATGATACGGCATTTTAAAATTCTTAACAACTGAATATTCAACCAGTTATTAATATAGCAACACTGAAATCTACAATTATTCTGATGAATTTCAACACGAAATGATGAAAAATGATTTATTAAAAATACTCTACTGTATCATCAAATAGAATAACACCAAACGACTAGTCTCACTAAATTGTAAACACATACTTAAATATGCGAATAAGACAGTGTGTAGACAGCGCCACGTCAGTTATTAAGACTGCTGACGTCATTACCCCCACTCCAGTACTCCCGCCTGTAATTAGAGAACGCCATGGCTGGAGCAATCTGTTTGAGGTGTTTTACTAACTCACTAGAAATATCTTGTGACCCTCTCCCACCTTCTGTTTCATCCCACGTGTACATATACCCTGTATTACTGTTTAAGGAATGTACACCAAAATTGTATACTATACATAAAGATTTCTTTTATAATACGATACAGATGTAGAGAGCTTAGGAAATGCTAACGCTTTTTGTAAATTAAAAGTGCAAACATAACAATCAGCAGAAGTTTTCTCCTTATCTACTTGCATTACAGTTCTTGCCTGTTCAGCTTTTCTTAAATGTATTTCTTTTTTAACAATGATGGATTGCTTTGTAACTTCATTACTTTCAGCATCAATTTTTAACTGTAGTTCATCACATAATCTACAGGTATCTGTACTCGGATGCTTAAAATGTAAATTAAATTTTTTTTCTTTTTTCCAATCCCTAATTTGTGTACGTTGCAATCTGTTCAATTCAGAACAATAAGCAACCCCGTGACCCAATGAAATGAGGATGATGTGTATGACGTGTAAATGAGGTGTAGTCTTGTACAGACTCAGGTCGACCATTCCTGAGAGAGTATGGTTAATTAAACTCCAACCTTCAAAGTACCCCGGTAACCACTGTCTAGCATTCAAATCCGTATAAAAGTAACTACTTTTACTAGGATTTGAACCAGGAAACTTCGTCTCCGAAAATCACTGTTAAACAGCTGATTTTGGCGACGACCTTACCTCTAGACCAACCCGGTGGGTCAATAAATTAAATTTGGTAGTAAAAACCTTGTAATAAAATTTTTCCTTCAATGGAACTTTATTTTCAGATGTGCATTTTTCTACATACATTTGATACATTTTACGTATTGAGAGATCTGGATGTAGATATCTCCTTTCAGGATTGTCTTTTCTAGAATAATAATGGCTCTGAAAGGATGGGAAAGATCTGATATGTTGAAGGATATCAGTTATGTCTAGCTTGTTAGCTGGAGTATGTCTTCCTCGCGAGTCTGTCACCCCAAAACCTCCTCTTTACTCAAGCATCTATAAAGTCGACCCCAACTTATTTGGAGAATACCAAGAAAATATTTCTTGCACACAGACACATTACATTCACTTGATCTAAAGTTGTAACTGTATATAGCAGACTTTTTTGTTCCTTCTCCAGTTCGACAGCGAGATCTCACTGGTTTTTTTTACTTGAACCAGGCCACGGAGGTAAACATTCTGCTGAGAAAAATCTCCTAGTTTCCAAAATGATTCAAAAATAGTCTTGCCAACAACATTGCCTATTTTGTCAGGACAATGTTTTTTACACTCACAATCAAAATTTAATGAAAAAGTTTTAGCTGGAATAATATTACCTGTGGTAGTAGACTGATAGCTGTTACCACTGTTTCTCAGACGTTTTCTTGTACTTTTTTTCCACTTACTTTCATCTCTAACCCTCTTCCTTCCCCTGTCAGGTTCAGTACTACTGGAACCTGCTGTAGTAGTCATATCAGTCTCATTTCTGTTATTTTCTAAAACAAATTAATAGAAAGTATGCGTAGTTAAAAAAAATCAATATTAAAAATAAAAATAAGCTGGTATGAACGAAGCCTACTCTTAATACTACGTATCTACTTTTACACCCACAGAAAATTACAAATTTATTAGAGGCTGGTTCATTAATAATAATAGACAACTAAGTAGTGTAATAGACTACTCTAACTACTTAAAAACAAGGGAACTTTGTACATAGGAAAAAACCTATGTATTTCATTTTTATACTAACAAATCGGGAACAATTATTTTTGAAATAATTTAAAAAAATTGAAGTATTGCAATTAAATCATTTCAATTAATCATACTGAATTTTACAGATAAATAGTTTTCATTATTTTTACATGTACAATGAGCTCCTAAAATTTCTGCATATCTTCGTGAATCATTCTGTATTAATAATAATGTTCCAGATAATTGTTTGTGCATTACTGTTCAAGAAGACGTTTATTGTGACGTCACGTTCAAAGTATAGCGAGTGCAAAGGCAACGTGTGATATTTTAGCAATAAAATGAAGATGTCAAATGATCTAATTTAGAAATAAAATAAAATGCTGATGTTTTCATTATTTTCTGATAGTTTTGTTGTTAATTAATATTTTTTAGGTTGTAATTTTCCGTTAAGAATTTATAATACATGTTTCACATCTATAACCTATTGATAAAATATTAAAATTAAATGTACAATATTGTAATTTTTGTAGTGTTACGCTAATATTCGACAACGTAACGCATTTGTTCGTAAGAAAACTGAATAAACAGTGATTTAGTTAATATATTAGAGGTTGGTGCAATTGTTTTTTGCCGCGGAAAGCGTCAGCGTCTGGTGGTGAGGTGTGCATCGTTTTTGTTGTTTTGTGGATGCAATTGTGTAAGAGTAATCTTTTGAAGACATTATTTTATTTTTCATAATTACATATTAAAACGTCTGGTTTATATTTGTACACATTAATAAAGCCTAGCGACTGATATATTCTATTGCGATGGGCGACAAGGATGGAGGTAAATGTTTTATGGTTATGTACATTTTAATTCCCCATTTCCACAGGTACCGGTATCCATAGTGTTGTTTTTAGTTTACGTATAAAAATTTAAGCTATGTTTGGAATAAAAAAGAAATGTATAGATCTGTTTAACCTGTGTTAAAGTTAATTAATCTCCTGGTAAGTACTACTCGAGTTTATATCTTCCGTTCAGTTATGCTATCTTCAACAGATTTGTGGATAGGCCATGTAATTTCTTCGCGCACTAGAGCTTGTTTGTCCAAAAATTTTTACCGAACGTGTTTACTTTTGTTTAGCAGAACTTTAAGGACGTGTTTATTTATTTAATCAGTGAAGAATCAAGTGAAGTACATTAAAAAGTTTTTATTGTTTTGGTTATTCATAAAATAACTATGAAATGCCTATAACTGAAAAATTGTATTTTACAATTTTAAAGGTTGGAATTTCGTATTCAGTTTATTGAGTGAGGGTTATTAATATCAAAGTAGTATTTAGTTATGTGTTCTCAGTAGTTTAAACTGGATACTATCAACTCACAGGCCATGCTATTCATGCTTATCTATGTAAGCCAATAAACATAAGGCCTATTCAATTGTGTTCAAATCCTAGTAAAGGTAGTTGCTACTTTTGTACGGATTTGAATACTAGACAGTGGTTACCGGTGTACTTTGATGGTTGGGGTTGAATTAACCATACTCTCTCAGGAATGGTCGGCCTGGGTCTGTACAAGACTACACGTCATACACATCATCCTCATCTCATTGGGTCATGGGGTTGCTTATTGTTCTGAATTGAACAGATTGCGACGTACACAAATTAGGAATAAAAAAAAAAAAAAAATTCAATAATTGTTTTGTAGTATTTTCTATTTACTACATTTATACATAAAAAAGACTAGTTTGTAAATTATGCCGTTGTTGGTCTTGATTGATATTTTGATAATGAAATTCTGCCAATAATTTGTTTAATGTTAATGTATAACAAACATTTAACCCCCATTAAAATATAATATTATTAATTTGTGCTGTTAAGGAAATGATGCTTTGGTTCCTCCAAAACCATTCATCCAAAGAATTTTTGTAAAAATTAAAATATTCATGTTTTGTTATTATGTTGAAATTTTAGTCATGTTTTTGTAGTCTGATAATTAAAAGAAAAATAGTCCTAATATTAGGTTTGTGAATTTTATTTTAATAAATGAGGACATGGTTGTAAAGACTCGTATTAAAATCTTACAGACTTATTTTTTAACACTATGGATTAAAATGTAAATTCAGTTTGTGTGTCCATAAATTCACTATGATGTCCATTTTGTGTATGAAGTCAGTATTTGGGAAGAGGGGCACAGTTTCGTACAATTATTTTTTCTACTACAAAAAAATTAATTTATTTAAAATTTGAAAGTGAATTTTTTGAATATGGAAATGCACTTAACATTAAGTTAGCTTAACCCTGGAATGGTAACGTCCCTACGACAAACGTTAATGGTAACGCGTAGTCTCTCAGACTACTCATGTGGAAAACAATAAAAAAGTAGACAAATCATGATGATATCTTGAAATTTATACATAAACATATTGAAATACAATGATTTACATGTTTTTTAACAGCTTTCAGTTTTTTAGTCATTTTTTACACAATCTATACACACTTCTCCTCGGTGTTCTAAGCAGATATAACTCGCACAAATAGCACACTGGAAACGGGTCATCCTTCTTTTTTTGGCTGGGCAAATCGCACAAATTTTCCTCTTTTCAGGCTCTCTGGGGATGTCTTGAGCACACGGTGTTGAAGGTCCAGCCACTGCTTCAATATGTCGCTTGAGATTCCTGGACAGATTTGGTTGATTTTGTCGTTGTAAAACCTGGGGTGTAGTAAGTTCTACACATATATCTTTGGCAAATGCTCTCCTTGACAAAGGTTTCTTGTTTTTAGAGATTTCATTATGGACATATATTACATAGGAGTTGATGAGCATGCTATTTAACATACCATAGAAAATACACAATGGCCGTCTTCTTGTTTTTCGGGAACATGACATCAATGTAGACATTTCATCGAAAGTGTCTACAGCACCTTTAGTGCTATTGTAAAATTCTATTACATCTGGTTTTCCACTAGCAGCAATTGTTGGCTTTTCGTGTGTTGTGGACAGAAGAACAACTTGTTTTGATTGTTTAGCCTGGTAAGCTACCATTGTTATTGGTCCATCAAAACAAAACTTTGATTTACCAGCCTTTTCTTTTTTTAGCATTTCTGGAGGTATTTGAGGCTTATCACGCCTCAATGTGCCAACGATTGTCAGTTTATAAGTTTCTAGCATCAGTTTGGCAAGAGGTACTGATGTAAACCAATTGTCTACAGTTAGGTTTCTATTGGTGTTATGAATAGGTTGTGAAAGCTCTCTAACGAAATAAGTGGCGGACGGAAGGCTGTCTGTGTCCATAGTTTTGCCAACATATGGGATTGCATTCATTAGGTATTTAGTTCTGACATCACACATCATAAATATTTTTAACCCATACTTGGCTGGTTTGTTTGGTATATACATCCTGAAGCCACAGCGGCCCCTGAATGCTAACAATTGTTCATCAATTGTTAAATATGAGCCTGGTGTATAGAACCGTTGACACAGATCGATAAAATCTTGGAACACTTCTCTGATTGGTGAAAACTTATCATGTACTCGTCTTTCAATCCTAGTTGTCTTGTCATCAAATCGCAGGCAATTTATCAAAAATTCAAATCTTTTTTTACTCATTACTGAAATATAACGTGAACCACTAAATGTCGGATCAAACAGCTCTTCAGTACTCAAATGGTTGTCTTTTTGAGCTGCAGTCAAAACTAGCAGCCCTATGAGAGCTTTCAGTTCGACTACGTTACTTTCATTTACAGTTGCACTGGGTTTACTATATTTCTGTTGTTGCACATTAATTTCTTGATTGGTAAACTTTAATATTTTTTCAAACATTGTATCGTTTGCAAATAATGAGAAAGCCTCAATTGGTTTTGCTATTCTGCTTGCTTCATTTTTAGGTCTTTGTGTAAAATGAACAACATTTCTTGCAGGAGTACGAGTTCTTGATTGAGCTTGAGGCTTAGCAGACCATTTATGCTTATTTTTTCCCCTCAAGTTAGTCTTTCTAAATGTGATAATACTTTGATGTGTAACTTGTTCAGTCTCATTAGAATCAACATCAAGATCGCTATCCTCACTAACACTAAGGTCTCTCCTACCTTGTTGATTTGTCACTCCATTGTCGTCGTCTGAAGGGGTGTAGTCGGGGTCAATATCCGTATCATCAGCTTCTGTATCTGTATTGTGGTCAGAAACTTCATTTTCTTCGTCTCCGGCACCAACCAAATCACTATCATCATCACAACTATCGTTCACATCACTATCATTTCCTTCTAATTGCGATAAAACTTGGTTTATATCAAAACTAGTATTTAAAATGTCATCCATGATAACTATATTATATATACAACGATGCTAAGCAAAAAAACATTTAAAACTACAAACATATACAAGATAAAACAGTTAAGAAAAATTTCACAATCAGCGTGTAAAACTCGCACTAATGGTAACGCGTAGTCTGATAGACGACTGGCAGGTTACTGACACGAAGTGAAGGACGACAGTGACTGGATACACCCCTCTCCATTGACCTTGAGTAGGGAGGGGAAGGTACTCAAAATAGCATCGCAGCCAATCTTCCCCAACCCATAAAAAAACCGGTTTTTATAGGACGCGTAGTCTGACAGACGAAGCGTTACCATTCCAGGGTTAATAGCTTGGATTTTCTTTTATTGAGATAAATATTAGGTACCATGAACGGAAAAACAATTTAATTGTACAATTTGTATGTAAGTGCCCATGACGGTGCATTTTCATGCATGGTTGAATATACCAAATAAAAATTATAATAAATATCAGATCTGAAAGTTCTTGGTTAATGAGAGAAAAGCAGTTGATGATTTAGTCATTAACAACAGTTTTATCTAGTTTTATTTAGTAGTCAACAGTTTTATCTGTCGGTCATTGTCTTTGTGTATACAGGCTCTACAGCATAACTTACTGTGTTAATTTTTCTTTTCTAATTTAGAATTTTCTTCGTCAATTGTGTTCATGTGTAGACCCTATATGTCAATATGATGTAATAGAAATATAAAGCTGCAAGATTTATGTTGAATCTGTTCTAGTCAACTTATCCTTCTTTCAGTTCTTGTACCAAAAATCTGCACTTTAAATTACATTTTTATAATAATAGGCTTACAACTTTTACACGATTTGTAAAGAAATTTTGCCTCGTTTAGCCTGGCATTAAAAGTTACTAATTCATGTTTTTTTTCTTTATTATACAGAGACATTTGATGATGCTGTAGAAGAGAGAGTGATTAATGAAGAATATAAAATATGGAAGAAGAATACACCATTTTTGTATGATTTGGTTATGACACATGCTTTAGAATGGCCATCATTAACTGCCCAATGGTTGCCAGATGTGACAAGGTAAGGGTTTATTTTGTGCACACAGATTTAAGTATGATAATTTGAAACTGGGGTTTTTGGTTTGTAGTATTTTTGATCTTCGCATCATTATTAGTTAGTTAGCGTCATAAGTTTAGCAAAAACATAACAGCATAGCTATCGTGTGTGGCCTTACGATAGTGTTCTTATGAATATCAGCCCTGTTGCTGGGATAGCTTATTTATGTGTCCCCTAAAATTCAAACTTTCTTCTTAACCTTTAAACACTAAACATCAAAAATGCTGACACGAATACTAACCGTTCGTAAAATTTACGACTATTATAATATTTTTTTTTATTTCCTAGTAACAATTACACAAAATTTACAAGTAATATTTTTACAGTAGTATACTTCATGTATCATAAAAAAAATGTTGCGCTTTGAAAAATAGTAATCTTTAGTAAGAAAAAAATAAATTTCTTAAACTACCTATTAACAATATTTACATCGTACATACCTGGTTTTATCTTGTTTCACTAGTGAAATGCTTACAAAAGGTCCATTGTATGATTCACGAAATAGAAGTATTTTTAGTTTTTCAGCACTAACTTCTAGCTCCCTGACTGGTCTTGACGTAAAAGGACACTTTCCTGTAAAATTCAGTGTTTCAAAAAAGATGTCCATCCAAGAAAAGTTGATTGGTCACACTGAAACACTTTGAATGGACTAGGCTTTACTCTGGCGTTGGCGATCACAGCAATCCAGTCATCTGGCACCTCACAGTAAGACTTTTGATTAATTAATCCCATATTGCGGTCACATTCCATATATGAGTGCCCGCGTATAGGAAAGACCATTTTCAAACTGTCGAGCCTACCACAAACATGAACGATGAAATATGCAAGCCTGAACAACGTATAATTTTTATTTTGGCCGGCGCATGAATCGCAGAATATAGTCAACTGGCGTACTTCTGATTTGAGAAAGTTAAAAATGAAGTGGAAAAGCATCGATGAAACTTCATCAGAACCTTTATGACCAACAGTTTGGTCGTACCCGTAGAAAATACTTTCTTGTGTTGACAGAACATGAATGTTAAAAATATAATAAGAAAGTTGACGGTTGTAATAGACGTCATTTGTTGATAGGTTAGGTGTACAAAGGTTTTTCTGAAAATCCATGCAAATTCCCTCAATTTCAGTTGACTTTTGCGCTGCCTTTCTTACTGAGCGCTTTTTCTCATAAAATGACTCGGCCTTTCTTAAGTGTAAATCTTGCATTAAGTTAATCCTTTTTAAATCCTCTTGAAACGTTAAAGTATTGCCTTTTTTATCGGCAATTTGTTTTTGTAAGTCCTGTTCACGAACTTTATACTGATCACACACACTGCAAGTATCCGTACTTGGATATCCGAAACCTATGTTATATTTTGTATTGAAGATTGTTCTATATGAATCGTATGGCACTGAATTATCAGGGTATTTTTCAGAGTATAGACTGTAAAGTTTCTTTATATCTAATGTTTCGGATAAATAAATCTTTCTCGAGTCATGTCTACTGTAATGAGATCGTTGACCTGTAAGAGATCGTATGTGTTCATGTACTTTATCCACCGTTTCCTTAGAAAGCTGATGAGGCCTATTGTTATGACATCCACGATTATCTTTGACAACAGCACCTTTGCTTGAAAGCATGGATTGGATTGTCTGTACTCTTCTCGGGGTGATACCATGGATTGAAATGAATGCCTTGTAGCAAACAGGGACTTTAAAGACACTAGCATCTTTCAAGTATCTTATCTTGTAGCTATAAGAATAAGTATGGCTGTCTGGATCATCATTTCTAGGTCTTCGTTGCTTAACAAAGCTTGATGTTATTAGGCCTCCTAAATAAAGGTTTTGTTCATTATAATCTTTCATCTCATTGAAATTTCGAACCACTAGCTTTCTGCTACATTCATCTATTACATTAAAACATTTTAACCTAAAACAATGGCAATTAGGGCCTACCTCGTGACTTAGTTTTAATATCTTTTTTTTAACATCTGTCAGTCTACCTAATTTAGGCTTCCTTTTTGGTGCATGTTCCGTTTCACCAACTAACTCCATAATTAAATAATACTCAACACTAAACTAAGAGATAAAACTACAGAAAAACTTATATACCACAACACAACAATAACTACACTTTCAAGCAAGAACTATACATAACCTCAAAATGACAGAGTAACAAAAACTAGTCATGTGATCAAAACAAAATGAACTGACTCTCATCATTCTTTCCTCTTTGGCTACTGACCCTCATCATTCTTTCCTCTTCCATGTATTCTGTATTCTTTAATATTTCTTGACTGTCATCGTTTTTCCCAATAAAAATTACACAGCTTTTAGTACTCCAAATGAGGTACAGAAATGACCAATAATATTGAAAATGGCATTTTTGTGACTCATCGTTTTTCCCCCTGACCCTTCATATACTAAAACTTAAACTTAAAGTTTTTGCTTGGAATTATTTTCTACTAGTCACTGGCTTCATCATTTTCTTCAGTAAATCCATAGCACTTATAATAAATATTAACAGTGTGCTCACCACAAATAGCAAACTGGCATTTAGCACATCTTAAAGTCGTCTTACGATTTTTCTTTTTGGGACAGTAAGCACATTTGATTCTTCCTGGCGGTATTTGCTGCTGATGTGGAACTTGTTCTTCTGGCATACCAAGATGTCGACGAATTCTTATTTTTAGATCAGAATGAATACCACGTAATCCAACTCGTCTAATCATGTGATTCTTTACCAGATCTAATCCCAAGTCTTCCAAAAACTTCCTACAAGAAATTTTTACTCCCATGTTACTTCGAAAAATTATTCGGGAATTTATTCCACCAATATCTAGCAACGTAAAAAATATTCAAAGCGGCCATCTGTAGCAAATCCTTGCCACTGTATACTGGGATTTCAACTTATCAACAACGTCTACGCCCCCTTTCGTTTGATTGTAGAATGTTATAACAGATGGTTTCATTAAATCACCGGTACTTTGATCAATATCATCGGTATCATGCATGCTAGAAATCAGTATAACGTTTTTGTACTTTTTTGGTACATAAGACACTAATACGGCATCTTCGCCAAAGGCAAACAAACTGGAATTCACTGGCCTCGGTCGGGAATTTACAATCTCAGGTGGGAGTTCACGTTTATTTTTTTTTATCGTTCCAACCACAGTAAGGTTATTTTCTCTTACAAGTTCATTCACAAGTTTGACTGACAAAAACTAATTATCAATCGTAACATTTTGCCCAGTGCCTTTAATACCTTCAACAAGCCTCATTACAACACTAGCAGCTGTCACGTCCTTTTGAAATGGCCCATTCGGTTGAACACCTACATAAACTTCCATATTAGATACGTAAAACATTCGAGCATCAACCAAGGCAAATATCTTAATTCCATACTTCGCAGGTTTTCTAGGCATAAACTGTCTAAAAATACAGCGTCCTCGAAATGATTCAAGCATTTTATCGACCGTAACGTATTCTCCTACTGAATATAAATCTTGACATGTTTGAACAAAGTCTGTAAATAAGTCCCTTATTGGCGCTAATTTATTTAAGGCTCTTCTTGCATCTCTTGTTTCCGCATTATCAAACCGTAGAGCACGTAAAAGTAACAAAAATCTTCGGTAAGACATCACTAATCTAAATATTTGGGGGCCAGACTATTAGTCGCCCAGAGTTCTTCAACAGTCTGGTGGGAAGATTTCATTTTACCAGCTAAGTACAACAAACCTACAAGAGCTTTAATCTCTTCAATATTCGTTTCTACAACATCGCTATCTCGTGAATAATTTTCCCTGAATACTGCTAAGCGAACATTAGTGTGTTGAACAATATGTTCCCACATATTTGCTGGAAAAAATAGACTCCATGCATCACTTACAGTCTTGGCATCTTGAGCAACCCTTTTTACGCCTGGTGGATTAATTACAATGTTTCTTTGTCTCCTGTGTCTACGTGGTGGTGGAGGATGAACATTCCACAAAGTAACTTCGTCACGTCCAACATAATGAGGCCCAGAATAATCGTACTGTTCACTACTTGCTTCATCCCCTGATTCTTCTGATACACTGTCATGGTCACTGAAATTTTCTTCATGTGAATCATCAGTGTCTTCCTGAGTACAGATATTTATACACGCGTCATTATCATTATTATTATCATCATCATCATCATCAGCTGGTGCAGGTGATGAGAGTGGTTCTGACAACCAATTAAGTATTTGCCGTCCATATTAAAAAAATCAATACGAAAATAAATAAAATAAAAATAAATATTGAAATAATTGTAACTTGTAAATTAAATTTATGTTATAGAATAAAACTTTATTAAAAATGTGAAATCACTATAAATAACAAAACTTTAAGAACGCTATCAGTCGAGGGTGAGCTCTGCGCTCACAAATCAGACACTAAAATAAAAAATGCGTCCTAATGTCCCAGAGGTTCGTAAATAAAATTTTCAAATTATTTTAATCTCTTCAAAATTCAAGGTTCTTTATTAAAATTTCTTAATAAATATTATAAAATTCTTAAAATTATTAAAATCTTGAAAATCTGTTCCACCAAATCTTCCAAAATTGTTTATTATCTCTCAATAATATTATTTAAGATTCGAAAACTTTTTCTATTTTAAAGAACTGTAAATCGCATCTCATTCCTTAAAAGTTTTAAAATAGAATGAATTAACAATCCATTTTATTTCATAAAATAATATGTTCTTTTTATTTTCCTTGTAAATTTTTTTTTTATTATTATTCTCGTTGCTCACATCTGAAGGTGATAAATCATCTGTTGTTTATATTGAGTGTGTGAATGTGTATGTTTATGTTATGCGTGAACGTATTTAGTTTGTCATTTGAATGTACGTATGCGTTATTGTTTGTGTGTATAAGTGTCTCCTATTACAATCTTCCCCTCCCCCGGGGGAGAATGCAAAAGGATAAAGGGGTGGGTGCTTAAACTGTAAAAAAAGAAAAGGCGAGTATATAGCAATTGTCGGCTTGAGGCGTTATAGTACGTTCATTCGGGGCCCCTTTCACAACACATCCATACAGCATGCAAACATCAGATACTTTTTTTATTACAATCATCTCAAGCTCGAGTGTCGCGACATACATCACCTAAGAATATGAGTAATTGTAGCGAATTATGTAACCTTTTTAAGATTAGAAATGTGTTCTTTTGTTATTTCTCCCCCAACAGTCTTACGTATTAAGGCTGTAACTGGTGTGGAGAAACCTATGATATAAAATGGGTCCGACCATCGGTACGCCATTTTCGCACAAATATTTTTCCGTTTCGAACTTACGGGATGAGTTTTAAGTAAAACTATCTCCTACCGAAAACGGATTTGGATGGCGTGTAGCATTATATCTACGTGCCATATCATGATGAGACTTACTTAGATGTCTTCTAATTGTACTCATCACGTTGCTCAAACGTACAGGATTCCGATGAAGGATATCTTGTATATTCCACGCTCTATCCAATGGCGTTTGAGCTGGAAAATTATGTAATATGTCAAACGGGCAGACACCATGTGCTGTATGTTGAGCCATATTAAAAGCTAACTGAAACCAAAAGAGAGATTTATCCCAGGTTGTTTGTGTAGTTGCGTGGTACGCAATAAGAATAGACCTGAGATTTCTGTTTAACCTTTCGGCGTGAGATGGTTGTGGGTGATAAGGAGAGAGTGTGGTCCTTTTAATGCCTAGGCTGAAACAAAAGTTTTTAAAAATTACTGAATTAAATGTTTTGGCGTTATCCGTGACGATTAGTCTTGGGATGGAATAATTTTGAAAAATACGTTTTAATTCTTCTATAATGGACGACGTATTGGTAGTTTTTAATGGAGCTAACCATGTAAATTTTGAAAAACTGTCTACCACCACTAGTATATATTTGTACCCTTGGTTGGTTTTTGGTAGACTGCCTACTGTATCAATAAACAGTGTATCAAATGGTGTTGTTGGAACTCTAGAACTGAGATTCCTCCATTTGTAATTCATTCCAGGTTTGCTTCGCTGACAAGTTGTACAAGCATTCACTTTTAAAGGAATTTCTTTATATATATCTTGCCAGTAAAAATGTCGTGTTATTTTGTGGATAGTTTTAGCGACACCTAAGTGTCCACCTATTTCAGAATGATGGAAATATTTAAACACTAAGTCTTTTAAAGAATTGGGGAGAACGATTTTGACCGGATTATTGTTTTTGTCTTTTAGACATAGTACTCCTTTTGATAAACAAAATTTGTTGTCCATCTTCTGTTTTTGTTGAAGGATAAAGGTATCCTGTTCTTGATGTTTCCGTATATCTGTAAAAGATAGAGGGAACTGCGATAATAAAGCATTGATATAAGATATATCCTTTGCGTTATCTTCACTATTAGAACTATACATCCTCGATAACGCATCGGCAACATTATTATCGGAACCGCGGATGTGATTAATTTTGAATTTAAAAACAGATAATCGGAGTAACCACCTAGCTAATCTACCTAACTGTTTAGGTCTGGAAAGAAGCCAGGCTAATGCTTGGTTATCGGTTTCTAAAAGGAATTCACGGTGCGCTAGGTAGGTTCGAAAACGATCTGTTGCAAAAACAACTGCAAGACACTCTCGTTTATATGCAGAAAACTTCCTCTCTGCCTCTGTCAATGTCTTGGAAGCGTACGCTATGGGTCGTCTAGACCCTTCTTGTTCTTGAAGCAGTACGGCTCCTAGACCTGTATCTGACGCATCTGTTTGTAAAATAAAATTTTTGGAGAAGTCTGGTATAGCTAGTACCGGGGGATTAGCAATTGCTTGTTTAAGATCTTCAAACGCGGTTTTCTGTGAGTCTCCCCAGATAAACTGAGTATTTTTACGACGTAATTTATTTAGAGGTTCGATTCTATCAGCATAATTTTTAATAAATTTAGAAAAATAGTTAATCATACCACAGTACCGATGCACTTGTTTCACTGACTTTGGTTCAGGATACTCCAATATTTTTTGTGTCGTAGTCGAATCTATAGAGACTCCTTTATATGATAATGTGTGTCCAAGAAATGGTATTTCGTTTACTGCGAATGTCACCTTATCGGGATTAACGGTAATGCCAGCTTTTCGTAAAATCGACAGTACTATTCTAATGTGTTTCATGTGTTCTGGAAAACTTTTGGAATATATTAGTATATCATCCATATAATTAAATACAAATTTATATTTAACGTTCTTAAATATTGTATTCATAAGACGTGTTAGAACTTGCGCTCCAGTTGATAAACCGAAAGGTAATCTTTCGTACTCATATAAGCCATCCGGAGTACAAAATGCAGTGATTTGACGAGATTTTTCTGTCAATGGTATTTGGTGGTACGCTTGGGCTAAATCTAATGTGCTAAACCATCGCGCACCTGAAAACCATTGAAAAGCATGATTTATGTTAGATAAAGGTTGTGCCTCTGAGTCGATTATCAAGTTAACTGAGCGATAGTCCACGACCAAACGACTCGTGCCATTGGGTTTTGGAATCAAGAATGCTGGGGACGAATAAGGCGAAACACTCTCTCTTATCACTTTGTCTTTTAACAATTTTTCTATTTGATGTTTCATTTGAAGTGTTTTTATTGGATTTAATGGATAGGGTCTCGATTTTATAATTTCATTATTTTTAAGTTTAATATCGTATGTCAATACATCTGTACACCCTAATTTAGTAGTGAGTACATCTGGGAATTCTTTACATAAATTAGTAATTTTATTTTTAATATACTCAGATTGCTCTACATTATTAATCTGATCAGAATATGTATTTGTTAGATAAAATTTTTGATTTTTTAACCATTCAAAAGTTATTATTGATTTCGTCGCATTAAATATCGCGCGTGTGGTTTGTAAAAAATGCATTCCTAATATGATATTATGTTGTATTTTTGTTAAAACTTTAAAATTTATTTTCCACGATATATTTTTTAAGTTAATTTTAACCCAGACTTGTTTATTGATTTCCAAAGGAAACTTGTCAGCTGTGAGACAAATGGCGTTAAAGTTTTCCTCATTTATAATCGCTTTATTATTTTTTAAAAGTTCATACATTTTTTGATTAATAATATTATGGGTTGAACCAGAATCAATAAGAGCATTAAATGTATCATTTTTAATTTTTATTGTTAAGGCCTTTAAAGCGTAGTTACAGTTTAACTTTTGTTCACCTATCTTTAAATGTTTATTTACGTTATTTTTACAAATACGCACCATATGTTTATGTTGTCCGTATTTGTATTCACTCAGTTTTTTGAAACATGGTTATTTCCTTTTTTTTGTTGCCAAAGTTTACAGTTTCTTCTAATGTGACCTAATTTATTGCAATAAAAACACTTCAGTGTTGTGGATGATGTTTGTGATCTGATGTTGTTAAATGTTGTTTCCTTTAAGTTATTTTGTTTACCTTGAATAGATATTGTGTTATTTATTGTATTTAGGATGCCTGTATTATTCATATTTGATAAACTAAGATCATTAAGAGTTCTGGCATAAACTCTTTCGTAAACATAAGCATCTAGCTTATTAAAATCTTGTAAATTATTAGGTTTACCAATTATACCTATATGCGTGGCATATATTTCATTTAAACCTGTTAAAATTACATTAATTAACTCACCTTCTGTTAAATCTAGTCTCAATACATCATGATTCTCTAAAATTTCTTTCATATATTCCGCAAGAGTTTCCGATTGTGACTGATTTCGGTATAACAATTTTAATTTTAATATTTCTTTCATTTTTGGTGTAATTAATTTATTTACTAAATTTTGATGAAACTGATCAAAATTATGATTATTCCTAATGGAGTTTTCAAAAATTTGTTCTGTGAAACCAGTCGTAAACGGAGTTAACAAAACCAAAGGTAAATCAACTGCATAACGTTTCTGTATTTGTCTGATAATTTTAATATTTCTTACTAATGTATCAATGTCCCGTCCATCAGTAATAGTTAATTGTTTTAACTCTTGTTCAATTGAGTTTGCAATTTTTGTCCAATTGAAATTTAATTCACGTTGAAAACATAAAGGATTATTGTTACCTGCTGCATTCGGTATGCAAATGTCAGGGACTTCATTGCGAAGAACGGGGTTTAGTATTTCTGGATAATGTGCAAGGTTAATTTGATCACAATTAGGGATTCCTTGCCTTTGATCAGGCAAGAGATCATCCTCCAAATGTGCCCTTTCGTGATTTAGATTTGGTTCACCATTAGGTCTAACTTCAATATTATGCCACTCATTTGCTTTCCAAATATCAAACCTTTCTCTTAAATTTTGAAAACCTACGACTTTATCTGGTTTGTTGGGCAATATAAATGTTAAAATTTTGTTAAGCCTATCATCAAAAATTTTGGTATTATATTTTTCTAATTCATTTAAATTTTCCGTGTTTCTTAACCTTGCAAAATAGTTTTGACACTCTGTCAGTTGTTTGTCAATGTCAAATCTATGTAATGTATTTAAGTCAATTTGTCGCCCATTCTCCAAGAGTTTTTGTAGTCTTTGTCGTTTTTGTCTTATGTTTCCTGTTGTGGTACTTTTCCGTATTCTAAGTTGGAAGTTAAGGTTTGTTTCGTCTAGTTTATTAGTTTCGAGAATCTGTCCTACTTGTCCCTCCATGTTTCTATTTGTTTTGTTTGTTGATTGCGATTATTTATATATGAAACAGATGACTTACCGGTCGGAGTCGGTATACCTGTCAGATGTGAGTTGTTTATAATTTAGTTTTTTATAAATTTTAGAAGATTTGTTGTTTTATTTTTGATCTTTCTCTTTGTCTCTTTCTTGGCCTTTGACTAATTTTGTTATATTTGTTTGATGATTTCTTGTTGATGAATTCTTTTTTTTTTTTTTTTTTTGATTCTTCCTTTTTGTTTATTATTTTAATTTCTTTCCCCAATATTATATTATTGAATTTATTTATTGAAATTTTTCATTAAGTATCCTGGTCACGGCACCATTTTTTGTCCCAGAGGTTCGTAAATAAAATTTTCAAATTATTTTAATCTCTTCAAAATTCAAGGTTCTTTATTAAAATTTCTTAATAAATATTATAAAATCCTTGAAAATCTGTTCCACCAAATCTTCCAAAATTGTTTATCTCTCGATAATATTATTTAAGATTCGAAAACTTTTTCTATTTTAAAGAACTGTAAATCGCATCTCATTCCTTAAAAGTTTTAAAATAGAATGAATTAACAATCCATTTTATTTCATAAAATAATATGTTCTTTTTATTTTCCTTGTAAATTTTTTTTTTATTATTATTCTCGTTGCTCACATCTGAAGGTGATAAATCATCTGTTGTTTATATTGAGTGTGTGAATGTGTATGTTTATGTTATGCGTGAACGTATTTAGTTTGTCATTTGAATGTACGTATGCGTTATTGTTTGTGTGTATAAGTGTCTCCTATTACACTAACTACAGATGAAGGTCATCAAACTCTCTGCGACTAGAAAACCCCTTCTCCAAAACCTTTTAAACTCAGCTACCCGGAGAACTATAAGTGTAGCTCCACTAAGTGTTGTACGTTGATGTTTACAAATTGAAAGTGAGCGCACCGCTCACCTCTCGACCGATCGAGGGTTAAATAAGTTATTACAAAAAAAGTGTTTGATGAACTTGAAAAAAATATATACAATAAAATATCTGTTCGGTTGCCACGTTTTTGAATGTTTTATAACACACAGTTTATACACAGTCGGTCCAAACCTTGGTATGATGCTCCCCGCAAAATGGTCGTCGACATTGCACACAATAGTTTGTTGTCATTTGCCTTTTTTATAGGAACAAAGCCAACAAGTAGTTCTCTTTCCAGGAACTTGTTCTGCAGTAGTTTCCTCTTTTTTTTTACCAAGGACACTGTTTATAAGAAGTCAAAAGTTTCTTTGAAGTGAAGGCTGATGTAATCATTCCTCAAGCAGTGGATATGTTAGTTCTTTGTGAAGCTCAGCCATGAATGTATTGCGAGTTACTGGTTTTAGTTTCTTCTCCACCCGATTATGGTTGTAAATAATATATGCATTTATTCCAGCAATGTTTACTAAGCCGTAAAAAAATGCACAACGCCCACCTTTTTGTTCTTCTTGAACAGCTCGAAGTAGAACACATTTTATCAAAAGCATCTACACCACCTGTGGTCGCATTATAGTGCTCAATAATTTCGGGCTTTCCACTTCCAGCGATTAATGCACCCTCATGCATGGTGGACAAAAAAAAAATACCACTTAAATTTTAGTTCCCTTGTAAGTACAAAGTGTTCTTGGTCCATCAAAACAAAACTTAAGTGTCTCCCACAGGTCTTCTTTTAGATGTAAGCATTTGTGAGAGGATTTCTCTTTTGTTTTTCTTCATTGTTTCCAAAATGGTTAGTTTATTAAAGGGTTCGTTTAGCAATGGACCCGTACATGGGTCTTGTAAGTTCTTTCACAAAAAACTCAGACACACTCAATCCACCATTTACCGTTCCCTTACCAAGGTAAGGTATTGCCGCCAGCATATACTTGCTAGATACATCACTAACCATAACAAGTTTGATACTGTACTTTGCAGGCTTTTTGGGCATAAACACCTTGAATAGACAATGACCTCTAAAAGCTAGCAGCTGCTCATCAATTGTTGCATAGGGCCCAACCTCATAATACTTTGTACAGGATTCCATGACGTCTGTCCAAACCTCACGAATAGCAGCAAATTTATCCGTGGATTTTCTCTCCTCACGAGTCTCCTTATCGTCGAAACACATACATGTCAAGAGAAAGTCGAATCGTTCTTTGCTAAGAGTCGCCTTGTACATAGCTCCACTTTTAGTTGTATCAAATAATTCACTGCTTGTAACATGTTATCATTGTGAGGTGCTGAAAAAAATTTGTAGTCCCTTGATTTCCAATAATGTGTTGCCGATACGGTTGCCAATTCATTTGAATAATTTTCTTGTCTTCGGATTATTTCAGAATTGGTTCGTTCTACAATTTTTAAAATTAAATTGTCGCTAAAAAACAATTGGAATGATTCTTCAGGTGTTGCTACTAATATCGCAGCACCTTTTGTGTCACGCTTTTTTAAAACTATATTTCTAGCTACTGTACAAGTAGCCGTTGTCAAGGGTGTAATAGACCAAGCATGTCCATTTTTCCCTCAAATTATTTTTATTCTTCTCTGTGTTTGAGAAGTTTCTGATACTGAACTTGCTTGCAGTACGGTAATAGATGTTGGCTGTGGATCACTTTCATCATCGTCTTCATATATTAGATTCAGAGGATTTTTATCATTGTCGTTTGATGTTGAACCCAAACTTGTTCTACTAGTGGAAGGTATTGGAGGTCTTTGGCCTGTCTTTGTTGTCCTCATTGGAAGGTATCCCTTGGATCTTACGTCGCTTATATTTTGTCTGTCTTCCAATGTCATCATCAGTTGAGCTATCCTCAGATGTGGAAGGTTCAAATTCAGATTCGGAAGATGATAAAATGTTGTCTTCATTTTCACTTCCACTATTCAGTTCTACATCTGATTCAGCCTCCATCTCAGCAAGTAGTTTTTGTATTTCTGAAGATTGGAGGGTCATAGTTTAGTTTATTACAAAAAAAAACCACTAAAAATTCAAAATTAGCAAAATAAACACGAAAGAAACAAAACTAAGAAATATTTACATATTTACAGGCACATTTAGTCACGCATAAACAGGTCAACATGTAAACGAAATCAAAACCACAATAGTTTGCACACTATAAAAAAATTACACTAATACTAAGCATTCGTATATTTTACAATTCTCCCTGCAATTCTCAAGGTCCCTTCATTAGGGTGCTCTGTTGAAAACAGTTTTTTGTGGTCATAAAATTTATGAAGGGTTAGTGTTTAAAGGTTAATTTAAAAGCAAACCAATAGGTATTAATGTTTGTCTTTTTGCCAGACTGTATAAGAACCGTATTCAAAGAAATATAAAAAAAACCCTTAATTATAAAATTGTACTATGTCGCCCCTTTTGCCATTCTAGAGATGAATGTTTCTAAAAAAATCAAAACGCTGCTTTTGTGTGGTATATCCTAAAACATGGATCAATGCACAGACCTACATTACAATCTGTGCATTGATGTCTTTTCTTCCTGCCTTTCATTCATTATCTTTCAAAGTTTGTAAACACAGAACAGCAGAACAGGAACTTCTGGAAAATGTTGTTCGGTCAACCTGGCAGATTTTCCCAGATCTAGGTGGTACTACTAGTGCAGAAGAAACTAGATATTCTGCTACCTCTTTTATAAAGTCAGTTGTGCTAACCTTCTTCTTATGTGTGTACAGTACAATCATGATCATCCGGCCTATTCCGGTGTATCGAAAATGCCACATTTCTGGATGTATGATATTTTTTTATAACAAACTGTGAAAACAAATAAAAAAGTGTATTTAATAAATTTTAGCCTAATATGTACATGCAATTTAATAAATTATTAAAACAGTAAAAGGTTTCTGTGTACTTAACCCTTTTAGTGCCAAGCAAAATTCCCAAGGTATGTGCATAAAATGCCGGGTGTTATCATAAGGGAACACCATAAAGTGCCAGGCTAATTTTCAGCTTTATGTGAGACTTCGGAAAAAAAATAACTTTTTTGTTTTTTTATCAAATTGAATGATTTTTTTCCAAAATGTTACCAATTTAGTGTTTTATAATCGGCAATAACTTACATATATCATGCTATAAAAAAAACATTTTAATAAAAACAAATTAGACTTACAGAATTTGTTTCTTTGTTTAATGTTTGTCTTTGATGTCGAATAAAGTATTAAAAAAAAATAGTTAAGATATTGTTCACTTCACCACAAGAAACTACACATTTTATTGCACAAGTTCACCAATTTTTAAGTCTATTTGTTAAAAAGTAATAAAATGACGGCATAATTTCTAAAAGTACCCTCATTGTAAAATTTTGTGCAACGTCACTTGTACTAAGTAATGGGTATAAGATCACCAAGTACTCCAGTCCAGTAAAAATTGTTCTTGCAACTAATATATAAAAACCTAGCCTAACTTATTTACAAAACCTAACAGTACAAAAAATAAATTATTTTTTTTAAACATTTATGCTGCGGGAAGCACTTGAGTATGCAATCCTCTTTTACAATTTTTACATATGTACGATGACTTCTTTCTTTCCTGCCAGGAAGTTTTTCAAAAAACATGTCAGCATCACCACCACCCTGTCCATGAGCAGACATGCGAATATTCCCTCCACGAGGACTTGTATGAACGTTAAGTGTATGTTCCCTCTTTTGCAGCCAGTCTTTTGACAGTTCTTCAATTATCTGTACTGTAAGCGAGACAGAGGAGAAGAAGTATTTAATTTATATAGAACATATGAATTTAAAACCATCCTGCCAAATATATTAAATGTAACTTTTTTCCAAAATTTTAGTGTTTTTCGTTCATCGAGATAGGTGTAGAGCATCTGGTCAGAAACATCTACACCACCCATGTAGTCATTATACTCTCTTATGACTTTTGGCTTGTTTGTTACATAAATTGAGTTCTTTCTCTTCTTACTCCTGCATTCATTAGCTGCAATACTGTTGGTAGACAGCAACAACACAGGTTTTTTTTGGGATTTTTTTTTGTTGGTACCCAAGCATAAACAACATGTCCTTTCGTTTGTATTTTTTCTCTCCCAACGCCAAATTTTTCTTTCATGTCAGGTGGAATTCCTTTCCTATTTTTCCTCAGTGTACCCGTAAGGAAAGTATTTCTTGAATACAAATATTGAGCTAGTTGAATAGTTGTGAAAAAGTTATCCACAAATATGTGGTAACCCATACCTAAAATATTTCCTAATTCTAAAAGCTTTACAACAACAGTGTGTGCAAGTCCGTGTTCTTTGATTTGTTGCCTGTCTGGCCCCTTTGCACCTGTATATACAAAAAAAATTAAAACAATAATGAGTTATGGAGTCACATAGCATCCATAATTTTACTCCAAACCTGTGATGTTTTTTAGGCATATACTGAGGCAACTGACTATGTGCCTTTGTACCTACCATGCTTTCATCTACACTCAGTTGTTTATGAGGTGTATAATAATGCTTCGCTATTCTATTCATATGTTCTACAAGTACATTGAATTTTGCACATGGGTCATAATTTGGCTGTGTAGGAGTAGGTAAATTTTCTGTCTCTGTCATATGAAAAAATTTTAGTATAATTTGGAACCTGTTACGAATAAACATTTTTCCAAACCAGGGAATGTACTGGCTTGAATTAGTCCACCAGTAACTATATATAGTTGGTTTTTTATTTATTCCCATGTTTAGTAACAGCCACAAAAGCTTGAATTTCAAGCAACGTAACAGGTTTCCAAAATTTACGTCTGCTATTGGGTTTTCTTTTATAAACTTTTCTCCATATTTGTTTGTGTACTTAACAAATATGTCTAATAGTGCATTTGTAAAATATAATCTAAAATATTCTAATGGAGCCGAGTCACGGGGTGGACAATGCTTTACACCAGACAGTTCATTAAAATCAAAATTATGGTTATAGCTATTATCCTGTTCCTCAATTACATCTACCTAGCCAGATTCTTCGTCTTCATCACTTGATTTGCCTACATCAGGAGTTGCTGTCTTACGAGGCCTGCCTCGAGGCCTACGTTGTGGTGCAGGATCAATGTCCATGGATGAACTTTCATCATCCGTGTCTACAGTAGAGGGTGGAATCAGTCTATGCATACTTGATGTAGAAGGTTGCTCCGGGTCATAATCTGGATCTTCATCTGTGTTATCAACTACAGAATTATCGCTGTTAGTGTCTTCATTACTACTACTACTACTACCTTGTATACTATTTACATCACCAAAAAATTCTAAACTATCACTATCATCAGAATCATCAACATGTTTTTCAAGAAGTGTTCGTATTGTACCTTCACTTACTGGTAATCGTGACATTTTGAAAGCAAAGAATTAATAAAATAATACCAATGAAATATAAGTACAAGAATAATACAATAAGAATAAGATATGAAATAAACCCCTAAACCTAAGCTAACCTATAAACAAATTAATGATATTGTAATTTCACCGCAGCCAAGCAACGCGATTCGGAATTCATGTTCCGGTACAAATTACACGTAAAAATAACACAATAAAAGTACAGTTATGTGGTTCGGAATTCGTGTCCCAGTACAAATAACAGTAGCAACACATAAAAATAACACAATAAAAAGAATGAACCGAGTAAACTTACGAACTAATTATTTGTTTACTAACGACAACACTAAATAGAAATGACACAAAATACTATTATCACCCACTCAACAACGTACAATTATTAAAAATTCATTCAATTAAATAAAATATATCTAAGAAACAATGAACATATAAAAACATAACCTTTTACTAAACAACGTAACACGCATTCGAGTAAATAAACAGCAGTCGAGTTGCGCATGAACGACCGGCCATCACAACCAAGACCTTTCGTATTTCGTCGTTATAAAATTGTTTTACGTATCGATGTCAAAACGGTCGATACTATCGAAAATAACAATTCCTTCTAGCACCGTTACATAATTATGAAAAACTTGCCAATGCCTCTGTTATTATACCTTTAAAATATGATTTTGTAGACGTCCGAGGAATCTGATGCTGGCACTTTATGCACATACCTACTACGTACGATTTTTCGGACGCTGGCACTAAAAGGTTTAACTAAAATATTGAAAATTTGAAATGAGAAACATTGAAATCACAAAACACAGTACTGCACATCACAAAACAGTCTTTCATAATTAGTCATTTAGTTGTTTAAAAAATAAGCCGAGGTTTTTTGTTTTTTTATGACAAATGACTCCTTTAAAATTTTCTTGTGCATTTTTTTAACAGCAGGTAGTCCTCAGCATCTATACTACATTCTTCAGCCCATTTAAGACAAGTGTCTTAACAGCTTACAAAGCTTTGTCATTTCACATGGTATGTTTCACAACATGTTCATCAGCTGTTTTGTCATCATGTTCATCAGCTGTTTTGTCATTGTTTAAAATTAGGCAATGAGCTTGTCATCACAAACAATGTCCTCTTCATCTTCTCTTGTGAGCCATGACCAAATCTTTTCTAAATTAAAGCAAGATGTATGCCTACTGGCACCGGGGATTGAAGAAACTTTTGTTAACAATGCCGTAGTGATTTCTTCAATGGCAATAGGAAATCAGGCACCCTGCTTTTTTGTGTTTTTATCCAAAGGGACCAAACAGGTTCTTTTCCAAAATGATAATATTACAAAAACCAGCTATCACTGACAAACTGTAATAATTGACTAAAACGGAAAAACAAAACAAAAATGGACTGAACGTGTTTTTCCCTGAACTCTTATGAACAGCGTCTTATTATAATGTAATAATAATGCTAAAAATGTTTTGTTTCAGGCCTGAAGGTAAAGATTATTCAGTGCACAGACTAATACTGGGTACACACACATCTGATGAACAGAATCATCTATTAATAGCTAGTGTTCAGCTTCCAAATGAAGATGCACAATTTGATGCGTCTCATTATGATAATGAAAAAGGAGGTTAGTACGTCTTTTGTTATCTCAACTTAGAGTGATAATTTTGTGGTCAGCCATGAGGCATCTGTTGCTGAATTACTCTTACCATGTTACTAAAAAAAATTTTTATCATTTTGTTTTACATTCTCTTGTGCATTGTATGAGTTTCATTAGAAATGTCTCTTTCTGTTGACGACTTAAAATGTTTATAAAAAGGCTCAAATTTAACTGTTCATTGTTGTTGTATATTTTTCTTATGTTGTAATTCTGTATTTTTTACATGTCTTAGAATTTGGTGGTTTTGGTTCTGTGAGTGGTAAAATTGAAATAGAAATCAAAATCAATCATGAAGGAGAAGTGAATCGTGCTCGATACATGCCTCAGAATCCTTGTGTAATTGCTACGAAGACACCATCAAGTGATGTATTAGTCTTTGATTATACAAAACATCCTTCAAAACCTGACCCAAGTGGAGAGTGTCATCCAGATCTGAGGTTTGAAAGTTTATTTACTTTGTTGAAATAATCATTGATTAACGGTATATGCACTTTTCATCTACCATTACATAATAATTAAATGATAAAGAGTATCATTATAGCGAGGACGCCTTCTTTTGATCGGGACTGCCGCATGTCCTGTGAGATAGCTGTCTTGAATGTATTAGGAGTCACAATTATAAAAATTTATTTATAACTGCTCTTCTGTCATTTTCTGAAAGCATTTCATTGCACACCTAAAACATTAAAAATCAAGAAAATTTTATTAAAATTTTCACACTAACTATCATAACTTGGCCTATTTTTGGCTCATGTAAAAAGTTGCATGACCAAAATTAGTTAGTCTAAATAAATAATTCTGAAAACACCATATATCATAATTTTGTGTCGTAATATAGACGATTAAAAATTACTGCCAGTTAATTTTATCATCGATAAAATTGTTGTAGTGCTAAAAAATAAATAGTATAACTTTCATGAGCGTACAATGATTTAATATAAGTTTCAAGTAAATGAATAATGATAAAGAATTGTTTAAAATGTTACAGTCTCTTAGAATTAATAAATTAAAAGTTGTCCTTACTTGCAAGCTGGTCCAGTACTACTTCTGGCTGGTATGATTTTTCCTTTATACGTTTTATGCTCCAAACCTTTTACTTTATTCTGTTTCCGTACTTCACTATCATAATTATCTTTATTGATTACATCCTCTTTGCTCTTTTTACTTTCTCTTGCTTATATGAATATATATAGGAAGGAAAGTATTTTTTTCATGTCAATTTTATGAAATTGAGTTTTCACTGGATCTACACGTTTTCAGACCCCCTGAACCCCCCCAAAAAAACATGTTTTTAGCGATTGGTCTGTGTAAGTGTGTGTGTGTGTGTGTGAACAGAATATCTCAAGAACAGAATATCATACAAACTTGAAACTTAAAACTTAAGTTAGAGGTCACTACCGGACCCGACACGAACATTTTCATCAAAATCAGTCAACCAGAAGTAGTAGTTTATTCGTGTAATTTTTCAATTTTTTGCAATTTTCTCAAAAACTGCTCCTATAGTTTTTTTTTAAATCCCCTCATTTACTAAATTTTTTTATGCTTTACAACATAGGGTAGGCACCATGTCTGCTGAAATTCTTGGAAAGGTTTTCTCATAAAAAAATTGTTGTTTTATGATTGAGACTTTAATATGTTTTATTAATAATATTAATTTTTAGCGCAAAAATGTGTAAAATGGAAGTTGTAGAGAATTTAAAATCCTACACTTTATTTCAAACATTTTTTGTATTATGCTTAATTTAGCGGTAAATAGCAATTTTCTGTTTGTTTTCCTCACGAAAACGTGTAAAAATTTGATTTTTCTAGATTTCGTCCTTAGAATGCATTTTATGACAAAAGTGTCTTTAATCAAATTTACAGGAAATTAAAAGATCAACAACTTTTATTTAGAGCATTTTCTCTACAGAGCCTAGTTTAGCGTGAAAGAGAGATTTTCTTTATTTTTAAGCCAAAGTGAGGTTGATTTTCATTTTGCATTTTTCACTCATGATTAAAATTAGGTCATGTTTATTGAGGTTAGTTTTTTGTTTATTTCTAATGTTTTATTACTAATGTTAGTTTATATTATTAAATATTTGTATTGGCAAGAGAAAGTCTTGTGAGTGTTTCACGTCAGATTTTTTTTTCTCTGTTCTTCTATTTTTGTAACATTCAATAATGCAGTAGGTACAAAAAAAAACACCATGCGCAAATTCATGAACAACATAACCTCAAAAAAACGTAAGCTAAATGTCAGCTGTTCCAAGTTTAGTTATGAAACCATCTATGTACAGGACATAGGTTGTTTCTTAACACTTAGGGTGCTGAGGCCTCCACTCCCTCTGCCGAGCTATTTTTAATGAAAATACACATTTTTACAATTTCATACCTAACCTATACATAATTATTTTAAGATTGTACTTACAGTTTCTTTTTCTTTGTAGTTTTCTGTTCAAAATAATTATAATGTTCAATATATTTTAATAATTAGATGATTTACAATTTAGTACAGCACTAGTTGATTTTTTTAAATTTCCGGAGTAATAAAAAAGTTGTTTTTTCACTTATTTCACTATATTACTAATTTCTAACAAATTTACTAAGCTAATTTAAAAAATAATAAAATAAAAATAACAATTAAAAAGTTAGTGAAATGAAAAATTGAAATGGGAATATAATTTTACAAGTCATATTGTGCTTTGGTGTGATATATTTGGAAGCAAGGAGAAACACACAAACCAACATCACAAGCTGTGCACTGCCACTGAGTTAATTTTCTTACTGATTTGCCAGTACTTCTTATGGCTTTTTGGGTACAAACATAGCACCTTCTTTGCCCCTTTGCTTGACCCTCACTACGAGGTACTGGGTCAGGAAAATGTCGCTGCACGAGACGGGCGATCCTCTTCTCACCTGCTGATGTCGGTAGTTCTTCGCCTCCTATTTGTAGCACCATTTGGTTGCAGATTCTCTGTATCATTGCCACAACAGAGATTTCCTTCTTCTTCAAACTCTTGAAAAGTACACATGAGTTTACCACTGACATCAAGATGAAGTGGATGACTAGTTTTCGCCACCACTTTACTGACCGATGGTCAAAAGAACCATATGACATACGTTGGTCCATGAGATCAACACCAGCTTTATGTGCATTATAACTCTAATGCTTACTGGCTTCTGAATATCCTGGCCTCTTCGATTTTTAAAATTCACCATCTCTGCAGTATGACGTGTGGTGATAACCCACACATCCCTCTTGTCACGCCATCTCAGGACAAGCACGTTACCTTTTCGACGAAAAAGTTGTTCTCCTTTCTTCAAACGTCCTTGTTTCATTGCAGCAGGGATGTACTTTCTGTTTTTCACAATGGTCCCTACTAGACCAGTCTTTTGTTTTTCAAGCTCTTCAGCAAGTGGAATGCTTGTGAAAAATCTATCTAAGTAGACTGTGTGGCCAGCGCCAGCCAAATCTTTCACAAGTCGCAATACAATTGCAGCTGCAGAATTATCTTTCAATGGATCCTTTCCAGTGTACACTTCAAAGTTCCACACATAGCCAGTTTTTGCATCAGCCAACATAAAAATTTTGATACCATATTTGTTTGGCTTTTGCGGCATGTAAACTTTGAACCCTACTCTGCCTCGAAAGGGGCAGATACCTTCGTCAACAGTGACAGGCTCTGGTAGTTGATATGATGATCGAAATTTTTCTAATAATGGATCCATCAGTGGTCTTACTTTGAAAAGAGAATCAAAATCTTTGTGTCCTTTTTGTTTCTCCTTTGAATTGTCGCTCAAGTGAAACATTGACAGGATTGCTAAAAACCTGTCCCGTGCCATAACATTTGGACAGAATGCACAACGGAACACTGGATTACTAGACCAATGCATTCTCATATCTGGCCTAGGACTTATCATCATATGCAGCAGAATGATCAAAAATTTGCGCATGTCAGTAAGAGTGACAGTTGTCCATTTTGCAGCCCGAGACTTTTTTGACAGTTTACCCTGCGCTTTCAATTTTTGAATTTTTTCGCGGGCATACAAATTTGTTTGCTCTTTCATGATCTTTACGATATCACTGTCTATAAAATATGAAAAAAAGTCCAGTTCAGTAGATGAACTATCCAAGCTGGTGGCTGTTGAACCACTAGCACCAGTATAAACTGGTATATTTGGAACTATATCGGTAACAGTCAAAATGTTTTCTCCTGGAGTATCCAACCTTTGTCGTTTACTCGCAGGTAGGTTAGTGTTGTCACTATTCCTGCTAGCCCTAACAGGAGTACCCAGAGCAGGTTCTTGTAAAGTACCAGAACTTTCATCATCATCATCATCGCCTACTGTTTCTTGATTGTCTGTAAAAACAGACAAACAAGTAATAGAGAAAGATCACAAGAAAAGAAAGCACAAAGTACAAGAAACAAAGCACAAGTATAAAAGAAAACTGAATCATGATGGTACCTTTGATTGTTTTTTTACAAAAGTTTTTTATATGTAAACAATCAAAGTATAATAGTACAAGTAAAATAATAGTAGTAGTAGTAAAATAAGGAAAAATAAAGTAGGCCTACACATGAAAAAATAAATTGAAAATTTGAAAGAACTTGTAGGCGATGATAATAAGTACCTAATACGTTTCCTTACATATTTTGTTGATGACGAAATACTTATTTGAAAAAAAAATAGTATTGTACGTTCAATTGTAATAATAATAATAGGTAATCATTATTCAACTTACCTGATTCACTTGAAATATTGAAATCCGGATCACAGTCTGTGTTGTCACTAAAACTAACCTCATCATCATCACTATCATAACTATTACAACTGGCGTTGCCATGCAAAAAATCGTCTATTTCTATATCATTTAGTCCTTCCATTATTTTTATATGTAATTAAAAAATGAACTGTTTATTAGAAATTAACCAATTACACTCAAAATCACGTGAAAAAAATGTAAACAAACCGCTGTACACACAACAAAACAAACACAACTTTCCACAATATGGATGACATCTGCAACGATTAAATATATTCGACACACGAGTACACTATCGATAGTATATATCGAAATAGTGTTTGGAAATCGATTCTAAAATAGTAAATGTCCATACAGAATACATAAGCCATCGTAATATTACGCCGAACAGCATTTACATGCATTGAAACAACGGCGGCGTAATATTGCGCCGTCCGCCATAACCCCAAAACAACAGCCGTCGTAATATTACGCCGTCAGCACCCTAACTGTTAAATTGACAAATTTTTTACTTTCAATTTTGTACGTTGAATGAATGGGACTTGAGTTACTTCTGAACCAAATGATGCGTCTATGTTTAGGATTATAAAAATACATAAAAATTAAAAATGTCCCAAAAATGGACTTAGGTTGTTTTTTAAATAACTGATTCAATATCAGCATAATGACCTTTGCGTTGATCTGGCACATAGGCCAGTGTTTCTTAATGTCTTCTATTTTGCTCATTTTAATAGGAACTCCAGTGTGTATGTATAGTAACTAACTAATAGTGTGTACTTACTTCTGTGATCGCTATTCTTTTCACATTTTATTATCTTCACTCGTCCTCTGATTAGTATCTCTAAGATCAATGATCCTCATTAGCGAAAAGTTGAGAACTTCTTGGATTTTATTAAAAGAATTTTGTTGTGTTAGTGACCATAGATATATGCTAATCTTGTATGTATATTTTGAAGTAATATTCTACAATAATATGTTTTTGTTTCATTCCAGGCTCCGTGGTCATCAGAAGGAAGGGTATGGTTTGTCATGGAATCCAAATTTGAATGGATATTTGTTGAGTGCATCAGATGACCACACAATTTGTTTGTGGGATATTAATGCTACTCCAAAAGAAAATAGAATTATTGATGCAAAGACCATTTTTACTGGACACACAGCTGTTGTTGAAGTAAGTTAAATCTAATGTATTATTTGATCTGAAGTATCAAAATGTTAGTAGATTTTTCCATCACATATTGTATTGCTGAACAGATCCAAGATAAAGAAAATTATAAAGCTTAAGTTTGTTCAAGTTGTGAAAACTCTAAAAATGTTTGCTTGCACATAAAGTAATCAGATTAGCTTTTTAAAAATACCGTATTAATTGTTTGTGAATAAAATTTTAAAATATTTATCTTATTCAATAAGATAAATTAAGAGTTTAATTATGATATTTGTAGAAAGATTTACTTGTATGCAATTTCTGTAAAAAATACTTCTTGATCTTTCTAAATCTGTAGTTCTTATTGTGTTTACAGATATTTTAACCTCGCAATTATTTTCCTTTGATTTGGTTTGTTTTATCTATTTTATTTTGTAATAGTTTAATATACTGTATGTATTATAAATATCTAACGTAAATAAGTTTATTTAAAGAACCATTTGTAGTTATAAGTTATTTTTTTAAATGATCTGTAATGTTACAGGATGTTGCTTGGCATTTACTTCATGAATCGTTGTTTGGTTCAGTAGCTGATGACCAGAAACTTATGATCTGGGATACTCGTTCAAATAATACGAGTAAACCTTCACATACTGTTGATGCACATACAGCTGAAGTGAACTGTTTATCATTTAATCCGTATTCAGAGTTCATATTGGCTACAGGAAGTGCTGATAAGGTAAATAGTGATTGTTTAGTAATTACCATACCGGTTTTGTCTTTAACAGTATTTACTTAAGCTTACCTTGCCAATGAAGTGTACAGAAGCTGTTATATGTACAGGAACTTGCACAAGTCATTCACAAAGAGAGCCATAATAAATACAGAATGTATAAATGTATTCACAAACAGCACAGTTTCAAAGAAGAGTAGGTATTGAGGCCCTTCATGTATCATTAGTCGAGTGACTGATCATGCCATTGGTTAATTACCAAGAAGAGGTTATAATCTTGTCTCATAAATACAGCGTATAAATGAATCGCATAAGAGCTTAAAAGAAACGTTAAATGTCTAAGATATGGTTGTAAATGTAGTTGAGATAATTAATAATGCTTGTTATAATGTAAAGGAATTGAATTAAATGGTATACTCAAATACGAGGGTTGTACGAAAAATAAGGTCAAATTTCTTATAAACATCAGATTTTTTCAAAAATGTTCAAAAATATTTTTTTTAATACGTTTAATGTTTTTTTTTACATAGTTTCATGTTTGTATAAACATTTTCTTAACATTGTACAAGCTTTTGTATGCCTGCTATAGGTACCATATGGTACCTGTTGGCACTCGTGGGTTAAATTTATTTTGTTACACTTTTTTGTAAAAATGTGTGTTTTTCATACTTGTATTTTTTTTAACCCTCGAAGCAATGATTAGTTTTTACTAAAATGGCATGCAAAAATAAGATAAAAATAGTAATCTTTTGAATATTGTTTTCTTTCAAAGTTACACTTTATTATTACTTGTGTTATATATCATTTTAATCAGGAAATTCTGAAGTTTTTTTTAGTTTTTGTACTATTTTAAAAAACCAAAAAAAAATTACTTTTTACTTTCTCTTGCCTATATGAATATATAGGAAGGAAAGTATTGTTTTCATGTCGATTTTTCGAAATCGAGTTTTCACCGGATCTATACGTTTTCAGACCCCCTGAACCCAAAAAACATGTTTTTAGCGATTGGTCTGTGTGTGTGTGTGTGTGAACAGAATATCTCAAGAACGGAACATCGTACGAACTTGAAACTTAAGTTACGTACCACTACCGGACTCGACACGAACATTTTCATCAAAATCGGTCAACCGGAAGTGGTAGTTTATTCGTGTAATTTTTCACTTTTTTTCGATTTTCTCAAAAACTGGCCCTACGATTTTTTTAAAAATCGCCTGGTTTACTCAATTTTTTATTCTCTACAAGATAGGGTAGGCGTCATGTTTGCTGAAATTCTGGGTGAGGCTGTTTTCACGTAAAAACGTTGTTTTTTTAAGATTACAGCTTTAATATGCATTTTAGCGCAAAACTTTATATAATAAAAGTTGTAGAGAATTAAAATTCTACAACTTTTATTTCAAACGATTTTTTGTATAACGCTTAGTTTAGCGGTAATTTGCGATTTTCTGTTTTTTTTCTCACGAAAATGTGTGAAAAATTGATTTTTTTAAGATTTCGGCCTTAGTATGCATTTTACGACAAAAGTGTATATAATTTAATTTATAGAAAATTAAAAGATCTACAACTTTTATTTAAAGCATTTTTCTCTACAGAGCCTAGTTTAGAGAGAAAGAGTGATTTTCCGTATTTCTAAGCCAAACTGAGGTTGATTTTCATTTTGCATCATTCACTCATGATTAAAATAAGGTTGTTTTTGAGGTTAGTTTTTTCTTTATTTCTAATATTTTATTATTAATGTTAGGTTTATTGTTAATTATTTGCACTGGCAAGAGAAAGTTGTGTGAGTGTTTCACACCAGATTTTTTTATCATTAAAAGTTTTTTTTTTTTAATTTATGGGTCTTATTAGTGCTAACGGACAATTTTTGTGATACGTACTGTAAAAATTCCAAGAGATACATTTTATAAAGAATTTTCTTCTGAGTACAGAGCTTTTTGAGTTAATACTTTACCTACAATAGTTTTGAAATTATTAAGAAAATTGTAAATATAGGTACTCACCAAATTGCTGAACGTTGGTGTTCTATATCCGTATGTAACACTTCACTCAGTTTAAGTCACATCACAACATTAAATAAACTTCTAGTTAATTTTTTCCCTACTATTGTATTAAAATAAAAGTATATTTTTTATATTTATTAGTCTACTCAAATATTTAAGAAAAAATTATCCCTAAACCTAACAATTTGCCTATATCTATATCTTCCTAATTATTATCAGCGTCCAGTTTTTGTCTTTTTCTGGGATCAGAGCGATAAAAATGTTCTAGCTTTGACCAACAGTTCACATGTACACATAAATTGCACCCAGGGCACCAGTATTTTGAGCAACCACGTTTTTTTGTGTGGCCGCAGACTCCACAAACTCGCTCCTTTCTTCCTTCAAGGTGTGTCAACACATGCTGCGTTTCCTTGCTATCACCTCCTGATGTTGATGGGATTTGAAGTGTATTTTCCTCGCAGAGAGCATCAACGATAGATATTATAAATTTTTCTCTACCCACAGGTTTGTCAGTATTTAACTTATAAATCTCATAGGCATTATAAATTACGGTATCAACAAGATTAAAAAATATTTTCTTCCAAAACCTACGAGTAGGCTTATTACAAGAAACATGGTAAACCGATTTATCTCTAAAATCTACTCCTCCCATAAACTGATTGTATGAATGGATTACATAAGGGATTGTACGTTGTCTTCCTTTTTTAGAGGTTACATCTCTATCCTCAGCATGATAGCCAGTCGACAAAACAAAAACTGGTTTACTGGATTTTTTCCCTTTATAACCAACTAGTAACATATTGTCATTCCGGTAATAAACACTCTCTCTTGGTTTAAACTTATTTTTAATTAGTTCAGAAGGCAGTTCCTTAGAAATTTTATTTATAGTACCAGTTATTATAGTATTGTTATCTGTTAAATACCTTGCCAGTGGAATTTTAGTATAAAAATTATCAGTGAATAAGTGATAATTTTTATTTAAAAGATTGCAGCTTACTAGTAATTTCTTCAAAACAGCTTGCACAAACGGTATATCCTTATCTACTTGATAAAATTTCTTGCCAGGGTATAAATCTATATGATAAACGTACCCATTGATGCTGTCACATAGTTCAAACTTTTTGATTCCGAACCTGGCATGACGTTTATTAGGCATATACATAATACATGCTAATCTATTTTTCATCCCAATGAGCGATTCATCAATACATACATTCTGATGGGGAGTGTAGTATTCTTTAAATTTTTTATTCATGCACTCAATAAAAGCATTAACTTTTTGGAACGGGTCGTATTCTGTACAGTCTCTGCTAACATTGGCATTTGAATTAAGATGTAAAAATCTACTAATCAATTCAAATTTCACCAAGGCCATATTCCTACTATAAAAAGGAATGAACTGCGATGGAACTGTACTCCAATAAGCGCTGAGGTTTTTCCTGACTGTAATTCCTTGATTTAGGCAGATACCTATGAAACATTTGAGGGTCTTTACATTTATGTCGACCCACTTCCACATCCTGCTACGCTTATGTTGTTCCAGCCAGGTTTTATTTGTTTTAATAGAATCATTGGCATATAAATTCGTTTCCTTAACTATTTTAAGCCATATATATTCAAAAAAAAATAAATTAAAATAACTAATGGGAGGTGAATTTCTCTCTGGAGGATTAACTGGGCCTGGGTTTCGAACTGAAAACTTTTCAGCCATTGGTTGTTCATTAGGATCAACTTTTTTCCAGGAAGAAATATTGGTATTACCTGTTGACGTGCTTGCAACAGAGCCTGGGTTTCCAGAAACAGCAGCATCATTATCATCATCTGAATCACTTGAGCTGGATGAAACAGAATCGTAATCCGGATCCGACAAGTCAATATCTGATTCATCATCACTACGTAATAGAAGTAATTCTTCTATTGAAGAATCTTTTAAACCCTGTTCTAGTTCACGCGACATATTTAATTAAAAACAAAAATTATAAGAAGAAATAATTCACTAACCTAAAAACGACAGCAAAACTGACACAATTAACACTAAAATAAATACTGTTTATCGAAATAATTTTACATAAACACAGTCACAAAAGCTATATAAACTGACAAACATTACAAAAACCTTTACAAACTTATTTTTAGTAACAAAAACACACAGATAATCAACACGAACACATACATGTCAACAACAGAGATGTAAACTAACACCGCCATGACACATCAGATGTCTTATTACGACTGACACAGTAACGCTATGCAACGAGAAAACGCAGTACTAGAAAGCTTATTCTATTCTCTTTGCAATGATATGCAATATGTAATAGGTTGGTAAAACTGGTCATTCAAAAATCGAGCTCGCGTATGTGTCGACTACAGCGACAGGTCCATTTATCCGGACGGCCACCTGTCGCTGAGATCGACACATACCGCTTCGAGGGTTAACTTCAATAGAAAATTGAAATGATAAATTGATTAAGACCAAAATTACAGTTTTTTCATTTTATATTTATTCAAAATAAAGCACATTTTAAAAAATAAAATATTTCTTTTGTAAATTATGAGCTGGAAAATTTTATGACAAAAGATAATCATTATAATATTGTATCAAGATCTGGAAAAAACATTTTTCTAGTTTAAAACATCATGGACATTTAAATTAAAATAATTTTCACTATCTGACAAAAGTACTTCACAACTATGGCTATACCGGTAGGATGTTGCAGTCCCAGAGCGCATGCGTCAGGAAGTTGGGGTAAATCCCCACTACAAAATAGCCTCACTACGTTAATATCAAACATCTGTTGCCGAATCTCTACTGTGAGATACTACAATGGTGGGGTAATACTTTCCTGCCAAGTTTGTCGCTTGGAGAGCTCGCACTGCAATTTCCTTGCAATATGCCTATAGCTTATGTACTGCTTACTCCCAAATTGTCATTTTGATTTCGTTTTTGATCCATTTCAAATAACGCACTTTTGTAATGTTCATTAAGTACACATTCCTCATCACTACTATCCGAACAATCGCTACTTTCTAAAAGAGGTAACTCTAAAAGTTATTTGTCAGTAACATCGCCACTACAACCACACGATGAAGCCGCCATTCGACACATGTGTTTAAGAAGAAGTACAGAAACTGAACTCTTTTGTAAAATATAACTAAATAATAGTGAAATCTATGGACATAAATATAAATTAATAATTTACACTGCTAATAAACCCTAAATTTAGCGCATCTGCTGGTGTATAGGGATTATAGTTTTAGCCATTTGCGCAACAGTTTACCGACATCTGATGGATCGAATCTGGCACTTTTTAGAAGACTCTTACATCTGATTACATTGGTTCCTGGCCCTTAAAGGGTTAAAACCAAAAAGAACCCTTAACTTGTATTTTAATTAATATAAGCGAGTGGTAAAAAAATGTGGGAAGATAGCAGTGCATTGTTGTTTTTTTATATACCTTTTAGACGAAGTAATGATGGATTTAAGTAACATTTTATTAAAATGTAATTCATTTGTTTTCGATTGTTCTTATTTTCTAGACGGTGGCGCTTTGGGATTTGCGAAATTTGAAATTGAAACTTCATTCATTTGAGTCGCATAAAGATGAAATCTTCCAGGTTAGTACGCTAATATAGTTTGTGAGGAAATTTCTATTCTGTATTACACAAGTGTTACTGCAGACATGAGACACCCTTGTAGAATTTAATTTTTCTGGAATTAAAATGACGGATGAAGCCTGCGTTAGCCTAATTGGTGGAGTAACAGTTGATGGCCTTCTATCTTTGGTCGAATCTTATGGGACAATAATTTTCTAGAATGTGTTATATTAAGCACAAACCAGAAATCGTCAGGCTTAATTTTTATGTTGATTTAATCGTACAAAATAAAAATTCCTTACAAATGTGGCCTGTAAATGAAAAAAATTATTTCTTATGCCACTTAATTGTCCTAGGAGATGTAGTAGCACTAAATAGTATCTACGAGTCATGATATTTATAGTTCCCATACACATTAGCAGGAAGCCTGCTAAAAGGCCAACTAGATCATCCCTGCTACAAGTATTGTTGTCATAAATATCTGAAATTACTTCAAATTCATGTAAATTCTTTTTGACCAAAATTATATTCATAAATATGTATAAGCAAATAACTGTCGTAATACCATATTTTCTAAGAATTGGCTTACAGTGCTCTACTGAAAATGCATTGTCTAGTATTCACATTACCTTTTTTTACAGTATTAATACCTGAGCTACATTAAGTGAACTAGCTTACAATTTAACTCCATATAATAGGTATGCATGGAAAAAAGCAAAGCATGCCGCCCTCAGCACATCAGGAACCACATATAACTTCAATTTCCTAATCAAATAACTTATGAAAGTTTACAAGTGCTGTTACTAATGTGTTCCCCTGGCTAAGTTGATTATTAAGAGGGATACCTAACAACTTTACAGAGAAAGAATGTGCTTGTGTATATGGTTCAAGGGAAAAAATATTTTTTCTGTTTTCATTTGGTTTATAAATAAACTATTTGATTTGAATCATTGACAAGCTTTTTCAAACAGTGCATTTGAACCGAGTATAAAGGATCAATCAGGTAAAGAGGGAAAACAGTTAAGAATACATCCTGACGCAATGTATCCTAAGGTGTTCAGCATCTTCTTGAATGCCCAAGTGAAGACTCATCAAAAATAAATAATACAGGCTGGGATTCAAAGCCTTTTGTTCTTCATTTGAATGGATGTATGTTTTTTGTATTATCTTATTTCATTATTATCTATTTGAGCCTGAGATAGGCAAAGAAACTGATACAGTCAGATTACTAACACCAGATTAGTACATCATCATGAATTCACCACATAAATATGTAAATATTGCACAGATTGTCTTCCCTCGGGCACTTAAGTACAGCCGACTATACTCAGGTGTGACCGGCAGAGGGTTAATACTAAAAAAAATATTTTTTATTCTTTTGAATCTGTTAGTGAGAAGGTACCTCAACTTCCAAGAAAAATGGCTAGTAAAAATAACAGATTTGTGGAAAAACCCACCCTTATTCATCTCAGTTTATACACTGATTTTGGCTGGCATTTAAACTAGTTAATGATAACATCCGGCTGTACGTTTTATTGGCGTAGCTGGAATGACTGATAATGTTAATAACAACTACATCTATTCTCAACAATAAAATTATTATAAAACATGTAGATTTAGGTGAAATGAATAATAAAATAGAAATTCATTGTGATACTCGGAGGCATGACTATATACTGGGTGATTCATTTAAAAGTAGCCCGCCGCTCGAGTAATTTTCATATGCTGTATGAAAATTACACAGCACTGATCACGATGTGATCGACTGGCCTTTATAGTACAATTTATATTATTATTTAATTATTATATTATTATAGAGTACAATTTTTTCCAGCAAGATGGTGCAACATGTAACTCATCTCGCCAGTCCCTATCTCATATCAATCAGGCTTTTCCCATGCGAGTTGTTAGTAAAGATTTGTGGCCTCCTCGTTCACCCGATTTGAATATGTGCGATTTTTTTTTATGGGGTTATTACCAAACAAACCCCCGCAGTATACATGAGCTAAAGAATAACATCGTGGCAGCCATTTAAGCTATAGACGTTTCCGTATTGTGTCGTGTGTGCATTAATAACATTGAATGAGCGCAAAAGTCTGTAAGCGTTCAAGGACGCCACTTTCAGCATCTACTGTAAAGGTAAAGTTGAAATTTGTATATAAATTTCAAATAAATATGTAAAATTATGTATCAAGTAATTTTATTTATTCATTTACTATTTGAATCCAATTGAGTGCCGAAGGCCGCTGTTAAATGCAGCGGGCTACTTTTAAATGAATCACCCTGTAGTTATACTTTAGTTTATGGATGAGTGTTATATAAGTGTAAAATGTTTTTATTAATTTAGTAACTGATTCATTTTGTAATAGGTACAATGGTCTCCTCATAATGAAACTA
The DNA here is from genome assembly GCA_035578175.1 of Catonia carolina. NCBI lineage: Eukaryota > Metazoa > Arthropoda > Insecta > Hemiptera > Achilidae > Catonia > Catonia carolina. The sequence goes on along the minus strand of JAQMRL010000001.1, from coordinate 69,703,346 downwards.
TCTTGGCATCCAGTGGTACTGATCGTAGATTACATGTTTGGGATCTCAGTAAAATTGGTGAAGAACAATCTAGCGAAGACGCTGAAGATGGACCTCCTGAGCTTTTGGTAATTTCACTTTTCAGACTATTGTTATTCATTACACTTTTTGATGCAACATACCAAATGTCTGGCTGCTTTGATGGTTCAGTTATATTACATTTTACTGTGGTAATGGCATCAAAGTTTTTTGATTCTCACCATGAGTTGGAAAAGCCTAATGTTACAATGTTCTAAATAGTGTAGTTGCTATTGACTTCAGCAGTTAATGCAATTAAAGACCTTGACGCAACACCGATCATCTCCATTTTTCGGTTATGATCCATTCTTATAGTAAAAAAATTGCTCTATTGTTTGATGCAGCAAGTGGTCAAATCCAATCGTATGTTTAGTTGGATAAAGAGAAAGGAGTTGGCTGTGCATGTAAACATTCTCTAAACTTTATGAATCGGAATTTTTTGGCAAAGTTTTTTTACATCTTCTGGAAATTTTCATGGAAATTACCAATGTAATTTTTCTATTGCTGCATAAAGTCCCTCATCATTTAACTTGTTTACATTTTTGTGTGATTTGCTGGATTTTTTTATGTTTTCTGTCTTTTTTCAGTTTGCTCTTTTTTATGTTGCTATTCATTTATTTATAATTTATTAGGTTGTCATTGGGATAAAATTTGATGTGTAATGATTCCACGAAGATATTAGTATAGAAGCACCACTCAGTTAAGTGAAATAAATGAAGAAAGAGATAATAATAAAAATAGAGTTCAACCTAATGCTGTGATATTTACCTCGATTTTTGGAAGTTTTGTTAAAACAACTGGCGCTTAAAGTGTATGTAAACAAATTCTGTTAAGTAATTATTGCCAATTCTTTTTCTTTTACAGTTTATTCATGGTGGTCATACAGCAAAAATATCAGACTTTTCATGGAATCCTAATGAACCTTGGGTGATTTGCTCCGTTTCAGAAGACAACATCATGCAGGTGAGGACAATTATGATATTTGAATACTAGGTTGGGGAGTGCGAATTCTTTTTTTTGAGCCCTGGAGGCTCCAGGAGGAGTATAGGACATGTCAGCTATAACACCTGAAATACATATAAGAATCACACAATGTATCACTACTTTCAAGGAAGAAATTCTTGTACACTATAAAAAGTTTCACCGATCAAGTAATTTTTCAGATTCTTTTTAAAGGAATTCAAATCCTCACAACATTTTAAAAATTGGGGTAATTTATTCATGAATTTTCTCCTTGCATAAATAGGTTTTTGTTCAAACAATTTTGTGGAGTGATTAGCCACATAATAATCATTTCTGTTTCTCGTGTTACGATTGTGAACATTGAAATTCTGCATAAAATTATTTTGCCTAACATACATAATCACCTCAAAAATGTAGAGAGAGGGAACTCTAAGCAATTTAAGCTCCTTAAATACTTAAATAGTGGCCTGCATGAGGTTAGCTGGTTAGCTCCCACCATACACCTAATAGCTTTCTTTTGAATTTTAAAAACTATATTCATATTACCCATGCTAGAATTACTCCATACTAAGATACCATAACAGATATGAGACAGAATGAGGCCATGATAAGCTGCCATTAGTAATTTTTTATCATTTAATCTGGCAATTTGTTTTAGTGCAAATACCCCAGATGATATTTTACTACAAACTTGATTGGTGTAGAAGTCCCAAGACAAAGATCTATCTAGAGTTACACCCAGGAACTTCACTGTTTCTACATGCTCTAAACTATTATTATGAATAAATACGTCACTTCTCTACTTTCTTTAACGTTATGTTTATTTTTAAACTGCAAGTACTGACACTTTTTCCCATTAACTGTTAATAACATTTGATTCTTATTTTTTATTCTTATTTATTATTTCCCATATTGCTGAGTTTAAATTTGGTGATTTATGAAGGACTTCAGGAGGTTTTTTGAATTTAGCTCTCTGGACTTCTCTGGAATAATGTTTTTTAATAGTTTTGTACCTTTGTTCGTTAAAGGTAGTCCTATGTGATAGAAAATCTGAGTATACATCTTTAACTTCAGACCTCATTTTCAAAATTTCCCCTGTGACCCACTCATCTGTTTTCACTGACAATATTTTTTACATCTTTCTTTTTAATTGGACAAGTATTATTATAATGAAATTTTAATGTTTCAATAAAATTATGATATTTCTGATTAATGTCAGAAGAATTGAAAACAGTCTTCCAATCCTCTTTGGGTAAACTGTGTAACAAACAATTAATAATCCCTTGGTCTTCCTACCTAAATTCTTTAATAATTTTTTGATTTGGGACATGACTACCTAAATCCTGAATCTCTAATACTTGGTAGCCGTGATCAGAGAGCTCTGAACCCCTTAACCTAACCTGACAACTCTCCTTATTTGTTAAAATATTATCTATTATGGTTTGTGAGTTGACTAGTAATTCTTGTATAACCTTTAACTTTTATATCAAGATTGTTCATCTCCACAATATCCCTAAACTCTTCAGCCATTTTATTTTGAACACCAAGATTTACATTAAAAACGCCTAAAACTACCACTTTTACATATCGTTCTGTTAAAACTTCCAGTAGTTCACTGAACGATGTACAAAACTGACCCCAATCACCATTAGGGGACGTATAAACACCCACCACAGCCATCTTTCCCCTCTTTTCTATGCTAACTTCTACCCCAACTACTTCAATAACCATTTCCTGAGAAAACCGTTCTAAATAAGGTAAGTTACGAGTGTCAAGTTTCTTACTTGAATGAGCTAATATACAAACCCCACCACTTTTATGCATTTTCCTACAATATGAAGCAATAATAAAAAACCCTGAAAAATTTATTAGTGACATCTCATTACATTTTAACCTGTGTTCTGTAAATACCACCATTATGTGGGTTCTCAGAACTTAAAAATATGTCTAACCTGTCTATTTTATTACTTAAATATTGAATATTTTGATGTAAAATAGAGAAGTGGGATGCATTATTTTCCTGCACTTAGTTATGCAAGTTATTTTGGTTATCTACAACTGTATTAACTCCAATTATGGAAGCTGGTCGCAGCCTATTTACTAACTTGACATCATGTAAACCTAACCTTATGCTTCCTATCTCTTTACCCCTTGTTTCAGCCAACTCATTAAAAAAGACCCTTTAGCTTTTAACTTATCAGGGAGTTTACAAGTGACGAGGGATGCTATCCTATCACACAACACGTTTTCACCAGACTGATTCAAATGTAAGCCATGATTAGTGTGTGATTAAGCCTTTCATTGATGAATTAATTTTTATCCTGTTTACTGTTTTATTTTCTAGGCTATTAATTTTTTTTATGAATATGACGGTTTAGTTTATTTAATACTTTGTTTAGTTCTGGCTTGTCATGTCGAACAGGAATTGTATTTATGATTAAATTTGTTTTATTGCTCATAGGAACCAGTTCTTCAATTGTCTTTAGGATTTGAGGGGTATTTTTGAAATTTTTAGAACTGATATCATTGGTTCCTCCAATAATTATTAAATGATCATTCTTATTAAGGGTTTTTAAATCATTTTAAGCTGATTTTACTACTTATTTTAAAGAATTCCTATCTTAAGCAATGTTAATGTTTGTATCTTTTTCTCAGGAGCCACTACAGTCAGAATTACAAAATTTTTTTATATGAAAGGCAATAATATATTTGGTACACAAAATGTGTATTTTTTTAAGTCTGGTAAGAATTTTGATTTTCACAATCTTTTTGAAAAGAGACCATTTTGTTGTTCATTGTAGAATCGCCAAAAATAATTATTTCTCCCACAATTTTCAATATTTTAAAAAACTACAATTAATCGATAGAACTGGACAATTATTCTATAAAAATTTCAGCCTTGTACCTTTTGTGGAAGCTGATAAAAAGGTACATAAAGTTCTGAAAATGAAATTTTGAGATATTCGCGTTTTAAAAAAAATATATTTGAAATAAGAGTAACTGACATCTGTTCTGTTATAATTGTAAGCTAATTTTAACAGACCTTACATTGAGCTACATTTTATAAAGACTAATTCATTTATGTTTAATATATTATTTCCTAAATCACTAGTTTTACCGTCATATGTTTTTAACGACTAGCAAAGATGTTCTTAAGATATAGAAACTGTTGGAGTGTAGAACTTGGACCTACAGTAGAAACTATCATTTACACTTTTCTTGTAATTGATATCAACTTTCCTCTTAATAAATATACGTTTTGATCTTCCCATAGTTAAAATTAATTATATTTATAAATTATACTGAACTCTAAAGATTATTAATATACACAAAACAAACATCAATGCCTTATAAATTTTGTCAAACCAAAACTCGAGTAAAAAAAGACAAGTATCAGATCACAACAAAAAAGATCAAGTTATAAACTTCTCGATTATTCTGCCAACCTATGAACAAATAAAAGAGAAACAGCAGTGTGAAAAAATTGTATATTAAATCACACTAAAATTAATCAAGAGGAAAAATTAATAAAATATTTTTTAGTTTGCATAGAAGAATGATTCAAATGCCATTTGAAAGCGCACATTTTAAACAATATTTTTAGCGTTTCATTCCACACTCCACTTAAATCTATGGTTAAAGGTTGATACTCCAGATTTCAACAAATGGAGACAAAAACAGGGGGGGGGGGGGTTACTGTACCTTTATAAAATTGACTTAAACAGTTTATTTTGGTTCCTTTGTTCTTTTTAAAACTTGTGTTAATATGATTGATCTTGTCACTAAACCGAATTCTGTTTAAAATGACTGTGGCTTAATTAATAAAGTAAGGTCATTTTTTATCTTCATTTACTTCATCATCAGAATCATCTCCAGGTTGTAGGCATACACCAAAACTTTCCTCGTCCGCCTGATACACTTTCACATTCACCGGAAAATTCATAGTCACTATCACTATCTTCCAATAATGCCTCAATTTCTGTTTCTGTGAGTTGTGAACTTTGTCCAGCCATCTAATAATTATATTTGTATAACTAAATATTGTTATAAAACAGGAGTTCACAAGAAACCACATGAAAACATGCAATAAACTTAACTAACTCAGACAACACAAACCTCAGTTTTGAGATGCCACGGTTTGGTGGTTTTGGGATAATTTTTTGGTGGGACTGCACATATTGACACATGGTCACGTTGTGTACAGTAAGCTTGTTGTCTTCGATATTATGCAGTTGAAAATATAAATTGTGTCGTAACTTGATGCTATCGTAATGGCTATTTTCTTAGCTTTATTTTAAGTATACATCTTCCCTAGAAAACATGATAACTATATTTTACATATTTTTAGTTATTGCGTAACATTTTTTGAAAACATGTTCACCACAACGATACGTGATTGTGTTTTACGATACGGTGTTTTGTTCGCATGTCTATACACAGCTTTAGTAACATTATCAATTATTGGATGAAAGGTTGTTTTTTGTAGTCAGGGAAAGAATAAAAATTTGTAATAGTTTGATTATGAGTATGTTAACTTGTGTTGTAGGTATGGCAGATGGCAGAAAATATTTACAATGATGAAGAGCCAGAAACTCCAGCTTCAGAACTGGAACCAGGTGGTTCATAAGACTGTAGATCAGTGAAACATTATTTGTCTTTTTACCCATTTCAGTCCTGTTACCTTACTGCTCATTTCCACTTCCCTGTATTTCAAAATATACAAAATATTTTAAAAGTAAATATGTATTGTAATTTTTTGTATGTTATTAATTCAGTGTTAAAGTATTATGTGGTAATCGAATGTAGGTTTATGTGTATTAATTCTTGTTTCATTATTCTTCTTAATTGAATATATTATTCTATGAATGTTCAATGAGACCTACTCTGATAATGTATTTCTTTTCTAATAGTTATTTGTGCACTTTTTATAATATTGTATTTATTTGAGAATCTTAATTTGAATTAATTGTTAATATAAAAGTTGTTTGATTGTATTATCTTTATTACAAAATAAAATACAGCTAGATTTCATAATTTATATTGTATTTATTTACATCTGCTTTCAAACCTTGTTCTCAGCTTTCGGAAAGGTTTACTAGTGGCACAAATACAGCAAGATTTAACTCGCTTTCCTGTATTCCTATTCATACTGGACCAATAGAAATACTCAGCAATCTTGTAACGGGTCTTTCAATGGAAAAAATAATTTATTTGAAATCTTAGTATTGACCAAAATGACCTCCAATAAGGGAATGGTGGAAATAACTAAATACCATGTTGATAAGATTGGAAGGAAGCACAATAGAGAGACTCAAATGGGTCTGGTAAAAAGCTGCGGTTGCAGAACATCCCAAGCAGCTAGCCGAAGAGCATTCCCACGAAATCTAATGGCTGCGAAGTGAACCTAAGCCGGCAAATGCAAAACGTACAGACACAAGTGGCAGGAAGGCAAAGCAAAGCAGGCAAGAGGCTAAAGGCAGTATGCCATTCAGCACATAGCTGAACTGTAAAGGACATCGTTACAGGTTACAAGTTATGGAACTCTAAACATGATTCTAGTATATCTTTATTTACTGAGGGTGTTAAACCATTCACGGCTGATGTTTTTGTGCTGATTTTTTTTTTTTTTGTAATGTTAAATTTTTCTTTTTCTTTAGTATGTTTTATAAAACCACCCAAAAAATAATAGGGAATATGGAGATTTTGGGCTCGCGCACCGGTGTTGTGAGGCGCATGGCTGAAATGGCAGCTCCTGACAGATGATGTAAGTTAGTATTCCCAATGCACATGTGTCGGGCACTTGGATATAATATTGGGTATGAAATGGGCTTGAAATATAGTATTGGATATAACATGTGAAAGGTGAAAAACTGTGAATTTTATTTTCTCAAATTTATTATAATACAAGTATATCACGGGCTGTATACTTACACGGACACAACATCGTATTTTTTTGTTTTCTTTGTCCTTTATTGTTTTATAAAAATTACCTGCTTTATATTAGGAACGAACAACCGCCTTAGGCCCTATTTGGGATGGCACCCAAGTAAACAATCCCTTTCTTTCATAAACCTATTCAAAACAAGGCGACAAAGTTTGTCAGCCTGAGGATTGTTCTGTCATTGGCCGAACTATTTACGTACGCATCGGCGAATAGGAGACCCTATTCCTCACAAAATTTTATATGTGCAACAAATAATAAAATATGGTTTGCAGTGAATTTTTACCTGCAGTAATTTTTTTTTTTTTTTATTGAGTGGTGATGCTTACATAAGCCTTGGGCTTGTGCGTAGGTAATGATATGTGGTGATTGACAGATAAAAAAAATGCCAGACCTGACCGGGAATCGAACCCAGGACCCCGGCATAGTAACCAGTTGCGCTGACCACTACACCACGGGCCGGCCATGTTGATATTTTATTCCCTTGAGAAAATTTATATTCTGGCTATAAAATAAAATCTTAACACACTTTTTTTTTTAAATAATGGTTAATACTGTAACACTTTGAAACACTTTCATATATGAAGACATTATTAGCTAAAGGAGCTAAGTGCCAAAAAGTAAATTTTTGGGTATGAATAAAAAACACTATAATTATTGAAATACAAATTATTTTATTTATTATCTAAGATTTTAAGCATTATAACGATAAAGAAATTATGTCTACAAATTTTTACTGTGATTAAGCAAGAGGTTAAAGCAATAAAAAATATTATGTGTTTTAAAAAAGGAACAAGCCTATGTACATAATGTAAGTTTTACCTAATGGAGCTAAGTGCATCAATATTTGAAATACTAAACAAAAAATACAAAATTTTAAACAAGCTTTTTGAAGAAATCTTTGTTTTTTCATCGAGGTAAGGTATAATCTTCGACAGGTCATTCTTCTTGCATTGAGATAGTTCAATACCTTCGTCAAGTCGTCGTATACAAAATTTCGCAATATCTTTCTTTTGAACCCCAGGCTTCAGAACATTGACCTTATTCCAGACATCCAACTTGCCATAGTTTTTCTTGTAGAACACATTACCTTGTTCGATGTTTGTAAACTTCATGCTAGTAATCTTGGAAATTTTTAATGGCTTGGTGTTGAGATGCTCTGCTGAGACACTATCAAAATCGAAGAATCTCCCTTTTATGTCTAAAACTTTAAATGGCTTAGCTGTTCTAGAAGACAAAATAACTTCCTTTACATCATTCACGGTTTGGATTTTGCACATCTTAGCTCTTTTTTCAATGACAGCGAAATCTCTATCTGCAGATGAAAAACTATGACCCGTTAAAAGGTAGTTATGTTGGATTGTGTCAAAGATACCCCAGTTAATCAGCATCATGTAAAGAGAAACGAGCATTCGGTTTTTCAACTGCCCGCCGCAGTTGTCACTCCACACAGTCAAGTTTCTTTGGTTACTAGCTATTGTACCAGAATTGATCGCCTCTAGCAGACATGAGGCTATCTGATTACCTCCTCTACCGGATTGGCCTTCATGCCATATGCACATGATACCATCACCAGTATTGGATACATGTATTCCAAAATTGAAGCAAGACAGCTGCCTAGAATAATACATGTCGCTGTGAGTGAGTTTTGGGAGCGGGAACACTTTTTGTAAGTCCATTACAATATTGAGTTTTGTACTACTAGGCATACTACTCTCCAAAGCATCTGCTTTCATTGCTTGAAATGCACTTTCAGCCTTTGTATGGTGCAGTTTCAAATCCCTTTTTGCTTTATTTGCTTCCACAGCATCAAGAGATTTGGACTGTATATTAAGTAAGTCGCACGTTTTACACGTGGGCAGCTGAAGGAGAGATTAAAATCTTTCTTAAAAACCTTGCGATAAAACTGAATTTTAATTTGAGAGTCAGGGAATTTTAAAAAGAAGGCTTTGTACAGCTTCGGTATATTCAAATCACTGCTCAAGTACTCCTTGTTTGACTTCTTGCGTCCATAGTGGCTTTCATCTCTCAGAAAACTTATGTGAGCTCTTACAGTTTTACAATCGTGGAAAGTGTATTTGTAGCTCTGCAATCCTCCCCGTTGATCTTTGTACATGGTATCACCTGCTTTTTTCTTTTTTACTATGATTTCAAGTCTCTTACTTGATTTAATACCAAAAATATTCATAAAGGTTTTCTTACATACCTTCTTAAATCCTCCTTCACCATTGGGTACTGTATAACTTACTGTTGCTTGCCTTCTACTTTGCCCAGCCTCTTTGTATGTCTTATATCTTAGTCTTCCTACAGGTAGTACATCAACAAGGCCAAAGAGGTAATTCCCTCGAGCATTACTATCAAGTTGACAGAATTCTTGATACAGCTTCACTTTCATGCCGGCAACATCTTGGCATGATAACTTGCAATTGCAAATTGTCTGAAATAAAAAATAGTTGTAAGCTATATTATAAGTAAAACATCCATTTGGTAGGTAGGTACTAATTTTATAGGATGTAGGAAGTAAGACAGTAAAGGTATGTGAATAGATTAAAGCAAAGTTAGGGGTTGGTAGGTTTAGTATTTATATTAGGTTATTACGGTACAAGCAAGTTAGATTAGGTAATAACAAAATTTTAGTTTGTGTAAGGTTCTGGTTTACTGAACCGTGACAAGATCTTGTACTCTTTATACAGTACTTTATATAAAAGTTATTAAAAGTCTTAATTTAAAAATTTTAAAGTTAATTAAAAATAATTACTTGCTTTAAAAAATACTTATAAAAACTTACTTCTTATAAAAATAGCAAAAAATTGAGACGAATTTTTTATCAAATGTTAACAGGATGTCATCAAATGTCAAATATTTCTCTGCCTAATAGTATTTGTGGAATTCTCTAAAACAAGGGTCTAAACTTAGCCCAGGGGAGCCTGGACATAACACACAAGTATATTTACTATCTTGTCTTTTGTTTTTTGAAATGCAGTTTTTGCATTGTTTTCTTTTTATCCTGTTATTACTTTTGGGAAGTTCAGTGGGTAAGTGGATGACATTAGGCTGAGGTATTATGGTGGGGCGTTCCGGTAGTAAGCTATGGCAATTGCTGACCTGAAAGTCGCGCAAATCTAATTTGGACCCACTATATTTATTGAAAAGTTAGTGGCCTATTTACTTTCATTACTTGAAAAATATGTATCCCTAGTTTTTTTGTACTACTGGAGAGATTTGTGGGATGACGGATTATAAGCAAGCATTTGGTGTAGCCTGTCGACACCCCGCATGTTCTTATTATATTCTAAAATCATATGCAGTTTTTTAGCGATGGTGCCTCTTTTTTGGTTGAACCTGAACTGCTTCTGCACCAAATTCAATGGAAATTGAGAGTATGTCTCTTATCTTTCCATTTGGCGACAAATTCCATCAGGGGTATACCGTGCCATAGTATCCCCATTCCATTGGCTACTTGTTTGGCGTTACCCACTCTTTTAGGATTGAGTGTCCCAGTCGAATAAGTATTTTTTGTAAGCAGTTCCTTTGTCAACGGAACAGTATTATAAAAATTGTCCATAAATATATTGAATGGCTGGCACTCTCCTCAAGCAATTTATGGACTATAGAGGAATGTCCCACACCGCCAACTTCTGGATCTGCAGCACCTGCATAAACATGCAGTTTTTGAACCAGTCCCCGTGGCTCAGCTAAAACATACAGTTTCATTCCGAATTTATGTTTTTTATTTTTTTATGTATTGTTTCATAATAGAGGTCCTCTCTTAAAGAACGATCAAGAGAAAGACATCTTACAGTGTGTATATCTCATCCATCCTAGAATCAAAAAATTCCATGACTGGACAAATTTTTTTAAGTCTGTTAGTACTATCTCCATTATTTCATTATTTCATCAAATTTTGATGAAAAATGCATCGCTCTCATTATTAATAAAAACCTATCTCTACTCACATAATTTTTAAATGCAAATCTAAACAAATAATCGGTTTTTCAATAGTCACTTAGCTTATTCAGTCTAATAATACCCGTATGAAAACTTAGTCCCAAAAATATTTTTAATTCTTCCACAGTCACATCCCTCCATCGTGTCACTCGCAAATGTTCACCCAGACTGCTAGCACCTCGATGGCGTAATTGTTTGTGTCTCTGACTACCGTCTCCAATAATTCGATACTAAATATTTAAAAAAAAATTACTTGGCTGCATACTTTTCGCCTGCACGTTCAATCCAGGATAAGCCATGAAAGGAATCCTAGCCCTTTCGGGGTGCATTTTGTAGCCACACCGCTTCAGGTACTACATTTTGTGCCGCCAATGTACTTGGGGTGACAACTTCTCCCAAGTCATCCTCATCAACTGCGAAACTTCTTCATTAGTTTGATCAATCGGAACTGGTTGAAGAGTGGCTTTTGTGGGACTGGACTCCACTTGAGTTTCTTCAATTTCAGCCTCGGATTATTCGCTATCCAATAATAATTCAACTTCGCTGTCATCGTCCGAGTTCCAGCACGGATAGCAGCTGATCCTCCTTGTACACTTCAGGGTCAGGTGTCTTTCTTTTGGTTAAGGGTCCTGGATCCATTTTGCTTCCTGAAACCACAAATTTAAATTCATTTATTATTTTCACTCAAAAACGCACTTTTATTATAACTTATATTTTTATTATTAAATCTTTTCACCTTAATTTATGATTTAAATTTTATACAGACGATTCAATTTCTAAGAAACGACAGCACTGTATTTTTTGGAACCTACTTAATGTAATAGTTAGTTACTTTATAATAGCAATTCATATCAATAAATAAACAATATATCTATACAATAAATATAATCAATATACAATAATAAATAATATATCAATAAATAAGCTTACTGATAGTGAACTCTCTAAACTAATAACTTTTCCAGTTCAGCGAAACAAATTGTGGTCAGTATACTTTTATAAAATATTATAAACAAATAAAAACACTTATAGCACCTTACTAAAATGTAAAATAGGCCTATGTAAATAAATGTAGAGTACACGTCATTAAGTGTACTGAAAATTGTAGAATCATAAGTACGATTGGTACAAATTTGTGGTTTGTCCCATCTGTGTGTGAAGGCGCAGGTGGATTGGAATTTTATAAGAGTATGTTTTTGTACATATTTTAAAATATATTAATGTATTTTATAAAGTTTATAGAAGTAAGCACAATTAGAAATTCAACAGGCTTTAGAAAACTATTGGTTCTAATGACAACCATAATTGAAAAAAATTGGGGAAACTATTATATCTGTGAAAAAACTATTGTGCCTTTTTACATATACCATACCATTGTTTTAAATGATATTTTCAATAAATAAATGATATAAAAATATTTAAAATTAATTTAATTACCTTTGAAATTTATGAAGTTTCTGGAAAAAGACTTTGAAAACTGCTACAACTCGCTAGGAAAATAAATTTAACAAATGAACAACACTGCAGTGTAAACCAAACTGTTAGCTAGTGCGCCTATATAAAATAAACTATAAACCATCGTATGGGCCAAAATAGGAGCGTAGCTAACAAAAGTCTACGTTTCACGCATTGGTGTCATGGTGAGCATGGTGTGAATGTTTCCCTCCACATAGCGTATGCGTAGTCAGCAGTGAATGTGTTAATCTGTCGTAGTTCAGATCGCCAAGCAAAACAGCATATTTTTACTTTCTCGCTTTTATGAATATATAGGAAGGAACTTATTGTTTACATATCGATTTTTCGAAATTGAGCTTCGAATCTACACGTTTTCAGACTCCCTGAACCCAAAAAACATGTTTTTAGTGATTGGTCTGCCTGTCTGTGTGTGAAAAGAATATCTCAAGAGCGGAACATCGTACGAACTTGAAACTAAGTTAGATACCATACTATAGGACCCGACACAAACATTTCCATCAAAATCAGTCAACCGGAAGTAGTAGACAATTCGTGTCATTTTTTACGATTTTCTCAAAAACTAAAAAAACAAAAAGATAAGGTAGGTGCCATGTCTGCTGAAATTCTTGGGAAGGTTTCTCGTAAAAAGATTGCGACTTTAAAAGTGCATTTTAGCGCAAAAATGTATATAATAAAAGTTGTAGAGAATTTAAAATCCTACAACTTTTATTTCAAACATTTGTTTGTATAAAGCTTAGTTAGCGGTAATTAGCGATTTTCTGTTTTTTCTCGCCAGACGTGTAAAAATCAATTTTTTTAAAATTGCCTTTTATGGCTAAAGTGTATAATCAAATTTATAGGAAATTAAAAGATCTACATCTTTAATTTAGAGCATTTTTCCCTGCAGAGTCTAGTTTAGTGTGAAAAAGTGATTTTCCATATTTTTAAGCCAAACTGAGGTTGATTTACATTTTACGTCTTTCACTTATGGTTAAAATAAGGTTAGTTTTTTGTTTATTTCTAATTTTTTATTACCTAGGTTATATTGTTCATTATTTGCATTGGCAAGAGAAAGTCGTGTGAGTGTTTCATACCAGATTTTTCATATTTTTTAAACGCTTTTATTTAACTTACTCTTGGATCCATCAAATCTTGCAACTTAAAATTTTAATACTTCTACCGTATCAATGTGAATCAAACTTTGCACACTTGTTTATCTTCGATGACAATACGCTGTGGAGGTGTTTGTAAAAAAAAATTTTTTAATTTAAAAAAAAATTTAAAAAACGCTTTTATTTAACAATTACTTTAAAAAATTAACTAAAAATAAAAAAATAAAAAAAATTTACAAAAAAATCACAGAAAAAAAAATACAAAAAAATCAAAAAAAAAAATTTTTTAAGAAACGCTATTATTTAACAATTATTCAAAAAGAAATGAACTAAAAAGAAAAAAAGAAAAAATTTACAAAAAAAAATCACAGACATTACAGTTAAAAATAAAAGCGTGGCGCATTAATATATAGGCCTATATTGTAAAATATTCGTTGTAAAATATTATAACGGGTGATTCAAAAAGAGCGCCGGTTTTTAAACGGCTGGTAAATTTTTGTTTATCGGTTGGCAACATTGTTAGACCTCATTTCTATTTCGGGGAACATTCCGATTGACGATTCAGTTGTAGTTCCTCTTGTTCGCAGTGTAGTACTCTTGCAGTCTGTGTCTAGCCATGGAGAAGTTTACTATTGCACAACGAGTGTTAATCGTCGAAACATTTTACCAGAGTGGAGAGAGTTATGCGGCTACTGTCAGGCGACTTCGCGGTACTCTAGGACGTAATGAAGCACCGAATTAATCAACAGTTCGCAGGCTCATGAAAAAGTTTTTTGAGACGGGTTCAACAGTCGACCTTAAAAGTTCTGGACGTCGTCGTTCTGGCCTAACTGAGCAGAACGTTGCGTTGGTTCGTGACAGTGTGGCTGTTAGCCCAGCAAAATCAATACGTCGCCGTTCTCAACAATTGGGTTTACGATGTTCTTCTGTACGGAGAATTCTTCGGTACGATCTCCAATATCACCCGTATAAAATTCAGTTGACGCAACATTTGAAAGTGGTAGACCACCAGAAGAGACGACAGTTTGTTGACTGGGTATTGAGAAAACGGCAGGATGATGACACCTTCGCAAACAAAATCATTTTTAGTGATGAGGCGCAAATCCACTTAAACGGTTTTGTTAATAAACAGAACTGCTGTATGTGGAGTTTAATTCGACGGGTTATCGGGCAAATGAAAGTCAAAACTTGTCGTGCAGTGATATCCAATTTCATGGGCAAAGTTGATGCGTGCCAGCGCAGTAGAGAAGAACACATGCATGACATCATTTTTCATACATGAAATCGGAAGGTAAGATTAACTTGATGGTGTATTTATTTTCAGTTTTTCAATAAAATAAATCTCTTAATTTGATATATCAAAACCGGCGCTCTTTTTGAATCACCCTATATATGAAGGGCTCAGGGGAAGAACATGATAATGACCAAAACCCAAATTTTACAGGAGAGCAAAAACAAAGTTTGTACCTTTATGTCTCAAGTACCTTTTACTATTTTTATCTTTAAAAATACCTAAAAATTACTGCAATTCTCTTTAAGGATACATAAGTAAGTAATTTTTTTTTCCTGTAATAAATATGAGCTTATTGTGAGAATAATTGGCCATAAGTCAAAACTCAAAATGAAAGAACTTGATAACTCCAGGAGTTATCAAGTTGTTCCTTGGGACTTCAGAGGTTAAGAATAATCAAAACAAAACGGACATAAAATCTCAAGTATTTTAATGGTTTAAAAAACAAGTTATGTATAAAAAAAGTTATCAGATACAATGTTATGTAGGTATCTGGGAAGTAAGTTGTTATATTTTACTTTCCAACGTACGGCAAGTTTGCAAAATACTCTGCTGCTTCTGGGCGGCAAAACATCTTCAAGTGATTTATATCAATAAACTTTTCGTGTGATATTGGAATCAAATCTGAAAGTAAACAATTCATTTTAGATTGAATTTAAAAGTTGGCTAGCATTTAAAGTATAGTTTAGTATATAATTTAACAAATTAACCAGAGGTACCAGAGGTATTATAAAACGTATTATTTTTATCTTAATACAATATTAAAAACTCAACCTAGCCTAGGTCTAATAAAACATTAACATCAGGCTTTTTCTGATGTTTAAAAACTACTTTTACCTTCATAAACTGTAGGAGGTAGGTAGAACTCGCCCTCTGCCAAGTCTCCTCTTTGCCACTTTTTGAACTGTTTTTGTACTTTCTCGGGGTTCTTGTTTTTCTTCCCTTTAGGCTGGTGTAAAATAACGACGTCATTCCAATGGCCGTTATATGTTTCCCGGGTTCGTATAAAAGCAGGATGAGCTTTAACTACTTCAAGTTCCTTTATTTCTCTAGATTTGCATGGCAGTTTCTTTGAAGAGTACTTTTCATCCAAAAACGTTGACCAATCTTTAATCATTTCCTGATTTACATCTTCAACAATGAACGGTTTTGGCTTACACCTTGCCACTTCAAAGACAGTAAGCCAATCTTTTGGTGTTTCTGCAGGGGAAGAGTGTTTAACCAGTGCTGTGTTCTTGTCGCACTCCATGTAGGAGTGTCCACGGACGGGAAATGTCATTTTGATATAGTCAAATCGGTGCTCTACGTGAACCAAGTAGTGTAGAAGCCTTAAAATAGTTTTATTCTTGTTTTGCCCCCCACAAGAGTCCGAGAATATTTCTAGTTGTTTGACATCTTTATCTAAATGATTGTATACAAAGTGATGTAGAAAAGAGGCTACTTCATCACTCCCTTTGTTTGCAATCGTCTGTGGATATACATAAAAAATACTTGAACTGTCAGATAACACATGAATGTTAAATGCGTACAAGGAGAGCTATCTTCTATAGTAGACATCGTTGGTAGCAATGTTTGGGCAAGGATAATTTTTACAAAAATCCATGCATATAGCTTCTTTAATTTTAGACTTCCTACTCGACATTTTTGCGTTCTTCTTTCTATCGTAAAATGTTCTTGATTTTGCTAAGTGAAGCTCATGATCAATGCTTATTTGCTTGAGTTCACTAGAATAAGCGGATTTTTTGTCTTTGTCGTTCTCTTCAACTATTTGTTTGTCAAGATAGTTTCTTTTAACTATGTATGAGTCACAGGTACTGCACGTATCTGTTCTCGGATAGCCGAATGAAATATTAAACTCACTGTTAAATATTGTGCGGTAGGACTCTAAGCTACAGGCATGTTCATTGTCTTCTTGAAACATTTTGAACATTTTAGAGACATTCAACTCACTTGGCAAATATGTTTTGTTTGAGTCCTTCTTACTATAATGGCTTTCACGGCCTTTGAATGATTTGATATGATTTCTAATAGCTTCAACTACTGCATTAGACAGTTTGTGTGGCCTATTATTATGTTTTCCTTTACTGTAAGCTGGTGGTGTGCCAGTTTCTTTGAGTTGCTTTAGTATGTAGTCAATTTTTCCTCTTGAAATACCGTTTATTGAAATAAATGCATTTTTACACACTTTAACCTCTTCCACACAATCATCTCTTTTTACCCTAATAGAATAAACATAAGAAGCATCACGAAAATTTGCATCCAATTCATTTTGTACTCTACGGCGCTGAATAGGCAAAACGTTTACTAATCCTGTCAGATAGAGATTAACCTCGTCGTGACTTTTCAAAGAGTTAACATGTTTTAACACTTCAGCCCTTTCACGTTCGTTTATTTCTTCAAAACATTTATTTTTGCAATTACAAGGATTACCTGTTTCTCGGCTCTGTAAGTTTAGCTTTTTAATAACATCTTTCATCCGTCCATGTTTTGGCCTTTTACGACTTGACGGAGGCTGAGAAGGTTGTTCTTTGTCTTCATCAGAAGATATACTATCTTCCATTGTAAGTTCAATAATATGTTCTATAGAAATAAACACTGGATAAAACCAAAATACTCACGTAAACCACTAAATTAAACCATCACAAAAACATGATAAATTTCACTGAATCACATGAACATAACCTCTAGTATAGAGAAACAAGCAGACAATGTCTTTGTGACAGATGCTACTGACCGTGGCGCTTGCCGTGCCCAATACTCGAACTACGGAGTTGTCAAGTTGTTCCCCACAGATTCATGGAGTTATCAACCTGTTCCCCTGGCATCGAAATATTCTTTTGTTCGTATCTTTGGAGCTATCATGTTATTCCCCTCAGTATTTACACATCATTTAGACCTCAGTTTGGCCAACTTATATCAAGCAAAAACCGAAAATAGGAAAAAATGGAGTTATCATGTTCTTCCCTGAGCCCTTCATATATTAATGCGCCACGCTTTTATTTTTAACTGTAATGTCTGTGATTTTTTTTTTGTAAATTTTTTTCTTTTTTTCTTTTTAGTTCATTTCTTTTTGATTAATTGTTAAATAATAGCGTTTCTTAAAAATTTTTTTTTAATTTTTTTTTTTTTATGATTTTTGTTAGTATATTATCTGAACAGGTAATCTTAAAATCTGCTTCGGAATGTATACTCTTTTCGTATTGAGTAACCCGATATTCATTGTAGGCTTACAGTAACCATCTAGCTATATTAACATTTTTGTACAAGATCTTCCTTTGGAGGAGTCATTTCTACTGAAATTACTTAATCTATTATAATTTGTTATTGTAAAAGTTCTGGCTTTATCTTTGGATTTTATTTTATTTATTTATTTATTATTGCTAAAAAGTACAATGAATCTTATCCTATATTATTTCCTAATACCCGCATAGGTCTAGCCTGTGCACGGGTATGAGTTGGTTTATTTTATTTATTCTATTATAATAATAGCTTTTTATATCTACACTAAATTTACAAGAAAGAAAGAAACAAAAATTTACAAAAAAGAAACATACATCAAAATTTCCTAACGTAAATGTACAAAAAAACAGGATGATCGTATAAAAAATAAAAAATCATGTAATGGCAAAGGATGAAGCAGACTTTCGATGACAATGAAAAAAAAACCTTCGTAAAAAAGATTTTTTTTTTTGATTTTTTTTAGCTGACACGAGAAAGAGGAATTAGTTTGAATACATAGAACTAATTAAATCCTCAGACTGCCCTCTTCCTAAATTAATCAGCCAGTTGGTTACTTTTCTTTTGTATATTTGAGGAGTTACATCAGTCTTTCGGATAGCCTCTGATAAATTAAGGTATATGATTGAGGCTATATAATGTGCTGCAGTGCTGTTAATGGTTTTATGCAATCTAGGGGCTTGATATTCAATACGGGTTAAAGCTCTGGTATGATAATTATGAGTTATTTTCTGTAGTACAGAAAGTTTATTAGATCTTATGTACAGTAATAAGTTTCTTATGTGAAGTTGCCGAATGTCAAGTACCCGAAATCTACCGTATAATAGATTGCCAATGTTCTGTTACAAAAATGAAATCTATGGTATTGTTAAGCAAGCCAATAAATAAATTTTTTAACATCGCTTATTCGTTGCTTAACCCTTTATAGGGCAGAACTACGGGGAAAAATATATATGTGTTGTAAAATATTAAATTTTGCTTTACAGGGATGTGAATAATGTATTTCTGTTGCCAGAACATTAAGATATTTCATTTTTCTTGATGTTAAGCCCTGGTAAGTATACTTACCAAGGAACTGAAATGGAGAGCTATTTGCTCAGTTTTTCCATACTTTGTAAGGAAACATTATTTCTTTCGGACTGTTCAAGTTTTGACTGGGTATCTTTCCAGGCAATGAGCAGAATTTATTCTAAAAATTGTTTTAAGTATTTCCAGATTAAAGTGATCTAATCTAATGTTTAGCATTTTATATTTTAAATCAGGTTTAAGTACAATTACACAAGAAAATTTAGTTTAAAATATATCAATTAAGTTGTTAAAGAAATTAGTTCCAACTAAAAAAAGTAATGTAATTTCGGAACACATCATTGTTTGCATGTATATAAACTTTAGTAAAACTTATATTTCGGATTTAATTTTTTTCTAAGGTCTAGGGAATGGGGCTCCCAGAGGGCCGGGCCCTACCGCGCTGCGGGGGCCATATCGCCGCCGCTGTGTAAGAGCAACACTTAAATCCAATTATGAAAACTTTTCTTTTTCAAAATTTGTTCCCAGTAACATTTAGCTCATGTGTTTCCCAAAAGCTGTATTGTTCTATTGATTTTCATGTATAATAAAAAATCAGTTAATGAAACACATTTTTCTACTCAAATCATTTATTCGACGAGGCAGTTAAGGGTGCGCTCTACCTCTGCCGCGCCGCTCAATGTAAGGGTTTAGATGATTACAACCAACTCGGTTGTTACGCAAGTCATAATTAAAGTTTGACATGCCTTTTAAAGCTTAAAATACGCTCCATTTACCAGTTAAATTTTTTTGTATGAGCATTAAGTTTAAGCTTTAAAAAATTAAAGTAAATCTCTTAAAGTTGTAAAGTTTTCTAAAATTATTTCTAAAGATAGGAAAGTATTTGTAGCAAATTAGTCTGTATCAATAAAAAGAATATCATTTTTAGATTCTAAAAATATAAACTTTAACGTGTTTACTTATTTATCAGCGGGGATGTCTTGCAATCCAAAAAACCTTTACAAGCACAAATTTTCCAGCCGTTCGATGGCGTTCCGAGCTGACAGTTACGGAACTACTACACATTACATTATCTGCTAATCAAGGACATTTCCCCTCAGCTTGATTTCGCTCTAGGTCATACAACGTTGCCGGATAGAGTAATACGTTTGTCTCCTGTAGACTGTTTACTCCCGTTGACTGTTTACTCCCGTTAGTATTTGTTTTGACAGAAGTAAAATTAATCGCTCACTCAACCTACACAAAGATTAACTTTAATTGACTATGAAAAGGATAATTGTTCGTTTAGGAAAATATTATACTGTTAGACCTACTGATTGTTATTTCTGTAATTAATTGGTAGCCTACTGTTCGGATAAAACAAATATTTTTTTATTTCTAATTTTTTCTAATAATAATTTTAAAATTAAATTTTTAAAATTTAAAAACAGGTATTTTTACTTTCTTTTGTTCTATGTGAATATAGCCTATAGGAAGGAGAGTATCGTTTTCATGTTGATTTTTTTAAACGAGTTTTCACGGGCTATATATAAGTTTTCAGGCCCCCTGCAGCCAAAGAACATGTTTTCAGCGATTGGTCTTTGAATGTGTGTGTGAACAAAATATCTAAAGAACGTAATAACGTACGAAGTTGAAACTTGGAATTTAAGTTACATACTACTAAAGGGGGCCCGACACGACCATTTTCATCAAAATCGGTCAACCGGAAGTAGCAGTTTTTCGTAAAATTTTTCACGCTTTTGCAGATTTCTCAAAACCGGTCCCTACGATATTTTTTTTAATTGCCTCATTTACCACATTTTTATGCTTTACAAGATAGCGTAAGCGCCATGTCTGCTGACATTCTTGGGGAAACTATAAACTAAATTTACTATTTATATATTATTAGCTGTATTTAGTTTTACTATGTTAGCGGTAATGTCATTTACTTCATAATGCTATGTAAAAATTTACTAATGTATAATGTAGGCAGTAGTGTAATTTACTATTTTTGCGGTATTTAGTTTTGTTTCATTTATTATCGTAGGTCTACTAGGTTTTTAATTGTTAGTTTCAGTTTATAGATTGTAATCGCTGTGTCTGTTTTTGATAATATGTAGGTACGTGTACCATTTTTTGTTAAATGGTAAATATTTATTGTCTGTAATAGGTATTAAATGTGGAATGATTATTGTTTTTAATTTGGTTAATTAATGTTTGTTATTTGGAGAGATATTGATTTATGTTGTTAAATTAAAAACGTGATGCAGATATTTAAAAAAAATCCCTTTGCACTAAAACGACCAGTATAAAATTATGAAAAATATTCGTTCTTGATGATTCGATAATTTTTCTGGGTAAACATAATGAATACTTAATTTTTTTCATTGAAGTAATTTTTTGACGTAACTTTGCTATTCTGCTATTTCTTGTATTTTTTACTGGTATTTACGAGTACTTTTGCATTGCGCATCGCTTCATCAAGTTAAAAATACATAAAACTTAAAAATTGTATGAAGAAAAATTATTATTCATAAATGGCAATTGGAACTAAAATTTATTTACTATGTATAACTTTTACTTGTGCAGTAGACCCTCTGTTAATCGACTTCTGTTATCCGACTCTCCGGGTTATCCGTTGAACTCCCTGCCGACCACTAAAACTCCGGTTTTGTTTTTTAAGGTAAAAAAGTTTTTTAATTCATGAGGTGATGTAAACTATTTTTCTTATAATTTTGTGCGATACTTACATTACTGTATTAATCTAATTAGGGCCTATATTAGTTAAATACAATAGTAGTAGACCAACATGCGAAGGACAGATTTTTATAAACTCTGACGTTTTACATTTGAAAAAGCGGACAGATTACACAGCGTGCTGTGGCCAAACAAACAAAAATTACAAGTTATGTTAAACAAAAGTAATCCACTGAATCCTTTAACTTTGTTATGTTATTAGTGTAGTAGGCCTACCTATACTTTATTACATAGTTAGTTTATTTTCGTATCAGCATATTTTTGTGTGTAAATCGTGTGCGTGTACAGTACAGTGTAAATAATAACAAGAGTAGGGGTAATGTTTTACAAAAATCATAGAAAAAATTATTTATTTAAACATTATTTACAAATTATTTAACATTACATTATTTAAACATTAGACAAATACCTCTTCGGTTAAACTGAGCTTTTCACTTGACCGACTACCCGTCGGTCAGCACTAAGTCGGTTAACAGAGGACCTACTGTGGTAGATTTTAACCAGTAATCATTATTAAATTGTGTTAATTCTTTTATTAAATTATCACTACATATTAATGTTTCTATTTCAATTTTCTCCGAAGTTTGAATTTTGTATTTCTTGTAAATTGTTCCAAAAGTTATGTGTTTAAATATAAAAAATGTATCGTTATTTATTTGAATGTGTTATGTATTATTATATTTTTGTTTAACATATTTTATACGCTTGTAAATATTCTTAAAATCATTTTTAAAAGGACCTAGATATTATCCTGATGTAAAAATTATCACAATCTTCTGAATCACATTTTGATCTTATAAACACCTGGTTCTTCATGTAAACTAAATTTTCTATTTATTATTAGCTGTATTTAGTTTTACTATGTTAGCGGTAATGTCATTTACTACATAATGCTATGTAAAAATTACCTAATGTATAATGTAGGCAGCAGTGCAATTTACTATTTTTGCGGTATTTAGTTTTGTTTCATTTATGAATGTAGGTCTACTAGGTTTTTAAATGTAAGTTTCAGTTTATTGATTGTAATCGCTGTGTCTGTTTTTGATAATATGTACGTGTACCATTTTTTGTTAAATGGTAAATATTTATTGTCTTATAGGTATTAAATGTGGAATGATTATTGTTTTTAATTTGTTTAATTAATGTTTGTTATTTGGAGAGGTATTGATTTATGTTGTTAGTAAACAGGCTGGTTTTAAATTATGGTAAAATGATTTTGTAAATTACACTGGTCTGCAAAAAAAAGAAAATTTTTTCCCCTTGGATTCTGATGGGTGATTGTTATGTATCTTGACCCCCTGAATCCAAATCTGACCTCCGTTACTCTCTATCACCCACCGTTTTTGAGGGGGGTCGCCCCCCCCGAAATTCTCGAAAAAACACAAAGCCGTTATTCCTAATAAAGCGAGGGGCGGGGGAGGTTGCAAGTACCCCATCCTCCACTCCAAATGTTATCTCAGTGCACGCACATTTATGCATGAAGACCGAAGGGGGAGGGGTGACATCACTGTTAGTTCTGAGGTGTAGCAGGATGGGTGTCTGCCAAGGTGGGAAGCCGGACCAAGTGATAAGCTTAGCGACGACTAAACGTTTTCAGTACATTTTTTACGCTTAGAGCCTCGTCTTGTCACACAAGAGGAGCTTAATGATCTCATCCGGGATTTAAATCTCCCAGAAACTAAAGCCCAACTGCTCGGGTCTCAGCTTCAGCAATGGAACCTCTTGGAAAAAGAAGTGAAAATTTCTGTTTCTAGATCCCGGCTAGCTTCGTTTAAACAATTTTTTTTGGAGGATGTTGACTAAGTGTACTGCAATAATGTAAATGGATTAGTGATTGAACCTAACATGCTAGATGATCCATAAAATTGGCGCCTATTCATCGACTCATCAGTTTAAAAGCTGTTTTGTTGGCAAATGGTAATGATTTGCCCTCAGTTCCGGTTGCATATGTGGTCAACATAAATGAGACATACAAAAATATCAGCCGTATCCTTGAAAAAATTGGTTATAAAGATCATCCCCGGAAGCTCTGTGCTGATTTTAAGGTTGTGGCTTTACTTACAGGACTTTAATCGGGATACACCAAACATTGTTGCTTTCTGTGTGAATGGGATAGTCGAGCCCGCGATAAAAATTATACCGTTCGAAATTAGCCCTCGTGCGAAAGTTTAGTTTCTGGTCAAAAAACTGTTGCCAATGAGCCTTTAGTCCCGAGTGAAAACATGTTTCTGCATCCTTTGCGTATCAAACTCAGTTTGATTAAACAGTTCGTGAAAGCTATCGATAAAACAGGAGACGGATTCCAGTATTTGAAGAGCAAATTTCCACATTTGAGTGAAGCAAAAATTAAAGAGGGAATTTTTGTTGGTCCACAAATCACAGAGCTTTTTAAAGATTCAGTGTTTTTCAATCACTTAAATTGGAAAGAAAAAAGAGCTTGGGCTGCATTTAAGGACATGTGTTAACATTTTTCAGGATTTAACAAACGTGAAAATTATGTTGAACTCGTTGAAGAATTGCTATGTGCATACGAGTCGATGGGTTGCAACATGTTATTAAAATTGCACCTTTTACACGTGCATTTGGACTTTTTCCCAGGAAACTTGGGAGCAGTTTACGATGCACGCGGAGAAAGGTTTCATCAAGACATTGCACTCTTTGAAAAACTGTTCTCTGGGAAGTGGAACTCGAGTATGTTAGCAGACTACTGCTGGTCACTCTTGCGTAAACTCCCAGAGATCAGTACAAAAGAAAGCTTCCTCCAAGTAAAACCACTCTCTTTAAGTATATGTATTTGATGACAAGTATCTTGAACCAGAAAAATTGTAAAAGTAAAAATGCATAAAATGTATCAATACATCAATACTCTCTTATTGTACTCTTTCAGTGTTAGGTACGCCTTGAAGAACCATAAAATCGTGATACAACTGCACAATTTCATATCATAGTTACACCAGACTGATAAAAAGTTGAAATTTCCCAAATAAGGGGAGTGGCCCATCCCCTAAAAATGGTGGGTGATGGAGCAAAACGGAGGTCAGATTCGGATTCAGGGGGTAAAAATACATAAATATCACCTATTAAAGTTCAAGGGGAATTTTTGATGCAGACCAGTGTTATTGTAGAGCTAAAAATAAGAAAAAAGTTCATATAAACATAATGTCCGCAAACGCTTCATTTGCCAGTTACAGCTAACGAAAAATTTCGCACTGATTTCAGTTCCTCTGGTGAAAAACAGTTGTACTGAATTTTTTGGGGGCTAATTTTTGCATCAAATATGGTGGATATAGCCTATATGGAAAATATCACAACCTACATTAAAGTTCAATAGTTCTAGTAGGGCCAACATGCGAAGGACAAGTTTGTATAAAATCTCATTACGACGTTTTACATCTGAAGGAATGGAGCGACTACGCTGTGTGCTGTGGCTAATGAAACAAAAATTACAAGTTGTGTTAAACAAAAGTGATCCATTGAATTTTTTAACTTTTTCATGTTATGAGTATATAGCATTTTACATTGTTACTTTATTTTGATATCAGCATATTTTTTGTGTGTAATTCGTGTGCGTGTATAATAATAACAAGAAATTGTGTTTATTGGATTCAAAATAAAATTAAAACAATTTTTAGGCTATAATGTACTCGTATATAAACTTCAGTTCAAAAACACATCTCGGCATGTTTCCAGCCGTCTGCCGTCTTCAGTGTATATAAATACGGTACATGTAAATATACGTGAAATAAACACACATTTCAAAGTAAAACACGCATGTCAATGTAACAATGAAATAAGTACAAATCAGCATTATAATTTTACCTATGCAATTACTGCTACATTTTAGAGTTTTAATAGGGGTTATTTTATACAAAAATCATAAAAAAATTTATTTATTTAAACATTCATTAACAAATACCCTTCGGTTGACTCTACCCGTCGATTAACAGAGGGCTTACTGTAATCAATGTTAACCAGTATAAAATCATTAAATTAGTTATTAGTGATTTAATCATTATTAAATTGTGTTTGTTCGTTTATTAAATTATCATTATTGTTCTTTATCTCAATTTTCTCTAAAGTTTGAATTTTGTATTTGTTGTTTTTTGTTTCCAAAACAGTTAGTGTGTTACTATAGAAAATGTATGGTTATTTATTTGAATGTTTTCTGCATTATTAGATTTTTGTTTACCATATTTTATAAGCTTTTAAATGTTCTTGAAATAATTTTTAAAAGGACCTAGATATCAACCTGATGTAAAAGTTATTACAATCTTCTGAATCACATTTGATCTTATAAACACCTGCTTTTACATAAAAACTAAATTTACTTTTTAGCGGTAGTGTAATTTACTATATTAGCGGTATTTAGTTTTGTTTCATTTATTATCATACTAAGTTTTTAATTGTAAGCTTTAGTTGATGTAATCTAATCGCTGAGTGTGTTCTTGTAATGTGGAGTGATTATTGTTTTCAAATCCACTCACAAAAAATACCACTAAAAATTGTTACAGTCGTCGTAGCAGCATGCAAGTAAAATGTTTATTTTTACAATAGGCTATATCTTTCCAGCTTTCGAGTAGTTTTTTCTAGAAAACGAGCGCGTTAAACTTTTTTAAGTGAACTGAAATTTATAAGAGAAGTAAACAAAAAGCGGTATCTGTAGGCCTACATAAAAAGTATAAGTTACAGAAATATTTTTGTAATTAGGAATAGTATTTTGTTACGCTTGCTAATAAAATGTCACAACATTTAGTTGAACATAAAATAATTTCTAAAGGAAATAAAATAAAAATTAAAGGAGGCCTAGGTTAAAAATTAGATTTCTTTAAATTAAACGTGTCTTCGTTTTTAAATTCGTAAGAACCAAATTGAATACATGAAAGTTCATTGAATTTTAAAATATAATAATTATTAAAACTTAAATTCTGTACAGATACTAATATTAATTTGTAAATGAAAGTAAGAGTTCCGTTTGATTTTGTATTATTTATGAGAGTAGAATATTTAATATTTTTATTATGAGTTTTTAAGAACCTGTAACCAAATTATACCTAACAATATAAGTTGTAATACAAATATTTTTTAGTAATAATTTAGTAGTAGAGTAAGTAGTCTTAGAATTCGGCAATCTAGTTTTATTTCATATGGTTGACATCATTTGATGTTATAGAGTCAGCCTTTTGGCAACACCGGAGCACAGATACTCGCATGCATAACAGCACACGTTGATCTCCAGCTCCCTACTACTGCCTTTAAATGCCCCCACTTTTACCTACACGATACTGAGATTATGAGAGCGCACCTAGCGGTAGCAACTGAAATCGCTCGGCGATTTTCTCTTACTTCTGAGGCGCACCCTTAAAAGAAGTCTTGCTACTCCAGGCCCACTAGAAATATAAAACACGTATATTTTCTTCACGGTTGCCGTGGATTAATACTTTGTTACATATGGAATAATGGTAGTTAAAATTTATAGTTATCTATAAATTTATGAGATTTTCATCTCTTGTGATAGGGATCAAACAAGGTTTTCTAATACTTCTAACCATTTTATATTGCCGCCATATTGCATTTAACCAATCAATATTATTTCTAAATTAATATTTTTGACCACTTTTTGATTGTGTTGTGTGTAATAACTAATGCTAAAAATAATTATATCATTTTTATAATTGCATAATATTTGTGTTTCATGAAATATTTTAATATTATTATTAACAACAAAACGAATGTAGATAGATGCTCATTTGCACGGCCAGAAATCAACTGGTAGGTACATTTTTTTGTAGGTGTCGTGTCGTGTGTGATAGAGAAACTGAAGTTATTTGGCTAAGTAGCGATATTGTGGCTTTCATTACTGTTTCTCTTACCGGAATAATTGTCAAAGTAATATATTAATTTGAAGCGCGGTTTAAACTTTACATTGCAATCTACCTAACTTTCTGCCGTGTGATATTTGTATGAATGTTAAATTTGTAAACTGTGGTGTATAACCTTTTGTACAAATAGTGTTGCACTTCTTAATTGACGTTTAACAGAATGTATTTGGAATTAAACTAATTTGGTTTTGGATTTAGTTGGGTAACTTCATTCCTATTGATGACTTACAGTGTTTTATGATACGGACTTCAGTTCTGTGGCGATTACTTTAGGGCTTACGGTTTCAGAGGTGAGATGTATGATATAACTATTATATAAAGATTTGGGTTCGTAAAGTTTAATTTGTCTTAAGTTTAATTTTCATATGTATGGCTCTGAAGTATTAATACTGTTTGTTTTTAATACCAAGTTATTTTGTTCTGTTTTTTTACGGACGGATCTAAAGAAATTTACTTGAAGTGGTTTTTGAACTTATTCATTCGTACATTTAATGGAAATACAGATGCCAGTCATAATGAGTGTTGATTTTGTAATGGAAGAGAAAGTAAAGTAATTTTCAAATCATAATTGTATAGCCATTCTTGTGTGATGAGGTTATGTTTGATCCAGTTATACGCACTAGGCCAGTTTTCTTTTCGTATCGAATGGTGCTTGTTCGTGTATACTCTTCGCTTGGAAACTGTTTTGACATAACAGTTTCTTAATGGTTTTCTCCGGAAAATAGATGATATTTTTAAACTTTTATTTTAACAATCTTAAATATTTTCGTTGTATTATACAATTCTCAATGTACATCATTTTATTTTGCACTTGATCACCTTACTTACTTTAAGGAACGAAATGTTTCCATTAGGAATAAACTTTCATATTTCTACTTTGCTTTCACTCTCTATTTGCTAATAATGAATTTAAAAAAAGAATGCGGAGGTTAGGTTGCTATAATAAAGCTGTTGACAGTGCCACTGACAATGCAAACACAAACATTCAAGTCTTATTTGAAATTTTTTAGTTCTGTATTCAAAATTCCTAGATATATGCTATAGGCACAGTCATATATGTAGTGTGACGAAGCTTACTGGTAGTGGAAAATTCAAACTACACATTAGTGCTCCAAGGAGCCAGCAATCTCATAAGAATTCTTCATACATCTCTTTGAGTTAAATAAAAATGTGATTATTTCCCTGCTTAATATTAATAATTTCCTGTAACATGCAGGTGGAGTTTTAATTATTTGCACTCCAGAGAAAATCTGCTAGTTCCAGGGCTACAAAAAATTGTTCTATTTCTTAACATGATCAGCCAATTATATGACTGAAGCATTTTAGAACTGAAGAGGTAGAGGTGTAAAAGACACTAGTCTTTTACACTCCTCTGAGTGTAACTGAGAAGTTTTCTCCTCTGAGATTAATGAATTTCATTATACAGCCAGATCCTGTAGTGAAAGAAGTGATATGACAAGGGTGAAAAGTAGATGCTTTTCAGAGGACTTTGCAGGCTGATAAGCATACTTTTCCACTCAGTGAGGAAGGCATATGTATAGTGGAGAGATGACTTGAATGCTAGTGTGAGACTAAGTGGGGGAACAGAAAGGCTTGTCCTTAGATAGGACAAATACCTCAATCGTCAAGTTGATAATATCGAAAAGTATAGTGGAGAGATGACTTAAATGCTAGTGTTAGACAAAGTGGGGAATAGGAAAGCGTGTTCATAGATAGGACAAGCTTTCCTGTTCTCCACTTTGTCTCACACTAGCATTCAAGTCATCTCTCCACTATAAACTACCTCACTCCTTGTTTTACTTAGTAAAGCCTCTAGACGTTCAAACTAGCTTTTCCGCTGATGACCTAAACACAATGTTAACAAATACTACCACAAAAAACTGATTATTTTAGAACAAAATATAATTAAATCTACAAAGCACGTACTATTTAAAACCGTATTTTAAATTATGGAGAAATTATAATGAAATAATGGTGAAGCTTGATGGCTACAGTCAAATTGGTAGCAAAAAGTGACCAACTCTTATATACGAGGTGTGGCTGTTAAATAATGAGACTGACGTAAGAAAATTTACTTTTATTTTATACATAAGCACTTATTGTCACCTTCAATATGCACTCCTTCTCTATCCCTACAACACTCTCCATGCGAATTTTTCATTATTGGAAACCGTGCTGGAAGTCATCTTCTGTCAACTCCTTCAAGACACGTGCCGCTCAAAAATGTTTGGAATGAAGCTCACCAAAATGTTTGTAGACACTTTTGTACGCGATTGAAAATGACCCAAATTTTTGGAAACGATAATAACATGTGATGAAATGTGGTTATTTTCTATAATCTGGAAACGAAGCGCCAATCCATTCACTGGAAGAGACGAACTTCACCAAGAGCCAAAAAAGCTCAAATGAGCAAGTCAAAAGTTAAAGCAATTATGGTTGGTTTTTTTGATATCCATGGGATTGTGTACCTTCACTGGGTTCCTGAAGGTCAAATTAATCAATATTACTACCTTGAGGTACTTTCTAAACTACATCAAAGAGTGAGGAAAAAACGCCCCGAAATGTGGAAGGACAAATCTTGGGTTCTTCACTAAGACAGTGAGCCAGCTCATTCCACGTTATCTGTCAAGAGGTTCCGAGCCAAGTACAGCATCTCAGTGTTAGAACATCCACCTTATTCACCAGACCTTACACAATGTGATTTCTACCTGTTCCCTAAGGTGAATTCTGCTTTAAAAGGGACAAGATTTGAGTCTGTGGAAGCTGTAAAAGAGAAAGTGGCATGTGTCCTGAAGGAGCTGACAGAAGATTACTTCCAACACTGTTTCAACATAGAAAATTTGCACGGAGCGTTGTAGGGATAGAGAAGGAGTGTATATTGAAGGTGACAATAAGTGATTATGTATAAAATAAAAATACAATTTTTTACAACATCAGTCTCGTCATTTAATAGCCACACCTCGTATATTACGGCTTTAGACATATAGATGTATTTTTTCGTTGTACACATAAAGCTAATACAAATGATGAAGGGTGATAAATAAAAGTGAGTGATAACCTGACCCAGAAACAAATCTGGTATTGAAGTCAGTTGCACTGACCACTACACCAATGGGTATAGAAAGGGCCATTATCAGCTTGTCAAGGAGAACAGATTAGCACAGAATCATTTTACAAACTGTTTTTTAACAACACTAATTACGCTACGCCAGTTCCTTAAATATATGAATGAATGTTTGTGAAAAATAAATTTACTAATGATCAAATTACAGGTTAGTTAAATAAAGTTTTTTGCACAGTAAAAATAAATTTAAAATTTATAACCTAATTTTACTTGTGGTCCTCATTGTAAAGCCTTGTGGCTTTCTTTGCAGTTTTTAAACGTTAAGTAGAAGGCTCAAAACAATAGTTTTTTTTTGACTACTAAAGTTACAAAAATGTAGGAAATTTAAAAGTGATCTGGGTGAGAGGGACTTATTGTTAATATACAGTAAGAGTTATCTAGCAGATTATTTGCCTCCAATGAATATCCTCCTACCTTTTTACTTTCTCTTGCCTATAGGAATATATAGGAAGGAAAGTATTGTTTTCATGTCGATTTTTCGAAATCGAGTTTTCACCGAATCTATACATTTTCAGACCCCCTGAACCCAAAAAACATGTTTTTAGCGATTGGTCTGTGTGTGTGTGTGAACAGAATATCTCAAGAACGGAACAACGTACGAACTTCAAACTTGAAACTTTAAGTTACATACCACTACCGGACCCAACACGAACATTTTCATCAAAATCGGTCAACCGAAAGTAGTAGTTTATTTGTATAATTTTTCACTTTTTTGCGATTTTCTCAAAAACTGGTCCTACGATTTTTTTAAAAATCGCCTGGTTTACTCAATTTTTTATTCTCTACAAGATAGGGTAGGCGTCATGTTTGCTGAAATTCTGGGTGAGGCTGTTTTCACATAAAAACAAAGTTTTTTTAAGATTACGGCTTTAATATGCAATTTAGCAGAAAAATTTATAAAATAAAAGTTGTAGAGAATTTAAAAACCTACAACTTTTATTTGAAACATTTTTTTGTATAACGCTTAGTTTAGCAGTAATTAGCAATTTTCTGTTTTTTTCTCACGAAAACGTGTGAAAAATCGAATTTTTTAAGATTTCGGCCTTAGTATGCATTTTATAATAAAAGTTTATATAATCAAATTTATAGAAAATTAAAAGATCTGCAACTTTTATTTAGAACATTTTTCTCTACAGAGCCTAGTTTAGCGTGAAAGAGTGATTTTCCGTATTTTTAAGCCAAACTGAGTTCGATTTTCATTTTGCGTCTTTCACTCATGATTAAAATAAGGTTATGTTTATTGAGGTTAGGTTTTTGTTTATTTCTAATGTTTTATTACTAATATTAGGTTTATTGTTAATTATTTATATTGGCAAGAGAAAGTTGTGTGAGTGTTTCACACCAGATTTTTTTATACCTATTTGCTTATACTACAGGTCACTGTCATTTTCCTTAATCAAATTGAATCCAAATTTTTTGTAGACCCTTTTCAACAAAATTTTACTTTGAGCAGATCAGTGTTAATGATTTGGTTTTCTTTCCAAATTCTTCTAAGATATTGAGTAGTGTTTTTCGGTTAATTCATTGCTTTCCTTTAGTTTAATACTGGTCGAAATGTTTGTGAATACAGTTTGTTTATTACGGGCTTTTATCTTATCGCTGACCGCGGTAAGTAAAAGTATACTTGAGTGGTCATTGTAGATGTTATATTTTACTAGGAAACAGGAACATGTTGAATATTGCCAGTGAATGCGCCACTATGAATCTTTTATTGTTATTTAGGTTAGGTTAGGGTTTGGTTTTACGTTTATATTGCTAAAAACTTCATAATTATTGTTAGGAACAAATTTCATAAAATATATGTGGGGTTATTGATTTATAGTCGAAAAATATGTGTGGTAGTGTATCTTGTACTTTCTTTCCACTAACACAAACACAAGATTTATGAGTTGTAATTTTATTCTGATCTTTTTGTTGAGGGTTTAGAACAGTTTTGTAATTGTATTTTATTCTTTCAAACCTTGGCCCAAGATAATAATTTTTCTTGAATTTATTATGTATTAGGAAAATACATGGCTATCTTTGGGTGTGTTTTAATTAAATTGTAAATAAGAATTTTGCTTTATTTTAAAATTGGGATCTGTAAAAGTTAAATGAAAGGCAGTTAAAAATCATTCATTTACACAACTAACCTAGTATTACATAGATGCCCTTGACTCAGTACTTTAGTAAATATGACACATTTTTTCTTTATGAATGTACTGCTTATTATGTCTACGTACTACGCATGAGTCGTTCTAATAGGTACTACTGAAATTGTATTTGTTTCTGCACTGCTGTTATGCCTACGTAATGTACAACTCATTATTATTCATTTGAATAATTAGTTTTTCATAATTTAATATCGGAACCAATTGCTTATATGTTCTACATCAACCATTTTTTGCTGCGAAGTGACACAATTATTGTAGATTTAAATTTAATAATATATAATCTCATCTCCCATGGTTTTGTACTGCTAAAATTTAATTGTGGTCTAGTTTTTATAGTTCATGCCGACCACAAATTATTTCAGATATTGCTTGATCATTTTGTTTCATTAGAATTAGCCAAAGTAACCAAGTGTTGTTTCTTCATCATTTAAAATTCATGTATCTCTCATAGATCTAGTTTTATTAAATTATTGTTGCTTGAGATTTTGAATCCAAATAAAAAAAAACAATAGTCTACTTATTAGTTGTCACTGACATTTGCTCCATTATTTCATTGTTGCTTTAATTAATTTTATTTTTTGTATTCACTTTCTTACACTTATGTGTTTCGATGAATCTACATCATCGGAGTACACAAAGATTGTATCCAAGCTTAATTATTTATTGAAAACCCTTCTAAAAGATGCTATATCTTCAGTGACTTGTATAAAAAACGAGTATATCCCAGTTAAAAGAAATTGTGATCTTTCATTTGATTCATTACATGCTGTAGGATGTGTTTAAGGGATTTTTCCATGAATGAGTATTTTGATTTTTAAAAAAATGAGTTTCTGTAGTCAATGCTTTATCTATTTGACATGGGTCCTTATTTAGGCCAAGGTCCTGGCTTCGATTCCCAGTCAGGTCAGCCATTTTTTTTCTTCTATCATGCTTTACCATGTGTATTATTACAAACATTAAATTGTTGAACATAATGTTAAAAGAAAGTTTAGCCTGTTCAATAATACTAATACAATTATTCTAAATTTTCAAAAAAAAATTTATTATAGTAGAAATCTAGAGTTTAGCCTAGTTTTCTTCCTCGTAATGACTAACATACAGTGCTGTATACTTGGTTAATTAATTAATTGAAATAATTAAATTTACAATTCCCAAATACTAAGTTGTTTATTGAAAGTAAATTGACAGAAGTCAGTCTAAGGAATCGTGTAACAGAAGCTTCTCACGGTGTCCTGCTGTTATGATTCACATTAGAAAAGAATGGATTTGTTGAGCGAAATCCATTAATTCAAAAGTCAATTTTTTTTTACATCCAATTGTTTTGTAATTACTTGTAATGGAGATGATGAGAATGAGTGATGAAAGAATGCCAGACCTGACAAGGGATTAAACTTGGGACCCCTGGCATAGAAGCCAGTTACCTGATCAGTTTTTGTTGGTTAATGGGTTGTGGAAAAGTATATTTTTGTGTGCTGTAATAATAAGTTACAGGAGATAGATATGGTGTTGTATTGGAAATGCCACAGGGGTTTTCAATACTATGGGCTCAGTGTTTCGGAGTCATGACCTGGCATTGGGCGCCAAATTACGGCTTCTTAGATGCTGTGTGTCTCTGTTCTGTATTTTTTTTTGTGTCCTGGAGACTCCAGGAGGAGTATAGGATGTGTCATCAGTTATAACACCTGAAATACAAATAAGAATCACCCAATGTATCACTACTACGAAGAAAAAAATTCTTGTACGCTATAAAAAGTGTCACCGATCAAATAATTTTTCAGATTTTTTTTAAAGGAATGCAAATTATCACAACATTTTAAAAATTAGGGTAATTTATTCATGAATTTTCTCCCTGCATAAGTAGGTTTTTGTTCAAACAATTTTGTGGAGTGATTAGCCACAATTTTGTGGAGTAATAATCATTTCTCTAATCTGTATTGTGTTGACACTTGGACTTTGAACAAGGCGACTCCACGCCAGCTTGAGGCTTTCGAACTGAGGTTGTATAGGAGAATATTGAGAATTTCGTGGACGCAGAAATTAACTAATGTTGAAGTTTTGTTGAGAATGCATTGGGGTCTGGATTTGGTCACAATTGTTAAGTACCGTAAGCTGCATTAGAGTGGACGCCAAATAAGGATGCCGGTGTACCTGCGCAAACAGTTCAAATTTAGTCGGTAGATTTTGTGTCTTAGTACCAAACTGCCTATTAAAGCACAGGTGCTGAAAGATGTAAATTATCATCTATTAGTGACATTACAAACGTTCAATTGTAAACATTTTATACAATAATTAATCCCTATCACATACGATACATTTCAGACTAATGTTTTCTGGTTAGCTGATATTATAATGTTGTGAGAGCGACATAACTCTGATCACAGCTAGTACAGCACTGACCCCCACCACTCCCTGAGACAACCGAGCGCACCATTACCAAAATAAACCTGCACACTTCAGAAAACCAGCAAGCTTTTTTGGTGACCACTCTACCTTGATTATATAATGAGAAATCAAAAAGATATGATCTACTGCAGCGTATTCTGTTGGGGAAGATAGAGGAAAGAGAAATCCTGGTAGAAGAATTTCCTGGCTTGCCAATTTGAGGAGCTGGTTCAGTAAGAGCTCCACAGAATTGTTCCGGATTGTGACTAATCAGGTCAAAATAGCCATGATGATCACAAACATCTGAACTGGATAGGCACGACAAGAAGAATGAAGAATTTTAGATCAAAATTATGCTGAAAAATACCATGTTAGATATTAACATAATGATGTTGAATGTAGTCTGTATATTTTTTGTTAAACTGGCCTATTTTGTGTTGTACAGTGTGTTGTAATTTTTGTTGATGTCTGATGTTAACTGTCTGAATGATTTCATTTATCTTAATTGCAGTTACATTACTTGAATACTCTTATCATTTTTTAGTTTTTTTTTGTCAACAACCTTATATTTGTTTGGAGTTTCAGTTAAATGAAAGTGTTCTTATGTTCGCTTATATTGTTACTCTTCTTGTCAGTAATAAAAACATTTCTGAAGTAATGTATTTTTAAACTTTTGTTTGTAAATATTATTAGAAATTGTACTGATAAGATTCAATGATAAAATTGTATTGTACAAGAAATAGTGTTGTGTCTATTCAATCGCTACTGTTTTATTTGGTATTGATACAATTTTAATTAATTAATGATTAAATATTACTTAATTATCATGTATTATTAAATTTTTCTAAATTATTGATAAATTGTTCCATCATTTTTTTTAATTTGTCATTATTAGAGCATTAATTTTTTGTTAATTTAGAAGAAACTTAGATTTTTTTATTGAATCTGTGTTCAAGTACAATTGAAACAAAAATACTGCTTGAGTCCCAGCTCCGTGTAGTTGCGGGATGAAGGGTACGGGTGAGGTATATTGATTGAATGAGTGACGCATGCTGGGAGAACAATTATTGTAATACTCTGATACAAAACATTAGTTTTCAAACTTTGCGTATTTAACATATTTGTTTGTATGTATTACATTTATTTATTTACATATTTTGATATAAATTGGTAAGTTAAATATTATGAATCCGACCAAGTTAATAACCCGGTAGGTATTTGTTAAATTAATGCGCCAGATGATTAGAATATTTTTTTTAGTGTAGTTAGTACACGCTACTACTAAAAATGCAGCAGCTTTGAAACACTACTAACTCATTCATTCTCCCACTACTTTAACAAAGCACTGCATTCCTCCCAACTACACGGAACTGGGACTCAAGCAGTAGTTACGGTTGATGTATAATATGTATTCTCTTATTATGTACAAGTAGAATAAAAATATAATTTTATTGAATAACATAAAATATTAAAACAAGATTAAATAAAACTACTTCATTTTTAACTATTTTGTAATATGAATAAACAAGTTAAGGTGACTCCTTTGAAATGTCCAGAGGATCTTGTGCAGCCTTCTATAATTGGAGCTTGTAAGCACCCTTCATATCTTAGTGTACGCTAATGTATTTGTAATCTGTGTTACATTACAAGGCACTGATTAGTAATGCATTATCACTTAAGAGCCAGATAATGAAATTGTTACCAAGTCTTTAAGTTCATGCAGCCATCGGTTCTATTCATTTCACAAGTGAAAAAGTAACCACGTAATGGTAGGGTTTGACCAGAATTTTTAAGTTTTGATATCATGTAGCACATGTAGGTGATTAATGTAAGTTAGTATTCCCAGAAGCCCTTAATTTATGTCATATTAAATGTTTTTTGTTTTCTCTATATGGACCATGCAATGAACATGTGTTATTATGGACCAATTAAAAATTTTGAATTTATCCAATTCAGATTTTTCATAAACATTACTAGCATTTTATTGTTTTATCTATCTGTATAACATGGTATTTTCATCTATTAGATTTTAACTTTTCTTCAGTACTCTGTCATTTGTTGTCTGAACTTTTCTTTTCTGTCTTTAGTCTTCATTTTGATTCTTTTTTGCTTGGGTTTTTCTTGAAAACCTTGGTTCGCATGAAAATTATATTTAAAGGTGAATGTTTATGGATATAATTTCTGTATTATAGAAATTATAATATATAATTTTTATAATTATTTATAAATATAATATAGAAATTATATCTATGGTCTGTACATGTAATTTCCAGATCTTTTTCTGGTTTAGTAAACTGGATACATTATCTTTTTGTGTTTATAAAGTAAGGAAATATCTGGTAGATAACCATTTTTGACCATTCATTATGTGACCAAAGCATGCATTTTCTTTGACTAGACCCAAAGTTTTTCTTAGTATATTTTTTGTTCATATGTACTCACTATGTTAGTGTTTTTAAATGTTCTTCTTTCTTTATATCGCACAAAATTTTTGATTTTATGAATGTTGTATTTATTAAATGTTCCAGATGGACGAGTGATAAACTGAATGTTAGAAACATCCGGGCAAGATGACAGATGCTGTAATAGGAACTATTCAGTCAAATGGCTTGACTCATGCACATACACATGTCTCTAGTGAGAATACTACTGGTTCACCAGAGGCATCGAGCACTGCTAGTGACTCACCAACTCCAACCAATAGTGTCCATGAGAAAAACTGGTCATCCCATTGGCAAGGACTAGGTAAATAAATAATTTTTCTCAGTGTAAGATTATCTATTTCTTCACTACCATTTTCATTTTAACGAAACCGTATTTTATATTGACAACTTTGAAATAGTTGTTTATGAATTGTGTTTGCTGTTAGTTTGGCTGTCTTCTCCAATTGGAGGCTGGTAGTCGTAACACAAATTCTTACTTTTGACACTGCTGCTCTAAATAGTTCCACAATAGAGCCATTAAACTAGTCATGCGGGTTTTTTAGTAGAGATATTTATATTTCTATGCTCCTCTCTTCTGGTATTTTTCTGTTTATAATCAACTGCAGCAGATGGTATTTCTCTCCACGCGTAGCATGTCTTGAAACATTTCCTCTTTATATTGTGTTAATCAGTTCTAGCTCTTTATATAAGATGTAAGACTTCCTTATTTGATCTTTTCTTTGCCAATGATATCCTTAATACACTTTGATTTATTCAGTTTGAAGTCTTGAATTTTGTCTATTTCTCGTTTCTTAAGGGTCCCAGCCTCTTTTCCATACAAAAGAACAAAAAAGATGTAGCATCTTACAAATCTGTTTTGAAATTCTATACTTAGATCCCTGTCAAATAACAAATGCTTTATCATTATAAATTTCACCTTAGACATTGCTATCCATGCTCCTATTTCTGGTGTTTGATCTTTATTCTCAGTTGTTATTGTCCCCAAATAACTATCTGTTTTCTCTTTTGATGCGAATGTTGTTTATTGTAAGTTCTACATCACTCCTAGTTTTGTAACTAACCATAAATTTTGTTTTATTAAAGTTTATGTGTAAACCTTATGATTCATTAACTCTAGCCATTTCATCATCGGTTAGAAAAGTGGTTCTCAACCTTTCAGGCATTGTGCCCCCCTTTGAACACTGATGTGAAATCATGCTCCCCCCCCCCCCTACTGTCACCACCATGAGTGGTCAAAACAAGTAGTAGCCTACTATCGGAATATGAAACAGAAGTGTGATTTTAAGCATTTTTCTTCACAGAGCCTAGTTTAGCGTCATAAAGTGATTTTTCATATTAAGCCAGACTAAGGTTGGTTTTCATTTTGCACCATTCACTCATGATTAAAATAAGGTTATGTTTTTTGAGGTTAGTTTTTTGTTTATTTCTAATGTTTTTCTTATTAGTGTTGGGTTATATTGTTAATTATTTGCATTGGCAAGAGAAAGTCATGTGAATATTTCACTTCAGATTTTTTTTTTTTTAATGTATAAATGTTATTATTATATAAATTGTGAATACTTTATTCATTGTGTAATGTTTGACTGTTTATAGTATGTGAAGAACACAGGCAGCTATTAGGTACAGAAGAGGAATCATCTGATCGGCATAGCAGCGATGGTGAACCAGAACCAGATGATGCTGAAGTTTGGACAATGACTGAAGAACAGTTAGAATATTATAGAACTCAGTTTTGTTCATTACAACCAGATCCAAATAGCCTTCTTCCTGGGCAGATAGCTAGAAAATTTTTTGAGAAATCTCGTTTACCGGTTCAAGAGCTAAGGAAAATCTGGTTAGTAAAATGTAATTCTCAATTTTAATTCTACACAAAATTACTGTATTGGATGTAGTAAATGCATTTGACTTTGTTGATTGTCATATGGGAAGTTATAGAATATCAGAGATGTCCACATCATTTAGTTGTTGCTGCTAAGAGCTTTTTTGAAACTATGGTAGATTAACGATGTAGTGAAAAAGAAGTGCTGTATTTTTTCTACATTTTTTAATAAAAAGGCCTATATACATTAATGACATATTATTATATGTGTTGAAATGTTTTTGTTTTAAATAATATTTTTAAAGGATATGGTTTTAACATATCTCTCTTTAAGATGAAAACTATGATTTATTTTTTGAAATTGAAATATATATTTTTCTAACCACCAGAATATGGTAACATAAAACACTTACCAATGTTTATAGCGCTTTCGTGTATCTTGTACACATCTTCAGTAAATTAAAATTTATTTTAAGTCAAAATTTAAAACTTCCTGCTCCTACCATGGTAGATAAGGAATAGTCGATTCTTATATTTAAAACAGTCTTGCCAAGTTAATCAGTTGATTGTCGTATTCAATCTGTGTGTTCATTAATTTTTCCCTGCTATTGTTTTTTTTTTTTAATATTTTATGGCCTACAATGGACCACTTTAGTCATTTTACATTTAAAGTCTTTCCTTCCCTCTTCCTTTTCTTTTCCGCCCAATATTTTTTCATCCTTTCCGAGCGCAATTTTCTTTCCTCCTCTGGAACCACTCTTCCCAATCGTTGCTTGTTCCTTCCCGGCTGTAGTATAACGCGTTCGTCCTTCAATATCTTCAATGCATTTGTCTTGTGTTTTAAATCTTCTATTGTAATTTGTAACCTTCTAATATCTTCTTTTAATTCTGTGATCCATTTAATATCACTTTTACTATACCACAGTTTTTCTATTATTTTCATGCTAGTTCTATTTTCAGGTGTTCTTAAAAGATGTCCCAGGAATGATATTCGTTTCTTTTTAATTATACTTGTAATAGGTTCTATGTTTTTGTAGACCATTTCGTTGGAAGCTAGTCTCCAAACTCCGTCTACTTGATAGTTTTTGTTCAAGCAAGTTCTGACTATTCTTCTCTCAATCCTGAGGACCTTATCTATTGCAATGGTATTTGTGGTTTTAAATATTGTTTCACTTGCGTATGTAATTTGTGGTAGGGCGACTGTTTTGTAGTGTCTTAGTTTTGTATTTATTGAAAGACATCTTTTATTATATGTGTTCTTAGTAGCATGTTTAATCCTAGTTAGTTTGTCTATTCTATTCTGCCAAGATGGTTTTTCGTTCAAGTTGCAGGTGATTACTTCCCCCAAGTACTTAAATCTCTGCACAATTTTTATATTGTGGTTGTCCAACCTTATTTTATCTGCCAGTGGAGTATGAGTTAGTAATATTTCTGTTTTTTCAAACGATATCTTTAAACCAATCTTCTGAGTTATATCTTCCAAAGACCTGATTTGCTGTTTTGTTTCCTGAATGTTGTTGGCCAGAAGAGCTAGGTCATCCGCAAACCCCAGGCAGTTCAGATTTATGTCGTCCTTTTGATATCCAATTGTTATATTTTTTTTGTTACTTTGTTCCCATTCTCTCATGACGTACTCTAATGCACAGTTAAAAAGAAGCGGTGATAATCCATCACCTTGTCTTAAGCCAGTTTTTATCCAAAATGAATCTGAGAGTTTTCCTCTAAACTTTATTTTAGAACTTGTATCAGTTAATGTTAACTCTATTAATCTGATTAATTTAGGGTGAAGTCCAAAATGTCTCAGTATTTTCAATAGTGATATCCTATGAATGGAATCGTAAGCTTTCTTGAAGTCAACAAATGTTATCGAGAGATGTTTATTTCGCTTTCTATAGTATGCCATAATTAACTTCAATGTGAGTATTTGCTCTGTACAACTTCTCCTAGGCCTGAATCCTCCTTGGTATTCTCCAAGTTCTTGATCTAGTTGGTCCTTAATCCTCCTGTAGAGAATCTTTGAAAAAATCTTATAAGTACGTCCAGGAGTGATATACCTCTATAGTTGTCCGGATTACATCTATCGCCTTTCTTGTGCAGAGGATAAATAATCGCTGTAGTCCATTGTTTTCGAAATTTCTCAGTAATCCATACTTTTTGTAGTATCATATGAAGAGGGGTATGACTTGGTATTCCAGCATATTTCCACTCCTCTGCATACATTTGGTCTTCACTACTTGCTTTGTAGTTCTTCAATTCTTTAAGTGCAGTTTCAACCTCTTTTATTGTAGGGGGATTGATATTTGCAGGTTTGGTTTTTACAGGAGTATCAGTGTTGATTTCCAAAGTCTCTTCCGGTTCATCACAATTTAGAAGGTCCTTAAATGCCTCTGCCATTATTTCAGCATTCTCCTTATTGTTGTGTGCAGTTTTTCCATCTTAGTTTTTCAACCATAATGTAGGCGGGCTGTATTTTTGTAATTGTTTCTGAAAAGCTTTGTAATAGTCTCTAGAGTTGGTTTTATAGTGATTTTCCTCTACAGAGTTAATTAATTGTGTTTCATATTGTCTTTTACACTTCCTAATAATTTTGGAGAATTTTTCCCTTATGCTCTTGAGATTATTGGCACTTTCTTCGGACTTATGAGATTGGAATTTTAGCCAAGCGTGATGTCGTTCTTCGTGTACTTTGTCACAGTCGTTGTTCCACCAGGCATGTTTTTTCTGGGGATTTAATGGTGCCAAATTTTCTGCATGTTCTTTGAGGATTTGCTTTATCTCTTCCAAATCATCGGTTAACTTGATAGTTTCTGTATCTTTTTTATATTGGTCATTTTAGATTAATTGATGAGGGTCAAATGTCTTTTTCTTCTTCACATCCGTTTGTTGCCTCTTCCTTCTT
Organism: Catonia carolina; assembly: GCA_035578175.1. Classification (NCBI taxonomy): domain Eukaryota; kingdom Metazoa; phylum Arthropoda; class Insecta; order Hemiptera; family Achilidae; genus Catonia; species Catonia carolina. The sequence continues at coordinate 69,660,880 of JAQMRL010000001.1, read as the reverse complement.
AGTGGAGTCAACTTTATTTTGATTTTTATCAAGTAATGATCCGAACCTGTGTCTGTCCCTCTCAGCACTTTGACATTGTAAATCTCCTTGTGGAAGAATCTGTCCATGCATACGTGGTCCAATTGCCATTCCCCTCTTGTCCAGTCTGGATGTTTCCATGTTTTAAGTTTGCTTGGTTTTCTCTTGAAGTATGTTGATTTAGAGATAAGTCCGTGAGTTCTGCAGATTTTTATTAATCTTTGTCCATTTCTATTTGTATGTTTTTGGGGAGACCATTATCCAATTACATCTCGATATTTCTTTTCCTGTCCTAGCTGGGCATTAAAATCCCCCATTAAAATCTTTACGTGTTTTTTGTTGATCTGATTTATTGTTTGATCCAAGAGGTCCCAGAACTCCTCTACCTCTTGCATAGTTTTTGTCAAGCGATTTTTCTCATTTGTGGGTGCGTGGGCATTTATTATTGTGTACACTTTGTTGGCAGCTTTTAAGTCCAATGTAGCAATTCTAGGTGAGACAGCATTAAAATCAATTATATAATCTATTATCTTCAAATTCACTATAAATCCTGTACTAAACTGTGGACATTGTTTTAAAACTCTTTGTCCTGGCTTCCCATTATATATTCTATATCCCTGAGATTCAAATGGATCTTCTGTAGTGTTTCTCATTTCCTGCAGCCCTGCTAGTAGAAATATTCTGTCGGTGCAGTTCATCTGTGAAGTTCTTGAGTTTTCCTGTCTTCAGTAGAGAGTTAATGTTGTGCGTCGCAATATATGTGATTGATTTGTGGTTGATTCTATGTTTCTGAGTTCTGGCATGAACTAGTAACTTTGGATTGTCTGACTCATTCTTGTCTTCTAAGCAACTACCCACCGAATCCGATGTAGTCTTCTCCTTTCTGGACGGTGGAAATTTTAATCAAAAGACTTTTTCATGATTGACTATCATAGGCTATCAACCTTAGATGGAGCGAAGCTCCGAATTACAACTACGGTTGTTAGCCGCAGAGGATATTTATTCAGCCGCCACTAACATGTGGAACAGACGCTGTCGGGAAACCGCCACTAACATGTGGAACCATCGTGCCCTTTGGTGCTAGTTTTGGTCCGCCCCGGGTATTTTATTTCCCCGGTACCCGCCATATCTGGTGAGCATTCCACTATCCGCCACCTGTGGAGGCGCCCCGTAGGAGACTAGCAACTCCCCGGGGTCCCTGCTATTATATTTATAAATATAATATTTTTCCAAAATTTCAATTTCATTTTGTTTTATTTTTATTGTTTGTTTTTATTGTTGCATATTTTGGAACTATGTTATATTTTAGACACTTTTTGTTAAAATCTATACTGAGAATCGATTTTATAAGTTTTATATTCAACTTATAAAATTTAAATATTATCTTAGCCTGGTATGGCTTCATTATTATTTTATCAAACATCCTATGTAGGATTTTTAAACAGCCGTATTATTTAAAATTGAAATATATTTTTCTAACCACCAGAATACGGTAACATAAAACACATACCAATGTTTATAGCGCTTTCGTGTATCTTGTACACATCTTCAGTAAATTAAAATTTATTTTAAGTCAAAATTTAAAACTTCCTGCTCCTACCATGGTAGATAAGGAATAGTCGATTCTTATATATGTAAAATAGCCTTGCCAACTTAATCAGTTGATTGTCGTATTCAATCTGTGTGATCTTATATTCTCTTTTCTGTGTCGTAAAAGGTTGTGGTCCTTGGTGACCTGTTTGTATTTGGGTAGTTTTTCCGTTAGATCTTTGTGAGTTAGTGTAAGTTCTTGTAAATCCCTTTTGATTTCTTTGTGCCACATGTATGCGTTACCAGCGTTTGTTTTTCGTCTCATTGCATAGTCAATTATTCTGCGTAAAAGTCTCGTGTTTGGTGTTCTTAGTATATGTCCAAAGTATGACAGTCGTTTCTTGGGCATGGCCACTGTTATTGGTTCTATGTCTCTGTAGACTTGATTGTTGGGTAAAAGTCTGTAGTGATTGTCTATCTTGTGCTTCTTGTTTATGCATGTTCTGAGTATTGTTTTACTGTATTGTGTAAACTGTTTCGTGTGAGTATTTTCTTCGGTTTGGATAATTAGTTACTCTTGTTAAGGTATTGCATTTCTGTGGGTACAGTTAATGTTGTGAAAGACTGCACCTTATGTACTTGTGTTAGATATTTTTACTTTTTCTTGCCCTTATGAATATGTAGGAAGGAAAGTGTAGTTTTCATGTTGATTTTTCAAAATTGAGTTTTCACTGGATCTACACGTATTCAGACCCCCTAACCCAAGAAAACATGTTTTTAGCGATGAATCTGTGTGTGCGCGCGCGTGTGTGTGTGTGTGTTTGTGAACAAAATATCTCAAGAACGGAACATCGTACAAAGTTGAAACTTTAACTTAAGTTAGGTAATGCTAAAGGACCTGATACAAACATTTTCATTAAAATCGGTCAGCCGGAAGTAGTAGTTTATTCATGTCAATATTTACTTTTTTACGATGTCTCAAAAACGGCTCCTGTGGTTTTTTAAAGAATCGCCTTATTTACTATATTTTTTATGTTCTATAAGATAGGGTATGTACCATGTCTGCTGAAATTCTTGGGGAGGCTGTGCTTTTGTAGAAAAAAATAGTTTTTTTAAGATTGCGGCCTTAATATGCATTTTAGCGCAAAAATGTCTAAAAGTTGCAGAAAATTTAAAAACCTACAACTTTTATTCATAGCATTTTCTCTACAGAGCCTAGTTTAGCATCAAAGAGTGATTTTCCGCATTATTAAGTCAACCATTTCAAACATCTTTTGTGTAACGCGTAGCTTAGCGGTAATTAGTAATTTTGTTTCTTTTTTCATGAAAATCTGTAAAAAATGCTAATTATTGTTTTTTTAAGATTTCAGTCTTAGTGTGCATTTTACGACAAAAGTGTATATAATAAAATTTATAGGAAAAAATCTACAACTTTTAGTTAAAACATTTTTTTCTACAGAGCCTACTTTAGCGTGAAAGAGTGATTTTCCGTGATATTAAGCCAAACTAAGGTTTATTTTAATATTGTGTCTTTCACTCATGATTAATTAGGTTACTTTTTGAGGTTATTTTTTTTGTTTAATGCTTAAGTTTTATAACTAATGTTAGGTATATCGTTCATTATTTACATTGATAAGAGAAAGTCGTGTTAGTGTTTCACACCAGATTTTTTATTTTTAAAATTGCATAATCAAAAGTAAAACCTAAAGTATTTGAGAGATCATGAATATTTGGTATTGTTTGAAGAGTGAAGGAAACTGGTACTATATCATTACGTTTGTTTTTTTGTGTATTTCACAGGCAGCTATCAGATGTTACAAAGGATGGAGCGCTTTCATTAGCTGAGTTTAACACAGCTATGCATCTAGTAGTTTTACGTAGAAATAACATTCAACTACCGGAGTCTCTGCCACCCTCATTAATACCACCACCCTTAACTGTTCAACGACCTCATGAATCGAGTCCGCATTTAGCTAATAATAATGTGGTGTTACCAACAGCAACCAGTACCAGTACTGGGTCGGTAATAATTCCGGTTGGAACGGGTAATAGTGGAAACACTGCTGCTCCTGCTACTGCTACAACTCAGCCTAGTCCTACACCTAGCACCAATGAATCTGGATCCCCACACCGTGGGAAAGAAGTAAGCGCACATTTTTACTTTAAATTAAATACATTGTTACTATAAAACTATTAAATGCTCCTAGTAAGTTTAAAGCAAAGAAGAATGAAGATATTAAACCGTAGGAATTTTACCAACATTATCTACAGGCTGACTTCACTTGTATGCAAGATTAGTGTTATGTTATTTTTATTGTAGACTACATTTTGGACCAAGTTTATTACCAGGTTGCATAAAGTACCATCGGTTTCATGGAAGTCACATATACTACAAACCTTAGTTTTTCAAAGGATGGATCACACTACATTCCTTTGAAATGTAAGACTGTTTTCTAGCCATTGAAGAGATGGAAACCAATTTCATTTGTTTCTTTATTCGAGTTTGACATAAAATATGAACACAATTTCTGTTTATATTTGTATTTACACTTGAATTGGAATAGGTATGCCCAGTGGTATATGCATAAGGTAGGCTGTCAGCTTACAAAGTTGCTCATTTACTTAACCCCTTGCCGGTTCCCGACAGAATATTACGTCGCACCGATAATGCACGAAAAAGGCCGTTGCCTTTTTTACGGAATATTACATCGGCAGTTTTTGTCCCGTTTTATTTTGTTTTGTGTCAGCTTATTACATCGATAGCATCAAGTATTTAATTTCACTGTCTTTCACAATGATATAGAGCGCTAATATGTAGCTTCAAAGTAGTCTATGCATATTATCACGAACGCGAAGTGACGTCGTTAGTTATGGTGTGCTCCATGTGTAATCCATGTGCTCGAATAAGCTATAAATGTAATGATTTTTATGTGTTTATAAGTATTTTTAAGTGATTTTTATAAGTGTTTATTTTATGAGTATTTTTTAAGTAATTTTATAGAAAACAATTATTCATGTAAATGAAACAATTATGGACTTATATTTTATTTTATGGACTTACAGACTTTATTTCAATAATACAACATTAAGATAGGTTAGGTAACCAATTTTTTTAAATTATGAATAAAATATACAGGGTGGCGCAAAAGTCACTGCACACTACAGTAAACAAAGACTGAATTTATTTTTTATGTTCAAATTGTTTTCCGTCTTTAGTAATACATCTTTCAAGTCTCTCTCGAACACTGTTACACACTCTATGGCATAGTCTGGTATTACTGTCCAAATCTTCAAATGCCTCATGTATGTAGTCTTTCATTTCGTTGATGATCTGAGGCTTTCTAGAATAAACAGAGTCCTTGACGACACCCCATACGAAAAAATCCATGGGCGTGATATCTGGTGAACGTGGAGGCATGTCAATATCTGCCCTTCGTCCAATAATTTGTCTTCGGAAAGTTTCGTTTAAATAATCGCGGACTTCAGTGGCATAATGTGGTGGAGCACCATCGTGTTGAAAGTACAGTTCTTGAAAGTTTTCAGCACACGTCATGAGTCCTGGTACCACGTAATTCTGAAGCATGTCCAAGTATTTTTCTCCTGTCACAGTTCCTTAAAAAAAATATGGTCCAAGTATGCCAAATAATGATATTGCCCCCCAGACACTCGCACCAGGTTGATTCAGTTGATTTTCTAACGAAACATTTTGATTGTCAGTATACCAGAAAGTACAGTTATGTCTGTTAACTTGTCCGTTTAACTTAAAATTAGCCTCATCAGACCACACAATTTTATTGAACAAGTTAGGATCAAATTTCTGTTGGTTAAGCATCAATTCACAAAATTGAAGACGTCGATCTGGATCATCTTCAAGTAACCCATGTAGCAAACGTGGAATGTAAACTTTCTAATTGTGTTTGTGTAACATTCTTTGCATTGACCTTCGTGATAAATCCAGCTCAGACGCTAATTGTCTGGTTGATTTTCGTGGACTTTTGGTAATAGCTAAACATACCCGCAATTCATTTTCCTCAGTTAAGACCGTTGTTGGGCGGCCAGATCTTGGTGCATCCATAACGGATCCATGTTGTTCAAATTTATCTCGTATGTCGTACACAGTTCGTCCAGACGGTGGGTTTGATCTAAAGTGTCCAGCCCATTCATTAACAACTGCAGTAGCACCACTTTTATAAAATGTTTTTAAAGCAAAAATTCTTTCTTCTTTCGTTAACATCGTGACAACTATAAAAACATCTAACAGATACAAAAACGTCTCACAGATCACGCTTTCAAGAACTCACTGGATCTATTGTTGTGTTTGTCCTTGACGAGGCGTATTGCTAACTTGACGCGGCGTAATTATCAGCATTTTGTAATACCAACATCACGGGCTAAAACTATTGCACTACATCTTGTAATTTTAATTTTTTCTTTTAACCAACTGTGCAGTGACTTTTGCGCCACCCTGTATTTTACATGCAAAAATGTTGCTTTTAATATCATATTAGGTCATAATTAGCTGTAATGATTGTGTTGAAGCAAAAAAAAATTGAGCAAAATAATATTCATTTCTGAAAAGAAAAAAAACCGGTAAGGGGTTAAGTAACTTAACCGTTTTCTACCAGCTATCTGAATGGGCAGGTCGAGAGGCAAATGAAGTATTCGGAAGTGTTGTAGTTTTTGGAGCTGTTTTTTAATAAGTCATGTGTAATGGTGTTTCTTTTTCTTTTTTCTTTGCTGAAACAAGGATTGATAAGATCTGTAGTTGAAATATCTGATTTTTTAAGCTACAGACTTGGTGACAGGCACTAAAGGAATCTTACATATGTAAAAATAGAGCTTCTGTGCATCTATTATGTAGTTATCCGAAATCTGTTGTTGACTGGCTGCTGTAAGGTATTGTTTCTTCACCATAGTCATCACTTTTTGGAAGTCTAGATACAATACATACTGTAAACTAGCATAACGAATTAAAATTTACATAGTTTTCTTGTAAGTAAACTAAAAATTACTCAGGTAAAATTTGAAGTTTGATTAAATTATTTTAAAATTTATTTGAAAATTATGTATTGTGGTAACTAATAATTGGTTTTTCAGTGGACCAAGTTCTTTGATTCACCTACCAGTTCTGTTTCATCACCAGGGCCTAAACCAGTCAACTTTGATTTTCATAAATCAGCTGTTGAACAGGTAAACAGAATTTACTGTGTAACTCTGTTGACTGTAATACAATACTATTTTTTTTGTAAATTTGTTTTCTAGAGTGTAAATGGTGGATAAACAACAAGTTCATCCACTATAATTATTTTATTATTTTGAGATGAATGAAGTAGAGTTTTTTTAAAATCTAGGTGAATACGACAGTAACAGAAATCTTGGTAGTTGTTCACAACTGTTGTGTCATATAGTTAAAACACCATTCTTTGATGGCTTTATCACTGTTATAAAAAATTGTAGATTAATGAAAAGCAATTCAGATTAGATACACATACATTAGACTAGTGAATTTATAAAGAAATAGTCTAATCTACTGTAAATAAGTTTTTCTTATAATTTACAGGGTGACTTGTAAGTGCTAGTTTTCTGGCATGGCAGTGACTTGAAGCAGTTTTATCACAAGTTAAAATCATTCACCCTTAAATATTTAACAGTTCTGAATAGTATACAAGTAAAATTATTTAAACTTAGTTTTGTTTTGAAGCTATTGACATTGCAACTTTGGCTCTCCGATCAAATAATTTTATCAAGGAATAGGTATCTACCAGATAGATCATACAGTGAAAAGGATATGTAGCAAGTAAATTAAGTGTCTGAATGATGTATGAAGAAAGTATTTCCTTGCTGAATTGATGATATCAGGAATTAAAAATTGGATGCAGTTTTGATCATTCAATCTTTAGTTAAATTTATAATTATGTCACATTTGTCAAAATGTAAAAATGGAGAACTTCTATATAATTATACATGAAGTATGTGAAACATATAAATTTTAGGTTTTTGTAGTAGCAGTAGAGAAATTTTGAGGAGATTCTGTTTTATCTCTGTGCATCACAATTGACCCACATTGTTACTAGTGAATTTATAAAGAAATAGTGTAATCTACTGTAAATAAGTTTTCTTGTAATTTACAGGGTGACTTGTAAGTGTTAGTTTTCTGGTTTTATTTATAGAACTGATCTCTGGTTTCTCATGCAGTTGTGTATTGATAAAAAAGATTATAAATGAACAAAATTTATATTATTCTATTTATCTGATGCAGGATCCAAAAATTCTTCACCCTGTGCCAGTAAGAGTTACTCCTGGTCCAGATACATTAGATGGTACTCAAGAAGAACCTAAACGTTTGACGGAACAACTTAGTGGGAGCGGTGGTGATTCTAGTCCAATAAGACCTATACAGAGGCCTCAGCCTAAGAAAACACCTGGTGTGTATAATTCTATAAATACTGTATCACAAGTTAAAATCATTCACCCTTAAATATATAACAGTTCTGAATAGTATTGTTGTTGTTTAGGTTATCAGCCGAAAGGCTGGTTTGAACCTGTCCAGGTTTTACTAAGTAAAACGAGGAGTGAGGTGGTTTACCATGCCTTCCTCACTGAATGGAAGAGTGCACTTATCAGCATGCTGAGCCCTCTGAAAAGCACATATTTTCCACTCTGCAAATGGTACCTTCACTTCATTCACCAAATGGTCTGGCTGTATAATGAAATTCATTACTTTCAGAGGAGATAACTCTGACTAGTGTCTTTTACACCTCTACCTCTTCTCTTTTTTAATGATAGTCATTTAATTAGTTCACTATGTGAAGGGTCTGGCTGTATAATGAAATTCATTACTTTCAGAGGAGATAACTCTGATTAGTGTCTTTTACACCTCTACCTCTTCTGTTCTTAAATGATTCAGTCATTTTATTGGCTGACCATGTGATTAGAAACAGAACTATTTATTTTAGCCCTGGAATGAACGGATTGAGTGTAAAATGACACTCCACCTGTCTGTTATGGGCAGCTGAATAGTATATAAATAAAATTATTTAAACCTAGATTGAAAATTCTATACTATCTACTTGAAGTAAATAAAAAATAAAAAATATTTGAACGTATAGATTTTAGTTATGTATTAGCTTTTGTTGATGTTATTGTATTCGTTTGTAAGTGTTTTGTCTGGGTGTCTGGCTACAACAAGAGCAGACAATTTTGTGAGGTATAGTCTGTATTGGTATGGCAGTTATAATAGATTATCATTGACTTGAAGCAGCACGAGAATACTGGATAATTGAACCATCAGTTCTTCCATGTTCTGTTTTATCTGTGGATATTTTTCAAAGTAAGTCATCAGAAAAAATTGTGCAGAAAAATTAAAAAACAACTGGTCAAGCCATCTGTTGTGTTGGAACATTTGGCTGTCTGAAAAATAATTTATTTTGAAATTCCATTACAGTTTGACAAAGTAAATGCTGATATATCTTCATTTACAATTTTTTTTTTTTTTGTAAATATCGTCCTTCCAATGGTAAACTCACGAATGTGCAAATTCTCAGTCTTACAGGAAAGCAAAAAACAACTTCAACGCTTTCTGAAAAATCATTTTCTTTTATTTCCATTGGTTTTCTTTATATATATACACAACATACTAAGTTACAATTTTTGTTATATTAACACATTTAAAAATATTTATTCTAATGGCTAAAAAACACATTCGTTACTTTACTGTAGTAAGTTTTTTCAAACTAATGCAGTTCGGTCAAAAACAAAGTAGCGAATTGTTACAAATGATACATAAATAAAAGTTAAAAATACTTACATTAAGAATAAAATCTAAGTTTATAAAATAAATTGACAATATTCCATCCAAAATAACTATAACAAATTTTAATTGAACACAACATTATTAAAAATGTACATAACATATTTTAAGAATAATAACTTAAAAAGTTATTAATTTGTACTTTATCTAAATATATTTAATAGAAGTAACAATATTTGAACTTTATTCTTTTAAATTCTTACTCATTTTTTGTTTGTCATTATGGAAATTATTATAAAAGTTTCGCCCACTTCTCATAATAATAACTATTTAGTAAGAACCTACATTAACACAAGTGCAGTGAAAGGTCAATACAAATTAAATTATGATGATTATTATTATTATTATCTCTAAAACTTTAAAAGATATTAATACAAATATGCATGACAGAAAAAAGTGAGTACAGTTTCTTTAATAATTATTGGAAGTACACAACGTCTACACTTAAAATTTGAACAAAGTAAAAATAATAATAAACATTATATATTTAAAAATTTCTTTAAAATTATAACCTATTAATTAGCAGACCTACTTCCTAATTTTTTTCTGATGTAAACTAAAGCTATTCTAAGTCAGATTCGTCTAACTGATCTGGTTGTGGCAAGGTATCAATAATTCATTGCAAAGCTTATTTAAATCATTCATTTTTGGATTTGAAATGGGCAATCAAGAAGTGTAATTTTTTACTGGATTTGATGTAGAAGGACGTCCCCTAAACTTCTTAAGTACAAATTTATAAAAAGAATCATCATTAAAACTTGTTTTTATAAAAGTTATCCCTGGTGATGATTTCTCATAGTGTAACCAGACTGCATCTCGAAATTTTACTTTTTCGCCTAACACTTGCCCCTGATCAGCCTGGAAACTACTTCTGGCTGAATTAAAATCCATGAAGTCATCATGTAGGAGCTGAGTAACTTCATACAGTCTAGGATTTGATCGTGCTGCTCTAATAACTTGAGCCCAGCCTTACAGGTATATTTTTTGATTTTTGTTCTATTTTGGAATGAATTGAGTTACACTCCTGTGGCTGTGCCCGAGCTAAATACTTGTGATCTATCACTTCCAGAACTGGGTGCTCCTTTAATAAATGAAGACACATAGTGGAAAATGTAACATTTTTTTGCTAATCTGAGCATTTATCTGAGATCATACGAACATGTTTGACTTCTTGTTTTGCCATAATAAATGTTTAAATGCATGTTCCAATTTCTTCCCAAAGGAAACAGTTCACAGCAGCATTTCCCAAATTGTAAACTGTAAGATTATAAACTGCAAGTTTCCTCACATGGTCCAGATGCTCCTTTAGGTGTAATATACCTAAGAACAGACTCTAAATCCAAATTAAATGCGAGGACCGAAGGATCTTTTTTTGCTGCTTCTTTATGTTCATATCTACACTCCCTTGCAGTTTCCTTGTGTTGTAAATGATTGCTGTATCTATTTGTTTCGTCCTCACTTAGCTCTACGGTATTTCTGTAAGTCTCACACACTTCACAGAAATTTTTCTTGAGAAAATTCAGTTTGTATTCTCTAAACACTTTCCTGTACTTTTCAAGGCTTGCAGGCTTGCAAGAAGATTTCGTACACTAATCTTTACATAAGTTGTACGTGGTTTGGATTGTCAGTGACGAATCAAGATATTAGTATTCTGACTGTTTACGACGATAGAGTGACTACTGAAGGAAAAGAAAGAATATGCTTTCTAATGAATTGTTCGGACTTATCATCTAATTTTTGTGGTGGTGTCTTCTTTCCTCTCAAGTCAGGCAGCAAGTGATCTGTTTCACTAACCTTAGCTAAAGCACCCCTAACAGTACCTTCAGGGATATTTAATGTATCCAAAAAGTATTCCCTGCACACATTATACTTGTTCCCTTTGTTAGCTAAAGAATACAGGTTTGTTGCCTTTTTTCAAGATTCATGATCAGTTGTTCTTCTTTTTGGCAGAGCAGTAGTTACACGATTAATAATAAATTCACGTTGTTGGGCTAGAGTACCTAAACTGTGGAATATTTCATAAATTTCTACTCTTCCATCTTCTGATATAACATTTTTACTATTGTGGTTTACTCGATTTAAATCTGACTAATCGCAAGTATACAATGGTATAAAAATCAAAGATGCATAAAATTCAGCTACAGCAAACTAACGAATCTGCCCATTCGCAAGTTTACAATAATCACAAAACACTCTTCGTGTATTTTCGTAACTTTACAAAGGCTTTATCTCCCTAACTGAACAAGATATAGTTTGTAGCAAACCACAAAAGTGTGAAGGGGAAGCGAGCGTATTAGTAGTAGGCACCAACAGCGAAAGAGGAGAAGCGGCTAGGTAACTACTATACTACCATAAAAACATTAAACTCAACTGCTACCTACTTACCAAATTTAATCTAATGTTTCAATTCTCGATAACTCATCTTCACTTATCTCATCTCCGTTGTTTTCATCACTTAAATCACTATCATCGCTATCATCATTTAAATTGATATTATATTGTCAGTGGGTCAATTAAGGGTTCCCAACACAGATACAATTTCTCTATTTTCTTCACATGATCGCATCTTAATTTCCATTTATCATTCGTCATTGAATCTGCACGTTCTTTAACCCTCGAAGCGGTGATTAGTTTTTACTAAAATGGCATGCAAAAATAAGATAAAAATAGTCATATTTTGAATGTTGTTTTCTTTCAAAGTTACACTTTATTATTACTTGTGTTATATATCATTTTAATCAGGAAATTCTGAAGTTTTTTTTTTAGTTTTTGTACTATTTTAAAAAACCAAAAAAAATTACTCTCATTAAAAGTTTTTTTTTTAATTTATGCGTCTTATTAGTGCTAACGGACAATTTTTGTGATACATACTGTAAAAATTCCAAGATATACATTTTATAAAGAATTTTCTTCTTAGTACAGAGCTTTTTGAGTTAATACTTTACCTACAAAAGTTTTGAAATTATTAAGAAAATTGTAAATATAGGTACTCACTAAATTGCTGAACGTTGGTGCTCTATATCCGTATGTAACACTTCACTCAGTTTAAGTCACATCACAACATTAAATAAACTTCTAGTTAATTTTTTCCCTACTATTGTATTAAAATAAAAGTATATTTTTTATATTTATTAGTCTACTCAAATATTTAAGAAAAAATTATCCCTAAACCTAACAATTTGGCTATATCTATATCTTCCTAATTTTTATCGTCGTCCAGTTTTTGTCTTTTTCTGGGATCAGAGCGATAAAAATGTTCTAGCTTTGACCAACAGTTCACATGTACACCTAAATTGCACCCAGGGCACCAGTATTTTGAGCGACCACGTTTTTTTGTGTGGCCACAGACTCCACAAACTCGCTCCTTTCTTCCTTCAAGGTGTGTCAACACATGCTGCGTTTCCTTGCTATCACTTCCTGATGTTGATGGGACTTGAAGTGTATTTTCCTCGCAGAGAGCATCAACGATAGATATTATAAATTTTTCTCTACCCACAGGTTTGTCAGTATTTAACTGATAAATCTCATAGGCATTATAAATTACGGTATCAACAAGATTAAAAAATATTTTCTTCCAAAACCTACGAGTATGCTTATTACAAGAGACATGGTAAACCGATTTATCTTTAAAATCTACTCCTCCCATAAACTGATTGTATGAATGGATTACATAAGGGATTGTACGTTGTCTTCCTTTTTTAGAGGTTACATCGTCCTTCCAATGGTAAACTTGCGAATGTGCAAATTTTGCGAAAATGAGTTAGTTAGTGCATGCTGATGTATACAACCCAACGCATGTTGTAGTAAACTTGCGAATACGTATCTTGTTCGGTTAGGGAGATACAGCCTTTGTAAAGTTACGAAAATACACGAAGTGTGTTTTGTGACTATTGTAAACTTGCGAATGGGCAGATTCGTTAGTTTACTGTAGCTTTTATACGTCTTTGATTTTTATACCATTGTATACTTGCGAATAGTTTAAGTTCTCTAGCTCAACAACGTGAATTTATTATTAATCATGTATCTACTGCTCTGCCAAAAAGAAGAACAACTGACCATGAATCACAAAAAAAGGCAACAAACGTGTATTCTTTAACTTACCGAGGGAACAAGTATAATGTGTGCAGGGCATACTTCTAGGATACATTAAATATCCCTGAAGGTACTGTTAGGGGTGCTTTAGCTAAGGTTAGTGAAACAGGTCACTTGCTGCCTGAGAGGAAAGAAAACACCACCACAAAAATTAGATGATAAGTCGGAACAATTCGTTAAAAAGCATATTCTTTCTTTTCCTTCAGTAGAGTCACACTATCGTTGTAAACAGTCAGAATACAAATATCTTGATTCGTCACTGACAATCTAAACCATGTACAACTTATATAAAGATAAGCGTACAAAATCTTCTGACAAGCCTGCAAGCCTTGAAAAGTACAGGAACTATTTAGATAATACAAAATTACTTTTACAAGCCAAAGAAAGATTTTTGTAAAGTGTGTGAGACTTACAGATATACTGTAGAGCTCTGTAAGGAAGAAAAAATAAATACAGCAATCATTTACAGCGAAAGGAAACTGTAAGGAAGTGTAGAAGTGAAGACAAAAAAGCAGCAAAAAAGATCCTACGGTCCTCGCATTTAATTTTGATTTAGAGTATGTTCTTAATACACGTAAGGGAGCAGCTGGACCATTTTTTTATGTGAGGAAACTTGCAGTTTATAATCTTACAGTTTACAATTTGGGAAATGCTGCTGTGAACTGTTTCCTTTGGGATGAAACTGAACGAAAACGAGGAAGTATAGAAATTGCAACATACATTTATACATTTATTATGGCAAAACATAAAGTCAAACACGTGCGTATGATTTCAGATAGTTGCTCAGGTCAGCAAAAAAATGTTACATTTTCCACTATGTGTCTTCATTTATTAAAGACGCACCCAGTTCTGGAAGTGATAGATCACAAGTATTTTGAGCCCGGGCACAGCCAGATAGAGGGTTACTCAATTCATTCCAAGATAGAACAAAATTCAAAAAATATACCTGTCTACACCCCTGAAGGCTGGGCTCAAGTTATCAGAGCAACACGATCGATTCCTAGACCGTATGAAGTTACTCAGCTTCTACATGATGACTTCAAGGATTTTAATTCAGCCAGAGGTAGTTTCCAGACTGATCAGGGGCAAGTGTTGGGCGAAAAAGTAAAATTTCAAGATGCAGTCTGGTTACACTATGAGAAATCATCACCAGGGACAATTCTTATTAAAAGCAAATTTTAATGATGATTCTTTTTGTAAATTTGTAATTAAGAAGTTTAGGGGACGTCCTTCTATATCAAACCCAGTAAAAGTTTACACTTCTCGATTGCCCATTTCAAATCCAAAAATGAATTATTGATATCCAAAGTTCATCATAACTTTCACAAAAACTTGCCATCACGCGAGGGTGTAAGAGATACTTTGCCACAACCAGATCAGTCAGACAAATCTGACTTAGAATAGCTTTAGTTTACATCAGAAAAAAAGTAAGTAGGTCTAATTAATAGGTTATAATTTTAGACAAATTTAATTTTTAAATTTAATTTTTTAGAGTGTACATAATTTAATTTGTATTAACCTTTCACTGCACTTATGTTAATATTGATTCTTACTAAGTTGTTATTATTATGAGAAGTGGGCGAAACTTTTATAATTTACACTCATGACAAACAAAAAATGAGTAAGAATTTACAAGAATAACGTTCAAATGTTGTTGTTACTATTAAATATATTTAGACAAAGTACAAATTAATAACTTTTTATGTTATTATTTTTAAAATATGTTATGTATATTTTTAATAATGTTGTGTTCAATTAAAATTCGATAGTTATTTGGATTGAATATTGTCAATTTATTTTATAAACTTAGATTTTATTGTTAATGTAAGTATTTTTAACTTTTTTTATGTATCATTTGTAACAATTCGCTACTTTGTTTTTGACCGAACTGCATTAGTCTGGAAAAACCTACTACAGTAAAGTAACGAATGTGGTTTTTTAGCCATTAGAATAAACATTTTTTAAATGTGTTAACATAACCAAAATTATAACTAAATATGTTTTTTGTATATAAAGAAAACCAATGGAAATTAAAAAAAATTGATTTTTCAGAAAGCATTGAAATTGTTTTTTGCTCTCCTGTAAAACTGAGAATTTGCACATTCGCGAGTTTACCATTGGAAGGACGACATCTCTATCCTCAGCATGATAGCCAGTCGACAAAACAAAAACTGGTTTACTGGATTTTTTCCCTTTATAACCAACTAGTAACATATTGTCATTCCGGTAATAAACACTCTCTCTTGGTTTAAACTTATTTTTAATTAGTTCAGAAGGCAGTTCCTTAGAAATTTTATTTATAGTACCAGTTATTATAGTATTGTTATCTGTTAAATACCTTGCCAGTGGAATTTTAGTATAAAAATTATCAGTGAATAAGTGATAATTTTTATTTAAAAGATTGCAGCTTACTAATAATTTCTTCACAACAGCTTGCACAAACAGTATATCCTTATCTACTTGATAAAATTTCTTGCCAGGGTATAAATCTATATGATAAACGTACCCATTGATGCTGTCACATAGTTCAAACTTTTTGATTCCGAACCTGGCATGACATTTATTAGCCATATACATAATACATGCTAATCTATTTTTCATCCCAATGAGCGATTCATCAATACATACATTCTGATGGGGAGTGTAGTATTCTTTAAATTTTTTATTCATACACTCAATAAAAGCATTAACTTTTTGGAACGGGTCGTATTCTGTACTGTCTCTGCTAACATTGGCATTTGAATGAAGACGTAAAAATCTGCTAATCAATTCAAATTTCACCAAGGCCATATTCCTACTAAAAAAAGGAATGACTTGCGATGGAACTGTACTCCAATAATCTCTGTGGTTTTTCCTGACTGTAATTCCTTGATTTAGGCAGATGCCTAAGAAACATTTGAGGGTCTTTACATTTATGTCGAGCCACTTCCACATCCTGCTACGCTTATGTTGTTCCAGCCAGGTTTTATTTGTTTTAATAAAATTATTGGTATATAAATTCGTTTCCTTAACTATTTTAAGCCATATATATTCAGAAAAAAATAAATTAAAATAACTAATGGGAGGTGAATTTCTCTCTGGAGGATTAACTGGGCCTGGGTTTCAAACTGAAAACTTTTTAGCTGGATCCATTGGTTGTTCATTAGGATCAACTTTTTTCCAGAAAGAAATATTACCTGTTGACGTGCTTGCAACAGAGCCTGGGTTTCCAGAAACAGCAGCATCATTATCATCATCTGAATCACTACGCAATAGAAGTAATTCTTCTATTGAGGAATCTTTTAAACCCTGTCTTAGTTCACGCGACATATTTAATTAAAAACAAAAATGATAAGTAGAAATAATTCACTAACCTAAAAACGACAGCACAACTGACACAATTAACACTAAAATAAATAGCGTTAATCAAAATAATTTTACATAAACACAGTCACAATAGCTACATAAACTGACAAACATTACAAAAACCTTTACAAACTTATTTTTAGTAACAAAAACACACAGATAATCAACACGAACACATGTCAACAACAGAGATGTAAACAAACACCGCCATGACACATCAGATGTCTTATTACGACTGACACAGTAACACTATGCAACGAGAAAACGCAGTACTAGAAAGCTTATTCTATTCTCTTTGCAATGATATGCAATATGTAATAGGTTGGTAAAACTGGTGATTCAAAAATCGAGCCCGCGTATGTGTCGACCACAGCGACAGGTCCATTTATCCGGACGGCCACCTGTCGCTGAGATCGACACGTACCGCTTCGAGGGTTAATTAAATTTATAGCGTCATCTAATTTGAAATTAATGTTTTTTTTGCAACATACTCTTTTAAAACCGCCCAAATTTTTTCAATCGGATTTAATTCCGGAGAATAAGGAGGCAGTCTCAAAACACTGTGACCTTCTTTGGCTAAAAGAGAGTCTATTTTAAATAATTTAACGCACAATTTATGTATTTAATTAACTTGTACAGTTCTGGTTTACACAATATATTTATGAATGTTACGTCATTTTTGAGAAGCCAATATTTATCATGTCTTCTTTTCGCGGGTTTGAATTTGGAGCACGGTTCAGTTGAACGTTTTGATATGAAGCATTATCCATGACGACTGAGTTAGGGGGAAGATTAGGAATTAATTTTTCTTTTACCCACTTTTCGTAATTTTCATAATTCATATTATCATGGTAATCTCCTGTTTACGTAGGATTCGTCCGTGTAAATAATAGGTCTGTTTTGCTTGCGGTACTCTTCAATGGCTCTAAAATAACGTAGCCTCAGTTCCTGATTTTCTGATCTTTCAACTGTCATTTTCCGATTATCAATAGTTTTTTCCATTTGAACCCCATTTCTTTGATTATATGCCACAATGACCAAAGGCTTCCTTGAAATTTTAATTTTTCTTTTACTACCGGCAGCAACGACCTAAGAGTAAGCGTTCACATTTTTCAATATGAAAATTGTAAACAGTTTCACGAATAACACTTTTATCAGAATTGTCCAATGTCGTTTTAGATTTTTTTGAGGAGTACTGAACCCTTATAGCGTCATAAACACAGTCACAATAGCTACATAAACTGACAAACATTACAAAAACCTTTACAAACTTATTTTTAGTAACAAAAACACACAGATAATCAACACGAACACATGTCAACAACAGAGATGTAAACAAACACCGCCATGACACATCAGATGTCTTATTACGACTGACACAACGCACAATTATATTTCATAATTATATTTCAAAAAAATTACCCCCTTTATGGGGGTTAGTTTTTGCTTCTTTTACAAATTTTTTGAACGCTGCATAAAGAAATTCCCGTAGCTTGGGCAACACGTTTCTGAATTTGTGTCAAAAGGATTGAACACGTTTTGCCTCATCTGTCATAAATTTTAAAACATTAATACAACTTCTCTCGTCTGGCTATGGATAATTTTGCGCCCCCCAATTTTTTTTTTTTTTTTACCTGAACTAAATTCTAACCTACGATTAACTTGTAGTCTAGTGTAAGGAAAAACGCGTTGCGATCAAGAAACCGGAAATGTAAAAAATTAATGTAACGGTGCCGAAGAACATGTTAACAAATCACTATAGTTATAATACAGTACAATGTTTTCAATCAAGCTAATAGTATACTCTCACACACACACACAACAGTAATATCTACACCATGTTGGGGCTACGACAGTCTAGCTGTGACTGAATTACAGAATTCCCCCTCCGCTAGATTTGTGTCGTTGCTATGGAAACTGTTCAAGGATAAACTTTTTATTCAATGCAACAAAGTATAATGTACAACGCTGGGTTGCATACATCAGCATGCACTAACTAACTCATTTTTGCAAAATTTGCACATTCGCAAGTTTACCATTGGAAGGACGATATTCAATCTGATTTGAATATTTTGTTAGTGTGTGACAAAATCCTACTGAATATGAAATGTGTGAGTATATATTACTTGCACCATGTATTTGATATTTGCCCGGTATTTGATATTTAATCAAAGAATTAAAAAAATTTAGTTGGTCATGCAACTTTTTTACTTCATAGTAATCTCCATTTTATTTTCATTAACCCCCCTAAATATTTTACATGTTTTATTTCAAATATTTTTGTGTGCATTTCAAACTATGTGAGTAGGCCTCTAATAGGTAAATGTTCAACTGGGGATTTTATGAATGTTCAAATTTAGCTTTGGTAGATATTAATGCAGTCAAGTATGAAAATTTAATAAAATTGTTCTTATGTTGTTTTTTTAGCTCCATGCCCTGGTGCTATCCCTCCTCCTCCTCAACCAGTATTGGAAGAAGTTCCTGCAGGGTAAGTGCATATCTTATGACAAACTCATGGTTAGTCTGAAATAAGTTAAAAACTCTGAAATGTTTCGTTTTGACTGTTTTTCATAATACTAGTTCAGATGATGGAGGGAAATAGATGAAATAAGTTATGAAAAAATTTAAGACTTGACCAGCAAACCGAACGCCAGGTATAGAAGTGAATTGCCCTGACCACTACACCACGGGCCAAAAACTTTCAAATTCTGCAATATATTTTAGAATCATAATACTGTCTTTAGGATCATAATAATATTACAGTCAGACCTCTATTTATCGAACTTCTATATATCGAAATTCTCTATCTATCAAAGTATTTCCTGAGTCCTGTGAAATTTTCACGGAAAAATGTTTCTGTATTTTGAAAACAAATTCTATATATTGAAGTTAATTTTAGTGAAAATATAAATAGAACTCCATTTAGCCGTCCCATAACACACTAGCCAATCCGAAACAGAGAGAGAGAGCAACATGACAATACAGTACGTTGACCACTGTGTCAACGTAAAAGAGTGGTGTGGTACTCTGATACTAGTACTCGTATACTATGTACAATCAAAAATATGTAAATACGGTGATGTAGACGAAGCAGTTCTCAAATATGTAAAAATGTTACGAGATAAAAACATGCCTAAGCAAAAGAGAAAAGTTGTTCTTTTTATGGATAATTGCCCTGCACATCCCGTCTTCTGTCTCAAAAAAGTTAGTAAACGAGGAGCTTGTTTCTCCCCTCCAAATACTACATCGAAACTACAATCTGTGGACCAAGGTGTTATTAAAACTCTAAATGTATCGTAGAAAACAGTTTCTCAAAGGACTTATTCTTGCGTTAAAAAATAGCAAATCTATTGAAAATGTTATTAACCTCAGGCTGTCTATATCAGAATTTAGTAAAGGCGTGGCAAAATGATGTAGCAGAATCGAAAATGAAAAATTGTTTTTTAAAAGCCTGGTTCTCTGAAGAAACTATTGTGGAAGAAGTTATGCACAACCACAAATTGAGGAATGTTGGGTCCATTGGCAGGTACGATCAACGACGATATTTCAATCAATGAATTTTTAAGGGTAGATGAAGAAGTTATTGTAGCAGAATCCAACCGATGCATGATTTTTATTACTCTATTTCATTATTTTTAACCAAAATACAGTATCATTTAAGTATAGTGCATAGCCTTGTATGTCTATATAAAATTGTACAATAAAACAAACTTTATTGTAAACAAATACTATTTTTTAGGCAATATGATTACGGTCGAGTAATCTCAGGTAATATAAGTAGCAGTCTTAATGGAGAAAAAAAACAGCGTTTCTCCTTATCGAAGTTTCTATATGTAAAATTTTTTATAAGGAACCTACAATTTCGATATATGGAGGTCCGACTGTACTGTCTTGTCAGCAGAAGCGGACTGACAAAAAGGTCATTCAGTCCATTTACCAAAGCTAGTCATGTGAGCCAAAAAAAAATATTTTTTTTAATTGAATACTTTACACAAACTGCTATTCCAACAACTTAATGAAAGAAAAAAACAGGTTAAAAAGAATCAAGAGTGGGTATTTTTAAGCCCACCTGTACTGTATGAATCTGAGCTTTGTGCAGCTGCGGGATGAAGGGGACAGACGAAGTACCAGACTGCTGCTTGGTCATAACACTCTACTAATCTATCTCATTGCTATTCGGTTGGCAGTAAGCTGCCTAGTGCGGTGGCATACATGGGTGTTGTTTTGACTATTCGCTGCCGACGGCGACACCGAATATGTGTAGTTTAGATAGTATCCGTGACTACTACAAATACAGTACTAGTAAAACGTTACTACTACTAACGCATCTCTCACAGTAGTAGAGATGTAATGCATTCCTCTCAGCTGCACAAAGCTTAGGAACAGGCAGTATGTATGGTAAAATCATCAGGCTACTTCAACTCCCGGCTACTCCTGCTTGTTGGACATCCACTCGCTTAATCCTGTCATACACGTATGTAATTATTTTAAGTTGTGCATGACCATTGAAAAATGATACAATCAGTTTCTTGTGTTGTGTCATTTTTTAATTTACTTTTTGCAATATTCCGTAAAAGTGTTTTGGGTGTATGGTTGAAAATCGAAAGATATGAACATTTTTAGAGGTTATTGTTTCCTATTTAATTCGTTCAAATCTTTTGGTCCTGCTGTTGTTTTTTTATAACAGTTATTTTGTTGTAACAGTTTTACATTATGTATTATATCTAGGGTTTGCCGAGATTTCTTTTGGAAACACTTAATTGCGATCTCTTTTTTCACATTATATGAACATGGTTAATCCTAATAATGTGTGATTCTCAAATTTGAACAATTATAAATTCATATTATTGTAATTATACAGTCGTTAATATTTTAATGTGTATGCATTCTATCTTTTTCCCAGTTGTTCGGGTCCAGCTAGTCTGCCTGCCAATTCTGCCTCTTCATCAGTCATTAAAAAGGATCCACCTCCACCTCCACCACCTAGACCTTATAGGACACATGCTCGTAGTTCATCTCTCGACCTAAATAGATTAGGTTAGTATTTGGTTACATTTTACCTTAACTCTTTTATTTAATAGCTTGTTTAGTATGAAAGATTACAAAGAACGAATAGTAATGAAACTGAACTAATCGTTACCCATCTGTCTCTTGTATCATTTTCTGTAGCCCTGTATAATTGTAATTTTTATGGTTGAAAGTTTCAGATTCTTCGAATTATATTGGATTGTAAAATTTTGTTATCTGATACAAAGCTACAATTTTGTGTCTTGTTCGTATAGTAAAACTTCTTATAACTCGTATGGTTAAATTATTGAAATGTATTGAATGTTTTAATAAGCAAAATTTAAAATATAAGATAAGATATAAATATAATATACAGACACATATTTAGGATTAGTAATAACAGATTAACAAAGCAGATAACAAATTATAGAACTTGAAGTAATTGGTTTCCAGAAACTTAGAAAGGCCTAGTTGAAATAAAAGTGACATAAAACCAGCATGGCCGATGGAGAACTTGTTGCATTTGAGAACTTCAAAGTAAAAGAAAGAAAATACCTGCGTAAACAATGGTCTTAAAAAGAGAGGATTTTATTTTCCATCAAAGGATAAAAAAAGCAGCTTGAAATTTAGAAAAATTTTAAGACCAAGAAAAAATAAAAGCAAAGTTCATCTCTTGTTGTCCTAGAAAGGCTTGTGATAAAAAAAATAATTGTGATTTGTGACTACCCTTAAACTAACAAGTTAACTGGAAATAGAATAAAATAGTAACAACTTTTTGTGTTTTACAACCTAATAATCATAAGTACACTGGATATCAGTTGGTGACATTTACTGAAACTTATTTATTTGAAACAGAATGTTTCAAATAAAAGGGTCATTCGGAAAGTAAAGAACATTTTGATCTGACGAGCAGCGCAGTTCCCCCGCCACCTCTGGTGCCAAGCCATTGACCTTCCACGCACCTTAGGCCAGTCTGGGGCTAACAGTGAGCCGATACAGTCATGTATTGATTATTTGTAAGTCTTTAAAATGTGTGACAAAATTAATGATCCCGCCTAATGTGAGGTTCGTAGTGTAATACGCTTTTTGAATGCTAAAGGAATCCGACCTGCCAAAATTTACCGATAAATTATGGAGGTTTATGGTAATGTGATGACGAAGCTTCAGTTTGAAAGTGGTGCATTAAGTTTAATGACGGATGGACAAATGTTTACGATGAAGAGCGAGTGCTCAGGTCGATTTTCAGCTGTGACTAACAAACTGAAATCAAGGATTGAGGAACTTGCTGCAACAGTTTCAATGGGAGCTTTTTGATCATCTGCCCTATAGTCCAGACTTGATCCCAAGTGATTTCCATCTGTTTCCTAAACTGAAGGACTTTTTGGGCGGCATTGCTATGGAAGTGACGACGAACTGAAATACGATGTTTAGTGAGTGGTTAAACAACTTGTATCAACTGAGAATGCAGAGGGCATAGCAAAATTAAAATTGGTGAAACTGTATAACAGTGTTTAAATTTGTACGATTACGTAGAATAATGGTTTAAGTATAAGGTATGTAGTAAAAAACGTTTTGTTTGGCTATAATAAAAAATTTCAAAATAAAGAAAAATATTCCTTACTTTTTGAATGACCCTCGTACATTTAAATTAATGAGGAAAACTATGCTTTGGACAATGTTTAGAATGTAAAATTTTCATAAAAGCTTTATGTTTATATACTTATTTCATGATTGTTTTTAAGTGTGTTCATGTTATCATTTACGTGTTTTTTGTAGGGAAGTCAGGAGGATTAATGAACACACCTCCTGTTGTTCCTCCTAGAATATCTCCTGGAACTGTAAGTAGATCTAAGCAGAAATTATTTTGTTCTTAGTTATAAATAATCGTTTTTCTATAATAAAGATCAAATCTTTAGCAAATTATATCTTATTCGCTGCAGAATCAACATTTTTCTCCTGTTGGTAATAAAATGTCTTTGTTAACCCTAAAATTGGTAGGCTGTTTTTGTGCATTAGGTAAGCATTAGAAAGGTTAGATTTTTTTAAAAATCAAATTACAAAAGATGTAGGGTTTTGTAGAGATGTTGATATGAAATGACTTGCACAGCTTGGAGAACTGCATCAAGCCAGGCGAGAAACTGATGACAAAAAAAATGTAAATAGGTTAAAATTATCACAAAGAAGGACAATTTAAGTCACTTAGGCATAATTAGTACTAATTATTGCACATTTGATCAAAACTTGTCAATTATTTTCAATAACAACTTTTTCCTTCAGAATTAGCAAAATTGCTTTCAATAGTTGTTTAATAAAACAAAAATATTTATGTACGTAAGAAATGTCCCACTCGGTCACGCATCACGTCACGGAATTCTGAAATTAAACAGGCTCTTTAAGGAAAATACACATTTAAAAGAGAAACTTATTTACATTTTTTGATTCCTCTGATCTAATTATTAGTGTAATTTGCACTATTTTTACAATATTTTGTTTCAAAATAAACAATTATGTTGTTTAATAAAACAAAATTTAATAAAAACAAAATTGTAAATAAACAATTATGGTTTTGCTGCAATTATGCGTGTCGTTGAAATACGTTTGGTCCGGGAAAAGAAAATTAAATTGCCTGCCACATTCGTTACCGCATTGTTATTAATTTCGCGCCTTTTACAGTGCTTCCAGTTTGTTTGATAGTGAGTGTCGTGTGTGAATACGACAGTCAACATCAATGATTTCTGCAGATATTTACTTCAAATAAGGTAAAAATAACAGCGTATGTTAATTATGTGTCCACGCGGTCACGTTATTTTAACTTAAACAATTGCTGATACAGTTATGTATTGTACATAATAGTAGTGAGCGGGATGTTAATAACGTAACCTCAACAGGCAGTTACTACACTTCATTCGAGTAGACAGCAATTAAACATAAACGGGTAAATTTCCATTCGGTTCCGAGACCGGATTGGACATTTCGAGATCGAATGGACTAGCGTACTCGGTCACGTGACCGGATGGAATTAATTTCTAGTTTTTATTCGTTTAATGAACTTTCTGTATGAAATATAGATAATACATGTAAGTAAAACACAATATTATGGTTATTATATGCTAGTCTGAAAAAATGCACTGAGTAGTTTGTTTTTCTTTTATCAAGTAACAGATAAATAGCTAACAAAGAAGATATTCGAGGATTCTTGTAAAAACTTTTCCTTACAATAAATATGCAGATACAAATAATTCTAATAATTACTATAATTTTTTATCTAAAAAATTACGAGGGTAGGCTGATAAGTAATGCACACATGCTTGTAGAAGACGAACAAAAAGAAATAGCAAGATGGGGTAAATAACAAATTAAAGTACAAATCTTAACCTACCAAATTATCTATTTATTTTTCAATATAGTCACCGTTAAGCATTACACATTTCTCCCAACGTTTAACAAGTTTTTTCATTCCGTCACTGAAAAATTCTTCCGACTTTCCTCGAACCCAGGACGCAATAGCTGCCTTCACCTCATTGTCCGAGCTGTAATGATTACCCTTAAGGTCTCTCTTCAGTAGAGGAAAAAAATAAAAATCGCAAGGCGCAAGGTCGGGAGAATACGGAGGGTGTAAAATTGGTTGAAACTTCAGGTTTCTCAGAGCCTCTCCAGTTGCACGCGAAGTGTGTGGACGAGCATTGTCGTGTTGCAAAATTATTGGCGCCAGGTTGCCTCTAACACGACAAACTCGACGTCGGAGGTGTTTCAGAGTCTGTATATACTGAGCAGAATTTACCGTTGCCCCTCGTTCCAGATAATCAGTCACATAAACTCGGCGAGCATCCCAAAACACAGTCAAAAGAATTTTTTTTGCGGACGGTTGTGTTTTGAACTTTTTCACAACAGGAGAATGTGGATGACGATATTCAGCGCTCTGCCTTTTTTCTTCGGGATCGTAATGATGAACCCATGACTCGTCCCCCGTCACAATATTCAAAAGAAAGTCGTCTCCTTCGTCACGGTAGCGCTTCAAAAGTTGTTCAATTCGCGTTGTTTAATTCTCGTTGACATAGCACCAGAACACGACGCCATACTTCCACTACTCAAAACAAACTGAATGAAAGCAACGCCTTCAAACTGCGCAGACTTGTAGAGGAGAAATAGTACTTCCACATGCCACCAGGCGCGCTACTGAAGTTTATTTAGTTGTCTTCTACAAGCATGTGTGCATTACTTATCAGCCTACCCTCGTATTATAGTAGTGAAACAAAAATGTTAGGCCATTTCTTTCACATGACCGGATTGGCTTTAAGTTTGATTAGCATGTTATAAAAATATTTCTCCCTATTATTTTAAAATGCCATTTGACTGCAGCAATGCGCTCTTTTTTCGCTTGCAGTCAGAAGATGGTTCGAATGACAGATAAAGAAAAGTACGAGAGGCAGAAGCAACTGGCCCGTGAAAGACAAAGGAGAAGGAGAGCTAATTTTACTGAAGACCAGCTGGAGAAAAAACGGGAAAAGGATAGAGAGCGATATAAAAAATTAAAACCAAATAAAATTATCATCTGACCGAACGCCCTGAGAACAAAGAAAAATGCGGAAGTTATGGAGAGAAAGCTAGCGGAAATGCCGTGCGCAAACGAAACGTGAAAATGAAACAATATCCAATACATCATCTCCCACCACCAATGTTAAAGTCGAGGCTGTAAACGTAACGCAATCCGCCCAAAAAAAGAGAGGAAGAAAACAAGTGCGAAGAGATTGCGCAAAAGCTTATAGGGTAATAGATAAGCAACAAAAGAAAATTGCAGATCTGCAGCGACAAGTCGGGAGGCTGCGTCAGAAACTTTGTCGACAGAACCGAAAATTAACAGAGAAAGATTCTCCGTCACCAAATAAACAAGTACAAGCAATTATCAAAAAAGAAAAAATTTCTCTAGATGTTTGAAAACAGCTATTTTTGGGTCTTGCCTAGAAAAAACAAGTTGAAAGTCAAGTTAAGCTTACTGGGAAGAAAACAAGGCAGCAACAGTTATTGTGTAAAGCAGTAGGAAATAAAATACTTAGAAAGTACAGAGTGCAAACTTATTTTCGAAATATATTGCCCTACAAGCTGAATAAAAAGATAAAAACAGAAACTTTCAAGTACATTAGAGAAGAAAGGAAAAGTGTAGGGTTTAGAGTAAAAGATATTCTGAAAATTTTTTTTGAAGATGACACTGTTAGTAGGATGTGCCCAGGTAAGAAGGATTTTGTAAAAAAAAATAAAGTTAAAAATCAAAGAAGAATCCTGTTGGACACTATGTTAAACCTCCATAAAAGGTTTTTAAAAGAAAGCCAACTTAAGGTATCGTACTCAACGTTTACACGTCTGAAACCATTTTGGGTTACTCACCCAAAGCAGGCTGATAGAAATACTTGTGTTTGCATAAAACATAGTAACATGCGATTCATGATATCAGCATTAAAAAAACACAAGAGAGGGAACAATTAATGACGTCATGAAAAATACTGTGTGTTCTTCCAAAAATAAATTGTGTATGATGGGTGATTGTAATAAATACAAGTCGAAAGAGTTAACGTTTTCATATGATTCTGACTTTAATATTAAATATTTTGTGTGGAAGCATCACAGTGTAAAAAAACTGATAAAAAATGAAGAAAAAATCATAAAAATGGTTGTGAAGTTAAAAGAAATAACAAGTGTTTCGGTTATGGTTAACGTTCAAGAAAGAATTAAAAATTTTTAAGAAACATCAATTTGCGGCAATGCATCAAGCAAACCAGTTTAAAAAGAAAGTAAATAGTTTAAGAAAAGGAGAAATTGTGTTCCAAATTGACTTTTCTCAGAATTATGTCGCAAAATACTCAGAAGAGGTGCAGGCTACGCATTTTGGAGCATCCAAGCGCCAAGTATCCTTCCACACGGGCATTCTGCATGCTGTGCAGAACGGTAAACTCCAAACTACATCATTTTGCACGTTAACCCCTTACTGGTTTTTGCCGGAATATTCCAGCGTACGAGAAGTGCATAAAAAGGGCCACTGACGGAATATTCCGACGATAGATTTTGTCCAGTTTTAAAACGTCAGTTGTCGGACTATTCCGTCGTAACTGTTGCGTATCTCTTTGTATAGCTATTTTAGTTCTATATTCTAACACATATAGCGCTAGTAAATATTTTTGTAGAAGTCTATCTTCGAAATAACGTTGCTATTCTGCTACCGGTTCTCGGACAGTTTTAGGTTAGTGTTAGCCAGCCCACATGTTTACTATTGTAAAGAGTTAGTGTAGTTTTGTTGAGTATTATATGTATTGTTAAGAGTTTAGTTTAGTTTAGTGTAAAACAGTGTAGAGTAATTATTATAATTTCTAATATAGTGTAGGTACTTTAGTTGTAAATTATGGCGTTTTCAAAAACAAATATGAATACCCGTCCATCTAGTTCTAACGTTGAAAAAGAAAGTGATATTCTTCTAATTTTGGACCAATTACAATCGGATAGTGAAAGCGATGAAAGTTTTATCATTGACGATGATTTTGAATTACTCCTTGTACCAGAAGATCAGGATCAAATTGCAGATATAACACGTGGTGGCGGTGACAGTGTGCGACTTTCACAGGCAGATTCGATTGAGTGGGTGAGTTACAATACTACTGGTTTATTTTGTACACCAAGCAATTTCACTGGAAATTCTGGTATAAATGTCGACATTCCTGATGGAAATGATGTATTTAGCTTGTTGAAGCTATTTATTACTGACGAGTTGGTTGAGGAGATAGCTCAACAAACAAATGGTTATGCTGACAAAATTCTAGCCAGCAAAAAGCTAAAACCATATTCAAGATTTCAAGGCTGGAAACCAGCTAACAGCAATGATATTTATCTACTGTGTGCAGTATATATAATGCATGGGCTAATTTGGAAACCTCAGATAGATAATTATTACACAAGGAAACCATTATCCGCATCCCCTGGATTTGCCAGCAGTATGTCTCACAGACGACTGAAATTGTTGTCTAGGATGCTACATTTCACAGATACAGAACCACCACAACACAACAAACGTTTACACAAAATCAAACCAATTCTTGATTACATCAACAAAAGGTTTGCTACTATTTACACTCCCGAAAGGGAGATTGTGATTGATGAAAGCCTTTTGTTGTGGAAGGGCCGTTTGAGTTTCCTTCAATTTATTAGGATCAAACGGGCAAGATTTGGGATAAAAACATACATTTTATCAGAATCAACAACTGGTTACATTTACAAAATATTAATATATACAGGAAAAGAGACCGAATTAATTCAAAATGATAATTATGGTCATGCAACAAATGTTGTACTTACTTTGATGCATGACCTTCTTGGAAAGGGACACTGTGTTTACGCAGACAATTTTTATTGCAGTCCGCAATTAGCTGTTGCCCTAAAAGAAAAAGACACTGACTTAGTTGGGACAGTGAGGCGAAACAGAAAGGGTGTTCCTAAAGATTTTGTTAAGCAAAAAATAAATAAAGGTGAAATGGTAGCATTGAGTGAAAAGGAGACAGGAAAAATAATGCTTCTGAAATGGGCTGACAAGCGAGATGTCATCTGCCTAACCACTGTCCACAAATTAGAACCAATTGAAGTAAAAAGGAAGGGGAAAGATGTTCTCATACCTACAGTTGTAAACGACTACAACATTTATATGGGTGGGGTTGACAAGGTCGACCAAATGCTAGGTACCTACCCCTTGGAAAGAAAACGCCAAAAGATTTGGTACAGAAAGGAATTTCGCCACATCCTAAATATATGTGCATTTTCAATGCCCACGTAATACATAGAAAGTTGGGAGGACGATTTACAAACCTACAATTCCGAGAAGCGTTAGTTGAGGCAATTGTTTCCAAGTGCTACATGGAAGCACCAAAAAAAGGAAGACCATCCCTTGAAGCTGACCCACTTCGCTTGAGAGAACGACACTTCGCAGAATATGTGCCCACAGAAGGAAAAAGCAAGAAAGCATCAAGACGTTGTGTAGTTTGTTCTGCTAACAAAATTAGAAGGGAATCAAGATATCAGTGTTCTCCGTGCGATGTAGGGTTGTGTGCCGCTCCTTGTTTCAAGATTTTTCACACCCTTAAAGACTTTTAAAATAATTTATAAAAACAGGACCTGTAAAATAGTGTATAGTGTAAATAAAATAAAATGTATGTAAAATAAAATAGTGTAAATATATAACAAAATAAGTCGAGCTACATAACATTTATTCTATGGGAAAATGACACATGACTTCAAAATGACGCAAAACTTCAGTCACCACAAGCAGTTATGACAGGTTAGGTATCCATTTCTTATTATTGTAATAACATCTAAACTGCATGCAAAATACCAGTGTTTGTTACTTAATAAGTCATAACTAGGATATACAAAACTTTCTATGCAATAAAAAAAATAGAGCAACTTAGTATCATTTTCTAAAAAAAAAAGAAACCGGTAAGGGGTTAAGCGACAACTTGGATCATCAAGCGCACGCTGTGTGGGCCCACATGGCACCAATTTTAAGACGGACAGCTTCACTGTACCCAAATGTTTCGACGATCCACTTTATTTCAGATGACCCGACATCTCAATATAAAAATCGAATTAATCTTTACTTTTTTTAAAACTATCACACCGACATTTTTTAAAAAATTTAAATGGATGACATGGAATTTTTCAGAGGCAGGTCATGGAAAAGGACCGATGGATGGTGTGGGAGGCTCGCAAAAAGAATGGCAGATCGCTTTGTTGCTAATGGAAATGATCTGACAAGTGCTTCTGATATTTTTTTCGCATTCAAAGACAGATCTTCCATACAGCTATTTGAAATCAGTTCAAATTCAATCAAAGAGTTAAAATCCAAAGTGGAATCAATAACTATTCCTAAAATAGTAGGAATAACCAAAGTGAGGCAGGTTACATACTCTCAAGGATATATGTACGCCCGCAGTTTTTCATGTTTCAACTGTCAGCCGTCTGTATATTGTGACCATTATACAATAAAAGAAATTTTCAAGACTGAAACTGATTACGACAGTGACGACACACTTACAGCAACATCTACCACGAAACGCGGCAAGAAGAAATTACGGTTAGAGGACGTT
This sequence comes from Catonia carolina, assembly GCA_035578175.1. Classification (NCBI taxonomy): domain Eukaryota; kingdom Metazoa; phylum Arthropoda; class Insecta; order Hemiptera; family Achilidae; genus Catonia; species Catonia carolina. The sequence goes on along the minus strand of JAQMRL010000001.1, from coordinate 69,629,959 downwards.
TACTAGTCTTCATCTGATGAAGAGTTAGTGGAATCGGAATTCCCTAATAAATCAAATCCTAAAAAACCTTCTACTTCAAAAATATCAGATCAAGGACTTTCATCATCACAAACTGAAATCGAAATGGAGACATTGTGTAATGATTTATCACATCGTATTAAAGAAACGCTTGAATTAGGGACATTTGTGCTAGTGGAATTCAAAAACACCACAAAAAAATCAACGCATCAATTTGTTGGAGTGGTTCAGAGTGCAGTAGAAAACGATGAATGTGATATTATGTTCATGAAAAACTGCGAGAAAGATAAAATGTTATTTTCTGTAAACGAAAATGACGCATCATGCATTCATGTTGATCAAATTGTTAACATACTTCCTACTCTATTACTAATGTTAAAGGGAAACCGTATATTTTATAAATTTAAAAACTCAATTGAATTATTTGAAAATTTTTATCATTTATCATTTAATTTACAATTATTTGATTATCATTTTTTTCATAATTTCTGGAATCCAAACAGAAATTTGTGTTACCTTCTTTAATTTTAATTTTGATTTTAATCCGTTTAATGTTTTAAATTTTTTTGTCAATGTTTGTTACCGGGTATAAGTTATCAGTATCTGTATTATTTTGTTTATTATTTTTCTTTGTATGCTTTGTTCCTATTTTTCTAGTCAATGAAGCTTTTTGTTCCTAGTCGATAATTTTAGTATTTCTGAAAAAGTTCGTTTTCTAAACTTGTGTTCAATTTCTCATATTCTGTTCATTTTATTTTTGTGATTTTTGTTTTGTATTAGGCTAATTTAAGTTGTTTATATAATGTGAATTTTTTATATTTTTCACTTTATTTTCTTTCGCTATTGAAATAATTGCTATAGACTACTTGAAAATCGCCTTTTCATTTTTTGAGTAACCTGTTACAAACATTATTATTATTATTATTATTATTAGCGTAGGACTCCCGACTCCTAACGAAAATATTTTCGATTATCCTAATGCGCCATGTGAAATGTGACAATATGTTTTATTATAATTTAGTAGACCATGTTTTATTATTTTTAATTTAGTGGTTATTTTGTTTGTCGTTACTACTTTAATACCTTAAAACACGTCTTTTCGGTCACTCCAGCGTCAAATCGGTCACGGTTTGTCCTTGTCGGTCACGTATACAAAATACTCAATACTTGAATTATTAATTAAAAAATCATGGACTTAAATAGTTCAATGACATAAACGTTTCTATTAGATTTCTATGAGGAATGTTTATTTTCCTTAGACGGCGAAAAATAATATTTGAACATTCATGATGTCAAATCGTGACCGGCTATACAAAACTGACCGTTTTCTAAAATATTTTTATTATGATGTGAAAAAAATATATATTTTTGTTTTTCCCTAAAGCAAATTGTTAAGAAGTTTAATTATTGGTAAAGTTAAATTCCTTTAACACTTTGAGACCTGAGCAATTTACTACTGAACGGGTCTAGAATCCTGGGCATTTTTGAGGTGTTTTAAAAAATTCAGAGAAATTTTGCCTATTTACTTAATATAACATACCTTACATCAAATTAAAGAGAATAAAATGAAGTATTTTTGTAAATAAATTGTTTTTATTGGATGTATTTACCAAAAATGTGATCAAATGTGCCTTGAAATTCACCGTAAACGACAATTAGCAACCGCACAACACTATTTATAAATAATTTTAGAAAATTTTCTATCTTTTAATTTAATTAAAGTTATACATGTCTAAAAAAATAAAATTTCGAACTTTCTAACAAAAAATAATTGAACAAAAACAGTCACAGGAGTGAAATGTTATACATATGTGAATGTTTCTAGTCTAAATGTTGGAAGTTCCTGTAATTTTACTAAACAACACAGTTACAGAAAATTTGTGTTACTTTGTCTAAATGTTTCTTTTCCATATAATTATTTGTAGAAGTGTACACATTGCAGTTATTTGTATATTTTTAGTAATGTTTACCTACATAAATGATATAGGCTACACATAAATTTACATAAGTTCTGATAATTTCACTTATCTTCGCTAATTTTTATGACATCCTTCACTAATATTTACAAATATTTACATTTCTACTAATTTTCTTAGAATTCAATTTTATGTACAATAGTTGGCTTTTGTGTGGTACACTCTGAAGCACTCAGGTAAGCACAAAGCAGTAGAACAGTCAGCACACCACCACGTGGTTTCTTTTCTGCGTGCTTTAATAGTATCAGAGCGTACTTTACAAACGCTAGTTGGTTGTGTCTTTTTTGTGGTTGCTGGTAATTTTTCTGGAAAATGCCTACCTGTTAGGCTGTTTGTGGCAATCACAACTGGGGTTTCTAGCTCACGAAGTGCTCCACCTTTCTCAACTAGTGCTGTACCTATTTCTAAGATGAATTTTTTCAGGTGACACTTCTTTTTTTCATTTTGTGGTCTTGTTTCCCGATATATTATATATGCATTTGATAACGACATAACAAAGAAATGAAAGAACAACTTCTTCCACCATTTCATTTGCTTTCGGCGAAATGGATAATAGGAGAACAATTGATTGTGCCTGTCAACGCCAGTTTTGTTCACATTATAATCTAACACAATGTCAGGCTTTGATTTCACTACTACACCGTTTTTTGTTCGCACAGAGATGTCAGATATTGTCATTTTGTGCTGTGTAGATAAAGCTAAGACATCTCTTGTGTCTTTCCACTTTGCGCATAATAAATGATTTCGCCGCATAAAAATGGTTTCATTTCTTTTAAATTTTTTTGTTATTACACTAGGAGGAAGTTGTTTTCGATTTGGCATGCATGTACCCACTGTCATTGTTTTCTTTGACCACAAAAAATTATAAACTGCAGGCGACGAGTAAAATCTATCCATATAAACAGTATGCCCTTTATCAAAATATTTGGCTAGTAACCTTTGAAAGAGAGGTATAATTGAATTATCTGTATTCTTTCCAGTATAAACCTCTAAATTTTGAACATATGCTGTTTTGGCATCACATTTTTTTTTTCTTAGCTCTTTTTACAAAGCTAAAATATTAGCTATGTAGGCCTCTTCATGACTCCTCCACTCTTCTCTGTCCTGCGCCGTCCTCCTCCAGCTCTCTCCAGCGGTTCTCTTTATGTCGTCCTCCCATCTTCTCTCCGGCCTTCCCCTTGATCTTCTTCCATCATGTGGTCGCCAATCAAGGATCCTCCTTGCCCATCTCTCCGGTTCCATTCTCGCCACGCGTCCCGCCCATCTCTCCGGTTCCATTCTCGCCACGCGTCCTGCCCATCTCCATTTGCCTCTAGCCATCGCCCTGCCAACATCTTCCAGGCCAGTCTGGGATCTTATCCATTCATTCCTCTTTCTATCTCTCAGCCTGACTCCCAGAATAGATCTTTCCATAGCTCTCTGCGTTTTTTGCATTTGGTATACAATCTCTTTTGTTAGCGGCCACGTTTCTGAACCATATATCATTACTGGAGTGATACGCTGATTGAAGATCCTAGCTTTGTTTTCTCTGCTTATTTTACTATTCAGTACTCCTCTCAATTTTGTAAAAGCTGCCCATCCCAATTTCACTCTTTGCTTTGCCTCTTCTTTAACACCTCCCCGTTCAAGGCGTGTATTTTGTCCCAAATAAACATAATCTTGGACTTTATTAATAGTTTCCCCATCACATGTAACTTCATCCTGGTCATCTTCTCCGCCCATTATCTTAGTTTTCTGAAGGTTCATCCGGAGCCCTATTTCCTTTGATGCCCTATGCAGGTCCTCAATCATCTCCATCAGTTCCAACCCACTGCCAGCAATCAACACAATATCATCCGCAAATCTCAAGTGATTCAGCCGTTTCCCATTCACCCTTATGCCATTCGCTCCCCAATTCAGATTTCCCATTACATATTCCAAACCAGTTGTAAAAAGCTTCGGTGATATTGTATCACCTTGTCTTACTCCTTTCTCGATCTTAAAAATTTTGCTGGTGTCTGATATTGTAATACAAGATGTTGCCTTACTATATATTTCTCTGAGAATGCTTATATATGTCTCATTAATTCCATAGAATTTGAGTGCTTTTTCAACGGCCCAGAATTCGATTGCGTCAAAGGCTTTCTCATAATCGATAAATGCTAGATGTAGAGGTATGTCGTATTCTCTACACTTGGAAATCAGAACGCTAAGGGCATGGATGTGGTCCATTGTACTGAAGTTCTTCCTGAATCCCGCTTGTTCATATGGTTGGATAGAGTTAAATTCCTTTTGCAATCTATTTGTTATAATTTTTGTAAATAGTTTGTAGACTTGGGATAGTAGACTTATTGGTCTGTAGTTTTCAATCTTTCTCCTATCTCCTTTTTATATATTAAAATAATTATGGCATTATTCCATTTCTCTGGGATGGACTTACTTCTAAGGCATAGATTGAATAATTCCTTCAGCTCATTGAGGATTATTTTACCGCCTTTTTCAATCATTTCAATCTGTATGCCGTCCTCTCTGGATGCCTTGCCACGTTTCATATCTTTCAATGCTTTTTCTATCTCGAATAACTCTATGTCAGGTATTTTCTCTTGTTCTCCAGTGTTTCTGTTCATCTCTCCGTTTGGTTCTGGGTCTCTCAAGTTGGATTTGTACAAGTTCATATAGAACTGCCTTGCTCTGTTCAAGATGCTATTAGTATCCTGAATTTCTTTTCCATTTTCGTCTAGCAAGACTCTAATGCTCTTTTGTCCAATACTTAATTTTCTCTTCAAAACCTTCATGCCTTTATTGTTTCTATAATATTTAGAACAATCTCATCTTCCTTCCTCTTCATGTCCTCTTTTATCTTTTTTCTTATTGTTTTGTTCAGTTCTGTTAATTCTATTGTGTTTCTTTTACCCTCTCCAATCAGTGTTTTTCTTTTTTGAATTAAATCTTTGGTATTTGAAGACAGCTTATCCGTCCATTTTTTCTTTGGTCTTTCAATCAACTTTGAAGCCTTCATCATCGCTTCTCTAATCACTGCCTCCTGCTCCTCCACACTTCTTTCAACTATACTGTTTCCGACTAAAGCTTTGACCTCTCGTTCAATTTCCTCTTTATAAAATGTGCTGTTCTATAAAATGTATGGCATTTTGATGCCATACCTATCTGGCTTGTTTTTTATATAAACACGGAAATATATTCTACCGCGAAATCCACAAATTCCCTCGTCTACTGTTAGAGCCTGGTGTGGAGAAAATGATTCTGGGAAAGCAACAAGTAGGTGATCAAAGAAGGTCGAAGTTTGTGCATAGGGTCATGGCCAGGTTGATTTCGCATCACATAATGTCGATTGTCATTTACATAAAAATTAGACAATATTGCCAGAAATCTATCTCTCGACATAACTGAAGCTGGGAATGGTGTAAGTTGCCTTCTCCATTCTATGCCGTTGGCATAGAATGGAGAAGGCAACGGAAAACCACTCCATTAAAGATCCATTGGATATCCCTAGAATCAGCAGCTCATGACATGAAGCAGTTACTTGAGGACATGGGATGTGCTTCATATTGCGAGTTGAAGCGGAAAGCGGATGACCGAGGAGCATGGAGAGCGGCTGCCTATCAGCCTTGTGGCTGTTAACTAGAGGAAAGAGAGAGAGAGAGAGAATCTCTAATAGTAGGTTTTTGACCAAACACATGTGTATTATGATGGAAAAAAACATATGCAATTCATTTAGCTTTACAGCACACCACTTGTTCCAGATGCTGTGTTCTTTCAATTTATTAGTTCTACGCAATCTGTCTACTATACTTTTTGCATAAGCATTAGTTTCTACTTTTATAAGTTTTACCATCGTTTCAGGTAAAAAAATAGAAAATACATCCATTGGTGAAGATGTATGATCTATAATTGCAGAAACACCAAAAAACTGTTCAAATTCGGGCATTTCTGGTTGGTCATCTTCAAATGACCAGCCTAATTCTGAGTCAGTAGGCTTACATGAAACTCGTCTATTGGGTTCACTTCTTTTTCTCTTAGCTCCAATTGGTAAGCTATGCTTCTCACTTATCGATTGAGGCTGAGGTGCAGTAGAAGGACCGGGTTGAGAAACATCATGAATCAAACTTACGTCTACGTCTGGGACACCTTCGTCATCAGATGAAGTAACATCACTTTCGCGTAGTTCAAAATCGGGGTCCTTGTCTTCGTCGTCAAGTTTGCCTTCCGAACCAGAATCAAAAAACATTTCTGAAATTTTCTCAACACGAACTGACTGTACATTACGATGATCAGAATCTGAGTCGAATGCATCTGAATCGGTTTCGGCCAAAACATCGTAAATTAGGTTTACCGTTCTTTTATCGTACGTGTCACTCATTTTTACAAACACTGTAATAATAAATAAAACTAATTAAATGTATTGAACAACATAAAACGCACAAACAAACACACTAAACTCACGAATACGCAGTACTACGACTCAATTAAAGTAAACAATAACCTCAAAATGGACGATGGAATACGAGGTTTTGTTTTGTACAATATTTTCTAAAATATCCACCAGATAGCGTTTGTAAAGTGATGTATCATTCACTAATGAACTACTAAATCAGTTTATATACCCTAGCCACGAGTATACATCGACTGCTAAATAATACGGAATTTAATGGGATGGCTCGAGCTATACTCGGGCTTCGGTTCTGTGACAGATTTAGCTTGTCGGGTTATACTCGGGCTTAGGTCTCAAAGTTTTAATCAATTTTAAATGGTTCGTTTTCTCAAAATAATATGTGTGACCGAATGGACGTTATCGGCGGTCTCGGCAGAGAATTAAAAAAAAAAACCGGTATAAAAATAAAAAATCCAGCGCTGCTGTGTAGTACAAAGTATTTTATCATCTTCCTATGTACAAATCAATAAATTGGTGTTTAAAATATTTTTTTGTTTTTTTTTACCAAAAATCTTGACTTTAAATTGTTCCTCTTTGTGATAATCACCCAAATATTGTTTTATAATACAAACAATGATTTTTTTCCTTGTCAGAGGCTTTGGTTGAGCAACTTTGCAATAAACGATATGAGAATTTAAAAGGCCCATATCAAGGAAGTTTAAAAAATCCTCTTCTTGTACTTCCTAGTCAGCCTGCTACATGATACATGATTTATTGATTTATCTTTGCAATCTACAGCCCCCTTCCCCCAAATTTAGATTATATTTATGAATAACTAGTGGTTTTCTCCCTTGCCTGCCTTTTTTTTTGCTTGGTATGATTGTCCTCCGTGTGACACCTGTAGTATTAGATAAACAGGCTTTCTTGAAATATTTCTCTGTAACGGACCAAATGAATTTTGTCCAAGCACACTCGTTCGCTTTGTAATTGACAGGCAGATGTTTGACCCTTTTAAAACAACGTGGATTTTTGGACTGGCTGAACTCTAGCAATTTCCTATTAACTGAGCCTTTCATGTTAGCTGCCACCAAAACTGTAATCCGTTCTTTTGATAACTTTCCACCAATACACTTTTGTGATTTAAATTTCAAAGTTCTGTTTGGCATCATCTTGCAAAACAATCCAGTTTCGTCTGCATTAAAAGTGTCATCTGCTGAATATCAAGCCTTCAGTTCAGGCAACGCTTTCTCCAGCCAGCCGTTGGTGATGTTTGACATCATGGGCCACTCTGCTGATCTGCCATAGTTAATAGTGTGACGCAGTTTCCACATGCTCAGCCAACCCTCATGGTTTAAAATCAGCAATCCCAACTCAGATGCAAAAAATTCTGCTTTTAATTTGACAAGGCCCAGAGAGTGGGTTATGATTTATGCGCTGCTGCTGAAACCACTGCAGCATTGACCCAATCCAAATCTTTATGCTGAGGTTTCAGCTATTTCTTCCTGCTGCCTCCCTTTATTTCTACATCAAGCCACTTTTTTCTATCCTTCTAAATGGTAGCTACAGTTGACTGGGCCCCGTTCGCCGAACAACATGTTTGTTTCTCACCTTTCTCTATTGCCTGAATCAAGAGTAACTTTTCTTCTACGGTGAGAATTTTATGCTTTTTAAAAAACATGTTGACCATTCACGCACCGAAAACCAACTTAAGTCTGTGCATTACCGGCAAACAAATCTGCTTGAAAGTAGACAATAAGGTGCCAGACAATAATAAAGGAGTTTTTCGCTTGGCATTCCTCAAGCAGGAAACAAAACACGCCGGATGATGACCTTGCTACTCAGGTTGTGTGATGGTGTAGTGCTTTAGAAACAGTACACAGCGAAAACAAACTACTGATATACCATTGTTATAAAGAGTGAGCAAAATCGGTATAGAGAGAGAATAAATACATTAATGTTACGGCAAACTGAACATCATCATTTGTTTCATAATTATAGAGGGATTATCATTATCAAAAGAGAGTACTGTATTTTGATTTTGGTAATAGTAGATAGTAAACATTAAAAAATTTATAGAAAATTATCATCTGTTGTATAAGACACACCCTTTTCTTGACGAGTTACTTAAGGAAAAAGTGTGTCTTATGTACCAGCAGGTACAGTAGTTTTCGGTATATAACATTCAATGTTTTTTTTTTTTATTTACTTCAGATCTCACCAAAGAAACATTTGGGACAACGAGGTGGTGACAGTGAAACTTCTACTGGATTTGCAGATTTCGCTCAATTCGCTACTGAATGTAATAGTAGTATTGAGCAACTTCGTACTCATGGTGCATTTCATGTGTACAGAAAACCAGGTATGGTAATGTATTGTGGAAAAAATTATCTGGAAATTTTTTTTATTTAAAATGTATTCTTTTTTGTATTATATTCTTAAATTTTTTGTTTGCTCGTCTTGAAAGTTTGAAATAAAACAATACTGGTTTCACATAATTAAATCCTAAATTCACACCACAATCGTTATAGTATCTTCAAAACTTCTGGAAAAGTACTTTCTATTGTATAGATACAAATTGCACTAATCTTTTCAGCTGCCTTGATTCTTTTTTCCCATATTATCTACTTACACGTGTTTTGGTGGATCCACCATCATTTGAGTACATAAAATGTCATATAAAATTTTTATAAAGATGCGTGAAGATGCAGCCATATTTTGTAGGTTTTAAAAAAGTATTTTATTACATTATTTGCAAATTTGTGATAATCGTCAGTAACAGAGAAAATTTTTGTGACACTAGATTAAATTTAAATATTTATATAAATCAATAATTTCTTGTGGATTCATAGTAGTGCCATCTTGATTTAACCTGAAATTAATAATAACTACTGTCTGACAAGTTTCGAAATTGGATTCCCTCCCTTCCGTACTTCATCCACGCCACCTCACATTACGCACTGTCCCAAAAATATTAGCTCGGATAGTCAGTCTACTAGTACAGCTCATTACTACAACAATATTTATATTCATAGTTACTATTACTTTATTATTTATTATTATTTGCACTTATTTAACCTGTAGCTGTTTAAATCACAATTATACACTTACACTGTATTTGTTTAATCAAAACGAATTTATCTGAATATTGAACAACCAATCAAACCCAAAACATAATAAAACTGCGCTGACTACAAAACCAATATTGCACGGTCATTAACACTGTACAACTGAAGTAAAAGCATAGTTTATATTAGCTGCTCTCAAGTAAATAAGGAATAATGCTTACTCCATTTAATTAAATCGTATCAATTATTTAGATTTACAGTCAAGATTATAAATTAAGAACTTCTGTGTTATATATATTATGACTATACTACCTAATAGTAAACAAAAATAATGGAAACACTAATGACTTTCTGCTGGTGGTCACATAATCTGTACAAAATGTTATGGATAACAAGAATCTAGTACAAGTGATATTCATATTAATTGCTCATTTGTATTGTGCGTACCAATGTATTCGATCCGGCACGTAGTGCGAACGGGAATGGAAGAAGTGGGGAAGGGAATGAATCCTATTCGATCGTTGTCAAGCAGTAAATTAATGAATACTTAATAATTATTGTTACAAAGTTCATACTATTCTTAATCTGTGTTAAACTGCATAAAAAAATTTAAGTAATTAAACTAATTTTGTTAAAACATTAACTTAAAAGCATGGCCCATGCGAATGAAAACAGTATTTCTATATTAATATAAGTGAACAGATAAAATTTTTATACATGTGTATATGTATTTATGATAATTTCAAAAAATACTGAACTAGTTTTGGTGGATTTATTTCACCAATGTCTTGATTCCGGTTGTTATAGGGTGTATTGTAAATTCAAGCGGATTTGGGAGCTGGTAGGGCTCACTCAATGTATGTTTTTATAGTACTTAGTTTGTAATGGTAATTCTGGTCTTGAAAAAATTTTCCGTAATGAGATAAATTTTTATCTATGGAAATTAACTGCAGCATTCTCCAGATTTAATAGACAGATTTAAAAAAATAAACAATCACATTATTGTTTAGGTCATCAGCCGAAAGGCTGGTTTAAACCTGTAGAGGTTTTACTAATTAAAATAAGGAGTGAGGTGGTTTACCATTGCCTTTCTCACTGAATGGAAAAGTACACTTATCAGCATGCCGAACCCTCTGAAAAGCACATATTTTCCACTCTGCAAATGACACCTTCACTTCATTCACCACAGGGTTGGCTGTATAATGAAATTCATTACTTTCAGTGGAGATAACTCTGATTAGTGTCTTTTACACGTCTACCTCTTCTGTTCTTAAATGATTCAGTCATTTAATTGGCTGACCATGTGACAAGAAACAGAACTTTTTATTTTAGCCCTGCAACTAACAGGAGTGTAAATAATTTGACACTCCATCTGTCTGTTATGGGCAGACCATTACATTATTATTGTAATATTTTAAATTAATTTGTGTACAGTAGGGTATGTAGGTACTGTAAGTACATTTTTTAATGTAATAAGCACTACTATTATAATAGTCACCAAACTGTGTGAACATACACTTCATTAACAGTAGTTTATAACAAATTTAAATTTTCTACCCAAGTTGGGTAGGTTGTCAGTCACCTGTGACAAATGAAAGGCCCAAAAATGCAACAATAGGCCTACTCTACAATGGTGTTAAGTTTGAAGTCAACTATCTGAGGTGGATAGTGCCTAAAAAAAGATGTATGACACCATCATTAGTATGTTAGTCTTAAAATATTGGCTAAATATCCATGTGCAAGAGCTTTGTTGTTACTGTACTTTTGTTGTTTGCTTTTCCAGAAGTGTGTGAAAGAATGACCCCTCCTAGAGAAATACCAAGCCTACCATCTGAGCCCAGGTAAAATATCATGCTTTTTATAATATATTTTGTTTGTCAATTGTATGTTGTACCAATTCTTCTGTCATTGTCTGAATAAGATGATACGTACAAGTATTACGTGATTGAAGACAAGTTGTTTAGCATTTCTTTACTTTCTCTCTCCATAAATCGATTTTTCAAAAATAAGTTTTCACCCAAATACATGTTTTCAGGCCCCTGAACCCAAAAAAAAACATGTTTTTAGCGATTGGTGTGGGGTGTACAGATATTGTACGAAGTTGAAACTTAACTTAGGTACCACTAGGGGATCCGACAGGAACATTTTCATCAAAATCAGTGAACCAAAAATAGTAGTTTATTCGGGCAATTTTTTCTCAAAAATTGCTCTACAAACTTTTTCTTAAAAATTGCTCTTACAAATTTTTTTAAAAATTATTTCATATTATATTAAATTTCTTATCCTCTACAAGAGAGGGTTAGTGGCGCTATGTCTGCTGGAATTCTTGAGGATGCTGTGCGCTTGTAATAAATGTTTTTTTAATAAACATCCTTAGTATGCATTTTTGGGCCGAAGTGTAAATAAAATAATTTTATTTACATTTTATTATAACTTTATAATTATTATAAAGTTGTAGAAATTAAAAAAACCTACAACTTTTATTTCAAGGGTTTTTCTACAACACTTTGTTTAACCAATTAGTGATTTTATAAATTTTACTCATCTAAATCAGTAACATAAAAATGGGTTTATTTAACATTGCGGCCTTAGTATGCATTTTACGACTAAAGTGTATATAATCAAAGTTGTAGGGATTTAAAATACCTACAATTTTTATTTTAAATTTTTTTCTGATGATTAGACCTAATTAGTATGAATTAGTTATTTTCCATATTTTTAAGTTGGCAGAGGTTGATTTTCATTTTGCGTCAAATCACTCATGATTAAAATTATGTTTAAGTTTTTAAACATTTTTCATTGTTTATTCATGATTAAACATAAGTTATAGGCTGCATTATGTAGATTCACAAGAGAAAGTCGTGTGAGTGTTTCGTTCCAGATTTTTACTTGATAATTTAGCTCCTATATTGATGAATTATGATAGCATAAGCTATCAGTATGATACTTTTTACATATTGATTTTTTTTATTTTAGTCAACTGCCATAAGGCTTATTTGAACCTGTAGAAGTTTTATTAAGCAAGAGCTGTGAGGTATTTTACTGTTACCTTCCTCACAGGGTTGAAATTGAATAGTATGTCTGCTAGTTAGTACCCCAAATTATCTGAAAACCACTTACTTTCTATCTGGAAAATTATCTGTGCAGTTCATTTACCATAGACTATGGCTTTAATAAAGTTTATGATTGTCAACAAATGTAACTTGGATTAAGTCACTTACACCGTTAAATTTTTTCAATACTTTGGTCGTTTAAATTTATTTCATGTTTTTGTGAATAACTCTGTGTTAATTATTTTTAATCTTTTATTATTGCAGTCTTGAGATGAGGCAACAGTATAATAATATATTGCATCAATTATGTGCCGATTTACAACAAGATCTTGTTCAAGTCAAAGAAGAGAAAATTGCTTTATTGGCTCTAGTACAGCAACTGAAAACACAGCAGCCATCACTAACACATCCGTCATAACTGTTATTTATTATAATATTCAATGACTTTATTAACCTAATTGTACATTGTATCATTTTTATTGTACCAGTTGATTTTCATCGCTGTATATGGCACCAAGATCAAACTGTCATCATTTCATTATCCTATAGCATAACTACTAATGTTGTAAACATAATATGTTACTTCATTTGTGTAATCACCTTATGATTTAATTTTTAATAGAATTATAATGGTTTTTTAAATAGCTTTAAATATTTATGCCGTGTCCAGAAATTAACAGTACTTTGTATAATTTCTAAGAATGTTTTTAATGAGTGAGATAATTGAGACATCAATGTTGATTATTAATTCACATGATTTGCTTTACCATGCATAAGAAAACAACGCTTTCCAAAAAAATGTATGAGTCCCTTATGAAATAGTTGTGATAATTTTTAGAAAGAAATTCTAACATTCATGAATATTGAAAGTTAATTGATTTACAAATTTACTGATTGAAACATTAGAAACTTGTGGTGAAACTTATATAGTTGAATGAATTTTTTTTTTAATATATGAACTTCTTGAATCTTGGATTCTGTGATTGTTTCCAAGACTTGAAAAGTGAACAGTGCCATGATTGTTTTATTAGTGATAAAAATAACTTAAATTTAGATACAGAATTCAAATTCTGGTATCTTCTTTTTAATCATTAAAAAGTTCATGATTTGATATCAGGTTTCCTTATGGGAAAATAAAATTTTTTAAATGTTTAATTACTTGCAGTATTTAGTTTATAGGTTGGTTGGTTGTTACAACTTAATTTCTAATATTTGAATATTCAAATGGACGTGGTTTCAAAAACTAAAAACTTTATATGTATTTTGTTTTAAAAGTTTTCAGTACTTGCCTAAGTTTAGATATTGTGTGCAAAGTTATCTTGTAAGTTTAATTTATTTCTTGTTAAAACAGCAGAACTGATTTTGAACTGTAGTTGTAGTCATCTTCTGAAACAATGAATGCTAGTAATTGAAAAATATATTCTGACTGTACAATAAATTAAAACTATTGTTTGTAGTCAGAGTTGCCCTGTATTATTGTCACATTTCTCCTGATTTCTCAGTTTTGAAATGGGAAGTTTTAATTTTTATATTAGTATTATAATAATTTCACCTAAATTGTAACGTTAATAACTAACATGATATATTGGTGGTCTACTTAATACAATGTTGATGTTATGAAATGTGCACATCTTCAAGGTTTTGATACAATGAAACTGTGCATATTTACAAGTAAAAGTTCAGTGTTTTAAAATTTGTACAACAATGATAACAGATCTAGAATAATTGTAATTAACACCTTGAAGCCTAGCTTCCTATCTGGACGACAATAAAAGTAGATATCTTGAGGCAAAAGAATAATAGTGAATTTAATTCTTAATTTTTTTTAAGTATTGAAATAGGAGGGTACTACCAATTTATTTGAAGAGCATGGTATACAACTGGTCATGCATATTTTAATAGATTTTTTAAAAAGAATAATTTAATAGGGAATTATTGTATTGTTGTAACGAAAGTTACAACATTAGTTAGTTTTCTGTTGCTTTTCATTTATAACTTGAATTATCAGAAAATCAACTTATAATACACTGAAACAGTTACCATTTAAATTCTCCAACGAAATGGCCAAATTTTCCAAATTTCTAAACACTTCTTGAAGACACTCAATTTAGGTGTATTGACTACACTGTCGGGAAGCCTGTTCCTAAGATTGATACAGAATGAGAAGAAATTTAATTTGTTTTTGTACTAAAGCAGTCCTTCAGTAGAACAGCTGAATAGCTTGAGTCCTAATATCAAGATCCCTGATAAACAACAAAAATGGAGTTGAGTGGAAACCATTTAATATTTTGTATGTTTCTATCAGATTGGTCTGATAGTGACAGTATCCTAGGGTAGGAAGGTTGGAGAAGTGATATCTGACTTCATACAAAATAGTCAAAGTATCTTGGTTGCAGGCTGCAAATGAATATCATGTTACAATACTTAAAATATACCTCTTACTTAATACATTCAAATAATGTGTACCTCTTACAAAGACTGAAGAAAGAAGGAATGTAGATTGAAATGCTGTGCTGCAAAAGGGTTGACAACATAACAAGAGACTTAAAATATCTATGAAAATTATTTGAGCCTAAGTAGTAATGCTAAATTGTAAAAAAATTGTGGCACTATAGATATTTTATCATGAAATGGTTCTTTGAAAGAACTATGATAGGTTTTAAGTAAATTGACTACAGTGTACCACACTATAAGAGTTAATTGCTGAATTATGTATTCTGTATTTTAATCTAGAATTAAATGTCACAGCTGTTATGGCCTTAGTCATCCTTGAACTCTATTAATTATTTAATTTAGGCTTCATTGTGTTAATAGCTTAATTAAGATTAGAAATAGTATAAATTTAGAATTATTAAAATATTGAAACAATAAATAACCTGCTTGTATTGTTTACCATTTTCCTGGTTACATACATTGCAACTTGTAAATGTGAGTTGTTAATTCTAAAAATGGTCTAACAAAAAGAGTTAAGTTTGAGTAGCATGATTTGCAATGCTCAATGTTTGCAATTGGTGAATTTATTGAGCATTGCACCATGAATCATAAGGTTCTTTTTTTAATTAAAAATGTGTTTTAAGAAGTGCAGAAAACTGAGCATGATTTGTTTCAAATCTAAATAATTTATGTTTCACCATGAAATATTTTTTAATGTAAATTTTTGCCATTTGATATGCATGCATTATGAATTTCAATTGTTGTATTAAAAATACCACGTGTTATATATGTAAGTCAGTATATTCTGAAACTGCAATATAACATTATATAAGTGCATGTAGTTATGCTTTCTGCTAGCTAAATCTTAAATAAAGTACTCTGCCTTATTTCTCTGATTTTCATAATTCAGAGCTAGTTTTGAATACTGTAAATTTCAAAGGTTCTTATCACTAAGTATGCTGAAACATGAAGAAACAGAAGATCTGTGTTATTATTTACTGACTGCATTTATTGACCCATCTTTAAAAACTTATGTGCTATTAAATTAATCTATGTTTGTTACAATTAATTGTTTGATTAACTTGTCAAGCTTTATTAATTATTCAAGTCTGTTATATCACTTGAACAGTGATGTGATTGTAATATTGATATTTATGTCAATGTAATCATTGCATTTTTTTTTTTTGAGTTCACATACAATACAAACACGGTTATCAAAGTTAATTTTGTTTTAACTAGAGCATTACATATAATAGAATCAGAAAAAAATCCCTCTTTTGGTTAAACATATAATTTTGCCTAATTGAACTAATGGCATAACATGATGTTAAACAATAAAAGTTGCAGCTCAAAACATAAAGAAACTGTTCACAATTTTTTCAAAAAAATTAACAAAAAACGATAGTGTATATTAAATTATTCTGTTAGAAAATGTCCACTTTTGTTAAGTTTATGATACGTTAAATTTCTTTTATACTTGTACTGTTTTCCTTATTATATGTCTGCATTACTAAGGACTGGTTCACAAAAACATCTCTGTAGTTTGGATGCAATAAAAAAAAGTAAAGTTGTCTCTTTGTTTTTATCATGAAACAAAAAACAGTTTACTGTAATTTTTGTAGTTATAGCTGTAGGGCTGTATGAATATAGCCATAGGGCTTTTGCAATAATAATTTCAGTTGTGTCACAATTCACCAACATTTCCAGGATGGTACTTCATTAATTTCCTTTTTGATTGCTAATTCTTTTAGTAATTAATGTTCACCTGTAATAACCTATACAGTAATGTTATTACACATAAGCTGAATACACCAGCCCTTATATTATAAGGGCTGGTGTATTCAGCTTAATAACATGCAAAATTTACGAATGGATACTAGTTAAATGAGTTTTTGCTCTCCCAAGATCTATCCCAGTTATTTCAGATAGGTGTGTTTGTAATACAGTATAACTGTGATAGTTTGTTACCATTGGGATGACAGGAGTGATGGATTATGGGTAGGGAATTAAATAATTGTCTATACACTGTAAAATAAAACTGGAAGGTAAAATGAACAAAAGTATCTACTAGCGGAGGGGTAATAGCAATATAATGAAATTACTAATGCAAGATATGAGGTTATCAGTTACGTTAACAGAGTGTGTTTTAAGACATGTTTTCTTAGTGATAGACTATCTTTCGCAGCAGAGGTCGCTTCACACTTGATAAAAACATGAAGTGTTTACTATCAAAATGCAATACATAGTCCGCTGGCGGGATCACCAAGGGTTATTCAAAGACATCATAAGAGTAGTTTGTCGCAGAATACAGTGGTTGTTTTGTGGAAATTATTGTTTTGTGTTTGTATTATTATAGAAACTAAAATAAATTTAATATTTGAAAAAAGTTTATTTTTTACTTGAAAAAATTGATTTTAGCAACATGATGCATGATTAGCAGGAGTGATAAACTTTCTGACCCTATTGCAAGACTGTCTTATCTATATCGATGATCAACTTACAAATAAACTGTTCATAAGTTAGTCTGAAATAAGAATTGAAATTGATCCCTTCATCTAGAAGATGAATCAGTATTGAAAAACCATTCTTCTCTTTTGTACTCAGTTGGACAATTTACTGGGATTATTTCTTAGCTTACTGGATTCAAAAATCCAGTGCATTTCATCTTGTAATTTTTCTTTGACTAGTTAATTTTTCTGAACATAGCCTGTGTAGTTAAAATATACTAAAATATAATGCAGATATATTACCGTGGGTTAACTGCACAATTCTGTTCCACAATATAGGTAAAGAATCAAAGAGTGGAACCTAATGCAAGTCCAGGTCTGTTACTGCCCCTGCGTATTCCATTATCTGCTGCTGAGGAACATAGTCCATCGTTAGGGAAACATGTCTTTATACCATCACTATAACAAAGTATAAGATTACATATTGTTCAGTGTATATTACAAAAAAAATTAAATGCGGTAGATCCAGTAGTTTATTAGTAATACTATTTTTGCTCTGCATTTTAATTGTATAGTTAACATAGACATGTGCTTGAGTTTTTTTTACCACAATGGGTTTTTCCTATGTAGAAGTGCTAGGGTTTATTGTAATTTATTAGACCATGTAATTTAAAGAACCGTGTGTGTTAAATTATAAAGGTGACAAATTAACAAAGAATAAACTATCAAAGTTATACTCAATATGTTCAATTAATCTTAAACTAATTTTACTTTATTTTATGCACCAGTTCCCAACTAGTCAGTAATATCGTTAACAAAAAGTTTATTCCATTAACAATCATGTTTATTATTTTCAGTTATAAGTAAAGTTGATGTGTAAAAATGACATGAAATTGCCAAAATAGGCCTAATAAGTTATTTTTTATATTTTTTAAAATTTTTATGACATGAGTTTTTTTTATACGATATTTCTGAAATATTATTTTATAAAGTATTATAACGAGGCGATTTCCTCAGTTTGATTGAATGTTTATAATATAATTATATTTGCTAAATAAATTGTGTATTTAAATGTAAATTTATAAACAGGATACCTTGTTGGAATAATATTAATACGTAATGTTAGCAGTAAGTGTTTATGCGAAATTATCAATGTTTGAATTTTATTTCTGTTATGATTGCATTGCAAAGATTATTTATAAATTCAAAAATATCAAATTATTGTAATATTTTGGTGACAAACTTAGTTGGTGAATTACCAAACTACAAGTTGTACGAATGTTGGTATGTTATGCTTTTTACAAACATGTTATGTTGTAAGAAAGCAATATAATGTTTGTTGGAATTTACTTCTTAGTATGTTTAAAACTGGGGTTGCCAGATGTACGATAAATATAGTATTCAAACCATAATTTTTTTAGTTCTGTATAGTATATAGTATTTTCATACACAACATTACGTTTTATTATATTATAATAAAACGTAATGTCGTTTATGAAAATTCTGCTGAAACACTACAGAATTATGTGTGTGTGTACCACTATTGGAAATTGTTTTTGAGTAAAAGACAGAGATTATATGACAGTAAGACTGGTTTCTTACCATTTTCCACTACTGGATCCTGCCAGTGCTAATTACATTATTGATAGACTACTGCTGGTTTCTTCATCTCTATAAAAAAAAAAGCACCTTATCAGACTGAATTTTTCAAATACAGTCAATTCCGGATAATTGGGGTTCATCGGGACCGGAGCATTTTGGGCCAATTAAACGGCTGGCCCTAATAAACGAATTCGTAAACTGTGGCGTTTATGATACTGTATTATATTAAAATTATCACATACATAAATTTTACATGCAAGTTCTATCCATATACACACAAAAAAATAAAAGGGTATCAGAACAATGATTAACTTTTTTGCAAAATTTTTTGCCTTGGTTTTAAGGATTGGACCATTGACACTAACACCTTGCGAAGTCACAATGGTGAACCATTAATTCAACGCTTCTCAACGAATGGATCCTTCCTTCACGTTTTCTTTTCTGAGATGTTCCATGATCTTTTAATGCCCACTCTTGGCATATTTTAATTTTCTTGGAGCACAATACAAGCTATCGTAATTTTCGGCACCGGTCAGCTTCGATAGTTTATGTTGACTTAAGTTACGTTAAGTTGGATACGTTTTTATTTTGTCGAGAAGCTTTATTCGTTCACACAGTCATATCATTACACAGCATTTAACTCACAGAGACATTGATAGTAGGTACTGTACTGTAAGCCTATGCATAAAAGTATCAACAAAATGTGTGAAACAAATGGGAATTAATAAAAAAGAAAAAAGTATGCCTGCAGATAAAAAAACAACTAGACTCGAAAAACAGTGTGTTACAGTACACTCCTGAAATCACAAAAACAGATGAGAAGCATGGAATTATGAACGTTCTATGTATGTATGACAAGTGACAACTAACCATAAGTTGCAAGGAGGCTATACAGCTTGTGAGGTTGGGCATAACTAGTGGATATGACTCACTGAAATTTGTGGAATGACGATTATGTAGCCTACACATTGTACTGTATGACTGATGTGTGATTACTGTTGTTAGTCTGTCAAAATGTTTACTACCTCTATCCTGCCCATTATCTTATCTTGCTGCTTAGAACCACGTGTTGTTCGTCGCTGGCCTGTAATGGTTTTAATAAAACATATATTGTACATATATCAGATTGGCCCAATAAGCAGCATTATGGACTTATCAGTGTAAAGTTCCGTTCTGTTTTTGTTCATTAAAGAACTGTCCCAAAAAACCGGCTGCCCTAATTTAACCAGTGGAGCAATTATCAGGAATTGACTATTACCAAAAATGAGTAAGGGTAAGCGCACAGATCATGCTGGCTGCAGGTAGCAAATGCCAGGTCACTTACAAGTGGAAACCTGCTAGCAGAAATATGCCTTTGTATTTCAATCAGACCTCTCACTGTACATGCTGGTGAGGATCCTGCGCGCTAGTTCCCCGCGCAAAGCAGCTCATGGGTTTGTTTTGTAAAATTCTTGGTGCTGCTCTGCTGGCAAGTTGTTAAGTGTATTCTTGGTGTTACAAATCTTTTGTTTTTGTTAGCAACGTTCCACTTTTGACAATATGAAATTAAACGTTTCTAGTCATTTTAATGTATTTAAAAAATCTGTCTTAATCTTTTTTTAATTGGGGAAAAGATAATGATACTTTCTGTACAATGTTCTGTCCTTATTAATGTCACTAACACTATCGTCTTTAAAAGTTAACAATTTTGTATAAATGTTTTCCATAAGAAATAATTCATCACTGCTGCTACTGGAAGTCATCCTCAAATAGTGACAACTAAATGAAGGTTTAAGTGCGTATATACATGTTTCCACTGTACACAATCGCCAGTGTGAATCGGTAACCTGAAAATAGCAACCTCCGACCAGCTTTCACTGTGCCCTTACACTAGCATTCTATGAACATTCATGTTTTTAAGCTAGGCAGGAAAAGTAAAATTAAGTTTTTTAGGCAGATTTCATCCATTAACTAACAAAATTACATACATATTAATATTGGTAATTATTACCAGGTCTCTTTTTTAAACTAAAGTATTTAACATTGTTGTATAGTTTTAACCAGGTATTATGATAATTTTCTATTTTGCCTACGATAGTAGCTTCTGAAAATCTGGCAACCCTGTTAAGATTGTGTTAAGTATGTAACGCTCATAAATAATAAAGTTCCAGTATTTATTAGTGGAAATAGCTAATTTCTTAATGCTGTAAACAATCAGTTTATTTAATGTTAAAGGCTAAATTATTTTATGAATATCTCTATTGTATAGTAATTTTCAACAACAGTTATTTGCGCTTTTTTATATTTTCCTTTTGGTGATAATTTCTATTTCACAGCGGGAACCATCCTGTCAGTGAATTGTACCTGTAAATTGACCACAATTGGATCGGCAGTACGTTGCCATAAATAATTTATGTTAAAATAATGTTCGTATTTTTACAAAATTGTTAATTTTGTTAATCATGTATTTTTGTTACGCCTGTTGCAGTAGTTTTAGTGTAATTTATTACATTTTAAAAAATATATATTACTATTGTATGTATATAAGTCAAAAATGTGAATTAATTTATTAGTATTTAATTTTTGTTAATGAGAAAACTATAAGATAATGTAGTTACAAAATATTTTGTAATATTTTTTTAATGTTAACAGCCTGTGTACCAAAACTAATTTTATAAAGCATTTTATTCTTGCAAAACAATTATTTTTAATTTTACTTCTACATATTTGTGATTTCAAAATTACTGAACGATATTTTAACAATATTTATAATTTCCACATTTTTATTGTATTTATTTTTTATAATAAAATATCATAGGATTGTTAATTTGTTTATTTCTTTAAATCCTGTTACTGAATTTTCAAGTTATTGTGTATTTAGCTGTTCAAAAGTTTATCAGTGTGTTATATAATATAATTATATTATATAATAATGTTATAACGCTTTGAGATACTTTCGAATAACTTGGAATTTTGAGAATGTGTTTTGGGTAACAATGATAAAATTTCATTTTCTTTGAGATTACTTCTATGCAAAGCATTCTTCAGATTGTGAAACAGGTGTGAAAAAACTAACCAAATGTTCTTAAACTTCACTAGATTAATAAGCTAAAATCAGAATTTTAGTTTTAGTCATTTTCAATGTCGCTTAAATTTACACAATAAAAAATGAAATTACGAGCTGCAAGTTCACTAGTCTTAGAGAAGAAATAGCTTAATTTTAATTAAGCAGGTTTGTCTGTTAGTTTGAATTCTAACTGGTAGCTTAAAATCAAAATTTAATGCTCATACAATGTTTGGGATTAACTAGAAAGCATTTGAAGTGAAACTGGTACCTACTTTGGGGGTTATGGTGATGTAATACAATATACAGATTTATTAGTAAAAATTTATTAAAATAAAAAAAAAATTGAAGAAACTCCAACATGTAATACAGTATCGGGGGATTAAAAGTTGTTAAAATTATTATTAAATTTAAAGATTATGTTTTAAATTTAAATAATGTAAATGTTAAAAAATGACTTCTCGGTCATTCACTGATGTTAAGTGATCCTCTTTGATGTAGTTAGCTAAATGAAAACAAAAAAACCACTTCAAAACTTACCGGATACTGTAATCTAACAGTACCTTAATACTGAAGGGCACCCTAGAGAAAATCGGCTTAGCAGAAACACAGGTGGTATACGAATGGTGTCATCTCCGTAAAATTTTATGTTGCTGAGTTGAATACTCAGCATTGTTAAATCTAACTACAACTAACTTAACTAGGAATTAGGAATATATTAAAAACTATGAGGCAGTTTAATTGAGGTTAATTAATTTTATTTTATTCTTTTTTAAAAAAAAATTATTGTTAAAGTAATTCAAATTTAAGATATTTATATATGCTTTTATATTTTTAAATTCAAATTTTAAGTTTTTTTATAAATTTAAAACCTAATACGAAAATTATAAAATAGGGTTATCCATTTATTTTTAAGAAAATTTTTAAAATACAAGTTAATTTATTTTATAATTAAAAAAAAACAAAAATATACTTAAAATGATTTACCAAAGCAAAACAAAGATTGACAAGACTTAGTACAAACATCTTTTTTTTTATTTTGATTTTGAGATAACTTTTGCTGCTTTTATATATCTAATTTAAAACAAACTAGTTTGATTCCTTAAAATTAACTAACCCACAATAATATGAAATAACCCTAACTAAATATTTATACCTAATGTTAAACCATGGTTTTAACTAGCTTACATCCTTGTTTCATTTATTTTTATTTATTATCTTTAAATCTGATATTTAAATCTATATTTCATATTTCTTATTTATTCTATTTATCTATATTTAAATTTATTTTTTCATTTTACATTTTTAAAATGGTTTATTTATTATTATTTTTTTTACGCCTCATGATTATAAATGTACTTTACATTTTAAAAAAAAATATATGATATTTACCTTATAAATTTTTCACAGCACATAGCCAGACAACGGCAGAAAACGAACACACAAATTTTTAAGAAACACAAAATTGACCGGGGAGAAAAATCGTACGGAAACAGTAGTGGGGTTGACCAATCAGAATCGAAAAAACCGAGAGGAAATGTAACGAAAGTTGTGATTGGTTTTTAGGAAAAAGGCTGTATTTGCTGAAAAACACTTACAGCCTGCAGGAGGGGAAGAGGAAAGGTTCTTGGAAATGAACTACAAAACAAAATATATTTTTCTAATTTTTTCCCAGGGTAAAAAGTGCAAACTAAGGGTTTCACATAAGAGAAAGATTTAGGCCCAATAGGCCACAAAGTTCCCAGGGTAGTAGGATGGACGGATCGTGTAAAACAGTGTGAGAAAAGCAAGGCCTAAAGAGTAGTAGGAATGAAAAACGACTTGATGATAACTGCTTAGTTGACAATAAAAAGAAACTAAGATTCCATTGTAATAAAAATTTCTATTCTCTGTCTCTTTTATTTATACAAGATTAAAAATGTTCAAATAAGCCAAAGAGCACGTATACGTAAAATTTATTTAAAAAAATCGAAAACAAGTATAGTAAGGTAAAACCTTACAGGTGAGAAGCCAAGTAAAATTTTAAAAATTAAGTTTTATTGACCGATATCCTTGGAGAAACCTCCTCAGCAGGAGAAAATCAACAAAAAACTTAAGAGTTAGGTTTCATTTAGTTTCACTTTTTTCAGAAAGTGATTGAACTGCTGCATTCTCATTTTTTGAGATACTCTTGATAATTTTTATTCTGTAGACAGTTTGATGTTATTATAAAGAGGTACAATTTGTACTGTTGTTGGTTGATACCATTTTCTGTGTATAATAATTGTAAGTTTTTATGACCAGTTGGTGTTTATGTCTCTTCATTACAGTTCATCTGGAACTTTTAGCAACCTGAAATGTATGTACTGCGGATTTTGAGCCGGCCGCATTGGCATAGTTGGTAATGTGCTCGTCTCTCATCATGCGGTCTTGGGTTCAAATACCATTCAGGCACGACATATTTTCATACGTTACAAAAAAATAATTTCATCCTTCACTGTCTGCATTAGCAGTAATTGCAGAACAGTCTGACGTTAAACCAAAAAAAAAATGTACTGTGGATTCGCTTAAAAACAATTTACATCATCTGCATGCATGGTTCAGATGTCAACATCTTGTAGGTATGTTAAGTTCATTAAGACTGCAAAAAGAGAAAAGAACACAAAACATTTTCCTTATCAAAGTGACTGCAAGAGGTACTTTTCGGTTTTAAAACTAGTCACTTCAATTTTTATTGTGACTACTGAAGATAGTATCCATACAAGGAAAGGCATGAGGAAGTTTGAGTATTTATCAGCAATTACAACTGGTAGCGCCGATGCGAGCGTGGTGCGGTGCGTTTGTCCCCGTGCGGAGACAAAAAACGAAAACAAACGAAGGATCCTGCGGGACCCTCCTCCAGAGCAGTGGACTGTATGCAATGCGCTTGATGTTGCGCGTCTTGTGCCCTATTTATTTGGTTGACATACCCGGAACGCGATGTGAAGAAAAGTACAAAATTAAGCAGCCTCTTACCTCCTTTTCCAGGGTGAATCGAACTCGTGATGAGTGGGGGGGAAAAGGGGATAGACAGGAATAAGGGATAGGTATACCCCCTATACTGCTGTCTTCTTCCAAAGAGCGATTTCTTCGTATGAATTTCCGGTTGTAGGCCATTTTCCGGGTGCGCGTATAAGCGTGCGGTTCATAAAGCGTGGCGGCGCACTACAATAAAAGCTGCGGACCGACTGTCTCCGGCGCGTACTGGCGAGCGAGTGTGTCGTCAGCTGCAACGACATAAACGACAGCGGCGCCCTCAACCTTTCAACTACAAAATTCAAATTGTGGCGCAACCAACAACAAAATTGTTATTTTGACATTATAGCTATACTGGTAGGATGTTGCAGTCCCAGTGTGCATACATCTGGAAGTTGGGCTCTTTGGCTCAATTTTTGGTTGAGGTCTGTTAAGTTTTAACACATCTAATCTGCAGACATTGTTCTGATACCCATTGCAGTCGTTAATGACCAATCAATTTTTAAAAATTTAAATCAACTAAAAGTCCTTTGGACCAGCCCATTAAAAATGGTAGATGGGCAGCTAACAGCCACACATAAACAAACTCGACTGTGGTCCCTATTCAAAACCATTCATACTTCAAAGCAAAATACAGTAAAATTATTGATTGTATTTGGTGATTATCAATAATGTACAGTTTCCGATATCAATAATAAACGCTAAAATAATAAAAACATTGAGTTTGTAAATATCAGGTGGTTAAATATACCAGAAACAAATTATATTAATATTGTGTAATCTTATGATAATTGTATTTATGGTATAATACTTATTTTGTTATAAATGTACTTTCTTCTGGAATGCTTTTAAGTTATTTCACTACATGATTTTCTTGGACAGACAAAAAATTTATTCAGAGGATTTTTAAAGGACGATGTTAGTTAGTGTTCGGCTATCATCGGTAGGGACCGTCAAGCCTCGTTCCGAGCTGATCTGTGTGTAGATAGTGCAAGCACCCGTCAAACGCACGTTGGTGACTAGCCGCATCTTGTTAGCAGTCGGCCCGTCGGAGACCAACTGTGAGGATGTGGCTGTTGGTAGTATTGTTAGCTCTGTTCCGAGCAACTCTATCGTGCGAACCTATACGCGTCGAACTTTGTCGCGGGCTTGGTTATAACCTGACAGGTATGCCGAATCTGGTCGGACACGAATTTCAAGTGGACGCCGATTTTACTTTACAGACTTTTTCTCCGCTTATTCAATACGGTTGTTCAGCGCAGTTACATTTCTTTTTGTGTTCAGTATACGTGCCGATGTGTACCGAAAAAGTGAACGGACCGATCGGGCCTTGCCGTGGTCTTTGCGAATCCGTTAGAGCCAGGTGTTTTCCTGTATTACAGGGTTTTGGATTCCCATGGCCGGCGGCATTAAACTGTTCAAAATTTCCGAAGGAAAATAATCACGAGCATATGTGCATGGAAGGTCCAAGGGAGTTGAGTGTAGCTGCGATTCCTGCATCTCAAATATCTCGATTGGTGTTAGATAACAGACCCGTGCATCGTCAGACATTTCCTTGTGTCGGTCTTGCTCAGCCACATCTTTACGTTCATATAAACAGATCGGGTCAGTGTGTACAATTGTGTGACGCCGATATACTCTTTAGTCAAGAGGAAAAACGAATTGCCGGTACATGGCTGGCTTTTTGTACAGTACTCGCCGCGATGTGTTCTCTATTCGGGTTCTTAGCGTGTATTATTGACGGTGGTACACCTCTTAGTTATCCTCAAAGAGCTTTGCTGTATTTAGCCGTCTGTTATACTCTTACTGGAATCGGATGGGCAATCCGTCTGTTACTCGGGCGACAGATCTCTTGTCAGACAGATCCGTCAGATCCTTCCGTGGCTTTACTAACTCAAGCAGCTATTTCAGCACCAGTCAGACACAACTGCGCTATTGTGTTCTTGTTGCTTTTCTATTTCAACAGTTCTGCATCAATTTGGTAAGTAGTATCAATATTGTCATTTTTGTAGTTTTTAGCGTAGGAAACTTATTTGTGTAATCAAACAGTATTAAATTTCAGAAGGAAAATTATTACGAGTATTATGTGCACGGAAGGTCCAAGGGAGTTTGCATAAAGTCTATCACGTAGTAATTTTTAATTGATTACATTTTATGTTACCTAGTGTTCTGACTATTTTCCATGCTTATTTGCAATAACAAGATATATTCACTGCATTAGTATTATGTTCTACATAACGTGTAAACTATCTTTTGAGTTCAAACGTTGAATTTAGAATTCCGAAGATTGTGTATGTATATTACAATTTACCATCTGTAGTAAGTTATTGTAAAATAGATTTTAAAAAACTAAGACCGAAGTTCATATTACTTTTTACAAAAGAAAAATTCCAGAGTTTTTCCCTAAAAGCGTAACACGTCGTCTTTTAAAGACGCGTGATTGATCTTGACTAATGTGAAAATTAAAAAATATCTAATTGTAACTCAAAATTAACCGGTAGGTTGGAATTATTGTAGTGTACTGAAATCGTTTGCAAGATATGTTTCTATTATAATCATATTATAGTCTGTTTTATTAGATAGGTTACTCTCGAGATTTGCGATTTCTATTCTCTCCCGGAATCGTGGATGACAGTCTTGTGAAAGTTTCGATACCTACTAAGTTTGAATTAATAAATACTTACAAAACAGGGGTTTTAATATTAAAATTTTGATCTAATTTCGCTGTAATGGTTTTTTCTGTATATAACTGTAATAATTATATGTAAGTAAACTAAACACAGTTGTTTATTTTTATCAGGAAAATAAGTGTACTAGAAAAAAAGTCCATGCATATTTAAGTACCGCGGTGTAAAAATCAGTTGAACGGTATGACTCGTCGGAATTAATATTTAAAAATAAACTTAATTTTTTTTACAATTTGAGATCATTGATAAATTGTATTTTCTAGCAAGGGATGAATTAAATGTGTTTGGTTGGTTTTTTACTAAAATAAGAAAACCAGAATCTGTAAACGTAACGAAATTCTTTAAAATAATTTTAAAAGGCTTCTCGGATCAGAATAACAATAAGTAGTTTCTTCACAGGTTTGTAATGCTAAGCAGAGGTATTCTACTGCTAACCAATAAAAAAATTTAAGTCGAAAATTTTCTGTCGAGAATTGGTATTATGTTATTGCGAAGGAAGCTGTCATTATATTAATATAATGATACCGTTGCTTGCTGGATTAATAAAGCGTTTAGTCGTATTAAAACAAACCTGGTATTTTGTTGTACGCGTATCTATTTTAACGTTTACTTTTGTCGCACTCTTTATTAGTTAATAAACTATTTTGAAAGTTCATTTAATATTGTTCTATTTAATATAGGTACCTAAATAAACCATCAGAATGTCTAATTTCTCTGGTAACTCCTTGAGAATTTCCTTTATAAAAACACTTGTCACAGTTTACAGAAATTGATTAAATTTTTTCTATAATATTTTGAATCGGAGAATCGATGAAAAATATTTTTATAATTTCTAAACATAACGTGTGAACTACCTTTTGAGTTCAAACATGTGAACTTAGAATTCCAACGTATATCACAATTCACTGGATTATTATTAAATAAAGTTTATTACCAGTTGTAGTAGTAATTTTTAATTGATTACATCAAATTGTTACCAAGTGTTCTCGCAATCTGCAATATCAAGATGTGTGCACTGTCTGTATTGTATGTTCTACCTAAAGTGTGAACTACCTTTTGAATTCTAACATGTGAACGTAGAATTCCAAAGATTGGGTATGTATTAAAATTTTTTATTTTAAATAAAAGTTCCCATTCACTGTCCTATAAAATTGTTGATAAGGTTCGCAGTTTGTTACCCTCTCCCAATTAGTCCCTGTCGGTTTTTTGGTAATCTTTGAGGTTGTAGGGTACTTAAAGAGAACCATGGTACCTAATTAAATTGTCAATGGTATGTCGAAGTTAAAATTTTCGTTTCGTTCATTTGTTCTTGTGCGTCACAGTTTTTTTTTACAGAATACATCTCCAGTAATAAATGTTTTATTAAAATGAACACTTTGTCTTTTACTTAATTCGATTATAAAATGCTAAATAAACTCACATCATTCAATTAGATTGTGGTTTTAATCTGAAGGTTCTTAGGTAGCAGTAACGTTAATTTTTATTATTGTAATTAATAAACAACTGAGTAATAACATTAATGTATTATTTCCAAACGAATTAAAGTCGCAGGTTTTACCATTTTCGTTTTTATTATTCATGTTTTCGATAACTAAATGAATTAGCAAGAAAATTTAATGAACAATCAAATAACCCTAGCTACAATTGATTCAACACCAGTGCGCCACTGACAATTACCGTTAAGTTACTTCTATTATTTTCTTACAAACACAAACCACGTTCTAAATGAACGAAATAAAAGTAGAAAGCAACGTAATAAATTCCTTTTTATTTTATACCATGATTCAAGTGTAAAAATATTTTTATCAAAATTACATTTTAAGACAATGATGAATGTAGTTCAAAAAACTCTAAGAAGAATTTAAAGTAAGGATTTCACGACCGCGTCCCGTTATACTTCATACAAAAAAACCTATCTTTTATAATGGTATACTTATTTGGTTTATTGTTTTACGTAAAAACACATAACTGGTGCGGGTAATACGAGTCGTAAGCCTGTATGCTGAACGCGGCTTTGCCGATTGTGGTTAGGCTTATATTGTAAAAATCGTATATGAACAAGATAAATCTAATGAATTTAGAAACAATTACAAATTTTTACTACTGTATGGTAGCTGTAATGGTTTTTTCCTATTAATAACTAAACACAGTTTTTAATTTTTATCAGGAAAAAAGTGTACTACACTCTATCTCATGAAACCGTGCAGCACGTCCAAACATAAATTTATTCAAATTGTGATTGAACTTAGCGCGCACAATCCATTCGAGTACAAAAAATGTTCTTTGCTTATCAGATAAAACTTGCTGTATACTAACTGAAACATATACTATACCCCAACGAACTAAAGACTGCAGATGAGATCTAGCCAATAACAGCCAAGGTCGGCTGTAAGGTTGCCCCTTCGCTAAGTCACACTCTGTTCCACCGAACTCCAGCTGACTTTCTGTTAGGCTCTCATTTACAGTGGAACCACAACGTGACAACGCAGGATACGATTAACGAAAGTCAATTGGCTCTGTGCTGTGATTTTTTTTCTAGTTCACTATGCTCCGCCTTCATCTGCAGTCTCTAGTTCGTTAAGCTATAAATACAAAATACCACAGTACCAGTAGAAAGAATTAATACAGTAGGCCTATTATAAAACATCCGGTCTGTCGCTAGTTGTTTTGAGTGGAGTCTGTTTATATCTGCTGCACGGTTCTGTCGAATATACTTTAGAAATAAGTGCATCATTTCATCAAATATAATATTATAATAATTACATTAATATTATTATTATAATATTTATAATATTGCACCAAATAAAGCATGAATTAGTTTTACTATTTGTTCATTACGTTTGAAGTTTCAACAAATTAGTTTCCTCTAAATGTAATTTTGTAGAGATAAAATAAAATAATAGTTATCACTGTGTAAATCATGTAATGAAGTAAGGTTCTACTGTAATGGGATTTGTGAATGTTGCAAATATTAAGAAGGATAATAGTAATGAGGACTTGCCACTAGAGGTTTTCAACCCACGAGCTATTCTGACACAGATTATTTAATTTTTAGGAACTTAATATCAAATGAACTGCTCCGGTTATTAGCAATTACATGGTGTTTGGAACATATTGGGAATCCTAAGAAGGGGTTTACTTAGAACCATTTATGTAAGTCCGAACTCTGTACTTCGAATTTATATTTTATCGAAAGAACCCAGGAATTTTCAAAACATTAAGTCTGCCAATACGGGTACGTATTGGTCTAATGGGTTACGTATAGTAACTCACTGTAGGCTAGTCAGTAATGAAAAAGCTGTTGCTGCAATTTTATTTCATTTTCAGGCTAGTAATTTTTACGCTGATGTATTTACGATAATTTCTTCGCTTAACTGTGGTAATATTCATTTTTGTAGTAAATTTACTTAGCCTTTTGAATGTTAATTTTACTATATGTTTTCTCTATGTCAATAAAAGCAATATGCAGTTCTTTATTGAATTCCAGCCTTGACATACGGTAGCGAAGCATGGGTGGTGAGGAAAAGGGAGGAAAGAAACATTCAAACTGCCGAAATGAAATTCTTAAAGACCTTAAGACCGTCAAGAGTTGCACAAGACTAGACAAGATCAGAAATGAAGATATAAGGCAAGAATTGAGAATTTTTCCACTTAACGAAAATATAAAATTGTATCGTGCCCAAGGGGTCAATCATTTAAATAGAATGCCAAAAAGCCGCTTGACTAGTGTAGCGAGAAGATACAAACCAGTGGGAAATAGAGATATTGGCAGGCCGAAGAAAAGATGGTTGCAGGAACATGTAGAAATGCTCGGACGTTAAACCCAAAAAAGGTAGAAATGCCTAACCCGTGAAAAGAAGAAGAGAGAAGAGACTATTTGTTCATTATTTATTTATTTTATTTAGTTAAACATAATACAATTATTACTGTACTAAGCTATTTACAATATTTTTAACTAAATATACTTGTACGCAAAAACTCTTCTTCACGAAGAGTTCTGTCTGCGCATTGGAGTAAACAAAAAATTTATTTAAACAAATTTATTACTAATAACTACTATAAAAAATACTATAATAAAATCTAAAAAGGGTACAAGAAATACATTGAACATTTTTTGTTAAAAGCATTAAAAATAAATGATAAATACCATTAAATTTATATAAAAATATTAATAATAATAATAATTTTAATAACAATACCATTTTTTTTAAATTACCTTAGATTATGTACAATTGTTCATTACTTTTGAATTTTCAGCAAATAAGTGCCTTTTAAATTTAACTGTAGAAGTGAAATAAAATAATAGTTATCACAATGTAAAACATGTAATGAAATAAGGTAATACTGTAATGGGTTTTTGAATACATTTTGTAATTATAAAAGCATAATAGTAATATTAAAAATCTGGTGTGAAACACTCACACAACTTTCTCTTGCCAATATAAATAATTAACAATAAACCTAATAAATAAGTAATAAAACATTAGAAATAAACAAAAAACTAACCTCAATAAACATAACCTTATTTTAATCATGAGTAAAAGAGGCAAAATGAAAATCGAACTCAGTTTGGCCTAAAAATACGGAAAATCAATCTTTCACGCTCAACTAGGCTCTGTAGAGAAAAATGCTTTAAATGAAAGTTGTAGATCTTTTAATTTCCTATAAATTTTATTAGTTACACTTTTGTCGTAAAATGCATTCTAAGGCCGAAATCTTAAAAAAATCGATTTTTCACACGTTTTCGTGAGAAAAAAACATAAAATCGCTAATTACCGCTAAACTAAGCGTTATACAAAAAATGTTTGAAATAAAAGTTGTAGAATTTTACATTCTCTACAACTTTTATTATATAACGTTTTGCGCTAAAATGCATATTAAAGCCGCAATCTTAAAAATAAAATGTTTTTACGTAAAAACAGCCTCACGCAGAATTTCAGCAAACATGGCGCCTATCCTATCTTGTAGAGCATAAAAAATGAGTAAACCGGGCGATTTTAAAAAAAATCGTAGGACCAGTTTTTGAGAAAATTGCAAAAAAGTGAAAAATTATACGAATAAACTACAACTTCCGGTTGACCGAGTTTGATGAAAATGTTTGTGTCGGGTCCGGTAGTGGTATGTAACTTAAGTTTCAAGTTTCAAGTTTGTACGATGTTCCGTTCTTGAGATATTCTGTTCACACACACACACACACAGACACACACAGACTAATCGCTAAAAACATGTTTTTTGGGTTCAGGGGGTCTGAAAACGTATAGATCCGGTGAAAACTCGATTTCGAAAAATCAACATGAAAACAATACTTTCCTTCCTATATATTCATATAGGCAAGAGAAAGTAAAAAATACACTGTTTCGTAAACGAGACTGTGAGACCTACGGTAATGGGATCCGTACTATGCCGTACCTTACTGATTTCTCTAGTAGAATATACAGTTCTGTTTTTAAGTTCAACTGATTTCGACATAAGTCCAAGTGCTTACTTTTTTATTTGGTGATGATGCCTGCATAAGCCTTGGCTTGTGCATAGGTTGTGTTGTTGTTAAGGTCATCAGCCGAAAGGCTGGTTTGAACCTGTAGAGGTTTTACTAAGTAAAACGAAGAGTGAAGTGGTTTACCATGCCTTCCTCACTGAGTGGAAAAGTACGCTTATCAGCAAGCCGGGCCCTCTGAAAAGCACATATTTTCCACTCTGCAAATGACACCTTTACTTCATTCACCACAGGGTCTGGCTGTATAATGAAATTCATTACTTTCAGAGGAGATAATTCTGATTAGTGTCTCTTACACCCCTACTACTTCTTCTGTTCTTACACGATTCAGTCATTTAATTGGCTGACCGTGTGATAAGAAACAGAACTATTTATTTTAGCCCTGCAACGAACAGACTGAGTGTACATAATTTGACACTCCACCTATGTGCATAGGTAGTAGGTGATAAAGATGAAAAGTGTCAGACCTGGCCGGTAATCGAACCTGGGATCCCGGTGTAGAAGCCGCTTGTACTTGGACATTGTATTGTTCATTAAAACAAGTTATGTTTTATCTGTAACTTACTTTCTAATGAAGTAATTTTCTTACAATAATAATTTTACAATTGACCAACGACTAAATTCTGTGCTTACTTGTTTATTAATTATATGAATGATATTAACACAAATATAATTATAGTTTATAAAGGCTGAATTATAGCTAAATAGTAACGTGGATTGGTTAAATACTAGTAGTACTGAGAACCAATTCAGATTTGTTAGGTGGTAGCAACTTAGTTCATGAACATATTTTTTTTAAAACTGGTGCTTATTTTATAAAATAATGGATCGGAATGTATTGGAACAACTTCTAACGAAAGAGAAGTTCTGTTTTGGTTTTGAAGTCGATGCCTTCGTTCCTTCTAAATAGCGGACCTGTTGCGATGAGTTATTTGATGGACCGCTTGAATGGAGGGGAGAACCAGTTCTCTACTCCTTCTAGTAACTACTTCTTTCTCCGAGCGCATCATCTATTCTTAATCCTAAGTTCTTCCTTCCGTCCTTCCATTAACTACCAACGATTTATGTAGGTACTTAAAATACCTTCTCGTCTTAACTGGTAAAATACCAATCCTACAAATTTTACAATTGAGCAATTATTGTTACACTTTTTCACATTCCCGTGCGTCAGAAGTGACAATTCTGATTCATGTTCAACTTTTTTTTTAAAATCATGAAGTAAAAAAAACAATTATCTGTAAAGACTTATTTATGTTAAACTGAAGATACGCCTTCCACCCAAAAGAAACGCTGAATTTTTATTTACTAACCCAACATCCACTTTAAACATACCTATTAATAATTTTTTGAGATAAGTTGAAGCTGCTGCTACAGCTTGGTCTTTGGCAGCTACTATAAATTTAACCTGTCAAGATTTCCAGGCCTTTGCCGTAAATCGAACCCGGTATGTTTCACATTGTAGTCTAGCTCGGTTTTCGAGAGTAAACGAATATCACGTATAAGCCAGTGTAGGGAATTTAAAAATTTAACCATAAAACTTTAGTATGCCTTAATTATATTTAAATACATATTTGATCCAGGCATAGCATATAGCCTTCCATTTGTTATCATAGTCCAAAAATATAAAGAATTATTTACAAACTTGTTGTGATTTTCAACTTTAAACGGTTAGTGAATAAAAACATAAATTTTTGTTTCGTGTTCTTTACTTTTTTGGCCACCTTATAGACGTACTTGACTGTTAAGATATGGAGTTTCATTCCGGCTGCACAGTGTCAGTTAATTCAGTGTTTCCCGGACTGTGGGTCTGGGAAACACGCGGGATTGCACGTAATTTTGGCGAAAAATTATAGAATACGTGGTGGCGCAATGTTCACTTCTCCCTACGGAAATGGAAATTGTGAAAAATTTTAACTTCTATTACTAAGTTGGCTGGTATTCCATGTTGTTACCAGATGAACGATTGAAAATTATGAACGGGATAATTTTAAGATCCGGTTACACTATTTCCGTCAGCAAATCTGGAGGTTTTCTAGTTAGCATTTCCCTAAAACAAACCAAATGTCATTTTAATTAAGCATTTAAAATTCCTCCCCATACCCTAACACCATGCACATTCAGATCTACTTTGATTACACTATGAGTATTTTACTCATACACACAATTGTGTCGGTTAACAGAAAATTGATTGCAAAAGGTATGATATGCATCATCTTCATTACAAACATCACTCACAGACTGCAATCGCCTGACGTGACCATCCTCATGGATAGTGTGGAGTAATAATGGATAGTACGACTTAAATTTTGTTTAAGTCTTTGTGCGCATCTTTGTGATACAATTAGTTCAAAAGAAGCCTTCCGAATCGATTTAATAGGACTGGGTACAAAACCTTCAGCAACGTTTTGTAGGGTTTCAAAATTGTGGCCGATCAAAATTTTGTGCATTCTTTAAACGTTTCCAGTTGTTTCAAATCCCTATTTAAGTTTCGTAAATATTGCAACGACATACCTAAACCAGGCACGTAGGTTCGGATGAGTCTGGTGATGTTTTTGGGGTGGGTTGGCTGAGTCTCGAGAATCGAACCAGGGACCCGCGGAATATTAGTCTAGTATGAAATTTAAGATTTCTGTTGGAGGGGCTGAAGCCCCCAAGCTTCTTTACTACGTGCCTACCTGGATCATAGCACCAAATTCGTTGTGATTTACAGTGGTATTTTTATTTTGCCTACTACTTTTGCTACTACTGCAGCACGTAAAATCGTTATTCTGTTGTGAACATTTTAAGATATTGCAAAACATTATTAGGACCACTCGGATATTAACAACAGACAAACCCTAACAACACTAACAAAGGAATATAATACGCGCTACTACCAACTTATTGAAAGAATAACCCAATGGATAGGGAAAGTGACATGTGCTACTCTGTACAAACAGCCTAAGATTAAAACAATCTTTGCATCATAAAAATCTAACCCATCCATTCTTTATTTGTATCTCAAAATTTGTTATTTGGATCTCAAAAAACTTTTAAACGGGATAGATCTCTTGACAATGAAGTTCATAAATCAACATCGTTATTAGCTAAAGCCAGTGATCGCCAGCTGATCGCGTCCGGGCCGCAAGCTCTAGAGAACAATTTTTTGTGTATGCAGATTTTATTTTCGTCTGTGATGTAAATTTTTCAGTTTAGGCTCTGTGTATGTTGAGAATAACTGGTGATGTCAGTACGACATATAGGCTACTTAAGTTTCCCTGAAGAGAGTTATTGCTTGCTAGACAAGTTTACAGCCGCGATCAGGCTGAAAGCAACTCGTGATAGTGCTGCGCTACAAAATACAAAAAACTACAACTTTTGTACACGGGCCTATAGCCTAGTAGTTTGAAACTGTTATTTTATTGCTTAAACCTTTCAAAATCAACAATTACTATTAAGATTAAATATGATAGTCGTATCTAAATTTGTAAAGTCGGCAGAGGCCGAAGTAGCATTGTTTTCCGGACCGTGGCAGTCTCATCAGATTTTCAAATGGAGCTTGATCAAATTTAGCTGATGACCATTGGGCTAATCCATTAATATATTTCAAACCAAAAACTGTTCGTGGCTTTTACGTTAACGCGACATTTAATGATAATTAAAAAAGATAAAACTCCGCCAACGGTGTTTCGTAACACCGCCGGTTGCAAGCCCGGGGCCTCATCCAGCAAATGGTGAGGAAGGAGGAGCAGGAGGAGTAACAACCTCGTTAAACAACCAAGGACCATCTGGCTCCGGATGGCAGCACCTTGTAAGGGCCCCTACCTAGGGTTACTAGGCGAACATGGTCAACGACCTTGATGGCGGACGAAGAAGTAATTCTCAACGGCAGAGAGGGCGGAAGAACCTAGATTGGCGACTCGAATGAAAGGCCCTGCTGGCTTGGAAGCAGTAAAGTAGCAGCCCTACTACCAAGCTTAACCTGTGCAGCGTTCGTATCGCGGCCAGGGGATTTATAAATTTACTGGCGAACTCATAAACAGCCTCGGATTTAGGACAGGAAATTGCGGTAACACTAATGGAAATGTCAAAAGAAAGAAATTTGGAATTGCGGATACACTAAAATTGGCTACATGGAATGTTAGGGGACTGTCAAGTAAGGAGCATGAATTAAATATAACTCTAAGGGAACAGAAAGTGGATATAGCAGTGATTACGGAAACAAAGAAGAAATTACAGGGAACAAAAGATTTGGAGGATTATTGGATGGTTTATAAAGGAGTTCCACAGAGTAGGAGAGCATGTGCAGGAGTGGCGGTTTTGGTTGGTAATAGATGGAGGGATAATATATCGGATTATACGTATATAAATGAAAGAATGATAAGTGTAAGGTTTAAAATAGAGAGAGGTCATCTAACAGTGATAGCAGTTTATGCACCTGATGAAAGTAAAAGAGAAGAAACAGGTGGTTTTTACGATGACTTACAGAAGGTTCTGAATAAGACTAACAAGACAGACCATGTTGCCATCGTTGGAGATTTTAATGCTAGAGTTGGCAACATTCCAATTACAGGAGCAATAGGTACATTTGCTGAGACAGTAATGAATCACAATGGGCAAAAATTGAGGCAATTTGTTTCCTTCAATGGTCTGAAAATTACTAATACATTTTTTAGGAAGAAAGATATACATAAATTTACTTGGAGCGCGAGAGGTTTAAGATCAGTAATAGATTATGTAATAGTCAATGATAAGATGAAAAGCCTGGTGCAGGATGTAAGAGTCTTTAGAGGGTGTAACATCTGTAGTGATCATTATTTACTGGTAAGCAAAGTGGTCATACTGAGGAAATGGAAAGCAATCAAAAAGTGCTAAAAAGAAAAAGATGAAGTATATAAAGTACACCTGCTACAAGAAGACAGTATTAGAAGTTTATACCAGAAAAGATTACAGGGACACCTCTTGGAGATGCCAACTGAGGAAGAAATAGACATTGAATGGGATAATATAAGGTCTTGTATTCAGAAAGCTGCAACTGAAGCACTGGGGAAGAGGATAAAGAGAAGAAGTAGAAGAAGGTTGGGTATTTGGAACTCGGAGATAGCAGAAGCAATTAGTGAGAAACAAAAATCTTATCTGAACTTCTTACAAAAGAAAACACTGGAAGCTAAGATAGAATACACCCAGAAAAGGAACTTTGCAAGAAAGATTGTAAGAACAGCTCAACAAGATTCATGGGATAGGTTCATAAATGTTGTGGAAAATGATATATATGGTAGGCAGCAATGTGCTTACAAGATAATGAAATCCTTAAATAGAGAAGAAAGAGATAACGCTTCATTGAATCTCATTCCTGATGAACAGTGGAAGCAACATTACAAAGACCTGTGGTGCTCTGAAAATGCTACGAATAATATAAGTATGAGGGAATGGGACAGTATGTCAGTAGACCCAATAACTATGGAGGAGCTACAAGTAGTATTAAAAAGTGTTAAGAACAGGAAGGCTACAGGAATCGATGGATTGAATGGAGAATTGTTTAAGTGTGGTGGTGTATTGTTGGAACTCAGAATTTTACATCTGTTGAATGATTGTTGGAGGAAGTGCAAAATCCCGGAATCATGGAATAAAGCGGAGGTAATTTCTCTTTTTAAAAAAGGAAAGAGGAATGATTGCAAAAATTACCGTGGTATTAGCTTACTAAATGTGGGCTATAAGATATATTCGAAAATAATTAATAACCGATTAAAGAACATAGCTGAAGCAATACTACAGGAAGAACAAAATGGATTTAGATCTGGCCGCTCATGCTCTGATAACATCTTCTCAGTGAGAAGAATAATAGAGAAAAGAAGAGAATTTAACCTAGAAACTCATATGGCATTTATTGACTTCGAAAAAGCGTTCGATCGAGTAGATAGGAATAGGCTCTGGAAGATTCTGTGGAGGAAAGGTTATCCCATTCATCTAATAAACACAATCAAAAGTTTATATAACGATACGCAAATAGTGATAAATACGGGTAAAAAGAGACTAACAGAAATGAAGATTAATCAAGGAGTGAGACAAGGGTGTAGTTTATCACCCACTTTATTTAATATATATATTGAC
Source organism: Catonia carolina (assembly GCA_035578175.1). NCBI lineage: Eukaryota > Metazoa > Arthropoda > Insecta > Hemiptera > Achilidae > Catonia > Catonia carolina. The sequence goes on along the minus strand of JAQMRL010000001.1, from coordinate 69,590,688 downwards.
CACATTCTTAGAATTTGGAAAGGTAGAGTTAATCCGGGAATTAGATTAAGTGATGACGACTACCTAAATGTTTTACTATTTGCGGATGATTTATGGATTGTGCAGGAAAATGAAGAAGAACTCCAAAGATCAGTGTACACGCTGAACGAATTGTGCAAGGAATATAATTTTAGAGTTTCCGTAAAGAAATCAAAAATAATGGCGTTCACTGGTAACTATCCTACGAGGTCCAAAATTGTGATCGATAATGATATACTAGAGCAAGTATCACGGTGTAATTATCTAGGTTGTGACCTTAGTTTCATTCAAGAGTTTGATGTAGAAAGGAAAGTTGGGAAATTCCAGGCAATTTGTGGTAATATTAGTAGAACCCTAGGAAATAAAACACGGAAAGAAACCAGACTAAAATTTTATAAAGTGATGGCTGCCCCAGTACTATTATATGGGAGCGAATCGTGGGTCAGTACAAGACCACAAGAGAGTAAAATACAGGCTGCGGAAATGAGGTTTCTAAGAAGAACGATGGGTTGTAGCCGGAGAGACCAACTAAGGAACGAGGCTATACGAAGAGAACTGAATATCTACAATCTGAATGAAAAGGTGAAAGAATATAGATCGAAATGGAAAGACCACGTAGAGAGAATGTCAAATGAAAGGGTTCCCCTCAAAGTTTTAAAGTACAGACCGGAAGGGAGGAGAGATGTGGGGAGACCACGCAAGAGATGGGAGTGATTGTTGTAAAAATCATATAAAGACATAATGTAACAAAACAGGAAAATATATATAAAATATATAACTTAAATGTTGTGTAAATACATAGGAAAAGGAAATTGAGTTGAATTTTGCTGTTATGAGTCGGAACAGGCGCAAGCCTAATCCTTGTTTGTAAGAAAAGAAAAAAGAAGAGATAACAAGGAGTTAAATATTGTAGAGTAATTTAACAATAAATTTACAGTTTGCACTCCAAGAAATATGGTTATTGATTAATTTTTATCAGGATTAAATTTTTTATTCGCAATTTTTTCTCAAATTGTTCGTAATAGTTATTTTAAATTTATTATTCTCAGATGAATTTTCGGATCTCTTTAGTTAAAGTCGGATCAACAGCTTGGCCATTAGCGACTACGTTGGGTTACGGAAATGGAACTAGATTTTAATTTGTTATAATTTCTAGACCGTAGCCAGGAATCGAATTCGGAACCTTCCGTTTCACGAGCTAGTCACGAGGCTCGCGTGCTAGCCACGGAGGCGACCACATTTATAATTTTGTTTGAAGTTTTCAAGGTATTGTAATAATAATTCTTTATTGTTAAAAATTAATTTTGAAGTTAGCCGCCTCTCCGGCCTAATAGTTGGGATGCTAAACTTGAAAGCAGAGGTCTCGGGTTAGATCCCCGGCAATGGCCTTGAAACTTATACGTTCAAACCCACTGTTCATTTACCCAAAGAAGTCGCTAATGATCAATATGTAATATGTTCTTTATATTTACAATATTAAGTTACGTATCGTTTATAAAAATTACGCCGCTGTTAGTGAATGTTTTTACTTGGGCAGACACGCTATTCTTATTTTGTAATTAATTTATTAACGAAATTTATCTGCTTTGTGTTTCTGTGATACCTCAATGCGCTTTACCCGTTTATTGTATTCTTAAGTAGTCACTTATCCGTTTTAAAACTTTTATTCCGCATTTAATTCTAGCTACTTTTGTCGTCACTCTCTCTCTCTCATATTCGCACTCTCTCACACCCATTATAGTATTTTTTTAATGCTAAATAAGTAATGACTGTAGAACTTCTAACTGATGTGTTTTTAGAAAATATAACAAAGAAATACAACGACTAACACCAACACAGCACCCTGCGGCGTGAGATTCATTACAGGTATAGTGTTATGATGAAGTGTAGCCGTAAACACGGCCGTAACCGATGCGAAGCAGCGCTCGCCATAAAGCGATACAGACTGCCAAGTGCATAAATCAGCATTCTAACCACTTCTATCTCCTCATTCACTTCGGTAATTGAGCACCACCCTCCTGCTCCAGTCCACTTCATCAGTCTCCTCTATCGGTCGAATGATCCTGAAGGAGTTAAAGCGGCTCAAGCAGCCTAAGTCAAGAGCGAGATAGTAAAAGAGTGGTTCAGTACAGCTCGACATGTGATTACAGGTTTTGTAACGACCTCCAGTTCTCTACTACAACCTAACCAAGCGTACCGTGATAAAGTAAATTCAACTGTGGAATTTCCAATTACTTTAGTAACAAACTAAAATATAATGTTCTCTAATTTGCCTTGTCAAATAATTATTTTTAAAGTGATTTACCTCTTTACGTTTTAATGGTCTAGTTCACGGTTGTAATTAAAAACATAATGCACTATTTTTACATCAACCGTGTGTGTATACTGCATTATGTGCAGCATGAACAATGACGAAACCTTTGAGTTTTTACAGAACAATCTACTTCTTTATTTACTGGTCTTTTAATTATTCATTTACGTCATTAATAAATTTACTTAATATCCCACCATTGTATTTTTCTTTGTGTTGATGTTTTCAAGTTTTGTTAACAGTTTAGTCATTAGCTATTACTGTATGTTGTGTAGCACGATGATGGCTGACCAGTAAACTTGACGGAACTGTATACAGGTACGGTGTGAAATTCTTCCGGGGCCTAGCCAAAAATTGGACCTGGATCATCAGCGTCTTAATAGTATACACACAATTTGCTTACACATTAGTTTTGGATATCCATTCATAATTCCATACCAAAGCTGTGATATAGCGAAATTTTGTAAAAATAATGCTACTCTACTGTTAAATTTTTGATGTAGAATCCGAAAATGAGGTCGCCCAACCAATATAGCGTGACGCCGAATTAACAATAGATTTGAAATTTTGAAATCCCATTTTTGACCCCAAGGACTTAAGCGACCGACTCTACTGTGCGATTTTCAAATTCTCCACTTCAAGAAGTATAGGCCAACCTATTTTGATTCATCCACCTTTTTCTTGGGTCCTCCAGGCGGATCAAAAACCGACTTAATTTTCGGAAGCATTATGATTACGGTGACTAATTGAGGGAAACGTTTCCAAGAACATTCGTTTGTTTCTACTGGAAGTAGCGTGCCGGATAAAAATAATTGAAATCAGCTGGTAAACAATAGGGAGTAGAACTGTTCAAGATGACACTGTGAAGGCTACGCTAAATATTTTTCCGATTTTCATGATAACCCTGTGCTAGGAGGTGCTCAAGATGGTATGAGCTATTTTGAGCTCAGCAGTCATCTTAGAGATCGACTGGCGTGATACTGTCGGAAAAGTTTTAAAATGGCTGATTGAGGTTCAGGAGTGAAAAGTTTCGGATTTCATCATTTTCCTAATACCTAATTTTCCGAATACTGATGATTACTTTTGCAAAACGTCAGGTCTGTAGCTGTGGTAGATTTTTATCGGAATTTTTAATTAGTTAGGTGAAAAATAGGCGTTTTTGCCTACTGTAAAGAAACAGGAGCCCGTGGAGAAAATTGACGAACGAGAGCCGTAGTTGATCCTTGGGACCACACGAATGCTCAATAACATTGGGGGTTTTTTTTAAATAACTGCGGCTCCTCCAATTGCCGCTAACAGACATAAATATGGAGTAAATTCAACCTTTATTTACCGCATCTCGGCTCGATATCGGCTGAGTCCGAATTTCATCAAGATATCACTTCTGGTTTAAAAATTATTGAAAGAATCCCGTTTTGGCATTATCATGTATAGCCTAATAAAAAATGTATTCAATTTAAAAAATAGGCACCAGATCGGGTAGCCATTGTAGAACAAGCTTCAATATTAGTTGCGATACCTGAACGTCGTGGTATATTTTTTACCACTACATCAAGGGATAAAGGGGAGAGAGAGTAAAACAAACAACTAAAATTTTCTGTCTAAGGTGATTCATCATTCACTATTAATTAAAAAAACAGAAAAAATCTGGTGTGAAACACTCACAAACTTTCTCTTGCCAATGCAAATAATGAACAATATAACCTAACATTAGAAATAAACAAAAAACTAACCTCAACAACATAGCATATTTTAATCATGAGTGAAAGACGCAAATTGAAAATCAACCTCAGTTTGGCTTCAAAATACGGAAAATCACTCTTTCACGCTAAACTAGGCTCTGTAAAGAAAAATGCTTTAAATAAAAGTTATTGATCTTTTAATTTCCTATAAATTTGATTATACACACTTTTGTCGTAAAATGCATACTAAGGCCGAAATCTTTAAAAAAATGAGTAAAAAATTTTTTACTCGTTTTCGTGAGAAAAAAAACAGAAAATCGCTAATTACGATTCTCCGTTCTTAAGATATTCTGTTCACACACACACACACGCGCGCGCGCGCGCACACACACACACACACACACCAATCGCTAAAAACATGTTTCTTGGATTCAGGGGGTCTGAAAACGTGTAGATCCGGTGAAAACTCGATTTCGAAAAATCGACATGAAAACGATACTTTCCTTCCTATATATATTAATTTACGCTAGAGATAGTAGCCTATAAACCAAAAATGCTACGATTGGCCAACTCTTCGTTGTACGTCGTTGGATGCGAAGAAATGTTTCGGGTCTTCTCCGTTTCATGTATGCCACTATTAAATCCTAATTCCCTGAAGATTGCACACTTGTTAATTTCTTCCACTCCCTGCCTTACTGAATACTCATACTGAGACACACACACTCACGCACGCGTACACACGTCCTTCCAAGTCCCACTATATAGTACTATGTTACACATTCTGTTGTTTTATTTCTAATTTTGATTATTTTATTTCGCTATTACTACATTACTATTATGTTATATTTTTTAATTAGGTATTTACATTGGGAAGAGAAAGACGTGTGAGTGTTTCACATAGACCTATTTTAGCTGTCACATCTTCTGGGATTATGCAATAACCCCCTTTCCTGAAGTAACTCTGCAGCAACTTCCTCCGTCGGAATATTATTAAGTAACTCTACAAAATTCGTTGTAGACTGTTTAGTAACCAAATGTGAAACGGGAGTGGAGTTGACATTACGCAGGAATATTGCTAGTCAGATTGGTGCGCTAGACGCAGGAGTGGGAGAAGTGTGAACCCTTCAGGGAATTCGGATTTGTTAGTGGCATACAGAAAACTGAAAACACAAATTTTTTTGAAAACTCTTTTCCCTGTTACTTTTTCCCCTGTTCGTTGTAACCGGTCGTAACTAAGATGGTTTTGTTATTACACTATGAACATACAGTATTAGTAAATTGTATGATTGTGATTGACGTAGGTTTTTTGTAAGCTTGTCAGTTTTAAACATTTCTGGCAGCACGCCTCAAAATGTTTACGTGAACTTAATAGCGCTGCTGGTTATAAATATTTCAACTACTATTCATTATAAAATATTAATAACGGGATATCTGTATCCTAAAATCGCTGTTCACATTATGTGCAGTCCACAAGAGTGCCTCTATTGTAAAAAGGGTGTGTTTCTTCAGAACAGTACTAGTACCTGTTGCTTACAACTAACATAAAGAATAATGTCACCATTCAAAATGACAAACACGCATTCGTGCGCCATTTTTAAAGAATAAATGGTGTGAATGGGTGCGTCGTAAAAATATCATAAATTATCATACAGTATTTAATTTACGATAATTTAAAATAACAGTTTTTCAACACAATAATGGTCTTATTTTTTGTGAACAACTGTAATATATTAATAAATTTACTACAGTGTTTCAAAAATGTAATATGAAAAAGGATTTAGAACCTTTAAAATTTTCAAAAATTAAAATCTATTTAAAAAATTCATATTTAGTAATAGCAAGTACAAAAAAGTTACAGCTATTAATTAAAATTTATATAATTTCAGGACAGAGCTAATACTGATTTGTGTACACAACATGTGTAGTACAATTCTCGAGGCTCCGCCCAAACTGCAACAATATTAAGATTTTTTTTGAAAATTGTAACGTGAAAAATAAATAAAATTATGTTAATAAATTCGGTTTCCAAACGTATTCGTGGTTATGGTCGAACATTTTAAATTTGAAGCATCCATTTTTAAAACTTTTAGCCTAGTTACTTACTTCTCAACCTCAATCCGTGCCGTGAAGAGCAACAAGTGAGAGCTTGTTCAGCTCAAGTCTTGTAAGAAGATGGGTTGGCTACCCCTTGGAGTTGGTGACATCAAGGGACTACCACCTGGTCGCTCGAGAATAAGATTAATTGAAATTTGGAGGTTTCTTTATTACGTATTTACGAGAGGTTAGGTAAAGGAGTGTTACGTTATTGGTAATGCCCCCATAGTAGCTGAAATTAACAATTTCATTAACGAAAAACATTTAGTTTAAAGTTGTTGCTGTTTAGATCAATAGCCGAAGGGCTGGTTTGAACCTCTTGATGTTTTACTAAGTAAAACGAGGAGTGAGGTGGTTTACCTATCCCTTCATCACTGAGTAGTAAAGTAGCCTATGCTTATCAGCATGCCAGGCCATCTGTAAAGCATCTACTCTGCACCCTGCAAATGACACTTTCACTGCGTTCAACCACAGGGTCTGGCTATATAATGAAATTCATTACTCCAGAGGAGATAACTCTGATTAGTGTCTTTTACACCTCTACCTCTTCTGTTCTTAAATAGTTTAGTTATATAATTTGCTGACCACGTGATAAGAAACAGAACTATTTTTTGTACCCCTGGAACTAGCAGATCGAGTGCAAATAATTTAACATTCAACCTACCTGTTATGGGCGATTTGTATAAAGGTTGGGGTTGAAATTAGGGGTTGTACTTTAAATAAACCTGTAGAACGGTAAGTGAAATATCTTTACAGCGTATTGTAATATGAATACACTGAAAAATGATTCCCTACCGTTGATTTTTTATTAAGTTTTTCTTAAATCACATAGACAACTAGACCATTAGCGACTACTTTGGGTTAATGAACGGGGTGGGTTTGAACTGGTATTAATTTTCCAGTTCCTGGCCGGCAATCGAACCCAGGACCTTCCGCTATGCAGCGTAGCACTCTTACTACTGCGCACGGACGCGAATACTTTTAATTTGAAAACCATTTACTGTATTGTGGGGAGTTCCTTACAATTCGGCCGGCCCTTTGGCGTAGTAGTTAGCGCAACTGGCTTCTATTAGGAACGTATGAATTTTATTTTAGTACAATTTTTTTCTTTGGTTTAATAGATTGTGTTGAAATCATTTGACTTGTATCATTTAAATTGTTAACAAGAAAATTCTGATAACCAATGAAAATAATTCGTTGGCTTGCCTGGTTGAAATCGACTACTAAGTCGATTCCTCGCTTGCTACGAAAATTATAATTATGTATCTTATTTTATTTTCTAAAATTATTAAAAACCACAAGAAAGGGTCAAAAAATAAGTAAAAACACTTATAAATTGAGAAGTAGTACTTTCGTGGCTTTACCGCATCATCAGGTCATCACAACACTTATAGACAATTATAAAACTCGTAACATTTATTTTTTTAGAGATATAAACCTGCCGTTTGTCATGACAATTACAGGAATGATTTTATCTTTAAATTTTCGTAAATTGATTATTAAAATTTTATTTAATCTAGGTATTAATTTTTCAAAATTAATCGATAAAATCATTCGTGTAATTGTTATGACATGCAGAGGAGGTTTACATTTCTAAAAAAATAAATATGATATAATTGTTAAGCTGACGATGTGGTAATACCAAAAACTTTCTTCTCAATTGGTGAGTGTTCTTACTCATTCTATGACCGTTTCTGGTGGTTTGAATAATTTAAAAACATAAAATAAAAAATTCCTTGAACAGTGGATATATGCTACAATGTTTTAACAAATTAATTATAATATATTGTACTTATACCTGGTAGGAATGATGTCCTTAAAACAAGCCAGACATAATATGCGTCTATAATAATGACCTCAACAATTTGTTCGATTTAATTTACCACTAATTTCTCATTGAGGTCTGATTGTAATGTGTAGATCACCTTAGTTAGTATTAGTGGTGATTTTGTATTGTAATTGTTATTAAAATAATAGCATTAGTGATGGAAATTCAATCGCAGGTGGGTTTGTTACCCTACTGTAAAATAGATTAGTGTATTAGACTCTGTGTGTTTACTTTTGACGGTATTTTGCAGAACTGGTAAAATATCTGTTTTTATATAAATATTGTTTTTATCTTAAATACAAAAATTATACCGAATTCAAAGTTCTACCGCCTTTTATCCGTAATTTAATATTACCTAATCTATAAGTTCTATTTTCGGTTCGTGTATCACAACTTTTCGACTTTCGTGAACGAATGTTAACATGTATATACCAAAAGAAGCCAATAACACCCATTCAAAAAATACACTGACTACATGAAACTCCCATCCTCCGTCTTGTTGTTGCCATTTTTCAGTAGTTGAACCTTTGTACAACCTGCTTGCCAATACACCAAAAGTCGTCATCAAAGTTTCGGACAGTACGCTGATTGTAGTTAAGATTACTCTTAAAATAAATATCCAACCCGATTTTAAATTGTCTTTCAATAAATATGTGATTGTAGTTTGAGTAATAAAATAAACATTGGTACAGAAAAAACACAAATACCCCCCTCCACCATGATACATTCTGTATTTCCAATCGTCTTGAACGTTTGCAATAATAGTCAATCCAAACATAGCAACCGTCGCAAAAAATAATCCTACTCTATTCAAAGTTGTTAGTGTTTTCAGTTTTTCATCTTGTATTTCTCCTATTTGTTTTGCTATTAAAAACTTTAAGTAAGCCAATACTGTAAATGAAAATGCACACACATTTAGTGCTTCACCGAAAAAAAAGCTGAGTGGTCTTTCTTTACCGGCAGAACTTATGTACGATAACACGGGTACAACTTTGTCGGTTAGCACAGCTACTACGTATACTAATACGCACGTTACAAATAGGAGCGTTACACTTGTTATAACTACAATTGATAGCAATGTCGACATAACCACTATGCGTAATCGGCTACAAGCAAACTCTTTGATATATTTTGAAACTGTAATCAATGTAAACATAATCTTGTTTACTTTCGTATCCATGGAAATAAACTTTTTGATTGCATTTAAATTCACTGGGAAAATAATTTTTTACTTTCTGTTGCCTATATGAATTTATAGGAAGGAAAGTATTGTTTTCATTTAGATTTTTCGAAATCGAGATTTCAGAAGATATACACGTTTTCAGACCCCTGAATCCCAAAAACATGTTTTTAGCGATTGGAGTGTGTGCGTGTGTGTGTGAACAAAATATCTCAAGAACGGAACATCGTACGAAGTTGAAACTTGAAACTTAAGTTAGGTACTACTAGAGGACCCGACACGAACATTTTCAACAAAATCGATCAATTGGAAGTAGTAGTTTATTCGTGTCATTTTTCACTTTTTTGCAATTTTCTCTAGAAAATAAAACTAAATTTACTAAAGTTCAGGGAGTTTATATGATGGCGGTTTCAGACAACAGTAAATCCTATGTGATTTAAGTGTTAGTTTCTAACGTATTAGATATAGATTTTACGTATTTTAAAGGCCAACTGAGGTTGATTTTCATTTTGTATCTTTCACTCATAATAATTAAAATTAGTTTTTTTGTTTATTTATTATGTTAGGTTATATTTTTAATTATTTGCATTTTTTTTAAATTTTTTTTTTAACTATTTTTAATTATTTGCATTGGCAAGAGAAAGTTGTGTGAGTGTTTCACACCAGATTTTTATTTTAAATGTCGTGTCAAAAATAATACTATCTGGAACGTAAAAATTCGTTACTAACTCACGCTTTACAAATTACGTTTTACTTATGTGATTCATCTGCTTTTTAAATACAGTACCAGCCAACACTTTTTGTAGGAGCCCAAATTCGTTTCCCGATACTTGTGAAATTTACTTTTAGTGCGAGCAATTGACAATTATTTCAAAAGTGCTGAAGTGTATTTTCTCTTAGTATCTACCTTCTCTAGTCCAGGAATCATTTCTGATGTAATTTATACGCAAATTTCTTCCAGAGTTCAAACCTTTCATCGTGCAATTGTTTATATCAACGTTGGAAGAGCCCGGGATAGGTTCGGAGGCTTTCCTATTTTTCGATATAGTGATGAGTTTAATAAATATATTTTCGGTTTTCCATAAGTTAGTTTCAGGTTGATATCGTTTAATTAAATAAACCAGTGAAGGACCTCTATAATGGAAAACCTACAATTTCGCTAAAATTTATTAATTCTAAAATAAATGCTTCTCAGCATTGTAGTCCGTAATCGACGGACTAAACGTACCAACCTATTTTGAAACATTGTGCTGATATGCACGTTGTAAGTAAAAGACTGGAAAGGGCGGTGTATCTTCGGAAAGGCAATTAATTTAAGAAAATAAAATAAGAGGCGGACACGCTGACAAGGGAAACGTTGTTATTATGTACCTAGTTTAGATATTCCAAGTCAAACAAGGGGCGGGATACCAAGGTATGCATAAGCTACAACTATTATTGCCTGGCTCGCTAGCTGGCCAGCTAGTTAGTTATTGAAGAGCGCCCGAGGGTTCAGAAAACCTGGTACAGTGTTGCCAGACTGATTATTCCATGTGATTACTGTTTTCGGTAGATTTTTGTTGGTTTATGTTCTAATTCCTAAAAATTGTTTTGATGTACAATAATTCAATATAAGTTGTTCATTTAAGTAAAAAAAAAAAAAAATATGCGTCGAACATGTGTGTACTTAACAGTTGAAGTTTAACAGATTATTTAGTTTTGTCACCGTATATTTTACTTATTAAGTACCTATTTTATTTAATATTTTTAGAAATAATTTTGTGTGAATTAATTTTTTGTTTAAAAAGTACAACGGTCTGGTATCACCAATCACATTCTGTGGCCAGCTGTTTAATTATTGATGAGTATGAATGTTTGTTTGACGCATTACCTTGCATTGCATGTTCGTTTGACGAATTAAGTAAATAATTTTTTATTTGCATACTGAATTGAAATATACTTTTCATGCGGCAAATCAATAATTGAATAAAAAATTGGAGGTTTTATTTTAATCCAGGAATATAAAAAAAAATGTTCTGGCGTTTTTCTGGAGGAAACAAAGAAAGTTATAGAAATCGTTGATCAAAACAGCTTAATTAAATAGAAAACAAAAACCCTTTGGAATCAAAAAAAAAGTTTAATCTCAATCATCAGAATGTATTCATTACTCCATGCATAACATGCATATTTATTCATCATGTTCATTAATGTTAGGTATAACATTCGTCAAATAACAGATTTGGGATAAAAAAAAGACACGTGAGGATCAGCATATCTGGTTCTCAATAACTTCTTGTCTTTTCAAAGAAAAAGAAAATTACATTCTGTTCCTTAGATTTGACTGTTTGAACAGTAGCTACAGCCACATCCCTTTAATTTTTGAAAAAACCCTAATTAACCAGTTCAACAGCGTATTCATATAGTAGCTATAGTTTAGCCTATGTAACAGGCATAAGTAGATTGTCTTGTACAGATAGCTTTCTTCCCCAAGACAAACGTAAAACTGTCAAATAATTCGTTTCATCGGTAAAGACATATATTTAAAAGACTGATAGATTGTAAATAGTTCTAAATATTGTGAAATGTTATTAAGTAAACGACCTAAGAAAAAAAATCTATAATACAGCTATTGTAAGAAAAATCAATAGATGTTAAAACTTGTGAATGAAGGGTGTGATGTAACTAAAGCCATGTGCATGCATTTAAAACAAAACATTTTTGGGGTTACAAATAAAATTTAAAATGTCAAACGATACATAAAATACTGTACGTGTCAACAATGGTGAAATATTGAATGGTGTTGTTACGGTAGAGAGGTGACCATTCTGACCGGATGGACCTCATATACTTAATGTAAACATTTAATGTAGTAAATTATGATAGTTCGGACAGAAAAAGGGTTACATAAAAGATTTTGGAAATATATATACAAATTGTTAAAAATAATAAATCAAGAAATTGAGGGCCGTGACAGACAGTCAAAAATGTAGTTTAAAACTATCAGAAATAATATGAGACAGTTGAGTCTTTTTTCTAAATTAACAGAAAGAATGGTCAAAGTTTGGAGGGGGGCATCAAGAAACTGTATAAGGAGGAGAGGCCGTTAAGCGGGACCAACAATTCCCCGGGGACCCAAATTCTGTAATCTTGTTCTCCGAGCGATCAGGTGATCCTTTCACGACATCGTAAAACATCGTAATAACATTGTCAGCCTAGGTTTAATTAGTTGCACAAAATAAATTCTGTTATTATTATGTTAGAAAGAATTTGTTATTTTATTTTTCTAACTCTTAAATATTTATTACATGTGCTAGGATATTCTAGGTACAGTAGAATCTCGGTAGTCCAGCCGTGCAGTAATCTGGCACTTCCAGTAATCCGGCCCTTAAAATTTAGGCCTAAAAGTATGAAACCTCACCCAGGACAGATTTTGGTAAAATATTTAAATTGAATTAGGGAAATCAACTCGACCTAATTACGGCAGATTTAATAATATAACATGTAGTATGTTTAGGATTTGATTAAAGAAATGAATAAGCAGACCTTAATTGAAATTGTTAAATTGAATAATTTTTGGCCTTTTATCCATAACCCAGAACTGCGCCATACTCTATACTTCATGCTGAAGTGACAACGAAACGTAATTCTCAAAACACGAGCACCCCCACATCGCACTAGGCGATGTCAATAGCCGATAATTACCTATGTTTAGTACAATGACTACAGAAGTACTCAGCAAACCTTTTTGAATTAGTTTATTTAATTTAAAATCACATAGAAAACAATGCATATTCATTTTTTGTTTAAATTTATAGTATATATTCCAAAATTCCAACACATCCAGTAATCCAGCACCGCCTCGGTCCTGAACAAGCCGGACTACTGAGATTCCACTGTATTTCACATAATTTTCTAATTCTTAATTTTGAAAACAAGCTTGCGGCGAATTATTTTATTTTATACTGGTACAACTCCAAGAAAATTTCTACGGAGTGTGACCGGCTACTAACAGACATTTCTGCCTACATCTTGCATTAACGACTTCTTCTATTCATCTGCCGCATAGATTACGCGATTGCAGCCTACAGCTATGAACAACTCTTCTCTTTAAAAGCGTTCCTTTACTTTTCTTCTGAGGCTTTAAATGCACTTGTTGAAAAACGTTCTGAGATTGCGGTTTGAGTGTATTCATTAAAGTGGTTAAGAAGCTAGCAGGATTTCGTGGTTGTACTTAACAGAAACGAGTTTTATTATAATAGCGTAACATCCAGATAAACGGATGTTTTGTGTAACAATGATTGTAATTTGTTTTTGATTTATTGAAAGGCGTATCAACAGCTCCTTAATTAGCGACTGCTGCGGGTCATAAGACGGTGGGTTAAAGCTCATTGTAATTTCCAAATCATAGCCTGGAGTCGAACTCGGGAATTTCCACTTAGTAGTCTAACTACGTTAACAATTACGCCGCGGAGAGGGCCGATCATGTTTTAAAAACACTTTGTAAAAATTAACTTTATAACATAATACATTTTTTCTTCACATTTAGTCTTGTTGAAACACACTACCGAGTGTGGTTTTTATTTTAATTCTAAGGACATTACTCAGATTTTCTCGTCTTTGCTTTAAGTGTTTGTATTTATAAACTGATTGTAAAAGAAATACACTGTTACAAAAAAAAAACAACGTTATAACTAGCTAATGATATTGAATGATTACAGAATTAACAAAAAGAAATTGTTCAAGTAGGCCTACATTAAGGTTACCTGTTGTGTGTATGTAATAACTTGGTCCTTATCAGGGCCGTTAAATAGGGATCCCTTATTCAACGGCCCTGGGTACATATCCCTCATCAGATTTGTAATTTTTTGATCAACGAGATACTGCAATTTTTACTCGGTTTTTACTTTTACTTGTTCTGTTTGAAATATAGGCAAGGAACGTTGTGGTTTCATGTATATTTTTCAAAATCAAGTTATCACCAGAAATACACGTTTTCAGGCATTCTGAACCATAAAACCAGTTTTCTCGATCGGTGTGTGTGCGTGAGTAAACAAAATAGCTCATAAATGGAAAATCTTACGAAGAATTTACAATTGGGGACCCGACACGAACATGTTCATTAAAATCGGCCCAACGAAGTAGTCGTTTATTCGTGCGATTATCACCTGTTCACAGTTTTCCTACAAACGGCTCTTACAACTTTGATTAAACTCCTCTCATTTTATAATTTTTTGTGCTACTTGGTAAAAGTTTTTTTAAGATTGCGGCCTTAATATGCATTTTAGGAATAAAGTGTATATAATCAAAGTTATAGGAAATTTAAAACCTGCAACTTTTATTTCAAGAATTTTTCTACAGAGTTTAGTTAAACCTCCATTAAGTGATTTTTTATATTTTGCTCATCACAGTCAGAAGTTCAGCTGAAGTTGATTTTCATTTAAAGACATCCACTTATGATTAAAATTAAGTTTTGCTTTTCATTGTTTACATTAGCTAGAGGAAGTCGTCTAAGCGTTTTACACCAATTTTTTTATTTCGTTATAATTTTGAAGGTAACAACGGTCCTTAACGAGATTTATGTTCCTAATGGAGACAGAAGATACTAGATCTTTCGGATACTATTACCCAGTAAGGTTACTTGTTACAACAGCGTTGTTGTTTAGGTCAACAGCGAAAGGCTGGTTTGAACCTCTAGAGGTTTTACTAAGTAAAAACGAAAAGTGAGGTGGTTTACTATTGCCTTCCTCACAGAGTTAAAAGAATACGCTTATCAGCATGCCAGGCCCTCCGAAAAGCACCCACTTTCAACCCTGCAAATGACACCTTCACTTTATTCACCACAGGGACTGGCTGTATAGTGAAATTCATTACTCTCAGAGGAGATAACTCTGACTAGTGTCTTTTACATCTCTACCTCTTCTGTTCTTAAATAGTTCAATCATAATTGGCTGACTATACGATAAGAAACAGAACTATTTTTTGTAGCCTGGAACCAACAGATCTTGTGCAATTAATTTAACACTCCACTTGCCTGTTATGGGCAAGTTACAACAGCAGCATCATCTTAATCATTTTGTTTGTTTTCACCCATATGCATACTGCTTGTTGAGATTTTTCGAAATAACGTTTGAATACCGTTTAGGTTAACGTTTCGTAAAAGATCTTACAATTATTTTAATTAATGTAGGAAGAAACAATATAGAAAGGTTACTATCATAATAAAGTGTTTTGGCTCACGTATTTTTATTTATATATTTTTCTAGTTCAATAGATTATATTGTTTGGTTTTTTTTAGATTTATTATACTAATTTTAGATTGTGGTTTTTTAAAATAATTGTAAAACCTTAAATTTATACGTACTTAAAATTAGTGTAGATTTATATTAAAAGTTTTATTCAGTCTTTTTTGTTAAATTGTGCAACTTTGAATAGTTGAATATTTTTAAAGTCATGTATTGTTTACTTAGATTTATTAGATTTTAGAATGTATTATTTTAGAACTTGTTTTTACTTTCTCTTGCCTATATGAATATATAGGAAGGAAAGTATTGTTTTCATGTCGATTTTCGAAATCGAGTTTTCACCGGATCTATACGTTTTCAGACCCCCCTGAACCCAAAAAACATGTTTTTAGCGATTGGTCTGTGTGTGTGTGTGTGTGTGTGTGTGTGTGTGTGTGTGTGTGTGTGAACAGAAAATCTCAAGAACGAAACAACGTACGAACTTGAAACTTGAAAATTAAGTTCCATACCACTACCGGACCCGACACGAACATTTTCATCAAAATCGGTCAACCGGAAGTAGTAGTTTATTCGAGTAATTTTTCACTTTTTTGCGATTTTCTCAAAAACTGGTCCTACGATTTTTTTAAAAATCTCCTGGTTTACTCAATTTTTTATTCTCTACAAGGTAGGGTAGGCGCCATGTTTGCTGAAATTCTCGGTGAGGCTGTTTTTACGTAAAAACCTTTTCTTTTTAAGATTACGGCTTTAATGTGCATTTTAGCGCAAAACGTTATACTGTATAATAAAAGTTGTAGAGAATGTAAAATTCTACAACTTTTATTTCAAACATTTTTTTGTATAACGCTTAGTTTAGCAGTAATTAGGGATTTTCTGTTTTATTCTCACGAAAACGTGTGAAAAATCGATTTTTTTAAGATTTCGGCCTTAGAATGCATTTTACGACAAAAGTGTATATAATAAAATTTATAGAAAATAAAAAGATCTACAACTTTTATTTAAAGCATTTTCGCTACAGAGCCTAGTTTAGCGTGAAAGAGTGATTTTCCGTATTTTTAAGCCAAACAGTTCGATTTTCATTGTTTTTGAGGTTAGTTTTTTGTTTATTTCTAATTTTTTATTGCTAAAAT
This sequence comes from Catonia carolina, assembly GCA_035578175.1. Taxonomy (NCBI): domain Eukaryota; kingdom Metazoa; phylum Arthropoda; class Insecta; order Hemiptera; family Achilidae; genus Catonia; species Catonia carolina. The sequence goes on along the minus strand of JAQMRL010000001.1, from coordinate 69,574,224 downwards.
TAGGTTATATTGTTAATCATTTGCATTGGCAAGAGAAAGGTGTGTGAGTGTTTCACACCAGATTTTTTTATTTTAAAATGTCATTGATTTCAATATTAGTGTAGTTTTTAAATCTCTTTTATACTAAATTTTTTACTGTAAAAGAAGAGAACACCGACCCTAGGGGACATAGTTTTAGCCATAGTTGGTTAGGTCAATTTTCTCCACCTCGTACATTGTAAATGTTGTAAATGAGTGTTAATAGCTTTTGAAAAGAATGGGTTTGAGTTACTATTGTGAAAAATCTGGTGTGAAACACTCACACAACTTTCTCTTGCCAATGCAAATAATTAACAATAAACCCAACATTAGTAATAAAACATAAGAAATAAACAAAAAACTAACCTCAACAAACATAACCTAATTTTAATCATGAGTGAAAGACGCAAAATGAAAATCAACCTCAGTTTCGCTTAGAAATACGGAAAATCACTCTTTCTCTCTAAACTCGGCTCTGTAGAGAAAAATGTTTTAAATAAAAGTTGTAGATCTTTTAATTTCCTGTAAATTTAATTATATACAGTTTTGTCGTAAAATGCGTACTAAAGCCGAAATCTTAAAAAAACTGATTTTTCACACGTTTTCGTGAGAAAAAATCAGAAAATCCCTAATTACTGCTAAACTAAGCGTTATACAAAAAAATGTTTGAAATAAAAGTTGTAGAATTTTAAATTTTCTACAACTTTTATTATATATATTTTTGCGCTAAAATGCATATTAAAGCCGTAATCTTAAAAAAACAACGTTTTTACGTAAAAACAGCCTCACCAAGAAATTCAGCAAAAATGGCGCCTACCTTATCTTGTAGAGAATAAAAAATTGAATAAACCAGGCGATTTTTAAAAAAATCGTAGGACCAGTTTTTGAGAAAATCGCAAAAAAGTGAAAAATTACACGAATAAACTACTACTTCCGGTTGACCGATTTTGATGAAAATGTTCGTGTCGGGTCCGGTAGTGGTATGGAACTTAATTTTCAAGTTTCAAGTTCGTACGATGTTCCGTTCTTGAGATATTTTGTATACACACGCACACACACACACACACACGCGCGCACGCACACACACACACACACACACACACAGACCAATCGCTAAAAACATGTTTTTTGGGTTCAGGGGGTCTGAAAACGTGTAGATCCGGTGAAAACTCGATTTCTTAAAATTGACATGAAAACAATACTTTCCTTCCTATATTCATATAGGCAAGAGAAAGTAAAAAATATGGAAATGATTATTATTTTAAGAAAGTATTTTTCGGAAAAAGAGTTCCGATTTAACTAATTAATTTTTCCTTACAGGTGGGTTGTAACTTCTGTTTCCTGGTTTCTTGAAGCGGGATTGAGTTGGACATCTTCCCGCATAAATTATCATTCAACATTATTCCATATAGCCGCTTGGGGTCTGCCCGCTGTTCAAACAGTAGTGGTCATCGTCTTAAGACGGATTGATGCCGATGAACTTACAGGTTAGTTTGATTCTAATAATTTTTACATTATGATTTTAGTTATTAGTTTAGAAGACATACTGTTGGAGTAGGCTAGTGTATACTGTGTAGCGTTTACAAATAAGTCGTCAGTCGTGAGAAGATTATAACGGGTGATTCAGAAAGAGCGCCGGTTTTTAAACGGCTGGTAAATTTTTGTTTATCGGGTGGCAACATTGTTAGACCTCATTTCTATTTCGGAGAACATTCCGATTGACGATTCAGTTGTAGTTTCTCTTGTTCGCAGTGTAGTACTCTCGCAGTCTGTGTCTAACCATGGAGACGTTTACTATTGCACAACGAGTGTTAATCGTCAAAACATTTTACCAGAGTGGAGAGAGTTATGCGGCTACTGTCAGGCGACTTCGCGGTACTCTAGGACGTAATGAAGCACCGAATGAATCAACAGTTCGCAGGCTCATGAAAAAGTTTTTTGAGACGGGTTCAACAGTCGACCTTAAAAGTTCTGGACGTCGTCGTTCTGGCCGAACTGAGCAGAACGTTGCGTTGGTTCGTGACAGTGTGGCTGTTAGCCCAGCAAAATCAATACGTCGCCGTTCTCAACAATTGGGTTTACGATGTTCTTCTGTACGGAGAATTCTTCGGTACGATCTCCAATATCACCCGTATAAAATTCAGTTGCTGCACGAGAAACAATGTTGTTGCTCCGTGAACGGTTCCAGGGTCGCATCATTTCTCGTAATTCCGACCATCAATGGCCACCAAGGTCGTGTGACTTGACGCCCTGTGACTTTCATCTTTGGGGTCATCTGAAGTCATTGGTGTATGCCAATAAACCCCGAAACATCAATGACTTGAAGGAGGAAATTCGACGGGTTATCGGGCAAATGGAAGTCGAAACTTGTCGTGCAGTAATATCCAATTTCATGGACAGAGTTGATGCGTTCCAGCGCAGTAGAGGAGGACACCTGCATGACATCATTTTTCATACATGAAATCGGAAGGTAAGATGAACTTGTTGATGTATTTATTTTCAGTTTTTCAATAAAATAAATCTCTTAATTTGATATATTAAAACTGGCGCTCTTTTTGAACCACCCTATATTAATGTCTGTACTAAAACTCAAAATACCTATAGCCGGGGTGTCAGTAGATTTATAAATTTGTGACTAAAAGAAACTACAAACAATTTAATTCGTTTTTATAGGTGATTCAAAATTCAACGGCAATCTCTCGGGTAGGCCTACTGATTGTATAGCTAAAAAAACAGAAAAATGTTCACATATACAATGGTCCGGAAACACTTCGTTAGTGAGTTACGGTTAGCGAATGTTTACGCCTGGAATTCAGTTAATTTAGAGTTTACCCCGATGAAATGAGATCATACCAAAAATTTTAAAGGTTTTAAGTTTTTAAGGCAAATTTTTTTTATCCCTAATGTGTGTACGTTGCAATCTGTTCAATTCAGAACAATAAGCTTCCGCGTGACCCAATGAGATGAGGATGATGTGTATGACCTGTAAATTAGGTGTTGTCTTGTACAGATTCAGGCCGACCATTCCTGAGAGAGTATGGTTAATTGAACCCCAACCATCAAAGTACACCGGTAACACCGGTGATGTCTAGTATTCAAATCCGTATAAAGGTAACTTACCTTTACTGGGATTTGAACCAGGAACCTTCTTTCCGAAAATCTGCTGACTCGCGGCGACGCTTTACCTGAAGACCAACCCAGTGGGTTTTAAGGCAAATTTGATGAAATTTAATGGTTTTTTAACAGATATATTGAATAAAGCAGCTCCCAGAACTGCATTTCTCATAGTCTAAAGATATCTGATATAGAAAAAAAAACTAGAGGTTGGTAATATCAATTATTAATGTTTAATGTAAACGATTTTTGTTAAATGCTTAATAAGCCATTAATTTTTTAACACAAAACGATTTTTTAATTCTGAAAAAAATTAAATAATTAATTTTTAATTTTTAACTCTCTGAAAAAATTGAAGTAAATTAAGTAAGTGAAAAATAAATAATAGATATTAAAATTTGACTTCTACTGATCACAAAATCATAATAAATTGTTACAAAATATTGCTAATTTTCTTCAGAATGTTTCGTAGCTTAGAAATAGAAGTCTAACAACAATTGTTTATATTGAAATTCATTTCTGAAAATAATAAAAAATTAAATTAAAAGAATACAAATTTTGCTTCTTTTCTAGTACGAATCATACCACCGTATAGACGGCATGATACTATTGTTTCTGGAGCTTCTATTTTGCGATTCCTTTGATCGCCTTGTGTGTCAATCCGCTTTCAATAAATAATTGACTTCATCCAACCCCACCGGAAAGTTCTGATAGCGTGAGATCTTAGTGATCATTTCACTGATCACTGATCATTTCGTTTTGACAAATTAATTGCCCACTGTAATTGTTATTGAAATGGTCTCTCACGTCGTTAGAACAAAAAGAGGCGGTACTCAATCATACTTATGCATACCTCTTAACGGTGTTTATAACCAATATCGTTTAAGAGGGAGGCAGGTTTGCTTGTAAATAAGTAAATTAAGTAATAAAAATAAATAAAATTAACTTTTTTAAGTAATTAAGTCCACTTGTAACCCTTCGTAGTAAGAACTTTGGATCAAATAAATTATTATCAAGAAGTCAACCCAGATATTATATAAAAATGGATTCTAGAAATCCCTTATTTGTAGTCTCATTTGGGGTTTCTGCTGATCAAATATGAAAGTTACGATGATCGCCTATCCAATTTAGTGTGAATTAATAAATTAGTCCAATTTAGTGTGAAGTAATAAATTAGTTGAAACGGACTAGTGATTTGGCCACAAAGATCTTTTGACCTCACACCATCAGACTTTTTCCTATGGGGTTGAATGAAGTCAATTGTTTATTGAAAGCGGATTGATGGACACAAAGCGATGTAAGGAAACGCTGCAGAAATAATGCATAGTATCTTGCCGTTATGATTGTGCTAGAAAAGAATAGGTTCTTCGAGCAACGTTGTTATTTAGCAACATTTTTATCCTTTTTTTACTTTTTTATTATTTTCAGAAATGAATTTTAATACAAATTAATTAATAATTGTTGTTAAGCTTCTATTGCTAAGCTACGAAACATTCTGGTGAAAATTAGCAATATTTTGTAACAGTTTATTCTGGTTTTAGTATCAATAAGTCAAATTTTAATATCTTGTTTTATTTTTTACTTACTTGATTTACGTAAATTTTCTCAGAATTAAATTTTCTACGTGTTGAATTAAATAATTAATGGCTTAATTAAGAATCTATCAAAATTAATTTACGTTAAATAAGCCTATAATTTTTGTTTTCTGTGTCAGATACCTTTGAAATTACGAGAAATAGAGTTTTGGAAGCTGATTCATTCATTTTCTGGTTAAAAACAATTTGAATTCATCAAATTTACCTCGTAAAAAAATTTAAAATTTCAGTAGAGCCTCACTCTATCGGAGTAACTGAATTCTAGGCGCAACTAACATATTTCTAACATTCTAGGCGCATATTTCTAACATATTTTCTTATTTTTTCTTATTTGTGTACATATTTTCTTATTTTTTTCTTATTTTTCATCCGAGAGATTGCCGTTGAATTTTGAATCACCTGTATAAATTGTCAGTCAGGTATCAAAAAAAGTTTCTCGTACTTTTCCTGAAATCTTATTAATCAAGGGTCGAAAATAAATCGTGTAGGCGTAACTGAGTGGTACTTTAAGTTTACTGAGCGTACTTTGTGTTAGGTAGCTGGTCGAGAGCTTCCAATATTTAAAACAAATAAGATGTTTAGTCTTTCTCGCTTGTTCCTTAGTATCCTGGAAGAGATAAGAGAACGGTGCGTTTAAAAAAAATGTGTAGGCTCTCAGTAGTTACATCTGCTTGAAAGAATTACGTAAGTATATTTTTGGGAGCAACAACGTTTTATAAATGCCTATTTTATCATTAAACAAATATTAGACTGTTTTCTCTTGTATTAAGCGTACATACGTTGTTCAATGTATAACTTCCTGTAAGAATAGAAAAACAGTGGTTCCGGTAATATATGTGTTCGAGTATGTAAACAAATAAGACTACTGTATTTACTACTGCTTCTGTTGTGTAAACTACGCTCCTGTTTGGTAAACAGTTTGGTATATTTTCGTGTTTACCAGCCAGCTCTTTCATCAATAAACAGTAACTACAATCTGTTACAGCTTATCTGACATTACTTCATTCAAATAAACATTTAGAGAACAAAGTATGTAAGCCACAGCTTAGAGAGCTCAGTAATGACGTTTTGTAATTCATGTTGTTTACACATCGTATAAATCTCTTACTCTTATTAATACAGGCTACACCTATACACCGTAAATTAATAGTACTGTATTTTATAACATATAACATTTAAATAGGAAAGAGCGTTGTAGGTGCATGGCAGAGGGGTGCACTTCGTTCGCACATACTTTTTACCCTCTTCGAGATTTTGTGTTCATCCACTGTTGAGAATTTATTGTTGTTGTTGTTTAGGTAGCCGAAAGGCTGGTTTGAACTTCTAGAGCAGAGGTTCCCAAACTGTGTGCCGCGGCACACTGGTGTGCCGCAGCACTCAAGGAAAATAAATTTAATTTAATTTAAACGGTCCAACAAAATAATGCCTAGCCGATGACTATAAGTAAGTATGTATAAGTATGATATAAGTACGTTTATATCAAGTACTTATGCTTAATCAATAGCAAAAAGTAATAGGTGTGCCGCGGCTATTGACCGTTTTTTTTGTAGTGTGCTGCGAGAAAAAAAAGTTTGGGAAACACTGCTCTAGAGGCAACCTCTAAGGAACCTCTAAGTAAAACAAGGCGTGAGGTGGTTTTCCCCTGCCTTCCTCACTGAGTGGAAAAGTATGTTTATCAGCATTCCAGGCCCTCTAAAAAGCATTATACTTTCCACCCTGCAAACGACACCTTCTCTTCTGTCTGGGCTATATAATGAAATTCATTACTCTCAGAGGAGATAACTCTGACTATTGTCTTTTAAACCTCTACTTTTTCTGTTCTTAAAGGTTTAGTCATATAATTGGCAGACCATATGATGAGAAAGACACCTACTTTTTGTAGCCCTGGAACTAGCAGATCGAGTGCAAATAATTTAACTCTCCAACTGCCTGGAATTTATTATGAGCTGATTAGTAAGTCTGACCCCGGTCTAATTCGGTAATCACTGGAAAATTTTTCTTCTTAAAGAGCACAAAATTCAAACCGAATGCCTCTACGTATCTTACACGACATAGTTTAGTGGAACGACGATTTCACGAACATCATTCAAATCTGGTGTAATTAAAAGTAAATATTAGTGTTAAGAGTTCAACCTCAGACTTAAACTCATGATTTCGAATAGAAAAGAATGTAGTGAAGCGTCCAATAATACATCTCCTCTTTCACCTGATTGCTGGTTGGTTGTCAACCCAGGGTCGTAGCTTCGCTCTATTTCACATTTTATTCCTTTCATACACCGCTGTTCACGCACTGCGCCGATGACACGAACGCTCCTCATTCTAGAAAGCATCATGTTCTGACTAAGTAGTAGCGATTGCCTGAAAGAGCCAAACCCAAGCCTCTTATTCTCTCACGGTTGATAAAGAAATAAACTCGCCAATCAATCACGGCAAACTAGCGAATGAAAATTCTTGCATCCATTCCTTTACAGTTAGTACAAAAAGTTATTCTCTAAAAAAGATTTTTTGTTTGTTTTACTCGTACTTCTGTTTAAAATAGAATTCTGATCTGCAGTGGATAGAATTAGTAGGTCCATGATGATCGCCAACAGCTACTGAGGATAAAGTACTCGAAGGAGAAGAATAACCTTTAACTTAGCTTAATACTTTATGTAGCGTAGTTTTTAAAATGAATGAAATAGAATGTTTTCCCACAAAAAATTATACAAAATTTTAAAAAAACCTGCAAAGGAGGCCTGTTGGCAGGCATGGGTATATTATAGTTTTTGAATTAAATATGTTACTTATAATCTATTTTTGAAATAGTTTTGTTCCTTTGTCCAATGTGTTAGACTGCTAGACTGCACTGCAGACTACAAATCGGCAGGTTCTGGGTTCGATTCCCGGCTAGGGTCTTGAATTGTAACACGTTAAATTTACTGATTCTGTACACAACTTAATAAAATAAAAACTAAAAAACTTTTTCTTTAATAAACATCATATCTTCTAAGCAAGTTCAGCATATCTGCTAATAGGCGTGTCTTTTAATACGTGACAACTATCTTAACAGTAATTTATTGCGTAGGCCAATCTTACAGATTATAAAAATCGTGAATGGTTACACGGTACTTATTAAACGACTATACAAACTTGCTTGAGTAGGCTAAGAAAAAATTTGCTACTTGCAAAAGTTTGTCTTTATTGCAATCCTATTCTTTAGCATACCTATTTATACGTGGTTATGTGATAATGCCAGGATAAACAAGGATGTAAAGCAATAAACTGTTGCAAATAAATAAATAAATAAATTGCCTACTACCTGTTAAGACAGAGCATTGTGCTTTTGTTCTCGACCTCTCTTGTAATCTTTTAAGAAAAGAAAACATTCAAAATACACCGCAAGAGCCATTATTTTTCTCTTTCGCATAAAATAGTGGAAAAAAGAATAAGATTTTTATCGTGCTGATGTTGTAGACTCGGTTTGGAATTTGCATGCTTTGTTCTCCAAGAAACCTATAAATTAAAAATAAAAAAGTATGGTTGCAACCGGATTGTGGAAAACAATTTCTTCGTAAACATTGGAATAACAAAATTGCAAGGAAAATTTTACGGGCCTACTTCTCTTAGCCGATTAATATTTTAAAATAAAATAAAAAGGAGAATATATTTTTGAGCTCAAGTGTTACAGAAATATTTTTCATTGGTGTTAACAAACAGGCGAGTTTTGTTTTTTGTTTGTTAAATTCCTTCTTTACTACCGACAAGTCATTTGAAAATTTTGTCTAATATACGAGTATGTTAAAGGAATGTCTTTTTACTTGTAACTCTCCTTTGTTGGGTCACTAAAATTCTAGTTTAAAACATGTCACATATGACAGGCCAAAATACAACTTATTTAGTTACATATTTCTACAAAGATTTTTTAGCTCGATATGATTGAGTTTAAAATAAAAATAGAATAAGGGCTAATATTTTGATCTAAAATTTTCAAATTGTACTTAGTAGGCCTACTTTAGTTCTTAATTTACATTTTAATATTAATCGTTTCCTTTCGGCAATAATTTGGTTTTGTATATTTTTTCTTTTATTTGTATTAGGTTTGAAGGTACCACATCCATTCATTCATTTGCCTTCATTGTATTACAAACTAGTAATTTCTCCCACGCTAGGTGCAGGATTATTGATAGCATCAGAGGGGTGAATTAAATAATCTGATTTTTTTATTTCTCCGATTTTACGTATGCCGATTTTCAAAAATACAGTTTTTCGGGAAAGTACGGAAACAGTATTTGTAGTAAGCGGTTGAAATTTGAATGCTTTACTTTTCTTAGGTATCACTTACATAATACGCTAGCCGATTTTGTGGAACTGTTGCCTAACTCTCTGTGAAAGTACAGAATTAATATGTATCACTTAAGGGTAGTTACCTCCTTTCTGCCAATTAGGTACAAGTGATCGAAGTACAAATTCTTTAGTTTTCGTGACTAATTTCAGTCAAGGTTGATAATAACGTTAGCCTCCCCATTCTCATATAAATGTTATATAAGTGATTTCAGAGGTGTATCTAAATCTATAGTTTTTATTCAGGATTCTATATTTAGGCCTAACTTATAGGTTGACATTTTTCAAGTGCTTAGCTTTCTTTTTCTTTCGTTTGCTTGGATTTTGCATCCCCAAACGTCTTGCACTTCTTGGCACGTAAGCTATCCAGTATGCTTTGTAAAATCGGCCCTAATTTTAATTCTTTAGTCGGTCGGAAAAAAGAGAATTAGTGGTGAGGAGTTAGTCAGTGAGGTTTTTAGGACTTTTATATTCCTACTCCTGTATGAGTAGTACAGTGTTATTTGTACTGCGAATTTTCTAGAGATTTTATTTATTTCTTTTCAGATTTTTATGTTACGTCCACTACAAAATTTTAAACTTTATTAACTAATATGCTCCGTGCAGAATTATTGTTACACTTCAAATTTCATGTAGTTATGTGTTTGACACTGCTATAAACGATTGAACCGATTTTAATATGTTAACACAATTCAGTTTTTTCCAAAATTACAAAAATGAAATATGTTTTACAAATTAGTAGAATTTTTATTTGCTGTAATTTACATATATGTGCTCTTTTGCCATGAATAAGGCAGTGAATAAAAATAAATCAAATTTTAATGAAATTGAAGTTGTTTTTGTTTGTTTTTTTGGAAATCACATTATTCCGCTGAACGTAAGCGTTTAGACAAAGATGAAATCAGTACAAATACTTATTTATAATGCGAAAGACCCTCAATGACTTACTCATTCACTAACTCGCACTGCTTCTCTAAGACCTTGATCATTTGGAGCCCTGAAAATTCAGCATATTAGTTTCTTAGAGATTCAACGGGAAAAATAAAGCATTGGTATTTCGATCACTTGAGTCATAACAAAGATTGCCTATCAAAAAGCGATACATATGATTTCTATATATTTCCAAAGAGCCAAAATGTCTAAAAATCGGGATGCTTATTCTCTAGTGAAACTAGAAAAATTTACGCATTCGAATTTCGATCACTTGCTTCTAAGGTACGAACCAGGTAACTGCCCTAAAAATGTAATAGTATTTTTGTTACTTCCTAAAGAGTTGTTAATATAGGTGTATGTAATTTTAATTGCGCTCTTGCTTTCATAGTTTTAGCCGTTTTTATTCTGTACTTTATTGCTTATTTTTCCGCTTAAGTAAAATTTAAACTACGGCAAAATGTGATTTTAATGCGTTTTTTAGAAACGAATTTTAAATTGATACTAAAGTAAACTGAACATATTTTAAGGAGTTGCATTTGATATTTTTATCTTTTTCAGTCTTAACACACCGTAAGGATGAATTTATAAAAAAAAACCTATTGATCGGGAGAGTGCAGATACCTTAAGGATTTTTCAGATAGGAGGTCTACTTAGTAATTATTTTGTAATAGGTAAAAGAAAAGTTGAAACAATATCGATAGAACCGTTTTTTAGTACAATATTTTATATTTTTTACCCATAATTTTCCAGCTACGCAATTAGATCTACACCTGAAAGAGTATCAAGAAACCATTTTACAAGTTGCAGTCCAAATTTTACAAGTTACAGAAGTCGACGGACTTCTTTCCAAAAATCACTGGTTCTTTTCCGTTTTCTGTATGCCACTATCAAATCCGAATTCCCTGAAGGGTTACGCAATTCTCCCACTCCTGCGTCTAGCGCGTCAATCTGACTAGCAATATTCCTGCGTAATGTCAACTCCACTCCCATTTCGCAGTTAGTTACTACAGAGTCACTATGAATTTTGTAGAGTTACCTAATAATATTCGGACGGAGGAAGATGCTGCAGAGTTCCTTCAGGAAAGGGGGTTATTGCATAATCCCAGAAGATGGTCAACTAAAAATGGTCTGTATGAAACACTCGCACACTTTTCTTTTCCCAATATTAATAATTAAAAAATATAACATAATAGTAATGTAGTAATAGCAAAATAAAACAATCAAAATAAAAAAGAAAAGAAAAGAACATATAACATAGTACTATATACTAGGAATGGGAAGGACGTGTGTGTGTCTGTCTGTCTCAGTATGAGTAAGGCATGGAGTGGGAGAAATGAACACGTGTGCAACCCTTTAGGGAATTCGAATTTGATAGTGACATACAGTATACGGAAAAGAACCAAATCACTTTTTTGACTTAATGAAAAGTTAAAAAAATAGCGCACTCAATTTTTCATGATCGTAACTTTTTACTTTCACAGCACTATTCTACAGAATCTCGAAAAAGTAAAAATTAAATTATTTTAATGCATTGTGCCATTTAGAAAAATTGTTTTCTCATCACAGGTATCGCAGAAATATATTTTGTAGCTTGTGGTTGGATTAATTTCTTTTACATTATTTAATTATTAACTAATTGCTGTACAATTATAATTATTAGTTATGAGATATCATCATCGACTACTCTGGGTTTGAAACATTTCAACAGTAGCATAATACAGACCCTGTCTGGGAACCGATACCCGGACCGTCAATTTTACGGTCAGTGGTTTTGTACTAGTCAGTTGTGTGCAGATATGCTGCTAGCTCTGCGCCTCGTCGGCGGTGAAATTATATTTAGTCCACACACACTACTTAATGTCGTTTTTCGTAAGTGTGTGCGGTTAACAGGTAATTATGGAATCGAACGATTTCAGTCTGTTGGTTGTTGTAATAAAATACATGAGACAAAATAAAGGATTGCCGAAGTAAAGTATTTTAACGACGGTGGTTAGTTGTTTTAAAAAAGATGAATAAGGTAGGCATTTTCAGTGTATGCAAAAGAGTTAATTAGCATAGCTAGCAGTGTCGTCGACGTCGTCGGCGTTCGGTGGACAAAGCGGATTGCAATGCGAGACAGCAAACGAAGGCCGTCAGCTCCTCAACTGTTGTGCTCTGCCTTTGTCCGATCCGGCGGGTTCACTTCGGTCGGTCCTGATTGTTATTCTTTTCAGTTTAACGATGCACACTCACACAGACACACACGACTAAGCTGCATAAATGGCAATGCCTCTATTTACATATCCACATTCTTGTAAACCTTTCGCTTAGTTCCTCTCCCCATTGTCCCTTGTGCCCAGCAGTTTCCAAACAATAATCGTCTGGCTGACGAGTCAAAATACATGCTTGTTAAAGACCACTGTGTGAATACCGTCTCTCAATTCGTTCAGAGGCAGTATCACGGTAAAAAGTGTGCCCTTCGTATTTGAAAATTTTCTTCATATGCGATCTTCAGGCCCCTTTATGCAGTTGTAAGAAACTATTTGACAATGCAATTTCAAGTCTTTACTAAATGTATTCCCATTATACTAATCATTGATCTGTTTCTCCCCATCTGAGTAACGATTTTACATCTGTTGTTATGGAAATTGGCTGAAGTAATCATATTAAAAAATGTGTATAAAATTTCATTGATTTGTTTTTAGTTGTGATCACCATTAAACATTGTAATGTACAAAATTTATATTAATTTTTGAATCAAACTTAGTACAAGAATTATTTGCTCGTACTCCTATATTCTCGCTTACACAAAACGATAAACGTTGTTTCTCACCCGTGGTATTCACGATCGACGGTAATTACTACGCATGTTCTCAAAGCAAGCTCTCGGTCTACCGTTGTAACTGTACTTACCGGATGTCGAGTATGATCTTCAAATGTCTAGGTTTTTCTAAAAAGTTTAAAGTTAAGAATAGATCTCCGCTCAAAATTGACCACCTAGACAGTTAAAAAAAATACGATTTTCAATTCTTCTCCTAAAATATCTTTTGCGATTGAGCGTAATCCCTATGTAGGTAAAAATGTGTTAGCCCCTCCGCATGCATTGATGGCGTTAACAGAAAAACATTAAAAAATTGCCAATTCGCATGCCCAACTAAAGGCTGCAAAACTAAAACTGCAAACTAAAGACCCCGCTAATTGCCTCTTTGTGATGTCGGGAGCGATGATTAACAGCTGGGTCGTCAGTTTTTACATAAATTAATAGGAATAGTTTCGATGCACAGTAGTGGGAAAGAAAACTATACAAGCAGATCAGGCTACGTCTTTTAAGGTTTTTTAAATTGTAAAATAATAGATTATAAATTTAAAGTAAGAGTTGTTTCTTACATTTTTTTAATAGGTATTATTAACTAATCCTATCTTATTGAAGATATTCGATATAGTACTAAAATGTCCATGATGTACTGAATGTATCAATTTAAGTTTGTCTTTTTATCTGTAGAGTTTTTTTTTATATTTTTATATGTATTTATGTTAATGTGTAACTTATTTGTAATTGAAATTAATTTTTTATAAACTTATTAACATGAAAATGGCTTGCATCTGGTTCGGTAAGCTTTTTAGAATGATTGAGTTAGTTGTTCGGTGGTTGTAAATACTAGATCAGTTCCTGTTAAATTAAGTCGTTGCTAATGTTCAAGTTAATAAGTTTATTTTAAAGTCTCTTTGCATAATGGAAATTACAAATGAAAATATTTAATGTGTTTCAGGAACATGTTACGTGGGAAATCAAGATTCAACATCATTATTGGAGTTTGTCTTGTTGCCTCAGTTGATTTGTTTAGTATTAGTCGTATCAGTGTTGTTGTTAGGTTTATTAATTGGACTTGGGAACAATAAGGTACATTTTAGATGGATTTCCGTTCTGGGGCTATTTTATGTGACACCTACGAGTTGTATTATTTCTACATTATTGTACGAATATACATACAGAGATGAATGGGTTGTTGCAGTGGCTCCTTCACCAGTACCTATTTTGCAACCGCGTGCTATGATTTGGGTATTTTTACTTAAAATCACAATGTCTTCTCTACTTGGTGTTATAATTGGTTTGTGGATATGCTTGGCGAGATCAAAGTCATGGAATAATTTGTTTTGGTCGATCGATACAAGGCAGAAACAGCAACAACATCAGTTACAGCTGCAGCATCAACATCAAAACATCCAGAGTGTTCAACAACAAAAAATGAAACATATAAAAACAAACAATAAAGAGACTGCTACTCAGTATTATCACCATTCACCAACTCCTAAAGTGTATAAAAGTAGAAAACATAGAAAATATTATAATAATAATAATGGTAGTGAAACATTAGTTTAGATTTACTTTAGTTTGATGTAATTATGTATGTACAAATGTATAGAACCGTAAAATTTTCAGTTCAGTAAACCCTTGAATTTTAAAAAGAATAATAATATTTTAGTTTATAAAATTTAAATCTGGAAAACTTATTAAGCTTGTTTATCATTATCTTCAGCGTTTTATTCCAAAAAGCTAGGCAGAAATGCCTGTTCCGGTCCAAACAAATCAGAAAACAGACCCTGACTATCTTCTCAAGCCCTACCAACATCATAATCGATTGATAAATGTATTTCAAAAACTTAGTAAGTAATGAGCAACACTATTTTTTCTTGAAATGTCTTGTTTCATTGCTTTCAGAATCAAATTAAATAGTTGATAAGCTGCTGTTTCCAACCTATTAAAATATTACCTAGAAAAATATTATTTCATTCTATTGAAAAACAGTAATTCGATTTTCAATGTTTTTGTTTTGTAGCAGCTAAGAATTTATCTGCAATCAGTTATTTTAAATAATTTAACTTTAACCAAATTAGATAATATGAAAAAACAATATAAAAGTTAAATAAAAAATATATACAGTAATAAAATATTAATAATTTGTGAAGATTTCAGCCAATGGCTACATTCTCAAGAAGATTTAAATCACTAATTGAAATTGGTCATAAATATGAATGAACTGAAATTGCCGATCTAACATCATCCCCAGGTAATTTACCTCTTCAGACTGAGATATCAGGTTGTTATTGGAAGTTATTCCTGGGCAAAATTGTTTATGTAATGCAATGTCAAATTGAATCATTTTCTTTACTTTTGTTGGAGTAAATTGTAGTACACGTAATGGTAATTGTAATGGAACGTCTGAAAATTCTTTCAGCTCATCTTCCTTTCTAATAACATCTGAATCGTGTGGCTGGAAAACATTTACAATATGATTTGCAAACACTTCAGCTTTCTCTGTTGGATTTCTAGCCCAAGATCTGTCTGACTGTCTAATAATGCATGGTACTGCAACTTGGGGCCTTGCTGCAGTACTACATTACTTACATACATTCCCCACAAAGGGTGCCGAAATTTGCAGCTGACTAAATTGTGCTAAGTGTTAATGAAGTTGTGTGTATAATTGCTTCTAATATTTAATAAATTATTTACCGGTATGTTTTTTTCCAAAGGTTGTGAATTCGTAATTTTGCCTTATTAGGATCGACAATCAGGGATAGATTTAGAAAAGACCAAAACACAGATCAGACATATAACTCAATATAGTTAAACATAAAATGAAAAGCACTTGTTACATAAAAAGTAAATCATATATATATATGATTTAATAATGTTTAATAAAATAATATATATATATATATATATGTAGGAATCGGAAACCGAATTTGCTGGTTTTCCCGCCGGTGAGATTCAGATGGCACGTGAGCTCGCAACAGCTGGATAACGGTCGACGCAAGAAGAAGAAACCAGTGTGTGTGTGTGTGTAAAGAGAAAGTGTCGAGTGACGAGAGACTGTTTTCTTATGTTGTATTCTTTTTATTCTGATTTAATAATGTTCATTTTCATGTTTAAATAATAATTTGTTAAATTGACGTGTGACGAGTTTTATTTTCATCCATTCAAATCCCACAAATTGGGGGCTCGTCCGGGATGAACTGAGTAACGAGTTTCGACACGAAACACACGACGCAATTTAGGACGCCATTTTTACGACGCTTACAACGAACCATCTTCTTTGCTGTTGCTTACGACGCTGACGACGAAACGACGTGCAGTTTTGTGAATCGACGACGTTTGGATCTAAGACGAGGATTCATTTGATTAACAAAACGTACTTTTTGGATTTTGGGCATTTTGGCTGCAGCATTTTTTGGTGGTACAAGTGACGACGAGAGGTATAAATTGTGACGACGACGAGGGACTTTGGATGTGGTGAGAAAAAGACGAAGGCTCATCAGAAAAATAAAGGAAACGACGAAAAGGTATCGACAACCTAACCTATAAACCGGTGCGACGAAAAGAAGATTACACAGTTACCGACGGTCGATAAAACTGGAAACTACTTTACCGACTTTTGAATAAAACGACGAGATGGCGACACTAGGTGACATAACCTCAATTCTGAACAACATAAACAACTCACCAACGAAAGCAATCAAGGTTTTACATCACCTTATTTTTGGGACAATTCCAACTGACAGGAAAAATAGAAAACGACTGCGGGAGTTTACAGGATTCGAGTTTACAGCAGGTTCGATTGAGGAAGAACAGCAAAAGAAATTTATGGAGGAGACGTTTTCGGTGTCGGAGTTGTGTGTTGTGATAGGAATTTTGTGTGTTGACGCTGGCACTAAAGGGGAGATGATTGATGACATTTGTTATTACCTGACAAATTTGGACGCACTTCAAGCAAAAATAAACGACGATATCAAACAGGAAGAAGAAGACGACGAAGAAGAGGAGGATGATGAGGACGATAAAAAGAAAGTGAAGATAAAAAAGGACGAGAAGAAAGGCAACAGTTCTGATGAGGAGCAGGACAAAGATGTGTCGGAGGAAATAAGGCGAAATTTGGCTGCGATGGAGTTACAAAATAGGAGGTATGAAGAGCAGCATAAATTTTCGTTGACGTTTCATGACATAGAGGGCGCTTTGAAAACATTCAATGGCAAGGACGGATATCCGGTGAAGAAGTGGATCACTGATTTCGAAGAAACAGCAGTCTTGATGGGATGGAGTGAGCTGCAAAAGTTTGTGTTTGCAAAAAAATCACTTGAAGGTTTGGCTAAGCTTTTTGTTCAAGGTGAGCGAGGATTGACGTCTTGGTCAGCTTTGAAGAAAGCACTGAGGGACGAGTTCGATACAGCGACGAGCAGTGTGGAAATTCATAAGCTGCTAACTCAACGACGGAAGAAGCAGGACGAATCCCTCCAGGAATATTTCCTAGTGATGAAGGAGATAGCCAGCCGTGGTGACATTGAATTAGTTTCAGTGTTTCAATATGTGATTGATGGTATCGACGACGAGACAGGAGCAAAACTTCTTTTGTACGGGGCGACGAGTTCTAGGGAGTTCAAGGACAAGATGAAGAGCTACGAGTTGGCAGTGAAGTCGATACCAAAGAAGAGCTCCAAGAACTCTAACAACGGCAATTCGC
The DNA here is from genome assembly GCA_035578175.1 of Catonia carolina. Lineage (NCBI taxonomy): Eukaryota > Metazoa > Arthropoda > Insecta > Hemiptera > Achilidae > Catonia > Catonia carolina. Next base: position 69,556,748 of record JAQMRL010000001.1, on the reverse strand, counting down.
AAGGAGGTTCCAAGCACAACAACGAGAAGGATGGAAGACGCAACGACGGTGCAAGGAAGAAGGACAGAAGCGGCGAAGGAGAAAAGAAGTGCTATAATTGTGGTGATGCTGGACATAATTCGAGGAACTGTATGCACAAGGACAAGGGTAGAAGATGCTTCAACTGTAACGACTTTGGGCACATCTCCAGTGAGTGCACAAAAGAGAGGAAGCGAGACAGAAGAGGTACTGCAAGGGATGGTTCAAACATGCACAACCTGGCGACTTCGAATAGCAACCTGAAATTCAAGGAAGTCAAGCTGTGCGATCAGGAAATCAACGCCCTTATTGACTGTGGAAGTCACTACAACCTTTTGAGACAGAATATATACGAGACGATGGAAGCTCCAGGATTGCGAGAGACGAGTGTTGTTCTGTCAGGGTTCGGAGGAAGCAAGGTGTCTCCTCAAGGTTATTTCCAAACAGTCATTGAGGTCGATGAGGATGAGTTTGTGACGAACGTCTATGTAGTGTCTGGAGATGCTATGAAGATAGACATGGTGATAGGTAACGATCTTCTGGACCAGGGTGAGGTCTAACATCGAGGATCAAGATCGCACAGGAAAAAGATGACGGACTGGTAGCGATTAAAAAGATCTTGGAAGAGAAACCATACGAGGACTTCATAGTGAGAGATGGACTTCTGTTCAAATTTGTCGACGGTCAGGAGGTCTTGGTGGTTCCACGAGCGATGCACCAGGAGATCATCCGAGCGGCACACGAGAGAGGACACTATGCTGTCAAGAGGACGGAAGAAGACGTGAAGCAGGAATACTACATTCCTGACCTGGCCAACAAGGTGAAACGAGTGATCGCCAACTGTGTGAAATGTCTGGTGGTAAACAGGAAGGTGGGCAAGAAGGAAGGCCTTCTTCACCCTCTGTTCAAGGAGAGTGAACCGTTGCACACCTACCACATGGATCACATTGGACCACTCGCATCTACCAACAAGGGGTATAACCACATCCTTTGTGTAGTTGACGCCTTCACGAAGTTTGTCTGGTTATATCCAGTGAAAACGACGAAAACGGCTGAGACGATTGGAAAGATGGAATTGCAAAAGACGAACTTTGGAAACCCGGTGCAAGTGATCACCGACAAGGGGACATCGTTCACTTCCCGAGAGTTTGAGGACTACTGTGAAGCAGAAGGCATCAAACACATCGCGGTGACGACAGGACTACCCAGAGCAAATGGTCAAGTTGAAAGAGTCAACGCAACTGTTGGAACAATCATCTCCAAGCTGAGCATCGACGACCCGACGAAGTGGTACAAGGTGGTACCTGCCGTGCAACGAGCGATCAACTCCGCGTTCCAGAGGAGCATCGGAAGATCACCGTTTGAATTGTTGATGGGAACCTAGATGCGCAACAAGGACGATCTTCACATCGTCGAACTCATCGGAGAAGAGTTGGTTACCTCATTCGACGAGAAACGTGACCAGATGAGAGAAGATGCCAAGTTGCAGATCCAGAAGGTGCAAGCTGAAAATCGGAGCAACTTCAATCGACGACGAAAGGAAGCTGCAAAGTATAAGGTCGGTGATCTGGTTGCCATCAAACGCACCCAGCTGGGACCGAACCTTAAGTTGAAGACAAAGTACTTAGGACCATACCGAGTGATGAAGGCCAAGCTGAATAACACCTACGATGTCTACAAGGAAGGCGAAGACCAAGATGGACCACGGCTGACAAGTACTTGTGCTGAGTACATGAAGCCCTGGCTGGACGGGTATTCCTCATCCGAGTCGGATGAACTTCAGGACGGCCGAGTGTAGGAATCGGAAACCGAATTTGCTGGTTTTCCCGCCGGTGAGATTCAGATGGCACGTGAGCTCGCAACAGCTGGATAACGGTCGACGCAAGAAGAAGAAACCAGTGTGTGTGTGTGTGTAAAGAGAAAGTGTCGAGTGACGAGAGACTGTTTTCTTATGTTGTATTCTTTTTATTCTGATTTAATAATGTTCATTTTCATGTTTAAATAATAATTTGTTAAATTGACGTGTGACGAGTTTTATTTTCATCCATTCAAATCCCACAAATATATATATATATTTTATTAAAATGTTTATTTAAAATTGAAATATATATTTTCTAACCACCAGAATACGGTAACATAAAACACTTACCAATGTTTATAGCGCTTTCGTGTATCTTGTACACATCTTCAGTAAATTAACATTTATTACAAGTCAAAATTTAAAACTTCCTGCTCCTACCATGGTAGATAAGGAATAGTCGATTCTTATATTTAAAACAGTCTTGCCAACTTAATCAGTTGATTGTCGTATTCAATTTGTGTGTTCATTAATTTCTCCCTGCTATTGTAGTTATAAATATAATATTTTTCCAGAATTTCAATTTCATTTTGTTTGTTATTTATTTCTAATATTTCTAGATTATTTTTATATTCGACATATTGTGTTTATTTTTTATCATGTGTTCAGTTACATTGGAGAATTTTCGATTTCCTTTTTTATAGTTAGAATAGTGTTCTGTAAACTGTTTTTTAAAAGATCTGGTGGTTTTACCGATATATATTTCATTACATTCATTACATTTAATTTTATAAATTCCACATGAATTAAATTGATTATTTTCTTTTTCTTTATCATTTACATTTGCTTTAATATTATGTTTTTGTAAAATAAATTTTATAGGAAACTGGGGTTTATATGCTATTTTGTATTTATTTTTATCGTATATATTGGTAATTTTATGTATTCTATGATTTATGTAATTATATGTAATGTATTTATTACCATTTTTGTTTATTTCTTCTTTATTGTTTAATGGTAATAGATGTGTTTTTTTCTGATTGATTTTATGTAAATATTTATTAATTAATCTGTTTATGAAAATATTATTGTAACCGTTATTTCTTGCTATTTCTTTAATATAATTTATTTCTTTATTAAATCTTTCTTTATTGTTATATGTGTATATATATACTCTGTGTATCATGTTATTGTATGTGTTTATTTTATGTATCCATGGGTGATTTGAAAAAGAGAAAAAACACATCTATTACCATTAAACAATAAAGAAGAAATAAACAAAAATGGTAATAAATACATTACATATAATTACATAAATCATAGAATACATAAAATTACCAATATATACGATAAAAATAAATACAAAATAGCATATAAACCCCAGTTTCCTATAAAATTTATTTTACAAAAACATAATATTAAAGCAAATGTAAATGATAAAGAAAAAGAAAATAATCAATTTAATTCATGTGGAATTTATAAAATTAAATGTAATGAATGTAATGAAATATATATCGGTAAAACCACCAGATCTTTTAAAAAACAGTTTACAGAACACTATTCTAACTATAAAAAAGGAAATCGAAAATTCTCCAATGTAACTGAACACATGATAAAAAATAAACACAATATGTCGAATATAAAAATAATCTAGAAATATTAGAAATAAATAACAAACAAAATGAAATTGAAATTCTGGAAAAATATTATATTTATAACTACAATAGCAGGGAGAAATTAATGAACACACAAATTGAATACGACAATCAACTGATTAAGTTGGCAAGACTGTTTTAAATATAAGAATCGACTATTCCTTATCTACCATGGTAGGAGCAGGAAGTTTTAAATTTTGACTTGTAATAAATGTTAATTTACTGAAGATGTGTACAAGATACACGAAAGCGCTATAAACATTGGTAAGTGTTTTATGTTACCGTATTCTGGTGGTTAGAAAATATGTATTTCAATATATATATATATTTTAGATAATATTAAACCACCAGTAAACACACAAATTAGCAAGAATGAACTTACCGTTAAGTTAATAAGGCCTTTTCAGATCCCTGGATCCATCATCAGTCAACTCACAAACACTATAAAATTCTTTCACTGGCAATGCATTGCCTTGTCAATTCAAGTCACAACTGCCAGTCATGACTTGAATTGACAAGGCAATGCATTGCCAGTGAAAGAATTTTATAGTGTTTGTGAGTTGACTGATGATGGATCCAGGGATCTGAAAAGGCCTTATTAACTTAACGGTAAGTTCATTCTTGCTAATTTGTGTGTTTACTGGTGGTTTAATATTATCTAAAGTAAATTCAGCACACAGTACATGTTTAAAAAATTGATATATATATATATATACATATAGATGTTTAAGAACCTTTGTTAGTCCTATTTGGCTTTAAGTAATATGATAAAAAAACCAGTATTGCAAATTGCAATACTGATAGAATTGCAATACTTAAGATTGCAATTTGCAATCTTAGTAAGTCCTGTCGCCATCTTCCTGGTTACTGCTGCTGGTCATCTGTCTGCCTGTCTTTGACCTGAGTGAATGCTGGATGACTGACTGAAGTGAATACTGAATGAACCAATGCTGAATGAACGAATGAACTAAGTCTATGAAAAATGAATTTACTAAATGCCTGAAAAACTGAATGCCGACTCCTTGAAAACTGAAATATGAACTGAATCAACTGGATCAACCACCAATGTTCCCACTTAACGGCCTTTCCTTCCTTATATAGTTTGTGATGATCCCCCAAACTTTGACCATTCTTTCTGTTCATTTAGAATAAAAGGTTCAACTATCTCATATTATTTCTGATTCCTTTAAAGTACACTTTTTAATGTCTGTCATGGCCCTCAATTTCTTGATTTTTAACAAATTTTATATATATTGTCAATGTCTCTTCTGTAACCCTTTTTCTGTCCGAACTATCATTACACATTAGTTTCTTACATCAACTACATGAGGTCCATCTGGTCAGAATGGTCACATCTCTACCATAAAAACACCATTCAGTATTTCACCATGTTGACACATACAGTATTTTATGTATCGTTTGACATTTTAGATTTTATTTGTAACTCCAGAAACAGTTTTTTTTAAAATTCACTCACGTGGCTTTAGTTACATCCACACCCTTCATTCACAAGTTTTAACATCCATTGATTTTTCTTACAGTAGCCATTTATAGTTTTTTTTCTTAGGTCGTTTACTTTACAACATTTTACAATATTTATCACTCTTTACAACCTATCTGTCTTTTAACACATGTATTTACCGATGAAACATATTATTTGACAAATTTATGTTTGTCCAAGACAATCTGTTTATTCCTGTTACAAAATAGGTTATGGAACTGTAGAATCGTGCTGTCTGGGTGCTGTATTTCGATTTGACTGTGTGAATCAGCAGAAATCTTGAAATGAAAAACAACTGAATGGACTGAAAAAATGAAACGTTTTGTAATGAAACTCGCCGAACATGAAATTGTAAATAACTTCGACTCTAAAATGAAAATGGGCTGAACACCTGCTTAATGGTCTATCCTTCTTTATGTAGTTATATTACAGTTTCTTATTATAGTATTATTACTTCTAAAAAACAAACAAAGTTATTTGAATTATTGCGTGCAAATATAAATCTATATTATTTGGTCTATAGTCACTTTTATAAGCTTGTTGATTTGCTCTATGATTAAGTTGCATTTTCCCCACCATTTGATGAATGTAATATTATTTGTTGTTAAAATTGAGATTAACAAAATGTTTTAATTAAATCTGAGGGTTTACTGTGATATATCATTGTAAATATGTAACATATTCATAATTTATAAATCATGTTTGTTAATTGGAATGAAAATGTTGTATGTAAAATATCATGAATACACACATGAAAACTTATTTATATCCAATGTTACAAGGAAAAGATTTAATTTATGAGAATGTTAATTATAATGCTTTTGTCAGTTTATGGAAATAAGTTTAGATTTTTATTCCAAACAGTCGTTACCACTGATAATACAGGAATATCTTGAAAATGTGAAATTTTCGCTCTGAGTATTGTAATGAGAAAAATCTTGCTATGAAATAATAAATAGAATCAGCAATTTCAGAAAGCCCATAAGTAAAAAAAACTAACTTTCAGATAAATTAAAAAACTTGTAATTATGTTTCTATTAAAAGATATTAATAAATATAAATTGTACAGAGGGCTGTTCCTTTTAATATAAAATATAAATTTGTCGTTTTTAAGACATGCCACTTGTTTAAAAAAAATTGAAAATTTTGACTAAAGGTGTTTCTGAAATAAATTGGAGTAAAATGTTAACTTACTCTGTTTTCTGTAAAATACGTTGTTAGACCAGAAGTGCCGTTGTTAGACCAGAAGTGCAGCAGTCAAATATTACTTATACACATACTCCACAAGGGTTACTGGAATTTGCAGCTGACTAAAATGTTAATGTGTTCCTTAACTCCAAAGGAGGTGAATTTGTAATTTTGCCTAGTCAGGATCAACAATCAGGTATAGATTTAGAAAAGACCGAAACACAGATCAGACATAACTCAATATAATTAAACATTAAAGAAAAACACTTGTTACAAGTAAATTAAATTATATATCTATACATTGATCATTAATGACTTTGAAAGTCTATTTACTAACTATATAATTTATTATATAGTTTAGGTATGGAAAATATTTTTGATATTAGGTATAGTCGTAAAAAGTTCTACATCAACAAACTTACTAGCAATTAAATTGCTGATGCAAATTAAAATAAACTAAAAATTTAATTCTGTTTGATACGTAACTTACTGTATACAGTGAAAAAATCAAAGTTCAATTCTTTTAATTTAAATTGATTATAATCCTGTAAAATTGATTTCTTTTTAAATATTCAAATTCAATTAATTTGAAATGGAGTCATGTTCAAATGCTCTTTTATAATGGTAATAACAACTTTTGGTTTCTCATTGTTATATTAATCCATCAATAATATAATGTATTAAAAAGATAAGGAAGAAAGGTACATACATTGAAACCAATAGAAATCTCGTAGGTTATCCATGATTAGTAAGCTATGCTGAAAAATGTAAGGTCCTGGGTTTGATTCAAGCAGGAAAATTTTTACAAGTTCAAACCCACTAAAAGAAGTCGTTAATTATGTATGGTAGCCATTGATGTGACTTAAAATAAACTAAAAAAAAACCGGTGTAGTTAAACCGGGAATAAATATTTTCTAATTATAAATAGATAAATGTTTTATGCTAAGAAGGTCAAATTTGCAATAATTTATGGTAATGTACACTTAACTTTATGGTAGTTGTTATTCATCAAATATGTTTTTAATGTGTTTAACCAGTTTTATATTACCATAGTTGTACTGTAGTAAGCAATATTTTGTAACATCTCCAGTGTTAAGAAACATCATCAATCACAATGTTTTATCTAATTTTACAGAAGTGGCATTGTTTTCAAACATACCACTCAGACAAATAACTTAATAAGTATGTCATAATATCATCCATTCAGTGGGACAAATCATTTAATTTTTGATAAGATCAGTTATAATATAATGAACTCATTTATTAAATTTTATTTCCTGTTTGTAAATCTACATAAAGTGAAGATTAATTCATGTTATTACTTATAAGAATGTTGTTCTATGGATTATTGAAGTTTTTTTTAAAACTAACCTACAAAAGATTTTTATCATTCTTAAATAGTATTTACTTAGAATTTAATTTAATTTTAAGACATGCCCAAAGATAATCTGTGTTGTGTTTGAACCTCCACAACCCATATCAACCAATAATGACAAAGCTACTTATGTAACTTAAAAAAAATTAAAAAAATAAACTTAGCTCTAAATCTAAAATTACAAAATTGATATTTTGTTTGCAACACCTAAAATAATATAGCTTATTATTTTCTTAAATTTGTACTGAATTACAGTTTTTGTTCAAAATTTTTTAGTTAGATACACAGTAGCTTTAATGTTTTTTAAAAAATTGTTGTCATCAGTGTCCACTGGTTTGAGGCAGTTCTCCAAGCTGTTTCATCTTTTGCTCGTCATTTTGTATCTGCATACCTATAACAGTTATAACAGTTATTATTACATCTTTTGTAATTTGCTTTAAATATTCTAACCTTTGCCGTCACCTACAATTCACTCCCTCAATATTACCCTCCGTTATTGATAGAGCAATACCTGAATGTCTTAAGGCTACGCACTACTATCCTATCTCTTCTTCTGGTAAGATGTTTCCATATACTTCTTCTTTCATCCACTTGTCTAAGAACCTCTAAATTACTTATTTTGTCCACGCACCAAATCTTTAACATTTTTCTATATCACCACATTTCAAAAGCTTCTATTCTCTTCCTTTCTACAGCCCCTATCACCCACATTTCACTCACATATATGCTACACTCAAACACCCAAACATAGTCTTTTAAGAAATTTTCCTAATCTGTATTTAAAAAATTACAATTGTTATTTAGTAGATTCTCTTATTACTTAGATACAGACATATTATACTCACTGTGAGAATGCACAAGTAAAATGAATATGGAATGGTAAACATTTTTTATACTTTGTTTTTACTTCATTTAGTACTTGTATTATATTGCTGTTTTGACCAAGTTTTTCTGTGTTTTGTGCTAGTAAATGCTGGAACAGTTTCTTATTTTGCCTTGTTCTTAATTAGGCGGTTCATTTCTCTTCCTGGGTTTTTTGGTTTCACTCTACACTTTACTTTTTTATCTATCATGTTAATAATACTTTAGTTCGGCAATAAGACTTTCATAATTACAGCTGTTTGGGATGTTAGGTCCTAAAATAATACCTATTCTTAAGGGTAGTTACCATGGTTCTACCCCTTGGGAACAAGTGATTAAAATTTGAATGCGTAGTAATTCGAATCATATTTATCACTTGTAAACTATGCTTGCCAACTTTTAAAACTGTTGCTCTTCAAGGTGTCCTTTAATATACATTGATTAAACACAAGTCAAAATGCAGATGCTTTGTCTTTTTTGCTCAACCCCTAAGGAACAAATGAATAGCTTATTTCAGAAACAACACAAGTCAACAAACACCAACTTTCGGAAAATTAAAAAAAACTGCGTTAACCGTAAACCTGAAAAGACAAAAATTTGAAAAAAATATATATCATATTTTAGTATTTCTTGTGTTGTACAAATGTCATAGGTAGAAAAAATAATGAAATTTTAGTGGTATTGTGGTCATCACAAAGTGTTTGACTTATGTTGTTTCTGAAATACACATAGTTTAGGATCGTATGTTAAGGTAATTTTTTAATAAAACTAGGTATGATAATGAAAGAACTGATTTTATTTGAATGAATTAATGTTATAAAAATTGAATACTTAAAAGTAACTTAGTACAATACTTATTTCTAATCATTTGTTTGTCTTGGAGGTTCCCGTTCACATGTTGGCCAAGCAAATATTTCACTGTAAAACTCCTGTATTTCTTCTTCGTTAGGCAGATATTTCTTAAGTTGAAGTATGTCACTGATTTTAGTTTTAAGAATTGGGATACAGCCTTCTGGATATGCTGGTGTATCTGGCAGTGTCATTGTGTCAAAGTTTGTGCTGCGCAAGCGGAAAGTGTGACATTCAAGTCCATCTATATAACGACGAGCAATAACAGTCCCTTCATGAGCACTGGAATGGGTAAATTGCATGAATTTACTGATTTTAAGATGAACTTTTTCATCCCTTGGTACATTTCTTCCAGTTGATTCAACAGAAAGCATGTTCTTCTTGTAGTATTTAGGCCACCAAGTTTTGAAGTCGATAACCTCTGTGGAATCAGGTACTACTACAAGAAATGAAAGTTTTGGGTCTGAACTGAGAATTAATTCAACACACTGTTTAATGGTGTAGATTCTGTCACAATTTTTTATTTTTCTTTTGAGGATAGCAAAATCTCTGTCGCATGGAAGGAACGTGTGACCCCTTATTGGAAAATATTGATTTATTGTGTCAAACTTTCCAAGTGTAACTAAACTTGACATAACTCGTAAAAGGGTGTGATTTTTATTTTGAGATCCAGCTCCATCAGAGAAGATGTGAAGGTCTTTTACTCCAGCCATTGATGTAGCAAGGTACTGCATTACAAATGAAGAAACCTCGTTTGGGCCTTTAGTGGCAATTCCTTCGTGGTAAACAAAAAATGTAACTCTGTCATCTTTCAGATTGTGTATACAAAATACTGATACAGTCAGCTGTCTAAGGTAGAATGTCTCCTGTACAGGGATGGTAGGCAACTGCAAATTCTGCATGTAGTCAATGCAGATAGCCCCCACAGAATCATTACTTTTAGCTAAACATGTGATTTCTTTAATTTTGTTATAAAACTTTTTAGATTTACGGATATGTACAATTTTTTCTGCGATATAAACTTTTTTTGCAGCATCATTAAGAAATCTATTTTTGATTTTAATATTTATTTCTTCACACGTACCGCATGTGTCAACTTGCGGTCGACCAAATTTAAGACAAAAATTTTCTAGAAATATTTTTCTATAAAAATGATATTTTACATCAAATTCTGGGTGTTTTTCTTTAAAAAGGTTATACATTATTATGAGATTTAATTTTTCACTCAAATAATAGATCTCATTATTAGAGTAATGAGCCACTTTAGTTGGAAATGCAGAAATGTGCTGTTTAATTGTCTCAATAACACAGCCAGGCTTAGCGTTGCCAGATCTATTTTTTCCACGTTTATCTAGTGGAGACTTTCCCTGAGACAATAATTTATTTAAACGACGAATTCGTTCATTAGATACACCATGTATGTTAACAAAGGCTTTCTTGCATACCTGGTGTTTTCCATTTACTGTTGAAATTTCGTATACATACATTGCTCCTCTATCAGGTTGATTTGATTCACTTAAATCTTTCCTTCGACGTCTTTGCTTTACTGAAGTTGTTGATATCATACTTTGAAGGTAGCTGTCCTGCTCATTTTTTGTTTCGAAACTCCTAAATTTAGCATAAATTATGTCTCGAACCTCTTTATGTATTACGTCATAACACCGTCTTTTACACCTGCAAAGAATAATAATCATAAATAATTTGACTAATAGTATGTAGATAACATAATTAAAGCAGATTATTTTAACTATTTGTTTGACAAAACAAGGTTAAGTTACAAATTTTTGGTCAGTACAAAACTAAGAAACATCAACAGAAAAGCAACTCAATAATAATAGGCATTAATTAATGCTAAGAAAATAATAAAAATAAACTTACTTGCAATCATCTCCTTGAATTACTTCAGGTTGATCTTTATCTTTCCAATTAACATAAGCTGTACCTTTCACTCTAGCCATTTTGATAACATTCCTTTTGTATTCAATTGGATTGGTTATACCCTTTTTCCTTTTCTTTTGAACAATATTTGAACCATCTTGTTGATTTTCATCAGACATTTCTTACTGTTAATTATACTACTTAAAATAATGATTTCCTAACCAATCTTCTCTCACTGTACTAATGCAAAGCTAATGAAACAATAAACCATAAACAGTATACATAACCTAACTTTAAAATGGTCAGCTGATTCAGGCAGTGTTTAGTGCAGAAACAACATGAGTCAATGACTTATGTGGTTTCTGCATCAAATGAAATTTTCAGACCACTGTAAAGTAGTGTGTAATGAACTGACTTGTGTTGTTACTGTATAAAATGATGTGTTTATATTAATTTGTACTGAATTCACTCATAACTCAAAATGGCAAAAAATGTGACTTATGTTGTTTCTGAAATAAACTATTCAAATGTACCTATCAGCTCTCTAGGTGTTTGGGAAGTTAGTGACTCACTGATGACTTTATAAGAGAGGATGTTTACTAAGTTTGTGTTTAGGTCAACAGCCGAAAGGCTGGTTTGAACCTCTAGAGGTTTTACTAAGTAAAACGAGGAGTGAGGTGGTTTACCATTGCCTTCCTCACTGAATGGAAAAGTATGCTTATCAGCATGCCGGGCCCTCTGAAAAGCACATATTTTCCACTCTGTAAATGACACCTTCACTTCATTCACCACAGGGTCTGACTGTACAATGAAATTCATTACTTTCAGAGGAGATAACTCTGATTAGTATCTTTTACACCTCTACCTCTTCTGTTCTTAAATGATTCAGTCATTTAATTGGCTGACCATGTGATAAGAAACAGAACTATTTATTTTAGCCCCGCAATGAACAGATTGTGTGTAAATAATTTGACACTCCACCTGTCTGTTATGGGCAGTACTAAGTTTATAGATATCATTAAGAATTGACTGCCCTAAAATTTTTGGAGTATCTAACCCTGGAGAGAGATAACAAAATACAACAAAATCCAGATTTAGTTTGATAATAAATTGTTTTTTATTTCCTTGTAGCACCTATATGAATTTATTTTATACTTTCTGTTTTTATTTTCTCTATATTACCATGATTATTTCCACATTCAAAACTAGTCAAATTGTGTGTTTATGTACTAATTTTATATCATATTGTAAATATTAACTTTTCCTTTGTAAATATTATTATTTATTTTTATATCGCCTAGACTTAAGATTGCATTCTGCCAACCTTTTACGATTAATCAACATACTGTCCTGAATGTTAAAAATACATGTTTGCATAAAAGAATATACACACAAAGAACAGCTATGCTTAAGAATTTCGATATTTTTATCCTTAAATTATGTATCAGTAAAAAATTTATGCTTCTGCATTAGCCAGTAGTATGTACCCAACTTAGCAAAAAAAGAAAAATGAAAAATGATGGTTTTTATCAAATAACAGCAACTTCATTTTTGTTGATGAAATGAAATGATCATTTCATGATTGCTAGTGAAATTAAAAGATTTTTATAAATGTAACAAAAGTTTCTGTTGTACATGAAAGTAAAAAATATGTTACCTTTATAACTTTTTATGTAAACTTATTCTACAATAAGTGCATATCGATAGATGGCTTTTTTAAGGAATATAAAAATATTTTTTGTAGGTTTTAGATTCTGCTTTTGAATTCTCTCAAAAAATTTAAGTTGCTGTAGATAGCAATTTATATGGGATTTCACTTAATATAAAAACATTGATTGGTAATTGTTGTGCTTTTAACATTCAGGTATTATTGTTATTATCTTTGAATATTAAAATTTTAGACTATTGGCTGGAAATATTGTCAACGATTTTATTGTTTAATAAACCTTATTAAAAAATCGAATCTAAAAATTTGTATAACTTTTGTAGGTATTAATATAATGCTCTTGTATGTGAGGGATTAAATTCTGTCAGATTTTGTAAGTAATTAGGATTAGTAATATATGTATCAATTGTTTGTGCCATTTGTGTAAAGTTGTGTTTTAAATTATGTGTGTAATTTTATAATTAAAGACATATTCCTTTTGTAGTATTCTTGTGTTATTTTTTAAATTACGTTCACCTTTTATGAAAAGATTAAAAATGTGCTTAAGTTAATCCATGTTCTTTAAAAGACATTCAACTGTTTAAATAAATATCTGGTGTCAAACACTCATACAACTTTCTCTTCCTACTGTAAATTAACGGAATACAATACAAATAGTATAATATAATGTTATGGTTAATCATAAGCAAATAATGTAAAACGAAAAACAATCAATTTTAATCATGAGTGAATGACACAAAATGAAAATGAAAATTCTGTAGAACTTAAAAATATGGAAAATCATAAATTGACACTAAACGAGGTTCTGTAGAAGAAATGCTTGAAATAAAAGTTGTAGATTTTTTTATCTCTTATAACTTTGATTACAAACACTACAATCCATATTAAGGCCGCAATCTTTTAAAACCCCTGTTTTTTTGATTGATTAGAAAAATACAGAAAATCACTATTGATGCTAAACTAAGCATTGTGGAAAAAATACATATAAAATAAAAGTTAAAGATTTTTAATTTCCTACAATTTTAATTATATAGGCCTACTCTTTTGCTCTAAAATGCATACATAAAGGCTGGAATCTTAAAGAAACTTTTTTACCATGAGAGCACAGCCCCCCCCCCCCAGGATTTGATGACATAGTGCTATCCCTATCTTGTAGTGCATAAAAAATAGAGTCAATGAGGCAGTTTAAAAAAAAATGTAGGAGCCATATTTGAGAAAATCGCTTGAATAAATTACTGTTTCTGGTTGACCAATTTTAATGAAAATGTTCGTGTCGGGTCCCCTAGTGGTACCTAACTTAATTTCTAAGTTTCAACTTAGTGCGATATTCTATTCTTGAGATATTTTGTTCACACACAAACACACACATGAACCACACACAGGCCAATTGCTAAAACTTATTTTTTGGGTTCAGGAGGCCTTAAAAGTGTATTTCCAGTATTCCCATTTAGGGCAAGAGAAAATAAAAGAAGTACAATTTAAGTAAGTCCTTTAATATGTAGGAATAAATTTAAGTGGTGGCTCAGTGCGATAATTTAAGAGATCAGTTAAGCAGTTAATGCTGTAAGAGCATTGCTTATTTAGTGTAGGTTACACAAACATTATAAAGTTTGGTCACACACTGCTCCACACTAAAAATACAATATGCTGTACCAAATATTGGCTTGTAAAAAGTTATTTAAAGATGCTTAGAAGTATAAGAAGTAGTACAATGGAATGCATACAGCTGAAGGAGTGTTTCGTTTTTGAAGAATGTAACAGAATTATTCACATCAGTATTTTAAAATCTCAAGTGGTGTGCCTATGCAGCCTAATTTATAATATAGAGTGAGGGATTGGTTTAAAATTGTGCAGGACGAGTCTGATTTTTACCTGGAGAGTAATACTGTATAGTTTACCAACATCTTAGTAATGCACTCCAGGAACATCCACAAATTTAGATTTGAAAGTTTCTTTATTTCAAGTAATCAGAGGATGAGTTAACAATTAGAAGCCAATTGGAGAATACCAGTTCTCTGTAGTAAGGAGTTCAGACTATAAATACAGGTATCAGATGAATTAATGTCCCATAGCCGAGCGAGTGAGAGGGAGATATGTGACATAACTACGCATGCGCTCAAAGGTCTTTACCGTTGTAATCCAAATCTGAAAACATACTACAGTCTTTATCTTGCTTGTTAGTTTACTTCATGCATAAACGCTTGCTCACAACAATGAGTAATTTTATTGGAATGGCGCGTATGTCTTGTGCGAGTGAGAACGTTATGTATTCTCTCACTCCCATGGCTAGGGGACTTAAGTTCATCTGAATACTGTACCTATAGGTAGGTTACAAGTGTGGTCAGTTTGAAGGATTTGACCATTGTGGGAATTATATTAGACTGTGGTATAACATACGTTGAATGAGATAGGTTTAGGACTTTGCAGAAAAATCAGTAATGACTCCACAATAGAAGAATGACATTCTTCCTTGACCTGCCGCCCCAGCCTAGCACTGCCTCCCTTATTAAGCCTCTCTCAGGATCATCCTACAGTTCTTCTCAAGAACACTTGCTTCAGCTATTTATCAGCCTTGGTTAAATTCCGTTATATGCATGCCCCTAACGACTAAACTTTTTTCTTTAGACAAATAACGATGTAAAACTATGTTTTGTAGTGAAAGGACTAACAATTAACAAAACCATAAACATTTGAAGCTACTCTGGTCAGCACTGTCATCTTATCAATCTGCAGATAATGAACAAATCATTACCGGGCGCCACAACTGGCCTACCTCAACAGAGATAAGGAATCAGTTGTAACCTATACACTCAGTTCTGTGTCATTGCTCTAGTTGATTGAAGATGGATTTGCCATCAAACATTTTTGAACTGAACGATTGTGTACTTGTGCAAAAGACTTCCAGAAAAAGCAAAGCCATTTGAAGCGATACCGCAGGACATTGCTGCTTTTAGGCCGGCCCAATCATCATGGAGTATTTATAACTGTATCTGAGCGAAGTTTATATATTGTATTATTAAAAAAAACTACTGTAACTTGTGGTGCATGGATTTTAAATGGACTTTCTCTTAATTAATTTGTTTTTATTATAACTATTTTGTAAAGGCTTATACATCTCTTATTAAATTCACTTATTTTAATCTTATTTTATTATTGACGTAGTTCAGTTTAAATTATGCCAAAGGAAATTAAAAAGATTAGATAGAGGTGAACCTTTCCTTTCTCCCTCTATAAAGTGTTGGTAGGGAGTCAAGGAAGGATAGTATGTACAAGGAAAATTAAGAGACACAACTTTTCGAGATTTTTAAAAGGAAGGTTGCTCAGGCAGAGATGAGGAAATTACCAGTCAGCGTGTGGCCAAGAATATCTGTTGGTGAGTGTCGTCAAAATTAAACTTAAACACTATCAGGGAATGTCTAATACAAAGTCAGAATAAATAGGGGTAATATTTAATTATTGATGGGTTATTAAGAGAGATGTAAAAGCTTAAATAAAAACGCTGTGCGCATAGACATTAAATATATCGAAATATAATGCTTGCTTCTGAAATTTGTTGTACCAATTTATTTCAATAGAGACCACCTAACTAACATCAGTGCAACAACCGTGCGGCGCACTACAAACTATCTGGTTTTATTAATTTTTCACCAACAGTTTGAATCCCTTCCTTGTACAAGTGAATAGATTAAAGTTTAGTCGTTGGGGTCTTATAACAAAATTTGACCCCAGCCTTTTTGAGATCCACCAATATAAAGGTCATTTTAGGATCAATTTTCTCTCTCCCCCCTGACAGAACATCCCATAAACTGCCTGTTTCAGAACTGCAGTTTTGTTGAACTTTCAGAAAGTAACGTTGTTGCTTTTGAGTTTTAAATTAACAGGATTCATTAGTTAATTAAACTAATATAATTATTATCAAATCTCAGTAACCATCAATTTAAAAGAATTAAGTGTAAAATCTAACCTCTCAATAATAAAATAATTTTAGGCACACTAATGAAGTCAGCCAAATTTTACATCAATATTCATTTTAACTTAAAAAAACCTCATTAATTAACGGTTTAAATTAATTAACGTTTAAAAAACCTCATTAATTTAAAAACGTGAATTTAAGTTAAATTTTTTTTAACTATCCGTAAAAATATTTAATTTGAATTTTTGGATGAACTGTATTCAAGGAATTTTTAACGGTAGCGTCCGTCATTTGAATTTTACGTAGAAATCATGTAATTTACTACAAGAGAGCTCCCGGTAACGTACTGTATATTAACTGTATTCAAGGAATTTTTAACGGTAGCGTCCGTCATTTGAATTTTACGTAGAAACATGTAATTTACTACAAGAGAGCTCCCGGTAGAGTTTATGGGAAATAATTTAAGAACTGCGAAGTTGTGGTAGAGGTACAGTGTTCAGATGAACTAATGTCCCCTAGCCGTGGAAGTGAGAGAATCCAAAACGCTCTCACTCGCACAAGCCATACGCGCCGTTCCAATAACATTGTCGTATAATTTTACTCATTGTTGTGAGCAAACGTTTATGCATGCAGTAAACTAACAAGGAAGATAACGACTGTATTTGTAGTATGTTTTCAGATTTGGATTACAACGGTAAAGACCTTTGAGCGCATGCGTAGTTATGCCACATATCTCCCTCTCAGCTCTGCTCGGCTATGGGACATTAGCTCGTCTGATACCTATATCTTTCTTTCAGGTCAATATCTACAGTCCGTCCGAAATAACATGTAGTAAGTCTCTGAATGGTGGTAACTTTTCTATTTAAACAGTCCCTTTTTGAAAGTAAAATTTCCTATTTAATTATTCTAAGTGGTAGCACAGACTCATGAGCACATTACGTAATTCCCTCTGTTCTTAAGTAATACTATCATGCTATTTCGAATGGACTATACATGCTAGAGATGTATAATTCTCAGCCATCTTTCTTTCAGTTCTGTTGTAATGAGTTCACCCATCTGGAAGTACTCTGAAATTACATGTTGATAAATACGAAACAGATAGGTTTCATAATATTGACGTGATATACGCCACCTGTGTTTGTAACTCAACTAATATTTTTTTGAATGAGACGCTCCGCTATACGGTTAATGTAAATCAAATGTACTTAAATATGGTCTATAATTAAGAAAGAAATTGGCTTTCTTGCTGTAATTTTGGTTGTATAATCGGTATAATATAAATTATTACATTACTTGAAAACCCCAAAGAAAAAAATTACGGCATTTGTTGATTCCTCGAGTATTATCATGCCAAGGTCACTGTAAGTCCCCTTATAGTGACGTCACGTGTGTACAGGGCTTTGATTCGTCGTTTTATAAACTTAATCGTTGAAGAAAGATTTGGAAGAAGCTGGCGGCAAAACGAACACTCCTTGTACGAAAATATCTCCTGTGTTTTGTGAAATGGAGGAAACTGCAGAAAAGTTTATCAGTGATGATTTAAGTGAAAAATTTAAAGCAATGAAAGCGTTTCGAGATGTAAGTACCAAAAAATTAATATTTCGAAATTTAATGTAATTTGTCACAGATTCAATCGTACTTCCTCGTTGCGTTTCTCCTCATTTAGTACTTACTGCTTTTACGCAGTGTTTAGATTGTATTTATTTTTGATTTTATATAATTCTTGCTGTGAAGTTAACTCTTTTGTGATTAGACATTGTAGGTTATGTCATTAAGGAAATGTTCAGTATGTACTTAGGCTTAATGATACTTTATAACAATTTGATATATTTTGTATCATGAATGTTGATCATTATATTAGGTACACTATGTGTAAAAAAAAAATAGCCGATCTATAACAGAATTTCTTTTGAATGTGAAATTTAGTGGTCCAATGTATTTTAGTAGGCCTAATTGAATGTTTAAATGTTTTATATTAAGTGCAGATGTAATTTTGTACTGACATACACATTAATGTCTTAACTGGTTCTGGTGCGAGATTTTGTTGACTGTCAACCCAAAATATACAGTACAAGTATATGTTACCAATATTAATGTTGTTTATTTCTCTTGTATTTTATATTCAATCTTAATAAAATTAATTTGTTTGTACTACTGTAGGCCTACATATGAAAAGTGATTGGTATAAGTTTAGCTATTGTAGTAATATCAGAAAAAACTTAATTGAAACATTATTCTTGCCCTTTATTCATATCTCTAGTTGTGACGTGCTCGCCTCTCATCATGTGGTCTTGGGTTTGAATCCCATTTAGGCACGGCATATTTTTATATGTTACAAAAAATCATTTCATCCTTCACCGTCTGCATTAACAGTAATTGCAGAACAGTCAGACGTTAAACCAAAAAAAATTATTGTTGTTTAAAGTGTGGCACAAACTTGCACCTCAGGGATGGAGCTCAAGGGACTTCAACCCCTGTGAACTAAAAATAACATTTGATACCAGATTAATTAAAAATTGGGGTTTCCCCACAAGAATAGTGAAATGTATGGCATAATATTTATATTAATAAATTTTTTAGATAATATATTTATATACAATAGAGTAAAATAAACAGTATTGTGTCGTGTCTCAATTAGATATCGTAATTGAATTTAGAATTGCATAATTTCAGTAAATATACTAAATTTATTTTGTTTTTAATTGTAGTCATATTTGTTCATGACGTCTAAGTGCAAGACTCTACAAAACGAAAATTTTAATTTGAAGAATTTATTAGAAATTGCAAAAGCAAGTGAAAAGCAGAAAATTCTTGAACACAAACTTGTTGAAAATACCTTGTTGCAGCAAGATCAGATCATCAGGGATTTGCTGAGTATTAAAGGTATGTATTAAATTTACTTAAAGGGTAGCCTATGATGTAACGGACTATTATGAATGAAAACATTTTGTTGAAAAAATATGGCTGACTGTATTTACTGTACAGTTATTTAGGTGTGTATGTATTATGAATTGCTATTAATTGAACTTTTTATTGTTACTTCAAATGTTATTTTGTATTAGACTCCTATATTAATTTATTATGTGCAAAAATTTGGTGGTTTAGAATAAGAACTGAGCTTTCTATGTTTTTTTTTTGGTATTTAAAACTAATACTGTTTGATGTATAACCATCTTGATCATTATCTGTGTTTTATGATAACATTTTTACTTTCGCTTGCCTATATGAATATATAGGAAGGAAAGTATTGTTTTCATGTCGATTTTTAGAAATCGAGTTTTCACCGATCTACACGTTTTCAGACACCCTGAACCCAAAAAACATGTTTTTAGCGATTGGTCTGTGTGTGTGTGGGTGAACAGAATATCTCAAGAAGGGAACATCATACAAACTTGAAACTTAGAAATTAAGCTACATACCACTACTGGACCTGACATGAACATTTTCATCAAAATCGGTCAACCAGAAGTAGTATATTCGTAATTTTTCACTTTTTTGTGATTTTCTCAAAAACTGGTCTTACGATTTTTTTAAAAAATCGTCTGGTTTATTCAATTTTTTATTCTCTACAAGATAGGGTAGGCGCCATGTTTGCTGAAATTCTTGGTGAGGCTGTTTTTACATAAAGAAATTGTTTTTTTAAGATTACGGCTTTAATATGCAATTTAGCACAAAAATTTATATAATAAAGTTGTAGAGAATTTAAAATTCTACAACTTAAATTTCAAGCATTTTTTTGTATAACGCTTAGTTTAGCAGTAATTAGCGATTTTCTGATTTTTTCTCACGAAAACGTGTGAAAAATCGATTTTTTTAAGATTTCAGCCTTAGTATGCATTTTACGACAAAAGTGTATATAATAAATTTTATAGGAAATAAACAGATCTACAACTTTTATTTAAAGAATTTTTCTCTACAGAGCCTAGTTTAGCGAGAAAGGGTGATTTTCCGTATTTTTAAGCCAAACTGAGTTCGATTTTCATTTTGCGTCTTTCACTCATGATTAAAATAAGGTTATGTTTTTGAGGTTAGTTTTTTGTTTATTTCTAATGTTTTATTACTAATGTTAGGTTTATTGTTATTTATTTGCATACGTAAGAGAAAGTTGTGTGAGTGTTTCACACCAGATTTTTAGTTATTTTAAAACTACCTATAGTGAAATTCGGTTATAATGTATTTCAAGGGACAGGCATTAATTATTTGTTGTAACTGAATGGGCCTATACGCCACAATGCCTATAGTATGTAGTTCTCTACTGTATTATCTTACTGCCCAGCCAATTACTGGAATAACCAGTATTAGTCTAAATAATTAATTTTTTTTGACAAACTTTTTTTTTCACAACTGTGCTACAATGTGGAATTAATAACTAGTGAATGAGATGAATGTTTTATGATAGTGACTTGTGTATGACAAGAAGTGAAGCCAGCCCAATAGCCAATTTCGGTGTGAATTCAAGATATGGGTTGACATGAAATATTACAATTTATATTATGATTGTGGTATGATAAATACAGCATGAGTATGATGTAGTAATGATATGCGAATGGTAACAATTACCAGATGAATAATGTATGTTTGAATGTTAACGGATGAGTTCTTTGTTTTGTCTTGTGGTGGTCGTAGTAGATCACATAGTAAATACTTAATTTAAGTAAAAAATTATGAATTAAAATCTTTTATGCCACCTCCGCATCCAAATGGTTAGCAATGTTTAGTTATCAGCTGTTCTAGGCGTAAAAAAGGTAGCTGGTTTGACTCCCGGTAGGTCTGGGCTGAGGCAATCTAGATAATACTGCAATTTATGGACTTACTCCGTTGTTTCACGTCACATTATCTGTAACATTAAAGTCATCCCTGTAATTGCATCTTTACTATTATTACTGATAACTCCCACTCACTATAATTTTAATTGTAGATATTGTTTGCACATTTATTAATACACATTCGTTGCTTGGTTGCTTCGCACCCGTTCTGTTAAATACATAATGAATCTTTTGGAATTGGCTCCTATTATTTCTACTAAGGAAAGAGCTATATGTTTCCTCCAAGAGAAAGGAATATTGCATAATTCGTGCATTTGTTTAAATAGACACGATATGATACTGAACACCAGTGGCCAGGATCGTTGGGTGTGTAATAAAATAATCTGTAGAATAAGTAAACCTCTAAGAAGCGACACATTTCTTGCTAAATACAAAGTTGGATTATCGAACAATCATTCTCTTCATTTACAGTTGGTGCAGAGTACGTATCAATTAATTGGTGCGAAGATGTAATTTTTAATAAATTTGTGTTATTTTCTGTATTTTTAAATTTTTATGTTTTGTATTTGTTTGATCTTAATTGTTTTGTAATTTGTAAAATAAATCTTGTAAATAATTTGTGAAACTTGTAAAAGAATGAAAGAAAAAACAACCGAAAATAAAAGAAACAGGTGATTGCTGGTTGATGGTACTGAGCACGTGCTGGCGATTTTTGGTTTGAACAGTAAAGGTGCAATCACACAATTTTTGGATGATGTGAAATAACGGAATAGATCCCAATTTACTGATAACTCCCCGATGTACCAATGTAGAGAAAAACACAAAGTAGTTGCTAATGACAGCAGATGTTGATACAATTTAAAAAAATCTTAGGTAATTAACAAAAACTCCATGATGAGGTGATTCCCGAAATTAAATATATTAAACAAAAAATAAGTTTCATAAAGCTATTTGCTTCTTATTTCATATAGAATATATTGTCCTTCTAATGGTAAACTCGTGAATGTGCAAATTCTTAGTTTTACAGGAGTCTCCTGTAAAACTGAGATTTTTTTTGAAAAAGAGTTGTTTGGAGAGCAAAAAACAACTGCAATGCTTTATGAAAAATCATTTTTTTTATTTCCATTGGTTTTCTTTGTATACAAACAACATACTTAGTTACAATTTTTGTTATGTTAACACATTTAAAAAATGTTTATTCTAATGGCTAAAAAATCACATTCGTTACTTTACTGTAGTAAGTTTTTTCAAACTAATGCAGTTCGGTCGAAAACAAAGTAGCAAATTGTTACAAATGATACATACAAAAAGTTAAAAATACTTACATTAACAATAAAATCTAAGTTTATAAAATAAATTGACAATATTCCATCCAAAATAACTATAACGAATTTTAATTGAACACAACATTATTAAAAATATACATAACATATTTTAAGAATAATAACTTAAAAAGTTATTAATTTTTACTTTATCTAAATATATTTGATAGTAACAACAACATTTGAACGTTATTCTTTTAAATTCTTACTCATTTTTTGTTTGTCGTGAATGTAAATTATAAAAGTTTCGCCCATGTCTCATAATAGTAAGAATTTACATTAACATATTGTAAGTGCAGGGAACGGTCAATACAAATTTAATTATGTACACTCTAAAAAATTGAAAGATATTATTATTAATACAAATATGCATGACAGAAAAAAGTGAGTACAGTTTCTTTAATAATTATTGGAAGTACACAATGTCTGCACTTAAAATTTGAACAAAGTAAAAGTAATAATGAACATAATTTACACATTTAAAAATTTGTTTAAAATTATAACCTACTTACTTATTTTTTTCTGATGTAAACTAAAGCTATTCTAAGTCATTGCAAAGCTTATTTAAATCATTCATTTTTGGATTTGAAATGGGCAATCGAGAAGTGTAAACTTTTACTGGGTTTGATGTAGAAGGATGTCCCCTAAACTTCTTAAGTACAAATTTATAAAAAGAATTATCATTAAAACTTGTTTTTATAAAAATTGTCCCTGGTGATGATTTCTCATAGTGTAACCAGACTGCATCTCAAAATTTTACTTTTTCGCCTAACACTTGCCCCTGATCTGCCTGGAAACTACCTCTGGTTGAATTAAAATCCATGAAGTCATCATGTAGGAGCTGAGTAACTTCATACGGTCTAGGATTCGATCGTATTGCTCTGATAACTTGAGCCCAGCCTTTAGGGGTGTAGACACTATTTTTTAAATTTTTGTTCCATCTTGAAATGAATTAAGTCACACTCCATCTGGCTGTGCTCGGGCTCAAAATACTTGTGATCTATCACCTCCAGAACTGGGTGCATCTTTAATAAATGAAGACACATAGTGGAAAATGTAACATTTTTTTGCTGACCTTAGCAACTATCTGACATCATATGAACGTGTTTGACTTCTTGTTTTGCCATAATAAATGCATGTTGCAATTTCTATACTTCCTCGTTTTCCTTCAGTTTCATCCCAAAGGAAACACAGCAGCATTTCCCAAATTGTAAACTGTAAGATTATAAACTGCAAGTTTCCTCACATAAAAAAATGGTCCAGCTGCTCCCTTACGTGTATTAAGAACATACTCTAAATCAAAATTAAATGCGAGGACCTTTTTTTGCTGCTTCTTTGTCTTAATGTCTATGCTCCCTTGCAGTTCCCTTGCGCTGTAAATGATTGCTGTATTTATTTTTTTCTTCCTCACTTAGCTCTACGGCATTTCTGTAAGTCTCACACACTTTACAAAAATCTTTCTTTGGCTTGCATATTTATTAGAAACTGATCAAAGTTTTTCCTCACACTTCTAATATTTTGCTGAACTATCACTAAATCATTTACATAATTATTAAAAATACTTTTAGTTAGAAGCTTACTCATTGTTAGTTGTAGTGGGTTGGCTGCAATGTAGTTGATGTTGCTGACTGGTGTGAGGAGACGTAATACCTGTATTCCTCAACGCAGCCACCTATTCCAAGGTTGTCACTGCGACAACTCTAGCTCCATCCTCCACCCTTGTCAGCACTTTCCCATTGTGCACCCATACATACTGAATGAGGATTTCTTTCTTCAACACCCTGGCTGCGTTGAAAACTTGGCGCCTTCCCGCACTCAGGCTTTCATTGATTTAGGTAGCTTCAGCTGGTCGATCCGTGAAACCAGTGTCCCTCGTGTTCAAATTCCGTTTAACCCTTCTCTTGTGAAGTAAATCTTCCTTAACTGATCTTCTTACAAACTTGACGATAATTTCTCTTGTGTGCCCTAAATCCCCTCTAGAAACTGCTAACCGATGGCAGGCATCTATATCTTTCTCGTCCATCGGTACTCCAATACTCTTCCCCACCATTTTAATGATTATTATAAAAGTTGTAGATCTTTTTATTTCCTATAAAATTAATTAATGTCTTTTACTGTAGAAAATTTGTGGTTATTTACTCAAATTTGAGTGCTCACATTTACGTATACTTTTGCGTCAGTGTATGATCATTAGCAGCTACAGTTGTTTATTGAACATTATACAAATTTAGTGTTATTTAAAAAATTTTCCTGACTCTTACTTGGTACCAAACCTAGGGAACTTTAGCTTATCAGTTGTGCGCGCCAACTATCCACCAAGGCTTCTTCATGTGGTTTACCTAAGTAAAACAAGGAGTGACACAATATTGTTACCTACTTCTTTGCTGAGTACAAAATGTAATTACATTAAGGTATTTTATACCAAAACAGTTTGTGAAAAACAGTTATTCTTATGCCACATGCAAATGAGTCATTTTTAATTTAATGTAAGGTCTGCAATATGTTGAAATTTGTTACTTTTAGAGGTTATAACGCGTACTATTTACATTTACACTTTGTACCGACTCTTATTGTAATATAGTTATTATTTTGACACGGTATTGTAGGTTAACTATTTTTGTAGCTCATTTATTTTGTAGCTATGTATGTATTTACTTCTAACGGGTGTTTTATTAAGGACGCAACCCTGATTATAAGAAGATAGAAGTAATACATCGATATGTTGGCAACAGTGTACTTAAGGCCAACTACCTAAGTTAGTTAAAATATTCCAGTCAAGAATTAGTGTGGTGACAGCAGTCATTTCGTTATATTGTGTCAGCAATGGTTTTTTCCAAGGAAGAACATGTGTTTATTGTAGCGACTTATCTAGTGAGTAAATCTTACAAATGCAATGCCAACGCGATAAGAATGCAAATGTAACTTTTTCGTAGCTCTGAAAACAGTAGTTAATGTTAGCTCAGCTTGCGATGATAATCTTGTAAGCGATATTTTAGGTGATTGAGTCAAACGATTTTTCAAATCTTTGAGAACTTCCGCGATTAACTTTGTTGGCTGGCGAGGTGGTTTCTCATCAAGTACACTCCCAGTTCTACAGAATTTATTTATCAAACGCAATATTGACAATTTATTCGGAATGGCAGAACTGGGAAATTTCAACTGAAACTCATCTTGCACACATTTGTAAGATTTCCTCGCTATGTAAGTCTTTACAATAAACCGCGTTCTTCCATGGAAAAAACCATTGCTGACACAATATAACGGAACGACTGCTGTCACCAAACTAATGCTTGACTGGAACATTTTTTAACTGTGTTAAGTAGTTGGCCTTGAGTACACTGTTGCCAACATACCAATTGGGGGACAGAAAATTTACCGATGTGTAACTTCTATCTTCTTATAATCTGGGTTGCGTCCTTAATAAAACACCCGTTATTTACCATATACAATACATTTATAAAATATCTACATCCAGTGGATAAACACACGACTGCTATTACAAGTACGGTTACTATTTCAGTTCAAAATCTGTTAAGTTTTACTGTGTTTAAATGGCTGTTCATTTTGTTATTTGTTTTTGATTTGACTGTATTACAGGAGAAAATTCACTTCTTAAGGATAGTGTATGTGAAACTAAAAAATTATTAGAAAATGCACAGAAGGTAACACAAATTTTCTTTAATGTTTGAACCTTTAATATGCTGTACAACTTGTTTCTGAATGATGTTGGGTACACACTACTAACGTTTTTATGAAATTATTATTTACCATTCTTAGCTTGTAATTAGTGTAAAGGTAACAACTTAAATTTCAGAATAGGACTGGAAATAAGATTGCTTGGAATTCATCTAATGTTTTTTCAGCAGAGTAATTTTCATTCAAGCCTACTGGCTTTCTTAGTGATCAAACATTATAAACAATATCGCACCTTTTTAAATCTTTTATTCTAAAAACTAAATTCATAAAACTTTATTCTAGACTCTTTGGTTCGATAGATTATTGGGAACTTTGTACTCTGAGTGTGTAACAACATTTAAAATTAAATCAGAACAGTATAATTAGTTGGTGATTTTATGGTTATGTCCCCTGACACTCTCAAAATGTAAAGCCTGAAGTATACAGCAGCTTCCGTTTTATTTTGAAAACTGGAGCTTGTTAACATCAGATGATGAAATCTGAAGGGTAGTATGTGTGTACATAAACTGCAATTTTTTATTTCAATAAAGATTTTATTTACATCATAGGCCTTTGGGCCAGCCCAGTCAGTCAGCTGGTAGAAAGTCGCTATCATTTGTTAAGTAACACTGGTTGGGCAAGCGACTGTATGGTGACCGGTTGACAGCCACCCATGACCAAACTCTACTGGGGGTCCCTGTTCAAACTCATGTCTAATCCACGTCAAAAAAATATAGCAAAAAAGCAGCAATCAAATTGGGTAGTTGTCAACATTGTACAGTTACCGATAACAAATAAAGCTAAAAAAAATTTACATCATAAATTGTATCAAATATTGTGATGTTAATTACAACTGTGGGTTTGAAGAGTGTAAAAAATTTCTGATCATAGTCAAGAATCAAATCCAAAGCATTTCACTTTACACTTTAGTATCCTACAACTATCCCTTGGAGGAGCCAAATTCTTTTTAGTTTTTAATCTTATGAACTAGTTGATCAAATAGAAAGTGGGAAAATTGTTGAAAAACATTTTAGTGATCAAACTCTAAGAAGAGCCAGACACTTGACTGTTTCCTACTATTAAGTTACCCAGTGAGTATTTTACTTTCTGTGGTTGTACCCACTTAACCTACGGTGATCCTACGTACTTTTTTTCAAGATAGCATTAAGTTCAATGATTTTTTTTGGTGTCAGTTTTTAATTAAAGACTATTTTGTTAGATATTTCTAACGATAATAAACTGTATGGCTTTGGAAAGTGCGGATTATATTTCTGCCCATTAAAAATAAATTCTGTTAAAAAATTATAAAGGATAAAAGAAATCAAAATAATCACAACAAGGTAAGTTTATCTAGTCCACATTTTTATTGATTATGGACTAATATTTACAATTGTTTGAATTATGATTGTAACGTAGATTTTTATTGTGAGTTTTTTCGTTTAGGAGATCGATGAAATACATTTGAAATCTGCTAATGAACTGAAGTCTGTACAACAAGAACATGAATGCGAATTAGTAAAATTACATGAACAGTACTTAAATCAAGGTTGTTTTACTTTATTTTAAATTGTAGTATATATCTGTTTGTTTATAATTGGAGTAGAATAGGTAGAATTTATTTTATGTGCTTCTATGTACTTTCTAGTCAAACAGTAACTCATATAAAAAAATAATGTATTTCTGAGATCATTGGAAATGCATACCAAGAATTCATCTGTTCTATTAAAGTAGTTTTTAAAAAAGAGGAAAAATAGTTTATTGTGTAATCAGGGCTGGTCAGAAGTCCAAGCGACGTTAGGGGCTAGTTATGGTACCAAGCCGAGGGAGTTAGTGGAGGCACCCAAGAGTGGGAAAATAAAATAATATACACAATAAATCAACAAAAAAGTAATTTAATTTCTATGATCTGTAAACGTGAGTTTATTCTCATAGGTATTTCTAAGATTGTAAAGAAGTAATATTTTTTGTGTAGAGTAGGAGCAAATACATTGTCATTTGTGTGGAAGAATGTTCTCGGATGTTCCCGTCTACTATATTTGAAAATGACTAATAGTTATTTTTGATTATTAGTTATTATTACATATGAGTTTTGAATTTAGAGATAATATAAAATTTAGAGGCAATGTATTAAGCTAGAATCTTCTAGAAGTTTAAAAATTTTTGAGAATAATTATAAATTCCCTTGATTTTAATACCACAAACAAGCTTATGAGGATATCATGTATTTAATTTTTGTTAAATTTTTATGTTTTCCAATTTTGATAATTATGTACTGCTTGAGTCCCAGCTCCGTGTAGTTGGGAGGAATGCAGTGTGTTGTTATAGTAGTGGGAGAATGAATGATTTATTGAATGAATTAGTAGTATTTCACAGCTGCTGCATTTGTAGTGGTAGCATGTACTAACTAGACTAAAAACATATTCTTATCCCGGCGCATTAATTTAACAAATACCTACCGGATTATTAACTTGGTCAGATTCATAATATTTAACTTACCATTTTATATCAAAACCAGTAAATAAATAATTGTAATAAATACAAACAATATGTTAAATACGGAAAGTTTGAAAACGAATGTTTTGTATCAGAGTAATACAACAATCGTTCTCCCAGCATGCGTCACTCATTCAATCAATATACCTCACCTGTACCCTTCACCCCGCAACTACACGGAGCTGGGACTCAAGCAGTACCTATTATGTGATTAAAAAATATTGTTGTATAAATTTTTCAATTGGATCCAGTTTGTTGACTGGCTTACCAAATTTGTGGCCAGTTAAGTGTTCGTGATCATTTTATATTTTTGATATTTTCAGCAACAATAACGAAGGAATCATTTGAAAAAGAGAAACAGAATATGGAGAACATTATAAAAGAATTAAAAATGAATATTGAAGCCATTCAAAAAGAGAAAAATGTTGTAATGGAGGTCACTATAAAGGAGGTAAAAACTTTTTCCCCGTTAACGTAGTATGTATAAATCAAATAATAGATTTTATTCGAACATATTCTTCCATTTATACATTAAAAATGTATATTTTAAATTCCTAGTGTGTGTATGTTTCAATTTGTTCAATTTCTGAACAATAAGCAACCTCATGATCCAATGAGATGAGGACGATATGTATGACGTGTAAATCAAATGTATTCTTGTACAAACTCAGGGTGACCATTCCTGAGAGAGTATGGTTAATTAAACCCCCAGCCATTTAGGTAATCTGGTAATCACTGTCTAATGATCAGATCTATATGAAAGGAACTACCTTTATTAGGATTTGAACCATGGAACCTTCATCTCCAAAAATCAGCTGACAAACAATAAGCTAACTCATGGCGACAACTTTACTGCTAGACTAACCCGGTGGGTTGCAAAAGAATAGCAATTTAAAAAAAAAATGTTATTTGTTCTATAAGAAGTATTATTAGCTTTGATATAGGTTTTGCTGAATTTCTTTGAAACTACTGATGAAACAACTTATTTTTGTTGAAAAAAAAGGTGTAAAAGAACTTATGTTTTCAAAGAATTTATTAAACATTGAGTTTGAGAATGTGATGATGCAATCAATATTAATAAATTGTAGATTGTTTGTTGCATTTGGTGGAGTTACCATTATTTGGTTCGTATTGTGTGAGTGTGTACATTTAACTACAGAGATTGTATTTTACAACATTTCTTTGAATTAAGAATTAGAACTTAATGTATAAAGTTTAGAAATGTTCACAACAAGTTTTCTAGAAAGGCAGCTTACATACATTTACACACATTTATTTAAAAATGCATACTGAAGCAACATGAGCTGATTTTTGACTTATGATTTTACCTAAGTTAGAACAAGCACAATGAATTACTTCATTGTCATTATGTTACAAGTAAAACAGTAAAGGAAGAGATTTCATCAAAATAAAGACCATAAAATAATTAAGGTAACTTATAAATATTTTCCAGAGAATCAACTAAATAAGTTATATGAACTTGTAGTGAAAATTTCAAGTCATTTGAACGGATGGTTTATTAACCTTGAATGATGAAAATGATGTGATATACCTAAGATGTAAAAAATTGAGCAATCTTCTGCTTTCTCTGCAGTAGGAATTTTAGAATTATGATTAAGAAATTTAAAAAAAAATAGGAATTTTTTTTTATCTGTCCCTTCTGCCTCGCAACATCGAACCATCTTTAATTCTTCTCTTCTTGCCCATCACCTACATTATCAGCTCTATTTAACCCTTATTCCTTTTTGGTCCTCACCCTCTCATGTGTTTTCCACTTCCTCTAACTCCTTTCCAATTAGTGAGGTTAATATTTTATATCCCAAAAATCAAATTTCTGTTTAATTTCCAAAACTTTTTGTAATTTTCCTGCCCTATTTTCCTTCAAAGTTCTCAGGATGGTTTTTAAAATTTAACTTCATGCAGGTTATTGCCCTACGATGTACTGAACTACACAAGGAGAGGCTGTCTCCTAACTGCCATGCAAACCGACTGGCTTTAAGGCTTTCTCCTACTTTCTTTTATGGCACAAGCATATTTTTTTGCTACATCCTTTAATGTTCAAGATGGTATAGAACGATCATTGATTAAAACCGCTACCCGACCATTTTGACAATGAAAAACTGAAGAACAAGTTCTCAGTCCCCCATTACAAATCTATCGATCTGGTGCCTCGGTAGGGCGGTTACCTCTGGGTTGCTTGGGTTACTTTGGGGGCCTCTTGCAAGCTAAGTTCTGGAGTCGGAATGCGAGATATCTCGTGAATACCTTCTTCATTTTATAAAGCAGATAGCAAACATCTTTATGCATCATCATTCCTATTTGCCAGAGACAAAGCTCCCTTGAGGTTAATTCCCAGGGCCCAATAGTCCAGGGTTTAAATGATTTAAAATTGTATTGGGCTCTTGTTAAAATCAGCTCGCTAATTTTTTAGTATTATTATTTAAACTGGAATATCTATCGTTGAATATCCATGTTGTCATTATGATAAAAATTGGTTGTATTTCGGTCATTTACTCAAAGCTTTTCTTGAGTGATTAAAAAATCTGTGTACACATAATTATTTAATTTCAGTAAATTTATAGTTTAATTTCTATTTTTTAGATTTCTGTACATAATTTTAATGTAAGAAATCAAAATCTATTTAAAAAATTATGAAATTAATTATGAATTAATTAATTATGAAATTAATTGCTTTGTTTTTAGTATGAAGGAAAATTGCAAATGCTGAAAGATTCTCTTGAAGAATCAATGGCTGCTCAAAAATCACTTGAAGATAGAAACAATGCAAATATGAACACATACAAAAAAGTAAGTGTTGTGTCAAACAAAAATCATTAGTTTTTGCCATTACTGCAATATATTGGCAAACGGTTTTTAATTATATTTCTTTATTCTGAATTCCTTTTGACTGTCGTGAATGAGTGCTTTAACTTTAAAATTTGCCACAGAAAATTCTATGTATTACAATTTTATCATTATTGTTGTTGTGTATCAACCATTTTGGCTTCTATTATTTTGTGAAACAAGTCATGAATAAAGTCTGATCAAAATAAATTGATAAAAAATTTAACAGAATATAACAATGCTTTATTTTTGATAAAACCATAAACTTTTACTTAAGGAAGAATTAAATATTCTGAAAAGCTGTTGTAGTTCACAAATTTCAAAGATCTGATAACAACAGTGTTACTATGTTTTAACCAGCAGATTTAGTGTTAAGGAAACCTAATCTTTTGCACAATTTTTTTTGAAAAATTCACTAGTAGAAAATGTTTTGTCCAGTTATTGCATGCACATGTATATTATCCCTGCCAAAAGTTTCCGATTATCTGAATTTTAGACCAAATTTGATGTG
This sequence comes from Catonia carolina, assembly GCA_035578175.1. Taxonomy (NCBI): domain Eukaryota; kingdom Metazoa; phylum Arthropoda; class Insecta; order Hemiptera; family Achilidae; genus Catonia; species Catonia carolina. The sequence goes on along the minus strand of JAQMRL010000001.1, from coordinate 69,524,435 downwards.
GTTGCGTACCTCCTTTTCTGCTATTGATGGCACCATAATTATTGTCCATTGTTTTACAAATTTTATTGTAATGGTGACTCAGTAAATCTGTTTATTTCCTGATTTCAGAAATTAGAAGATCAAGAACATCATTATATATCGATGCTAGAAAATGTGCGACAAGAAGTGTCGACAACCTTAAGTAGTGCTCATTCAAATATAAATAATCAAGTCTCCACCAATAGCCATATTTTATCCAACCAAGGATTAATTAAAACTGTTTCCTGGTCACATTTACATCAGCCAATTTTAACAAATCACTCACAGTTCTTTAAAGATACAACACTGCAAAAGGATGTACCTGTAAATAAGTCATACTATGACCAGTTGCACCTCCCACCTCCTCAACCACTTCAGGCGTCACCAAATTCATTTTATTCTGCTGATGTTGAACCGGCAAATGTGAATAATACTAGTTACAACTATAAACCTCAAAGTTCTGAACGGAATTCTTCAAAGGTCTATGAGTATATAAAACACAATGCACCCAATCAAACTAGTTTTACTATTAATCGAGTTACTAACCATAATTCTGAGGATGACAGTAATAATTATCAAAGTGATTACAAAAATGATGACAATAGCACCAATAATAAACTCATTAATATCAATAGACTGCAATTTCCAACTAACAAGAAAAGAAGATTATTTCATCCGCAAAACCAAGATTTCTTTTAAAAACTTTTGGATGTAATGAAAACCAATTGCAATGATTAGCAAATATTCTCTAATGATAATTATTATAGTTTAGTATAGCGTGTTGTAGTACAGTCGTATCTAACTATACGAACTTAATCTGTTCTAAAGTGGAGTTCGTATAGCGAAAAGTTTTGTATAGCAGGTTGCCCCAAATTACCTAACAAAATTGAACAGTACATACGGTGTGTAAGTATGTACTGTATTTTCAAGATGGTCAGAAGTAAAAAATAAATACATACATACATACACTGTCACTCACCACATGTTTTATTTCGGGATAAGGAATTAAATTGATTTAATGGAATTAAATTGACAAGGAATCAAACTGCAGGATGCATTATAAAAAAAATTTATTTTTGAATGAAGGAATTAAATTGTTGACACTTCACTACACTATGCACTAATTTACAGTTTACAGTGACAGTTTCTCCTCACAACATTTCCCATTTCTTTCCATGTTGTCTTCATTGTCTAGCTCCTGGGTCTTTTGGCTTTTGGCTGCTGGAGCCTTGAAGAATCTTTCTAGAGTAAATTGCTGCTCTCTTTTCTTCAGCACAGTCCTAAAGTGCTGGATAGCTTAATCGTTGCACAGTTCCAGCACCCTGTTAGCTTCAGTTTGGTTGGGATGCCATTCTATCATGAAACTTTGGCTTTTCCTGTCTTTTCTTCAGCATATCTCTGATGGCATGTGTTGGCTCAGGGCCTTTGCTTGTGTTGTTCTCCTGTTCCCCAGATGAAGTATCCTCTATCTTCTTTTGCTGCATTTTACATTTTTTTAATATTATATTTTCAATCGTTAGCCAACCAAAGTTGAAATAGATTATGTCAAATAACAATACAAAAGATATATAAAATACAAATAAAGATATAAACAAATGAATTAAAACTTAAATTAAAACCAAGGCCATCAATCATCATCACTCTGCACCTCGATGTGATCATTTAATATTCGTCGATTGTATAATACACTTTTTCTGTTAATAATATTCTCAATTTTTTCTCAAATTCAAATTCGCACATTAAAGTGCATTGACATCATCTTGGTCAGTTCATCAGTTATCAGCTCCTCTTTGTGTTCTTCAGTAATCTCTTCCACATCCTCTGCATTCAACTCCATGCCCAGCTCATTTCCAGTATTAACAATTTCTTCATTGGGCGAAGGCTCTTGTTTTTCTGGGGCAAAGGCTGAACCAGTTTCCTCCATGCTGCATTCAAACATCTCTGTGACCCTTCATAACCTGTCAATAAGTCTAATGGCCTGAAAAATGTTGAATTCCTCCTTCCAAAACTTCATCAGTGGCATAGTTGTCGAGCCATAGCAAATATCAAAGCACTTTTTAAAGAGATTTCTGGAGTACAACTTTTTAAACACAGAGATGACTTGCTGGTTCGTAGGCTGCAGAAAGAAGGTAGTGTTGGCAGACAGAAATTCAAATTTAAGAAAATCGAATTCATCCTTTAGTCTTCCTCAAATTTTTTGGGATGACCAGGTGCATTGTCCATAACAATAAGAGCTTTCAGTGGCAGTTTCTTTTCCTCAAGGTAAGCTTTCATGGTGGGGGTAAAGACGTTTACCACCCATTCCTTAAAGATCCGCTAAGTGACCCATGCTTTGGAGTTAGATTTCCATAAGACTGGCAGTTTTGACTTAATTATGCAATTTGGCTTGAAAACTGGGTGTTTGAGAGTGGTAGGTCAACATAGGCTTGAACTTTCAATCCCCACTGGCATTGGCTGCAAACAGAAGAGTTATTCTGTCCTTAGAAGGTTTGTGGCCTGGCAAAGCTTTCTCCTCCTTGGTGATGTAAGTCCTTTTTGGCCAGAAGAGACCAGTTTTGTCACAGTTAATCTCCTGTTCAGGGAGATAACCAGTCTCTTCAATGAGTTCCTTAAATGTTTTTACATAATTTTCAGCAGCGTGCTAATCGTACTGGCTGCCTCACCATGCCTAATCACACTGTGGTTCCCAGTTCTCTTTCTGAACGTATCGAACCATTCCCTGCTACCCTTGAAATCACCATCTTCAGAGCTGCATTCTGGAGTTTTTACCTTTAATTCACTGAATATTCTCTTTTCCTTCTCACATATTGTTTCCTGGCCAATAGATTGACCTTGCAACTGCATCTCATTGATCCACACCTATAGAATTTTTTTCATTTCATTATGAATTGTGTTTCTGTGTTTGTCAATCCTAATAACGGGTGTTTTATTAAGGATGCAACTCTGATTATAGGAAGATAGAAGTAATACATCGGTAAATTTTCTGTCCCCCAATCGTTATGTTGGCAACAGTTTACTCAAGGCCAACTACTTAAGACAGTTAAAATGTTCCAGTCAAGCATTAGTGTGGTGACAGCAGTCGTTTCGTTATATTGTGTCAGCAATCGTTTTTTCCAAGGAAGAACCAGGTGTTTTATTAAGAGCGCAACCCTATGTTAAAAGCCACAATCTACGGCATATTTTTATTTTCCGTTCTTTACAAATTATTAATTAATGTAAATTATTATTTTACAAATGAATAGCAAATTGCAATGAAAACATTGTATTACTTCTAGGGTTGCGTCCTTAATAAAACACCCGGTTCTTCCTTGGAAAAAACCATTGCTGAGGCAATATAACGAAACGACTGCTTACACCACACTAATGCTTGACTGGAACATTTTAACTGTCTTAAGTAGTTGGCCTTGAGTACACTGTTGCCAACATACCGATTGGGGGACAGAAAATTTACCAATTTATTACTTCTATCTTCTTATAATCAGGGTTGCGTCCTTAGTAAAACCCCCTTTAGTAGGCTTACTCAATCCATAAGTTGAAGCCAAATCCACCTGTCTCACTCCACTTTCAAATTTAGCAAAAATTTCTTTTTTAATCTCTCTTGGCAATGGTTTCATTTTCTTTGCTGATCCGGACATGCCTTTCGTAGACATTCTCAATATTAAAATTCTACATTGTAGAGTACAGTGGCACTTATATTTTTACACAAACAAACATGAAACGGTAAACTAAAATAAAACATAAAACACCAGGCCTTCGAAACTCCGATGACAACACTGTTGTTCACAGGTGTAAATCAGAATTGTAACTGTATGTAAAATGGTGCTCACAAGATGGTTGAATGTGAATTGATTTTTAAGAAAGAGTGTGAATCATGTGGAAATAAAAGAGATAAGATTCAGTACACAATGTCAGGACAGTGGCTCATGTTAGAATTTAACTGATGAATCAAACGGAAATAAGAGATAAGAATGTACTGCTAGAGATGAATAATGATAGAGATAAGGAAAAAACTTTTGTTAAGTAGCATATGTTGTCTATAGTTAAATAGGCTTCACTGATAAACTATATACTGTATATACCGGCATTATTAATCATTTTCCAGTACAGCAAATTGTAAATTGGATCACTTTTTTTGCAAAATAAAATACATATGTTACAATGTATATATTGTGAAGCAAAGTTTGTAATGCTGAAAAAAATTACAACCAATTTCGTTTAGCAAAAAGTTTGTATATCGAATGGTTCGTATAGCGGGATACGGCTGTATAGCATAATAATAAAATTATAATTATTAGTAATATTACTCACTAATAGTTTGTGAGGTTCACAATTATTATTTGTGAACTTCAAAATTCTCTGATTTTGGTTAAAGTTAGCCACAGAGTTTTTAAATATAATGAATTTAGATTTAGGTGAAATTTCATTTTCAGTTAAAAATCCTTCAAATGGGGACATTATTATATAATATTCCTGAATAGTATTATTTACGTGGCTATTACACTGAGACTGGGTTGTTAAAATAACTTTTTTTTTATTATCATTACTGGATCCAAGTCAAATTCATATTTATATTTGTGTGTGTGTGTGTGTGTGCACACGTACGTGTACATGGTGCGTGTGGAAAATTTAAAATTGCTCTTTGTATGAACATGTAAAAGAATAACATTGTTCCTGTGTAATTTTTGTTTTAATGTTTCAGTGGTTACGTTCTCATATATTGTATTTTTTTCTTTAGATTACTCAAAAATGTAGTTTTTTGTACTTAATGATATTCTGATAGTAAATAACTTATGTCAATAATTAAGTTTTTTATTGTACTTTCAAGTTTCTTATGACATTACTGTTTTATTTTAGGTATTGTAAGTGGTAAAGATTCTTTAGTAATCTAATTGACTGTGAAAGGTGTTTGAATTAACCACAGTATTTTATTTTTTATCTCTTGAAAATTAAATGCGGAATTTCCATTCTAAGAAATGTTCATGTGAAAACAAATTAGTAAAAGACATTTTTGAACATTTCTATTTAAATTTGTAGTAATAGAACTTGTTACTTGGTGGGAACATTACTTCAGGTATTCAAATTAAGACAAAATCAGGTTTGTTATGTTGAGTTTTATACCAGTAAAGTATTGTTTAATATTTTTGCTAATGATTGTTTATAATATTAAATAAATTACATTCATGTTATTTTTTGTGTTATTATTCTTGTATCCCATTGTACTTCAGATCCTTTTTCTTTGTTGCTTCTGACTGTTTTAAATCTATGCCTGTTATCTTAATTTTCATATTATTGAGTTCCTTACCAATAATTTTATTCATAAACTAATGTGTTACTGTATTATTGAAGGAAAATTTACAACTGCTGCATTATAAAAATACAGCTATACCATTTTTATCTTATTACTTGTGTTCAGAAGAAATAAGTTAAGGGGAGCAGAAGAAAAACAATGTTTTAACGTTGATGGGGTACGTAGTGTTTGTTTCGATATTTTTCAAGTTTTTCATTTTTGTAAATTGAGATTAATATAATAATGTTACTGTTCTAACATTACGGAGATCGCGTTCACATAAAAACAATAATTTTTATAACGCATAGGAATCGGCTGTAAAGCAAGATAAATATTGATGTGTTTTTGTTTGGAAGTTAATTCCAATTGGCTATAGGTGTTTCTGATGCGGTATTATGCTTTTACTATAAATGCACTTTCCGCATATTGTATTTTTTGACTTTAGGTACACTTATTTCAGGAACCATCCCACTTAGGAGTGTGAAATTTCGCACACAAAATTTTAGTATTAAGGTGTGTATTTACTCCAGAAGTATCTCAAAAATTTTGGAGTTTTTATTTTTTGAGTGTCTTTTTCATAAAAAAAAATGTGGGCTACACTTGAACATTTTCTGAGAATAAAAAACATTTTTAGGTTGGATAAAGATAAATTTAAAAGCTCTGGTACAAATTTGTAAAAAGGTACTGTTGATAGATGTGGCAAAGCTCAGCTTTGTAGCTTTAATGGTTCCTACAAAAAATCTGGTGTGAAACACTCGCACAACTTTCTCTTGCCAATGCAAATAATTAACAATAAACCTAACATTAGTATTAAAACATTAGAAATGAACAAAAACTAACCTCAAAAACATAACCTTATTTTAATCATGAGTGAATGACGCAAAATGACAATCGAACTCAGTTTGGCTTAAAAATACGGAAAATCACGCTTTCACGCTAAACTAGGCTCTGTAGAGAAAAATGCTCTAAACAAAAGTTGTAGATCTTTTAATTTTCTATAAATTTAATTATATACACTTTTGTCGTAAAATGCATACTAAGACCGAAATGTTAAAAAAATCGAATTTTCTCACGTTTTCGTGAGAAAAAAAACAGAAAATCGCAAATTACCGCTAAACTAAGCGTTATACAAAAAAATGTTTGAAACAGAAGTTGTAGGTTTTTAAATTCTCTACAACTTTTATTATATAAGTTTTTGCGCTAAAATTTATATTAAAGCCGTAATCTTAAAAAAACAACGTTTTTACGTGAAAACAGCCTCACCGAGAATTTCAGCAAACATGGCGCCTACCCTATCTTGTAGAGAATAAAACATTGAGTTAAATAGGCGATTTTAAAAAAAATCGTAGTACCAGTTTTTGAGAAAATCGCAAAAAACTGAAAAATTACACGAATTAACTACTACTTCCGGTTGACCGATTTTGATGAAAATGTTCGTGTCGCGTCCGGTAGTGGTATGTAACTTAAGTTTCAAGTTCGTACGATGTTCCGTTCTTGAGATATTCTGTTCACACACACACACACACAGACCAATCGCTAAAAACATGTTTTTTGGGTTCAGGGGGTCTGAAAACGTATAGATCCGGTGAAAACTCGATTTCAAAAAATCGACATGAAAACAATACTTTCCTTCCTATATATTCATATAGGCAAGAGAAAGTAAAAATCTACCTAAGTTAGTATTGCAGGTAGGTATAGGGGTAATGAAAATGGTCTGCTCCCCTTAAGAATAAATCAGATACTTTATTCCGATTAGATACTAAATTAGCTAATGAGACTAATGTCAGTTAAAACGGAACATATTAATAAATTTATCAATTTGCAGGCCTACCATTGTGCTAAATGCTGGGATCTTTCACATTGTGGTCTGAAATTGTAGGCCTACTTTAGTTCTTGTTTTTCCAACAGTATTTCAGTTCTGCACTATTACTATACCTACAAGGTCTTTTTAATCTTGGTCTTTGTCACTAATTTTCATTAGTTTCCTATCATTGTATTCACTGGTGTTCATAGTACTAAAATAATTAAGTTTTAATGAATCCAGTGTACCATTGAATACAAGTACAGATGATGATAAAATGATTTTTTTTTTGGAGAAAGTGTTGATATAACTGAAAAACAGAAGAAATCACTGTTGAAAAAGAGAATAATTCATTCAAACAATTTTAACTTGTTTGTGTGAATATAATTATACCAATTTAATATTATTATTAATTGTGCTTTATTAATCAAACTGTGACAAAATACAAATTGTATGCAGAACAAAACACAATACAGTGGCTTAACCTAATGGTTGTCTGCTAGTACGAAAATACAAAAAATGATTTGAGTATTTTGGCATTTTGTAAAGCGCTGACCACGTGACAGAATGGTTAAAGTTGGAGCTTCGGTTGTAATCGGAAGTGTGTTTTTGCAACGCCTCGCATCGTCTAAAATATGAAGTTCATTTGTTCCCTCTTGGCTGGCTGTCACGAGAGGTGTGTAATTTGTGTTGGGTTGGTTCTTCGAAAAGAGAAAATTAAATGTTGTGATTCTGCATTTTTTTCTTAAAAATTGTTTAACTTTTTATTTCATTCTGGTTTCCGTATTTCGGGTCGGGTTTTGAGTTTCTTGAATTTAATGAATTGAATTAGGTTACGTTTTCATTCCAGATTGTGTTTGGTAAGTTGAGATTCTAACCTTAATTTTGTATTTTGCAATTGAGTTATTTTGTGATGTAACCACTCTCTCAAACTCGTAATTTTTGTTTTTACATGGTGAATAAACTGAGTGTTGGTGGTATAATTAATGACATGACTGTACTAAATTAATATCGTTTGCATTCCGCATAATTTGGTCGTGTTAGGCTTTTTTAATTATCGTACCTTATTACCTTATAAGTTTGACGTAAACTTCCATTTACCACGTAATTAATTCTTAATGTAAATTACAGGGGTTAAAGGTGTATAATTGTTTTGTAAAAAGTTAAAATACGTTTATTAAGGAAAGTGTAATAAGTAGACAGGTAGGTTATTACTTACATGAACTAGAACGTCATATCAGTTTCCTTAGTACTTTTTTAGTGAGATTTTGAACTAGTGAAATTAGATTATTGTGCCTATTATTTTATGAAATTGTTAAAATTGCTTATTTACAATATAGTGACACTCGAAATCTTGGTTTTTTGTTGCTTGTAGTTAGTTTTACAGCAGTGATTTATGTGTTCTTCATACTAATTTGACTTTGATAGAAAGAAGAAAATAAAAATATAGGGGGTGCTTATGTGTGCCATAGCTAATGTCTATTAAGTATTTGCTGATATGGTGGTTTAAATTATAAGTTCCTTACGTCATGTGTAGCTATGCATTATCATTACCCACTGTGACAGATGCTGCATGCAAACCTACTGGGGCGAACTTTATAATTTTATATTGATACTTCTATCTCTTTCCACAGAGCTCTATCAATAAGTATAGTCATATTATATTTATGTAACACAATAGTAGATAGATGCTGTTGGAAAAATAAACGAGCAAAACTTTGAAAGCACCTGTTGTCTCGTGATTTGTTTGTTTGTTCAAAATAAAATAATGTAATGTAGGAGTCTAGCTTTGCTTTCTTAGATTAGGCCCAGTCAAATACTTTATTTTTATTTTATTCATAATTTACATCTACTCTTGCTTCTTTAACGTTTTTTGGATTATCTACCCACACATCCTAGCATCTTAACTAATGAATTTTTCAATTATTTAATTATTACTAGTAGACTTAATTGTAAAATAGATAGTGTATTTTACAAATTGGAATTTACAAGAATTTCTAAGTGACTAAGCATTATGCTTGGAGAAAGTTTCTGTTTCTTGCTTGTACATTAGAAGTAGGTGGAGACGTTATGTGTAGTTCACACCATATTACATTCACAATAGTGTGTAAATGATACTAAATCCAGGGTTTTGATTAATTTGTTATCGATTTGCTTGTGGAATCTGCATTCAATGCTTTAGATGGTTGATTAGTTTTTGGACTCAGTGGTACCATACAATTTTTTGTACTGTGTTGGGCTATACGTACGATTATAATATTTAAAAAAAAATAATTGTCATGTGCTGGTTCATTACCTTAGTAAATAATAATCTTTGCCATCTAACAGTCATGTAACTCCTTTTGTTAATTGTAAATCATTCGTATGTTGAACATTGTATGTCTTATAAGATACAAGTACTGTTTGTTTATGACAGCCTGCATTCATTATAGTCGTTGGTAAAAAGACCAATTGCTTTCTTGATTATATTTAAATAGTTTTATTTGTTAAAAAATGTTTTTCTTAATAAATGTCTGATATTTTGGATACTGAAACACAACTTTTTTCTTATTACAGTGAAAAACCATCTTCGTTGACGTCCAGGTTAAAATTTCCTGTAAAGTTATGTCTTCTAATTTGATTGTAGGAGATTATGACAGTAAGTGTTATTTAAATTTTTTTTAAATAAATTTATTATAAATAGGCTACTGTTTAATCACAGCTACCTTTTATTCTCATTTAAACTGTTTTTGATGCTGTGTTAACCATAACATAATTGTAATTTCAATCTAAAGATTTATCTCAGGTGTGTTAGTATTGCGCAATGTTAGTAATTATAGGAAGTCAGTAGTTTTTGTGAAACTTTGCTCTAAAATATGAGGACCAACCTGTGTTGTGAAGTTTAAAGAATGATAATTTTTGTTGGACTAAGAATCGTAAAAATATGTTTAATACAAAGCATTTTTTAAAATTTAAAAACATTTTATTTGTGTTATGTATGCTCCATATCATCTGTAAATTATCATGGTAAAAAATAATATTTTATTTCCATTGCATATGTTGTACTAAATTATACATAAAATCTAAAAATTATGAACAAAATTACCATTTGCTAGCCTATCCTTAATATTAATAATAAACATATTGTAGTTTTCATAATATTTATTATTATAAAACTAACATTGTATAATATATTGTTAAAACATTGTATAAACATTGTTAAAGTCCAGCCTTCCTTAGTTTGCTACCACTGTCAATAAATAATGATGTCATTGAGCAAGCATATTACTTAAAAATGTGTACATGCTGATTAGTAACTACAAAATACTTTTAAAAGTAGTTTAGTATTTTTATAAAAATAAAACTATTCAGTCATTTAAACTATTAATCATAATCATGACATGTTTTAAATACTGAACAATGAATAAATTTATAAAAACGGTGTACATTATTACATTCTCTTGCCTATATGGATATATAGGAAGGAAAGTATTGTTTTCATGTCGATTTTTCGAAATCGAGTTTTCACCAGATCTATACGTTTTCAGACCCCCTGAACCCAAAAAACATGTTTTTAGCGATTGGTCTGTGTGTGTGTGTATACAAAATATCTCAAGAACGGAACATAGTAAGAACTTGAAACTTGAAACTTAAGTTACATACCACTACCGGACCCGACACGAACATTTTCATCAAAATCGGTCAACCGGAAGTAGTAGTTTATTCGTGTAATTTTTAACTATTTTGCGATTTTCTCGAAAACTGGTCCTACGATTTTTTTAAAAATCGCCTGGTTTACTCAATTTTTTATTCTCTACAAGATAGGGTAGGTGCCATGTTTGCTGAAATTCTTGGTGAGGCTGTTTTTACGTAAAAAAATTGTTTTTTTAAGATTACGGCTTTAATATGTATTATAGCGCAAAAATTTATATAATAAAAAATGTAGAGAATTTAAAATCCTACGACTTTTATTTGTAACATTTTTTTGTATAACTCTTAGTTTAGCGGTAATTAGCGATTTTCTGTTTTTCTCACGAAAACGTGTGAAAAATCGATTTTTTTTAAGATTTCGGCCTTAGTATGCATTTTATGACAAAATCGAATTTATAGAAAATTAAAAGATGTACAACTTTTATTTTTAGCATTTTTCTCTACAGAGCCTAGTTTAGTGTGAAAGAGTGATTTTCCGTATTTTTAAGCCAAACTGAGGTTGATTTTCATTTTGCGTCTTTCACTCATGATTAAAATAAGGTTATGTTTATTGAGGTTAGTTTTTTGTTTATTTTTAATGTTTTATTACTAATTTTAGGTTATTTTTAATTATTTATATTGGCAAGAGAAAGTTGTGTGAGTGTTTCACATCAGGTTTTTTCCATTCTTTTTATAAATATTCGTGGTTACAAGTTATATATACGTATTACATCTGATTTTTATGAAGAAACAAGAGAACTTTAAAAGAAACATTTCAATTTTAATGATCTGTTATCTAGTATTAGTATAGTCACTCGTTATTTCACAATTGAATTTGATGAGAACTAATCGAAACCCATAAATATCTCTCTACATTTTTGACAACGAATATGTCATCGTTCTAATATGCTACCAGTTTGTTTATGACATCGTATTGTCTCGCATCATTTCTTACAAGCATTATAATTTATTTTCAATTAGGAATTTAGCGTTATAGTATTTGATTCTTCATTTCTATTTATAGTTTTCTATTTGTGCAAGTTACTAATTGTATAAATCATGTAAAAAAGGAGAAAAAAGTTAAAGTCGTGGACCCTAGCGTACTCCCTGTAGTGGCTGGCTTTGGTTTGTTGACAGTAGGAGAAAAGTAAAGACGTCTGAACTGTAAACAATTTTATTTGTAGTACAGTAAAATCTCTCTATTGCGGAACTCTATATAGTGGAAATCTCTCTTTAGCGGCATTATTTGCCTACCCCGACCCTTTTGTTATACTACGATAATGCATTTAACTCTCGTTATAGCGGCACAAAAATCTCTCTATAGCGGCTAAACAATATCTTCAGGATATGGATTTAGACGCATATATAGGGGCAGACAACGACTTAGCCACTTCAGCAGATGTTGGCGATGATGCAATAATCGAAAATGTCTTAGCCCAAAACAACGAGGAAGAAAGTGAAGATGACGATGAAATGGAAACAGAAATGTTGTCCCTTCAAGTAAGCAGGCACTAGACGCTATTCTTATGTTTACATGTACTGTCATTGCCAATATGTAAATGAAAATTTACAAGTTTTAAACATTGAAAATGAGATTGAAGACATGTTTTACGAATTGAAAACCAAACAAACAAAATGTACAACTTATTTTATGAAATGAAATGTAATTTACATTCATTGTTTCCTTAATAACGAAAAAATGTTTACTGAACTGGGGTTTTTTGTGTTTGTGTAGCCTATGTTTTATGAGATTTTAATTGTATGTATCCTATGTTTATAACTATTCCGTGAAAAACAAGTTTCAGTGCTAATTAATTTTAGGCTGTCTATTACGGTATGTACTGTATGAATGATTACTGAAAAAAAGTTCAATACGAAAAGGGAAATTCTATTGTTAAACATCAGTAACACAACATCTAATAAAACCAGTTTGTATCTAAATTTCTTGTTAAGTTAATAACCTACACCTTAGGTATTTAATTTAAATATCTCACTGTATTTAAGTAATCTACTGTATTAAACATTTGTCATTATTATTCTCAATAATATTCAGTAGTTTTTTAAAAACTTATTCCATGCACCATATACGAGTACATAGGTAGGCCCTATATAAGTTATTTTGTACAGATAAATTAGTACTCCAACTTCTTTCCCACCGTTAAATACTCGCTCTCTCTATAACGGAACTCTCTTTATAGCGGCGGTACCTCATGGTCCCTTCAATTCCGCTATAGAGAGATTTTACTGTATATAATAATTAATAGTTTATAAAAAAGTGGTGAACTAAGTTAAGTGGGAGAGAATACTTTTTTGCTTGAATTTCATTTTGAGATAAACATATGAAGTTAATACTATTTACATGTAAAGGAATGTGAAGGTTTTTGCAACCTCTAAAAATTTTTAAGCTAGGCAAATAGTAGTTAACACTGTATATCATTAAACAGAGCAGTTATTTCTGATTTTAAAGTTAGTGTTAACTCAATTTCGTCAAAACTGCAGTTAACACACTTTACCTCTAGGGTAAAGTACTAATAACTAAAGTAAAATGAAAAAAATTTGGTGTGAAACACACACAACTTTCTCTTGCCAATGCAAATAATGACCAATATAACCTAACATTAGTGATAAAACATTAGAAATAAACAAAAAGCTAACCTCAAAAAAACATAACCTTATGTTAATCATGAGTGAAAAACGCAAAATGAAAATCGACCTCAGTTTGGCTTAAAAATACGGAAAATCAATCTTTCACGCTAAACTAAGCTCTGTAGAGAAAAATGCTCAAAATAAAAGTTGTAGATCGTTTAATTTCCTATAAATTTGATTATATATACTTTTGTCGTAAAATGCATAATAAGGCCGAAATCTTAAAAAAATCGATTTTCACACGTTTTCGTGAGAAAAAACCAAAAATTGCTAATTATCGCTAAACTAAGCATTATACAAAAAAATGTTACAAATAAAAGTTGTAGGATTTTAAATTCTCTACAACTTTAATTATATGGATTTTTGCGGTAAAATGCCTAATAAAGCCGCAATCTTAAAAAAAACAATTTTTTTACGTGAAAACAGCCTCACCAAGAATTTCAGCAAACATGGCGCTTACCCTATCTTGTAGAGAATGAAAAATTAAGTAAATGAGGCGATTTTTAAAAAAAATTTCGGACCAGTTTCTGAGAAAATCGCAAAAAAGTGAAAAATGTTACGAATAAACTACTACTTCCGGTTGACCGATTTTGATGAAAATGTTCGTGTCGGGTCCGGTAGTGGTATGTAACTTAAGTTTCAAGTTCTTACGATGTTCCGTTCTTGAGATATTCTGTTCACACACATACACACACACACAGACCAATAGCTAAAAACATGTTTTTTGGATTCAGGGGGTCTGAAAACGTATAGATCCAGTGAAAACTCGATTTCGAAAAATCGACATGAAAACAATACTTTCCTTCCTATATATTCATATAGGCAAGAGAAAGTAAAAAACTGTATCGTTTGTAGTAAATCTTGTTTTGGAGATTATCATCAGAATTTTATAAGCGTATACTTAACACACTTTAATATAATAAAAGCAAGAGACTGACATTCAGATAAAAAAATTATAGTGGGCATTACATATTTACAACACAATATATTTATTAACAAATGACAAATTAATATGTAAAATAAAGTATAATGCTGTAATGTAACATATTAAAAAAATCTATTATAGTCTTTAATAGACAATCATAATGGTCTTTGAAGAAGAATTAGACAAAAAATGTCATGTATGAAAGTTGTGCCATTTTAAGTTAACAAATAACCCTATATTGATAAGGTTTATTTAAAAAAATAATATTTAAGCTGTAAGATGAAACAAAGGAATGACATGAATGAGTTTAAAAAACTGGTTTGTTTTTTGGTATATTTGTTGAGCTAAATTGAATAATCTCTTTGATTAATTGGAATGAAATTTTTCAAGGTCATATTTCTGTGACAAACTACATTATATGACAGTAAAATCTTTCTATTGCAGAAACCTCTCTTTAGCGGCATTATTTGCCGACCCCAACCCTTTCATATATTATGGTAATGTATTTAACTCTCTTTTTAGCAATACAGATATCTCTCTATATTGGCTAAACAATATCTTCAGGATATGGGTTTAGACGCCTATGTAGGGGCAGACAAAAACTTAGTCTCTTCAGCAGATGTTGGTGATGATGCAATAATCGAAAATGTCTTAGCCCAAAACAAGGAAGAAAGTGAAGATGACGATGAAATGGAAACAGAAATAGTGCCCCTTCATGTAAACAGGCGCTAGACGCTATTCGTATTGTTTCCAAGTTCTGTCATTGCCACAATGTAGATGAAAATTTACAAGAAGTTTTAAAAGTTGAAAATAAGTTTGAAGACATGTTTTACGAATTGGAAACCAGACAAACAAAAATTACAATTTATTTTACGAAATGAAATGTATTTTACAGTCATTGTTTCCTTAATAACGAAAAAATATATACTGTACTGTGTTTTTTTTGTGTTTGTGTAGCCTATGTTTTATGAGATTTTAATTGTATGTATGTCTACTATAGTTCAGTGAAAAACGAGTTTCAGTGCTAATTAATTTTAGAGTATCTATTACAGTGTATAATGTATAAACGATTATTGAAAAAAGTTCAATATGTAAAGTGAAATTCTATTGTTCAAAATTAGTGACACAACATCTAATAAAACCAGCTCTTAGTATCTAAATTTCTTGTTAACTTAATAACCTACATTTTAGATAAGTAATTTAAATATCTCACTGTATTAAAGTAATCTACTGTATTAAACATTCGTCATAAAGTAATCTGTTCAGTAGTTTTTCAAAGTAAACTTATTGCATGCACCATTCACATATGTATATGAGTTTTTAGTACAGAAAAATTAGTACTCCGACTTCCGTCCCACCATTAATTACTCGCTCTCTCTATAAAGGAACTGTCTTTATAGCGGCGCAACCTCGTGGTTTTTTCAATTCCGCTATAGAGAGATTTTACTATAGGTGGTTTAATAACTTACTTGTTTTGTAAATACTGTTCCTGTCCAATTGTTTGTGTTGGTCTTACTACCTACACTGCAGGTGAAAATATCCATGTAGGTGTGTTTAGCTTGCATATAAATATTAAATCTCAGCTATTTAGTCTAATTTTATCTGATGTTTGTGATTTATTACTTTTCTAGGTTAACCTTGTTTGTACTTCGTTTCATGATCGTCCGGGCCGCCAACCATGGCCGAGGCTGCCATTCCTACAGAACCACATTCAGTACAAACAGGAATCTCAGAGGAGTAAGTCAATTTTTCTTATAATATAATATAGCTATACATCGATTGTCCAAAATCTGGTTAACCCGCATTTTAACCCTTTGAAGACCAACTTTGGTAACAATTTTTTTTGAATCGATTCAAATATTTATAGCCCATTATTAATTAGATGTGTGAAAAAGACCACACTCGAAAAGGTAGTTTTGCTAGCGATAGCAAAAAGTTTCATAACTTTGGTTATATAATAGGTATCATAATGATTCTTTTTTACCAAAATGTCAAGAAATACTTGCAGTTTTACCCCATTATGCTAGATGTTCTAAAAATACTTATTTATTTTGTCAGTAGCCTTTCCTGTAAAAATGAAATAAAAAAACATGAAGTTTTTGAATTTTTAAAATGAAAACTATAAAGAATTTTATCATTGGAAACCTGTTAATTTTGTAGAGACTTTTGTTATGTGCATGCTGCCTATAAATTTTCTTGAAGGTAAATGAAAAAATTAATAAAGTCACGCAAAAATATTTTTACAAAACAAAATGCAAAATCATGTCACTCTAGTAAATAAATCTAAAAATCTAGTAATAAATTAAAGAAATTCAGTAGTGTAATTATATCTGGTGGAATGTGTTTAGGGCCTAGAATCTCAAAAAAATTGAAGTTATGGTGGAAATCGGGAGAAATTGTTTCTGAAATATTCTCCCAGTTTTGAACCTCTCAACTTATGCTAATATCAGGAATGGATTCATTACTTTCACTTGACACTTTATTCACTAAAAATGCGGAAATATTTTCTATGATTTTATTTATTTATTTTCTATGAACTTGGTCTGGAAATGCTTGTTACTTTGTTTAGTGAGATACTGCTAGCGAAAGATTTTGTCTGGAATTCTGTTACCTTGGTGAAATGATACCATACTGAAATTTTTAAGGCTTTAATGAAGAGGCAAAACACACATACTTGTTACATGTGTATATGTTGATGTCTTATGGGTTTTTACCTCAAAAATCAAACAAGTAAAATAAAACAGTATCTCCCATAGTTTATAATTTTTATAAAACACAAAAATTAGGGGTAGAAAAATATTTTTTTAGGTTAAATGTAAAATAACTTTTAATGACTTAAAATAAAAAAGCTTTTAATTTTTTTAATTCAATTTGTAGAAAATTACATTAAAAAATGTGGCTTGTAAAAATGTTAGTGCTGTTTTTATCTGGTAAAATATATGGGATTTTACATGCCATTTTTTGAAATTATGTGTCTATATTTTTAATAATTTTACATTTTTTTACAGGAGGCGAAATTGCTGGGTATGTTTCGCGACTGAAGAAGATGATACTTCTGCATCATGGGTGCACCCATGCAGTTGTCGAGGCTCAACAAAATGGGTTTGTAACATCACTGCTTGTAATTTACTGGCCTATAATTCTTGTTCAGTTGTGCTTTTTTAATTGAATTAGCAAAGCACATTACTTGTATGATCTTTGTCCACTGTAGAAACTTATTAATTTAATAATGTTTTTAAGTTTCATGTGAATCATCTTCATGACAAAAAGCATTTTAATAGCAACCCAGATAGTTAGTAGTCCTCTCAGTATGGAAACAAAACAACTGGTATACTTGTCTCAAGATGGCGACAGCAATATTCATTGTTCCGAAATTTTGTTAAATTTGGTGGCCCTGAAAAGGGCTGTTTGGTTGTTGCTCTGACAGGGCAAGGAGACTAGTATGAGGGTCGTATGGCAGCAGTGGTGGCTATTGTGTCTCGACATTGATGTGGAAGCATCTTCTCTTGCAGAGTCATTGATGTTTCTTCATTGGAGTCTGGAAATCATCAGACACTTTAACCCGGTTCAAACTGTTGATCTTATTTTAGGCCATGGTGGGGGAGGCGACAAAACGTGCTACCGCTAGATCAGTATAAGTTGGAAACCGGTAAATATTGTACTTTACTAGTAGGGAAGAGGTTTACCATCACCCAGTCAAAAAATTTAACACTTTGCAAGGTTGCAAGGGAATTGTAACAGCTTCCGTCTTACCGCACGTACAGAATTGTTCAAAAAAGTTGTTGTAGAGAAAAGAATTTGCTACTTTACAGTTGCTTACAGCTGTAATCGAGATGTAATAATGGCTCTGTGGCATCACTGTAAAGAATGTAAAATACCATCGATTCACCTTCCAAAATGGACTCATTTTGAACATTTTGTAACTTTGTCAAATATTATGGAAATTTAAATGAAAAATTAACATTTATTCAGTAAACTCTTTTCTACAAAACATGTTTTATACATTTTTTTGCTAAACTGAAATTTAAGCCCATTATAGTAAAAAGTCTAAAGTAAACACAAAAACAGTTAATTTGAGAGCGCATTTTGATTTTTGCAATTCTTGTTTTACGAGAAGCAGTCTGTTTTGTAAGGGTTAAGGGCGGTTGCACTCACTTTTTAGTGAACAGCAAGGCTCCATCCACGATTATTTTTCATGGGTTAGCCTTTCTGGTGTCATATTTAATAACCAGAGGGAACTTGTTCTTTGATTGGTCAAAGCATACAGTTTCTTTGTACATGCCTGCTCTACTTCTCTCTGTGGGGTTAAGTTGCTCTTTCTCTTTCTTGATAGTATTGTCAAGCGCTCAGCAGTATGGTGCTTAAGTAGTAAGGGTGTTCATGACAGACCTACCATTTTGTGTAAAATAGTGTTGGTTTTGAAATTGATAAATAAAAATTTATCTTTTCAGTGATGCACTTCTATTTTTCTGTAAAACTATGCAATTCATGTTGCATTTAAGTGGTTTTTAATTTATGTAATAATTTGAAACTGATGAACATACATGGTTATGCTCAAATTGTCTGAAGAAATGTATTTTATAGCCAACTTAATTTTTTTTTAAAAACATGAAAAATTAGTTGCAATTTGATGTGGTTACCAAAGTAGAAACTGTATGAAGTAGGTGCTAGTTTTTCCTGATAAGATAAAAAAAAAGCTAAGATCAGAGTTTGAATTTTAGATAATCTTCAACGTTATTGACCTTACTTATCCTACATAATAGAAGTGATTAAATAAGTTCTTTTGAAAAGAAGAACCAGTTGATTTTTAAAAAATTTGTTGAATCTATTGTGTTTAATTATTTGATATATTCTTGTCAGTGAAGTTAGTTAATATCCATCCTGTAGGCACTTGCACTAAATTTAGTTGCAAGATATTCATGTTGCAAGTTATTAACTACCATTTATGTATTATACACAATTGTTGTGGCATTAAACTTGTCTAGGTATTTTATTGTTTCTTTTCATACTTTAACTTTCATTATTATTTTACAGGTCCATCAGTTGTGTTTACAACGTTGGGTAGATGAGAAACAGAAAGGTAACATGACTGGTAGAGTTACATGTCCACAATGTAATACAGAATACATTATAGTTTTTCCTAAAATGGGTAAGTCTATAGTTATAATTTCTGTCATTATTTTATTTGAGGGTACGATATGTTAGGACTGAGTGTAATATTTAATTATTGAATCTATATTATCTTTATAAATTAAAAAGGATAAGCATTTTTTGTTTGGCCTTGGCTCCCATTGAACTGATTTCAGTCAAACTTTTTTTAAATGTAGCTCTTCTTGTACAGATTTTCTATCTCTCGTTGCTATTTTTTCTGAATTCTTGATTAATACAGAATATCTTGGTTCATTGAAGCTTTATCGCACCAGTGCTTAATCATTTTGTGGCCTTCATGAAGACTAATTGGTGCTGTTTTATAAGTTTCCTGTAAAATTATACCATTCTGGAATATCTGGAAATTATCAACTGTTCGCTGAGCCATTTGAAGATTAGGGGTTTCTGTAGATTTTTAGGTGTAGAATACAAAAATGTCTGCTAAGGCTGTGGCTCAAGACCTTTCTGTAAAAATGAAAATTTTGATTCACCATACTAATTTGGAAGTAACATTGTATCAGTTTAGTGACCTCATTTTTAGAATTTACATCAAAAATTAATTTATCAAAATGAAATTAATTTTTTTGCTTTCTGACGTTTGGTTGTTCAATTTACTGTTTTATAAGTTGTGTTTGCAACATGTATTGACACGTAATTGTATGAAACTTTTGGTCCTTTGTTTATGACTTCAGTTTTTCTTTATTTTCTATAGTGTGCCTACGCTCACCATTTAGGTTACTGACAAGCGTCTTATTTGATTACATGTCTTAGTCATGATAATTTTTTGTGGCTGAGCCTTTTTGTTGTCATATTCATAAAATTTGTTTAACTGCAATGGTGTAACCAATCTTTTGATGTTTGCAATTCCTCTGATGCTAGCACATAATATGTACTTATTTTGTAACATGGGTACAATTGTTAGTATTATTGAAAAAGTTTAGGTCTGTTAATTCAAATATATCACCGGATTTAAGTTAAAATTTGTTATTTAATATTAAAACTGTTATTTTTTATTTTTGTGTTTGTAAAGACATTTGGGTCTTTATTTCTGTACCAATCCATATTAAAATAACTGAACTTAAAAATTTATAGAATCTGAAAAAGTGTTAAAATATTTTTTATTTCCAGTTTTTAACACAGTTTAAATGTTTAATGGAAAGTTAATCTTCTAATTCATTTATATTAAATTGTACTTATTTTGGATCTATTGAGTGATGTTAATCACATTGTGACAAAATAATATAAATGAAGATTTGATTTCCACCTTAAAAATGCATTTAGGTTGATCTATGTGACAAAATTAAATCTAAATCTTTGTAATGCATCCTGCAGCTTGAATTGAATTATATCTTCTTCTTCTCACGATCAAGGATTAGGCTTCCGCCTGTTCCGACTCACAACAGTGACAAACTACTGAATTATTGCCATCTTTTGCATGGCCTCCCAACATCTCTTGTCCCCACCGGTCTGTTTTACAAAACATTGAGGGGGATCCTTCCCTTAAGCATTCTCTCTATGTGCTCCCTCAGTCAATTATGATGTTCTGCAATCTTTCCATCCAGGTTGTAAACATCCAGTTTCGTTCTTATGTCCTTATCATAGTTGGTCCCTACAACTGCAATTCTTTGTTTTTCGCAGGAATCGCATCTCTGCTACCTGTACTCTACTCTCCTGTGGTCTGGTACTAATACACGACTCACTTCCGTAGAGTAGGACTGGGGTAGCCATCAACTTGTAAAACGTTACCTGGGTTTGTTTTCTTGCGTAGGGTTCTGCTTATATTGCTGCACATTGCTTGGAATTTGCCAACGTTTTTCTTATGTCCAAATCTTGTTCAAACCCGATGTCACAAACTAAATAGTTGCATTGTGATACTTGCTCAAGCACTAAATCATCTACCACAATTTTAGAGACCTGGTAGGATATTTACCAGTTAACCCTCAAAGCGGTGATTAGTTTTTACTAAAATGGCATGCAAAAATAAGATAAAAATAGTCATCTTTTGAATATTGTTTTCTTTCAAAGTTACACTTTATTATTAATTGTGTTATATATCATTTTAATAGGAAATTCTGAAGTTTTTTTTAGTTTTTGTACTATTTTAAAAAACCAAAAAAAAAATTACTTTTTTATCATTAAAAGTTTTTTTTTTAATTTATGGGTCTTACTAGTGCTAACGGACAATTTTTGTGATACGTACTGTAAAAATTCCAAGATATACATTTTATAAAGAATTTTCTTCTGAGTACAGAGATTTTTGAGTTAATACTTTACCTACAATAGTTTTGAAATTATTAAGAAAATTGTAAATATAGGTACTCACCAAATTGCTGAACTTTGGTGCTCTATATCCGTATGTAACACTTCACTCAGTTTAAGTTTATATCTTCCTAATTATTATCGTCGTCCAGTTTTTGTCTTTTTCTGGGATCAGAGTGATAAAAATGTTCTAGTTTTGACCAACAGTTCACATGTACACCTAAATTGCACCCAGGGCACCAGTATTGAGCGACCACGTTTTTTTGTGTGGCCGCAGACTCCACAAATTCGTTCCTTTCTTCCTTCAAGGTGTGTCAACACATGCTGCGTTTCCTTGCTATCACCTCCTGATGTTGATGGGACTTGAAGTGTATTTTCCTCGCAGAGAGCATCAATGATAGATATTATAAATTTTTCTCTACCCACAGGTTTGTCAGTATTTAACTGATAAATCTCATAGGCATTATAAATTACGGTATCAACAAGATTAAAAAATATTTTCTTCCAAAACCTACGAGTAGGCTTATTACAAGAGACATGGTAAACCGATTTTTCTTTAAAATCTACTCCTCCCATAAACTGATTGTATGAATGGATTACATAAGGGATTGTACGTTGTCTTCCTTTTTTTAGAGGTTACATCTCTATCCTCAGCATGATAGCCAGTCGACAAAACAAAAACTGGTTTACTGGATTTTTTCCCTTTATAACCAACTAGTAACATATTGTCATTCCGGTAATAAACACTCTCTCTTGGTTTAAACTTATTTTTAATTAGTTCAGAAGGCAGTTCCTTAGAAATTTTATTTATAGTACCAGTTATTATAGTATTGTTATCTGTTAAATACCTTGCCAGTGGAATTTTAGTATAAAAATTATCAGTGAATAAGTGATAATTTTTATTTAAAAGATTGCAGCTTACTAATAATTTCTTCACAACAGCTTGCTCAAACAGTATATCCTTATCTACTTGATAAAATTTCTTGCCAGGGTTTAAATCTATATGATAAACGTACCCATTGATGCTGTCACATAGTTCAAACTTTTTGATTCCGAACCTGGCGTGACGTTTATTAGGCATATACATAATACATGCTAATCTATTTTTCATCCCAATGAGCGATTCATCAATACATACATTCTGATGGGGAGTGTAGTATTCTTTAAATTTTTTATTCATACACTCAATAAAAACATTAACTTTTTGGAACGGGCCGTATTCTGTACTGTCTCTGCTAACATTGGCATTTGAATTAAGATGTAAAAATCTACTAATCAATTCAAATTTCACCAAGGCCATATTCCTACTAAAAAAGGAATGACTTGCGATGGAACTGTACTCCAATAAGCTCTGTGGTTTTTCCTGACTGTAATTCCTTGATTTAGGCAGATGCCTATGAAACATTTGAGGGTCTTTACATTTATGTCAACCCACTTCCACATCCTGCTACGCTTATGTTGTTCCAGCCAGGTTTTATTTGTTTTAATAAAATTATTGGCATATAAATTCGTTTCCTTAACTATTTTAAGCCATATATATTCAGAAAAAAATAAATTAAAATAACTAATGGGAGGTGAATTTCTCTCTGGAGGATTAACTGGGCCTGGGTTTCGAACTGAAAACTTTTCAGCTGGATCCATTGGTTGTTCATTAGGATCAACTTTTTTCCAGAAAGAAATATTACCTGTTGATGTGCTTGCAACAGAGCCTGGGTTTCCAGAAACAGCAGCATCATTATCATCATCTGAATCACTTGAGCTGGATGAATCAGAATCGTAATCCGGATCCGACAAGTCAATATCTGATTCATCATCACTACGCAATAGAAGTAATTCTTCTATTGAGGAATCTTTTAAACCCTGTCTTAGTTCACACGACATATTTAATTAAAAACAAAAATGATAAGTAGAAATAATTCACTAACCTAAAAACTAACCTAAAAACGACAGCACAACTGACACAATTAACACTAAAATAAATACTGTTTATCGAAATAATTTTACATAAACACAGTCACAAAAGCTACATAAACTGACAAACATTACAAAAACCTTTACAAACTTATTTTTACAAAACTTATTTTTAGTAACAAAAACACACAGATAATCAACACGAACACATGTCAACAACAGAGATGTAAACTAACACCGCCATGACACATCAGATGTCTTATTACGACTGACACAGTAACGCTATGCAATGAGAAAACGCAGTACTAGAAAGCTTATTCTATTCTCTTTGCAATGATATGCAATATGTAATAGGTTGGTAAAACTGGTGATTCAAAAATCGAGCCCGCGTATGTGTCGACCACAGCGACAGGTCCATTTATCCGGACGGCCACCTGTCGCTGAGATCGACACGTACCGCTTCGAGGTTTAATGTCATTACCTTTGACTTTTTTACGGAAACATTGAAATTATATTTTTTGCATAATTAATTTACAACATCTACCAATTTCTAAAGCTCATCCTCACTCTCTTGCACAACTACAATCATCCACAAACAGTAAAGCATTCAGGTAAACATCATTGTTTAGCCTAATTTTCCCGAACTAACTTTGTTTTTCAATTCAATTGTACAGATATTATAAAATTCATTTACCTTTTCAGTTGCCTTGGCCCTTATGATCCAATTACACATGTTTCAGTGGATCCACCACCATCAGAGTACACAAAATGTAACTTGAAACTTCAGGATCTTAGAGATCTACATTTACACCGGCTGGATTGGTGTAGTTGGTAACATATGCTTGCTTCTCATCATGCAATCTTGGGTTCGAATCCCATTCAGGCACGGCATATTTTCATACGTTACAAAAAAAAATCATTTCATCTTTCACTGTGCATTAGCAGTAATTGCAGAACAGTCGGACGTTAAACCACAAAGAAAAACCATTTAAGAGATTCTATTTTATATAATAAATTAATACAATAAATTTCACTAACCTTTGAAGCTGCCTTGATCTCTTCTATTTACTACTTACACACTTTTATATAATTTAATATAATTTACGTAGATGACTGAAGATGTAATATCTTCTTTAGATTTTAAATTAACATTTTAAAGTTTCAAATGATATTGTGTACTCTGATATGATAGATCCACCGAAACAAGTGTAAGTAGTAAATAGTAGAGATCAAGGCAGCTTTAGAGGTTAGTGTAATTTATTGTATTAACCCTAACCCTTTGGAAACGGACTGTTTCTCGTAAAATACAAGAATTGTAAAAATCAAAACGCGCTCTCAGAACAACTGTTTTATCTAACGTCTATACCGACGAAAAATTCTGAAAAAATTACAGTTGATTTATATAATATGTATGCTCCTTTTGAATATAATTACAAGAAAATTGCTTCATAATTCTTTGCAGCCAGCGAAAATTTTTGTTTACTTTATATTTTTTACTATAACGGGCTTAAATTTCATTTTAGGAAAAATGTATAAAACATGCTTTGTAGACGAGTTGACTGAGTAAATGTATATTTTTCATTTAATTTTCCGTAAATATTTGACGGAGTATAAAATTTTTTAAATTAGTCTTCATTTTCCTATCTCATATAAAAACTATCGGTGAACCAAGTGACGTAAAATATTTTTGATACAAGCTATTTTCCGACAAAAAATTCAAAATAATAAATCAAAGTTAGGTACAGTGAAGAAGCATATCTAACTGCTACGCAGTTCAAAGAAAACAGGTTTAACAAAGCAAAAAATGTAGATATCATACAGGTGACAGAACGCGAGGGGAAGTATTTTACATTCTTTCACGGTGACATCACAGTGCCACTATCATACTCAGGCAAAAGGCATTAGCAAACGTATGTAGAACATTTTTGGCCTACAATAACTTGTTTCAAACAATTCTGTAGGTTGGGTGGGAGGGAAGCTGTTGCATTTCCCCTGCAACGCTACAATGAGCTATATTTTTGACCTGAGTATGGTAAAACCCCTCTGGAACAGTAAAATGAACTCATCGAACAAAATCAAGGGCATACGTTGTCATAGGAAATACACAGCTTCAATACAAACTAAAGATATTGAATGTACGTTAATTAATGCACGAGCTGCACGAACTTCCATCAAAACATACTGATTCCGTAACCATCAATGCCACTAACACACTAAAGAGAGAATAAAAAATTTCCTTTTTATGATATTCTATTTCTCAAAACACTATCAGAGGCGTTGAAGAATTCCCTACAAGAAAAGTGCAATATTTACCAGTCTCCAATTTATACTGACCTTGCAGAAGCACGTTTTATCACTCCAATCACAATCCATTTGGCATCACCTAAAATTAGATCACCAATGTGAACAGGGTTAATTTATTATATAAAATGAAATTTATTTCAAGCTGCAGGATGCATTATAAGGATTTATTAATTAAGAAAGTAACTAGAAAATTATCATTAATATGTTATTGATTTATGTTTCAGGCCTGTTATTGCTCGTATTGGATGCAGTTGATAACGCAGTGTACAAAGTTTGTCCATATGTTGCTGCAGGTATTGTTGTAGGTGCAATTTATTGGACTGCTGTTACATATGGTGCTGTTACTGTAATGCAGGTATGACAAATTGCTGTTGTCATTGTAAAATTTATTGATTAACAATATGAAATATTCTGTTATACAGTGTGGTAACTAATTACAAAATATATAAAGGTATACAAAATATTGAAGAAGTAGTTTCTTCTAGAAAAATTTTGATTGGCAATTAGTTTTGATTTGTGAGATTTGTGTACTTTGATGATGGGGGACCCACTGAAACAAGTTAGTGTAAACAAATTAAAGAAAATTAAAGAAGCCACTAAAAGGAATAAAGATTAGTGATTAGGTGTTATAATAATCCTAATTATCTGAAATGTCTAGGTGGATCCTCCATCATCAGAGTACATAAATTTGAAAAGTCAAAACTTTTTAAAATCTTCAGATGTTTTATCTTCAGTCATTCGTATAAAACTGTTTAATTATTCAAATTTAATAGGGATATGCCAATTCCAAATATTGATTCATGATACCACCGTACTTTTTAATTACGTACTAATTAATTGCTATGGGAAATCGATGGTAAAACATTGATTCTTTGATACTGATTCTCTAGTTTTCTAACTGCGGCAAAATGGCGTTACTGTCTAAGATAAAAGATACTAGCACAGTGGACTCATGCACATTATTCTTAGGCTTTAAACCCCTATCATTAAATAAATGATTTAACTTAACAACAAACTTAATCGTTTTTAGAAGAATGGTGATTAATGACAAACACAGTAGTACGTTAGTTTTGACCTGAAAAGAACGGTTTTAAACTAAAACTGGTTAAAACGGTTTTAAACTTAAATAGCTATGTTAATGCAATGTCTAAGGGCAATAACATGCCGAGCAGGTCATGGTGAAGATCGCGGTCATTGTTGCAAAACATGCTGATCAGCTGGCTTGTACTGACAGTGATGATCTCATTTTGTTTTCTAGTGCCATTAGAGGCAGATCACTTCGTATTAACAAAGTTGTATTCCTATACAAAATTATTGTCTAATAAAAAATGTTTCATGATAATAATGATAATGACTAAGAGGTAATATGAGTGGTTACTAAATTTTTTTACTTTCAACAGTTCGTAACAGAGGATTTAGTTGTACATCCGATAAGTACATTGGAAGTGATTTTGTGTTGTAAATATATAGATTAAATATTAATACAGTTGAGCAATGTGGCTTGGGGGAGTAAAAAAACTTTACCATTTGAAAAATATACTAAACTGTCATCATATTAAATAACTAATTCAATGAATCTTAACCATATACTGGAGTACGACCGCTTGTTTTAATATGAATACGGCTATCCAAAAAAAAAAGGACGAGTGAGTCTCTTATCACGCTATGGAAGAAGCCTATCACAATTCAATACAACCAGTTCATGAGATTTGGCTTTTATGGTAAATAAATTGTAGTACATTATAATATGTTTATACTGCTTGCATGGGTTTTCCTAAATTTTTTTGACTTCAAAGAGTGAATGTGTTGAACTACACTCGAGTATTTAGAGCGGTTTCAAATGATCGATTGGCATTGTTGTTTCGTAGTAAAAGTAGAACTTCCAGATACGGTTATGAGCACAAGGTTATTAGAAGAGGTTTACTTGTGTTTCATTGTGCGTCTGTATTGTTGCATTGCATGTATCGGGAAAGTTGTTGGTCATCAGCTGAAAGGCTGGTTTGAACCTCTAGAGGCTTTACTAAGTAAAACAAGGAGTGAGGTGGTTTACCATTGCCTTCGTACTGAGTGGAAAAGTATGCTTATCAGCATGCCAGGCCCTCTGAGAAACATCTACTTTCCACCCTGCAAATGACACATTCACTTATAAATTCACCACAAGGTCTGGCTGTATAATGAAATTCATTACTCTCAGAGGAAATAACTTTGACTATTGTCTTTTACTCTTCTGTTCTTCTATGCTTCTGTTCTGTGCTACTCTTGTGTTCTTCTGTTCTTAAATGCTTCAGTCATATAATTGGCTGACCATGTGATAAGAAACAGAACTATTTTTTGTAGCCCTGGAATGAGCTGATCAAGTGAAAATAATTTAACACTCTATCTGCCTGTTATAGGCAAATCGTGAAAGTTATAAAATTAAAAAATAATTTTATAGCGTTATTTTATTAAGTGGGACTATTTTTTGGTATCTGAATCGAGAATCAATTTCTTTTCTCTTGATATTGGAAATGGTATCGAGAATTAAAATATATTGGTTTTGACACATCACAGTTTTTATTATTATATGTTTCTATTACGCTGAAATGTTTGTCTATTTTACCAATGGTTCTAAATTTTATAGATTTGTGTACGTAGATATGATATAATCACATTTCAATGCTTTTTTGGTGTTCATTATATCTTGCGTGAAAATTACAGCCAGTCGTACAAATACAATATTTATAAAAACCCTCATTACCAGATTCTATTTTTATTTATATACTGTTAAATTTTTTAGTAGGATTTTTTGAATATTTTGAAGTTAGCTTTTTAAAAATAACTTTCTGTTCTTGGGATGTATTCATTCAAAACAAAAAATATATAATGTTAAAAAACCATGAAGTAATATTGACTGCTGCTGCTATCTGCAAAAAATAAAGGAAATTAATTTTGAATAATTAAACAGTTTTATACAAATAACTGAAAATACATCTTCTGAAACTTGTATTAAGTTTTAATAAGTTTAGTATTAGTTTTTTAATGTGTGTACTATAATGGAAAGGTAAAAAATGAGCTATATAGCTGTAACAACAGGACAGTGGAAAAATTAAATATTTCTACAATAGAATTGAGTATAGGCTGCAGGATGCATTATAAAATATTTTGTTTCTTTTTGTTCCGTAACAGGTTTTAGGGCATAAAGATGGACTAACAGCTATGGAACATGCTGATCCATTAGCATTGCTAATTGGCCTACCTGCAATCCCCATTGTTCTGATCCTGGGAAAGATGGTTCGATGGGAAGACAGTGTTTTGTCTTTTCTTCGTAAACATACACATAAGTTGCCTCTACTTAAATATATTATGCCTTCATTTGCGTAAGTATTATTCCTTGCACATTTGATATGGTTTCTTTAGATAATGTTTATTTACTTTCTGAATCAGGGAACTTTTACTTTTTTGTATATCAGAGAAGGATGTTACTGATTTATGGCATTTATATAGACGTGAAGACAGTCTATTTCTTCCCTGATTAGACTCATTTTTTGATATTAAATTTTTAGAATTTGTCAATTCATTGGTTTTCAATCATGTTTAGTTGCTGATATTCTAATATCAGAATTCAGGATTTTAAAGTGAGGATGTTGAAGGGAGTTGGTTACTTTCTAGTTGTATGTGAATGTGGGAGATGAAATCGTATCAGTTTCTGAATGTCTAAATTTGTACTTCCTCTTGCCCTATATGAAAATTTAGGGTAAAGGAAAGTATTGTTTTCATGTTGATTTTTTGAAATCAAGATTTCATTGGAAATGCACGTTTTAGGTCCCCGAACCCAAAAAAAAAACATGTTTTTAGTGAGTGGTCTGCGTGTGTGTGTGACAGAATATCTCAAAAATATGATATCAAATGAAGTTGAAGCTTAACGTTGAACTTAACTCTATTCAAAATTAGAATATTCATATAAAAACCTTTAGGGAGGAATCTGTGAGTTAAAATTAAAAAAATCAAAGTTATCAAACCATGATATTTGAAAATTTAACTTGCTAGTCCTTACTCTTTCCTGGAATCAAGCATTTCCTTCTTAAATTATATACTTTTTTGTTTATTACCCAGTATTATCCAAAAGAATTTCTTCAGCACAAAACTGTATTCATTCCTAAGGCCAGTAAGGATCCTTCTGACCGTAACTCATGGTGACCCTTTACTATCGAGTCTATTCTTACCATTTACTCTTCTATCCTTGAATCTCGTATTTGAGTGACAGTGAGTTTAGATAACTGCCAGGTTGGTTTTATATCTGGGAATGGATGTCATGCTTATAGCTTCATTCTCCATGAAGCTATCCATAATGGTAGATTGGGTAAACAGTCTGGTGTGGTAGTGACTGTGCTTGATCTCTGTAAAACCTTTAACAGTGTCCCCCAGATGATATCTTTAAAACTATTAGTTTGTTATCTTTGTACTTTTGTTAACATTATTATTAATATATATGAAGGTATAGAGACAACCATCGGAGATTAATTAAAACTGTAAACTCCTCGATTTCCATCCAGAGCAGAGCCAAGCAGTGTTACCCACTATCGCCATTATTGTTTATTATTATCATTGATCCTATATTCTCAACCACGTCTAAATTTGCTCAGTTGAACTCGGAGGGTCCTGTAGGTGATCAGGTTCACAGACAATCTAGCTATGTTGAACCTTGAGCCTAGTAGCTTGGGCCAGCTACATGATGTTCAAGATTTCTTTCTTCAAGTCGATTTTAAATTAAATAGTAATAAATGCAATAGTAATGAACAGGTTATATTCTTTCTAAAAACAGATGTTATTAGTGTTTAAATTGTAATTTGTTGTTTCTCTACGAGTCTATAAAGTGAGAGCTCTTGACGTTAGTGAACAATTTAAATATTTAGGAGCTTACATTAAAGAAAGCCATACTATTGGAGCAGCAAGCAGAATTATTGCTTGAAGCTGTGCCATGCAGTAAGAGTTTGAATTTGAAACTTTCATTGTTATTTACTAAATTTACTGTATTACTTTACTAAACTTTACCTAAATTAACTCATTCATCGATTATTTCACAATCTTTTATAAAATTGTTAAACTACCTAGACGATACGTTAAGATAATAACCCCATTGAAGCCTTTCTGTAACATTGTAGAAGTTCATCTTTTTTGTTTTACTATAGTGAAAATTCATGAGAAATGGTTTTGTTGGCAGGTATGCTGGTGAAGATGTTTCCAGAAGTGGTTCAGACATATTGCCTTTGTCTGACACGGTTTCTGCCACTAGAATTATTTGTAGTGCTCTTTTATTTCCTACTGTTGCTACTATTTGTGGAAGTGTATTTTTTGAGAATGTACCATCAAGTCTTCAGCGAACATTATTGGTAATTTTTTAATATTCACAGTTTTTTTCTCAAATTCAAGGTTTAAAATTTGTAGAAAGGTTCTTGTATGAGATGTACGCAATGTAAAGGTCTCACTAAAGAAAATTGTGAGGACTAAGTAAAAAGTGATGTGAAGGAATCATTTTTGCATGTTATGGAAACATCTTATTTTAACTTAGACTTCAAAAAATATTCTTGTTAATTAAGTGATAAACTTTTTTACACAGTGGGTGTTGGGTTTTTAAATCATAATATGATGAATTTAAACTTATAATGAATTCCACATATAATATTATGTTATATGTGGAAGAAAGGTAAGTATTATTTTTGGAATTTGGTAAGACTGTATCTATTTCCATGATGAAGAGACAAAAGGGAAGCTTAATTTTTAGTTTTAGATCAGATCTAATTAAATGAGCAAATGCAAAAATGATTAAGAAATTTTTGGTTAATTATTAGAGTATTCTTGTTGCATTCTTTATTGTACAGTACTACATCCTTATCCGGCCTAATCTTGATCAGAAAAATAAATTTATTAATAAAATTGTGATATCCCAGTATTTGAACAACACTGCAATCTAGATACAGATCATTATACACTTAAACTTAGTACATTGAACACTTATCAAAGTTCAAGTTTTCAGAATGTGTAGTTAAAGTATGTACTGTGCTGTTAAAGCATCAGTGCCTCAAACTAAAGATAGGAGGCACATTCATGGATGTCACTGCTTGGTGAGTCATCACTAAACAACATCATGGCGTACTTGAATTATCAGCCCAACACAGTTCTGACTCAACTTATGATGGTGAAAATTATTGTGTGATCAATGCTGCCTTTTAACGCTGTACAAAAGTAAAATGAATGAAAATAAATGATTTCTTTGTAAAGAGAAACTAAACGTTTGTAACTATTTATATGTAAACTTATTGTAAAGTGTTTCTGCCTATAGAAGAGTAAATAAACAGTAAGATCTCCCATTTTATTTTGTTTTTATTGACTTCTTATTGTCTGGATTTTTCAATTTCCGGATCGCTTCCAGTCCCAATTAATCCAGATAAACAAGGTAGCGTGTTAAACTAATTTCAAGAAGTGGTCGAGTTTAAAAATTGTAATTTGCTGATGTTATAGTTATTTTTTTTATAGTTATTTCGTATTTATGAAAGTTAAACAAATTATTTATAAAAAGGAAAATGCTAACATTTTAAAATTTGTTAGCACAGGTACAATAACGGATTTTATGCTCGAAGTAGTCATCCATTTTACTGTATTTTAAAACATTTATTTAAAAAAAAATACTGATAAAAGTAATGATTTCATCTATTTCAGGGAGGTATTGCATTTGTTGCTTTGAAAGGCTGTCTGAAAATTTATTACAAACAACAACAATACGTTCGGCAAAACAAAAGAAAGATTTTAGATTATGTATCTCCAGAGGATGAAACGAGTGTTCCTGTTCCATCTCAACCGATTCAGTGATTTATATTTATTTGAACTATAAATAAAGTGTTAGCTATTACAGATTCGTTCTTGATTTTATTATTACTTTTATCACGACTAGATAATATTAATCAGTGTGAAAACAACGATTCGATTTTGTATATAATATATTATACATAACATTAAAACAAAAACTGTTTAAAATGTCAAGGAATTCATTCATCTTTGATTATTGCTATTGTTGATTATTTTTCTTGTGTTACTTCTGAAATGGAAATTCTGACCAAATGTAACTTTTGTTATCAGTAAAACTTTTTAGTTTCTAAAGTATTTTTCAATCCCAAAAAGATAGACATTGAATGAAATTGTGGCAAAAAGTAGCTAAAATTGATAGAGAATTTCAAGAAGTGGTGGAGTTTAAAAATTGTAATTTGCTGATGTTATAGTTATTTTTTTTATATTTCGTATTTATGAAAGTTAAACAAATTATTTATAAAAAGGAGAATGCTAACATTTTAACATATTTTGTTAGCACAGGTACAATAACGGATTTATGCTCGAAGTAGTCGTCCATTTTTGTAGATAATAAAGATAAAGTTAATTGATTTTTTCGTATTTAGTTTCAACACTAATTTTACTTTATCATTTTGTACAAGCATATTGTATTTCCTGTCTGTCCTTAACAATTGTTAATAAAATTTATTGTGAAATTTCAAAAAATGTAATACTTTGACATGGGGTATAAATATACTTTACTAAATTGATGGGTAGAGTGGATAACATTTTATTGTTAATAGCAGTTATGTTGAAGTAAATTCAACTATAGTTGTTTTGGTGAGAAATAATTAAGTATGTATTACATTATTAACCCTTGAGCGCCAGGAACTACATATTCGAGGTTTGGGTTGTTGCGAGCTTTGAGGGTTCGTAGCGGGTGTATTTATAAAGCTATCAGGGCATGTGGTATTTCAAAATGCGCGTGCTGAAACGTAGTCAAATTTTACATAAAACACTATGTATTTACTATTAAGGCTAATGAAGTTTGCAAACCTTGGCTTTGGCTTCGCCAATCTTTCAGATGCTGTAACTTTGGGAATATTTCATCTTTAGGGTTGGTACTTCTGTAGGCCTATTTTAGTGATGTTTATTATTGACTGAAGAGAGATGGAGCGTTAATGCAGTTGCTGGACTAAGTTATGCAGATGTTTACGAGAGCAAAATGTATTTACTATTGAGGCTGGTGAAGTTTGCGAACATAACTTTTGGCTTCACCATTCTTTCAGATAATGTAACTTTGGGAATATTTCATCTTTAGGGTTGGTACTTCTGTAGGCCTATTTTAGTGACGTTTATTATTGACTGAAGAGAGATTGAGCATTAATGCAGTTGCTGGACTAAGATATGCAGATGTTTATGAGAGAAAAATACAAATTAAAAACACTGTTTCATTCACAAAACTCATTTCTCCAAAACATCTTATGTATAATTTTATGCTAAACTGAAATTTTAGCATGTTACAGCCATAAATATGAAAAAGTAACCTACCAATTTTTGTGCGCGCGAGCTCTAGTGATCATAAAGTGTAACTGATTTTCATGTTTTTTATTCACAAAACCCATATGTATTTATGTTTTGACATTTACAGTTTAACAGTAGCACCAAATGCGTAGCTGCCCACAAGGGTTAAGTAAATGAAACTATATTGTTTATTCACTCAACACTTTATAATATTTTGTAATTCAATGTGTTCCTACGGTTTTTTTAAATTTACTAATACCACTTTTAGTTTAGTTTAATACTGACCAAGAACAATATAAATGTGTATATATATTACATTTTTCTTATATTAGAGGATATAGTTCTTAGTCAAGAGAATTTCACCCAGTATTCTAAAATAGACAAACGCCTTCGATATAGTTGTGTAAATTATGTGCAGAAAGTGAAGGAATTTGTTTGGTAATATTAATAAAATTTTAAGCATATTTTTGAAATTTGTTCTCAATAAATTTTACTTTGAATTTGAAAGGATTTTTAGGATATACCTTGTGCAAGTGTTTTGTATTTTTACAGCTTTTTAAGTAAGAAATAAATTTTTTGTATTTGGCTAAGAATTATTTGTTGACCTAAATTGAGAATCTGACCAACAACACAATTCTATTAGTTTTCTCATTTATAAAGATTGGTGATTGTTTTTTTTTACGTAAGAAACTTTTTTTCTGTACTATCATATTGTGTTCTTTTTGTTTCTACAGTTGGAAGTGTGTTGTGGAATTTGGCTAAATGCAATCATATTAAATTTGTTAATGTTGAACAAAAAAGGATTTCATGTTAATTTTGTTACTAAGTAGTTTAAATTTACTTACTCAGTGTAAATTTCAGGACCAAAAATTAATAAACAGCTTTATAATTAATGTTTTTGTGGTAACAGTGTTATCATTAAAAATGCATTTCCTATGTTATCCTATGTTTTTATGTATTTTAAAAATTATGCCACCAGAATATATTAAATGGTTTATTTATAGGGAAAGCTTGGAATTTTCTTTTTAGTTAAGGGAGGACCAGAATGAAAATTTAATCACTTTTGCTAACCAATTTAATGGTTTTTACATAATTATATTTCTTGTAGATTCCAAGAAATATTCAGCTTTGTCCCTATATATAAAATTGTCTCTGTGGTGATGGTTTTTGTTCAATGGTGCTTTAATTTTTTCATGTTAAAAATAAGTAGCATTACAAACTATATAATTTGCTTGGTATATTAGATTTAAGTACATTCATGTTTTGCAATAATTTAAAATGAATCTACCTCCACAAAAATTGTTTAATTAACCTGAAATGTTTTCTACAGTTTATGAGAATGTGGTTGTAAAAACTTATTATGAAGATTAATGTTAAGAGAAATAGTTTTTTTCTATAATATAAATAAGGCCGTAAGTTGCAAAGAATGGAAAATCTTGGACAAATATTTATTTTTTTATTGTTTGCGTAATATTTTAATTTCCTTACCAGGATAAGCTATGTTTGATGTATGGAATAACCTATAAACGCTTTTTAATTGATATTTGAAGGAGTAGATGTGTTTAAACTATTAGAAAAAAAATAAGTGTACTTTTCATAATTTGTATCAATTATATATATGTATAAAAATAATAAAAATGCTCAGGAATTGCAATTCTCATTGGGTTGGTCGAGTAGACAATGCATAACAGTTATAGGTCTATTATTATGGAAGTTTATATTTTTACCTCAGTTCTCCCTTAATCTAAAAATAAACATCTTATTTTTATTTCTGCATTTTTACAAAATAATGTATTTCTTATTTAAAGAAAATACTACTGTTTATAAATTTATTTTGATATATTGAAGTAGCCAGACATAATCAAATACCTTAAATGAGAAGAAACTTAACATAATCTGTGTACATCTGAAATAATTAACAAATTGAACAGAATTGCATTAATGAATATTCTATAACAGTGGTCTTCAATCAGAAGCCTGCCATTTTGCACTCTGATATTAGATTGGAAATCGATTATGATGGCCATTTTAAACGAATGTGTGGTCGGTCTTCTTTTGGCCTTCTGTGCAGTAGTATAATGTGACAAAGTTTATTTGTTTACTAAAAGCTGCATAGTGGTATTTTTGTTGTCTGTATATTAGGACATGTAATTTGCAATGTAGAAAACTAATAGGTTACTTAAAACACACACTTTTTCTTATATTTTGTGGTTATTAAACCATCTTCTTCTTCTTCTTCTTCTTCTTCTGCCCTTCAAGTATTAAGCATCCTTGCCTTTTCCGAACCTCTGAAAGTGCCTATCTCTTCATTGGGTGTACTGGTTTCTCCTTCCCTCCAGTTTGTAACCCAGCACTTGCTAGGTATCCTAAACTTACTCATCTTGTCCACATGCTCTATCCATTGTAATTTATTTAGCAGTACCCTATCATTGCCCATAACAGACAGGTGGAGTGTCAAATTATTTACACTCAATCTGTTCGTTGCAGGGCTAAAATAAATAGTTCTGTTTGTTATCACATGGTCAGTCAATTAAATGACTGAATCATTTAAGAACAGAAGAGGTAGAGGTGTAAAAGACACTAATCAGAGTTATCTTCTCTGAAAGTAATGAATTTCATTGTACAGCCAGACCCTGTGGTGAATGAAGTGAAGTTGTCATTTACAGAGTGGAAAATATGTGCTTTTCAGAGGGCTCGGCATGCTGATAAGCGTACTTTTCCACTCAGTGAGGAAGGCAATGGTAAACCAGCCTTTCGGCTGTTGACCTAAACAACAACAACCCTATCATTTATGGAGGAGATGTTGAGCTCTTTCCTTATCTCTGGATTCCTAAAACAGTCTTCTCTACTGCATCCATATATTTGCCATAAAAATTTTGTTAAACCATATGACTAATATTTAATATGTTATTAAACATATTAATATAATATTAAACCATATGACTAATATTTTTACGTAAATCTTTTGCTGTGCAGCCTCCAATCTCTTGTCTAATCTATTCTTGTGGATCTTTACTCCATGAAGGTTGAAGATCAATACTCTATATAAGATGGTAACACTATTGGTATACAATGAAAAGAATCTTGTTTTTTTAAAAATATTTATAGAGAAATAAGACTGGTAGCAGTTAAAAGATATAAGGTTCTATAGTAACTCAGTTTCTTTTTATTCTTCAGTTTTTGGCTTGCTTATTATAAAGATTTATTTTATTTTTATTACAGATAGTTGACTTAAGAAGATGTGTTAATTATTTTAAACTTCACAGATATTTGTTTGTTTTCTTCTTAAACCTTTTGGTGGAAATTCACAGTTTTTTTTTTTAAAATTTTATTTATTCTTAAAAACATTTGTGTATTATATTTGGTCGGTGAAAATATTAAAAAATGTATTAAAAGTTTTTAAAAGTAAAAGAAAAATTAGGAAAGGATTAAAAAATTATTTCTTTCTGTAATAAGGTTAGTTAGATACAACACATCAAATAGTTTCAAAATCTATACCATACAAATGCATTATATTTTGACTTATGATTTTTCTTATGTTTAAATTTTTTGTTATTTTGGTAACATTGGTTTGTAAAAAAGGGCGTAAGACTGTAATTTTGATTATACATCACATTTGTTTAAAAGTCAGAATGATAATAAATTGTAGGGTAATATTACATTATAATTTTTTCTTCTCTTGATTAAATAAAAAATTTAATTTGTCATAAAAGAATGAACTTATTAATAAAAAATTGTCTGAGCAGTTTTATTATTATATTGCTCACAAGTACTTTTAATTAAGTCTTCAATCCTTATTTGATTATTTTAATTTTGACTTAACACTTCAAAAAGGACTATAAAAATATTAGGAGTTATATGTTATTTTTTTTTATTCCTAATTTGTGTACGTTGCAATATGTTCAATTTAGAACAATAAGCAACCCCATGACCCAATGAGATGAGGATGATGTGTATGGCATGTAAATGAGGTGTAGTCTTGTACAGACCCAGGCTGACCATTCCTGAAAGAGTATGGTTAATTAAACCCCAACCATCAAAGTACACCAGTAACCACTGTCTAGTATTCAAATCCGTTAAAAAGTAAATACCTTTTCTAGGATTTGAACCAGGAACCTTCGTCTCCGAAAATCAGCTGTTAAACAGCTGACTCGCGGCGACGACTTTACCTCTAGACCAACCCGGTGGGTCAGGAGTTATATGTGATCAAATTTTTTATTGAACTGCCATGTTCATGGATGTTGTTGACACATTCATATGTAAAAACAAAAACAAATATTTATTTTTTATTTCAAAATACCACCATGTAACCTTTTATGATACACTGATAACAACCATTATTAGAACTGTTAGCCTCGGATGTAAGAAGAAAAAAGTTGAGTGAAATATTTTTATTGTTATGTGGTGAATTAAAAGGATAATTTACATCTATTTTTTAATGTAATTTTTAATTTTTATGCACAATTCTAATTTATATTTTGTGATAAATTTTAATTATAAATCCCTATAATGCATCCTGCAGCTTGAAATCAATTCTAGTATAAATATTTAAAAATTTCACAAACCTCAGCTGCCTTGATCCTTATGATACATGTGTAAGTATATCATAAGAATCAAAGCAGCTGAATGTATGTTTGTGAAATTTTCAAATATTTATTCAAAAGAAGTGTTAATAAGTTTTATGAACATAAATAAGTACAACTACTGTGGTTTTATGAGGCGTG
This sequence comes from Catonia carolina, assembly GCA_035578175.1. NCBI lineage: Eukaryota > Metazoa > Arthropoda > Insecta > Hemiptera > Achilidae > Catonia > Catonia carolina. Next base: position 69,485,418 of record JAQMRL010000001.1, on the reverse strand, counting down.
TTCAGAAAGTAAGTACCGTTTGAAAAAAAAACAAGTAAAACAATTTTATTTCTACATGAAAGCCCAAACCTTAAACTATTTTTTGACGTAGTTTCCGATGTTCAAACACTTGTCTTAGCGGGTGATCAATTTGTCTATACCCACTTTGTAGAAGGTTCCCGCCAACGAATGTAGCCACGACTCCACGGCAGTTTTCACTTCATCGTCGGTTTCAAAGCGTTGGCCGCCTAGCTCGCGCTTCATGTGCAGAAACAAGTGGTAGTCAGACGGTGCCAAGTCCGGGCTGTAGGGCGGGTGATTGAACTGCTCCCAACGAAATTGTCGAACCAATGTTTGAGTGTCACCAGCGGTATGGGGTTGAGCATTGTCATGGAGCAACACAATTCCGTTACTGAGCATTCCTCTCCGTTTGTTTTGAATTGCCCGCCTTAGTTTTATTAAGGTTTCGCAATACCTTGCCGCATTAATGGTTTCACCTCTTGGGAGAAAATCAATCAGCAAAACACCTTTCCGATCCCAAAAGACAGTGCACATGATTTTTTGTGCAGACATTGTCGTCTTGAATTTTTATTTCTTTGGGGATTGCGTGTGTCGCCACTCCATTGACTGCTGTTTAGATTCCGGTGTGACATGACGGACCCTATTTTCATCACCTGTCACAATTTTGTTTAAAAAATCCTCACCATCATCACTGTACCATGTGAGAAAAGTCAAAGCACTTCTGAGTCTCTTGGTTTTGTGCACGTCAGTGGCGGGAACCTTCTACGAAGAGGGTATAGACAAATTGATCACCCGCTACGACAAGTGTTTGAACATCGGTGGAAACAATGTTGAAAAATAGTTTAAGGTTTGGGCTTTCATGTAGAAATAAAATTGTGTTGAAAAAAATTGTCTTACTTGTTTTCTTTAAAAACTGTACTTACTTTCTGAACACGCCTCGTATTCATAGTTCATTTGAAACTTGCACTCTTATTAGTCTGTTTATCTTAATTACCTGTTTAATACTTACTAATGTTCATTTTCTGCCCTTAACAGACAAGTGGAGTGTCAATTTATTTACACTCAATCTGTCCGTTGCAGGGCTAAAATAAATAGTTCTGTTTCTTATCACATGGTCAGCCAATTAAATGACTGAATCATTTAAGAACAGAAGAGGTAGAGGTGCAAAAGACACTAATCAGAGTTGTCTCCTCTGAAAGTAATGAATTTCATTATACAGCCAGACCCTGTGGTGAATGAAGTGGTGAAGGTGTCATTTGCAGAGTGGAAAATCTGTGCTTTTCAGAGGGCCTGGCATGCTGATAAGCGTAATTTTTCACTCAGTGAGGAAGGCAATGGTAAACCACCTCACTCCTTGCTTTACTTAGTAAAACCTCTAGAGGTTCAAACCAGCCTTTCGGCTGATGACCTAAACAACAATGTTCATTTATCTAACACAGTAATATTTATAATAACAATTTCAATAATTGAAATGGTTTTTACTTATATCGTTGGTAACTAAAATAATTTGAGTGTAAGTGGAATGATTTAATTTACCATTCACAAGTTTTATAAAATGCACTGGGAATTTGTACTGTTGTGTTTCATGCAATTTTCTTAATAAGTATACAGTTTTTGAAAATAGAAATGAATTAAGCTCAAGTCCATTCATGTATTCCTCAGTTTGTATCTGCTATATAATATGATGGTACTTAATGAATTTTATTGTCAACTGTACAATTTAACTGATCTGGGACACATGAGCATTCATATCCAAATGATTTATTTTTTATACTTTTTATAGCTCTGCTGCAGCCAGTTATTGTCTACCACTTTCATTTATACAATAAATTTCACTAACCTTCTTTAAACTCCGTCAACTTTTATCTTTACTTACACGTGTTTCGGTGGATCCACCATCATCCGAGTAAATAACATAATTGAAACTAAAATTTTTTTTATTTATTTAAAATACCACGGCCGGCCCGTGGTGTAGTGGTCAGCGCAACTGGCTACTATGCCGGGGTCCCGGGTTCAATTCCCGGTCAGGTCTGGCATTTTTTTCATCTGTAAATCACCACATATCATTACCTACACACAAGCCCAAGGCTTATGTAGGCATCATCACTCAATAAAAAAAAATAAAAAAAAATCTATAGAAGATGACACATCTTCAGTCATTTGTACACAAATTTGTTTTATACAAGTCACTGAAGATGTATCATCTTCTATAGATTTTAAATAAATAAAAAAGTTTTTAGTTTCAATAAAGTTTTTGGCTTGCTTATTATAAAAATGTATTTTATTTTTAATACAGATAACTGACTTATGAAGATGTGTTAATTATTTTAAACTTCACAGATATTTGTTTGTTTTCTTCTTAAACCTTTAGATGGAAATTCACGGTTTTTTAGAAAAATTTGATTTATTTTTAAAAAACATTTGTGTATTATATTTGGTCAGTGAAAATATTTTTAAAAAAAATATAAGTTTTTGTATTTATAAACTGATTGTAAAAGAAATATACTGTAACAAAAAAAAAAGTTTCAATTATGTTATTTACTCTGATGATGGTGGATCCACCGAAACACGTGTAAGTAAAGATAAAAGTTGATGCACTTTCATTTATTTACTACAGTAATCCCTTGCCATTTGCAGATGCTTTTTCTGATTTTCAAAAATTGTGAAATACATTGTGTACACATAATGTAATACATTGAAAAATTGTGTATAACATTGTCACCCAGTTTTTATTAGTTCAATACTCACTGAAGTGTAAATATAATGTTTTATTAAACGTATATGTAAAACACATAATGTTATTTAAAGAAAGAATTTAACAACATTGTGTAAATATCATGGAGGGGCGGAACATTATTCACAAAACATAGCCGGAACTCTGCTAAAAAATGTGAAGATGCTATAATCGCACACCTGCATGAATCCAGTTGGGCCTGCCCACATCAAGGTTAGTGGCATATCTGAACTGAACTTTAAAAGTGTTGCAGTTGTCTTTACAATGCATATTTAGGTGTGTAAGCTGTTGCGTTGTAGTCCAGTGTTTATATATCATGTTGGTTCTTCAGCTGATGTGCCTGTTGCTTTAATTAAGAACAGTTTGTTTTCTTGTTTCAAATTAAATACAAAAGCTGATTTCATTTTTTGAGTCATCCCTACTTTTTCAAGATCCAAAATGTCCATATGTACCAAAAAAAAGGTTAAAACAAGTTGTGCGTCTAATTTAAAAAATTGAACTTCTTGATTGGCTTAAAAGTATAGTCTCAGTGGCAAGGTTTCTTTTTAGAGAAATGAGTTGATGCGACTGTTTGTTACATTAAAAACAAAAGAAAACATACGGAGAAGCGTTAAAGAAATTATACTCGAGACATTTCAAAAATGGAAAAACTTTGAATATTTGGATTGAAAATAAGACTTACACAAGAATGTCTCTCAGTTCTGTTTTAATTCGAGAGAAAATACGACATTTATACTATGTTATCACAGTGTACCAAAATTATAAATTCTTAATTTTTCTGCTTGATGACCACAACCTTTCTACTCCCATATAGGTTTGGTTTCCTATTTGCAGTTTTGTTATTTACAACAACATATTGGTGTTCATTGAACATAACCCCTGAGGATTCTGAGGGACTCCTATATTTACAAAAATTGTATTTACGACGTTGTCATTGACTATTGTATATAATAAAACACTCGATCATTTTTATTGTATTATTTGTAAACCTCTTCATAATCTCATATTTTTAATTTTTACCATCAGTTACTATTGACATTGCAGGCTGTTGTTTAAAGTACAATGTGTGAATGGTCATGCCATAACAATTTTTGAAGCAAATCTATTAGTTATATAGTTCCCAAATCTATTTATACGTCATTTACTTATTGTAGAAATGCTAGCCATTATGATTGAGTACTTTGTGAATAATTTGTTACAGAGGTCTCTTCTTTTAAGTAATATTTCCTATAATCAGTTGTTGACAAAACAGAAATGATTGTGTAAGACTATTACTTCTTTTCATGGCATATCCTGTTCTGGGATCAATATCTTTTTTTAGCTTAGAAAGCTGCAATTCTACAGAATAACTGAAGAATTCTGTTGAATAATACAAATTCATAATATTCCTGTTAAATTAAAAATTTTTTTTGAAGTGTAAAGGTTGTTATAGCCTTGGTGTTTTAAGCCTATTTTATTCTTTACAAATTTACTAAACAACTTCAGAAATTACTCTTTGAAAGGTTTGCTGTTTAATTGTTGGATTGGCTATAATTTATTATATTAGCAATTTTGTCTATGTGTTAGCACTAATGATAAATATTGGCTACAAGGCCCATATTTACCAGTTTCAGCAACCCATATTCATTGTATATAAACAGTTTAGGTAAAAAAAAATTAATTTGTAGTTGCATGATTGCCTATTAATTTCTTCACTACATACTTTGTCAGATGTATTTATGATTTCTGATAATATTATTTAATAAGTTCGTAATTTTGTAGTTTAGGCAATGATAGTTTTCAAACTAATAAATCGAACGTTTACAAAAATTAAGAATTTCCATTTTTGTTTAAATAGACTATTAGTGAAACTTTTATTTAAAGCTTCATTGAATAAGAAGTTGGTTTTGAACTTGACTGATTAAGTAAAATAATCACGACCTATGGTATTTTAAGGAAATAAATTTTTTAGAAACTTTCTTAAGTGAATGTGTTAACTAATTTTGGGTAGTCTTCCTTTTATTCATAACTTATTATTATATTTTATTTACATTTGAAATGCACATAATTATGCCTCAAAGTATATATTTTTCTATTGTTCTAAATGAAACTTACTTGTATTTTTGTTGGTGTGATTACAAATGGACTTGTTGTGAAGTATAAATGAGATGGTAAATAAAATGTGGTTCAATAAAATTTGTTCAGATCTTACTTCTGTGTTTTTTATTGTTCCTAATTTTTATTAATACTATTTTTTTTGTTGGTCATTGGTTGGAGTGTTCTGTTCTATTGCTACTAATTAATGGTATTAGTAAATGACATGATGTGTCCAATTCCCAAATAGGGTTTAAAATTTAACTCCCTGTGTTACTGTTCTATTAGTTACCATATGTAATTCACTAATCACCACCAATAAACATGATACTAAATAAGTTTCATGTTAATGAATTCAGTGCAGAGTAAAGTATTAAGTATTACAAACATTGTGACTATTTAAATGCAGGATTGGTCATAATATATGCCACCAGATGAATATATGAGATTGGCAGGATTGTGAAGCACGCTGTATTAGCTTGAACCCTTATGCGACTGATAGGTTTGAGAATATTAACTCATCGAACACTAATTCCGAGATTGCGCGTATAGACTTGGTTTTTATATCCATCTTTTATACAAAAAATTTGAAATTTTTGTGAGATATTAAGAAAACTTTGAGAGATGTTTTAAAAAAACCAAACAGGAAACTCAGTGTTTGTTTACGCCAGTTACAGCAAATTTCCGAAAAATTTGTTGTAATTTGTGCAAAGTCGCATGTTTTTGTCAAAATTTGGCAATAAATTATTTTTATTTTTTTTAGTCTGGTATTACAGAAAAATGTCTTGTGAAACATTTGATGTATCAAACGCCCTTGCTTACCACACTAGATACACGCTATTCAAGCGTATGTTAGTCAAGTAAATATGGATTCTGTGGTAAAACGAAGATGGAAAAACTTCTCTCTTTGAGCTGATGATGTATTGGCTATCCACCTGACTTATCAGGTGGATAACTAACCTCATATTAACCCATAGTTTAATATGAGGTTCCTGACATAACAAACATGTACATTGGTCTGGTAGATGTTTGCCCCTATAAGACTTACAAATATTTTTTTACCTCATTTCAATTGTGTGCACTTATACAACCGAACATGTGACTGGCTTAGTAATAATATGTTCTGTCTAGTAATCTGGCATGTTTAGGCAGCTGATTTAGAGGATTTGACCCACTGTATGTTTCAGAGCAATGAAAATAGGTTGTGTAGGTACATCAGTGATTTGCAGCTTTTAATTTTATACCACTCTTGTTATGAATAATTTAAGTTATCCATTACAATGACTTTTAAATCAATTTCCTTAAAATTGTTGTAACATATGAAAGCTTTAACTTTAAGCGAGAACAATTCTGAATAAAAATGAAACAAAATAAAATTTCAGAATAATCTTAAGAGGAACATAATATGCAGGTGTTGCTGTTTCGGCTAACAAAACTGGACGACAATCTGCCACAAAAAGATATGGTCAACAAACTGGAACTTATTTACATTACTTTTATTGAAGCTTTGCCCCTGTGCTTGAAGACTGAATGGATGAGTAGTTTAGAAGAAGTGAGTTGTGTTTAATCAAAAATAATTCTTTTGCTGCTTTAGTCTGGTGTCACTATTCCAGACTATATATTAGAACTATTAATGAGAATGGCACTAATGTATTCAACCTGAGTCATCGCATGTTGAATAGTTAATAGACTGATGTTATTTTAATGACTAGTACACTAGATACTACAGCTCACCTGCGGAAAATTTTCTAGAAGAGTTATAGAGGAAGGTGTGTTTGTTTTGCAAATATGGAAGGTGTAGGGAATGCTGGAAGTAATTAGCACTACAGAGTGGCAATATTACAGAATGAAAGAACTTTTTTATGCCTTTTGCTTAATTGATCTATGTAGTGCAGAAATGTTCATTATTAAGGATCTGAAAAAATAGTAATAAGTTGGTTAGTTAATTGTGCATATCGTCTCTGATAATCCACAATGTTGAGTGTTAAAATTTTCTTTTATTGCTGCAAAACCTGTTTCGTAGAGAAAATTTTTTGAGTTTATAAGTATTTTATAATTCTTGTACAAAGTTTTGTTAATTGATGAGTACTGGATAACCAAGTCTACTACAAGGAAAGACCCAAAAAAATTCGGACTAAGAGCCTGCTGCCATTCGTAGATGTAGTAGAGTTTTCCCGCTATATGAAGTTAGTACAGACCTTCAACAAAAAATTGCCCAAATGGCGTCAGTTTGTAGGTTATCGTTTGATTGTAGTGTTGTGTTTCTCTTACTGTTGTGTTCTGCCCGCGAAGTCGTTATGGCAGATTTAAAAAAAGTAAAAAGTATGTTTGAAATTTTGTTTCCTGCTTGAAAAATCGGCAATGGAAGTTTACCAAATGCTTCAACAGGTTTTCAAGGAGAATTTTATGAGCTGCACACAAGTTTTTGATTGGTTTCAGCGCTTTAAACTCCCAGTTTCCCCAGACCACAAAAAGCCAGATAAGTGAGGTCGAATGTGAAGATGATGATCATTTCTTTTTGCTGTTCGTGGAATTGTGCATCAGGAATTTGTACCCCTGGCCAACCTGTTAACCAGCACTCGTTTGGGAGTTTTAAGACAATTGTGAGAAGATGTGCGGAGGAAACACCCAGAACCTTGGCAATCAGGTGAGTGGTTCCTTCATCACGACAACGCATCCGCACACATGACCTTACGAGTGAACCGCTATTTGACTTCTCAGAGGTAGTCTGTTGTTCACCAGACCTTGTCCCATGCGACCTTTTTTCTATTCCTGAGAATAAAGAAAAATCTAAAAGTTAAGCATTTTGATGATGTGGAGGTGGTAAATCTTGATATCAAAGTTAAAGAGTTTTAGAGGTGCTTCAAACTGTGGAAAAAAAGACTTGACAAGTGAATCGCATCTAATGGAGAGTACTTTGAATGTGACTGAAGGAATTTTGTAAAAAACTGATATAAATAAATTTTTTTATAACAAAAGTCAGGTTTTTTTGGGTCTCACTCGTATACTGGTTAAAAACAGTAAAAGTAGGAACTGATTTTTTGCTGATTTCGGTTATATGCACCATAACCATCATTTGAAATGTTCCAATTACGTACTAGAAATGCTGCACAATAGATGAAGAAATTACTTCATTTCAAACAAAATTATCAGTACAATGAAAATTATTTACTTAAATAAATTTTTAAATCTTAATATATATTTTTTATTGTACAATTGTTGATTGCAATATGTAACTAAAAATATTTTAATAATTATTTACAATATTAGTTTATGATAATAAATATAATTGTGTTCATTTCTTGCTTATATTAGTATACTTTTTTGTTTTAATAGTAACATTAAAGCACCAAATCATTTATATAACCTAGTACTACAAATTTTAAAGTCGTCTAACCTAGGAAAAACTACACTAATTACACTTGTTATTGTACTGGGGTAAACACGCACATTTGTTATCTCTTTTCTTTATTTTTTACATCATCTACACTGTTCTGTCCTCGGTTACGTAAAAAGTTTTCATCTTCATTTTCATAACCAAGATTAATTTGGCAAGATGGTTGCAAAGTAGGTTTCCCTAAAATATTTTCCTGTTTTAAATCATGTTGTAGTTTCGCTTGAATTTGGTTCTCAGCGTTATTAAATTTTATTTGATCACAGTTTGAATATTTCTTAGCACTATTTAAAGCCGTGTTAAGTGGTATATTTTCAATAACATGATTTCCTTCTTTTACAACATTGTTGTACTTACATGAAATATCATTTGCTGCTCGCTCTTTTTCAAAACCTGCATTAGTCATACCTTTCAGTTGATCAACATTCTGGAAAAATATAGAATAACAATTGTTACAAAAATGTGACATAATCTGGTTAAGAAGAAATAAATTATCTCTTCAAAAGAAACTGAAACATTACACTGGTCTGCAAAAAAAAAAAAATTTTCCCCTTGGACTTTGATGGGTGATGGGTGATTGTTATGTATCTTGACCCCCTGAATCCAAATCTGACCTCCGTTACTCTCTATCACCCACCGTTTTTGAGTGGAGCGCCCCCCTTGAAATTCTCGAAAAAACACCTAAAAGCGGTTATTCCTAATAAAGCAAGAGGCGGGACGAGGTTGTAAGGAGGTTGGTCATCCTCCCCTCCTTAGAAAATGTTATCTCAGTGCACGTACATTTGTGCATGAAGACCAAAGAAGGAGGGGTGACATCACCGTTATTTCAGAGGTGTAGCAGGGTGGGCGTCTGCCAAGGTGGGAAGCCGGGCGAAGTGATAAGCTTAGCGACGATTAAACGTTTTCAAAACATTTTTTACACTTAGAGCCTCATCTTGTCACACAAGAGGAGCTTAATGATCTCATCCGGGATTTAAATCTCCCAAAAACTAAAGCCCAACTGGTCGGGTCTCAGCTTCAGCAATGGAACCTCTTGGAAAAAGAAGTGAAAATTTCTGTTTCTAGATCCCGGCTAGCTTCGTTTAAACAATTTTTTTTGGAGGACGGTGACTTAGTGTACTGCAATAATGTAAATGGATTAGTGATTGAACCTAATATGCCAGATGATCCAGAAAATTGGCGCCTATTTATCGACTCGTCTAAAACCAGTTTAAAAGCTGTTTTGTCGGCAAATGGTAATGATTTGCCCTCAGTTCCGGTTGCTTACGGGGTCAACGTGAATGAGACATACAAAAATATCAGCCGTATCCTTGAAAAAATTGGTTATAAAGATCATCCCCGGAAGCTCTATACTGATTTTAAGGTTGTGGCTTTACTTACAGGACTTTAATCGGGATACACCAAACATTGTTGCTTTCTGTGTGAATGGGATAGTCGAGCCCGTGAAAAAAATTATACGGTTCGAAATTAGCCCTCGTGCGAAAAGTTAAGTTTCTGGTCAAAAAACTGTTGCCAATAAGCCTTTAGTCTCAAGTGAAAACATATTTCTGCATCCTTTGCGTATCAAACTCAGTTTGATTAAACAGTTCGTGAAAGCTTTCGATAAAGCAGGAGACGGATTCCAGTATTTGAAGAGCAAATTTCCATATTTGAGTGAAGCAAAAATTAAAAAGGGAATTTTTGTTGGTCCACAAATTAGAGAGCCTTTTAAAGATTTAGTGTTCATCAATCACTTAAATTGAAAAGAAAAAAGAGCTTGGGCTGCATTTAAAGACGTGTGAATATTTTTCAGGATCTAACAAAAGTGAAAATTATGTTGAACTCGTCAAAGAATTGCTATCTGCATACGAGTCGATGGGTTGCAACATGTTATTAAAATTGCACCTTTTACACGCACATTTGGACTTTTTCCCAGAAAACTTGGGAGCAGTTTACGATGCACGCGGAGAAAGGTTTCATCAAGACATTCCACTCTTCGAAAAACTGTTCTCTGGGAAGTGGAACTCAAGTATGTTAGCAGACTACTGCTGGTCACTCTTGCGTGAAACTCCCAGATATCAGTACAAGAGAAAAGCTTCCTCCAAGTAAAACCACTCTCTTTAAGTATATGTATTCGATGACAAGTATCTTGAACCAGAAACATTGTATAAGTAAAAATACACAAAATGTATCAATACGTCAATACTCTCTTATTGTACTTTTTCAGTGTTAGGTAGGCCTTGAAGAACCATAAAACCGTGATACAACTGCACAATTTCATATCATAGTTACACCAGACTGATAAAAAGTTGAAATTTCCCAAATAAGGGGGAGTGGCCCATCCCCTAAAAATGGTGGGTGATGGAGCAAAACGGAGGTCAGATTCGGATTCAGGGGGTCAAAATACATAAAGATCACCTGTTAAAGTTAAAGGGGAATTTTTGATGCAGACCAGTGTTATTATAAAGAAACACTGCTTATGAAAAGAACAAATAAATCATCAACAGATTTTGAAGAAAGCTCAACAGATAAAAAAATAACCTATAAATTCACGCCAAACTCAAATATCAAAATCGAAAGTGACATAAAGAAGTGCCCCTTTTACTTCTTTGTCAGTTTAGTCCTCATATCAGTTTCTGTTCCAGTTCAGTTAACAAAAATACGCTTCTACTCTTTTCAGTTCAGTTCTCGTTTCAGTATTGGATGACAATTTACTTACAGCAATTATCGGGCTGTCATTAGCATTAACAAACCAAAAGAGAAAGAGATAAAATTTGAGTAAAAGATGGTTACAAAAAAGACAATACCTGTCTCATTTTTGCTAGCACCATTTTTTTCGTAGTTGATGGATTGTATTCCTTATTACTAATTAACAACTTAAACTTATATTAATTAACTTGCAGGATGGAAAGTAAATGCTTTCAAGAAGACTTGACATTTGATAAACCTAGTCATACATTTCAACCCTTTCATATATCTCATTTTGTAATCTTTTTGCTTTTTTCTCATTAAGTTGAGGTTTCCCTCCGGGTTGATGTGAAGGGAAAGTAGTTGCCATGATTCAGCTGTTTAACAGCTGATTCGGAGATGAAGGTTCCATGGTTCAAATCCGAGTAAAGGTAGTTACTTTTATACAAATTTGATTATTATACAGTGGTTACTGGTGTAGTTGGATGGTTGAGGTTCAATTAACCATACTCTCACAGGAATGGTTGAGACTACACCTCATTTACACATCATTTTTATGTATCATCATTTTATGTATTATCATTGGGTCGTGGGATTGCGTATTGTTCTAAATTGAACAGATTGTGACATAGACACATTAGGGCTAAAAAACTAGATGTAAAATTAAATCTTACCTTATCTTTCTCATGCCGTCTTTCTATATAAAAGTAATTAAATGAATAGTACATGCAGCCTGTAACTAATGTTACTGCTGAAAATATCTGATAAGTTGGTCGAGTACCAACTGCTTTCATTAAAAATCCTCCAATTAAACTACCAGATCCCTTACCTACAAACATTAAAAACAAATTTATTACAAATGTTGTGAGTTTTGTTTACATAACCAATGGAATATCTTGTAAGGACTCATGGGGTAGCTGCCCCTTACAGGAAAGAATAAAATTTATGATATTTGCAAACTGAATTCAGTAGGTATTAGGTACACATTATAAAGTGGTACACATTTGTATTTTTTGTGATAGATAAAAATAGTTTTGGGCTTTATTGTGTAAGGAATTGTTATATTTTGCTTAACTCCTTCCACAAAACTAATATGAGTTGCCTCCTCTATTTTAGATCCTGGATATGCTCTTGTATGTACCTAACTTTGAAAACTATAATGTAAGTTTTGTGTGAACTGGTTTTAAAATTTCTTTTTTTTGTATACTCGGTACTCATTTTTGAATTTAGTACGACTTTTAATTCAGATTAGAACAGTATTTAATGACAACCAGTATTAGCAGAACAGTATTGATGAAATTGTCTGTTACAATATTAAAATAATTGCAGAAACTTCAAAATATTTTGACAAAGATCAGTACAGATATTATATTTTTTTATGTAAAAAACACTGTAACACATGTGCAAGAGCATGTTGTGTTTGTGTTCTTTTTGGGTTTGTTTTTTTATAGTGCTGTATGTATAAAATTGTGAAAATTCGGAAAGCACAAGAATAATTGATTTATAACAAGAATCCAGTCAACTTTCAATGTATATGGTATAATTTTTTCTGAATAGCCCATTAGAGAGAGCATGCCAAATCAATATGTTAATTACTTCTTCATGTTTTACTCACATTTCCGTTTCTTCCATGATCTTTTCATTCTTTCGGATCTTTCCTTCTTAAGTTTTTTAATGTTGTGGGGTTCAGGTCTTTTTTCTTTATTCTCCCCCCCCCCCATCACCGAAGATCACTTTGGTTTTTTTTCTAAAAAAATTATCCTGTTCTGTCTGTCTTCTGTGTCAATTTTTACATCTTTAGTATCATTGAATGTTACTGTGAACCAGGTTGGGTTTGAGATATAATCAAAAATTTGTTTTTTCTAATGGCTGTTGTTGATTCTTACCATATGTCCAAAAATATGTCTCCTCTTTCTCATTACATGGATTATGTTTACAGTTTATTTTATAGCTCTTTGTTCAAACAAGGTCTATTGTAATTGTCTTCTTCCTTCTATCTTAGATCTTCTTCTTCCTTAGATCTTAGGATGTTCTGAACTATACTACCTTCTATACTCATTATTTTTTTTATTGTTACCACCTTTCAACATAATTTTAATTGTTTCTGCTCCATACAATGCTTGCGGTCTTACTACCATCTGATAGTGCCTGATTTTTGAGTCCCATGATTAAGTTTTTTTTGTTATATAGGCTTCTGGTGTTCATGATCTCATCTTATCTGCCCTTCAGTGCATAGTTATTATCTTATCTGCCCTTGTTTCTAAGCTACCCTTCTCATTATTGTTTATTCTGATCCATTCTCCAAAATATTTAAACACCCTTACTCTTTTAATTTTATTTTGATGGATACAGGATAACATTAATCTATTATATTTAATAACTATATGAATATTTTAAGCAGTTGATAAAGATAACATCCTTGACTTTAACTAAAATGCCACATAACAGTAGTGATATAATTCACAGAACTTTGCTAGCAGTTACAACATTGTTAATTTTAATCTTTTAAAATTGATTGCCGACTACAGAGTTAAACTTTTTTTAAAAATTTTGATAGCTAAATTTTTTTTGTACTCTTTTATCCCTGATTCTGTGATGTCATTTGGTTACTGTAGATAAACATACATGTAGCCTACAAATACGTCATAGGTTGTATTTAACGTAAATTCACTACTGATAATGAAAGTTTTATGACAACAGGTGACATGGCTTATACAGTTTTACTAATATGAAGGATTATTTGTTTTAATTTGTTTTTGAGTTGCTGTAGTTTTGACAAGAGCATTAGATGTCTACTTTGACACCGTATACTTGAAATTCTGACAGTTATTCCATTTATTAATATTAAAACTTTATCATGATTTTTTATCATTAAAAATGAAGTATTACCAACTTGCTGCTATTGTGCAGTAGTTTGACGTGTATGGTTATCTTTTCTCTGTAAAAATAAGAAATAACTTCTTTTTTTCACTATTATTATTTGCTTACATTTGTTGAAAGTTCTTTTCAAAGAATTGCTTCATTGATCAATAGCCTTTATTTCATCGAGTGTTTTAACAGAGTTGCATGAAAAGCTACTTGTAAAAATGTTAATAATATGTTTTTGTTTATTCAGATTAATATATTACTTACCAACACCAAAATAGAAACCTCCAAGAAGGCCCTGTATGCTTGAATCAGTAGTATTAGTTGAAAGTTTAGCAGCATATGTTACAGCAGCTGTAATTGCTAAAGATGATGTAACTGATTCCATAGCTTCAAATATAAGGCACATCCATGGATTATATATTAAAGAATAACCTATAAAGACAGATAAACATAATTTTATGAAGTTGCTTAGTGTATTACTTTATCAACTGTAGAAGTTTCCTTACTTTTACAAACATGTGCGTGTGCACATGCACACTAACCTGTGTTGTTACAAACCTATTATCTTTTCGTAGTTAACGAAACTAGAAGAAGAACAGAATTTCTTCTATGATTAATGTACTCTCAAAAACCCAGATGTAACAACAGTACGCATCTACAATTCCATCTCAGCAAGAGTTTTAATAGAGAAAATTTATAAATATAAACATTTTTGTAGAATAAATAAATATTGATCATTGTATGTGATAGTCCATAAGACAGTTTGAATCTTTATTACAGCATTAAATAAGGTCACACTTCTATATTATGCATACAAGTGTGTCTTGAATAGTTAAACTAGTATTTTATTCATAGCTGTCAGCTAGTCACATTACAACTGGCGCGACTGTCTGTTTTATAACAATTTTCTATCAGTCATGCTGGCCTAAAAGCTATAGTTAGGATAAGTAGAAATATTTCAGTTCCTTAGTACAATGATTTAACAGAACAATAACTGCTATTACTGAGCTGGAGTTACCAGATTTGTTATAATTATTGTGATAGATAGTGTTGATGTTTTTATATTGTTACTTCTGATTATCATTTATAATTTTTATAATAAAGTTTGTACTTCATGAGAAAAAATAGAAATAAATGAAGTAAAAAATAAATATTAACAACTTAAGAGTTGTTTCTGAAAAAAAAAATATATTAAAACTCTTCAGTATTGGGAATATTTTCATTTATTTTTTTATGATAATACAAACAGTATACACGTAGAAATGGCTGTAACTGTCATCCAAGTTGCTCACAATTCCTCTAAACAATAATTTTCATTCCATTACTATAATTTTTACTGTTTTTCAATGTTTTTATTTGAAACTACCTATAATAACTTTGATAAAAACCAAAAACTGTACCTAAGAGTCGAATAGCATAAAATATAAATCCAATAAACAAGACATTAGCATGTCCAATGCGGTCAATGATTGGACCAGACATGACCAAGAGTGGAAGACCAGCAATCCCTCCTATTGTAATTGTGATACCCATTAAAGATCGAGATGCTCCTAAATCTTGAAGCAACCAGAATAAGAAGCTTTCTATGTATCCCCATGCCGTACCTGCAAGAATACAAAGTAACATTACATATAGATAGTGACTAATGTTTGTATAAATTAAAAAAATTGTGTAGAAGTATGAAAATAATATGACAACAAAGCAAATTCAGAGAATGTTATTTTTGGGCATTGATACCATTATTTGTGTCATATACAAAATGAAGGTTCCTTGGTTCAAATCTTAGTAAAGTACAGATTGGTAATTTTACGCAGATTTGAATATTAGACAGTGGGTACTGTTTTACTTTGATGCTTGGGGTTCACTTAACAATATTTTCTCAGGAATGGTCGGGCTGAGTATATACAAAAAACTACATCTCATTTACACGTTGTACATATCATACTCATCTCACTGGGTCATGGGGTTGCTAATATATACTAAATTTAGCAGATTGTAACATACACACAACAGGGTTAAATATAGTACATAAAAATATAAAAGCTTTTTTTTAATATTTAATTGTGTCTTCTTCATGAATACTCAAAACCACTCAGTAACATTGATTGCATATTAGCAAAATAATTTTCTCGACTCTATTGCATCCTTAACACACATATCATTCACACATCATATTTCAGCTATCTTTAGTTGACCAATGGAGTTATACATATAATGGAGTTCATCCTTTTATATTAAGTAGTATTTATTGTAGTAATTGCAACCATGTAATTCAAATTGTACTATAAATGAAATATGTTTTAACTACATTTCATTATAGATAAATTTTCATTAAGAACAACTTTAAGCATTATTATTTTTAGCTTTTAGCACATTGTAATTTTTGTTTCCTTTGCATAGTACCTTAGCAAAATCCTGTAGTTTCGGTATGTTTTGAATAAATTTCTTATAAAATATTACATTATGTCACAATACTTCATTGCTTTTAGCTGTAGTACATATACTATACTAGTGCTACATTAATACAATTTGGGGTATTCCTAGTCAACGAACGATTAAAACAGAAATCTTTTTAAAATTTTACTTACCCAAAATGAAACATGTGATAAATAGAGCAACAATTTCTATATTTTTTAAAACTGTTAACACATCAGAAACAACGTTTGTTGCTGGTGTTTTGAATTCAAGATTAATGGTCAGCATTAGGGCTCCACTTATGATTTTCAACCCTGCATATAAGTAAAATGCTGGCCTACATAAAAAAATAATATGAATTAGACAGTGTTATTAAATTCAGTTATTTGTTTTTACAAATTTTTGTGATTAGAAAAAAACTATTATTTATTAGCTATATGAAATAAAGAAACCACTAGTACACATTAGATGACTCTTACCTGATTAAAACAGCAAAAGGTCTTTCAGATCTCATGGATCTATTACACAAACAAGTTTGAGGTCTGAAAGGACCTTTTGACTATCTTAATCAGGTAATAGTAATTTTCTGTGTATTTGATGGTTTCTTTGTTTTACATAAGTTTAAACAATACACAGGAAAATGTTTAATAACATTTATTAGTATACATTTACCATACTACCAGTAATATTGCATAATAACAGTATGCAATTATCAAATTACACCAGTGAAGATTATTACACCTTTTGAGAATTTATCTTAACATTAAATGACCTCAGAGTTATTAGTTACTACTTTGAATTTAGAACGTTATAACAGTGTAATAATAATAAGCTAATTCCAAAACCCAGTTTGAAATTGAACCTGGAACCTTAAACTTTGTATTCTAACTATCCACTACTGTGTCAAAGTAACAGCCATTATTATATTTCACACAAGAGAAAGATTATTTAATGGTATCTGCTAATTAAAGTGTCACGGTAATTTTTTCTTTTGTATTTTGTTAATAAGTTAGTGAAATTATCAGTTTTTAAAATTACCTGGCAATAACTTCCAGATTAAAGTATAAAATTTTTACAGTATTATATTGAGGCTTGTACAGTACAAGTTTTACAACCTTTAGAAAACAAAATTAAAGTTTCCGAGGTGGTTGCTCACCACTTTTTGAAATCTTATTGAGGCAGAGATATTACTAATCTTTATTCCTTATTTTCCACAGAAGAGTTAGAAAGAAGCAATCTGACGAAAATAAGAGGAACTTCTTTGTTACTTTTGTACGTCATGTACTGCTCAAATACTGTTTACCTTAGCAGTAATATAACTTAATTGCAGTTTTTATGTAAACAGTTCATCATTTTCCCCCATCAAATTAATTTTTTTGTAAGTTGTATCAATATTTTGGTCATTAGCAACAACAGTGGATTATGGAACCTAAGGAGGTCACGTATTGAAAAATTTGAAAAATTATGATTTTTTTTGTTTTTGTTGCATAATGTAATTTGAAATTTCCTTTAAAAAATGGTGTAATATTCTATTTTTACGATAGTTATAAATATTTTTTTGTTAACCTCTATAGCTGTTTAACTACTACTGATATAAGTAAGTAAGTAGCTATACTGTATTATATATTTTAAACAGCTGCTTCCGAAAATTAGGGACCCCGTTTGTACCTTTTTCTCAAAACCTACCAAAGATATTTGGGTGAATTTTTGTTTGTTTGTAAGATCCCTTATGGTTGAGCATTTAAAAATTTTAATATGTTTAAAATTAATTTTTAACATTACCAAAAGGTGTTTTTGAAAAAAAAAATAGTAAAAAGTTTCCACTTCAACAATTTAACAAAAAAAGTTAAGTTTTCACCTTATGTAGTACATGAGAAAAAGGTAAAAACGTTAACATTGTGAAGTATAGAGATACATTACCATCTTAACCCTGTTTAAACTGTTGATCTAATTTTAGGCCATGCACAATTGATGGTTCGACGAAACATGCTCCAGCTAGTTATATTATAAGTCAGAAACTGGTAAATATTGTTCTTTTCTAGTAGGGAATTCTTTAACGCATCTAACAGTGTTTACAGAAATAGAATATCATAAAAGGGAAATTTTTTATTCCCTCTATAGTGTGTAGGTAGCATTGATGGTTTGGGAATTGTTTGTTTTGAATGGAAATCCGTCCAGCTCATGTGTAAGTCAACATACATGCATGGTCTTTAGTTTGTGTTGAAGCTATGACATTTCTATAACGGAATTTTCCCTTGAAAAGGGAAGACAAGTCCATTTTACTGTTCAGGAGGGGGTTTACCATCACAGAGGCAAAAAATTCGTTACTTTGCAGAGTTGCAGAGGACATGTAATGGCTTCCTTCTAACCACACCTACAGAATTTTTCAAAACACAAGGTTGTAGGGAAAAAAGTTCCTACATTGCTTTGCTTATAGCTGTAACCTTAATATAATAGTGGTTTTGCGACATCACCGTAAATAATGTAAAATACCATACCTTCATGCTCCCCTGTGATGTGAAAATGAACTCATGTTGAACATTTCGTAACTTCGTTAAATATTTACGAAAATATAAAAAAAACCATTTATTCCAGTAAACTCTTATCCACAAAATATGTTTTATAAATTTTTTTGCTAAACTAAAATTTAAGCCCGTTATAGTAAAAAATCTAAAGTAAACACAAAAATTTTCGCAGATGAAAATTTCGCTCGCCTAAACACAAATAATTATGAAGTGATTTTCTTGTAATTATACTCAAAAGGCGCATACGTATTATATGAATCACTGTGATTTTTTCAGAATTTTTCATCAGTAAAGATGTTAGATAAAACAGTTGTTTTAAGAGCGTGTTTTGATTTTTGCAATTTTCGAGAAACAGTCCATTTTGAAAGGGTTAAACAGTGGGTTTTGAACTGTAATAAAATATCAGATCCTAACTAGAATCATACCCTGAACCTTCCACTTTTTAGGCTAGTATGCTAACCACTATGCTATGTAGGTGGACATTACAAAATTTATTTATTTAAATAACAAGTTTATTGTAGAGGTTTATGATAAAATGTATAACATATAGCAGTTACCTGAAATCAGTAAACCCTTTATCTTGACTAGCATAATCAATTAACATTCCTGATAAGGGTGAGCTAATCATTCCTCCAATAGCAGCGTATATTCTTTGTAATCCATAATCTGCTTTGTGCTCTCTCAAAATAGCAATAACAGCGCCTGATTAAGAACATAAAAATGTGCAGATATATTACCTAAATGAATATTAAAAAGATAAAAATAATAATATCAGTACCATTGTTCATTACAGTAATTTCTAATACACGTTAGGTCATAAACAGTCGTATTTACCCTTAACTTTCTACATAACTGATACAGAGTATTATTAGGTACTTGTAACTGTAGATAGTTATTTTTCTGTCCTGAAAAAATATTACGCATAACTATTATTGTAATGAAAAATATGAAAGAGAGAATTCGAAAGAAGGTGAATGACTCTAATTGTTAGATTAGTAGAAATAGTCTTTTCATATTTTGTTATTGATCACCAAACCAATCAATTGCTAAATAAAAATTATTTAATTAATCCATTAGTGTTCTTGTAATCAAAGCAAACCTATAACAAGTACTTTTTATATTAATTTTGTTCAGATTTAGCTTTGTTATAAACTCATCAAATGAAATTTCATAATAGAAGAATGTTAATAAATTAAATTTTGTAATAAGAGGAATGTTATATCAAACATTTAAGAGTAAAATTTCCTTGATTTTTCCATGTATATTTTTTGGTGAAGTCAATTCTGACAAATTTTAAGTTTCTTAATAATTTAATAGTTTATTAATAATTCCTCTCATACCACCAGTTTTAAGTTAAATAATTTTGTTCTGAAAATATGATTACACAAGTTTGATAATATGTTGACTAGTTTTTACTTAATTCAGACTGTATGAAGCCTGATAAACTTCCTATTTATGAAATTCAGAGTTTCCTTCCTCTACTTTATCTCTCCCTAAAATGCCATTTCTTGCTTTGTGATTACCTCAGTCTCCCTTTCTATACTTTTCTTCTCTCTCCTCCCTTTTTCCATTACAGTTTGGGAACCTGTATGAGGTGTGGCTATTAAATAATGAGACTGACGTAAAAAATTTAATTTTAATTTTATACATAATCGCTTTTGTCACCTTCAATATACACTCCTTCTCTATCCCTACAACGCTCCATGCGAATTTTCCATTGTTGGAAACCGTGTTGGTAGTCATCTTCTGTCAGCTCCTTCAGGACCCGTACCACTCAAAAATGTTTGAAATGAAGCTCGCAAAAATGTTTGTACTGACACTTTGTACGCGATTGAAAATGACCCAACATTTTTGGAAACAATAATAACATGTTGTGATGAAATGTGTTTTTTTACTTATGATCCGGGAACTAAGCACCAATCCATGCAGTGGAAGAGCCGAACTTCATCGAGAGCCAAAAAAGCTTGAATGAGCAAGTCAAAATTTAAAGCAATGATGATTGTTTTTTTTAATAACTATGGGGTTGTGTACCTTCACTAGGTTCCTAAAGGTCAAACAATTAATCAACATTACTACCCTGAGGTACTTTCTAAACTATGTCAAAGAGTAAGGTAAAAATGCCCCAAAATGTGTAAAATGCA
This sequence comes from Catonia carolina, assembly GCA_035578175.1. Classification (NCBI taxonomy): domain Eukaryota; kingdom Metazoa; phylum Arthropoda; class Insecta; order Hemiptera; family Achilidae; genus Catonia; species Catonia carolina. Next base: position 69,464,601 of record JAQMRL010000001.1, on the reverse strand, counting down.
GCTCATTTCGCGTTATCTGTCAAGAGGCTCCTAGCCAAGTACAGCATCTCAGTGTTAGAACATCCACTTTATTCACCAGATCTTGCACCATGTGACTTCTACCTATTCCCTAAGGTGAAATCTGCATTTAAAGGGACAAGATTTGATTCTGTGGAAGCTGTAAAAGAGAAAGCGGCACGTGTCCTGAAGGAGCTGACAGAAGATGACTTCCAGCAATGTTTCCAGTAATGGAAAATTTGCATGGAGTGTTGTAGGGATAGAGAAGGAGAGTATATTGAAGGTGACAATAAGTGATTATGTATAAAATAAAAATAATTTTTTTTACGTCAGTCTCGTTATTTAATAGCCACACCTTGTAGCTTTGTAGTAAATGTTAATATAAGGATATTTGTACAATTATTATTGAGTTTCTGAACAATTGTGATTGATCTCCAGTTTAAATAGTCTTGTTAGAGGTTCTAGGGTAGAGTTGCAAGTTTTCAGTAGTAACAGAAGCGGCCAGTTGAATGCTAATGGAAATAATTTTTATCAGCTACTGGTAAATTAACTTAATTTTTAACTTCTGCAACTATTTCACTAATTAAAAGGAATACCATATCCTATGTAAAATAATTGATAAAACCTTAATTAATGTAAAAGAAAATGTATTTACCTTCAAACATCGCAAAAGCTGTCCCACTAATCATTCCAATAAAAACACGAATTGTGAGGTACAACCAAAATGTAAGGCGAATGTCATACTCAACATTCTTCTGCAAATTACTGCACACAGTTTTGCGTTCTACTGTAACCAGACAACTCAGCTGACAATCACTCAGCTTTAAAATAGTGTCAACTTCTAGGCTATTTTCAGGATTTAAGAGAGGAACAGACACTGTTTTCAACTCAGAACTGGAATCCTAAACTCAAAAAACGAAAAGTATGTACAAATTTTGCAGCATCATTACACATTTTTTTGTTAATTGCTAAAAACTTACATAAATTATTGTGTAATTACAATACAGTTATGAGAGATTATTGATTTAAATCTTATGAAGTATAAATATAACAATTTTTTTTAGTTTTATTTTAAATTGTGTCAACATCTTGGTTATTAACGACTACTGTAGGTTATCTAACTTTAACATTGGGTTTTGACTTTTAATAATTTCCAGACTTTAGCTGGGAATCGAACCTGGGACTTGTAGGACCTGTAGAGCTATAGGCTAGCGCACTACCACTATGCTACAGAAGCGGCTACAATAACAAATTATTTTTATTGTTTTCGGTACTCAGTGTAGATGAGAACAAAGAAAATTATTGTTATAGCAGTTTTTCTACAGCACTAGGCCATTTACGGTAACCCAAAATGCTATTCATCCCTATTGAAAACATCTTCATCCCTTAGATCCCTCATTTCCATAGCTCCCATAACACCATCTGTTCATTCCTTTCTTGGCTGTTCTTGCTTCTCCATCTAACTGGAACCATAGCCAAATCTTCTGTGGGAATCTGTTCTCCATTCTTGACAGACAATCATGCCAGATGACTTGACTTTCTTCAATTTTATTGATGAATAAAAATTCTCTGACAACTTTTAAAAAAAATTCTTCATTTCTAACTCTTTTTAGCACAGTCAACTGATGTCTTTTCTAAAAACTGATTTTTATAGTCGTTATTCTGCTTTTTATCTTGGTTGGAGAGTCTAAACCTTTGATCCATAATTGGAGGAGCTTTCAATAAAAGAGCAGAAGATTCTCTTCTTTGTTTCACATGATGTTGATTTTTTCACAAAACAGGGTGTAAAATTTTATTGATGGCCGTTCCTCTGTTAACCTTTTCCAACATCAAAAATTTGCCAACATATATATAGTTGCGCACTAATTAATTTACCACCTTGTTGGTTGGTATATTTTGTCTTAAGCCTCCAAAAACCATTTTAATCAAAAATAAGAAGAATGTTTCTGAAAAATATTTGATATTTACTTGCTTTAGATTCAGTATTTTTATTTTTATCTCTAAATAGTTATTTATCATTTTTTTGTCTTTATGACCACAATAGATCACTTTAGTCAAATTTAGAAAGCTTCTTCCTTTTCATATTCTTTTTGCTAATGTTTCGCTGCAATATATAAACTGTGGTTGTATGACTGTTTTGAAGTTTTTAATTTTTGTTTGTAGAGATAAGCATTTTTTGTTGTATATGTTTTTTTTTTAAATTTATTTAACGTCGCATCAACTGCAAGGTCTGTAGCGACGACGTTGGGGTGTAACTGTGTGTGATGTGGATGAAATGATTTTTTTTTTGTAACGTATGAAAATATGCCGTGCCTGAGTGGGATTCGAACCCAGGACCGCATGATGAGAGGCGAGCACGTTACTAACAACGCCAATGCGACCGGCTGTTTTTGTTTATATTTGTGTTTATGTTTTTGTTTATAATAAATAATAGAGTAATCATAAAAAGCTAGTTAATTTATTTATTTTCTATTTATTTATAATTTATACTAGTGTAACATCATATTATTATGTTCATAATTATAATTATAAAAATTATAATATATTTTCAGTTAGTGTGTTGATTGGTTGTTTTAAGGGGAGTTGAGAGTTAAAAAAATATTATATTTTTATTCGGTTTTATTAATTTCCAGATTTTTCTTTATAAATTGATTTATACGAGATCTATTCTTCCTTAGTATTTTGTAGTTCTTTTGTATTTTTAAACATTTTTTAAAATAGTGTTGACAACTGGGTATCTACTTTGGTTTCAAGGTATTTTAGAATTTTCACTGTAACTTTGATTAAAATTTTGAAAATACATCATAATTTGATCTTAATAATTAAAGCCAACTGTTATGTATAATCGACTGTAAAATTACAATTATTGTGATTAGCATCATATTAGTTTTTTAATTTTTACAGACACTCCTGATTTTTATAATGGGTGAGTCACAACGCAAGTTTACTTAACATAAATACAAATATGTAAATTGTATGTGGTTTTTATTTTTCTAGCTTCTTATGATTACTTTATGTGAAATTTATCATCGAGAGTAATGCAAAGAATGGCTAAGGACTAATGGATATTTGTCTGTGTACCGTTCACCAGTGAAGATTAAACTGTAAAACTTACCTCTTCTGTACAAGTGCCGTTAAGGAATTCAGTTGATAATTTATTTTCTTGCCACACATTTATTTTATCAATATAAAACTTATTGTCTTCATTTGGTATTGATCTTAATTTCACTTTTAATTGTTCACTACTTGGAGTTACTACAACTGGTATGCTAGAATTTGTTTTTTCTATGGTACAAGAGTTCACTGCACTATCAGTATCCCTTAAACAAGAGAAATTATAAAGTCCACTTGTCGGGAAAAAATAAGTATTATTCATTAATTTTCGGACGGATGTACGAAAGTGGTCACCATTTTTCATATTTCGATGGGTTCTTGCATCATCATTTGGATCTGGTGCTCGAAACAATGGGAGATCTTCTGCTCTAAGTGTGTAAGAATAACTGTTGGTAGAATTGCTGTCTTCATCTTGTGTTACGACTGTATAACTCCTTGTTCTTAAGATAGCTAATGATTCTTCATTTAATGTTTTTGGACCTTTTGTTTCCTGAAAAGAACCATTGAAAGAAATCATTACTGTATTATTCATTAAACTGTATCATTATTTGTTTTCTTATTATGAAATGTTATTAAATTCTTTAAATTTTTAACTTATTAAATTCTCATTATGAAATGAAATGAATAAATTGTTACATAAATAACTTTGATATATCGATAATAAATTATCTCCAGCTATACTGCTACAAATCTTATTTTTTGAATGGTCTATAAAGTACTAATTTTTTATAAGTTCTATTCTGTTTAACTGGTATGTAGCAATTCCATCTGGCACTTGGCATATCCAATTTTTTTTAAACCAGCTAATATAACATAACAACTCCATAATTCAAATGAAATGCCCACACAGTAGCCCTACCTTTTAGTTTAATACATATTTTTAGTGTATCGATTTATTTTAAAAGAAATTGCTTTAACATTTTAATATACTTACAGCTGATACAAACTCTGAGGGATCTCGATAACAAATGAGTCCACATGCTTCTAATTCTGCAGGCGTTAATACTGAAGGTTCACTAATTATTTGGGAGTGTATCATTTCTTTTGTAAGTTCACATGGGTACTCTTCAGCTATCGACAAAGATAATGCTCCTAGAAAAAATAATAAAAATTTCAGCTTCTGAATAAAATATGTAGTATTAAGTTAGAAGTAGTATAACCGTATTCATTACTGTAAACAAAATGTTACAAGTTGTACACGACCTTTCTTACTATTATAGTGTAATATTTATACCTATTTTTTAAAATATACAACTGAAATAGTTATTTACTGTTTGAGAAGGCTCATAATAAATAATCAAAAATAGTGACCTTTACAAAAAATGTGAATGAGAAATCTGTAGCCTAATGGAATGTATCTTTAAAAATTTGAAGACGGGATAAATCTATACTTATATTACAAAGAAGTAAGGTTTGTTTGTTTTATTGTAAAAAGTAATGTTATTTACAAGTTTGTTTGTACAAGTTAATCTCTTAGACTAACCGACTGATTTCACAAATTCATTTGGTGTTGGAAGCTCTAAGCTTCCTGAGAAACGTAGGCTATACAGAATTACAGACTTTCAAATTCTAAAACAAATTTGTGGTTGGTAAAATGAAGTAATCTTTTATTTTATTTGTTTTATGTCTCTTGAGTAGGTAGTTCTTTTATCTATCAGGTATGGTACAGTAGCGCTCTGCAATAAGATATCATAATTTTACTCATTTCCTTTTTCAAAACTTCTGAAAATTATTTACAGGATACTACAAAAAAAAGAAAAATGTTACATCCAATTTCTAAATAGGAAGTCATGTAAACCTTCCAAAAAGAGATCATGCATCATTAAGAGATAATCATGGAATATTATTTAAGAAATAGATTTTACCTCCTTTTTTTATAACACTTATTCAATTATTCTCAAGTCGTAATTCTCCCCTTCCACTAGTGTTTCATACTGTTGTCAATAAAATTCCTGTTCCAGTACGAATTGGTTTTATTCATAGTTGTGATTTGGGTTTCAATGTGTAAGATTGTATGATCAAATTAAATGGTTCTAGTTTAGTTCTCCATGAAGCGCTACGGTTGGGAGTTACTAGTTACATTTTACATGTACATTGTTTTTTTTACATTATTTTTTCAATCATTAGCCAACCAAAGTTGGAATAGATCATGACAAAATAACATAAGAATATACATAAGTACATAAGTATATATAATATACAAAAAATAAGGAAACAAACACAAATAAATTAAAACAAAGGCCAACAATCATCATCATTCTGCACCTCGATGTGGTCATTTAAATATTCGTCGATTGAATAATACGTTTTTTCTGTTAATAATATTAACAATTTTTTCTCAAATTTGTTATAATTTAAGTTTTTAAGGAACTCAGAAAGCCTATTAAAAAAATTTACAGATATTATTTTGGCACTTGCTCAGCCTACTAAAAGGCACAACTAGATCATCCCTGCTACAAGTATTGTAGTCATGAATAACTGAAATTATTTCATATTTATTAAAATTCTTTTTGACCAAAAGTACTATATTCAAAAATATGTATAAGCAAACAACTGTCATAAAACCATATTTTCTAAAAATTGGCTTACAATACTCTACTGGAAGTCAATTTTAGCCAAGCTTTATTTATGCAAGTTACTGGAAGCCAAGTTTAAAGATAAAGACATTTTTGTGAGCCATCTGTTGATTTTATAAAAAGGCCATTCTTGATTTATAAAAGGCCATTATAAGAATTAAAAGTTATGAGTATGAAATTTCATGTTTGAGTTGTTTAGTAATTGTAGAGTACTGCACTATATTGATTTCTTTTAATTACATTTATTAACAACCATTACATATACAATTTTTCCATTATTACATATTTATTATTAAACATGAAAATGAAAAAAGTAGCATGAAATATAGAAAAGGTCATCTTTATTGCATAATACAGTGCCTTGATTAAATTTCATCCATTGTTTCTTTTTTTTAAATTGCATTTAAATTTAGTTCCCATGAAAGAATTATGTGTTACTATTTTTTAAAATAAACATTGTATTACATGAGAATACACATTGAAAAAAAGTATTGTAAGTCAATTTTAATAAGAAATATACTTAGCTGGTAAATTTGACAACATAATTAAAATATTATTTATGGATTCAATCTGTTTTTTATTACCAGGTGTATGATTGGAACATTGAAGATCTAAAATCAGTTGATTTGGGTAATTAAATGTTATTCTTCCTACAGGAACCAACAGCAAAAGTAGAGATGTAGCTCCTCCAAGCGCATTAAATAATGATAACAAAATCTGAAACAAGAAATAGAAAAATAGTTTCTGCATTGTGACTTAATCATGAAGAGTTAATTAACTGAGTTTTTACTACTGTTTAACAAACAAATTTAAATAAAAAATTTAGATGAAAAATGTATTTTTACCAAATACAGAAATCTTTTACCTTTACAAAGTAAACACCATTTTTCACATAGACCCTTGTTGTTCATTGAGTTACATTACGCAATGCAATACAATACATTATAAAAACTAAAAACAAAGTTTAAATATTAGATAAGAATTGTCATTAATTTTTTCGGGAGAAGAAAATAAATTTGCATTCACCTTAAAAGCTGTTTTATAACTTCTTTTGTTTATTTATCTACATCATAACTTAGTTTTTTTTAGTTTTATGTTTGGCTGGTTTACACATTGATGCTAATGCAGATGTCGAACAGTGATAGATGAAAATGAGAGTTGAAAAAATTCTACCTGACCGACATAAAAATAATTTTCTACATCACAGGCTGGCCTACTAGATTATTAGTGACTGTGATGAAAAATGATGTGAATTTTGAGAGGTGGTAAATTTCAGCTGGAAATTAAACCTCAGACTGTGTTTCAATCTACCAGTTTTTGGCTATTTTTGTATTAATGTAAAACATATAGATGTGTATTTTTATCAACCTCTTATCAAAACAAAACAGTGCTGCCGGTCGCATTGGCGCAGTTGGTAACGTGCTCGCCTCTCATCATGCGGTCCTGAGTTCGAATCCCACTCAGGCATGGCATATTTTCATACGTTACAAAAAATCATTTCATCCTCATTACACACAGTTACACCCCAACGTCGTCGCTAATGACCTTGTAGTTGATGCGACGTTAAATAATAAAAAAATAAAAAAAAATAATAAAACAGTGCTGCTGATAGTTAGATACTTTGCTTGGTTTTTATACTTAAAAAAATTGAAATAAGCAGATTGATTACAAATTTACAATGCCAAGAATTGTCAATTAAATTTACTTCTCTGTTTCAACAGTATCCTGTGTGGTTTCATTATTAATTAGTACAATAAATCAATTTTTACAGGTTTTAAAACACAGAAGAATAAAAATTTGTAATGAGTAATGCAATTGTTTAAAATGTTATAAGAAAATATTTTCACTCATAACTCTGTAAAAGATTACTTCATATAGATGTTAAGGTACCATTAAATAAAACCAAAATATAGACCAAAATATAGGGAACAATGATTTATGTAAAAGTGAATGATAATTTTAAGTATTTTTATGAAAACAGAAAGTTGGGTCCTTTAAAACTGATTTACACCCTTTTAACAAGAATATTTTAAGTCAGAAAGTAAAAATTAAATAATATTAGTGATAGTGAAAACAAGTTATTTTTAAATTACATAGGTTTTAAACAAAATAATAATTATGGTTGTTTTAAAAACATAATGAAAACAAAAAAGTCAAATTTTTTTATATTGAAATAGTTTTTCTTGATAACTACTTTGGAATAAGTACACCTATTTTAAAATAGTTGTCTGTAACATGAAACTGCTTTTATTAGTTTACTTAATACACCTATTGGTTGGAATGAACTTGCTGTTAAAAAAAAATAGTAGTGCTTTATATTATGTACCTGTGTAAGCCTACAAAATTCATTCATTTTCAGTGACATCAATGACCTTATGGGGAAAGTAAATTAGGTCTACTTAACATTGCTAAGCCTACCTTGTTACATGACAAAATGGTTCAGTGTCAAAGTGGGTGTGGTACAGATGTATAAAATACTTTTGTCGCTTCAATGACATTCAGATGTGATCATAAATGAACAATATTGGGAGTAACTGCAATTTTCATTAATAGTGGGTTACCGCCTGAACAATTTTTTCAGCCGATTTACAAGGTTTAATCTGTGTACTTACCAGAGGATTTACCCATTATATTATCCATAGAAATACAAGAAGTTATCCATAATATAGTAAGTAACTAAGTATGAAATTCTTACTCATATCTTTTGTAGTAGACAGAAACAAATGGTAGTTCTAACTTTTAATATCATTTATGATTTGAATTTCTTGATCATCGTCAAAAATTTTCAAGTATTATCTGATTTTGTGTTTTAGGACAAGCAATAATTATTTCAAATTATAAATTGAGTACAATTGTTTTCTACTTACCAGATAATGTAAACTTATCATTTTCATTTTCTTGTATTTACAGTATTAGAGTATTAGATAAAAATGAAGTTAGAGAGGAAATGGTATTATCTACAAGGTTTTGTTGATTCCTTCCTGCTTATTTAGTAGTGAGATGTAGATGCTTAAAACAAGTATACGTAAAGGTTATTAAGTACGGAGATGAGGTTGTTGAGGTTGAGATGAGTACTGAATATTGAGGTTGGATAGAAGAAGGAATTTGTACGTTATGTGAACTGAATTTTCAGCCCCTAAATGATAAGAGTTACAGATTATAGGAAAAAATTATATTATCAGGTACATCATATGGATGTAACAAGAATGCCCCATCTGGTTGGTGCATACATATCACAAAATAGAAGATGTTTGGGATGGCCTATTAAATCATCCTTCCTTGGAACTAAGGAAGGATGATTTAATAGGCTGTTTCCTTGTACTTGTGAGGAAGATGAAGAAAATGAAGAGAACTAGCTCTTCAAAATCAATTCTTAAACTTTATAAAATTGATGTAAGACCTGTAGTTGATAGGGAAGCAGGCAATTTTTTTTGTAATTTTATTGAAAATTTTCTGTCCTGGGATTGTTGGTATTAAAATTACTGCACCTTTTAGGCAGCCAATTAATTGTATTTTAAATAGCAACCCCTACTTTTTGGTGTTTTGTGTGCAAATCATAATTGTGAAATGTCTTTACTTTGGCAGAATTTTTCTAAACCTACTACTCTCTTGGAGCAACAGGCCGTTGAAGGTTAAAAATTTAAACTTTCATTTTGTTTTCATGGATTTGTTTTAATATTTGTTAGCTCTGTACTTTAACTTTCTCTTGCCCTACATGAAAGGTAAGTATTTTTTTCATGACAGTTTTTAAAAATTGAGTTTTTACCAGAAATACACTTTTTTCAGACCCCCTGAACCCAAAATAGCAAATGGTGTGTGTAAACAAAATATCTCAAGAATGAAATATCATACGAAATTGAAACTTAAATTAGGTACCACTAAGGGACCTAACATAAAAATTTTTATCAAAATTGGTCAACTGGAAGTGGTAGTTTATTCGTGCAATTTTTCACTTTTTTGCGATTTTCTCTAAAACAGATCGTACGATTTAAAAAAAATCTCTTCATTTACTACATTTTTATGCTCTACACGATAGGGTAAGCACTATGTCTACTGAAATGCTGCACTCTTGTAGGAAAAAAATGGGTTTTTAAGATTGTGGCCTTAACATGCAAATTAGGGCAAAAATATAATATAATTAAAGTTATAGGATTTTAAAAAACCTACAACTTTTAATTCAAACATTTTTTCTACAAAGCTTAATTCAACATAAATTAGTGATTTTCAGTTGCTAATCAAAATTCATAAAAAAACATTGCATTTTTGAAGATTGTGTCATTCACTCATGGTTAACATTAGGTTGTTTTTCATATTACATTGTTTACTCATGATTAAACATAGGTTCTGTTAGTCATTATTTCCATTGGCAAGAGAAAGTCGTGTGAGTGTTTCATACAATATTTTTTGTTACAAAGAGGTAGAAATTTTCAAAAATTACGAGACACCCAAAACACTTTAAAAACAGCAAGTGTTGCTATTTAAAAAATAATAATTGGGAAAATGACTGGTAGTATTACAATATTAATATCAAAGTTAATTTAATTAAAGGGGAAGGGTCTAATTTGTAATTATTTTTTGTAAATCGTATACTTTTTAACTAACACAATACACCAATAATTCACTGTACAACTGGACAAGTGAAATGTCCTTAAGTTACAGTCTACTTAAAGATGGTTTGTGAATGCATTATAAATAATTGTTGAATTTACTGATGTATACTTCAAATGATTCAAATGAACTAATCATGATATATAAAATTTGTTTTTTTTTGTGATTTAATTAATTAATAATTGAGATGAATGTTGTAATTATTGCCTGATGTATCATGCAATATCAAGGTTGCAGGATCATAAATCAGTGAAATGGTGATTGCTTATTACCTAATGTATTATTTGCAACAGTATTTTTCATAATTATAAAAAATAATGAATAGAAATAGATACTATTATATTTTAAAGTAAATAGTTAATTAAATAAATATTAACCTTAAAATTTCCTATTCGATCAGCAAACACACCAGCTAATGGTGGCATTATAATTGCCACAATAGGTGTTACAGCACTCATTATAGCTGCTTCTTCTACATTTATGCCCAGTTCTCTCATGTGGATAGTCAGGTACGGGTATAACACATACAGTGCTGAAACAAGGACGACAAAGAAGCGTCAGTAATTTACACAATTTTTTAGTTTTGATACATACATTATTAATTTGATATAAAGGTGCATTATCTAACCAGCTGATTAGGTATCTCCAAACTCGTGCGCTTTCTTTTTCAACTTGCGATTCGACTTGCGATGTAACATGCAACATCGCATGAGCTTAGAGGCATACCACCTTCCCGCACTCGTTTGAAGAGCTTTATCTAAAAAAAACACAACGAATATTTTTGAACACTACACTGAATTAAAGCCTGTTCTTTCCGGCACTGATTGGTTTGATTTAGATTGTTTTATTTAGAAACTAATCGGAGATAACTCCAGCAATTCACGCAAAAAAGTACTCAGTTTTTAGCCGGTTTTCCGTTAATGTGGTTTTTAAATGCCCGTTACTCCGACCAGGCTTTTCATAAAAATCGGCGTTCAAGTACGTTGAAGATTAGAGGTTTTTCTATAATATGAATACCTATTTTAAAAGTTAAATCTCATATTACGTTTTAATATGCCGGCCATTTTTAAAAAAAGTGCTATTCTGGCTCCACGTAAAGGTAGGGAAATGAATTTTTGACTGAACCATGCATTTTCACTACAGTATTATGTCAAGCAAAGCGTTTATTTAAAAAAAAAAACATCATCAAGTTTGTATTTCTAAACGACTATAATCGGAGCGGATACCACTATAGAGTTCAGTTTCCTCTCAAGAAGTTTAGAGGCTAATAGAATTTTCTATTAACACCGCATATCTATTTTTAATTACAAATAAAAAATACGATACATGGCACAATACTGCTGTAAAAGTGCATGGTTCAGTCCAAAAATCATTTCCCTATCTTTACGTGAAACCAAAATACACTTAAAAAAATGGCGTGCATTTTAAAATGGAACACCAGACTTCTATTTTAAAATGTTCGTATAGAGAAACTCTGATCTTCAACGTACTTAAACGCCGTTCTTTTATAAAAAGCCTGGACGGAGTAACGGACGTTTAAAAACCACATTAACGGAAAACCGGCTAAAATCTGAGTAGACTACTTATTATGCATAAATTGCTGCATCTCCGACTAGTTTCAAAATAAAATAATCTAAGTCAAACCAATCAACGCAGGAAAGAACAGGCTTTAATTTAGTGTAGTGTTCAAAAATGTTGTTATGTTTTTTTTTTTAGATAAAGCTCTTCAAACGAGTGCGGACAGGTGAAATGGCATGTCTCTACGCGCATGCGACATGAAAAAGTCAGCGACATTTAAAATGTTTTACAAAACTAATAATTTCTGGAATATGGTGAGCTGAAGAATATTTCACCACATTAATATAAGCTCAATTTATGTTGCCAACTTAATTACGTAGTATCCATAATATGCCAGTCGATATCCTCTGACATCCAGTAAATAAGAAACGATAATGATCAGATTGACTAAATAAATATACTATACAAACTTTCTTTATAAATTTTTGTTTACTTACCCACTTGTAAAGGGTTTAACATTTTTGTTAAGGTTTTAACATTTCTGTTTTATTTGCCACCACAAGAGGGGGCGCTTGAAGGCGTCCCTTCAGAAAAGGTGTCCGTGGCAGCTTGCCACGGTTGTCTCTCGGACAGCCTTGATCGGGTCGTTACTAACATTGAATATTCGATTCCAAAATGGGTTTACGTTAAAAAGTGTTGTAGAGTAATTAAATGGTGAAAGGTACTTTATAACGAAAAAACAACAATAATTCAATTTATAAGAATTATCAGTGCCGTAAAAAATTAAACTAACATACTAATACCAATAATAATAAAAAAATTTAATAATAATCAAAAATTTTCGATAATTTAATTTTTCTAACGAAGATATTGAGTTGGTGATTAGGAATAATAAATCAACCTTGAAGCCCAGGAATACTAAAAAATGACGAGCATGGTTAACCTATTTGCTTCTTTCATTCGTAATAACATTTCCATTACTTTCGAAGTAGAAAGTACGTTGGATGCATCAGTGCCACAACAATTCTACGTTTTGTAGAAATCAATGTGTCAGTTTTTGTTACGAAATTGTTCTTGGTCAGCATCATGTTAGTATACGTATATAAACTACGTACTTTCATGGAGTTTAGAATGTAAAGAACTGGTTGAATAAATCTTCATGCAGTAGTTCTATTTAAAACACTCAAAGAAAACCAATATGTACAAAATATGAATTTTCTTTCTTATTTATTTGCTTCAACTACTTAAGACATCAAGTTGTAGAACGTATTTACAATACAACTTGAAAATCTAGTATTTCTTTCGGGAATTAAACCATCTAAATTTCACTTTGCAACCCAGCAACCACTGTGCCTTAGAGATGGCCACAAACCATTATGATTGTTTTAAATGTATAAGTATTAGAATGTTTAAAGGTGAAATTAGAAATTGAATAATTTATGGATATTAACGAATCGTTTGAAAAGTTGCTGAATTGTGAAGAACCCGAAAAAAATGGCCAAGAAAAGATTCAAGGCAAAGAAACAAAAATTCATCTTCACCAAATTCAAGAGAACTCCGAAGGATAGTCACAGAACTCAAATACAACAAAACTCCTGGAGGAAATTAATCAATGCAGAAATTTTTGGAAAATCGTGGAGAAGTAACCATCCAAGCACTTAGAAAAAATATGGAAAAGATCGGAGAAACTGAGAAGATTCCCTGTGAATGGAAAACGCCACTGATATAATCCACTACATAAAAAAGGAGATAGAACGGATGTAAACAATTACCGCGGAATCTCCCTTTTACTCGTGACATACAAGGTACTCTTTAAATCACTTTGACTAGACTAGAAGAACAAGTACATCAAAAACTGGGTGAATATCAAGCCGGGTTCAGGAAAGGAAGATCTTGCGCAGAATAGAAATGGAACCTAAAACGAGTTTTGGAAAGTTATATTTCATGAGATAGCCTACAGTGGCAGTGTTTGTTGATTTTAAGAAAGCTTTTGATTCAATCGACCAACAAACGCTACTGAATTTTTTAGAAGAATTTGGAGGGGACATCAAAACAATGGGAATTATTAAGGAGACATTAAAACAGACACAATTAAAAGTAAACTTTCTAGGAGAAATCTCCGAAGAGTTTGAAATGAAAGTTGGTGTTAGGCAGGGCGATGGACTGCCAACGGTTCTTTTTAACTGTGTACTAGAGAAAGTTATTCAGGAATTGGAAATGGAATTTGCCAATAAAGAATTGTTAAATCAAGATCAAAGAACGGCATAAAGATAAACTGTCTTGCTTTTGCAGACTACGTACCATTTGTTTCAAGGAACACTGAAACAGCAATAGAAAAAATCAGCGTGTTAAAAAGAACTAGCAAAAAAGCAGGACTATATATTTCCTGGGAGAAAACTAAATACGTAACAAACATCAAAACAGCCCCGCGTCACTTGAAGACACAATACGGAAAAATTGGGAAAGTGATAGCTTTAAGTACCACGGGGAGATAACAAAACCAAAGACCTACGAAAAGGAAGCAAACAACAAAAGACGAGGGAAGATGACCAGTACACTCCACTCACCACTAATTTAAAAAAAGCACTCTCAAAACAAGCCAAGTTTAGATATTATAATACTGTGATAAAACCTGTGTCTGTATGCGAGTCAGTGCCTTAGAATGACGGGGAAGGCTGATCTAAGAGAGGCAGGGAAATTTGAGAGAAAGAGCCTCCGCAAGATAATGAGTCCGAAGATACTAGAAGGACAATATTAGGTAATAAGGTCGAGAACACCCGTGGCTGTTGCTGGATCAGCTATCGGGGGCCGCCCCTGGCGATGGGGTACGCTCGCCAACCTAGTTGGAGGGTACTGGGGAAATAAAATACCCAGGGTTGACAAAAACCAGAGGAAGTGATCAACGGCCTCGACGGCGGAAGAGGAAGAATTCCCAACGGCGAAGAGGGCGGAAGAGTCTAGGAGTTGGGTCTCCGAATTAAACCCAGGGCAGGGCTAGAGGCTCAAAGATGGCAGCCCCATCACTAGTCTTACCTCACAATCCGCCAGTAACGGATTTGGGGGAATATACTCTACTTTCAATGCAATGGTAAGAAATAGCCGGACGGATTCACGGAAAACAAACTGGACTCGAAAAAATAAAAAAGATTTTTGGACATCGGAAAGACTGAAAATAGCAACATGGAATGTTAGGAGTTTATACCGGAAGGAAGAGATCTTGGTGAAGGAGCTGAAGAGCGCACAGATAGACATAATAGCGATCAGTGAAACTAAGAGGAAACAAAAAGGCTCAAAGGAAGTTGGAGATTACATGCTTTTCTATAGTGGAGTAGAGGTGAAGGTGAGAGCGAAGGCAGGAGTAGCAATTGTAATGCATAAAAAATTTAAAGACAGGGTTGAGTCTTATAACTTTTTCAGCGAGAGAATCATGAGTATACGAATGAAAACAAGCGCAGGTTTTATGACAGTATTGGCAGTTTATGCGCCAGAAGAGGGTAAGGGTGACGAAACGGAAGACTTTTATAATGATCTGGAGGACTTCATGCAGGGACTGGATCAGCGGGATTATATAGTTATAGCAGGAGACCTTAACGCTAGAATTGGAAGCATAGAGATGGATGGTACGATTGGTAAATATGGGGAAAGGACACTGAACAATAATGGAACGGCTCTAAGAGACTTTGTTTCGAGGAACTCATTAAAAATAATGAATACCTTTTTCCCACATAAAGAAATACACCAATATACGTGGGCGGCTCGAGGAAGTAAGTCTATCATCGACTACGTTATAGTAAACAGTAGACTATTCCCGTTAGTTCAGGATACTAGAGTATATAGAGGGTTTGACGTGTACAGTGATCATTTTCTGCTGATATCAAAAATAGTATTACCCCGTAAATTTAAAAGAAATAAAAAAGAAATAACTGCAGATGTGACTTATAGGGTCAATCTTCTGGACCAACCAAGTATTAGAGACCTATACAAAAACCGATTAGACGAGCATATAAATAAATACCCGATGGATTTAAATATTAACAGGGAATGGATGCAATTAGTGGATTGCATGAGAGGAGCTGCAGCGGAGTCTCTAGGTGAGAGGAAAAAGAGAGGTAATCGCAAAGGGATACCGTTTTG
Organism: Catonia carolina; assembly: GCA_035578175.1. Taxonomy (NCBI): domain Eukaryota; kingdom Metazoa; phylum Arthropoda; class Insecta; order Hemiptera; family Achilidae; genus Catonia; species Catonia carolina. The sequence goes on along the minus strand of JAQMRL010000001.1, from coordinate 69,448,654 downwards.
GGATGAAGAATTGGCAAGCTTGGTTCGAACTAAAAAAGAGGCTTACTTGAGATATCTGCAGAGTAGATCGCAACAGGATCTAGAAGAATACCACAGAAGGTCGGCGGCCGCTAAAAAAGAAATACGGAAACGCAAAAGAGAAGGATGGGAAAGAACTGTCAGCCAAATTGAGCATGACGTCCATGGTAGACAGGAGCATGCTTACAAATTTCTAAGCAGGTTAAACAGAGAGGTCAAGGATAATATATCGATAAATCCTATACCAGAAGAGGAATGGTTGGACTTTTTCGAGAAATTATGGACGTCTGGCGAAGAAAATGTAACCAACTTGCCCAATGACACTAATGTGGACGACCTTTCTATGGAAGAGATATCGGAAGCATTGAGAGCAAGTAGAAATAGGAAGGCTCCGGGGCCGGATGGAATTAATGTTGAGCTGATCAAGTATGCCTCTCGGAGTTTCCTAGAGAGGCTGCTGTCATTCTTTAACTGGTGTTGGAAGCTAGGACAGATACCTGAACAATGGGGAGAGTCTGTGGTAATACCAGTATTTAAGAAAGGAAATAGGAAAGACTGCGGAAACTATAGAGGCATCAGCCTCCTTAACACGGGCTACAAGGTCTATGCAAAGATTATAACTAACCGGCTGAAGATTATCGCGGAGGGGATACTGGGTGAAGAACAAAGCGGCTTCAGGATGGGAAGGTCGTGCTCAGACTGTGTTTTCGCCTTGAACCAAATTGTAGAGAAGCATAGAGAGTACAACGTCCCGACGTTTGTTGCTTTTCTGGACTATGTGAAGGCTTTTGATCAGGTTAAGAGAAAGAAGCTATGGGATATTTTAATACAAGGGGGTATACCTACACATCTAGTCAGAGTGATACAAAGTATGTACCAGAACACAAAAATACAGATAAAAGTGGGAGGTAAAACTGGTGCAGGAAAAAGAGAGATAACACAAGGAGTGAGACAAGGGTGTCCCTTATCACCCGTATTATTTAACATTTATATTGACGATGCCGTAAGCAACTGGCGAAACAAATTAAAAACGAGGTTTTTAGTAGATGGTATGCCTCTAGACACTCTATTGTTTGCAGATGATCAGGTAGTGTTTGCAGACTCGGAGGATAATTTGCAACGAGCTGTATATTCACTGAGCAAAATTTATAAGGAATATAACTTGGAAATATCGGCAACAAAGACGAAGGTGTGGGGTTTTGTTGGAGAGGAACCTCTTAGAAGTAAAATTGTTTTGGCTGATCAGATATTGGAGCAGGTGTCAGGGTTCCAGTACCTAGGATGTAGATTATCCTATGGGGAGAGTGAAGATGTGGACTGGAAAATACATAAATTCCAACGTCTATTAGGAACCATAAGCAGAACATTAAAAGGGAAAGTAAGGAAGGAGACAATTATTAAATTTTATAAGGTAATGGCTAGGCCGGTTCTGTTGTACGGCTCCGAAGCATGGACACTGACCTCTCGTCAATACAGAAGAATCGAGGCAGCAGAGATGCGCTTTCTGAGAAGTATTGCGGGTTGCACTCTCAGGGATAGGATTAGAAGTGAGATAATAAGAAATCAACTTCATGTTGAGAATATTAGCGATATTATCAGGAAATATAGGAACAGTTGGAGGGAACATGTAGAGAGAATGGAGGAGAGTAGGATACCCAAGTTTTTGTGGCACTATAGAGCGAGAGGAAGAAGAAGAATTGGGAGACCGAGGAAGCGATGGGAGGACCAACTGTAGGAACGCATCGATCGGAATGGACTCGAACTTTCCAATTAGGAGCAATAATTTATGTAAAGACGCAGGTTTCGATGATGAATTTTACTAAATTACAAAGTATACTTTTAAAATATACAATCTTTTAACAAATGACAATTTCAAAAGAAAGCAACAAAAGAAGAAAACAACTACCATTGCAACGGAACAGGCTGGGTAAAGCCTAAGCCGTATAGTTGATGATGATGATGATGAGGTCGAGAACAACTGAACAAGGAAAATGAATGAGTAATGGGCACGATTAGAAAAAGAAGACTAAAATTCTACGGACATCTATATAGAGTGGATGATAAAACAAATTTTTAAGACACTAAACAATAAACTTCAGGTGTCGTATAAATGGTTTAAAGAAGTCAGAAAGGATCTAACACACCGGGTAGACAGAAGAAAGAAGAAAAGCCTGCAATGAACGAATGGTGAGAATGTGGGCTGCAAAAAGAGCTTCCAGAAACGTCTAGTCACCTAACATGGTCTAAAATTGGCCCTATATGAGAAATAAATTATGTTGATGGTACTAAATAATAAATGTGAGTTAAAAAAGCAGGACGATAAGCTGATGAATTAAACTGATCAAAGATTTTTTCTTTAACTTAAGAACACACTCTGTAGTTTCTTGAGCCGATAGGCTATATATACCTGCAGAATGTTTTTACATGAGCACACACATTTGTAAAATTATAATTATCTGTCAGATTTGCCTGCCAAAACAAAGTGTGCCTTAGTCGGTATTTACTAGCAAAGAAAATTAAACAAATTTAAGTAGTTAAAGATCATAAAATAATTATATAAAATTACGCGATGTCAGTAATAAGTTCAGTTAAGCTAACTTTTATACAAAAGGAGCTTATATTCAACAATATGAAAAACATAAAATATGCACATATTTATGCGAGAAATTCACGTTTGAATTGGTGGGAATTGTGCGGATACATCTCATTCACATAAATTAATTGTGGGTGTAGAACTTAGACACTATGCCGACCGACTAAATTCTACATTTAATTCATCTTTCCATTTAAATCATGTTAAATTTCAATGCGTTTAAATTATATCATGTTCGGTATTTTAATTAGACCTACTTTAATTAATCGTTTTCGTGACTGACAAAAATCTGCTTTAAACATCTTAAATAGTGAAACTAAACTATTAATATATCAAACTTATTTAATTACAGAGATAAGTCTAACAGTAAATACGTTATTCAAACCAAAATATTTTTATATATGTCTAATTATTATCTGTGTTTGGTTCCCGGCCATGTTCTGGAAATTTTTATACTTCCAAACCAAATGTTTTTATTCTTTAACTCGCTGTAATCACTAATTTCGAAGCGATATGTGCGACTTTAAACCGATGAATAAACTATAGCTTGATCCAGTGCTAGGAGTTTTCTAATTTTTGTGTTGGGTAGAACCTAGAAAGAGAAACCAAAATGAGATTAATAAATTCGAGACCTTCAAGTTGTAGTGCTACATGTGATTACTGAGGGTATCAAAGACCGATATAATAAAGATCACGGAAATCTTGGTGAGGTTGAATACGGACATCAAAGTTATAAATCCTGTGAGAGGAGTTCTCAAATTTCATCGCGTAAATTTCAGATCAAATCCTTGTCCTTAATTGGGGCTACTTATGCTATTTTTTTTTTAAATAAAATCAAAAAATTGAAAAAATAAATAGAAAAGAGACTTGTATTGATACTTACTTGAAGCATGGACAAAAAATAATAGTTTTAGAGGAAGCAGCTCCTTCTGACGGAAGTCCGACGTAATCCTGTGGAAGAAAGTGTTCAGGAAGAGCATATTGGCTGTTTATTTGAACCGTCATGTCTCATTCACGCAATGGAAACTCATCATCGTTCTTATGTGACTTGATAGATCATAATTGGGTTTGTTGTTTATACATTTTGAAGTTTACTAATTGTTCTTTTCTTAAACATGCCGGCTTGTAAGTACTGTAACCTGAAACATATACAAATATATATAAGTTCGTTTAAAGATATATTACGTATTATATATTTATGGTAATGTACCATTTAAACAGATATAAAAGATAGTGATCATGTTAACTGTAAAACATTTTATTTATTATAACTGTTGTTGATAATAATACTGAACCGCAGTATTACTGTAGTCTTATTTACAAAATTTATGTACAAATGAAAGCTAGACTACCTATTTTACCAAAACTAGTTCAAGTGTACTGTGAGTAATGTAGTTTCAAATCAGTTATCCGTCATGGTATAAGAAATAAGAATATTATAAAGAAATTTTCTTTCACGTGAATAATGCCGGTAGCTGCATGTTTTACCTAGATATGAAACGAACCAAGGAAAAAAATAACTGATTATTCTTCTGGTGTTTATTTTATAACGTTGCTGAATGTTTTTGTTCAACACTCTGTGTGATATAAAAAGGTTTACCCACAATGTCATACCGAACTAATATTATAAGTTTATAAAACTACTGTTAAGTATGCTAAATATATTCGTATTCATGAAATGAATACATAAATAATAGTCTCGTCTTTTGCAAAACTAATCAATAATGAAGGACTGTTACAATATGTAGGCCCAACACTACAATAAAAGTACGCGTTTCCTTCCACAAAACTTTTGTTTGCCTATACTTTTGTATAAGGTCCTGATTTTTTTTTGTTAACCTGTTTAATTCAATTTTACAACTGTATAATAAAAACCGTAAAATGAATAAAAAATTTGCGACTTAACGTTACGTTACTGAATTAGTTTAGACTATCCAGTGGTAGTCTTCTAGGAAATCAAAATTTTGTTAAATGTGAATGGGAATAAAAACATTTTTACTTCAGCACGATTCTAAGTAATCGGCATTCAGTCGTCTTTGTGGGATTTTTGACACATCGAGTCAATCTAGATTGTATAATTACTACTATGATTCTGAAGTCTGCCTTTGAAATTAGGGTACAATTTTTAAAATGTTTCAATGAAAGGGTGTGTAAATCATTATGAAATGTTTTGTAGGATGCATATTTTGGGCATTCTAAAGAGCCGCAAAAATTTGTTTTGAAAACACTAAATTCGTAAAAGATTGTCGGCTTTGCTACTTTCATCCAAATTGGTTGAAGCATTGCCTTGTAAGTAAAGAGTTTTGATCGTAGGAAATTTCGATCGCTTAGTAGTCTGTGCTACTGTTTCAGTAAATTGTCACTTATAAATTGTCATGTACGCTCTGCGTCAACCGCCTGTCTGTAAAAAAGTAACGTCTGTATAAGGTCTTGCTTTTCATTCTTTTTATTTTAAAATAAAAATTACTTGATATTGTTTTATTGCCACAATCACTAAAAACAAAAGCAATAATTTTTATAACTCTCAGAAGCAATTAAAAAAATTGTTTAAAAAAGGTTTTGCAGGTCTTCACAACTACCCTATGATTCACATATTATAGGTACAATGTTCAGGTGCGTGCTTCGTATACGCCGCCATGTTTTTGTTATATTGTGTACAATATAAGGTACTGTAGAGTTGTACATCAATTTTTATTGATGAATTATAGTTTTTCATTTTCATAAACTGGGGAATGCAATAAACTATTTTGTATTTTTTTTTGTAACTTTCCAACACGATTTAGTATTGGTTTTATTTTTAAAACTCGCGAATGATTTCTTACTTGGATAATTTTATTCCTTGGCACTTCTAATATGAATTTAACATGTTACATGCAATCTCAACATATATATAAGTAAAACTTCAAATTCGGTTTATCCGAAACCGGTTTGGTCCCATTAACTTCGGATAAACGAGATTTCAGTTCAATCAAAAGAAAGTAAATACGAAGGCGGCTATTCGAGAAATTTATTTTTGTAACATTAGTCGTTAAATTCATTAACTAAGCCTTAAATTGCCGTTTACAATTTTTTAATTAAATTAAAAGCATTTAATTAATGGGTTCAGTGTATTAAACTTATTAATTAAAATTCTTACTCGTTTATAAAAGTAAATCCATTAGTTCATTATTTTCATTCATTAACTTCTTTAATGGGTACGCACATTAAAACTAACTCTACATAGATATGATACTGGAAAATCCTGTGTGACGATGTCTTTAGCCCTTTATAGGGCAGTACTATGGGGGGAAATATGCATGTTGTAAAATGTTAAATTTTGTTTTATAGGGACTTGAATAATGTATTTCTAAAGCCAGAACAGTAAGATATTTGCCTGTCTATACTTTTTTTATGTTAAGCCCTGGTAAGTAGCTATACTTACCAAGGAACGTTTATTGAAAAGGGAATCATTTAATGTTTAGTGGTAAGAATGCTTATTAAAACAACTTGTCCTATATAACAGAAAAATTTGTAGAATAACTTATCTCAACTTATCTATGCTTGCTTTCCCGTAAAAAACTTGAATTTTCTAAGCAATGTACAAAAGTAACAACAAAACAACACGGTTGCGTACGCTGGTATGAATCCTTACCAAATTCGTGTAACTCATGAAGCAAATGATCGCTGCGTATTAATTTCAAAATATGGATAGACATTTATTATTTTTTACTAATTTATTTATTAGTGACATGTAACAGTTCCTAAAACAACAGATCCCTGTTCTAATTTCTCCTTAAACGCCTTTCAAGGTTGTTTGGTAAATTAATGTAAGACATTTTTCATATCAGTAGGCTTGGATGAGCCAAGAGTCTGTTGTGGAAGTTTCGAAACAGTTGAATGAAAAAGTCCATTACCAGAGGAATTTCGAGGTCGATATGTAAAGTATCTAATATTAGAAACGCAAAGGGTGCGTTGACTGGTATTCGTGACGTCTTCAACCTACAAATACGAGCTATCACTGACGGTTTAGCACACCCATAAATTTAACCAGAGTACATTGAAATTGGCTCAAGAAGGGGCATGTATTTCGTTATTTCTGTTGTTTAATTTTTAAAGATGAGACGTAGATGAAGTTGAACATGCCGATGATTACGATGATGGCTGGTGGTAGAACTGACAATAATTAGTTAATTTAGTAATGTAATCGAGTAGGTGAATTTTAATATTGTAGTTCCGAATAACTTATGCAATGGTAAAAATCTGGTGGAAACACTCACACGGCTTTCTCTTGGGGATTTAAATAATAATACATATAACCTATGTTTAATCAATATTAAACAAAGTAAAATGAAAAACATAACCTACTTTTAATAACGAGTGAATGACGCAAAATTAAAATTAACCTTTGTAGAACTTAAAAATACGGAAAATCAGTAATTGATGCTAAACTAAGCTCTGTAGAAGAAAAAACTTAAATAAGTTGTACTTTTTTTGATTCCCGTAAGTTTAATTAAGATATAAGTTATTCATTTTTGTTGTAAAAACACACTGAAGCCGCAGTATTTAAAAATTCTCATTAGTTTTACCGATTTTGATAAAAAAAAATACAGAAAATTACTAATTTGAAATAAAAAAGTTTTAGGTTTTTATTGTTCTACAACTTTGATTGTATACTTTTTAATATATATTCATTTTTGTTGTAAAAACACACTGAAGCCGCAGTATTTAAAAAATCTCATTAGTTTTACCGATTTTGATAAAAAATACAGAAAATCACTAATTTGAAATAAAAAAAGTTGTAGGTTTTTATTGTTCTACAACTTTGATTGTATACTTTTTAGCTCTAGAGTGCATATTATGGCCTCAATCTTTAAAAAAAATAATTTTTTACTACGAAAGCTCAGGCTAGCTACGCTTGTCCTATCTTGTAGAGCATAAAAATTGTAGTAAATGAGGTGGTTTTAAAAAAAATCGTAGAAAAAGAATCGCAAAAAAGTAAAACATTGCACGAATAAACTATTATCCGGTTGACCGATTTTGATTAAAATTTTCTCGTCGGGTCCCGTTGACTAGTGGTTAACTTAAATTTCAAGTTTAAAACTTGTTCATACACACACACACACGCACGCACACGCACAGAACCACACACTTACAGACAAATCACTAGAATCATGTTTTTTTGGGTTCAGGGGCCTGAAAACCTGTATATCCGGTGAAAACTCGATTTAGAAAAATCGAAATGAAAAAAATAGGTACTTTCTTTCCCTAATATATTCAAATAGGGCAAGAGAAAGTAACAATATAGCTTACAGTTTCAAAAGGGGTGAAAAATAATGTATTTAAAAAAATCTTGGGTACAATAAAAAATAAAACGTTTGTTCTGACTGATCTGTAAGATTTTTAAACAGGATTGTATTCAGTAGTTTTATAAGTACTCTTTTCCTCTTGAGTTTTTTAACGTTAAAATTAATTAAAGGAATTCTGACATTCAGTAATTTGGGCTCGGTAAATGAATTAAGGTAAGTATGGGTGATTCGGATCGTTGGGTGAATCGGATCGCGTTTAGTTTTCTCGGGCTAGTTATGTTGGGAGGGGTAATTGAATGTGCTGCTCTCTGTAGCATAGTTTTAGAACCTCCTTTGTTAGTGTGACATGGTGAAACCTACGCTTTCTTGCTTTCTTTTATTGTGATTGGAGTTCAAACAACTGTATTTAAAGAGGTAAGCACAATTATTCTGCATTTTGTCTTTTTTGTCAATTTTTAAATATGGTTTGTGACAACACCACTGAGAATTTTGTGAAACTATTAATATCCTAATAACGTGTAATCATTTCTGTTTACTAACAAAAAATGTCGCTTCTCTGCAGTTGATAACAGTGCTGCCAATTACCATTCAAAATTTCCCTACTTGCGCGGGTGATTCGGTTCGGTTTACCGCGGGTGATTCGGATCGCAGATTTTTCATTCGTGGTAAGACGCAGTAAAAGTAAAATAAGCGTATGTTCATTTTTTACAGATGGGAAAATATATAAAGAAAAAGGAAACAAAATACAAAGAAAAGGATATGGAGGATGCTCTGGAAGCTGTTAGGGGGTTTATGACAATTAAGCAAGCAGCAAGACAATTCAATGTACCATATACCACTCTACAAGGCAGGGTTAAAATCATTATGAACCCATGTGCTGGCGTAAAACTGAAAAAAGTCGGAGGACAACCAATTTTCACGGAGGAGCAAGAGCAAGATCTGGTCAATAGAATAATTAAACTGGCAAAATTTGGATTTGGATTAAATTCAAAGGAAATAAGGGCTGCAGTGTATAGGTATGCGTTAGATAACAACATACCAAATAATTTTAGCACAGAAGATCAAATGGCTGGACGCGACTTTCTTAAATCGTTTTTGTCCAGGCATTCTAACCTTTCCTATAGAAAACCTCAAGGACTTTCACATGCTCGGAGTGAAGGCCTTAGTAAGGAAGAAGTCAGCGATTACTTCGAAAAATTGAAAGGACTCCTCATTTCAACTGCACTTATGAACAAGCCAGAAGCTATTTATAACGCCGATGAAACAGGCTTTCCTCTGAATAATAGACCTCAAGAAAAAATACTTGCAGAGAGAGGTTCCAAACATGTAGTTTTACAAACCTGCGTGGAAAGGGGACAGAACGTTACGGTAATGGCTTGCGCCAATGCAGTAGGTAACTTTATTCCCCCCTTCGTCATATTTAAAGGAAAAAAAAATTACAAAGAATTTAACGACGGTTTCCCTAACGGTACAGATGTTGTCATGTCAGAATCCGGATGGATTACGGAGGAAACATTTCTACTTTGGCTGAACCATTTTCAAAAGTTTAGAACCCCTGGACCGTGCATTTTGCTTTTAGATGGGCATTGCACCCACAAAACGCTTCGAGTACTGACGTTTTGTGAGAAGAATTCTATAAATGTTATGTGCTATCCCAGTCACAGAACGCACAAACTTCAGCCGATGGATAAAGCATTTTTCCGTCCTCTAAAATTGTATTATTTTCAAGCAGCCAATAACTTCGTTCTTCGCACTGATGGTGAAAGGAAAGTAAACAAGTTTACGTTTGGAAAAATATTTAAAGAGGCATGGTCAAAAGCAGCGACGCCTTGTAATGCAGAGAATGGATTTTCTTCTTGTGGAATATTTCCCTTTAATCCTGATATTCTTTCTGATAATGATTACCTACCTAATCTACGAGCACTTCACAATTCAACCAGCGCAACTTCTACTAATCCAATTGAATCTACTCCATCCAGCAATACAATAAAATATCAGTGTGCCCAACCTTCAACTTCACTCAGTACACCATCAAATAATTCTACTACCCCACAGAAACCATCCTCAACTTTTAAAGATATTCTGCCAACACCAAAAAAACCCGCCGAAAATTTTAAAAGATCTGGGAGACCAAAACAGAAAGCATGTGTTCTTACATCAGAATTACACATAAAGGAACTGAAAGAAAAGGAAAGGTCAAGAAAGGTATCGGTCCAGTCTGGAACAGTAAAACGAAAGCTAGAACTTAACCAGAGTGTAGACGCTGAGCAGTATGACCCAGGAGAAGGAACAAGCAGGCAAAGTAAAACAAATAAAGCGAAAACCTCAGATACCGGCACCTCCTCGGAAACTGATGATAACACTTGTCAGTTTTGTTTCCTGCACTGGACTGATCCACGATCGGAAAAAAAGGGCGACTGGATTAGATGCCAAGCATCCGCAAAAGAATGGTATCATGAACAATGTGTTGGAGCAAAAGGAAAGAAATATTTTATTTGTGGAAAGTGTATTTAATTTTTTTATTAATAACATAAATTTATGTAATACTTATGACTTTAATTTATTTTTTATAACTTTTAATCGTAAATAAACAATTGTGGTTTAAAGGCTAATTTTTTAAATTGTTACTTTTTTAAACCATGTTTAAATTAGGCCTATTTTTTAAATTTTCTTTAACAATTTGTAAATAAAAACTCATTAATACGTAATCGGTTTTAATAATTATTCTCTCCTTTGCCTTATTTCAGTAATATTAAAATGCGATCCGATTTGCCAGCTCTTCGATCCGATTCACCCACGCCTTGCGGGTAAATCGGATCGATGTAACGGCTAGGTAAAACAATTGTAGCAGAAGTTGGGCGTAAGAAAATTCAAATTAGATTAATACATCTGTTACAGCTAGAAACAAAGTCTCTGAAAAATATAACGATTAAAATTTTAACAGGTTTATTACTCTTTTATAACTACATTTCCTAAAGTCGATCCGAATCACCCGCACTTACCTTACATATACATGAATGGATAGAATAAGGAAATGACAGTAGCACAAAATATCCGTAGATTACATGTTAAAAAACATAATATACGAACAAAATTAGCATTAATTAGACAATGTTATGACTAATTAGCTGATAACAAATTATTCATTACGTTTTACAACTTTTTATCTTTCTGTATTATATTTTTATCTATTAAGGTTGGAGATCATTGTTAAAGTTGAATGGAGTTTTATTAATGACGTCCACAACTAGGTAATAACCTACAAGTACATAAATGGAATATAATATAATTATTTATCAGTACAAATACAATAGGAATTTATATAACCAATTTCCCAATTCCCACTTAGGCGTAGCTTGTGCGCGGACAATTTTAAAAGTAGGATATGTGTTGTTTAGTCATCCGATGAAAGGCTGGTTTGAACCTTTAGAAGATTTAGTAAGTAAAAGTAAAGTGATTTACCCACAGCCTTCCTTAATGAATAGAAAAATATGTTTATCAGAATGCCAGACCCTCCGAAAAGCATTTACTTTCCACCCTGCAAATGACGCCTTCACTTATTCCCCACACGGTCTAGTTGTTGTTGTTGTTGTTTAGGTCATCAGCCAAAAGGCTGGTTTGAACCTGTAGAGGTTTTACTAAGCAAAACGAGGAGTGAAGTGGTTTACCATTGCCTTCTTCATTGAATGGAAAAGTACACTTATCAGCATGCCGGGCACTCTGAAAAGCACATATTTTCCACTCTGCAAAAAACACCTTCACTTCATTCACCACAGGGTCTGGCTGTATAGTGAAATTCATTACTTTCAGAGGAGATAACTCTGACTAGTGTCTTTTACACCTCTACCTCTTCTGTTCTTAAATGATTCAGTCATTTAATTGGCTGACCATGTGATAAGAAACAGAACTATTTATTTTAGCCCTGCAACTAACAGATTGAGTGTAAATAATTTGACACTCCACCTGTCTGTTATGGGCAGGGTCTAGTTGTATAATGAAATTAATTCATTATTCTTAGAGGAGATAACTGTGACTAGTGTCTTTTACACCTCTACATCTACTGTTCTTAAATGCTTCAGTTATATAATTGGACCATTTGATAAGAAACAGAACTATTTTTTGTTGCCCTGGAACTAGCAGATCGAGGACAAATAATTTATCACTTCACCTACTTGTTATGCGAAAAAGTATGGTATAACGTAATTTATTAAATTCTGGATATTTATGAATTCTATAAGTATAATTAATTATAATATACATTTAAACAGTAGGTATATTTGAGTATGAAGTATTAGTTCAGTACACATTGCATATAGTGTTGTTGGAACACAACACCAGATTTCCGCCAATGTTAATAAAAGTTGCGAAGTCATTTCCATACAAAATTTAATAAGAAGGTTGTAGATCCGTGGAACGGTTCTCTTTTGTTCGCACGATTGCATAACGTGATATAGTGGGTTCATGCATCAGCAGGTTACAAGTTACTGATTAGAGAAAGTGGCATTGTTGTTTATCTTGGATCAGACATTGCAATACATGTGGCAGGCGGGAGAGCTACGACATCCGACATTGAAGTCTCTATGACCTCAACCTGAGAATCCGCGAATAAATCTTGATATCTAGACACTTGATTCACTGAAGAATTGAATAATGTATTTGTCATTGCATAATAAGCGATTGTACTTTGTTAAATGAAAAAATAAGTACTTGCTTTGAGAATTAGCAAAGACTGTCATAGTAAAGACTTGTTATTGACAGAGGAAAATATTCTAAACAAACAAGATTACGAATAAAATCAATACATTAATAACTGAAAGTAATAAAAAATTAAACAAAAATGGGTTGTGACTATTTTGTTGAAAATTAGATTTAAGGGCTTACAAAATACTACTATGTGATTATGTTTTTTCGTTGTCACTCTAATAAAATTACCTTAATATAATTCAAGTACAGCTGTGATCCTGTAAAATATCTGACGTAAGTAAAATATTTATTTATTTATAGAAAATGTTGAAGAACTTCTTTATGACGTTCATATTACATCAAAAACTTATCCGTGACTCGTTAGTAGCAAAATACTGATAAACATTATTAAAACATTTTGGGGTTAATTGGAAATTGTAAGATGTCTGAGGTTGACAAAAATAATTTTGTAGACCATGTTTGTACAGTACAGGAAAAATAATAACAACATGTTTTGCTTAATCAACAACATTACTGATAGAAGAAATACTGATAAAAGTGTTAATTAATGGCAATATTGCGATCTATTAATGTTAACTCGTTAGTAACAAAAAACTCATTAGTGTTATTAATGTGACTTGTAGTAGCAAAATATTGTTAAAAACGTTTAAAAAGTTGTGGGGTTAAAATTACAGTAATAACTTAAGGTGAATGAAAATTTAGAGGAAAACTGTTTTACGTATAATTATACTCTTCTGGTATAATTTTATCTTTGTGCTCCCTGCTTTGTCGTTTTTCAGTAAAGTTTTTTTCTGACAATCGACTGAATCCTGAAGTGACTCTTCTTGATTGAACCAAATTGTTTACTTAATTTTATACTAAAAGAATGCTTTTTAACCGATGATCACAATGCAGGAAATTAAACAAGAAAACATATAAAAGTTTAAAAAAGAAAGAAAACGACGGTTAATATTTAATCATATACTTAGTGTTAGTCGTCAAAATGATATCCAGTACTTGTACAATCAAGATTTTTTAAAAGTAATTTATAAAACGCTACTTCGATTTGTAGAGTAACTGAACGTCTGAAAAGTTATTTCATACAACTATGAATAGCAGCTCTGTTTTAGATTGTAATTCACTTAAGTCTGTTTAGTGTGAGCAGTCGCGATTAACATACTGTAATAAGATGAAGGACATGGACAAAAATTTACCCTTAATTAAAATTACCTCTATTTTTCAACAAATATGTTTTATGCTGTCTCATCATAGTATAGTATAGTAATATAGTATAGTATAGTATAGAAAGAAGTAGGCATAGTATAGTATAGTAAAGTATAGTATAGTATAGAAAGAAGTAGGCTACTTAAAAATTATCTATGATTTATCATCGGGGTGATTAGAAATTAAACAGTTTTGGAGATTCATAAGATTAGACCATTTTATCTCCCTCCTAGAATTAGGGAAGAAAAATATAATAAACACTATTGTATTGTAAACAATAAGGTTGACTTCACGGTGGCCAAAAGACATTTCAAATCCAACACAAATTTTGTTTTAATCCCTAATGGGTGTACTTGCAATCTGTTCAATTTTGAACAACAAGCAATCCTATGACATAATGAGATGAGAATGATGTGTATGACGTATAAATGAGGTCTTGCACAGACCCAGACCGACCATTCCTGAGAGAGTATCGTTAATTGAACCCTAACCATTATAGTACACTGGTAACCACTGTCTAGTATTCAAATCCATATAAAAGTAACTAGTACCTTTACTAGGAATTGAACCAGGAACCTTCGTTTCCGAAAAATCATCTGTTAAACAGTTGACTCTCGGCGACGAATTTACCTCTAGACTAGACCAACCCAGCGGGTTAACATAAAATAAACAAATAAATTTTATTAACTTTATTTAACAAGAAATGTTCAAGTACAGTAATATACAATGCTACTGTTTAAGGGTACCTTCTAGAGAGCAGGTGTGGACAACCTTTTTTTAACGGTGGGTCAATTAATTACTGATTTTTCGAGCCGGGCCGCAGGGATAAAATTGATAGAGTTTAACAATAATTGGCATACGTCTTATTAACTTGTGGTTAAATTTTAAAATCAAACTATTTTATGGTAAGGTGAACGATGGAGCTATGTAATATCGCACTGCATTTTTGTATTACCTACATATCTGTACCAAAATTATCCATCGTTGATTGATAATTGTTCAAAGTCTATTTCATTGTTTGTAGTTGCTATTCTTAGAGTTGATGCCAAGCGACTGTCTGGTAACCGCGTACGAGCTTTAGATTTGATAGTTTTCAATAACGACAAAACATGCTCAGAAATAAAATTACAACCGAACAAACATGAAAGTTTTAAGAAAATTTCTCGCAGATTAATTGTTTCTCGCCGTAAGTAATTTTTATAGAAATGTAAAGAAACATTTTAGGTATTAAACAAAATTGTATTGGCAACACTCTATGTCAGTATCATATTGTTGTTTGGTACAACAATATTGTGCTGGCTTATGAGTTTTACTATGAAATATTATTTCGTTTTACTAAATTTAAGAACAACATTTTAGAGCGGGGTGTGGGCCGCGGGTTGTGCACCCCTGTTCTAGACCAATAAGTAATAAGCTTCTGTTAATTAACAAGAAACCTGTCAATATAATTACCGCCTCTATTTTTACTTTCTCTTTCCCTATATGAACATTAGCGAAGAAAAGTATTGTTTTCATGTCAATTTTTCAAAATCAAGTTTTCACCGAAAATAGACGTTTTCAGTCCCAAAAACATGTTTTTGGAGATTGGTCTTTGAATGTGTGCGCGCGAGCGCAAAATAGGTCAAAAACGGACTATCGTACGAAGTTGAAGCTTAGAAATTAAGTAATTACCACTAGGCGACCTAATCGAACATTTTCATCAAAATCGGTCAACCGGAAGTAGTAGTTATTTGTGCAATTTTTCATTTTTTTACAATTTTTTCCAAAAGTGGCTCCTACAATTTTAAAAATCTCTTCATTACTCACTTTTTTTATTCTCTACAAGATAGGGTAGGCGCCACGTCTGCTGAAATTCTTGGGGGACCCGTGCTCTCGTAGAAAAAATTTAATTATTTAGATTGCGGCCTAAATACGCATTGTAGGGCAAAAGTGTGTTAATTAAATTTGTAGAACATTTAAAATTTTTCAACTTTTAAATCAAGCACTTTTTTGTATAACGTTTAATTTAGCGTCAGTTAGTAATTTTCTGTATTTTTTCATATAAATCTGTAAAAAATGGGGTTTTTCTTAATACTGCAGCCTTAGTACGCATTTTACAAGATAAAGTAAATATAAGTTAAAAATATCTACAATTAATTTTCTCCGAGGGAAACACATTTTGGAGAATAAAATAAAAAATTTTGTTTAATTTTGCAAGAAACCGTTTTGAAAAAGATGAATTCTACTTTACACCATTTTAATACATGGCATATCGTCACAATTATTGATAAACGAAATGGTGAAAATTAAGAATTCCGAGTTTTCATGCTTAATTGATTAAAATATCGCAGCAAGATGCACATTTTACTCTACTTTTACCGACCTAGCAATTGCGATTGGCAAGTGACTGACCCTTTGATCAGAATAATCAGCTAGTACGCCTAATTACTGGCCGCTAATCAACCTCATCTTGTCTAAATTAATAGATTCATTTGATGGAGTATTGGATGTAAAATTTCAATTTAATGTGAGTAAAAGATAAAATAAATTATGTTCTGTGGTTAGGTTTTATAATAGGTATATATTTTCAATAAAAGTATAAAGTTTGTTGGCTTATTCAAATCAAAACCTTGAGCAATTCAAGAGACATTCTTTAAATAATGCACTTGTCAATAATAGAGTTATAAAAATGTTTGAAAACATGTCTTCGCTGATTTATTGTCTGTTGGCAGAACTGATATAATCGCATGTCACTTTTAAAGATGCATTTAACGACAGTTTCGCAACTTCCTGCCAGCAAAGCTAATAGTTAGCAATCAGCTTAGCTGAATGGCAACTGCACCGGACCAATTGGAGAGCTGCGTGATCTGAATTCTACGGATCAGTTCTACCAACCTAAAAAGGCGTTCGCTCCATGATCAGTCACACTTTTCCTAGATATGCTACACTGATTTCGTTTCGGTAGCTATGCAGTATACCGCAAAAAGCAGCTGTGGTAAATGTGGCGGGAGTATTGAGTATCCACTTCTAGAAGAAAATCGTAGGTGATGATTACATAACTTCTGTGTAATGTGTATATGGGTGTAACATAAGTGTTTATTAAGAGAGAAATTGTCTTATAACTAAAATAAACGTTATAACTGTAATAAAATCACTAATCATAAATAAAATAAGGTTATGTAATTTTGGATCAGCAGCATCAAGTGGCGATTCATCTCATATTCATAGGCTGAACAATTTTTTAACTTTTATTTATAACTCTCACCATGAAAACAATCATGAAATTTTTTATATGTCGAAAACAGTCATATTTTTTCATGTTTTTTGTGAAGAACTTACAAATACACGAATTAAAAAAGTTTTAGGTTAAGTACAAAAGAATGCACGAAGAAATGAAGAATATTTACTAAAGATTTTGGCTGTGGTATATAAGACGTTTAAAAATTAATAAAGAAATATCTAAAACTACAATAACAGTATTTCATATTTCCCGGCTAGAAATGATTACAGGTAAACATCCACCGTCCCAGTTCCACAACCCACCGTAGTTGCTAATGACCAAGATGATGATGCGACTTTAAAACTTAAAAAAAGAAGAAAAGTATTTCATATTTTTATTATCTATCTTTTTTTGTTATCAGTACTAAAAGTACTAACTGAAGAATCTTAGTAATGAAATGAAATTAACCTAAAAGTTCTAAATGAACAATCGCTTTTTATTATTATATAATTATTATCTAGGGTAAATAACAAAAGAAAATTTAACGAAGGATAGTTGTTGAAATAAAATAAAATATAATTAACTGTCATTACATAAAATTAAAATAATATTTTCTTCCTACAAAGTCACTATTAATAAAGTTTTTTAAATTAAAGTCCTAAAATAGAGAAGAATGTAGCCTACTTTAATTTTTGTTACGTAAACGTTTTATAAGCTTACATGAAAAATAAGTTGAACACTTTTTATAACAATTATGACAATATCATATAGAAAGCAGAAACAGGTACTTTTAATGACAGCAATAACATTAACAAATAAAAACAGTAGAAATAAAATATAAATTACATTAAAAATGTAATATGTATAATAGTTATAATACACAATAATGACAAATTATTTGACATTAACGGTGATTGTTAATTCAAATTAACTAATAGTTTACAACAGTTACCTATATGAAAGTCTCATTATACAAAGAGTTAAATTAATACTTCTATATTTAAAACTAACGACTTGCTTTCAACATCAACAATGTAATATTTTCGTAATATTTCCTTCTTCAGTGGGTTCGGATATCAAATATCAAGGATATGCAGTTCGTCTAGGATTTTACAATGAGTTCCAGTATAAAAAGCGGTAAAATTATACATTAAGTTTGCAAATATTTCCCTACGCTGCTACCGGAAGAAAACAAGCGAGTTTTTATTTTGAAATTACAGCAATTTTAATAATTAACGAATAATTATTATTAAATTGTTTAAAGTTCGTTACTTCATGGGAACTTATCGTAAAAACTGGAACAAGTAAATAGAGCTTCAAGAAAACAGCACAAAATTATTTGTAGGAATCTTTAAATACATCCCTGGAAAGGGTACGAAAGGGAGTAGGCGAGGAAAGTTGGCTGCAGCACTCAGAAGAACGCACTGTAAGTACAGGAAAAAACGACGCACTCTGGAAATCTGCCAAGATCAGAAATTATAACGCTGTTATAAAATAACTGTATGCGAGTGAAAGCCTTAGAAAGATCGGGAAAACTGGTTTAAGGGAAGCAAAGAAATATCCTCTGCAAGACAGTTGACCAAAGGTAGTAGGGGGACGGTACAGGTAACGATGAAGGAAAGAACAATTCCTATTCATAACTATTTTCAAGGAACCTACATAGAAAAATTTAAATGTTAATTTAATGTTAAACAACATTTTTTAACAACATTTGTTACAACATTTTTTTAATTTTAATTTTTTTTAATGAAAAATTTAGAAATTTACCTACTAGTAGTAGGACATTTAAAAGGATATTACCGGGACTTAATATAAGTTACAAAAATAAGGCATACGATATGAAAAAAACAAAAAAAAAACAACATATATGGAAGAAACATATACAACAAAATAATGAGGGAAAACTTTAGTAACTTGAAAGTTATAGGGCTATGTTATTTAATATTTAATAATGAAGGGAGAACTTATTGTTACAGCAGTAACAATGTACCAAGTAAGAAGGAAACGTTGTAACGTCAAGTTTTAATATCAAAAGTGACTGTTCGGGCAGGTAATTACATAAATAGGCCTATAAATAAAATAACTATGTTAATATTTTAATTATACCTTTCGAAAAATTGACAGTTAATACTAGTATATTTTCAAAGTGTTCAAACAATTACTTATAATAAACATCAAGCTAATGAAGTAATGAATAATGAATTTCATTATAACAGCCAGACACTGTGGTGAATGAAGTGAAGATGTCATTTGCAGGGTGGAAGGTAGATGATTTTCAATGGGCCTGGGATACTGATAAGCATACTTTTCCACTCAGTGAGGATAGCACCAGTAAACCACCTCACTCCTCGTTTTACTTAGTAAAGTCTCTAGAGGTTCAAACCAGCCTTCCGGCTAATGAACTAAACAACAAACATTAAACTAATCTACTTCAATGTTCGTTTATTTTTGAGATTCATTCAATACACTTCAAAACACTTTTTATAATTGCACATTTGTTATGCTACATACTACGGGATGGATAAATTTAAATAAACTTAAAATACAACACAGCGTAGCTACCATTCCCATGCTTTTTATTTTTTACTTCATCACTAGATATTTTACATATCCAAAAGTCGGAGAGAAAAAGTCGGTCTTACAAAATTATTATTATTAATATTATACAAGATAACGCCACACTTAGGTCTTTTATACTAGTCCTAGCTTACAAGTCCTAGCAAAGGCGCATAACAAAATCCATTTATCTAGTGAAAACAGAAAATATTAAGTTCAAAAATCCTACGAAATAGCCTCCTCTGCGGTGGATATATTAACAGGAGTGTGTAATGTAAAATGTATTAATTTTTAAAAGAACGTAATAATTCATATAGTACTCTAACGTAATAGGTACTTGTTTTTACTAAGGTTGTCTAAAATAAATCTATGTTGCCAAAAAATAAATCGACAATTATGCGAATATATTCGCAAAGATCTATCTTTAAGTGTAAAGATTGCTGGAGAATTGTCCTAAATGATTCAAGGAGCTTTTGCAAAAATATATAATATTAAAGTATTAAATTAAGTTCAAGAAGAATTAGTTTTTATAAAAACAAACATGAAGAAAAATTAAATTGACCATGACCATTAGGTAAAAATCTACATTTGTTGATTATCAAGTTTTGCAAGTAGGATTAATGTCTAAGTTACTAGATAATCATAAGAAAATAGCATTGATTGCATCTCAAATTCTATAATCTCATTAATATTATAAAAAATTTGGTGTGAAACACTCACACAACTTTCTCTTGCCAATGCAAATAATTAACAATAAACCTAACATTATTAATAAAACATTAGAAATAAACAATAAAACTAACTTCAATAACATAACCTAATTTTAATCATGAGTGAAAGACGCAAAATAAAAATCGACCTCAGTTTGGCTTAAAAATACGGAAAATCACTCTTTCACACTAAACTACTCTCTGTAGAGAAAAATGCTTTAAATAAAAGTTGTAGATCTTTTAATTTTCTATAAATTTTATTATAAACACTTTTGTCATAAAATGAATACTAAGGCCGAAATCTTAAAAAAATCAATTTTTCACACGTTTTCGTGAGAAAAAACAGAAAATCGCTAATTACCGCTAAACTAAGCGTTATAAAAAAATGTTTGAAATAAAAGTTGTAGAATTTTAAATTTTCTACAACTTTTATAATATACATTTTTTTTTCTAAAATGCATATTAAAGCCGCAATCTTAAAAAAAATGTTTACGTGAAAACTGCCTGACCAAGAATTTCAGTAAACATGGCGCCTACCCTATCTTGTAAAGCATAAAAAATTAAGTAAATGAAGCGATTAAAAAAGAAAGCGATTTTAAAAGAAATCGTAGGACCAGTTTTTGAGAAAATCTCAAAAAAGTGAAAAATTATACGAATAAACTACTACTTCCGGTTGACCGATTTTGATGAAAATGTTCGTGTCGGGTCCGGTAGTGGTATGTAACTTAACTTTCAAGTTTCAAGTTCGTACGATGTTCCCTTCTTGAGATATTTTGTATACACACACAGACCAATCGCTAAAAACATGTTTTTTGGGTTCAGGGGGTCTGAAAACGTGTAGATCCGGTGAAAACTCGATTTCGAAAAATCGACATGAAAACAATACTTTCCTTCCTACATATTCATATAGGCAAGAGAAAGTAAAAATAGCGTTTAGTTTTTTTACACGAGCTTATCTCAGAAAGTACGCAACGAATATAAAAAATTATTTCACTGTTGAAAAGCTTACCTTCCCTAAGTAACATAGGCTGTAAGATATTACGTAATTTTTAAAGTTTTTGATTCGTAAAACGGAGTTATAGTATTTTATTTTACTTGTTTGATTTCAGTTAGTATTTGATATTTAATTTAAATTCTATTCGTAATTGTATTAATTTAACTATTGTTATCAACTCCAAACGGCTGTTGCTTGTAATGCATCTGACTAGTGAAGATGCCTAGTTTATCCTTTTGTGTTTTTATAAATCCGGCAACAGCAAGATTTCAATAACAATTGAAATTTAAAGTGACTAACTTGCTGAAGTAATAACTAAGAGATGATAAACTAAACAGGCGGCTGAAACTGAACTTAAGAACACCTTTAAAAACAATATTAATTGACTAAAGGATTGATCAGGATTTTATAAATTAAATAATAAAAAATTGTAAAAAAATCACGTCGTAGGTATTTGTTGAAACATAATAAGTTCAACAAATATTATGTGTTTTAACAAAGTAATTACTCTTTTAGAACAGAATAGATTGTAAATTGAAAAGCCTCGTGTAGGAAATCGTAATTTTCTTTCTTACAAAGCATTTTAAAAGCAGTTTTGTAAGTTACTACCTTAAATAATGGTTGTAATATTTTTTATTGTTAAAGAAATTATACGGTAATAAATTTTAAACATTATCAAATTGTTAATAAAAGTCTATTATTTTTTGTCATTCATTTTATACAGTAAATAATTTCCCGAATTTTACTTACGTTGTTAGATACATGTAATGACGCATTTTATTTGACTCTGACACTGATATACGATCGTAACTGTCATCTAGGGAACATATACTGACAAAAAACCGTAACTGTCATTAGGAATATACGAATGCATTATAGTTTTCTATATTGGAGAGAAATTTCAAAAAGTGTTGATTTAAAGCAAAAGTGAGGAAAAATAATTTTTTGTAACTATGAAACCAAGTTTTTGGTACCACTTGTTGTGGTTTTGAAGACGAATTACAGTATTTGAATGTAACACAATCAGAATAAACGTAGTGAGATCGAAAAACTTACTTTGAGTAGCATTTATGAAATTCAGGTTTTAACAGATGAATAGGATTGAGTTATCTATAGGAAAGACCTCACTGACTGACTCACTGACTCATTCATCATGAATTCTCCTACTTTCACAATAGCTAGAAAGCTGAAATTTGGATGAAATATTTCCTTTAGAGTAAATAGAAAAGTTAAACATAAAAGATTTTGACATTCTACCGTTAAGAGGTTAAAAATGTTGTTGAACTCTTAAACCGATATTTTCGTTTACTAATTTTCGGACAAGTTTGGTGACTGAAACTTGGTGGAGATGTTACTTATAGTTCAGCTACAAAAATGATCTCTTTACCATTTTTCCAAAAATATTCCTAAAGGGATGAAAATGCTATTCAACTCTTAAGCCAATATTTTTGTTTACCAAGTTCCAGATGAGTTAGATAGCTGAATTTCGGAGATGTTATTTATTCTGCAACTAAAAAATGACCCCTTAACAATTGAAAAATATATCCCTGAAAGGTTGAAAAGGGTGCCCACCCTTAAACCTATATTTTTTAATTTATTTAGTTCCGGACAAGTTAGATGGCTAAAACTTAACCAATAGTCTTTGTTCATTAAAATCTGGACGAGGTAGATGGATGAAACTGGATGGAGGTGTCCAAATATACTATATATATACTGCGATTTTTCCAAATCATAAAATCTTATTATTATATAACCATAATTTAAAAATTATTGAAACAAAACAAAACTATACCCGGGTGAAGCCGAGACGGGCAGATAGTAATTTATAAAATCGATAATAATTGAAAATTTTCTATCAAGAATTTTTAAAATACCGAATAGTATTATTATTGTGGGAATAAGTGAAAAAAAAATCCGACGATCGGAAAAATTTGCGGTTAAATCTTTTGTTAAAACGATTTCCAGAATGACACGTTATCTACTAAAACTTTTGACACAATGGATGTAGGAATCACTTGAAAACTATTTCGGTTCGATGTTACTGTCGCGTTCAGGCCCATAAAGCTTTGGTTCGGATAAGGGCTTGGTTCGCGTGATATTAGCCTGGTATGAAATTTGAATTTATCGTTTGGTTCGGGGGGGGGGGAGGTGAGACTCCAAGTTAAATTTATAATTTTTTTTATTTAATGTGTGTACGTTACAATCTGTTCAATTAAGAACAATAAGCAACCTCATGAACCCATGAGATGAGGATGATATGTATGATGTGTAAATGAGGTGGTCTTGTACAGACTCAGGCCGACTATTCCTGATAGAATATGGTTAATTGAAACCCAACCATCAAAGTATACCGATGACCACTGTCTAGTATTCAAGTCCTTATAAAAGTAACTACCTTTATTAAGATTTGAACCAGGAACCTTCATCTCCGAAAATCAGCTGTTAAACAGCTGACTCGCGGCAACGACTTTACCTCTAGACCAACCCGGTTGGTCAATTATTTGGCCTATTATAATGAAATATTATCAACTAAGAAGTAAATAAAGCTAATATTTTTTAAAAGCTAGGTTTTGTTACATTTTAATTCTTAAATTTATTCTGAAACTATAAAAACAACTATTCACACAGGTACCATTGTTATAAGAAATTAAGTCCAACTTAATATTATTATAGTATCTGTGAAAAAAATAAAGTAAAATTTATAAACTAGATGAAATTATTTTATAAATATTAAAACAAAATATTATCTACGTATTACCTATTTATGGTAATACAATAATCTACGCAAATGTCACTAAAACGTTTAAATAATCAAGATATAAAACGAAAAGTTTAAACGATGTGGAAGTGTTTGTAAAAGGGATTAGTGTGATAAAAATTAACTTAAGTCATGGTTAAATTGTCAAGTTCTTCTTTTATAAATTTTTTTTTATTAAAGATGAAATGTTACATACCTATTTTTAAAGTAATTACATAACGTAACAACAAGATGAGGAATAAAACTGGTATTGCTGATTTTATAAATCTTTACTTCTTGTAATAACGACATACTTTTTATGTTAGTAACAGAGTATTTTAAGTACTATTCTGTTACTTACATTGCGCTGATAATAATTAATATAATTGATTTTCGAAAACAAAAGTGATTGAAGAAAAATATTTTTGATATAAATTTAAAAAATAATATTTTTTCTTTAAGGTAATTTATTAAAAACGTTAAAAATTTTAAACGTTTAATGTAGACGAATATATAAATCTCAGATTATTCTTCCGTTTGATATTCTGGTGTTAAATATGTTAATCTAAAGTTGAAACAACAGAAATTTACTCTGATACCTTTATTATGGCAAAATAAAGCCACTATAAATAATACCACAAAAGTATAGTTAATTGAAACCCAACCATCAAAGTACACCGATGACCACTGTCTAGAATTCGAATCCGTATAAAAGTACCTTTATTAAGGTACTTTTTGTTAAGTACCTTTATTAAGATTTGAACCAGGAACCTTCATCTCACGTTCAATATATTTTTTTAATTGTGATTCGTTAAAAAGTTACAAAGTCATTAAAAGTTTAAGTAGGTAAGTTTTGTTGTGAGTCGTAAGTTACCGTAGAATGTGAAATAAGTCAGAAAATGTAAGTCGGTTTATTATTTATCCACTCATCACTGATTTTGTAACTTCCCGACCATCTGGAGAGATAAAATTCAGCACATTTATTCCTTATACGTTGAACAGAAAAATAAAGCATTTGAATTTTAACATTTGCGTTTAGGTTTTAAAAAGGCTGTTAACGACTCTATATATAATTATCTGAATATCTTCCTCAAAAGCTGCAGTTATAAATATCTACACACATATTCCTTGACAGTTTGGAAAAGAAAATTTTCAAATTTCGTTCAGTTGTTTCTAAGGTGTAAAAACGGAGTAGCTGCGCTAAAACAATAAACAATATTTCTATTCGTTCCCAAAAAGTTATAATTCTGAAAATCGGTTTTAGCATTCTCAAATTGGGACATAGAAAAGTAAAGTGGACTGAAATGAAGCGCTGAGAAAAATTATACAGTACTACGAATCTTCGAAAATATGAAAAGACAATGACTAAGATTGAAGTTAATTGTACAATCTCTCAAAAAAATTAACTTTAAATTATACATAAATTTGTTTATTTAAAGTGAAGTTCTAAAAGATTGCTTAGATTAGGAAAGCAGGAAAAAGATCTTCGTTACTCATAAGGTTACATGTAGGTTTACTCTATCTATTTAGAGTTACAATTATTAATAATTAAATGACGTGAAGGGACAATTTGACCCAGGAATAAGAATTTAAGGAGATACAATAAAAATGCTGAGATTCGCAGATGATGTAGTAGTATTAGCTGAGATAAAGAAAGAACTAGAGGATGTCTTAAATGGAATGGATGAGATCGTGAGAAAGGATTACTTCATGAAAATTAATAAGAACAAAACGAAAGTGTTGTGCAGCAGCATGAGTGGTTTAGAAGAGATGGGAAATTTAAAAGTAGGCAACGAAAACATACAGGAAGTTGGGGAAGTCTGCTACCTAGGGAGTAAAATAACAAAGAATGGTAGAAGCACAAGTGATATCAAAAGTAGAATTGCTCAAGCTAGAAAAGCCTTTGAAATGAAAAAGAGCTTACTGACTACAAACATTGACTTATAGATTAGGAAAATTTCTTAAAACACAATGTTTGGATTGAAACATTATACGGGAGTGAAATGTGGGTGATAGGGGCTGTAGAAAGAAAAGAGGATAGAAGCTTTTGAAGTGTGTTGTTATAGGAAAATGTTAAAGATTAGGTGCGTGGACAAAATAAGTAATTTAGAGGCTCTTAGGCGAGTGATTGAAAAAAGAAGTATATGAAACCATCTTACTAAAAGAAGGGATAGGCCCGTGGGGCATAGGCCTATCTTAAGACATCCAGGTATTATTCTATCAATAATGGAGGGTAATATTGAGGGAGTGAATAGTAGGGGGAGGCAAAGGATAGAATATATAAAGCAAATTACAAAAGATGTAGGGTGTTACAGGTATGTAGATATGAAACGACTTTCGCAAGATAAAACAGCTTGGAGAACTGCATCAAACCAGTCGAGAGACTGATGACAAAAAATAGTTTAATTTTTAAAACTTTTTTATTTCATAGAACTAACTTCTTTCCGACAATTTTCCACACGTGCAAATGAATCGGTTCAATAATCTTCGAAAATTATGACTTCGCTATCAAATTAAATACAAGGATCTCTGTAAGCAAATGTTGCAAAAAGAATTGAACCGTATACTCAGTATTTACTGCTGACTAAAAATACCCTGAGCAAACTTAATATTAAGCATTTAAAACTTAATGTGGCATTACCTAACAGTTGTATTACAAAACTGTACAAATTACAGAATACAATAGATGATTTTAAGAAATGTAATATTAAAAACAAAGGTATAGTATTACTCATTAAGTAATTTGCTTGATAAAAATCTACACTAGGCACAATGGAATTCCATAACATTTCATACACGAGATTCTTTACAACTAAAATAAAAAATATTGAAGAAACATTACTCACATGACAGTAAGAAAGTTTTTAGCGATCTGAGGGTAAAATCCGAAATTTTATTGCCATGATTTTTATATTTCTTACAAAAATAGAACTGTGTCAAAAATAATTAAATACTGAAAAAAATTTAAAATAATGCTTTTAACAACCCATGAATATTGTTGATAAAGTAACTAGTAATTACAATATCCGTACAGTTGCTTCTGTGTATATTATTTATTTATGTTTTTTGTTAATCCCTAATGTGCATACGTTGCAATTTGTGCAATTTAAGAACAATAAGCAACCCGATGACCCAATGAGATGAGGCTGATGTGTATGACGTGTAAATGAGGTGTAGTCTTGTACAGACTCAGGCCGATCCTGTGAGAGTAGACTATGGTTAATCGAACCCAAACCATCAAAGTACACTGGCAACCACTGTCTATTTTGCAATATGAACAGTCTAGTTTATAATATGTTCATTATACGAACTATATTTTATACATTTTGAATCTTAAACAGCATTTTTTGATCAACAAAGAAAATTGGTTTTTCCACAGTCACCTTGATTATATAGGTTACATTATAGGCCTACCTATACTTTAAAATTTGAATCTAGTAGGTAGATATTGTTTATAACCTAAGTTGTTACTACGAGGCTTCCTTAGTGCACATTTGTGCTCATTTGGCTTATCCTATTCCGTTTCCTAGACTTTAAACTGAATACGTTACATATTTTTACTTTCTCTTGCCTATATGAATATTAAGGAAGGAAAGTATTGTTTTCATGTCGATTTTTCGAAATCGAGTTTTCACCGGATCTATACGTTTTCAGACCCCCTGAACCCAAAAAACATGTTTTTAGCGATTGGTCTGTGTGTGTCTGTGTGTCTGTGTGTGTGTGTGTGTGTGTGTGTGTGTGTGTGTGTGTGTGTGTATATGTGTGTGTGTGTGAACAGAATATCTCAAGAACGGAACATCGTACGAACTTGAAACTTGAAACTTAAGTTACATATCACTACCGGACACGACACGAACATTTTCATCAAAATCGGTCAACCGGAAGTAGTAGTTTATTCGTATAATTTTGCACTTTTTTGCGATTTTCTCAAAAACTGGTCCTACGATTTTTTAAAAAATCGCCTATTTTACTCAATTTTTTATTCTCTACAAGATAGGGTAGGCGCCATGTTTGCTGAAATTCTCGGTGAGGCTGTTTTCACGTTAAAACGTTGTTTTTTTTAAGATTACGGCTTTAATATAAATTTTAGCGCAAAAACTTATATAATAAAAGTTGTAGAGAATTTAAAAACCTACAACTTCTGTTTCAAACATTTTTTTGTATGACGCTTAGTTTAGCAGTAATTAGCGATTTTCTGATTTTTTCTCACGAAAACGTGTGAAAAATCGATTTTTTTAAGATTTTGGCCTTAGTATGCATTTTACGACAAAAGTGTATATAATCAAATTTATAGGAAATTTAAAGATCTACAACTTTTATTTAACGTATTTTTCTCTACAGAGCCTAGTTTAGCGTGAAATAGTGATTTTCCGTATTTTTAAGCCAGACTGAGGTTGATTTTCATTTTGAGTGTTTCACTCATGATTAAAATAAGGTTATGTTTATTGAGGTTAGTTTTTTGTTTGTTTCTAATATTTTATTACTAATGTTAAATTATATTGTAAATTATTTGCATTGGCAAGAGAAAGTTGTGTGAGTGTTTCACACCAGATTTTTACCTTATAGTAGGCTAATTTCAAAAAATCTTTTGGAACATTTCTATCTAATAATAAAAACAAATTTGTTATGTAACCTCCTTAAAACCAAAGCCATATTAGATAAAGATGAATCGGTGAATCCTCATAAATCATTGACCCGAGACGCATGTAATATGGTTTTAAGTTTTAAGCGAGAAATAGCGAAATCTTTTACCAAATATTTTTTAATGCAATTTATTGTGAATTCATTTAAAAACCAAGTTACTAATATATGACCGTTTTGATTAGCGTCTATATTCAACGAAAATAAAATTTAAAATATATAATATTAAAAACTGATTGATATGATGAAATTTCTGTGTCTTCCTAATGCTCTGATAAGAATCAAACGTATTAAAGCGCGGGTCTGACCAATCACGTCTTTTTAATTAAGAAGCATCTCATTTATTAAGCATAAACAGAGTAAGTAGACTTTGTAACGAACTCTGGTTAGTCAACATTGACCCATCCGGACAAAATATTGAACGCATTATGATTGGTATATTATTAGTTAGTTATCAAGTTATCAGAAATAGCGCATAATTTTAAGTTACCTGATTGGCCGAAATGGATTCGTCCTATTGGTTGAGATAACCTATTTTCTGATTGGCTGAAATGGTTTCTCATTGTGACATAAAAAGCTACACCTCTCTAGTATTGACAGTGGCCGCCCACATTCGACTCGTGTGATCGTTCTGAAAAATTGTTAACTAATTTTTCCGATTGATGGCGTATCTTCGCTATACTAAAGTGGCGTAAAAATGAATATTAATGCAGATGTTGAAACGCGTAGCATTGAAACTCATTGTATTTTATTACTCAAAACTTGACCGTTTTAGTCAAACTTATTCTTAGCTGAATTTTGGTGAGATTAAGACTGTTTTTGAAAACGTAAACGAAATGTTTATAACTAACGATTGGTTTCATACATCAAAAATTAAGTTTTAGTAAATGCTCAATATACTTATGAGTGAATAATTGAAAAATGAATCAAATTAAGAAAAATGTATTAGGCATAGGGAATTAAGAAGTACGAAAAGGGACTAAATAAATTATAAAAGACTTTATGAAAAGAGAAATTTAGTTTTTGAAATTCAACATTCGTTTCCTTGCTTTCGTAAGCTAAATAGGCCCACTTGTAGTAGTAGCTAATCTTCAGGTCTAATGGCCACTTAGTTTTGTGTGTTTAGGTCATCAGCCGAAAGGCTGGTTTGAACCTCTTGAGGTTTTACTATGTAAAAACGAGGAGTGAGGTGGTTTACTATTGCCTTCCTCACTGAGTTGAAAGAGTATGCTTATCAGCATGCTAGGCCCTCCGAAAAGCATCCACTTTCCACCCTGCAAATGACACCTTCACTTCATTCACCACCGGGTCTGGTTGTGTAGTAAAATTCATTACTCTCAGAGGAGATAACTCTGACTAGTGTTTTTTATACCTCTACCTCTACTGTTCTTAAATAGTTCAGTCATAATTGGCTGACTTTATGGTAAGAAACAGAACTATTTTTTGAAGTCCTGGAATCAACAGATCGAGTGCAATTTATTTAACACTCTACCTGCCTATTGTGGGCACAATTTACTCGTATAGGTTAAAAATTTGGGTAACTATATACACTTAAATAATTAAAATATTAGTATTTCTATACTTCCGGAAGAGCTACAATTCTAAAAATAGTCATCGGTATTTTTGTAGTGATAAATTGGAAATAGCTAAACAGAAGTGAACCCGGGAGTGGGAAAAAATCTTGCACAATTGCTTGCCTAGAATAAATTTATTTCCAAAAAAATAATCTGTTTATATATTTAAATAAAATTATAAACACCCATGTTTCTCAAAGTCGAATTAATTGTAAAAATACATGTAAATAACTTAAAAAATTAATTTGAGATAAAAGTACTTGTACCTTAAAATATTAATAAGTACTAACCTTATTGTGAAACCCCAGTATATTCCAGTAGGTTTTTATTGATTTTAAATTACAGGCTTCAGGTAAATAGAATCTTGGTGAATTATTATATTAACGATAGTTAATTATTACTGAGACTATGATGATACATGATTTCTAAGAAAAATATTGTAAGAATAGAATAATATAAGTAACTTACACTATAGCGATAGACTTATCGAAGTGATAGACTTATGTACATTTAGTCGTGATATCATCTCATGATATGTTTGGATAAATAACCTTGAAATTCAAATTCGTGTCCTGTAAGGTAAAATTGCATTGTATGTAATTCTAAAGAAAATTTATTAAAAGAAACCTAAAAACTAATCATGCACGATTTGTAATTAATTAAAATGGATAATGAAAAATGTTTGACTTATTTGTGCACTACTAAAATATTTTCTTTCACTAGAGTATTTTGTACGTTTAGATTTAAACAAGGAAGTTCGAGTTGATAAATTTATTAAATTCAACATTCCTGTAGTTATATAAACTGTAATTACAAATAATTAAAAACCTTATTCTATTTATCTAAGAGATCTAAGGATAGAAAAAGAAAAAAATTAAATCCCATTTAATGATTTTTTTATTATAATCTTGCAAAAGTAATAGAAATCAGAAGATAGGTAATAAAAACTTAATTATACACATAATTTAATACCTGCCATTCTTATCATAATGAAGCACATTATTTCTAAATCAATATTGTAACACTTAATTTCATTTTTCCTTGCATTTAGGCAACAGATTTAAATTTGTGTTCTAAGAAAATTTAGTCGAAATTGTTATAAAGTATATATTTTTAGTATTTAAGCTAAATAGCAATAAAACTTTGTTTGATAAAATTTTCCCGTTTCAATTTAAAACAAAAATAATGGTTCTGAAAATCCGACCTTAAAATATGTATGCCTCTCATAAGAGTAAAATATACCGTATATAATTATTTATAAATTGCGTTTTTACTTTTTAAACCTATGAAACTCGCCTGAAATAAGTGTACTGCATTCTGTTTTGAGAAAATACAGCTGAAAATGTTTAAAAAAATACAGTTTAGTCTAATGGTGAAAGTACAGTAAATAATTAAAAACCTTATTCTATTTATCTAAGAGATCTAAGGATAGAAAAAGAAAAAAATTAAATCCCATTTAATGATTAAATGGAATAAATTCCCATTTAATTAGGGATAAAAATTAGGGATTACAAAGGTTCTTAGGTGGTAAGCTGAATTGTGTAGTTTCTTGGGAAAATCCCAAAAGTTTAAAACTAGTTCTGCTTCAGTCAGGATCCGTAAGCAGTCATATACAAGAGCGTACTATATGGATACAGAAAAACAGGTTATAATTTAAAAAATTGTTGTTTTGATTTTAAAATAGAGAAACTGGTATTAAATATCAGTTTCATAATTTCATCTTTTGTAATAACACTTTTAGCAAATGGTATATAACCATTTTAAATATTATATCCATTAATTTTATATCCATAAATTTATCCATTAATATTATAATCCATATTAAATATTTTTAAGTAATTTTTTTACTACGAATTTTATTTAGTGCGTGACAACTTCGTTCGTAATGTTTCTAACTAGTAAACATTGAAGATAACTTTATACGTAAGTCTGACGAAACTTATTATAATGCTCGTACCAAGTTCCTAACTAACTGAACGTAAAGTTATCTATTGTTTTTGTATGCGTACAACTTCGATAATAAAAGTGATAGACATTTACAAACATTTACATACCTCCAATATTAGCTTTAAATACTAAATGTCAAAGTACTTGTTGTGAGGTTACTTAATTTATAGTTATAAATTAACAATTGAAAACTGAGTCGCAAACACGAGTATAGCCTAACTATGAAACAAAACACTCGCTCACGTCATTAGTTTTCATTTTTTACGTTCTTATATTTATAACCTCTTAACCAGGTATTCATTATTTGATGATAAGTAATTAAGTCGGCTATAAAAAAATTGACTTTCATCTTTTTTAAAATCTAGCTGAAATATATTTAAAATTACTGCACTTACTATACAACGACGTATTTGGTAATAAATATAAATGATAGAACTTTAAAATTGCTCAGAGTAGCATGTAAAAATTACAATAGCACACCCCCCCCCACACACACACCGACCAATTGCTAAAAACATGTTCTTTTTTGTGTTCAGGGGATCTGAAAACGTGTAGATCCGGTGAAAACTCGATTTCGAAAAATCGACATGAAAACAATACTTTTCTTCCTATATATTCATATAGGCAAGAGAAAGTAAAAATAAATATTGAGTGAAATTATTTTAATTTTTTTATCACAAATATCAAGTTAAATTTAAAGCCTCAGAAGTTTCGCGGCACGTTAGTCAGCCGTCGCACAACCTTGAGAACCACTGCTCTAGAAATTCAAACCAGCCGGATCATCGGCTGATGATCTGAACAACAACAGCTAATTTTGTAGTCTATGAATGGTTCAGAGGAAATTAGCAAAATATAAAAAAACCGCAGTGTTTAGTTTACAAATGACAATATCGTAGTTTACTTCAGTATTTGTTTTTGATTTAATTTAAGTCACATCAATATCTTGGTCATTAGCAACTATTGGGTTATGGAACGTTGGGTTGTGACTTGTTATAATTTCCCAGATCCAGCCGGGAATCGAACTCGGGACCTCCGCGTGGTAGGCCAGCACGCTACCACTACGCTACAGAGGCGGCCAGTATCTTATATTATCTTCTGGTACGTCTAAAGAAATTGTGAAATTTCTTTAAAACTACGGAGTAGTAATATTACTACTGTAGTAGCAATCATAATAAAATTATAACCATAATTACCACTACAGTAGCAGTACTGTAGTACATAGTTCTACTATAGTAGTAATTATGAAGAAGCTGCATCTGTTCGGACTTGTATTGTTTACATTGGTACTAATATTTGTGTCAATGTTGTTAAGGGGGTAGTTAACTCAAGAAGATGATTTTTTAAAATTTTGATTGTTTTTTGCATTTTTTTGAAGTTTAAAATTTTCTGAATCACAACATATTTTGTTTACTTTTTTTGTACGTTGACAAAAAGTTATAAAAACATCTGTTTGAAATAAAGTTCACTAGCAAGGCGAGAGAAATGAATTATTCCTTTAACTTTAAGTTTTCCGGAAATGTGGTTTTTGCATGATTGTACATTCTTGGGAATGTATTATTTTGTTTTGTATTGGAGATATTTAGGATGATGGTTTTTTAAAATGTTCATAATTTCTTGCTCTATTATCTGTGGAATGATTATTACAAAAACTTAAATAGGGATTCAGTTAAAAGATAATTTGTGAATACATAAAATAAATGTTTTTGAAAATATGGTTTTTCTTCAGTAAAATTCTTGTAAGAAAAAATACATACAAGCGCATACAACAGATAATAGAGAGAAATTTTCTGTATTTTGTAGCATAAGAATCATGTTGATATCTTTCTTGGTTCCTGAGATATTTAATTCCCCGTAAAAGCCCGCTTTTCCAACCTCACCCTTATATTAGGGGCTGTAATTAATTTTTTGGCTTGGTTTAAACGGTTGTGCATTACTAGTAAATTACTTTTTCATTTAAAATAAATAATGATAAACTATAGCCAGAAGTTTTGATTTTCATTTTCTGGGTTGACTACCCCCTTAACTCAACTAAAAAATATATTGTTGCTGTATCTAAGAAAGTGGAGATCAAGCAGTTGAAAGATTCAATGATTGATTAACTTATTCCTCTTTTGAAATAGTATTTTGCCGTTGTGGATTTGTACAAAATTTGACGATGGTTACAATTTTACTGAGTACAAACACCGTAAAATTAAACTTAGTTTACAATTTACAGAAAAACTAAATTGTAAGATGGTAAGAGAAATTAGTGGAATTCTATTTTATATAAACCTGATAGTAATTGAGGACAACAGAAAAAAACTTGGTAAGTCACATTTTCATTTCTTTCAGGAAAGCGTTTTTGAATTTTTAAAAACCTCCGTCATTAATAATTACTATAAATTTGATCATTAAAATTACGACACACACGTGTTAATATGCATTTTTCTTGTGTATTTTTTTAACTTATTGTCTCCAGTAATTTCTTTAGTAACCGTCCACATGGCCTTATCGTGTTTTCTTGGTTTGGGAATAAATTCACCAAAATAATAGACATTGTTTAACTTAAAGTTTTAATCCGGAAAGAAGCTTTATTATTCTGTATTCGATATCTATTTTTGATACAATTAATCACGTTAGCCAACACGACACAAAAAATACCGTACTTTTGAAGGACATGTCAGCTTACCTTGTTTCACATGGAATTGTCAAGTTATTTCCCAATACATATTGCTACTAATAGTAATGTCTATAATATACTATTATTATGATAGTAATATTATTATAGTATTTCTATTGCTAATGTATTGTGACCTATCAAGTTGTTTCTTTGACTGATTTACTCAAGAAAAAAATATGAAATTCGAGATAGAAAACAGTTGTAAAAATTACTCAGAAATGGAAAAATGAACTTGTCAAGTTATTTTCCTCTGATCTTCAATCTATCTCTTGAAGGAGACAGGCTGACAGAAATTGTTGATACACCGAATTTTATTAAATTTCACAAAAATGTTTTAATCCTATAATTATAATAATAAATTAATTAAAAAATAGTAATAAAACATAAATGTGTCACCGCCACCCCATCTAATTAATCATTTACTGTGTTGCCGGCTTTAATACATCTTCCGGCCTTTGTCGGCGCGGTAGGCCCTTTGACGGCATGCCGTCAAACCTTTCGGCTCCCCACCGAGAGAGGCCTTTGTCATCAAGGCCAAGCCAGTAGCCGCTCTTTACCACAGCGCTCTCGGCGACTATGTAAAGAGCGCTGCACTGAGCCGAGCGATTAAAATTACGATCAAGACACCGAGGGATTCAATACCGATCAAGACAGCATCGACGAGACGTCCACCACGGCACACGGCTGCCGGACTCCAGCGAAGACTAATCGATGACCCCGCAAGAGAGAAGATGATGCTTCCACTTGCCGACCCGTCACCGTAAGCCGTCGACCGGACCGTCATCACCCGCTGACGCGAGCGATGCCCACAGCGGTCCCTCGACCGAGCCTTACGCCCACCGGACCTGACGAAGGAGCCATCGACGCACTACTGCGGCGGAAGAAGATGATGCCTCCATTGGACGACGACACGCCGTGTCGCTTAGCTCCTCGACCGCTACGACGACTACGACCGATGCCTCTCCAAGACGACCACCGCTTAAACGGCCCTTTTCAGGGCCACCAAACAAATAAGGTTTGTCACCTAATTTCGCCATCCGGTGACAAATGAATAAATAATAAAAACATTAGATATAAAAAAAAATCTTTCTTGGGCTGAGATCCTTAATTCAATTTATTTTTCATTTTTTGGATTTTTTCGAATGAAAAACTGTTTGTATTTGTAAACTACTTCATTTTATCAATACTTTGGTTGAATCGTTAAGTAAAATATTTATGCTACTTAGTATCAACAATTCTTTTTTATACTAGTTGAAAGGTGGTAAGATAACTAGCGCGGAGTTTAGAAGAAGGATTAAACCAGTGCAGTGCAGTTATTAGCAGACAACTTCAAAGAACATTTAAATGAACTACTTAAACGTTTTATGTAATGCGGGTGGGTCTGATTGATACAAATATCAATATACTTAAGTAGGCTAAGAGTATAATTTTGTGAAATTGATCACATTTCTTTAGCGGTTTCTCCTTTCACGCACTTCTAATAGAATTTGTTTTTTTACATATCTTTTTTCTCACTAACTGGTGTAATTCTAACTTATTATACTGACTTAAATCCACTACTATTTTTACATAAATGAGTGTTTTCCGTTTAACTAGTCTATATTTTATGCTTAAAGAGCCGTTTAATTCTTTCCTCTTATTTGTAATTCTTAAGGTCATATCTAACTAAGTAAATTATACCATACTTTATAATGTATTACGCACATCTTGAATTCTCACGAGGCCACCATTTCTTGCCTGTAAAAGTGACATCTTCTATTTAACTATACCATCACGCATTAACTGATTCTGTTTTGCGTTTGTAGATAAATATTATGAGTAAAACCAAAAATAGTCCAGTTAAAATGTATGATTACTTTTGTAAAGAATGAAGTTTCAAAAAAATATGGCACTATAATCAATTTTGCTAGATTTTTGGAAATCCTGAAGAAATTAAGAATTTTAGCAACACGTTTTAATCAACTTACTATCATCTTCATCATAAACATTAAGGATTAGGCCTCCTGGCCTGTTCCAGCTTCAAACTTAGTGGTTTGCTATTTTATGAAGAATCTGGGATACCCATCTCTTCCATGGTCATCCAATACCACATTGTTCGGTCAGCTTGTAAATTAACATCTGTTTCGGTGTTCAATCATTTTGGAACCCTGAAAAAATGACTATAACACTCTTGCTTTTCTTCTCGAATAATTGATATCACCAATCACACAACAAGTTCACGTTTAATATTTTCATTTCGTTTAAGGTCCAGCAAACGATACTCCGCTAAATGTCTAAAAAATCTCATCTCAGCAGCCTCGTTTCTTGATTCTTAATATCTGCTGAGCACAGGGTCCAACATTCTGAACCATACAGGAGAACCAAGGTGGGATAAAAGTTTACAACAGTCTCCTTCCGTACTTTACCGCGAATTAGAATTTAATAAACTTAATGAAACAAAATATAACGTTTTCAATTTCCCTTTTTAACAGTAAAAAAACCCCAAAACAAATTTCCTACGTTATAAGCAACGTTCAATGAAACGATCTATTCATGAGATGGTATCTTTGAGGTTTTGAGTACGACAAAATATCATTAACGTTATTTGAAGCATATATATTTTGAATTACAGAAGTTGCAATTTAATTTATTTATAATAAGAAAGGATTGCTTTAGAATAAAGTATAAAATACTTTTTCTTATTTTGCTAATTTTTCAATAATTAATAAACAATCGACTGACGATTTAAGTCCAATGTTTTAAAAAGTTTCACTCTGAGTATCTTTACTGTTGTTGCGAAGGTTAAATTATAAAAGGCTTTTGATATTCTTCCAACTTCTAAAAAACCACTAAATTTGATCATGTCACCTTTCAAACAAAAAATACTAATTCAAAACACCCCCCTTTTTATGTCTGAGGTTAAATATGTATTTAAACATTTTTATATTTCCTATGTTTTAATATATCATCTAATTTATAATAGCTAATGTTTTTGGTGTTATAATCTTGCCAGAAGGTAACATCATTCCCCTCCTGGAATAAGACCACTGGATCGAATTGTCAACCCTAGTACCATATTTCCATCCCTCTTCTCTCATGACCTCGCACTCTTCTCTCCAATGCCATGTCCAACTCCATATTTGAATCCTGTTGTTACTTCTTACTTGTCGATTAGTTCTTCTGTTTAATTTTAATTGGAAATATTACAGATTTTAATAATTTCTTTCTTCTTGTTATTTCAATCTTCAGTTTAATTTTGTCCTCCTGGAAATTTTACAGAGCTAAATAGATGCTTACAATTTTTATCGTCTATCTTCTTGCACTAAATCTTCTTGGCATTGGATGGCAGGTTGATGGTTGATGGCCGGATAAAAATCTATTGCTGGACTAGGTTTAACCAATCCAATCCCTATACATAAAGATAACCCTTCAAACTACTTCTATATGTACAGTGTTAACCTCAAACCAGGCTAGAGAATTATGTCATCCTCATAACAAGATTATATGAAAGAATTAAATATCCTAGGAATTTTTTTTTACATTCTTTATCTAATAACACGTCAATTCTTTAAAAGTGTATCTTCTAATTAAATTTAAATAACAATAGGGTTTTAAAATAAGTGGTTTCTAAGGTAACAAAAAAATATTTCATTTAAATTTTGTATATCTATAGATGAACATGAACGTTAAATTTTATCACAATCTTTTGTAAATTTATGAAATTTTAAAATTTATTAAAAAAAATTTCGGATATTTAATAATATAATCTTGTTACAAGGATGACATCATTCTCTTAGCCTGGTTTGGGGTTAACACTGTACATATAGAAGTAGTTTGAAGGGTTATCTTTATGTATAGGGATTGGATTGGTTAAACCTAGTCCAGCAATAGATTTTCATCCGGCCATCAACCATCAACCTGCCATCCAATGCCAAGAAGATTTAGTGCAAGAAGATAGACAACAAAAATTGTAAGCATCTATTTAGCTCTGTAAAATTTCCAGGAGGACAAAATTAAACTGAAGATTGAAATAACAAGAAGAAAGAAATTATTAAAATCTGTAATATTTCCAATTAAAATTAAACAGAAGAACTAATCGACAAGTAAGAAGTAAGAAGAGGATTCAAGTATGGAGTTGGACATGGCATTGGAGAGAAGAGTGCGAGGTCATGAGAGAAGAGGGATGGAAATATGGTACTAGGGTTGACAATTCGATCCAGTGGTCTTATTCCAGGAGGGGAATGATGTTACCTTCTGGCAAGATTATAACACCAAAAACATTAGCTATTATAAATTAGATGATATTTTAAAACATAGGAAATATAAATATATTTAAATACATATTTAACCTTGGATATAAAAAAGGGGTGTTTTGAATTAGTATTTTTTGTTTGAAAGGTGACATGATCAAGAGTGTTCTTAGCTACGTTCAATAAATAAAATCAGGTGTGAAACACTCACACAACTTTCTCTTGCCAATGAAAATAATGAACAATATAACCTAATATTATTAATAAAACATTAGAAATAAATTAAAAAACTAACCTCAAAAAACATAACCTACTATCGGTTCATAATCATAAACACCCGAGTTTAAATTCTTGCATCTCCAAAACTACGAATCGGATGTCAACATATTTAACAACAAATTTTAGCTAATTTTATTCTGCGTTGACCCAAATTATTCCTATATTTTTAATGTTGTTTACAAACTGCCATATCGAGGTTGTAAGACAAAAAGACCTGGTTTTTTAGCTACCGCAACAAATTTCATTCGTATAAAGGGGTGTAACTCGATAAGTATTTGACCGAAAAGTTTGAAATTTTAACACGACATAGACAATTGTCCGAACAAACTAAGATTTTGGCCTTAGTATCCATTTTACGATAAAAGTGTTTATAATCAAATTTATAGGGAATTAAAAAATCTACAACTTTTATTTAGAGTATTTTTTTCTCTACAGAGCCTAGTTAAGCGTGAAAGAATGATTTTCCGTATTATTGCCAAACTGAGGTTTTCTTTCATTTTGCATCATTCACTCATAATTAAAATAAAGTTATGTTTTTTGAAGTTAGTTTTTTGTTTATTTCTAATGTTTTATTACTATTGTTAGGGAATGGAGTGGTGGTGGTGGTGGTGATTATTTGCATTGGCTAGAGAAAGACGTATGAGTGTTTCACACCAGATTTTTTATTTCCTCTTGCCTATATGAATATACTATAGGAAAGATTTTCCTAAATCGAGTTTTTACCGGATATACACGTTTTCAGACCCCCTGAACCCAATAAACATGTTTTTAGCGATTGGTGTGTGCGCGTGCGTGTGATCAAAATATGTCAAGAACGGAACATCGTACTAAGTTGAAACTTAATTTAGGTACTATTAGAGGCCCCAACACTAACATTTTCATCAAAATCGGTCAACCAGAAGTAGTAATTTTTCACTTTCTTGCGATATTTTTAAAAATCTACACGTTTCAGACCCCCTGAACCCAAAAAACACGTTTTTAGCGAATGGTCTGTTTGTGTGTGAGTGTGTGTGTGTGTGTCTGTGTGTGAACAGAATATCTCAAGAATGAAACATCGTACGAACTTGAAACTTAAGTTACATACCACTACCGGACGCGACACGAACAATTTCATCAAAATTGGTCAACCGGAAGTAGTAGTTTATTCGTGTCATTTTTCACTTTTTTGTGATTTTCTCAAAAACGGCTTCTACAATTTTTTTAAAAAATCATCTCATTTACTACTACATTTTTTATGCTCTACAAGATAGGGTAGGCGCCATGTCTGCTGAAATACTTGGAAAGGCTGTTTTCTCGAAAAAAAAATTTTTTCTAATATTGCGGCTTTAATATGCATTTTAGCGCAAAAATGTATATAATAAAACATGTAGAGACTTTAAAATCCTACAACTTTTATTGCAAACGTTTTTTTGTATAACGTTTAGTTTAGCGGTGACGGCGTTTTCCTGTTTTTTTCTCACGAAAACGTATGAAAAATCGATTTTTTTTAAGATTTCGGCCTTAATATGCATTTTACGACAAAAGTGTATATAATAAAATTTATAGGAAATTAAAATATCTACGACTTTTATTTAGAGCATTTTTATCTACAGAGCCTAGTTTAGCGTGAAAGAGTGATTTACCGTATTTTTAAACCAAACTGAGGTAGATTTTCATTTTGCATCTTTCACTCATGATTAATATTAGGTTATTTTTATTGAGGTTAGCTTTTTGTTTATTTCTAATGTTTTATTAATAATGTTAGGTTTATTGTTAATTATTTACATTGGCAAGAGAAAGTTGTGTGAGTGTTTCACATCAGATTTGTTTTGTTAAAACTGTTGTTATTGAAGTGTTTGAAAATGTGATTATGTGGTTTGACATTGTAATTTAATGTGAGCATTAAACTAGCATTAAATAGCATTTAGGCTTATTGTTGACCTTACAATATTTTCATAAAATACTAATTACATTTCATTTAAAATGGATAATTTTGATATTGAAATTACGTACATGGAAATGCTCGCAAACATAGGGCCAGAACGTGTGTTACCAGAAAGACAAGATGATTTCCATTCAATGGAAGACAGAAAATTTGTTACATGGTATATGCCCTCATAACAGGTAGTCTTGAAAATTCTTGAAGAACTTGAAGGAAGGTTAGAATATCCTTCTAACAGAAACAGACCACTTATACCACTGCAACAGCTGCTTTTGGCCCTTAGATTTTACGCTACAGGTTCTTTTTATATAGTAAATGGTAACTTAATTGGCGTTTCGAAAACAACATTGAGTCAATAGCCTATATAAGAAAAGTGCCAGAGCCAATTGCTTCATTAGCTCCCAGGTACATTCAGTTTCCAAATGAGGGTGAAAAGGACAAAGTTATGCAGGACTTTTACAGAAATATAAATTTATATAATATAAATATCTTTTTTTCATCCGGTTTAAAATTAACACTCCGAACTTTTTTGTGTTTGATTTTCCATTTAAAAAAAACCCAAACGAAATGATGGCCTTCGGGCCAGCCCAGTCAGTCAGCTGGTAGAAAGTCTCTATTATTTGTTAAGTAACACCGGTTGGGCAAGCCATGAACAAACTCTACTGGGGGTCCCTGTTCAAACTCACGCGTAATCCACTTCAAAAATACAGCGAAAAGCAGCGATCCAATTGGGTAGTTGTCAACAATGTACAGTCCCCGATAACAAATAAAAGCTAAAAAAAAACAAAAAAAAAACGATATGATATAAAACACTACTGTAGGTTACGAGTATTGCAGAATGAAAACAATAACATTATGACAAAATCAGATGTAGCCAATAGAAACTTAGTTACCACGGTAGCCAACTTCGAAAATAAGTGAGTGTGGAAATTAACTGTGGTTAAATTTGACCGACGCAGTTTTGATCGAGATCAAAGTTGGTGAAACCGGCCATAAGAGTATTACAATATTAACATAAAATATTTTTTCGTAAGTGAATTCTTTTTTTTCAGTTAATTTACAATATCTATGTAAATAAAATAAACATTAGTAAATTTGAAATTGTAAAACCATTTACTTGTGTAGACTTGCTGGTGATGACACAAATACATCACCCACACTTTTAGTTTAGAGATCTTTCGACCGTTGCCACTTTAAGTTTTAAAAATATTTTACCGGAGTTACTTAAAAAATAATAGTGACTTTAACTTTCTACCAGTTAAATGAGCTGGCTTAAAGGTAAAAATAAATAAACATTTTTTAATTTACTTAACATTCCCTGGAGAAGTAATATTTTTTAATTACAATACAATGACAATTGGAATTAAAAAAACATATATTCGCGTATTTAGACTACTGTATAACAAAGCGAGTGTAAAGAATTTTTGTCTTTTAAATAGAATCTATTCAGATATTTTTATTCAGTAGAGTAAATTTACGATAAACGTTTCCATGGTCGTACAATGTCCACTTTCTTTTTTTGTGGGAGGAAATTAAGAAAGAGACTTCTTAATATTCAGTAACTATCACGTCTTATTTTATTAAATACAGATATTCATAAAAAAAGTTTTTGATGTCATGGATTGACAGATACATAATCATTTCCCTTGATCGCTAACACATTTTTGTGAAGTATGGATGTGAGCTTTGTAAAGTTTCACTGTTGCGCACTAAAACTTTATAGAATTTTTATCAATTGATCTTACATCAAAAACGTTCTGTCCGATTATAGAGTCGTACATTTAGCACAACCCTGAAGTTTAAATATTCATAACGTATTATATTATTATTTTATTCTGGTCAAATACACTTTTTATTGTCATACCTTGAGAACATTTAAAGGCAACACTGAAGGGAGGAAATAGTATTTTATTTCCGTCCTTCTCGGGATCAGTGTTCGTGCATAAGGTAGTGAGTGTATAAAGTTGCATATCCGTCCCAAGACGGGGACAGCCAGCTCAACTCACTGACTTTAATGCTGTGCTTCTTATAAGTTACTGGTAGCATATAGAAGGATGTAGCACAAGGCTGTACTGATGGAATTAATAATAGAATGAAGGTTAGCCGAACAAATTGCCTCTTGTCAGAATTATTCTCCCTATCGTCTCCTACTTCTGTCAAGCGAATTCTATAACGAAATCTACTAAGCTTGTTTATGAAGGGGTTTAGATGACATTTTGTAGAAAAGTAAAGTTATACACATTAGAAGAACCATAGTAATTATGATGCTTTATTTTTACCTCTTAACAATCTTTGTTTACGTAACACGGGAAAACATGTTACTCAAGAGGAAAACATTTTCCCCATTATGTTATCTAGTAAAAACAACGTATTTCTTAGTTCAACTAGTAATTTATTAACCAGTATTCAAAACATAGAAAATCATTGAACATTACTATAACTTAGTTGTTTACAATGATAGATTACTTCGTTAATAGTATTCAAAACTGGGTGCAGTGGTTTAAAGCGCTAGATTACGCTGATCTGCAAAGTGGAAGGTCCTAATTTTTATTTCCGGCTAAGATCTGGAAAATTATAATACTTTTAACCTTTTCAGCACCGAAACAATATTTAAAAGTTTGATCTAACGTGCCACTTAATTTTAATTAGGGGGTACAAAAAGTGCCAGCCCTTATTTCGGAAACTTGCTGGCGTAAGCCTGCCATTGCCGAGCAAATTTCAACGTTACAGAAAAATAAAATGTTTGTTAAAAATTAATTTTCATTGTGTTCATAAAAAAAAATCGTTCTTACACTAAATATATTCAAAATAGTTTTTTTTAGTTTTTCTTATATGATAAAGTTTTAGGGATGTTTAATGAAAAACTCTTTATAAAACTTCATCTTTATATCTCTATAGCACTAAAACTCTGTTACATGTAACAATTTTAATTTCAATGTCAAGGTCCAATGTACATTTCTCCATCTTTTACATTTATGACTTCATTTTTTTAAATTCTATTGCGCACCTTATTGTTTTTTGTTTAAATCAGAAAAGAGTGATACTAAATATTAGTAGGTTTATTAATTTAACAGATTTGGTTATAAATTTTACAGCTCTAATTAATTGCTGTAATAAAAATATGCATAAAAGGATTAATTTTATATAGGTAAACCTGAAATTAAAAATTATTTTGTTAGGTAAATAATGCCCATTAAACGAAATATAAATATGTTCGATGAAAATTATTAGTTTTTAACGTTGGCTATAAAAAAATTGTAAACTGCATTAAAACTTCATGTTTTATTACGACTGAGTGATAAAAATATCTTATTAGTAATAACTTAGTACAAATTCCACAATCCGATACGGCAAAATATCTTGGCCTCCACCTGGACAGACGTCTAACATGGAGGACTCACATATGGAACAAACGAAAACAGTTAAATCTTAAATACCAACAGCTGTATTGGATGCTTAATGGAAAATCCAAATTATCGGTACAAAACAAATTGTTAATTTATAAAACTGTACTTAAACCTGTGTGGACATATGGGATACAACTCTGGGGCACAGCAAGTCACAGTAACATTGAAATAATTCAACGGTTTCAGTCAAAAATACTTCGAAACATCATGGACTCACCTTGGTACATATCCAACACTATATTGCACAGAGAC
Source organism: Catonia carolina (assembly GCA_035578175.1). Classification (NCBI taxonomy): domain Eukaryota; kingdom Metazoa; phylum Arthropoda; class Insecta; order Hemiptera; family Achilidae; genus Catonia; species Catonia carolina. The sequence goes on along the minus strand of JAQMRL010000001.1, from coordinate 69,403,746 downwards.
ACGAACACTCCCACGGTACACGAAGCTATACAGAAATTTTGCACCAGTTACCAAACAAGACTTGAAAATCATCAGAATCCAGAAGCCATCAATCTCCTAGACAACAGTGGAACACACAGAAGACTATGCAGACTACACCCTACAGATTTATTTTAATATGTGATTGTGTAATTCATTTTACATTCCTGGCAAGATCAATTCAACAAAAGGGGAAATTTTATAGAGTAATACCAAAGGGTATTACTTACTCAAGATTTATACTTACAACACATCTACTCATTGTTCTATGAGAGCAGATCGTAGATTTACAGTTATTCAAAAAAAAAAAAAGTAATAACTTATTTATTAAAAGATTTGAATGATATGATGGTTAATCTATAATAGTGGTTTTTATAGTTTTAAGTATTACCATAATCTTATTGGCTTAAAGTATTGCACTACTGATACTTAAATTGCCCAAAATATATTATTTACGGTGCTAGAAAATGTAAAAATAAACTGAGTATAATAGGTTATCTTCTAATGAAATAAGTATGAAAGGAAATGGTTCCTTCTATTCTTGTAGACTATCTCCAATGTTTTTATTATTGTATAATTTGTAACATAACAATCTATTTTACACAGTAAATAATAAGTAACTACTTTAACAAAATGAGACGGTAATGAAAGTTACGAGGCCATTAGCAGGTAATTGATCGTTAAGAAATTATTATGAACGAAAATAACAAATAAGTTAACAAATTAACGATGTGTAAAGAAGTATATCATGTAAATAAAAGAAATTGGATACGCCAAATTTAACAACTTTTTTATAATATATATTTCGAAATATTAATTTCTATTACAAGTACATTAATTTTGTTGACTAAATTGAAATGATTAACGCTGAGTATTTTGTCTTTTCAGTCAAATAGATTCAGAAAAGTGCTGCCCAATAGGTTAAATATTATGGTTTAATGTGTGCATATCTAAGAAATTACTAACGTATACTAATGTATAATTTACAAAATAAATGTCACAATATTTATATTGTAACTCACCTACCACTTCTTAACCTAGAGAAAATTAAAGAGTCTTAAACTAATTGTAAATTTCGTACATTGTAACTTAAAATTAAGTTAGTACTAAAAGAGCTTTAGACAACAAACAATTCGGTTAAGAGTAAAGTAAATTCAGAGAACTTTTAACAAAACTTTTCTTATAATACAGTGAAAGTTTAAAAATAAATTTACCAAGGTATTAAACAATTTTACAAATTTAAGGATTTTTTTTGGAAAAGATGTACGTTTTAAAATTGTTTCTTAATCGCTTCCTGTCCTTGAAAAATATGTTCGAATAACAATTGTTGATTATATAAACTAGAATGAAGTAAAGAAACCTATTTAGGAAATAAAAATGAAAACAGTAATTCAGCAAGAAATTTGTAGCCTCCTGACCACTCCTGTATGTCAGCTTATGGAAAGTAGCTTCAATATGTTTTTTTGAACATTTTTTACTGAATGGAACTATTGATGCTTTCAACACGGTGTGGTTTTTTGAGATTTGCATAAAATCATAGCCACTCAAACGAAGAAGAATTATCGCTAACATTCAATTTGATAATGAACAATGAAAATAAAGTACCTGATCACTGGTCCAATAGTTTCTTTTAATTCCGTCTACAGTGTTGGTAACGGTACTAGGAAACGTTTGAAGTGTATTGAACTGTCAACTGATGAAACCAAAACGACTAGATAATACTGAATAAAACATTTATAGAACAACAAACAGTGTGTTGTTCATATACATTTCTACTGCTACTGATGTATTTTTGTCCCTTGGTCATTATGCGAACTGTTACGAGACAAATTTATTTGATAATAATGATAATTACGTAGTCTAGAAGAAATGTAAATAATATCTGAAATAGTAATTTACAACCATTTGCATTCATATCAGAGAATTAATCAAATTAAATAACGCTAAATTACTTCGTTAATGACTATTTTATGGGTCAATATCTTTGCATTTTGTAAAGAGGTTTTCAATTCTTATACCAGCTAAATAGTAATGATTACTCGTTGATAACTTCAAGATTTTTGACAGTTTATAGTTAGATCACAATATTAAGTTCGTGAGTGTTAATAATATTAAGTTTGTATTTAAATATTAATATATTGTATAAGTTAGTTGATTTTACAGAAATTACTAAATATTAAAATAAGCAGACGCGTTATATTTTACCTAAGACTATCACTCTTTCCACGGCTCGGAATATTGAGATCGATGCAAATAATATATAATTTATAAATTTAAGTATAATCTACGTTGAAGTAGTTATTTAGTTCTAAATTTTAAAATTATTTCGTCTTTAGCGTTAAAATGTACTTTAAGTTGTAATATGAAATTGACGGTTTCGAATTTTAAACAAATAGGAGCTCGAAACAAAGATCTTAAACAGAAATTCATTTATTTAAATTACTTTCTCTTGCCTATATGAATACAAAATAGAAAGGAAAGTATTGTATTCATGTAGATTTTTTGAAATCGAGTTTTCACCAAATCTACACGTTTTTAGACCCCCTGAAACCAAATCATGTTCTAGCGATTGGTGCGTGTGTGTGTGTATGTGTGTGTGTGTGTGCGCGCGCGCGCGCGTGTGTGAGTGTGTGTGTGTGTGTGTGCGCGCGTATATATATATATATATATGTGTGTGTTTGTATGTGTGTGTGTGTGTGTGTTTGTGTGTGTGTGTGTGTGTGTGTGTGCGAACAGAATATCTCAAGAACGGAACATTGTGCACGAACTTGAAACTTAAGTTAGATACTACTACCGGATCCACACGAACATTTTCATCAAAATCGGTTAACCGGAAGTAGTAGTTTATTCGTGTCATTTTTCACTTTTTTACGATTTTCTCAAAAACGGCCCCTACGATTTTTTTATAAATCGCCTTATTTACTACACTTTTTATGCTCTTAGAGATAGGGTAGGCGCCATGTCTGCTGAAATTCTTGGGAAGGCTGCTTTTACGTCAAAAAATTGTTTTTTTAAGATTGCAACTTTAATATGCATTTTAGCGCAAAAATGTAGCTATATAATGAAAGTTGTAGAAAATTTAAAATCCTACAACTTTTATTTCAAACATTTTTTGTATAACGCATAGTTTAGCGGTAATTAGCGGTTTTCTGTTTTTTCTCACGAAAACGTGTAAAAATCGATTTTTTAAAGATTTCAGCTTAATGTATTTTACGACGAAAGTGTATATAATCAAATTTATAGAAAATTAAGAGATCTACAACTTTTATTTTGAGCATTTTTCTCTGCAGAGCCTAGTTTACCGTGAAAGAGTGATTTTCCATGAGTGATTTTCCATATTTTTAAGCCGAACTGAGGTTGATTTTCATTTTGCGTCTTTCACTCATGATTAAAATTAACTTAGATTACGTTTGTTGAGGTTAGTTTTTTTATTACTAATGTTAGGTTATATCGTTAATTATTTGCATCGGCAAGAGAAAGTTACGTGATTGTTTCACACCAAATTTTTTTATCTTATTTGAGTCATTTTGCAACTGTACAAGAGATTAGCAAAAATGATCAGAATGTACCCACATTAATTAAAAAAACGGTTGTTAATGGCTTAGAGGATGACAACCCCCAGTAATATTGCTCCATATTATTAAAACTTTAAATTAAATTTGTAGATACTACTAGTGTTAAGTTAAAGTGTTTTCAGTCCATCGGCATTTCAGTGGTGTTAGTGTGATTTGGTGTTAGTGGTGATAGATCGAGAAAATTTTTGTTTATATTTAAGGGACTATAATAATTTTTAGAAGTCTGTCCCTGAACCTACGGTGCAATTTTAGAAATGTGTTGTTGACTTAACAAACGAGTAAAGTATTTATTGGATACGTAATTTGGTGAATTAATAATGAGCCGCCGGAAGTTACTCTAGATTACTTCTCTTCTTCTGTTGGTGCCTATCCTCTGTGGTGTTGGCAATCATATTAGTCCACATGACTTTATTTACAGCTGCTCTGAATAATTGTACGCTCGTCATTCCTGTCCATTGCCTGATGTTCTTCAGCCACGACGTCCGCCGACGGCCTTGAGATCGACTACCTTCAATCTTGCCTTGCAATATAAGTTGAATTAGCTGATATTTTCTGTTTCTCAACACATGCCCTAAATAAGCCATCTTCCTGACTTTTATGTTTGGCAGGATTTCCATGGCTTTTTGCATACGTTGCAAGACGGTGTTGTTTGTGACATGGTAGGTGTACGATATCCTGAACATTCGGCGGTAGCACCACAATTCGAAGGCCTCGAGTCGTCTAGATGTTGCATCGGTTAGGGTCCAAGCTTCCACTCCGTACAGAAGAGTCGAAAACACATAGCATCTCAGAAATCGTGATCTTATACCAATGTTAAGGTGCATATTACACAAAATTTTCCGGAGACGATTGAATACTGCTCTTGCCTTCTCTACGCGGCACCTAATTTCCTGTGAGTGGTCCCATTCCTTGTTTAAATTACATCCTAGATAGGCAACTTTGTGTACTATTTCAAGCGTCTCATCATTTGATGTAAATCGATGCTGTATTCCATCATTTTTGCTTACTATTAGTATTTTGGTTTTCTTGCTGTTTAACTTCATGCCGTATCGTCGACAGGTTTCCTCTACACGATTTATTAATGCTTGCAACCCCTCTGCACTATCCGCTATCAAAACCGTATCATCCGCATACCGTAAATTGTTGATGGTTTGACCATTAATTTGTATGCCTTCTTCCATTTCGTCAATAGCTTCTCTGAACAGCATTTCCGAATACATATTGAACAAGGTCGGCGACAAAATGCACCCCTGACGAACTCCTCTTTTCACACTAAATTCGTGAGAGGTTTCATTGCCTACACGTAAGACTGCTTTCTGTTGTAAGTACAAATTTCTAATTAGGCGTAAGTCTTTATCATCTATTCCTGTATCCCTCAATATTTGGAGCAATTTGTGATACTGCACCTTGTCAAACGCCTTCTCGAAATCTATGAAACATGCGTATACATTGCAGTTCACATCTCTAGCTCTTTGTATTAAAACTTGGATGGAAAAAAGAGCCTCTCGTGTTCCGAACCCATTTCTAAATCCAAACTGAACATTACTAATGTTTTCTTCTAGTTTCATATATATTCGAGAATGTATAATATTAAGCAGAATTTTAAGTGCATGGCTCATTAAGCTAATGATTCTGTGGTCTAAACATCTAGTGGCGTTTGCCTTCTTAGGAAGAGGCACAAAGGTAGAGAGTAACCAATCTTCCGGAAGCTCTCCAGTTTCATAAATTTTGTTCAAGAGCATTGTGACGACTTTCAGTTGTTTATTTCCAATTAGTTTTAATATTTCACCATGTATGTTGTCCGGGCCAGGTGACTTATTATTTTTTAGCCTTGTTATCGCGTGTCTTACTTCGTCAAAACTTATGCCTGGTCCTGAAAACCCACTCACTTCTGGTACACTCTGCTGTTCTCCCTCAAATAATTCCTCCATATATTCCCTCCATCTCTCCAGAATTCTTCCATTATCATAGAGCAGATTGTTGTGCTTATCCAATATTGAGTCACTGTTTCTTATACTTTTTCCTCCAGTTACTGCCTTTATTTTCTTGTGTAGATTGAAAGCGTCATGTTTTTTTCCAAAATTTCAATTTCTATACATTCATTTCGCAGCCACAACTCCTTTGCTTCTTTGATCATTTTATTAATTCTTCTATTTATTTCCCTATATACAGCTTCATTTTTATTCCTATGCCTCCTCCGTTCCTCCATCATCTCTAGTATCTCCTCCGTCATCCATGGCTGTTTCTTGACTCTTTTTCTAGTTTTTAGCTTTCTTTCCACTACAGAGTTACATGCATCTTTAATTTCGTTCCATATCTCTTCTATATTTATATTTTGCTGACTACTAGTACTTGCCATATTTCTTATTGTATTATTTAGTTCGTCCCTGATATCTTCTCTTATGGTATTATCCTTCAATTCCTGCATATTCGCTCTATTCTGAGGTTTCCCTTTAAAAACTTTTTTTAGGTGTAATTTTATCCGTGCCAGTAGTAGATTGTGATCCGAAGGAACGTCTGCCCCAGGGTATGTCTTTGCCGATTTTACAGAATTCTGGAATCTTTTATTTATAATAATATAGTCAATTTGGTTTCTGATAATTTTCTCGGGACAGTCAGCCGGAGACTTCCAAGTATATAATCTTCGAGGTGATAATTGGAAAAATGTGTTCATTATTACACTGTCCACTTCTTGACAGAACTGAATAAGACGGTCTCCTCTATCATTACGAGTTCCCAGCCCAAATTGACCCACCGTGTTATTGACCGCTCCTTTGCCCACTTTAGCGTTAAAGTCTCCCATCAGAAGATTAACTTCCTCCTTTTTTGTATGTTTTAAGGCTGTTTTTAGTTGTTCATAGAAGACTTCCACTTCCTGATCTGAGCTTTCTGAAGTTGGAGCATACATTTGTATGATGTTCATATTGTAGGGTTTGGCCTTAATTTTCAGTAGTGCCACTCTATCTGAGATGCTAATGAAATGCTAATGGAATGGGGTGTATGGGTTGTATGGAGGGATAGCACCTTTCCTACACTGGGCGACCACATCAGGCTAACTGATGGCTCAGTGAGACTGGTTCCCACATACAATCAGCTCTCACTTTTGGCTCCAAGAAGGCACACAGCCGGCCACACCCCGGTAAACCATGTTGGTCCATGGGCTAGACAAAGTGAGGGTCTCTAGTGGTACCAAAATCACTAGTAAGGTAGCGTCTGTACTCCATGTTAGAAGCGGCTACGAAAGGCGTCTGTACTCTATGTTAGGGGCGGCCTATCTAAAACCTACGGGTGGACATGACTCGAAGCTGCAGTGAAAGCAACATGTCTAAGGAGAAAACCTGATCAAAATCCTGCAAGTTCAGATGCAGTGAGGTGGCGGCCGAGTGATTGCCGGGATAAGCAATACACCCACTTATTAGCCAAAGGCTTTGGGCGGATGAGAGGGTAAGTGGTAGGGGCACTCTCTTGTCCTAGGGTTAAGAAATTGACCCCAAAGGCGGATGAACCAAAGTTTTGGTGAACGGCATAAGAATGTAGAAGGCTGAGGACAACCACTACATTAAAGATTCTATTGAATAGTCCTAGTAAAAAATTATATTATGTCTATGGTAATGCTCAAAACTAAATATAATTCCGGAGTAAGTTCCCCAGTCAGTTCTCCGGGGGGAACAGTTATGAGCACGCATCGACTAAAACTCAAGCAAGTGCAAAAAATTGGTACGTGGAATGTACGTAGTCTATTCCAGGCTGGTAAGATTAACAACGTAATTAAGGAAATGCAAAGACTCAACATTAGTATTCTTGGTTGCAGCGAAGTTAGATGGCCAAACTCGGGGCAGTGTGAAATAAACGACTATACAGTATATTTCTGCGGAGATACAACCAATAGAAATAAAAACGGAGTTGCTATAATAGTGAATAAAGAAGTTAAAAGATACGTACTTAGTTTCATTAGCATCTAGATTACTGCATTGAAGTAAAAAAAGTTCTCGATTATAATAAATGAACAAAAAAATATCAAATATTATTTTATACTTTCTGTGATCTTTAATTTCAAAAATGAAATGAGTGTTTATAACAATTTATTTTTAACTTTCCGCTCGTCAACAATAATGTAGTGAAACAATATGAAAATCTTTTATTTTAAGTATTTATTTAGGTGCATCAATAGGTTGGTCATTAGCGCTATTGTGTGGTACGAAACTGGAACGATGTTTTTAACTTGTATTAAATTCCAGACCCTAGCCGGGCATTGAACGCGGGACCTTCCACTCTGTAGGCTATCACACTAACGACTATGTCACGGAGGCGGCCAATTTTTAATTTAATTCATAAAAAAGAAACACTTGTATGAAATACGTAAAGAACGTTAAAATATTTGCGGTCTTAAAAGTACTACTTATAATCAGTATTTACTGATATCTAAAGGTCGAATTGTTACCAAAGAATATTTATTTTATAGTCACTTACCTTACCTAATAATAAAGTAGTACGTAAAAAGCTTCACATTCACACATCCGATTAGTTCGAACGGTCTATTGGTTCACTAAAACATATTTTAAATTCAACACAACACAAAATAGTGACTAATTGTGCGTTTATTTTTAGCTTCATTTAAAACAAATTACGGATTTTCCCCTGCTATTTACCGTGTATGTATTGTACTATTTAAGTTTTGTTTTAAATAAAAACACAAACGAAACAAGATATTTATTTATAGCATTGTTATTTCAACCATAACAGCGTAGTAAATTGAAGCAGTCTGTTTAATATAAGCAATTTTCTAATGTGCCAGTTGAAGGAACATCTTCGTATAACCTACTGTGCTGTCATTATAATGTTAGCAATAGGAAGTTGAAACCCAAAACCCGTCCTTGAACGGAAGTTAAAAAAAATAATATGATAACAAATAACTGTTATAAGGTACAACTCTAAAGTAAATCGAGAAATAATATTCAAATTGACAAAATTTTAGGTCATTTTAAAGAACCTCAATTCATAAAAAAATAACTTCTCTTCAGTAAATTTGTCAAAGTGATCGTTGATAAATAAATTAGGTTCTAAATAAGTTAGGATTTTCTAAATCCGTTACAAAAAATTCCATTTTATTGAAACTCTATGAATCTGATAGATGAATGTATTAATAAAATTTATTCACAAATTCGTAAGGAAGAAATAAACTCTACAAGTTACCACTAAGAGTCATCTCTATTGGAAAAAATAAAATTTTTAACAAACAAAATATTCAAAAATGTTATTTGGAACGGGAAATATATAAAAATTTTATGGAAATAACAAGTTCCAAAATTTTTGTCTTTAATCTTATATCTACTCCCCATTGTACGACCTCTAAATTTAACCAAAAATTGAGATTTGATGAGATTTGAAGATTCTGAAAAAGTAAAAGCAGGCAGTAGATAAAGTTAAAGCTGCTAACGTAAAATATCTGTACTCTATAATTTTCAAAGTCATCTTAAATTTAAAAACTGTCGTATTGATAAATTTTTAGATTTGTTCGTTTGGTTGTTTGTGAAACTTATCGAGTAGTAGTGTATACATATTTTTAGTTATTTCCTTACAAGAGGCATATTTACATAACGCTTTAATAAAATTCAATAAGTACAACGTTCACAAATTGTCAGATTTAACCAAACATTTAATAGAATTATGTACAATGCACATAAGTTGTCAAAAATTCTATAGTAAAAAGACCAAGTACAATATGGGATGAATAAAGTAAAACGTTGATGTCTAATAAATACTAATAAATTCTAAAAGTTAACAGTTTTTTCAATTTCATTTTACACTTAGAACTACTTGGATATACAATAGCAATACATAACCTACTAAGTTGAATATCTAGCAGACAAAAATAACGCGATAATTTTTGAAAACAAAAGTTAAGTGTTCATTAACATTTACATCACTTTCAATTAAGGTTATTTTTTTTATTATTTATTATAGGGTGTTTTTATAGAGGTATAGAACTTTAAGTTAGCAGTACTGATTTCCATGGCGGCCATTTTGAAAACTTTTTCGTAATTTATGTTCAGTTTGGTTTGCCATTTTATAATGAATAGACTGACGCCTGAACAACGCTTGCAAATTGTGCAGATTTATTTTGATAATCATGGTTCAGTTCGTGAAACTTATCGCTGTTGATCCCGATTTTCACATGAAAATTTTGTTCAGTGATGAAGCCCATTTTTGGTTGAATGGCTACGTGACTAAACAAAACTGCCGCATTTGGAGTGAAGGTAATTCTCGATATATTGCTGAGAAGCCTTTACTTCCAGAAAAGTGACTGTTTCGTGTGCTTTATGGGCTGGTGGAGTCATTGGTCCTTACGTCTTCAAAAATGATGCCGGGCAGAATGTTACAGTCAATGGTGACCGCTACAGGGCCATAACTTCATGATCAATGACTTTTTTGTTCCTGAATTGAATCGCCTTAATGTTGGAGAGTTGTGGTTTCAACAAGATGGTGCAACATGTCGCACAGCGCGTGCCATAATCGATTTACTGAAGGAAACGTTTGGTGAACGCATAATTTCACGTTCTGGACCTGTAAATTGGCCTCCAAGTTTGTGCAATCTAACACCGCTGGACTATTTTCTGTGGGGGTATGTGAAGTCGCTAGTCTATGCCAATAAGCCACAGACAATTGACGACTTGGAAGGCAACATTTGCCGCGTTGTTACCAATATACGGCCCCAAATGCTGCAAAAAGTGTTCACAAATTGGACGTCTCGATTGGGCCACGTCCGAGCCAGCCGCGGCGGCCACATGCCGGAAATTATTTTTAAATAAAAATGGTAAATAATATTATCTTTAAAATAAAACCAATTCCACGTCAATTGCTCAATTATTCTGTGTTTTATTTCATTTTAAAGTTCTATACCTTAAAAAAAACACCCGTTACTATTATTTTGTTCTCTATTTTAGCAAATCAAGACTCCATAATCTTTTTAGTATTCTTATTAGAGGTGTCTGTCTTCGTCGTAGGTCTTGTTCTAGAGAACTCGAATTTGAGTTTTGCCAGTTATGAAATTTTGAATACGTGGATTCAGGAACTTCATTTACAAAGGGTATGCTAAACCGCTGCAAAGCGTTAAATTTTGAACGTAGAAAGGAGTATTTGTTCTCAATCATGAAGATTGGAAAGCCTGAATTTTAGAAAGATTATATATTTTTATATATTGGCTGTCAGAACACTATATGCAACTGGAAGATCATGGGTATACCCAATCTATAATAGTGATGAGATTGTTGCTCCTCGTGGAATCCCAGCTTTAATCGGTTATAATTATGAAAATTCTTAAACCAGTCAACAACAATCGAACTCTCTCCAAGTTAACAGTTTAAAAAAGTGTAGGTTAAAAGGTGTAGGTTAAAAAAGTGTAGGGTAAGTAGGATCCTGTAAATAACTGTCAACAGGAACCGTAAACATCGAGATAGATTTACGTGTATATAAACCTTAACAAAATATACAAAAATATTACTTGGAATGAGTCATTCCACATGAAGCTTCTTGCTATGATCCCATACTAATATAAAATTATAAAATCTAAACGTTGTACAAGTGTACAGCACTAGATAAAACACTCGTTTTATAATGTCAGTAGGGTGTTTTGCGAATAATCGCAACGATGTAAATCGTGCGATGCACATCGTTATGTACAATATGTACATCGTGCGATAAATTTCGAATATTCGAAGTAAAGATAAAATTATTATCTTATTTCCACCGCTATGTGAAACGTTAATCATCTACTGTCAAATTGAGTTTATGTTAATTGTTAAAATATCTAGAAAATATTGACGATAGGATTAATAGCAGTTGAAAAACTTATAAAAATTTAAGCTTCTAAATCAAGTAAGGTAAATTTTTTGATTAATTAGATTTAATAATTTAGATATGAATAAAATTTTTTCCAAAGAGTGTTTGGAGACTTGACAAAACCGCCAATTCAGTACTTTAAAGAAAAGTATTTCTTGGCTTAAGAATCTGATAGACTGATTCAACTTACCGTCTGTTCAGTTATTCCGAAGAGCAGCATCCTACCTTATGATCGCCAATACTCTTCTCCGAAGAGTTTACGCTTAAAGAAGAACAACTAATTTAAAACATCACTCCCTGACGTGCATTTAATTAAAAAAAAACCAACAAAACAATATTGTCAAGATTAAGTATTATGGAAGATAAAGTGTGCGTCACGAGAATAAACTACATTCTAAAAATTCATTAATTAGCCTATTATGTTAAAATGTAATGACTATTTAGATGTTGGTATGATTATATTATTATTCAAGTCATAAATACTAGTGTCTAATTACTTTGCACGGAAGTAATTAGAGCAACCACTACTCATTACTTTGTCAAATTACTATTAAGTTTATATACTTTGTATATCATGTCACCCTCTTAACTAAGTTATAATTGCTTGTAACGTGTATTAAATAAACTAATTATTCTTTTTCCTGGTTATTCTCGGTCTCATTTCACATTTAGGCCCACACTTTACAGACACAAATGCTGATTTTCAAAATTACAGATTTTTTAGAAGGTTGTACCGTTGTAAAGTACAATGATACTAAGCTAAAACCCATTAAATAATGTAAAGGAAAACCCCCATTGTTAGAATTAGTTACATTGGAAGAGTAATTAGAGAATAAGTTGCAAATATAGCCAACTGTCAATCATCTGATGCGGGGTAGCATTCACTAGGCGAGTGTATTTCCTCCTCTGTGTTTTTGGGCCTGTCTTTAACCTGCCAACTTACAGCCAATCATTGGGATGGTTCTCCTTCCCGTTGGCTCTCCACGTTGGTTGAACGGTTGGTGGGAGAGGAAGGTTTGTTAACCAGAGGTTTCCTGGTTCGGATCCAGGAAATTAAAATCAATTCCTTGGGACTTAAGAAAGGAATAATAGTTTAAGAAGGAAGAGGTATTTGAAGAACCAGGAGAACGAGGAGTGACTAGGAGAACAAGGAGAAGAAGAAGAGAGGGGAAACATATTTAGTAGAGGTAAATTAAATTCGAATTTTTATTAAGGGTTTTTTAAGTTTTTTTTTACGTCACGGCAGAAAAAGGTTGGTTATATTTTTAAATATGTTAGGGTAATGGTCGAAAATTAATTGTTTACTTTTCCTACGTATCACTTGCAGAATACGCATGCCAATATTCTAATTTTCATAACTATAATAACAATATTCATTTTCAAAACTAACTAATTATAAAATAATAAAAATAATATGTGTAGCTTTAGGGAAATCATTCCGTTAAAAATATGCAAAATTAAATGTGGATTAAATCCGCCAAATTTCAGCTCTCTAGGTAAACAAGTAGTTAAAGAAATAGTGATGAGAGAGTCAATTAGTCAGCAAGGGTTTTTGCATTTTCAAGAATATAGGTTCACAGATTGTACACGAACGTATTTAACATTAGGTATTATAACAATTAGTAATTTACAGAAATCTGATAAGCACTCTGCTACTTTTTGCGGTAATCTGAATTTTCGGTCTTCTGTCATCTGATTAAAATTTATCTTAAAATAAACATTTCGGTTGTATTGTCTGATACCTTCTCTACTTTACTGTAAAGTTTTGTAATTAACTTAATTTGTGTCTAATTGACAATGAAAATTGTTAATACAAAGGTTTGATATAAAAACTAAAGAAATTATAAAAAATCGAAATAATTGAAAATCCAATGTAAAGAACAGAAAAATCAAACCTTTGAAAATATATTATATATTTGGTATTTTCAAAATATTTCCTCGAAAGATAAGAGAGATCAATTGGCGTAGTGGTTAATGTGTTAGACTTTAAGGGCAGAAGGTTTGATTTCCAGCTATGATCTGAAAATTTCAACTTTTAAACGCCATAATAACCGTTCCATAATCCACTATAGTCTCCAATAATTAACCTGTTGAAGCCACTTTTAATAAATTATAAAAATATTTTAATGATTAGGCTAAGCTAATATAATTTATTGATCTCTAATACAGGTATCTTATACTAATTTACTTACTCTTTGTCTGGAACCTAGTCAGGATTATGGTTTGGGGGGTTGAGTCTCGAGATTTGGAGGAAGGGCCTGAGCCTGAAGAATCGAATCAAAGAACCCCGGCATAATAGTTTGGCATGAAATTTGACCTTCCGTTCAAAGGGCTGAAGCCCCCAGTCCCCCCTGGCTACGTGACCTGTTCTTAGTTTTTCAATACTAAACACAACAATTTAAAAATTATAATTTTGAATAGAAAATTGTATAAAAAAAATTTGACTCAGACTTAAAAAGTAATGTTAGTAAATATTGAAGATGAAAATATGTTAGTAGCCTAGTAATAATTACGTCATCACTTATAAACTCTTCTTCAATGCCAATAGTCCGAATTACCTATTTGTTTTTGTAGTGGTTTTTAATTTTTTGTATGTAAATTTTTTATTTTATGTTTTTATTATTATTGCTCAGTACAATTTAACGTGCAAAAATTGAAAAGTGAAGTGATTACTACTTATTTAAAAAATAACTTGCAAAGTGTTTCGAAATCAAACAAATCAATTAATGTTGTTTTCATAATTTACTTGACCTTTTCGTGTTATTAACACCATTAAATTTTTGCAATACGTAATATAATTAAATGATATTTAATATTTAAGACCTTAGACAAGTAATTTATGGTGACCGCAATTTTTTTTTTTAATTTGTTGTCTATTCTTAATTTTTTAACTGACATTGTGCATTTCCTACGATTTCATTCACGTGTTTTTCTTCAACTGACAAGAGAGACAAATTTATTAATAATGTTACATGTCACAAATTTGTCTGTTGTTTGTTTTATGCCATAATTAATACAAAGTACTTTTTTTCTTATTAGGTTAAGCTGTTACGTCTAAGTAAGTAAAAGTAAGTCCTATTACGCATTCGTTATTTATGAGTGGGATTAAAATATATACATTCAAAATGCTTTTATTTTAATATCACAATACATATTTACTCTATTTAGTATTTAAATTCCTTTTTAAAGTTTATAAAATTGACACTTAACAATTTTTATTAATTAACTTCAACAAACCAAAAATGTTATTACGGATTAACACTGCTTTATTAGTGACAACTTAAAGTTACCCTAAAATGCTGTTACGCTAGTAGAGGAAGAAAAATAAAACAATTTAGCAAGTTTATTAAAAAATGTTATTTAATATAATTTTTCTATTAAAGTAGCCTTCTAACAAAATTAATTTGCGACTCCATAAAGACTGACTTCAAACAATCCTTTAACAACTTTGAAAAACCACGGTTATTGAACTAAAAAATTCTGAAATGATAGTTTGTGAGGCTCTTAACGGAGGTGGAGTGTTAAATTAATTACATCTGCTGATTTCAGGGCTACAAAAAATAGTTCTGTTTCTTGTCACATAGTCAGCCATACACACATAGTCACATAGTCATTATATGACTGAACTATTTAAGAACAGAAGAGGTAGAGGAGTAAAAGACAATAATCAGAGATATTTTTTCGGAGAGTAATGAATTTTTCTATACAGCCAGACCCTGTGGTGAATGAAGTGAAGGTGTCATTTGCAGGGTCGAAAGTAGGTGCTTTTCGGAGGGTCTGGCATGCTGATAAGCATACTTTTTTTACTCAGTGAGTTAAGCAATAGTAAACCAAATCACTCCTTGTTTTTACTTAGTAAAACCTATAGAGGTTCAAACCAGCCTATCGGCTGTTCATCCAACAACGAGTTTGGAAGTAACATCTACTCAGGTAAAGATTCTTTTTGATGAACTAATACTATAACTAAAATATCTGCAGAATTGACTATTAAAAACCGCCGATTTTTAGTTATAAGAAAGCGTTTGTGATTTATTTTTAAATAAATATTCTGATACCTACCACAACATAATCTTACCAATGATGAAATTTATACATTAGTTTCAAGGTATAATGATATTACCTGGTGGTATAGGCTAATATTGAAGTGACAAGAAATGCTTGGGTTAAAATAATATAATTATTCAAGTAGGATACAGTTTTTTTTAATAGAAGAATGTAACATCAATCTTCACAAAAGAAAAGAGAGAATTTGAGAGCGATTATATGAAGGATACGAATTTTGCCTACTCCTTTTGGGCGATGATGCCTACATAAGCCTAGGCATGTGCGTAGGTGATGATATGTGGTGATATGAGGTGATCACGTGTTTTTAACTGAAAAATTGGTTACATATTTTATTTGGTCTAAGAAGTAACTTAAATTCCTATTATAAAATAAACACAAGAGATGCAAAATTGTTTTTAGATTTCTTTATTTTTCTTAATAACACCGTAACGATTTTTAATGGTTTTCTGAGTTAAATTAAAAACTCTGTCTAAGTAATTATTGAAATAACACAACTATTGAATAATATGTTATTTACATTTTATCTAACTACAAGTATTTATACATAATTTAGTTTTATAATATTGCAAATTTGCCAAGTACTTTTGCAGATTATACTTTTAGAAAAACAATAGGTTAAAAAATAATGTTTACTTTATTCTAATCATCAATGCAAATGAAGTAAGACGAAAAATATTACAATAAAAATTAATAATAACAACAGATATTAGGTTGCCACGAAAATACGTGTACCGATATTAGGTTCTTTATGTTATCTAGTTAGTCACACAAGTACGTAGATCGTTGAAGAACAGTCGGGTTCATTTTCTTTAATAAGTAACTTACTAACTGCCCATAACTGACAGGTGGAGTGTCAAATTATTTACACTCAATCTGTTCAGTGCAGGGCTAAAATAAATAGTTCTGTTTCTTATTATAAATGGTCAGCCAATTAAATGACTGAATCATTTAAGAACAGAAGAGGTAGAGGTGTAAAAGACACTAGTCAGAGTTATCTCCTCTGAAAGTAATGGATTTCATTATACAGCCAGACCCTGTGGTGAATGAAGTGAAGGTGTCATTTACAGAGTGGAAAATATATGCTTTTCAGAGGGCCCGGTATGCTGATAAGCGTACTTTTCCACTCAGTGAGGAAGGCAATGGTAAACCACCTCACTCCTCGTTTTACTTAGTAAAACCTCTATAGGTTCAAACCAGCCTTTTGGCTGATGACCTAAACAACAAGTAACTTACTGCAAACAATAGTAGACTAAATTGCATAATTATTGTTTTGTTTAATTAATAAATGTGCACAAATTTAATGTTTTTCTATTAAAATACTTAGAAAAATTAACGTTTTTAATATGTTTAAGTTAACTGAGCCATTAGCGACTGTGATGAGATTTTAAGTTATGGAAAAGTATGCTAAAAATTCTAGTAACTAACTATTTGAACCTTCAGTTAAGAAGTATACATAACAGTTTGAAGAATGGCGACGAAACACCAATTTATTTCATAATAATTTTTTTTATGTACAATAATTAAACAAATTCGTTATTATTTTCTCCTGAATATAATTATTTTTAATTCTCAACTAATTATTTACTCAAGACTGAAAAAAAATTAAGGTTGTCTTTTCCATTGACTGCAAAAAGGAGGAAGTTTTCAATCCGAGGCAATCATACAGTACACAGTAGGGCCCTACCTGATTGTTACTAGAGAAAACATCCGATTAAAATATTTTTAATACAAGAAAAAATTCAGGAAAAATTTGGAGTGAAACACTCACACAACTTTCTCTTGCCAATGCAAAAAATGAGCAATATAATCTAACATTAGAAATTAACAAAAAAACTAACCTCAAAAAACATAACCTTATTTTAATCATGAGTGAATGTTGCAAAATGAAAACCAACCTTAGTTTGGCAATAATACCGAAAATCACTCTTTCTTACTAAACTAGGCTCTGTAGAGAAAAATACTTTTAATAAAAGTTGTAGATCTTTTAATTTCCTATAAATTTGATTATATACACTTCTGTCGTAAAATGCATACTACTACCGAAATCTTAAAAAAAAAATGTTTTTACACATTTCATGAAAAAAAATCAGGAAATCGCTAATTAAGATACCGCTAAACTAAGCATTATACAAAAAGATGTTTGAAATAAAAGTTGTAGGATTTTTAATTCTCTACAACTTTTATTATGCATTTTTGCGCTAAAATGCATATTAAACCCGCAATCTTAAGAAAACATTTTTTTACGAGAAAGCAGTCTCCCCAAGAATTTCAGCAGACATGGCGCCTATACTATCATGTAGAACATAAAAAAATGTAGTAAATGAGGTGATTCTAAAAAAATCGTAGGAACCGTTTTTGAGAAAATCGCAAAAAAGTGAAAAATGACCCGAATAAACTTTTACTTCCGGTTGATCGATTTCGATGAAAATGTTCGTGTCGGGTTTTCTTGTGGTACCTAAGTTTCAAGTTCGTAAGATGTTTCGTTCTTGAGATATTATGTTCACACACACATGCGCGCGCGCACTCTCTTTCTCTCTCTCTCACACGCACACACACACCGACCGATAAAAACATGTTTTTTGGGTTCGGGGGTCTGAAAACGTGTATATCTGGTGAAAACTCGATTTCGAAAAATCGACATGAAAACAATACTTCCTTCCTATATATTCGCATAGGCAAGAGAAGTAAAAAAGCAACAACAAACCGTAGCTATAAAACCTATAAAACAATATCAATAGTTAAACAAACAGTCGGTATATTGGTATTTTCTTTGTTTAACCTATTTAATCTGATTAGTAAATTTTTGTTCATGGTAAAGCAAAGCCCAACATATTCAAGCACATTGTAGAGATGGTACTTAGACTTATAAACTTGTTTGGCTTGGTAGCAAGCTGTACAGCGACGACAAAATAACAAACTTAACACACGTGAAAGGTATCATATATCTTTAAAATGTAATAATCAAAGAAAACGAAAATATACGTAGGCCTACTGTACACTTTCCTCAATTATTCACTTAACTACTTTTTTGGTTCGTTCGTTGTTTAGCGCAACTTGCTTCTGTGTCCTAGTCCTAGTGTGTGCTTGGAGTCCCGGTTTCGATTCCTGGTCAGATCTGTCAATTTTTCATTATTTACTTTTATCTTTACTATCCCCTTGACCGTTTGTACTAACCTTAGTGTGCAAGACAGTCTGAAGCAAATCTTTGTAGACCTACTGGTAAAAGTATTGGAACTAAAAGTTAAGTTATAAAACCTGAGCATGCATCTACTGGAGTTGTAGTTTAAATAGAAATCTGAACACATAAATAAAAATAAAATCACCACAAACACTTGAACTGCATAAAAAAAACGAAAACCTACATTAACGCACCGGGTTGGTATGATGGTGAATTCGTCACCGCGTGTTGCTGATTTTTGAAGACGAAGGTTCCGTGGTTCAAATCCTAGTAGCCTAAAGGTAATTACTTTTATACGGATTTGAATACTTGACAGTGGTTACCGGTGTACTTTGATGGTTTGGGTTCAATTAACAATACTCTCTCAGGAATGGTCGGCCTGAGTCTGTAAAATACTACACCTCATTTACATGTCATAGGTCTGCATATCATCCTCATTTCTTTGAGTCATTGGGTTCTCGAACAGATTACATGGTACATACATTAGAGATAAAAAAACCTGATAATATTCAAGGGGTATTTCAAGCTAGTTTCTCGAAAGTACCTTGTTTTAATGACGCACTAGCATCACTTGCATACAATTCTGAGAATCTTACTGATACTACTTTCGAAGATGGTGTGAGTTTTTGTAAATAATCAGAGAAGAGAACACCAGGTTTTCTATAAAATACGAATATTTTATAATTCTAAGTAGCTAATACTAATACTAGTATTTTATGTAATACTATGCATTACATAGTAAGCAATCTGCTGATGATATTGTATTTTTCCCCAAGCATAGTTTTGTATTAAAGCAAATGTTATTATGAAATAAACCAAGTATTTTATTATTCCCCTTGAATAAATTCTAGTATATTGACTATAAAAATGTGTAAATATTTGTAGGTAGCAGAATGTAAACATCTTGGATGTATCTCAAAGGCAAGACCTTGTAAAAAAAATACGTGTAACTAATTGAAAAATATACCTGCAATAAATATTTTTTTAAATATTTAGTTTGCTATTTCTATAACATAGGCGGTATTATTTTGAATATTTTTAAGAAAAACAAAACAAATAACAATCAAGACAAATTTAATGAAGATTGTGTAAAAATTAAACATCTGATTTAGCTACTAGTTTTATTATTATATCGTAGTTTTAAAAAGACAAGCATAAATCGTTTAATGTTCCACTTTAAATTAATACAAAAATACAGTTTGTAATTGCTTAATAGTAAATAAAATAAACATTATTTTTCTATTACGTAAGAGTGTTTATATTATAGAAATCACTTCATTGTACAGACAAAGTTTGTTGCACTTACTGCTGAGATACAAAATAAAACTCCGATTCTTTTCGAAAACCAAACTTATAAGAAATTGTGTCAGAAGAGCATCCTAGAACGTTAACCGGCTAGTTGTACTATCCTTCATAATCACCATTTGTAACTCTACAGCTCTTTGTGAGCCTTGGCTCCTCCACAATCTTCTTTGTTAGTTGCTTGCATCTTCCATCACCACACACCCATCAAAATCAAATCATGAGGTGTTATCATCCACTTTTACGTAGAACGGCCCTTCCTTCTTCTTTTGTACAGTCTTTCCTTTCATATTGCTTTAACCGTCTTCATTGACTTCTATGTGCCTCAACAAGATCAATCTTTGAGCCTTTACGAATTGGATTATGTCTCTGCCTTTAACGAGAGTACTCAGGTATTTACTATTTCAAACTCTCCACTCTTCTCCGTTCCTTACCGCTCTAAAAATATACCTTACAATCTTACTTTCGAAACATCACGTCATAAAAAAATAAATGACAAAATATATTGCCGTCTGTTTCTGACAGTGACCACGTGTGTCAGCCAGAGATGACTACTAGGTGCACCAACATTTATTTATGTTATAATTTTTGTGTTTATACTTATTAATATTCTCTTAGAAATTTTTATATTGGTAAAATAGTTTCTTTTTACCATTTAAGTTAATTAATAGTTATACTATCCATAGAATACATAAACATTGGGTAATTGAATCAAGGTTCATTGTCATTTAATTAAATTTATGTATATAAATAACCAATCAATAAATTGTTATCAACAAGAAACAGCTTTGTTTTTTTACAATACAAGTTAGGTAGCGTGCTATTATTTCAAACGCTCGTAACAAGAAAAACAATGTTTGCAAGAGAGGATGATATTTGCTTAGTTCATCTGTTTTTAACGATAAAGAGATCAATCCGACGTTTGTACTCGTATAACTGAATCAAGAGAAGTGTTTTGTCGGCAGAATTAGGAACTATAGTTACTGAAGTCACGAGATTGCCTTTTGCGTATGTATAGGCTGTGAGGAAGGGAAGTGGAATATTTGCAGTGCTGCCAACCTCAACAGGGAGACACTACTCGTGCATTTCACTACCGTGCAGTTTCTAGATACATTTTGTAAGCTGTGGTATATTCCGAGAAAATGTTTTCTTTATAAACCTTATACGAAATAAATATGATCTGTAACATTGCCTATAGCTTAATTACATGACTAGAAATGTTTGATTTACTGTAATTACGAATGAATCGCCTTCTTTACTAAAGCCGTCATCGGAGTTTTCATAATCAGTTTCTCTAGTATCTACCTAACCGTTTTCTTTTTTTTAACTGTTAAAGAATAGCTTCTTCACGTCCTTAATTTCCTTCTTTATTTTTCGAATTGTGGAAAGAGAAACATCACAGTAGTTAGCCGCTTGCTCACGGCTTTTGTTAAGAAGCACGGATAGGCATTTTTGTTTAGCTTCAACTTTACAACATTTTATTACATTGCGTTCAGCACTGTGATTAGTTCGACACGTTTTTCGAGAAACCGATATTTGTGTTTACTGTATGTAAGTTACTGTACATATTTGTACGCCATATACTGTATATGCTCTGGGTATAGTACAAGTTGTTATGTTTGTCGTACTGAAATTAAAGCAATCGCGCATGCACACTGATGCTTTTCCCCCTTCACCCCTCGTTGCAAACAAGGGCAAACTCGTGACTTAAGTGACTATAACTGTGTGAACAGTCATGTGGTTCAACGATACTATGATTTGTATACATGTCTATACCTACCAATAAGTGCCGAGTATACGTTGCTGTGGTATTACCATCTTTTTCCATCACCCACACAAAATAAAAAAAAAACAGTGCTGTAAACGAATAAATAATTCACTAAGTTTGGTCAATTATATATTTGATAGCTTTGCGCAATAACTAAAAATTTCTTATAAAAACTGATCCGATATGCCTACTGTAGAAAAAATATTTTTACGAATACGCTAAAACTGTAGTAGTGAGAAGGACCTCGTCTAGCGGATCAAAACCAATATATTCTCTTTTTCTGTCTGATGAAATTACCGTTAAAAATCTGGTGTGAAACACTCACTCAACTTTCTCTTGCCAATGCAAATAATGACCAA
Organism: Catonia carolina; assembly: GCA_035578175.1. NCBI lineage: Eukaryota > Metazoa > Arthropoda > Insecta > Hemiptera > Achilidae > Catonia > Catonia carolina. Next base: position 69,381,642 of record JAQMRL010000001.1, on the reverse strand, counting down.
TATAACCTAACATTAAAAATAAACAAAAAACTAACCTCAAAAAACATAACCTTATTTTAAACATGAGTGAAAGACGAAAATGAAAATCAACCTCAGTTTGGCTTTAAAATTCGGGAAATCACTCTTCCACGCTAAACTAGGCTCTGTAGAGAAAAGTTCTTTAAATAAAAGTTGTAAATCTTTTAATTTCCTATAAATTTTATTATTTTATACTACTCTTTTGTCGTAAAATGCATTCTAAGGCTGGAATCTTTAAAAAATCGATTTTTTATACGTTTTCGTGAAAAAAAATCAGAAAATCGCTAAATTAAGCGTTATAAAAAAATGTTAGAAATAAAAGTTGTAGTATTTGAAATTCTCCACAACTTTTATTAAATATATTTTTGCGCTAAAATGCATAATAAAACTTTCATATTATTAAAAATTCAATCTTAAAAAGACAATTTTTTTACGAGAAATCAACCTCCCCAAGAATTTCAGCGCCTACCCTACCTTGTAGAGCATAAAAAATGTAGTAAATGAGGCGATTTAAAAAAACGTAGGAGCCGTTTTTGAGAAAAACGCCAAAAAGAGAAAAAAGACACGAATAAACTACTATTTCCGGTTGACCGATTTTGATGAAAATGTTCTTGTCGGGTCCTCTAGTGGTATCTAACTTAAGTTTCAAGTTTCAACTGCGTACGATGTTCCGTTCTTGAGATATTTTGTTCACACACACACACGTACCAATCGCTAAAAGCATGTTTTTTTGGGTTCAGGGGGTCTGAAACGTGTAAATTCGATAAAAACTCGATTTCAAAAAATTGACATGAAAACAATACTTTCCTTCCTATATATTCATACAGCCAAGAGAAAGTAAAAATATTAATACTGCTAAGGAGACTGTACATAAACAGAAGCAAGTGAATCTTAATAAAAAAAGAAGTTTTTTTTTCAATATTGTCAGTTGCCAAAGTGAGAGTTTAGCTGACTTTAACGCAGATTCAATGTTTTTTTCACGATTAATTTTATTGTCTAACTGTTCAATTTTTGTTTTGTCTTTTCACTTTGTAATAATGTTTGAACACTTGACATTTTTGTAGAAAACACTTTTCTTTTTGATGGCGAGTAAAGATAATTTGCAAATTCAAAGCTTACGAAACTTATGTGTCATAAATTCCAGTCTTGTGAGAAATTTCATCAACAAGTTCGGGAAAACTAAAACTCCCGAAGATGTGCTTAAATCCGGAAGACCTTTTATTACGGGGTGCGAGACAGTTGTACTTGAGATCCAAAACTAAGTCGATAAATTAAACTCATGTTTTTATTCGTACAAAACACTTGTACTCGTTGGTTTAAGCTATATTTGCTAGTGTTAGAAGAGAGAAAAACGGGACCTTCTACAAACCAGGGATGAACGCTGCACGACAATCTTTATTTCACTTTTACTAAAATATAAGAAACGATGATACTGACATTTTATCTGTTCTTGGGCTTAAGCTAAATCAAATTTGTAATAAGTAGCACAAAATAATATACTACGTATTTTAAATTGTCTTACCTGATTGATTTCGTTTGCCGTCAACATTCCATAGATCCAAGTGCTTCTGTTTACGTATAAATTGTGACAGTTAAAGTGTACATTTCAAGAAATTCACTAATTTTCTCACAAGAGTTAAATACGAATAAGTGAATAATATTAATGGAAATAATAATAACCTATTGACGGGAGGAGTTGAATGATTTAGCTTGAATGAGAAAGGTATTCCCTAATTACAGGTTGATGTGATGGCAGGTAGAAAGGACAGGACAGCTTTCCCTTCTTGTTTCTTATCAAAGGCAAGAATATCCTATGTAATCAGCACAGTGGCACTAGAGGTTCGTGCAAATTTTCACGTTAATTATCTTTTACATGGTCAAGTGCAAGTGTCCGAATAGGGATTCTGAGAGAGGAAAGTTAGATGATATTTTTTATCGAATAGATCAAATTCCAAAGAAATTTATTGAAACTTCAGCCAATGAACAGAAATTACGAAGATCACACATAAAGCAACGAGTAAACATTTGCAGCTATTCTCGTATATACTCGTATTTTCGTTTAGGACAACCGGGTTATGGTGGTAAGGTATTGAATAGGATGTTTCAGTTTTCCAGCATCAACTAATGCCAATTACTGAAACTTACTTTTCCTTTAACCAAAAATATAGATATGTAATTCTATATTTTCTATATTTCTATATTTTTCTATATTTAAATAGATTTTTAAGAGACTAATAACAAATGCTTCAGTTAATACAGCTACCTCCAATTTGCGAAACCTGGTATGATACTACGAAGTATTTTTTGGAAGACCTGTCTATAATTAGGGCTAAGTAATAGTTGTTGGAATTTCGTATCGCTTTGAATTATACAGCATACGCGATTATAAATCTATAACATATTTTGTATTTTAGTAAAAAACTTTTTCAAAAATTATTTTAATAAATAAAATTATTTTGTTCATAAGCAATTAACACAGAAGTGAAACAAAAAGGTTTGTAAATGATAATTCTAGTTTAAACTGTTTTATCCATAATAACTACGTACTTAATGATAACTAGTAACAAAGTTTTTACTTAAGTGTTAATAAAAAGTGTGGATCTCTTTCCGAATGATTTTAGTTTAATTAAGTATCATTAATTTTTACTTTCTTTTGCCTATATGAATATTAGGAAGGCAAGTATTGTTTTAATGTTGATTTTTCGAAATCGAGTTTTCACCGGATCTACACGTTTTCAGACCCCCTGAATCCAAAAAACATGTTTTTAGCGATTGGTCTGTGTGTGTGTGTGTGTGTGAACAAAATATCTCAAGAAAGGAACATCGTACGAACTTGAAACTTGAAGCTTAAGTTAGATACCACCAGAGGACCCGACACGAACATTTTATCAAAATCGGTTAAAAAATGACACGAACAAACTACTACTACCTGTTGGTAGTAATTAGTAGTTTATTCGTGTCATTTTTCATTTTTTGCAATTTTTTCAAAAATGGCTCCTACGATTTTTTTAAAAATCATCTCATTTACTAAACTATGCTCTACAAGATAGGGTAGGGGCCATGTCCGCTGAAATTCTTGGAGAGGCTGTTTTTACGTAAAAAATTGTTTTTTTAAGATTGAAACTTTAATATGCATTTTACCGCAAAAATGTATATAATCAAAGTTGTAGGAAATTTAAAATCCAATAACTTTTATTTCAGACATTTTTTTGTATAACGCCTAGATTATCGGTAATTAGCGATTTTCTGTTTTTTCTCACGAAAACTTGTGAAAATCGATTTTTTTTAAAGATTTCAGCCTTAGTGTATGCATTTTACGACAAAAGTGTAACCTATATAATAAAATTTATAGGAAATTAAAAGATCTACATTTTTTTATTTATAGCATTTTTCTCTACAGAGCCTAGTTTAGCGTGAAAGAGTGATTTTCCGTATTTTAAAGCCAAACTGAGGTTGATTTTCATTTTGCGTTTTTCACTCATGATTAAAAATAAGGTTCGTTTTTTGAAGTTAGTTTTTTGTTTCTATATCTAATGTTTTATTACTTAGGTTATTTTGGGCATTATTTGCATTGGCAAGAGAAAGTCGTGTGAGTGTTTCACACCAGATTTTTTTTTTTTAGCCTTATTTGTTTTCGGAACTGTACGCTATTGAAAACCATCCAATTGGTCGCCGTTTTTGCGGTATTGTTGACTTGGAGTAGCCGCGAATTTGAAGAGACAAATGGAGTTTTTTCATTCGTATATGGCTGTCAGCTAGTCTTCATACAAAGATTTTTGAGCTATTAAGTGTTACTTAACAATTTGTATCAATTTTCTACCTGCTGACAGATTGGGTTAGTCTGAAGGCTATCCTCATTTTAAAACAACCAATTAAAACTCAGTTTAAAACAAGTAGGTTTAAATATTCCAAATTAATGTCTACATACCATCACCGACAAATTTTTCGCTAACTGAAGCTACATTTTTAAATTATAATTTTCTAAAATAAATTATTATTGATTTAAATTTTTTCTAAACTTTTTGCATTCTACTATGTTACATTATTTTAAATAAATTTCATTATTATTTTTAAAATGAAACTTATAGGATTTATTATACTGCAGGATTATTTCAGACTAAGACTGCGTTTAAATTTTACGGACGCGCATCGGCTGACAGGAAGAGGGTAATTTGCGTATTTCTCTTAGTTGATTGACTGAGAAATTACTTTGACGAAACTGAAGGAGCAACTGAAGTGTACGTACTATGCACAGTGTTTCAGATCAGCCTATTTTAGTTGCCAAACAGCTAACATGCAGAACACAATTTTTTTCTATTTAAATTGCCCTAGTCCCTCCTGTATAAAGGTTCTAAAATTTATAACGATGAATACATATTGTTATTCCTCCCTTTCTGTAACACAGTGAGATGCATATTGCTGATTTTCTTCTGTTAATTATGTATAAGAAAATTCGAAATAATATTATTTTTAATAAATTTTAATTTATATTTAAAATTCGAATTATCAAATTACTGCTACCTGCTATTAACTGCAGTTGTTAAAATAAATTATTTAAACTTTACAAGAAAACTCCCGTAAAATTTCATTAATTTGTCTTCATGGTGGTCACACATTTATTAAGCATGGCATCGTTGCCGTAAATCTTCAAAGAACCGAGTCAGAAAACAACATTAATTTTCTATTTTCTGCATTAATCGGGAATTTGGAAAAAATAGCGTTGGGTGATTGCAAATCTACACGTGGAGAACTGCATTTAAAACAAGTTGATCAAAATCAGTCCAATGAAAAACCTTATCCTTTTACGTGCATTTATATAATGTTTTTACAAAAATATAATGATATTTTTAAATTTTTTTGTTCGTGACAACTAGCTACATCTTAACAGAATTGGTAGATCAAGTGTAAATCACTTGCAATATGTAAATTAGGATATATTAATTATTTTGCCGAATTAATAAATTTTATGTCCGTTTAATAAAACGTTTATTAATTAATAACGTTTTCTGATTATGTATTAGCGTTTTAATAAGAATTTGTTTAATACAGAAAAACAACTTTTTTAATATAAATAAATCTAGTAAGTAACTAAACAACTCATATCTATAATTAACTCGTAGAAAAATCCTCCAAGGTGGCTGGCCGAAATAAAACAAGATATTCAAGAACTTAACATGGCAGAACAAGATCTTTTAGAAAAATCTGAACAGCTTAAGTTTCTTAAAGATAAAGACATAATATTCGTTGAAAAAACTCGAGCTCCGTCATCAATAGTTTGTACAGATAAAATCAGACAGATCAGATCCCAAAATATGATTGGGAAAAACGTAAGAAACCTAATAACAAACGAAGAAGGATTTCTAAATTTTATTTAAGTCGTCCAATGAGGCCGTAAAAGCAATAAGAAAAAAACATCTAATAAAACAAGTAAACATCGTACACTATTAGAAAATAATCAGTAACAACCACCAGTAAAAAAGTGGGCTTTGTAAAAATATTTTGCCAAGAGAATATTAAAAAAAAGATTCAAACGTGCTCCACATACCTGTTATAAAATATTTGTGGATGAACGCTATAAACAACTCAACTATTAAGATCTCCCTCGCTGATTCTTCTTCACCTTTCAGCAATCAGCCGTTTGAATAACGGATCTCTTCCAAGTAACAGTTGCAACTGTCAATGACAATACAGTACTAGTTCACATCAGTGGTGAACAGCACATGTAGTGCCTGTAGGCTTCTTCTACCTTCCACATCCCCACCATTTTCAAAAACAACCTAAATTTTCAAGCACTGCCTACAGCATCCTGTATCAGTGAAAAAAGCAATTTATTCAGTTTTGTCTATTTAGGAAATGCTAGTTAAAAGTCTAAAAAATTTGCCGACAATTACACTAATAGAGCATATTCATTTCAAAATACTATTATTATGGTTCTACAACATTGTATGATGTACTACAATCTCAAGTACGTTTGTGTTGTCCAGAATAACCACTCTATTCATTCTGTGACTTCCACAAGGAAACAAGAAAAACAGTTTTGCTTTTGTAACTTTGTAAATAAGTAGATTTATAGGTATGTCAAAAATATAATTAAAACAACAAAAATAATTATTTTAGTAATTATCCCATAATTAAATAATACAGTTAACCTAATTAGAATCGAAATTACTTTCCAAATTTTTTCTGGACAATATAATGGAAAATTAATATATCATAATTCATTATTTTTAGTTCGCTTATTCAATAATGTCAAAGTTAATTCAGGTAAAACAATTTAAATTGACAAGTAACAGGAATAAAAACAAAAAAATAATAATAAAGTTCGTATCATAATACATATTAGTCTATTATTAAAGAAAAACGATCATCTTTGTTAGTTAGGCATTATCCCACAAATTGTTTTAGTAGGAAGTTGGCTTACCTATTAATTTTTTTCATGAAAAATTAAATAATTGACTGTAAAAATTTGTTAATTGAAAGGTGTAATTAATGTCAGTAGGATTTATTACATTATACATAAAACTAAAAATAATATAGGTAACTTTTTGTAGCAGTTAGCCAACTCATTGATATTGTAGCAAATAAAAATATCCATGCAGGTCTCCGGACCAACCCATTATACCAACACATTAATATCGGACCCATTGTTACCGCGATCTCCGAGCCTATGGGCAAAAATGCCCTTACTTCGTATTTATTGCATAAATTACTACATAGGCCAGCCCTACCTTAAAGAGGCCAAACCAAAATGAATGGATGCGAATTAAGGCCCGCAGAGCTATTACTTCTCTTAGAAATTAAGTCAACCGGGTTTCCGCGTGGATAAATAAACCCCGAGATCATAAGAGCACAAACCGAGAGGGCACTGCATGATCCTCTACCACACACGCACAAGTTACGGTCGGCCTTTTAACTTACCCAGAAAAGACGGTAGGCTATAGGGCAGCGTAACCACCGCTCTGAAGCTACACTCTGTGTGATCTGGGGCATACCCGTGGTCTAACCCGTACATTCGCTCAATTGATAATTGCATTGACTTTTTTAGTGTTATCGGTTGAGTAAGCTACACAACTTGTGAATGCTGACCAGCTTACGATATAGGTATGAGAATAACTACTGTTAGAGCCTTGATGGCAGGAGTTTTGAAATTAACCCAAAAATATATTGGATAAAACGAGTGATGCGGTAAGCCGACTTGTAACTGTAGGACATCAACCCACTATCCACGACTAATGGCAGATTAATGTAAACTGAAGCATAAACGACTTATTTCGGAGGACCTAGTTTCATTTAATGGCGCCAGAAACCAACGGCGGAACGACTGAATAAGCAAGATACAACGATAGAAAGTACACTGCGGGAGGCAAAGGTAAAACGATAAGTAACTGCTGGAACAGCAGGACATCACTGGTCAACTCAAACACAAAATCAGAAAGCGTACAACAAAATAGACTAATTCGCTTACCTGTTGAATGGCCTGAAGTGTAGAAACGGCGTCCACGCGACCCGTGTCCGGGGTTCGATTCACACTGTAACTTTAATGTTTGATACGAAAACAAGAACAATTGTAAATGATTATAAATTACACACATAAGCAAAATCACACTTGAAAATGATGTATGGTACATCAGAAACGAACGAAGCATAACGACAATTGCGGAAGCGACGCCATAGGATGGCCGGCGCAGAGAAGGCACGAACAGTCTACATGTCGCAGAATCTAACCAGTGAGTGAGTTGAACCGGGAAGAAAGGAATGTGAGTTGGAGCGGAACTCAGGGAAGAGGGGGAAGAAACGTCACGAGATGAGGTCACTGAAGGAAACAACAGATTAAGCGGGATACAATTAGCGGGGAAATATGAATTACTTAACGGGGGTGCGATTGGCCTTAACATACCGCCCGCCTAAATCGATGAAAGCGATTTACAGAAACAAAACTAGCAGAGAAGATCGAAGAACGAAGCCGCCCGCCCTGAAACAACCAGGGAGCGGTAAACGCAGGAAGAAGACGAAGAATGAAGCCGCCCGCCCTGAAGCAACAGGGAGCGGAAAACGTAGCAAACGAAGAGAACGAAGCAAAGAAGACGACGAAGAAGAATCGAATGAAGCGAAGAACGGAGCATCTTGAGGTGGCGTGACAAACGCACGGGTTTGCCCGGCCAACGACGAACGGAACATCTTCCACGGCTCGCGCGGAAGCCAACGAGAAAGCGGAGTATCTTGATGTGATTGTCAACGAGGGTTGACAACCAGAAGCGACGCAGAAGAAGAAACGAAGAAAGAAGACGGCGAACGAAGAAAACAAGCGAAGAACAAAAAAATGAACGAAGAACAAAACGAATGGAGATGAGTTGAGCGTGGAACGAAGTGAAAACGGCGGAGAAGTTAGTTGCCCAAAGGCAGAGCTAACTGATAAGCGGGTTGCGAAACGAATTGACGAGCAGGCGAACAATGTTGGCGAGAATCGAGAATTGCGGTACGGCGAACTTCACTAACCAGTTGTGAGTGAATCCGTGATTGAGGTTGAGACGACGAACGAGAGTTGCGAAGATCACACCAAGCATTGAACGAGCGAAGAGAGTTGAAATTACAATTATTCACCGGTTGTGAATATTGTATACGATGTTTGGGGCCCCGCCCGCCAAGAGGGGCTAAAGGCGTGCGAAGAGAGTTAGCAGAACATGAAACGACTGAGGAGGGCCGGTTGCCCTTTAGCGAAGCGACTTGCAGCGGTTGATCGAGAGTGTTTGCGAGAGACGACGAGAAGCGATGATTTGAGATGAGTTGGTTAGCCGTAGAATCGACTGAGGCGAACGTAGTAGGTTTTATTGGCGAATTAGCGATGATGCAGCGAGATGCGAAGCGGTTTGGCGAAGAATTGACTGAAGACGACTCGGTGGAGGCCTTCAGTACAGACTTGAATCGAGGCGTTGACTTGAAGCGAGGCGCAGAGTTGAAGCGACGAATTGGCGTAGTACCAGCAGCAAGATCGGTCGAGATACTGGCGGAGTCAGTAGACGAAGCGAGACGAGGATCAACAGCGATGATCTCGGACGAAGCGGTGAAACGATTTGAAGGCGAAGAGACAGAAGTATGGTGAAGACGATTAGTTGAAGCAGAAGGGCGATTAGTTGAAACAGCGGCGTGATTCGAATTATTGTTGAGTACAGGCGAAGCGAGTAGGCAGCTAGGCGGCTGGACGATAGAAGCGATAGATTCACTGATTACAGGGTTTGAGGTGACATCGAGGTTGATTGATGACTTAGCAGGAACGATAGTTTGTTGGTCAGCGACGATAATTTGAAGCGAAGATGAATTTTTATTTGACGAGTGATTTTGAACAGCAGGCGATGTGAGATTAACATCAGTAGCAGGCGACGAGACTTGAGCGTTGTTAGCGAAAACAGATGTTAAGAGCGAATCGTTACTTGAAGCAGAACTAAGTGGTTGTAGTTCGGGCAATTTTCCGAATACTACATAACCAAATACGGTTGATAAAGCGGATGGAGTACCTTTAATTAAAGGCGTTTTACTAAAATCGAGAATTTCTGAAAAACAATCAGCGCCAAGCAGTAAATCTACTGGATTGGGGCTGCGGAAGCGAAAATCAGCTAGCAGATGTTGTGAAAACTGTTCACCGACTGACTTATGAATTCGAGAAGCAGGTAGGCGGTCTGATATTTTGTTAATAACAGTAGCCTGAAGCGGAAGGCGAAAGTTAGAATTTTGCGGCGACAGAATTGTAAAATTTGTAATACCTTTAACTGAGGTGACTTCGGCTGAAATGCCTTGCAGGCGTTTAGAAGTAGGAACGATGTCGAGTTGCAGTGAACGAGCGGCGTTGTATGTTAAGATGCTGGACTGAGATCCATTGTCGATCACAGCGCGAAGCGGAACGATTTTGCCGGATGAATCGACAGCATGAACGATAGCAGTACCTAGCAGCGCAGTTTGGCCGTTAAGTCGACATGAAAGTGAATAATCGGCAGGTTGGTTAACAATAATGGACGAGGACGACGAATTTGAAGTAACTACCGGCTTATCAGCACAGCAGGTAGTACAAGAATTAATTGGCGGAGTTGCGATAGTATTAGCTTGAATCGGCGGCGAAGAATTTACAAGTAGGCATCCAGTAGCCGGTGAATCGGTGTCCGGATGTACGGCAGGATGATACGGACTAGCAGTTGGCGAATTATGCGAATTAACAACAGAAGCGGTGGACGAATTAGATTTTTGAGGGCTGCGATCAATATGCAGCAACGTATTGTGCGATTTTGACTGGCAGATACGACAATGTTTATTTGAGCTACAATTGCGGCGATCGTGTCGCCCGAAGCAGGCAAAACAAAGTTTAAGACGAGAAATAATTTTGTAGCGATTATCTACATTTTGTGCAAGAAATTCACTACAGTTGTGAATTGAATGAAAGTGAGATTCGCACGACAGACATTTGAGTGAATTTGATTTGACGAAAAACGAAGGTATATTGTGAGAAACAGAAGACGGTGAAACAGAATTACGATTAATTTGTACAGGATTGGAATCAGCTGTGACCGGATGATAAGAGTCCGGTTGTTCGAGATTTGAATCGCCGGAGTGCGAAGAACTGACATTATCGGTTGACGGTGAAGAATTTAATAATTCGAAAGAGTGCATCTTAGCGGTAACGAATGACATTAAGGCCTCGTATGTAGGCACGGCTGAATTAGGATTTGAATCCTCGAACGCTTGCTTTGTTACAGGATCCAAATTAGAATAAGCTATCTCAAAAAGCAAATATTCAAGTAAATTTATATTTAGCAGACGTAAGGCTCCGATTGAAGATTCGTGGATATTAAGAAAACCTTTTAACGATTGATAGGACGGAGTGTCAGATTTAACGAAATTGAATATCTGATTTAAGTGAACATTTGCTATGCGCCTTGAGTTGGAGTAGCGCTCAACAATTAAATTGTACGCTAACGTATAATTTTCAAGCGAGAGAGGCAGGTGTTCTATTAGACGCAGTGGTTCACCGACTAATGAGCACCTCAAATAATGAAGTTTTTGAACAAATGATAACTCAGAATTATTGTGAATTAAATCATTGAACAAGCTGATGAAATTCTGGAATTTTGCAACATCTCCGTCGAATGAAGGTAGGCGAATTCGAGGTAATTGTATTAATTGCGAATTAGAAGACTTGACTTGATTTTGTAAAACGATTGTATTGTCCAGAGATTCAATTAATTTCTGGGCGCGATCAATTAACTGGAAATAATGAGTTTCGAATGCAGTGCGTTCTGATTCGAAATCTGTTTCGGGTTGAAGTAATTCGATATTCGTTTGTATCTGTTCGAAGTCACACCAGAGGTCTAAGAATTTGTCAAGTCGTAATTTGACTTGGTTAACTTCAACGTCAGATTGAAGAAAATTATTAAAACGAGAAAGATGATTATTAACAACGTTGCGTTTTTTGATTAAAGATTGTAAATCGTCCATGTTGAAAATAATGAACGAAGACAGCGAGCGAAAAACAAATAATAGAATGTAAACAAAACACAGCTGTTTATTGAATCTAGGTTAGTTGCAACTATGATGTGTATGTTGCAGACGACACAAGTGAAGTGATTCTCTCAGCGCTAGCAGTATCGACGGACAACACGAGAGAGAGTGAATGAGAGAGAGGGCACGCATGCGCTGTAAGCTGCGTGAACCAGTTAACAAGAACGAAGGAAAAAAATGGCGATTCTAGCCAAATTCTGGCCGTGTCGAAAGATATAGCACTGAACCGATCTACTGTGACGTCAGCATAGCGTTGGTTGCAACTTGTATTGAATGAACGCGTCACAACAAACTGATAATGCGTTGCATTTGTTATGCAACTCAACCCGGTATTTTTTAACTGAATAAATGAAATTGTTTTTTAATATTAATATTTTTATTAATGTTTTTATTAATATATTGAACACATGTAAGACACGAAACACAATAAATGACACGATGAATGTAATGTAACACCATGTAACGACGAATTAAACAAAATACTGAAATTGTTGACGATTGAAAAATTAAGACAATAGACTGTATTTCCAAATATGCACTGATAAATATCCTGCCCGCGACGGACCAAATGTTAGAGCCTTGATGGCAGGAGTTTTGAAATTAACCCAAAAATATATTGGATAAAACGAGTGATGCGGTAAGCCGACTTGTAACTGTAGGACATCAACCCACTATCCACGACTAATGGCAGATTAATGTAAACTGAAGCATAAACGACTTATTTCGGAGGACCTAGTTTCATTTAATGGCGCCAGAAACCAACGGCGGAACGACTGAATAAGCAAGATACAACGATAGAAAGTACACTGCGGGAGGCAAAGGTAAAACGATAAGTAACTGCTGGAACAGCAGGACATCACTGGTCAACTCAAACACAAAATCAGAAAGCGTACAACAAAATAGACTAATTCGCTTACCTGTTGAATGGCCTGAAGTGTAGAAACGGCGTCCACGCGACCCGTGTCCGGGGTTCGATTCACACTGTAACTTTAATGTTTGATACGAAAACAAGAACAATTGTAAATGATTATAAATTACACACATAAGCAAAATCACACTTGAAAATGATGTATGGTACATCAGAAACGAACGAAGCATAACGACAATTGCGGAAGCGACGCCATAGGATGGCCGGCGCAGAGAAGGCACGAACAGTCTACATGTCGCAGAATCTAACCAGTGAGTGAGTTGAACCGGGAAGAAAGGAATGTGAGTTGGAGCGGAACTCAGGGAAGAGGGGGAAGAAACGTCACGAGATGAGGTCACTGAAGGAAACAACAGATTAAGCGGGATACAATTAGCGGGGAAATATGAATTACTTAACGGGGGTGCGATTGGCCTTAACAACTACCAATAGACGTCGTCATTCAAATTTCCGCCAAAAATTCACCATTATACAACATAAAATTATGTGATTTTTTTGAAAAACAGTTTTCTATCTAAACTAATATTATTAAGAAGTAGGCCTAACGTTTGTTTATTTGTACGAGGTGATATCAGATGCTACCCAAACGATTTAAAAAAATTCTTGTACTATCGGAAGCTTAGAGCTTCCTGAGTAACATGGTATTGTACCGTATAACGTAATTTTTAAATTTTGGAAAAATCTGTGATTGGTAAAATGAAGTCATTTTATTTGCTCACATAAATAATGAAATAAATATTAGAAATAATAATTAATTAAAATCGAAATTACTTTACAAATTTGTTTGTATATAATATATTATTGTATCATCCAGGTGTTAAGTTACAATACTACAATACATCATCCTGCAGGCCTACTCTTTCCTTTTTTCAAAATTTTGGAAATTTATTTGTAGGACAGGATATAAAAAAATATCACGCCCAATTTCTGTACAGAAAGTTGCGTAAAATTTCCAAAATTCAAAGAGATCGTTTTTTAAGATATATATTTTACATATTTCTACTTATAACATATATTCAGTTATTTTCTTCCAACTGGTCATTCATAAGATAAAAGAAGGTTGTGTGAGAAGTTAAACACTTCAAGTTTGGTTTGTCGTGAAGCGCAGAGAGAAGCAGGGGCTGTTGGCACTTCATAAAATAGATAAATATTTGGACTACGTACATTATGATCTCTCCTTGGTAATGACAAAGGAAATGTACTTATTTGTGTTTTAAGTACTGCACCAGTACGCAATTACGTAGTAAGTGTAATCTTTTTACTACCTGACCTACTCACGTCACGCACCTTACATAATGATTCGGTTTATACATAGTTGTTTACATTGTGTACATTATTACGTTGGTACTGTTTGTTCTCCGGTGCATAAATTTCGTATAGATACAACTTAAAAATATCTTGAAGATTTAAATTGGCGCTAAGAAAATTACCACTAGTAGAGAGAGCGAATTTTTATTGTGACCAGCCACACTGGAACAAACACCAATGTTCAAATACTTGTTTACTCTCGTCAAAGATCTAACAATTCAGGAATCAAATTGAGGGATCATTAAAAGTGAAAAATAACAATGAGAAAATGTTTTTAGTGTTTTTAATCCATTATGTGCGTACGTTGCAATCTGTTCAATTTAAGAACAATAAGCAACGCTATGATCAAATGAGATGAGGTTGATATTATTATAACGTGTAAATAAGGTGTAGTCTTGTACAGACTCAGCCCGACTATTCCTGAGAAAGTATGTTAATTGAACCTCAACCATCAAAGTAGGTTTACACCGGTAACCACTGTCTAGCATTCAAATCCGTACAAAAGTGACTGCCTTTATTACGATTTAAACCACAGAACCTTCATCTCCCGGTAATCGCCGAAATTTCATTATGTTAGCCTATAGTTTATTAAATTTATTATTGTATTATATACTATTATTATTATTATTATAACGTATTATTGTAGTATATATATAATATTATGTCTACGATGTCACAGGGCTAATTTTCATTAATATTAATTTTCTCAGGCTGTCCGTATACCGGGAAACACGAAGAAATTCAACAGAGGTAGGACATGCGTTCTCTGTCTTTTCCTAGGACATGCGTTCTCTGTCTTTTCCTACGTAGCACATAAGTGAGGTTCCACAAACAGAGCGATAAGAAAGAAATCTGTAGGAGATACATTCAATGTGGGCGATCTTTTTTTTTTGGTTTAACATCCGACTGTTCTGCAATTACTGCTAATGCAGACAGTGAAGGATGAAATGATTTTTCTTGTAACGTATGAAAATATGCCGTGCCTGAATGGGATTCGAACCCAAGACCGCATGATGAGAGGCGAGCACGTTACTTTATGCCAATGCGGCCGGCATGTGTGGGCGATCTCAGCAACCCGGGGGCAACATGCAGTAAATTTGCCAGCACGTCATTTTGCTTATATATCGCCTGCTGTTATGGAGACAATGTGAAATTCATGGTGTTATGGAAGAACACCATTGATGTCCTGTTGCTCAGACCACTGATGTCGCCAACATCACCTAGTGGTTATGGTGGAGAGATGACTTGAATCCTAGTGTAAGACAAAGCGGGAAACAGGATAGCTTGCCCATAGATAGGACAAATGCCTCAATCGTCAAGGTGATAATATCGAAAAGTTTAGTGGAGAGATTACTTGAATGTTAGTGTGAGACGAAGTGGGGAACAGGAAAGCTTGTCCTATCTATGGACAAGCTTCTTCTCACACTTGCATTCAAGTCATCTCTCCACTATAGCTACTTCTGTGTTACCCCATATGCGGATGACCTTAGTATGAGTATTTGTAAGGTTCCTAATTGGATGATTTTTGCTGGCTGATGAATATTTGATAAAGGAGTCATGTTATTGAGCCTGGAGAAAATGGATATCACTTGTACAGTAGATTTTTAAAAATTCATAGCAGATCATGAGGAAAGAAGTAGACTACTTTTATGGAGGTTTTCACCAGAGTATTTGAGTAGAGGTATTTTTTTTAAATTCTATTAAAAGGCTTGTTTCTTTTTAATCAATTTTGAGGTACAATTAAAATAGTTAGCCATATATTTTTCAATAATTAGTATAATTTACAATTTCTTTTAATTCTCTAATTCAGAGTTGAAACCCCAAAAAAACTGTGTTTGAATGAATTGATGTCAAATTATTTTCTCTTTTTGTACAGTATATAAAGTCAGTTTAACAGTTTTGGTTATTAGCTACTACTATAGGTTACAGTACAGAATCTGTGTAATAATTTCCAAACTTTGCTATTAATTATTGAAACCAGGATCTCATGCTTTGCAGCGCGCAACTGAGTTCAACGCTTTAACCACTGGGCCATCATGGCATCCTTGTCTATTTTTTAATTCTAGTGAAATTTGTACACTAATACCTGATGATTTATGTGATAAAGGTTTAGTAGCCTTAAAAAGTTGAATCTCATCTGAGGATTTCTGGTATGTACTATATGTACACTGTTTAATATGAAAATTAGTGTGTACATAAAATAGAAACAAGTGAGCTGTTTGAAGTGGTTTTAAACATTTATTAATGTCTACAGATATTTTTCCAAATCAATTACTGAAAATATTATTTTGTGATCTTAAAGCTGCTTAATACTCTTCAAATATGTATAGCTCTGTTCACTGTGTTATCATAAAATGTAACTGTTTGTGGCTCATAACATTAGTTTTAACTATTTTAAAAGAAACCTAATTCTTGTTGTATTATGTTTAATTAATGTATTCAATTCCGGAGCTTCACAAACTCAACTGGTCTATGGTGTAGTGGTTAACATAATGGGTCTCTATGTCAAGGAGTTGATTCCGAGTCAGTTTTGGTATTCATTTTTCATCTATCACTCTTCATCTTCTGCATTAGCATTAATGTGCAAATTAGTCGGTCATAAAACAAAAATAAATTCACCAACTCAGGTGAAATTAATCTGAGATTGCACAGATAAATTAATTAAACAAAGATCAATTAATTAAGCTGTGTAATTGTTTGCTGATGGGATATTACAGACCAGATTTATTTTTATATACCAAGGTCAATTAATTTTTTATTTACACCAAAAACATAATATTACAAACCAATTGATAACAAAATTAATCTGATTTTTATTACTAAATATCACATAATACATTTAGTTATCTGTGGGTACTTTAACATTCTTACAGTTTTCTTTAAAAATATATTTGTGAAATTTATTAAAATTGTTTACAACCACCATTTTGAAATTAGAGAATGATTGAGTAAATAATATTGGAATATTTTCCTAGCCAAATTTTTCCTCAGTTTATCAGTGGACAATTCATTAATCGACATGTATTGTATAAATGTAAATGCCAAACTTATGTGAATCACAAGCAAAAATTAATAATTTAAATAATTTCCTGTCACAAAGAAAAAATTTCATTGAAATGTCATGTCATGAAAATGAATTGCATTTATAAAATAACTATTACATTTTATGTTGCTCATTCCTTGTTCAACTAACAATCCAATTACTAAAACAACCAACTTTTTAAATAACTTTCAAGTTATGCAAGTAGTACTGCATTCACAATAACAGAATAACTGAGCATTTAAACAAATCAGGTAAGTTTATTAAAGATAAATATTAAATAAAATGCATGATAAATACTAATAGGAAATCATTATCACAAATTTATTGTGTAACTTCATTCTTCAATGTAAGTCATGTTATTGAAAGATTTTCTCATACAAAAAAAACCTGTAGCCTGTAAAGTGAAAGATCCCTAGTTCAATTCCTGGCTAGAATCTGGAAATTATTACATGTAAAAACCCACTGTTCTATAACCCATAATAGTCACTAATGATGAAAATGTTGATGCAAAGTTAAATAAACTTAAAGAAAAATAACTTGCCTGCACAAATATAATCATAAGTGTAATTTGGATACTGATATGAACCAATAAAATCCTATTTAAATTAGTATCTTTACTTCACAAATATAAACGCCAAATTGTTTTGTGTTCATATTTTTAATGCTCAACTAGATGCCCATTTACATTGAGATAACAAATAAGCAAGGATATTCACAAAATCAGAACCTGTTAAGAAATTGCTTTCGTTCAAACACATTGTCACTGGTTTAGTAATTATAAGCAGTGGATTATTTTCCAACAGAGTGAATTTAAGTTATCAGATGGTTTTGTACATTAAGTATTAATACAAAGTTTCTTAGTTGCAAACTAATGTCCTTGTACAGAGAGAGAGAGATCTGACCTATTGATAAATAAATTCACAGTAGAGGGTAGCAAAAAATAATTTTTAATTTGATTGATACAAGCAAAAATTAGCCATGGACTTCTTATGTGAGTACTACCATGGACATAAACACTTAGGGTGTCTGATTCAAAATTTTAATTACTGCTTGATAACACAAAAACAAAACAAAAATTAGTTTATCTTATCATTGAAAACCTTGTATTTTCTGCCTCTTGTAAATGTATCTACTTTGTGCATTTAGAAAAATTTGGACCCTTAGTATTTGCCAGCTTGAATTTTTTTCTTTTTGTACTTGGTTTAAGTAACAAAATCTTGTTTTAATCAAAATCACTGTATTATCTGAAAGACTGATTTAATCAAATAAATATATAACAGAAGCAATATTTGTGTTATGAACAGCAAGTTCAAGAATGCTAGATACAAAAAAAGACATTTATGGTCTAGTATACAAAACACCTGTTCAAATAAAAAAATAAATTAAATAAAATATTAAATTTTCTGCCATTATTACAAGCATCACAGAGACATTAAGACAAATAGATCAAGTTATAAATTATATTTCTTTACAAATGTATATAATAAGACAAACACGCTAGGAATAATAAAATGCACAATATGTTGTAAATTAAAATTTATTTAATCATCTTCTTTATTTCTGTTAGAAAAAAATATTCATGATAATGTCATTACATAAAATAATGTATTTAAGTTGGAATCTTTTCATCTCAATTCTGGATCTTTTCCAATAAAATCTCATAATTTGAACACATGATTTCAATAAATAATATGCATAATACATTATTTGTTAATTTCCTTCACTTGATAGAAGTATAATCATTTATTTAATAGAACTGTAAGCGGCCCTGGGAATCGACCTGGGGGAGCTTTGTCTCCAGTAAATGGAAGTGACGCCGCACAATGATGCTTACGATCTTGATCACATAAAGTAAATCATTCAAGAGATCTCTTAGCTTCTCACACTCCAATGACAACAATTAACATTCAAAAAGTATGTACCTCTTACGCTGAGCAACCAGGTGAAAGGTTGGGTAACCAACCCCAATGGGACACTGAGTTAGTGAGCAGATTTGTGTCAGGGGACCGAGGATTTGTTCTTCAGTTTTTTCATTCTCAAAATGGTTGGGTTGTGATTTTAATCCCTGATGGTTCTATACCATCTTTGAAATCTCAGAAACTAACAGATAATTATGTTAGTTTTACAAAATAATTGGAAGAAAAGCTCAAATACAGTCAGTCTAGGAGGCTGTAATGAAGTAGCCCTTTCTCTACATAGCTTCATCTAGTGAACTAGACCCGATGCTGCAAGGCAGACTGGATAGATAAAGAAGAAGAAAACAACTGCTGAAGCCTATTCTACAAAATACATTAATTATACTGTTGTTCCTGCAACAATTATTTGTTGTAAGCTCTTATTCATTGAGTTTTTAGACCAAGTGATGACAAACACTTCTGTAATGTTAAGAATTGAAGAATATTTTTCTCAGCAGATTTATTCAAAGTCCATAGGTATTGTTTGAGTCAAATTTATTAATTTTTTTCAAAGTTCTGTGATAGTTTTAAAATATTATCAATGATAGCATATCAAAAAGATAAAAATGTTCTGCTAAAGATGTGTGTTTTGTTAACTTAATCATTGAATCCTAAATAAATTTTTCTTTCAATACCATACAAAATTGTTGAGTAAAATTCAAACACAGCTTATTGTTTTACTAGTATACATTTTTCTAATGTTTTACTGGCATAGTTTTCTTTGTGTAAAATGATAGGATGTTACATGCATAGCGAAGAGAAATATAAATTCTAGAGTTGTTCGCTTTAGGGGGTTAAAAATACATTGGCCTTACCCAAATAAAATTGATCTTTGAAAAATTGACAGCAGATAGGGATTATCACTGGACAAATGTTAAAAGAAGTGTTAAAACATTTTTTAGATTAGATATAGGGTGCTAAGCAGAAAAGGGGGTTGGTTTACTACCCAGACATTCCTTGTATATTATAATTATTTTTACTGAATTTTAGTAAAATAAATAAAAATTTAATAAAAAGTTTTCCTTACAAAAATATAAGAAAAAAATGTTTTAAAATATAAAGAGAGCATTAGTTTTGTCTATAAAATATTCTTTTATGTATAATTTGTAAAAAAAAAATCCTGAAGAAATACTAAACCTGAAACAAAAATTACAAAAAAACATTAAGAGGAAAAACCAAATGTTATTACTCCTAATCCCATGCTAATCTCCCGTTGGGTATTTGCCCATGTGGCGGATAGGGGAAGACCATCAGATATGGTGGTGACTAAGGAAATAAAATACTCAGGGGAGACCACAATTTGCAACTGCTGACTTCCAGTATAGGAATTGGTTCTTCAATGGCTAAGGGAAGGAAACCCTAATTCTAAATTACCTAGTCCTCCTGGTTGGGGGTTAAAGCAATGGACCCTCTCATCATCATTTGGAAAAATCTCTTACGGTAAAAATCTCAATAATTAGCATCTGAATATGGACAAGTTTAACGGAAACTTTAATACCTGGAAACATTTAAAAAAATTGAGTATTGGGTTCTGGAATATTCAAGGCCTTAACAAAAAATGTGATGGGGTTTTTAAAGAAATAATGGAGCTGCAGATAAATATTTAACTGTATTGTTAGAGACAAAAAAGAAAGGTTGTGGTAGTGAAGTCATTGGTAACTACTTGAACTTTTTCAGTGCTGTGAATAGAATTCAAAGAGCTATGGACCTCAATAGCTGTTCACAAATAAAGTTAATTGGTAAAATTATGGACCCCAGTAAGTGAATGCATTATTTCTTTAGATAAAGCGCTGAAGACTTTAATTATTGTAAATTTTCAATGGGTATTATCCGCATAAAGATATATTGTATAAATTTACTAGGACTTGGCCGACAAAAGATCCGAAGTCGAAGATGTTATTTAAAATGCTTGATATCAGAAATCAAAGAGGGGCTGAGAGTGGATCAGGTCATTATTTAGTGAGACCGACTGCATATTGCCCTTAGAAGCTCTTTTAAGTATCAGGAGAGAGTGAGTAGGAAAGATCTAAAATCAGAAAGGAGGTGAGATATAATCTACAGGGCCTAGAAACAAATTTGACCAAATTTGTACCAGCTTCACTTTGCAGGAATGTTAGATCAGTCAAATAACAGAGACCCACAGCAGATATATGAGCTTATGAAGTTGTGTCTTCGAGAAGCAGCTGCAGAGGCATTGGGTATGGTGGAACCTGTTGAACAACAGGTGAAACCTTATTGGTGGAGCACCCAGATGGAAAATATAATAACGCTTTTAAATATAAAAAGCTTTTATTTAATAGATGGCTACTTTCAAAGGGTGCTGACAACAGGAGAACTTACATGTGACCAAACTGTGCTGTTTAAAAAGAGATTAGGAAGACAAAAGAAGCTCATTGGACAAAATATTAGAGAGATAAAATCTTAGATAGAGAAGAGTCAATTAGGAGGATCACTATCACAAATGGCTTGGAATACTCTTTGTACTTTGAAATGTAATCTACATGAGATGGTAATGTGGATTCGATTAGCCTTGCAAAATGGGAAATATATTTGAAGATCTGTTTTTAGTAAATAAGATGGCTTTCAAGGTTTTTGGATGCCCGTTAGCTACGAATGCAAATCACCATGGTTTGATTGTAACCTCTGATGAAGTACTAAAAGCTCTTAAAAAAATTGAAAATAATGAGTTAACTGGTCCTGGAAACATTCCAATTGAACTAGTAAAAAATGTTCAAGTTGTATTAATAGAATTTTTGGCAGAAATTTTTCAGCAATACCTTAATGGAAAAGGAAGTTCCATTAGAATGGAAAGAGTTATGTTAGCACAAGATATAAGGTAGGTGACAAAAATGATTGCTCAAATTATTGGAACATTAGTTTGTTTTCTTCGATTGAAGGTTGTATGGACAATATTAGTCAGCAAGCTAGAAGAGCAAATAAACCTGATGAAATTCAGAATGGTTTTTGTAGAGGGCACTCATGTGTGGATAACGTATTCAGCATTAATCAGTTAACAGAGTATAGCTAATGGTAGTGATTTACATCTGTTATTACATTTCTTGTTCATCGATTTAAAGAAAGCATTTGATAGTGTCCTTTAATTAATATCATGGATATCATGGGAAAATCAGAAAGTGGATGACTCAATAATATTAAAAAACTAGAAAATTTGCACATTGGTGCAAAAAGTTGTGTAAAGGTGGAAACTAGTTACTCTGATTATTTTGTTATAAACAAGGGAGTTAGGCAAGGGTACCCAGTGTTGCTAGTTTTTCTTAAAGTTTTTATTAATTTTATTCTTAAGAAGTGGACTAAAAAGTGTGCTAAATAGGTATTCACACTGGCAATAAAAATGTCTACACACTTTTGTTTGCTGATGGTCAAGTGGTATTGGCTGAACACGACATCGAATTTACATTACTCGAAAGTTGATCGAAGAGTACGATTTAATATTAAATAACTGAGAAAACTAAATATATCGTCCCTCCAATGGTAAACTCACGAATGTACAAATTTTCCGAATATGAGTCTGTTAGTGAATGCTGATGTATACAACCCAACGCATGTTGTAGTAAACTCGCAAATATGTATCTTGTTCGGTTAGGAAGATACAGCCTTTGTAACTTACGAAAATACACAAAGTGTGTTAAAGAAGAAAGCATTGAATTTGTTTTTTTGCTTTTCTGTAAAACTGAGAATTTGCACATTCGCGAGTTTACCATTGGATGGACGATATGGTTGTTGGAGGGCCAGGAAACAATACACAAACAGATAAAAGAGTTATTGAGTTGGTGGATGAGTATAAATACTTCAGAAGAATGTTTTAATGTCAAACTGCACACCAGAGAATTATATTTTGGCAATCACCATCATGTTACATGCTGTTTTGTAGAGTGATCGCATATCTTTTGGAACTAAGAACAAAATCTTTCATTCTTTTGTGGAAAGCTCCTCTATTTATGGTTCGAAGAGGTCTGGACTCTCCAACGAAGATTTAAATAAGTAAAACAGCCATGGAAATGAGTTTCTAAAGAAGTTGTCAGTTGGCTGCGGTAGATCGAGTTAGGAATGAAGAGATTCTAAAGCAAGTTGGCAAGCAGGTTTCATTAATTGACAAGGCTGAAGAAAGGCGACTCCTTTGGTACAGTCACCTGCAAAGAATTGAAGAGGACCGGTTCCCACAGCAGTTTGGATATGGGTTCCAGCTGGATGGAGGAAATGAGAACAATTCAGAAAGGAGTGGATGAATGGTGTGACAAGAGATAAGGTGAGGAGGGGTCTAAGGGATGAAGAAGTGTTCAGTAAAAAATGAATAGTGTTTTGGGTTGTGTTAAATGGCCTAGTGCTCCAGAACAGCTGCTATAATTATAATAATAATAATTCCTGTTCATCTAAATTAGAGGATAGGTTGAGCAACATAGTGAAATTTGACTAAAAAATAGCCTTACTAAATGAAAAAAATTAAACATTTATAATATAGTAGTATTTTTATGTATGTAGTTTAAAAATTGTAATATATTACGCTAGGAAAAAATTGTGACAGAAGATCGAATTCAACTTCATGCATCAGTACTTTACTATAGATTATTCCATTTAAAATAAATAAATGTAAACAGATCATTTTGAGCATATTGTTGAAAGAATGAGACTGGCATGACAGGCGACAGGCGAGGTATTCTATGACTTCACCAGAGACAGTAATGAGCGATATTGATAACTATCAGCTTATTTTAATATAATAATACTCTATTTCTTATGGTGTGCAGTTCAGTGCTTTATTCTTCCTCAGACAATGTTCTATTCTTGTAGTTGGGATGGCTTGCACTAAGCATTTTTTGTAGCCCCACTAAGCATACAGCCAACAGCAAAGCAGAATGGTTTTTCTCCATCAGTTTCTAAGATAAATGGAATACACTACATACTATTTTTACAGTTTGTGTAAACATTCAGTACATAGGTTACTTTAGAAGCCTAAAGTTATAAAAAATTTATAAAATTTATAATTTTATGATTTTAAATTTAAGACAATCACAGTTACAGTCTGATGCAAGGTTAAAAATGTCAAAATATAAATTATATTTGAGATAAATAGGATAATTTCTTTAACTAAAATACTTTTTTGAAAATTTAAAACTACTTTAATGAGTAACTAATTCACTTTTAAATTCTTTAAAATCAATTAAAAACTAAATTTAATGATTTTACCAATTGTTATTATTTTAATTGTAAATTATTTTCATTGTTGCTTATAATTACTAACACGTTGCTGTAAAATCAATTAGGAAAAACTAATATCTTTGCAAATCTTCTTTCCATCACTCAATTTTTTAATGTATTGTTAATTTACTTACTGCAATAAAACACTTATTTCCTTATTTGGTCAAACATAAGAATATTTCGTACTTTAAATAGTAGTAATTGAAAAACGCTATGGAAAGTTAAATTCCTAACAATAAATATACTTTTGCTACTTAATTTACTCAAAAACCTCTCTGAGTGTAGCAATAAGCCTGTGTGCAATTGTAATCAATTGTATTTAATACAACGAATTTGAAAAGCTTAAAGAGACTGAATAAAATAATCAGGATGAGCTTTCTGAATGGTATGTCTTAATACATATTTTAAATTATCAATATTAATGAATAATCACATACATTATTTCATCACACTTTGTTTTGTGAAGATTAATATTAAAAGAATTAACTCCAAATGGGTATCTTGGCGTAAATCAGTTACATTATCAGCATTTTGAATTTTGTTTTTCCTATATTGAGCTCTGTGTGTTGCACTAACTACCTTGCAATGTTCAAATAAAAATTCAATTGGCCACTTTCGTAGCGTAGTGGTAGCGCGCTAGCCTACTACGCGGAGGTCCCGGCCAGGGTCTGGACATTTTCACAAGGTAAAAACCCACTGTTCATATCGCACAGTAGTCGCTAATGACCAAGCTGTTGAGGCAACTTTAAATAAAGTAAAAAAAAATTCAATTAATGCTTTATTTTTACATATTATTTAGTCTCATTCATAGAAAAACACTTCACTCATTGGTACAATACACAGTAAAAGAGCTTTTAATCAATAGGTTTTAGCCACTACTGAGAAACAAAGTTTCAAAACAACCCATGAAAACTGAGCAATATCCTTTAACCCTTTGCGGTCTCAAAGCTATTTTAGGAAGTTCCTCTCAACTTGAATGGCCAGCTCTGCTGGACACGGCCATGTTCTATATCAGCTGTGTGTCATTTTTACTAGTATAATCCTCTCAAGTCGTATGGCCAGCACTGCTAGCCACTACTGATTTCTTCTTCAGCTCGTCCGGCCAGCATAGGTGGCCATTCTATGCAATTTATTTAAAATTGTTTAGTATTTCTTCAGCAGGTTGCACCACTAAACAGAGAGCATACCCCGGTTCACAACATATTAAAATTTTAGTTTGTAAGGTTTCCAGCACTGTATAACCCCACTAGAAATAAGACCTATAAGAAAGAAAAAAGAAGTTGTCAAGCCACTCAAGTTAAAACGGGGAGAAATAAAAGCTTACAGAAAAGATGACAAATATTCTCTTTTGATTTGGAAAGATGCCAATGAGGTGTCAATGCTCTCAACATATTATGACAACTCTGTGAAAACTGTGAGAAAAGTAAAAAAAGGCGTTGTCGAAAGTGTGACTAAGCCAACTGTTGTATGTAAATACAATGAATCTATGGGAGGTGTCGATATAGCCGACCAATATATATCAATCAAATGGTGGCGAAAAGTTTTTTTTTTGGCTATTGGAAGCTGCGATTGCCAATGCATAAATTTTATTCAACTCACAACAACCTCAAAACAAGAAAGTTAGACAGAGAACCTTCAGGAAGCAGCTTGCCAAACAGTTGGTGGGACAAGTAAGAAATTTCAATAAAAAAAGAGCCCGGCCATCAGATGTGGAAGAAGAGGAGCGATTAAATGGAAAACTTCATCTTATTTATCCTCTTGATGACAGGAAAACTTAAGACTGCATTGTCTGCAGTGACTGCAGTGCAGGAGGGGTCAGAAAAAGAAGAAAATTTTTTGCAAAACACGTGAAAATCAGCTGGGTCTTTTTGCTGGACTGTGTTTTGAGAAGTATCGTACAGTGAAGGACTTCTCTGCCTAGTTTCATAGGGAAAAGACAATTGTAAATAGTATCTAAAGTAACAGTAATTATTTAGTCCATTTTTAACATTTAATATTTTATTATGTTTTACAGTACTTAGCAAACTTTATTGTCATTGTATTTGTGTTTTAATTAGCTTTCAATAAAACATAACATGTGAAGAAAACATCGGCAGATCCCAGTTTGGTTTCAGGAGTGGTTTTGGCACGAGGGAGGCGCTGTTTAGCATTCAGGTTCTTGTACAGAGATGTCGGGATGTGGATGTGGATGTATATGTCTGTTTTGTCGACTATGAGAAGGCGTTTGACACTGTTCAGCATGAAAAGTTAATGGCTATACTGAAAGAGGTAGGTCTGGATGGGCGAGACATTCGGATAATAGCCAATCTGTATTGGAATCAGACAGCGGACATTAGAATTAACAACCAGACATCGGAAGAAATTCCTATTATGAGAGGAGTTAGACAGGGCTGCGTGCTCTCTCCACTTTTGTTTAATTTATATGCGGAGAAGATCTTCAGAGAAGCGGTGGAAGACAGAGCAGAGGGTATAATTGCCAATGGAATAGTCATTAACAATTTGAGATACGCTGATGTCACAGTTCTGCTGGCAACGGACAGGGATGATTTGCGGGCGCTCCTACATTCAGTGATGGACCATAGCCAACAAATGGGTTTGAAAATAAACATAAAGAAAACCCAATGGATGGTGATCAGCAAGAACAAAAATATAGCTAATAACTTGGCAGATATTGTGATAGATGGGGACATAGTGCGAAGAGTGCAGGCATGCAAGTATTTGGGCTGCTGAGTGAACCCGGAATGGGACTTGTCGCAGGAGATTAAATGCAGAATAGAGCAGGCGAGAACATCATTTAGGAAAATGCAAAGGGATGTGCATTTTAACAAGTAGAGAGTTAAAACTTGCGCTGCGAATACGCTTATTGCGCTGTTATGTGTTTAGCATTTTGTTCTATGGGATGGAAGCATGGACCCTCACAGAAGCAATGTGCAGGAGGATTGAGGCTTTCGAAATGTGGGCTTACCGCAGAATGTTGAGGATATCGTGGATGGACAGAGTGACGAATCCAGTGGTAATGCAGTGGCTAAACAAAGAAAAAGAAGTGCTTAATGTCATAAAAAGAAGGAAATTAGAGTACTTTGCCCACGTGATGAGAAATCCGAAATATGGAATGCTGCATGTGATCATCCAAGGGAAGATAGAGGGGACGCGCGGCACCGGACGTAGGAGAACGTCCTGGCTTAGGAACCTTCGCCAGTGGTACGGGGTGAGCACCACGACACTATTTCGGTTGGCTGTGGACAGAGTGAAGGTCATGCGACTGATCGCCAATGTTCTAGGAGGACACGGCACTTAAAGAAGAAGAAGAAGAAAACATAACAATATTAGACTTTGAATTCATTTTGGATTTTTTATGTGTAAAACCTTAGGCCTATCACATTTACAGATTGAAACAAAAAACTTGATACAAGCTGTTGTAGCAGGGATGGCAGAATAGTGGCCAACCTAGCAGAGAAACCATGACCAGCAGTGCTGACCGCATGACCTGAGAGGCACGGTGCTGTGAAAACAATGATGAAGCTGACTCAGTAACAGCTGTGGCCAGCACTGCTGGCCATTCGAGGGCAAAGGGTTGATAATTAATCCAATCCAATCCATTCCATACAGAATTCTCTGGTTTCTAAAGCCATATGTAATATAAAAAATTCTCTTGGAAAGAGTATTAAATAATGAATGAACATATTCAACTGCTGATGTAGCCCACAGCTCAAAAACATGGGCCTTACCTCTGCCAACTTTTAACGTTTAACAATATAAAGAATAAGTGTATTTAAAAATCTCAAAACATTTCAATTTTAATTTGTTCATTGATGATAGTAAAAATTTTTAATCATTTATATAGAAGAAGATATCAAAAGTTTTACATAATTTTGGAGAGCCAATTCCATAGAATAATTTAATATACTAAACATGAAAAAATTACAAAACCGACCTCCATGCTACCTTAAATGGAAGGATGGTACACTGTCAACAATCCACTATCAATCATGGGTTCAGTTGTGTGTGGTGGTGGTGGTAGAGGATGGTGTTGCATTTACTACATTTGTAACAAATTACCAGCGTTGCTTTCTTATGTTACACACATACCTGATGATGGATTTAATGAACCAATTAAAATTCCAAGTTCAAAGACCAAACAAGAAAGAAAATCTGGCTCAGTAACACATGTCTGATGGAACTATGTAAAAATATCTTTATTATTCATAAAATAAAATAAAAATAGCAGTAGGAGCTTATGTTTCAAAACAAGTAAAAATCAACATTAAGACTAATTGAATAGATCATCATAACTTCATAAAATTAGTTAAACAGTTTCCTGTGAATTTTTAGAATACAGAAAATTTCCCAGAACAGGCAGGGTGAAGAGTTATATGATTTGTACTCTACCTGCTAGTTCAAGGGCTACAATAAATAGTTCTGTTTCTTATCACATGGTCAGCCAATTATATGACTGAAATATTTTAAAAACAGAAGAGGTAGAGGTGTAAAAGACACTAGTCAGTGTCATCTCCGCTGAGAGGAATTAATTTCATTAAACAGCCTGACATTATGGTGTATGAATGAAGGTGTCATTTGAAGGGTGGAAATTAGATGCTTTTCAGAGGGGCTGGCATGCCGTTAAGCATACTCAAACCTCCTTACTCCTTGTTTTACTTAGTAAAGCCTCTAGAGGTTCAAACCAGCCTTTCGGCTGATAACATAAACAAAATACAGAAAAAAAAACACCAAATACACATTAGATGATTCTCAACTGATTAAAAGAGTCAATTGGTCCCATCAGATATTTTATTCATCATCAGGTGTAATATAAGTATTTTAATGTATGCAGACGTTCATCAGCTTGTCATGCCAATGTCATAAAGTGTTCATACATTAATACATTTATATTACAACTGATGATGGATACATAATACCGAAAGGACCTATTGACTCTTTTAATGAGGTGAGATCATCTAGCGTGCATTTGATGGTTTTTTCTTTATTATATAATTCTTAAAAATACACAGGAAATTGTTTAACAAAATTTATGAAGTTATGATGATCTATTCAATTAAGTTTATTAATTAATTTAATTAGGTTGATTTTTACTTGTTTTGAAACGTAAGCAACTACAGCTAAATCCTTTAGTAGAAGGCTACATTACATCATTGTTTATTCCTTTGTCCTTTGTCATACAGGTAATCTGGCAAGATAATAAACATGGATCAGTCATGAAACGAACATTAGAACCAAGGTTCTCAAATCGACCCCTTCCTAAAGTTACTTGCACGTTTTTAAATTATGCAGTTGATTTTATTAGGATATCAAATAACATATTATGCTAAAATATGTCAACAACTCAATGTTTACTTAAACTATGCAAAGTAGACATAGGTACATCCTGTTAGTTTGTAATAATGTGGATTTGTTAATTATAAAAGAGAACTGTTAGTTACTTACCACTGATGTATTTATGAAACTTTGACAATAATAAAAACACCAGGAATAAACAACTGGCAGTATACTAGCTTATAAGCTTTTGTTTATAGTGTTCCCTTCTTGAAAAACTCCAAAGAGGAATAATTAATTTCTTTGGTTTGTACATTCAGTAAGGAAGTAACAAGACAAATCATGATTCTACTGTACATTATGATCAACGTTTTTTGTTATACATCCAAAGTTATGCACATTAATTCTATGCTAATTCAGAGTAGGAAGGAACATATATGAAACTGAGAAAAGAAAAACTCTAGATCTGACTGGGAATCAAACCTGGTATGCACAAACTATGACGTATTAATATACCTTTTCAATAAACCTATCAATATTGTCTTTTTTCAATATACCTATCAAATAATACCTTAAATACCAGTATAAATATATTTGTTTAATCTCCAGCGCCGCTGGAGATTAGAAAATGTAGCTTCTATTGGATAATTTAAATCAATTCTCAGCCCGCTATTTATTGTAGTAATTACTGTGAGTTTGAAAAATTAAAATAGCTACCTATGTTATTTCTTAAAGGATTTTTGGAGACAAAGGTTCTGTGCTCCAAATTTTAGTGAATGTACTCTTTATACAGATTTGAATGCTAGACAGTGGTTACCAGTGTAGGTACTTTGATGGTTGGGGTTCAATTAGCTATTCTCTCAGGAATGATTTACCTGAGTAAGACTACACCTTATTTACTTATCTTGCATGTCATCCTCATCTCATTGGGTCATAGGGTTGCTTATTGTTCTTAAATTGAACAGATTGCTGCTATGTATGCTCATTTGGGATTAAAAAGACATTTTTAAGGGCAACTTAATAGTTAATTCCTAACTTCTTCTTCTTCATGTAGCATCTCCATTACGAAGGTGTGCTAGCATCATGGCAATCCTGACCTTGGAAACTGTAGCTCTAAATAGGTCGATGGATGACAAATTAAACCACTCTCGCAGGTTCCGTAGCCAGGAGGTTCTTCTTCTTCCAACCGATCGTTTGCCCATAATCTTTCCCTGGATGACAAGATGAAGGAATTCCTAACTAACGGTGCCCAATAACCTACCTAATAAAAGTTTAAAATTTGACTTCTCCATATAGTGAACAAAGTTGGCACATTTTTTTTTTTGGTTTTATATCTGACTGTTTTGCAATTCTGCTAATGCAGACGGTGGAGGATGATGATATATGAAAATGAGTGATGAAAAAATGTCAGACCTGACCAGGAATTGAACCCGGGACCCTGACAACTGGCTTCTATGCCTGGGTTATACTGGCATAATATATTACCTCATATAGGGTAAACTTCAAGATCCTATACCATTGTATTATTACTTTGCTGTGTAAAATGACTGCATGAACTGTGGTCAGTTCAATACTGAATACCTTCCACCTAACATTGCTTATCAGTGAGTTCCCTTATTGGGCAGGAGTACATGATTCTAACACACATAATAATAAACTATTAGTGATTGGAATCTGACCAAAACCCCTCATAAATAAAATAATTTTGTAGGTACATATGTGAACCTAAGGGGGGAGTAAGGAGAAAAAGTTTTTTTTAAAGATAGAAGCTTGACATTACTGGCTAATAATTAGTACCACTAAGAAGACCCAACTGAAAGCGGTTCATAAATACAGTTATTTTCAGTAGATCATCAAAAATTTTTAAAATATTTATAATCATTTCTAATCAAAGTATCAAAGAAGTAATTATATATTCTTAAACAGAAAATTTTAATAACAAATAAAAATAAAAATTCTTCTTTTTTTAAAATGCAGACCTGATTCCCCCCTTAACCAAATTCTACATCAGAACTCATTTTAAACTTACCATAAAAATGGATTTAACTTATTTTGCACCTATCAGCAAAGATATTCAATTAGTATTTTTTCACACTTTACTTAGTATAGTCAAAAGAATCTATGTGCACCACTCTTGCAGTTTAGAGAATTCATAAACAGTTAAAGTTTGTTTAAAAAAAAGGAAAAGTGGCAGTGAAAACTGGGAGTGAAACATGGGTATGAAATTCACATGGTTACAAAGGAATGAATCTCGTATCCAGCCTGCTGAAATGAGATTTTTGCGGGAAGTCAAAGGTTGTACCCGGTTAGAGAGTAGACAATGAAGCTATATGCGCAGAGTTAAATGTTCAGTCACTGTGTGAAACATTAAGAATGTATATAAGAGAAGCTGGTCCAACCATTTACTTCGCATGCCAGCACACAGACTTCGTCTGCAAGAATGGAAATATAAACCTAAAGGGAAGCGAGGGTTGGGAAGACCTAGAAAGAGATGAATGCCAGAACAGGTCATTGAGCCTAATCCTTGACAGATGATGGTGATGAAAAGTGGCAGTTTATGTAGTCTTTCTATTCTATAGTATAGTACTATGGGACTAGTTACCCTGTCCCTTCTTCTTTGCTTTTTGAGCCTTGTACTATACTGCACTCCTGCCCCTTCCAAATGTTTTGAGGTTTATAACAAACTATATTTGAGTTTCTACATAAATATGATTAACATCATCATCATTAGGCCTCTTGGTTTGTTTCAGCTTCAAGTGGTCTGGTATTTCATGAAGAGGTTAGATGCCATCTCTTCTAAGGTCATCCATTACCAAAGTTGTTTGGTTGGCTTGTAAGTAAACTCCTGTTTCAGTATTCAATCATCTGGTATCGAATAACTATACCACTCTTGCCTGTATTTTTGAATAGTTATCACCCTTGGTATATCAAGCTCATATTTAATATCTTCATTTTGTTTATTGTCCAAAAAATGATACCCCAATAAAGGTCTTAACAATCTCATCTCAACCGCCTCTAATCTTATTCTCCGCTGATCAGTCAGAGTTCAACACTGTGAACCATACAATAGAACAGACAGAACCAGGGTGTGATAAAAATTTTACAACAGACTCCTTCCATACTTTACCAACTAGTGTTTCCTCAAAGTGTACAGCCTTTGAAACTTCTCCAATTTGATTTCCGCATCTCGTGATTGTGCATAAGATACATCACATCCCAAGTAAACAAAAAAAAATGTACCTGTTGTACGGTCTTGTTATTCAGAACTATTTTGCTTCTGAAATGATCAGAACCCCTGAAGCCCATCACCTTCGTCTTCTCCAAAGAAATTAGGATGTTATATTCCTCAGCAGTTAAACTAAGTATATATGTATTATATATATATCTATATACAGGCTATATATATAATGACCTTTGCAAATCTTTCTCAGACTGCGTACACAACTCTAAACCATCAGGGAAAGCCAAAATTTTTAATAGAGTCATATAACTCATATAACCCCTTTCTTGCATACAATTATTCCATTCCACAGTGATGGCACCAAGATAAAAATTGAACATGATGACACAGGGCATCCCTGTTGAACACCTTATAATATATCTCATTCGCTTTTATGGTTTATCATTCCTATAACTGTGGAAGAATACATACTCTGTATTACCACAATTAAATGCCAAGATATCCCTTTTCCATCATCACCCTCTGCAAATGAGTTCTGCACATTTTATCAAAGGCTTTCTGCACATCCACAAATGTATAAATGTAGGTAAGTTAAATTCTAATTTAATTAACATTAATACATTTAGCATATTATGATTTGCTACAAGAGCTCCCAGCAGCGTTAATGAGAATTAAATAATTTAAGAACTGGAAAGTGTGGTAACACATTTTACCACACTCTGTTTGTTTTTCAAAATACCAATTATTGGCAATTTTAATAGTATGTTTGTAAGGAGCCAACTAAAGTGAACTAGAGCAGGATCTTAATTAAAAGTACGGCAAAAAATTATTGTAGGTGCCTAATTATATAATACTACAATTTCTAAGAAATTGATAAGTTAAAACATTTACTTTACTGCACTGTATTTATTTAAGAAAAGTTTAATAATATTTTTGAGTTTTTATAATACATTAACAGCTTATATACTTAAAAATTGCAGCAAATTTTTATCAATAGATATAAAAAAGTTATTTCTCATAAAGCAAGACCAGCTTCCACATAAGTATCAAACACTTTGCTAACTGCATTCATGTAAGCAGATAATCTTAAATTTAGCCCAAGATTGTACTGTGTATTGATTCTGTGTATTTCCTGTAAATGTAAAAGACAAATAATTATAGTTAACTTAGTTCTTTACATAAATATATGTTAATAATTGGTATTGGGTTGGTTAAATTAGTTACTGCATGATGGCATTATAGTCAAACATAGGAGGACTTCATATGTACCGTTGAGTTAGTTACTGTTGGGAAAGAAAATACATAGTTAAGACTATGTGTTAGTTTGAAGATTCTTAGAACTGTTTATTTTGCGCAAATCCACAGTCACTTGAGCTATGGAAAATTATTGTGGGGTCACCAGTCTTCAGTTTATAGGTTGCTGAAAATCCAAAAAAAATGTTCGGGCCATTTTTATTTTTCAGACCCTACTTTATGTGAAGGAAAACTCATTTGTATAGTGAGCTAGGTTCTATCATGGCTATCAAACTAGAAATAGAGATTGTCTGGGTCTAATTAGGTGTAATTATAGGAAAACACAAGTAACCTATTAAAATATGTCAATAAAGTTTTACAATGCCCTTCCTAAGTCTTTAAAAGTGTTGCCATTCCTCAAATTTAAAAAAGAATTACGAGCAATATTGATTAATAACTATTTATATAACGTCGAGGAATTCTTTAATATTTACTTTGGTGGCTTGTAGTAGGCAATTCATGGTTGAATTTATGAGCTGTGATAAGGTATGTTGGAATGTTCTATGTAATATGTGAGTGTTTAGCGTTTTATATTTGTACCTTATTTAACCTTATTTAAATTGATGTTATGACTTATTTACTGATTATAAGACTTAAAATTGTAATACAATCTAGATTAGTTTCTTGACGATTGTAATGAATTTGATGTTTCTCATTGTTTCTACAATAAATTATTTATTTATTTATTTATACTGCAAACAGAAATTAGCTGTTACTCCAGAAAACCATTTACTTTCCAACTGTGCATCAACACCTTCACTTCATTCACCATGGAGTAAGGCAATGCTGTCAATAACTTTTCTGTTTCTTATATGAGAAACTTTTCTAAAAAAGATTTACTTTTACAATTTAAGAAAAATCTAATTGGGCCTAATTAAAATAAACATTCTGGAGCAGATATCCAATTTTAAGTAATTGAGATGTGACATATCTTTCACAAACAAGCAGGACATGAGGAATAAACTAAATAGGTTTAAGAAGATTCGTGGGGCAATGCATAAAACGTTGAAACACAGAACTAGGAAAGAAACACATTTAAGGTTGTATAAAATGATCGTAATACGTTTGGTACTATATGGAAGCAAAGTGTGGAGAATTTTGAAGCAGGAACAAAATAAGTTGCAAAAGGCAGAAATGAGGTTTCTAAGAGCGGTGAAGGGCTGTACCTGGGAGGATAGGCTAACGAATGCGGAAATAATTGAGGAGATGGGTATTACTAGACTAGATGAGAGAATGAACTGAGATATAGATACTGAAGTCATGAGATTGCCTTTTGCATATGGATTGGCTGAGAGGAAGGGAAGTGAACATTTGACAGAGCTGCCAACCTCAACCATGAGACACTGCTCGTACATTTTACTACCGTGCAGTATCTACTTAAATTTTGTAAGCTGTGGTTTATTCTGAGAAAATGTTTTCTTCAGAAACCTTATAAGAAAATGTAACCTGTAATATTGCCTACAGCTTAATTATATGAATAGAAATGTTTGACCTGTAATTACCAGCTACCTTATTCCATTGGAACAAAATTTTCGACCAATGAATCGCCTTCTTTACTACCACAGTCACTAGCTAACCATTTTCTTATTTTTACCAGGTGTCAACAAAACTGTTGAAGAGTAGCTTCTTCACGTCTTTAATTTCCTTCTTTATTTTTTGAATTGTGGAACATGAACATCACAGTAGTTAGCCACTCGCTCATGGCTTTTGTTAAGAGGCAGGGAAAGGTATTTTTGTTTAGCTTCAACTTCACAGCATTTTATTACACTGCATAATAAATTTTGTTCAGCACTGTGAATAGTCTGCCCATGTTTTTGAGAAACTAACATTTCTGTTTACGGTAACAAACAGTTATAGTCATACAGTTAACCTACAAAAGGTTCTGCGATGTACCGTATATATGCTCTGGTTATAGTATAAGTTGTTGTGTTTGTTGTACTGAAATTAAAGCAGTCACGCATTTGCACTGATGCATTCCCCCTTTACCCCTTGTTGCAAATGCAAACTCATGACTCAAGTAACTAAAGGGTCCCTGTATAAACAAGAGGTGCTGCTGCAGCCATTTGGGACAAATGAGGAGGACCCTTGCCCCATTTAGCTTATGAGTAGTTTTTATCTATATGTAATAAAACAACATTTTAATACAAGTTTCTAATTATATTAACTACGAAGATCATTAGCAACTACTTCAGGTTAGCTACATTTTAACAGTATAAACTTTTTAGTAGATTACTTGCAAATCCTAGCTGGGTATCAAATCAAGGATTTTCAACTTGACATTGTAGCGTTCTACTGCTGTACCACTGATGTGGTCAAATGACAATTTCTCTAACAAATATTTTGTGTAATAATTTATTTATGTCTTACCATTTTAGTAGACCATTACAAGCAAGAATCAACTAAGATGATGTATTTGTTATGGGAACCAACTGATTAAATATTGTGCAGTTCTATGTAATTACCTGACTCAAGTATTGATCACATCATTTTACAAATGCTGAAAAATGGATTTTGTTTTATTACCTGTGCTGCTTTGTGCATGTTGTATGCAAGACTGCTTTGAACAATATTTTTTTCTGATGCTAGTTTCATTCTATCTTCCATTTCTTTAGATAACTTCACTTTTATATCTTTTCCCAGCCCACTTTTTAATGAACCACGTACAGAATCTAAAACATCATACTAAGATTTACAGAACTACCAAATTTATATCAAGAAAGAAATATTATGTTAATTACCAAATGTTTTTTCCTTAATGTTTTAGCTTTTCTTGGGTGAACTCTATAACTTGCGGACATTATCCCTCAGCTATGCATGATTTTAAACCATATAATATTTTTAAGTGTTAGTGCAAATATTATGACAGATAATAATAACAATACATCCTTGAAAGTATATTTTTACTAACCAGTAAATTGCTTTTAGAAACGGGAATGGATGCCCTCAATTTTTTTGAGAGATTAAACATCTAGTGAACTCACATTATCCATCTCATTTTGTATTTCTTGTAGAGCTAAGAAGTTTGTTAGAAAATGAAAGTCTCTATACATCAGAAAAATTTTAAGTTCATTAAGCTTTTTGAGTTCATCTGTTCTACTTTTTAATTCTTCTATATCTTATGGTTCTTTCATATCTACTTTGATTTCCATAATTGATTTAATATTGCTTTTGCTACACCAGAGTTCTCCCAGTATTTGTTTAATAATTCAGTTTTTTGGGGTTCTAAACAAATGTCCGTAAAAGGATATCCGCTTCTTTTTTTTGTGCTGGTTATTGGTTCTATTTCCTTAATGTACTGCTTCATTCAGGATGCTTCTCCAGTTTCTTTCTTTAGAATCAACTAAGATGATATATTTGTTATAGGAACCAACTGATTTTAACAAACTGATTTACCAGTTATGGGAACCAACTAATTTTTGTTATAAAAATTATAAAATAATTTTTATAACAATAAAAATTATAAAATAATTTTTATAACAAAATAAAACATTTGAAATGTAATGTTTCATTTCCAATTGTGCACTACTGATAGAATAAAGTAATTATTTTAAATTCAGGGCATCATTATTTACTGTTGATTTATGTGCACTCTTACTTTTGGTTTGGTTCGTGCTACAGTGATCAAATATTTTTTTACCTGTTTCTATTCACCTCTCTGCTTGTTTTGCTTGCACCCAGTCTCATAATTTTGATTAACAATAACTTTGATAAGTAATTCTGATAATGATTTTCAAATCATTGGAAAAAATGAACTTGCAATTAATTATAATAAAATTTTTATCAGTCAGCCAATCCTGATCAGATTCCTGTAGTCATAACAACAACAGATCTATTAGAAGAAACTACCTATTACGGAATGGAGGTTTCAAAATAGTTTTAATGGATAGTGGTGAAAATATATACAGTACTGCAGATTGTGATTCTGAGGCATGTGAGTTTGTGAACACTATTCATGACAAGAAACAAATACAAAAATCAAATTAATTTGATTTGAGTTTAACCTGGTAAGTTAGATTACGTTACTTAGCCATAAAATAACTAATACAGATAAATTATAATCCAGGCCAAAACCTACCTAACAGTAAGTCTGTCATTTCTCTCTCATGTCCAAAACTTAGTTTTCCATATGAGACGTGATTAATATTTTTCAGCCATTCAAAATAAGAAACAGTCACACCTCCAGCATTTGCAAAGACATCAGGAATTACAAGAATTTTTTTGCTTTGTAGAATTGTGTCAGCTGCTGGTGTAATAGGTCCATTTGCTCCTTCTGAAATGAGCTACAAAAGTAGTCAAAATATTATTAGTTAACTGAATATTATTGGTAAATCTAACAACAAATCAAAATTTGATTTTTAAATTTAATATTCTTTAACAATATTTTGTTATATTAATTTACATGGACAATTCATTGTGTACCAAATAGAACATGTATGATGCAATAAATAAATATTATGAAGCACTAGACAGAACTTAAAACAATATAGTCTGTCTAAATTGCAAAGTTTCCAAATTTTGAACTTAGATGTGAGCTTTTCACTTTTGTATATTATTATTTCAGGTGTAGTACTAAATAGAATAATTGTTTTTAAAATTTACATTTTTAAAACAGTGTTAAATACCTGACTGTTTAGAAAAAAACATCAATAGGAAAGATAAAAAGACTGTGAAACAGCAACTTGTGTTTTTAAATTAGAATAAAAATATTTTAGGTATAAAATTGCAACTTTCATGTCAGAATTCGGTTTCATTAGTATTTTGGCTCATCTACGTTTTTATAACTTAATATAACATAGCATTTATAACTTTTCCATTGTACCCATAAGTTCAGTTTGAATAATATCAAGAAATTTCTGGATGAATCATTTGTGCATTGAAGTGATGAGATCGACAAAGAAAATATGATGCAACAAATCGAAAAGCTATATTTTGACATATTAGGAATAAGAAGTGAGAGAATATATATTTTTTTAGTAAATTTTAAGAGACATGCATACCTATGTAGGTTATTTGTGACTACTTTAGGTCAAGGAAAAGAGTTTGTACATAACAATTTTTGAAATCCTAGTGGGAAATTGAACCATGGATCTTTTGTTTAGCCGTGTAGCATGCTAACCACTACACAGTGGAGGCACTCGATAGAATATTGTGCGAGACAAAAATTATATTTTTTAAGGCAAGGCACTGATATTTAGTTTTAATTCGGCAAATCACATGGTTTACTAATTTTGGGGCAATCGCTTTATTCAGAAAACGATACTAATGTTTTGATAACAAGTGTTACATTCACTCTTAATCAAGCCTTAAGTTATACATAAATTATCCATTGGACTACCGGTATTGTTTTTTTTAATAAAAAAAAATCTCAAATATCTACTTATTAGTACCACTTATGAAAATATGTAGGCTACAAGAATCAAAATTTATGTTTTGTTAAAAAAATTATGTGTGCATTTCTTACCGAGTTGGAAATCACCAGATAAAGAAAGGTTCCAGTTCAATTCTAGTCTAACAATAATGGTAGGTATCAACATTTCCCAAACCACAAATCCGTAATCGTTTGTCCTACAGTGTGGTAGCTACCACGGTAAATTTTCCGTGGTTTCTATTTACCGTGGTAGCTACTACAGCAATTATTTAGAAAAATCTGGTGTGAGACGACTTTCTCTTGTCAATGTAAATAATGAACAACTATGTTTAATCATTAGTAAACTAAAAAAATGAAAAACAAACAAAAAAATAAACTAAAAAATAAAAAATTGAAAACATAACCTAATAATTTGAATCACGAGTGAAAGGCGGTAAATGAAATCAATACCTGTGGGACTTAAACATACGGGAAATTATTGATTGATGCTAAACTAGGCTCTACAGAAATAAAAAAAAAACATTTTTTTACCACAAAAGCACAGCTCCCAAGAATTTCAGAAGACATGCCGCTTAATTTATCTTGTAGAGATTAAAAATTGTACTAGTAAATAAGGCGATTTAAATTAATATTATAGAGGCTATTTTTGAGAAAATTGCATGGATAACTCCTACTTTCGGTTAACCGATTAGAATGAAAATATTAATCAGGGTCCCCTGGTGCCTTTAAGTACCTTTTAAGTACCTTTAAGTTCAAAAGTTCAACTTCGTACCCTATTCCGTTTTCGAGATATTTTTTCACACACATGTAAGCACGCACGCACACACAGACCAATAGGTGAAAACATGTGTTTTTGGGTCCAAAAGACCCAAAAACGTGTATTTCCGGAGAAAATTCTATTTCGAAAAATCAACATGAAAACAGTACCTAGTAGCTATATATTTTATAGAGCAAGAGAAAGTATAACGCAATCTCACGAATAATTAAAAAATAAAATGGGCAGTCTCCGTGGACCAGTGGTTAGAGCACTGTGCTGCTCACTATAAAGCGGTAGATAACGCGTTTGATTCCCAACTCAGTCAGAAATTTTTACATTATAAATCCCACAGATTCTGTACCATAACCTATATTAGTCGCTAGTAACGAACTTGTGCGACTTTAAGTAAAATACAAATACAAAAGTGAAATCATTTTTAATTTTTACTTAATCGTTAATAAGTAGAGTTGTGAGGAAAATTCGTGAAACGTAATATTCCATCAAAAAACTAAATCTCTTGTTCGGATAGACCTAATACTTAAAACAAATTGTAGGCAATATCAACTGTAAACTTCTGTAAATTCTGTAAACTGTAACAATTCTAATTAGAAAAATTTAAGTAATTGTTGTAAACAAGCAGTGCCGATCAGAAATTTACCAACAGAAATAAAAACAATAATATAATATCTTCTACAAACTATTTTTTTAATAAATGCATTTGAAGATGAGATGTAGCCTACGTGTTGTATTTAGCACCGTTTATTTGTAACTTGTTTTTACTAACCTTAGCCTGAATTTTATCAGCATTTTCTGACGTTATAACCATTTCTCTTGCAGCCGGCACTAGAATATCACAATTTTCATACAAGAGGTTGGTAGAC
Organism: Catonia carolina; assembly: GCA_035578175.1. Lineage (NCBI taxonomy): Eukaryota > Metazoa > Arthropoda > Insecta > Hemiptera > Achilidae > Catonia > Catonia carolina. Next base: position 69,340,881 of record JAQMRL010000001.1, on the reverse strand, counting down.
GGATTAATTTCTTTACCTCCCGGAAATCCTTTTAGCGTGCGATGTTTAACCATGTGGTCCATCATAGCCTTAAAAATAACAAAAGAAATCAATAAGAATATGTTATTATAACTTACATATTAAAAAAAAATTCTAAGTGAAATTTTCTTGGCTACTTTTTCGATATTAGTCTTCAATTTGACATAACCTCGAAGCATTTCCAAAAAACTTTGATAAAAGTACAAACTTGACCTCACAATACGTTTGCAACGTTCACTTTAAACCCTCTGAAAATGAGCCCAGCTATCACGACATTAGACCTTAAGAATTCATGCAAAAATGCTTACCAAATTGTTTTTGTAAAAAAATTTTTAACCCTGTTAATTTCCAAATTTTTGAAAACCTGAATAAAAGGTGTTCGGCTTTAAATTTTAATATAGACTACATCCTTTCTGTCCACGTAGAAGCTATTTATAAGTTAAACAACTTATTCAAAAAGTACTTCTTGGGTTTTTGCTTCGATTATGCATTACTGCAGCAAATGCAGAACGTGGTGGAAGTTTGAAGGAGAAGCGTGGTAAGGCTGAGCGAGGACTGCAGTCGGCTGCCGGAAAGGGTAACTATGCTGTAGGCTACTTGTAACCACGAAATTGCGAGCTTCCTAGTAAACCAAGCAGTCTTGTACCTCCACCCGTCCTGGCATACAGTGTCATCAATTCCACCCGCCCTGAATAAGTTTGTAATCTTATACTGTTTAAGATAATACGAGGTGTGGCTATTAAATAACGAGACTGACGTAAAAACATTTACTTTTATACATAATCACTTATTTCCACCTTCTTTAATATACACTCCCTCTCTTTCCTTACAATACGAATGAGAATTTTCCATTGTTGGAAACAGTGCTAGAAGTCATCATCCGTCAGCTCTTTCAGGACACGTGCCGCACAAAAATGTTTCAAATGAAGCTCGCCAAAATGTTTGTAGACACTTTGTACGCGATTGAAAATGACCCAAATTTTTTGGGAATTATAATAACATGTGATGAAACGTGGTTTTTTACTTATGATCCGGAAACGAAGCGCCAATCCATGCACTGAAAGAGCCGAACTTCACCGAGAGCCAAAAAAGCTCGAATGAGCAAGTCAAAAGTTAAAGCAATGATGATTGTTTTTTTTATATCCATGGGATTGTGTACCTTCACTGGGTTCCTGAAGGTCAAACAATTAATCAATATTACTACCCTGAGGTACTTTCTAAACTACGTCAAAGAGTAAACAAAACGCCCCGAAATGTGGAAGGACAAATCATGGGTTCTCCACTAAGACAATGAGCCAGCTCATTCCGCGTTATCTGTCAGGAAGTTCCTAGCCAAGTACAGTAACTCAGTATTAGAACATCCACCTTATTCACCAGATCTTGCACCATGTCAATTCTACCTGTTCCCTAAGGTGAAATCTGCATTAAAAGGGTCAAGATTTGAGTCTTTCACTGTTTCTAACAATGGAAAATTCGCATGGAGCGTTGTAGGGATAGAGAAGGAGAGTATATTGAAGGTGACAATAAGTGATTATTTATAAAATTAAAATAAAATTTTTTACAACGTCAGTCTCTTTATTTAATAGCCACACCTCGTAATATAATAATATAAGATAAAAAGTTCGTTCCCACTTGCCAAATACGGCAACACTGCATTACTGTCTAATTAGATTCAGGCTCGCAAATTCATGGTTACTATAGGCCTACATTATACTACTGTTTTAGTCAAAACGGTACACCTGGATTGGTCTTCTTTTCTTTCAAAATGCCCTAAACTATACTTTGGGAATCATCCGTAGCTAAAGTTACTCTCCCTTGTAATGTTCGCTTCCTTTGTCATAAACTAATGAAAATTATTAATAACTTCTCTTGTTTGACTGTAAAATTTTGACTTACATCTTTTTCTGCTTTGTAATAGTCTTCTGATTAACACTTATCGCACATTTTAATCAGTTAACAACGAATTGCACTATGCACCTATGGGTAAACTACTGAATACAAGAAATATAGAAAATAATGAACTATTAGTGAACCAAATTCAATGCACATCTACTCACTACATAATATTACTATCGCAAATGAACTGCATGCAAAAATACAAACTATAGCACGAATTACAAACTAATGCCACTTACACACGAATAATTAAGTCACAACGAACATAAAACAACAAAACGAGAAAAAGAACGATGTGAAGGAGACTAATGTTGTCAGAAAAGTAACGGGCCATTGTTCACTGTTCGGCCATCGGCTCAGTGGGGTGAAGCTCACCACGTTTCACAATATTCTTTGAATGTTTGTAAAGATGGAAAAAGATTTTATCGTAGTACGGTTTTTGCAATCGTTATTTTGTAGTTTTATATCATATGAAGACATAATGCCATCTAAAATAAGATTGTTCAATTCAATACTGCGGACCCAAGATGGCCGAAATAAATTTAAAAAACAACTTGATGTTATTTCTTTGATACAGTAATCAACTAAAATTATTCTGGTTATCCAGTACCACTCAGATAAGTAAAACAAAATCAGCCGTTTCCAGGCTATATCGACACCCAGTAGACCCGTACTAGTAAAATTAGGATGTGATGTATAATGTATATTGCCTCGGTAGTAAGTTGGAACAGTCAACTCTACACCGATATAAAGAAAACTACCACTGAAAATTGTCTCTATTGTAATTAGAAAGATTATAAAAGCTATTGTTTATTTTGTACATTTCTCAGGAATTTTCAAAAATTATTTTAAATAAATTGTCAGCCATTCTAAAATTTCAAATAATAATTCGGTATGATTTACGAAAGTCGGTTGAGCGGTTTCCGAATTTATAGCGGACATGAGTAAATACATGCTTACTTCATAAAAAAAAATTCATTTTAGTTACTACCGATAAATCAATCAGCCCCAATACATACATACCAAACATACTCTTTTATATTTATATAGACATTAGACACACACTGCATGTCTTTACCCGAGTCAAGAATTTTCTGAAGTTTTCTTTAGTAGACTCAGATAAAGTGAGTAATTAAATAAGACTATTCTGTGAAATATTTTTTGAAAAGAATTCGCCAAATAGCAGGCCTAAATAATATTTTATGGAGAGTTGCCCATGACGGACAGGTGGAGTGTCAAATTATTTACACTCAATCTGTTCGTTGCAGGGCTAAAATAAATAGTTCTGTTTCTTATCACAAGGTCAGCCAATTAAATGACTGAATCATTTAAGAACAGAAGAGGTAGAGGTGCAAAAGACACTAATCAGAGTTATCTCCTCTGAAAGTAATGAATTTCATTATACAGCCAGACCCTGTGGTGAATGAAGTGAAGGTGTCGTTTGCAGAATGGAAAATATGTGTTTTTCAGAGGGCCCGGCATGCTGATAAGCGTACTTTTCCACTCAGTGAGGAAGGCAACGGTAAACCACCTCACTCCTCGTTTTACTTAGTATAACCTCTACAGGTTCAAACCAGCCTTTTGGCTGATGACCTAAACAACAACATGGAGAGTTGGCCTGTTAAATTCTGATTTATCAACTAAATTTGTTAGTTTTATTAACATACCACTGTTTAACAGCCTCTGGGGGATAACTGTGCGAGCGTGTTTGTACTTACTTTATGATCAAGACCATCTTCATTGTAAAGTCCAACGTCATGTTCTGCAACTCCAATACATTTAGCACCAGCTTTTCTAAAGTATCTACACGTATGATAACCAACATTTCCAAAGCCCTGTTAAAAAAATACAATTTCCTTTACAAAAAGTATCAAATTTATAAAACAATTTTTTTTTTACTTCCTCTTGCCTATATGAATATATAGGAAGGAAAGTATTTTTTTTATGTCGATTTTTCATAATAGTTTTCACTGGCAATACACGTTTTCAAATCCCTGAACCCAAAAATATGTTTTTAGCGATTGGTTTGTGTGTGTGAACAAAATATCTCAAGAACGTAACATCGTACGAAGTTGAAACTTGAAACTTAAGTTAGGTACTACTAGAGAGCCGATACAAATTTTTTTTATCAAAATCGGTCAACCAGAAGTAGTAGTTTATTCGTGTTATTTTTCACTTTTTTGTAATTTTCTCAAAAACGGCTCCTACGATTTTTTTACATAAATTGCCTCATTTACTACATTTTTTATGCTCTACGAGATCAGGTTGGCGCCATTTTTGCTGGAATTCTTAGGGAGGCGTCCTCTCGTAGAAAAAAATAATTTTTTAAAAATTGCGGTCTGTATATGTATCTTAGCGCCAACGTGAAAAATAAAAGTTCTGGACAATTTAAAAACCTAAAACTTTTTCGAAACATTTTTTTGTATAACGCTTAGTTTAGCGGCAAGTAGTGATTTTCTATTTTTTTCGTGAAAATCTGTAAAAAATTGTTTTTTTTAAGATTTCGGCTTTAGTATGAATTTAACGACAAAAGTGTACAATCAAATTTATAGGAAATTAAAAAATCTACAACTTTTATTTTAAGCATTTTTTCCTTACAGAGCCTAGTTTAGCGTCAAAGCATGATTTTCTGTATTATTAAGCCAAACTAAGGTTGGTTTTCATTTTGGATCATTCAACCATGATTAAAATTAGGTTCTGTTTTTTAAAGTTACTACTAGTTTTTTTGTTTACTTCTAATGTTTTATTACTAATGTTAGGTTATAGTGTTCATTATATGCATTGACCAGAGAAAGTCGTGTGTTTCACACCAGATTTTTTAATCTAAAAAAGTAGAATGTAGCTATGAAAATAAAAGATTTGCAAACCGATTGTTTCCATCTCAGAAAGGGAATGAGACGGGGTGGTGCCTTTTGCAAATTCTATTTAATATGTGTGTTGAGGAAATGATGGAAAAGTGTTTAAAGTCATGGTAGCCAAGATGATTGCCAAACTTCTCGGAGGAGCAATCCCCTGAAGAAGAAGATGTTGACCTGAAGAAGACCTGAAAAAGGGGGGAAATTGAACATGTAAAGTAATACACGTACTTGGAAAGCATGCTGAATGAAAATTGAAATAGTGAGGCTGTGATAAAAGCAAGAATAAGAATGGCAAAAGAAACTTAATGAAAAGAAAAATTACTTATAAAGCAAGGTGGTGTTAAACTTGAGCCGTTTAGTAAGATGATCACCTGCGCCTGCGCTTCACACCACATTATCGTTTACTCTAGCTAGAGGGGATGGGTGTAGACCTATATCAGAAATTATAGGGATAAAAGTGGAACTGGCCCGATAAGTGCGGGAATGGTATCTTACTAGAAAATTAGGTAGTGTGACACTCATGACACATACCTGGATCTATAAAACAGTATGGCAATTTGGCGGTGCGTCACGTATTACACGTCACAATTTTAGTTCTTGTAAATTACAAAAACTACCACAAATTTGTAATTAAGTATTTTAGGGCAATCTTCAAACTACCAGTTCACTGCCACTGCTTCAAAAACAAAGCATTAAATATGAAGATACAGAGGCTTAACTTACCCAAGGTTGAGCAGTTGATGTCTGGCTTGCTACCTGTTGTTAAACTGATAACTTTGTAGACGTAATTTATTTCCTACATACTAGATCGTTGCATTATTTTCCCACATAAGAACAAACAGTAGAGTGGTAAAACTACGCTAAATTACATGTAGAACAGGCTTCATTAAAAATGTCGCATTTGTCACGTATGACACAAAACCGAATAAAGGGTTGGAAAACCCAATAAATATATGGATGCAAATTTAACTAGCTTAGTTTTATTTCAAATTTTTAATATTTACTCACCTGAAGAATAAACTTTTTGTCTGTCCAACCAGTGGTTAAACCGATGGCTTTCATGAATTCGTCTTGTTTGATAAAATAATCTGTGGCGTTAAAGACACCTCTTCCTGTTGCTGAAACTCGTCCACGAATTCCTCCAAGATTTATTGGTTTTCCAGTAACAATTGCCAAACCATTTATATCACCCGTTCCTTTTTTGCAGAAAAACATAGACACATTCAGTGCATAATCTCGCATTTAATATACAACAGTAAACAATATTTAAGTAAGTTATAAGAATTTTGTGAGGAGAGAACATAAATTTTATTGTCAACTAATAAAGTTCTGGGAATAATAATATTTATTATAATGTATGTTGATAGAAACACTGAATATGAAAATGTAACTTAACAGTAACTGCTTCGATTTAGAAATCGGTTTTAGAAGTTAAAAATTATTTGAAAAACGAATTACTCATTGTTCCAAACTTTATATCCTACTTTCTTAAAATATTTTATTTCTAACTTCAAATTGGAAGGTTATGTAGTAATAATATTATGTTTTCTTCAGAAAAGGAGTTACTCTTCAAACTGCAATCACTTAATTTAAAATTTAATTACTTGTGCATTTCTAAAATAATCTAAACTTCGATAAGATAAAGTTTTGAAATAAGAAATTTCATTCTTTATTTACTTAATTACCCATTGTTTTAGTGTATGTGTCCATGATCCATCCCATTTCTCTGGGAGAAGTGTTTACATCAGGAGCCGGAACGTCTACACCAGGACCTGGCAGACAATAAATTAAATAGAAATTTTAACAGTAAAATATTTAAATCATAAAAGGTTTAAAAATATTTTAAAATATAAGCTTAAAATTTCTTTGGTAAACATGTTCAAGTTATTTTCTGAAATAACTACTTGTGAAAATAAGTTAAATATGAAAATAACCCACCGGGTTGGTTTGGAGGTTAAGTCGTCGACGTGAGTCAGCTGATTTTGGAGACGAAGGTTCCTGGTTGAAATCCTAGTAAAGATAGTTGCTTTTGTACGAATTTGAATACTAGACGGTGGTTGCTGGTGAACTTTGATAGTTAGGGTTAAATTAACCATACTCTCTCAGGAATGGTTGACCTGGGTCTGTACGAGACTACACCTCATTTACACGTCATACACATCATCCTAATCTCATTGGGTCAGGGGGTTGCTTATTGTTCTGAATTGAACAGATTGCAATGTACACATATTAGGAATTTAAAAAAAAATTAAAATGAATAGTTATGAGAGACAAGAAAGTAACAGATATTGATAGTCGATTTGCAGGATCAGCTTCAAAATTATTAGAAGTTAAATGCCATGCCACATTGAAACATGAGTCATTTGCCATTTAAACTTACTTTCAATTTGGCGGACTCAAGATAGCAGTGGAAACCACTATCAATTGAAACATAGGTTATGGATTTTACCTTTAGTCATACCAGCGTTTAACAATAGTATTTGTTCATAGAAAGAAATACTTTTCCTAAACTATCCTGTTTAAAGTTAACCAAAAAAATAATCTTATATAGTTTTTCAATTTCCCAGAATTGTACAAAAACGTGAGCTTAATAAAATTCATGAGTGTCTTTGTCAGTGTTTGATAGAACAAACATTTAAAACATTTGTCGATGTTTGATAGAAAAACATTACCTTTAGAATATCAACCCCGTTTAGAGTGGTTTTGTCAGCGGTTTAGGGTTAACAATATTTTTTATAGCATAGATACTGTTCAAATGTATTCCACTTAGTCTTCAATTAGACCGTTTTTGTCTATTTATACTCTCAATAACAGCTAATTTTAGAGGTTATTTAATTAGTCAGCTAATTTTAAGAGCTTATCTGTATTTTTTATAGATCTTTAATATACAAGCATGAACAGATGAGTTTTACAAATATTTTGTAAAATATTCGTCCAGTTATTCAATGGAAGGGGTAGAAAACTGACAATTAAAAGTACTCCAAACTCCCATATATTGTTTAAATGCTTTGTTGGTATGGAACACCAAAGTATATGAAAGTTATTTCAAAAATCACGTGCACATACTGAGCCGGCACTTCTGTGCGTATTCCTCATTAGCCAGTGCACCAGCTTTTGGCAACGACAAACATCAGACGGCAGAACGAAATATTTTACATCAGTGTGTATTTGGCAACTGCAGTCCTGTTTTTTTTTGTTCTTGCAAGACCTAATAGAGGGCCAGCAAGTGGTTGCCGTTTGCCATTTGTGTAAATGCTAAATATGAAATTTTTTTTATAAGGTTTCTACTCTGAAAGAAAACTTTAACTAAAGTTTCACTCAAACTATATTCTACGGAGATTACCGATATAATGATTCTTTATGAGTTCCAAAGTATACCGACGAGTAATTCTTGTTAGTTCAGATTCAGTATAGTTCTTTGGGTTTATTCTAACTCCTCCCTTGGCTCCACCAAATGGAACATTCACACATGCACATTTAAAAGTCATTAAGGCAGCCAGGGCTTCAACTTCATCACAATCCACGTCAGGTGCATACCTTATTCCTACCAATAAAAAAATTAAAACAGTATTAGGGTTCAGTTGGAAGAGAATGCCTTTTATTCTGATCAAAGTAATAATCTGATAATTTACTTAGTTTCTTATTTATTATTTTATATCTGTGTTAATTTGGTAAAGTTATATTTAATTTTTACAATTAAAAACATTGCCTATAACAGTTAGGTGGAGTGTCAAATTATTTGCTAGTTCCAGGGCTACAAATCATAGTTCCGTTTCTTATCACATGGTCAGCCAATTAGAGGACTGAAGCATTTAAGAACAGAAGAGGTAGAGGTGTAGAAGACACTAGTCTGAGTTATCGCATCTGAAAGTAATGAATTTCATTATAATGAAGTGAAGGTGTCATTAGCAGGGTGGAAAGTAGATGCTTTTCGGAGGGCCTGGCATGCTGATAAGCATAGGCTATTTTTGTACTCAGTGTGGAAGGCAATTGTAAACAACCTCACTCCTCGTTTTACTTAGTAAAGCCTCTAGAGGTTCAAACTAGCCCTCCGGGCGATGACCTAAACACCAACACAAATAAAAACACTTTATAAGAATATTCCAAAAAAATACCTCCAGTTATGATTTTCTGTTTGCTGTACTAAACTATTTCACTTCTCTGTATATATTCGGTCAGCCTAAATTAGGTTAAACAGTTTTATATTTCTTTCTGAATACTACTCAGTTTAGTTTCTTGTAATGATCTTTATTTTTTTCAAATATAATCATGAGATTATATGGTTAATTAAATGTAATGTGTTCTTTCTTCACTAATTTTTTTAGTGACAAGATTTTATATTACCGAGGAATATTCTGATGTAAGTGGCCATAACATTTCTGCTGCTTATTTGCCACCAACATAATTTTCTGCAACGTAATTACATATTTTCCCCCTTGACAAATCTGCGCGCTCCAATACCGGAGGGGGCCCAGGGGTGATCCCGGAATTTTTTTTAAATTAAAGTGCAAAACTGTTGAGTTTTATGCTTTTTGTAGCAAATTTTTTACTTATTTTCATGATCCTTTTTATTTTAGAATTTCTGTAAAATTGTTTTCTATTTTAATATAAAAACACTTACCAAAGAAAACCTAAACGTACATTGCAGTTACCAGTTAGGTTTTTGCGTATATGGCTGCTTTTTGTTTGTATACAATCAGCATAATATTAAAAATTACAGATAGTTCAATAGCAGAAATTTTTAATAACCTGAAAGATGTCTTCCATTAACGTGGAATTTTTATTGCTTGATAAATTGCACCAGTCTAAAAAAGGGGAATTTTTATGGTTAATTTTGCACCCTCTTTGGACCTGCGCCCTTAGCAGGGGCAAATCTCGCCACCGCCTAGCTACATCCCTGACTTAGTGTAATTTAATGAATTCATTATTTTAATTTTTTTGCAAATTATTAAATGCGTATTACTTACCACCTTTCATTGGTAATCTGTGAGAGGAGTGATGGGCTCTGTAAGCTCTGATGGTATCATATTCGCCATTATCTCGTCGGATTGGAAACGTCATAGATAACACTCCTTGACAATGAGACATTATGTCGATAATGGCATACACTTTGGAGTATTCCGGATTAACATACCGATTTTTAATATTATTCATAAATGTATCTTCTAATTCTTGAACAGCAAGGTGAAAATAATATTCGACCATGTCTGAAAATTTTGGACGTGTTAGTTTAATATTTTCAACTATTTTGGCTGGTATTACGTGCTTGTACCTGGTGTTTATAACAATTTGTCGGTAACGCTTTGTAAACGTAATGCCGTTGATGTTCCTAACAGATTTACATAAAGCAATTAACATTTTGTTTACGTTTTATTATATTATCTTAATGAATAATAACAAATGTAAAAAAATATTAAAAATTATCAACTCCCGTTTTGCGTAAATCAAATACAAAATATCATATGTTTATTGTTGATGCGTATGCTTATTTGATTTATTTTCCAAACAGTATGGACAAACTTTGAGATTCTTCTTGGCCTTTTTTCTACTATAGCCTAAATAACAGTTTTATTTTTTTGAAAAACCAACCAATTTGTTCGCTACGCTATGCTGAAATTTTTTGCGTGAATTTACATGCTTTTGAGCGGGGAACTCAATGGTGTCTGCTCATGTATATTAGCCGGATACCATAAAGACTCGCTTACCTAACCACCCAGACGATAAAAGATAATTTAATAGAGCATCGAGGAGACTAAAAGAGTTACTTTCCGAAATTAAGAACGCCTCCTTCCAAGAAAGACTATCTAATCTTTCTTCATCCAGTGCATCAGATTACTCACTCTGGAAGGCTACACAATTTTTGAAACATCAAAAGGAAACGGTTGCACCAGTAAATACCGGAGGCGGAAACTGGACAAGAACTCCCAACAGAAAAAACTGATATATTTGCTAGAAATCTTGTGGAAGTCTTCAAGTCAAACGAATTTCATGAACAAAATTTTACTGACGAAATTGCGGAATTTCTGGAGGCACCCTTCCAGATGTCTCCACCCATCAAACCTTTCAGCCCTGCAGAAATTGAGGGGACCATTAAAAATAATCTTAACCGGAAGAAAGCACCAGGATATGATTTAATAACAGGGGAAATCTTAAAACAACTGCCCAAAAAAGCATTGATGTTACTTACAGCGATTTTGAATGGTATTTTACGCATTGGATGCTTTCCTGCTCAATGGAAATTCGCTCAGGTGATTATGATCCTTAAACCAGGCAAGGATCCTTTACAACCAAGCTCTTACAGACCAATCAGCCTGCTTCCAATTACCTCTAAAGTATTTGAGAAAATGTTGTTAAGTCGTTTAAAACCTATTATCGAAGAGTATAAACTAATCTCAGATCATCAATTCGGGTTTCGAGAACGGCACTCGGCTGTAAAACAAGTCCACAGAGTAGTCAAACTTATTCAGAAGAGCTTAGAATTAAAACAGTTTACTTCAGCTGTGTTCTTGGATATTCAACAGGCGTTTGACAAAGTTTGGCATCTAGGTCTGTTATACAAAATTAAAATTAAATTAGAATATCCATACTTCTTGATTTTTAAAAACTATCTTTCAAATCGTTTCTTCCAAGTTAAATATGATAATGTCTTTTCCAAATTCTATTTAATAAATTCCGGCGTTCCTCATGGCAGCATTTTGAGCCCATTTTTATATACGCTTTACACAGCCGACCTTCCAGAACATGAATCTGTAATGACGGCAACGTTCGCAGATGACACAGCGATTTTAGCGCCGGACGCTTCTCCGATATGTGCCTTGGAGAAGTTACAAACCCATCTTGCCAACATTCATGAATGGTGTAAGAATTGGAGAGTGAAGATAAACATTTACATTAAAGAAACCAACATGCCCAGTGGTCAGCTTGAACGGTACAGTAATCCCATAGAAGGAGGAAGTTAAATATCTAGGTTTGCATCTGGATCGAAGACTCATGTGGAGAAGTCATATATGGACGAAACGAAAGCAACTTGGACTGAAGTTACGTCAATTGTTCTGGCTCTTAGGCAATAAATCTCAACTCTCCCTTGAAAATAAAGTACTCGTATACAAAGTAATACTAAAACCAGTTTGGACTTATGGGTTAGAGTTATGGGGTACAGCTAGTTCATCAAGTATAGAAGTACTGCAGCGCTTCCAATCAAAATGCCTGAGACTTTTCACTGCAGCCCCATGGTACGTAACCAATGAAATACTGCACAATGACTTAAACCTGCCCTTCTTAAAAAAGTAATTGAACAACATAGCGAAAAATATTTACAGAAATTAGAAGACCATCAGAATCCATTAGCGATTAACCTCCTCGACAACAGCGAAGATACTTACAGACTGAAACGTTTTAAAACACTAGACTTACCTCTACAATTTTAAAATTTACGATTTAAACTTTTTTTTTCTTTTCCACTTCAACTACTAATCAGCATCATCTCATAATAGACATCATTATCATCTTTATCATCGTCATCATCTCCAGCTTCATCAGCTTTGTGATTCGGGGCGTTGATTCACAGTTCATCAAGTTTAGATTTTGTACATACTCGTATATATATATATATATATTTTTCTTCACATTTAGTCTTGTTGAAACACACTACTGAGTGTGGTTTTTATTTTAATTCAAGGACATTACTCAGACTTTATCGTCTTTGCTTAAAGTTTTTGTATTTATAAACTGATTGTAAAGGAAATACACTGTTACAAAAAAAAACCTAACTAACTAACTTAACTTAACTATGTACGTAAAATGAAAGATGATGGCTGTGTTTGGAACCGCTTATCTTATCAAGTAAGAGACAAAAAAAATTCTAGTACGGCTCGTTTTAAAACTTGGTTTTAGTGCATTAAGCTTTTTCTAGCGATTTGGAAACACAATATGTACCCGTTTTTAGCGCATTTTTCACTTAGTTCATGTTTTAGAACATGTAGCACGATCAATTCTGAGAGGAAAAACATGGGGTTTTAGAATAGTGTTCGTGCATGTTTTCTTATTAATTTTAGCTAAAATTCAGCCTTTTAGCACAACGGGTAATGGAATTAGGACTTTTTTTAAAAAATTATTAGTTTTGTTTCCGATGGACGTAACGAGTTAGAACCAACGCTGTATCCTTTTAATTAATTAGGGAATGAAATTATACTACAAATAATTATTTTTAATTTAACGGATTTTTCTAAAAAAAACGTAGTTGTTTAGACGGATTTTATAAATTCAAGGTGGGCAGTGAACTACGTTGCGTGTAAGCAGGCAGTGATTGTGGTGTCACATTGTACGCTCCGTTTCGTATCGAATATAAGCCTGATACTGTGTAACTACATGAAAATGAAAGTCTCATGTAGGGGTACTTCTACTTAGTTCAAAACCAGACTGAATAGTGTCCTCTGCTGCATATCACAAACCTTACCATCTCACTGCCGAACTCACATTTTTAATGCAAGGTTTTTTAATAGTTCTGAAACAATTGAAAAAAACCTTCACATTTACGACATTGATTTGTAGCGTAATTGCTTTCCCTTATTAATTAAAGGGATGTAGCGTTGGTTCTAACTGGTTACGTCCATCGAGAACGAAAATAACCATTTAAAAAAAAACGCTGTAATTCCTTAACCCTTTGTACTAAAAGGCTGAATTTTAACTGAAATTAATTAGAAAACATGCAGGAACACTATTTTAAAACGCCATATTATTTATCCTTTTAATTGATCGTGCTACATGTTCTGAAACATGGACTAAGTGAAAAATGCGCTAAAAACGGGTACATAGGCCTATTTTGTTTCCAAATCGCTAGAAAAAGTCCAATGTACTCCCGTGTTTCGTAATTTATACGAATAAAATTACAAAAAACCAAGCTTTAAAACGAGCTGTACCAGAATATTTGTTTTTTTTTTTTTACTTGATGAGATACGCGGTTCCAAACACAGGCTTCTTTTTTCATTTTACATGCTATAATAGTTGATTGAATAGACAGGCCTGGAGACTGGGAATTTTAAAAACAACTCTAATGCCCATAAACAATGATACAAATATGGAACTGGAATTAAATGTTCATCGTGAGTAGTAAATCATTTTCCTACTAAGAAATTTAAAATTTTAATGAAGAACTTCTTTGGTCATACCTATTGATCATCAATGATTTAAAATGTATAATGGCATAACAAGGTTATTATTACATTTTATGCAACTGCCTTAATAGATCTGCTAAAAACAACTTAGCACAAAACGAACATTCCAAATGTTATACAACTTGTTGATGCGTAGTGAACTTGATGAATCATGCTGTCTTACAAATTTATATAAAGTTAAATTATTACTTTTGTTAGCAGCTTTATTAAACGAACTTATAAACGACCCAATTTCTTCGTAGCTTATTACTTATTTATTCAAAGTTGGTTGACCATCTTACCCCTTTGTTTAACCAATCGGCTTCACTTATTTAAATATTAGTGTACGACAATTCTTCACGGGCAATAAAAAATGAGTTTTTTAAAATTTAGAATAAAATAATTAGGTGTATGGTGGGAGTAACTCATCTAACCTTATGCACCTGGCTTTTACGCCGGAGTCCCGGGTTCGATTCCCGGTTAGGTCTGGCATTTTTTCATCACTCATTTTCATTATCATTATTATCCACTGTCTGCATTAGCAGAAATTGCAGAACAGTTAGACGTAAAACAAATAACAAAGAACCTTATGCAGATCATTATTTAAGGACCTTAAATTTTTACAGTTACTTCTTTGTACATTTTAAAAGTGATAATGCATGTAAAAAAAACGCCTTTCTAAAGAATTTACATTTTCACAATAATTACGCAAAAATATAATTGATTACTATGTTACTATCACAACACTAAATTGTTTGAACGAAAACCTACTTATACATGTAGAAAATACATCAATAAATTACAAGTTTTAAGAAGTTGTGGAAGTCTGTATTTAAAAAAGAACAACTAAAAAATTACTTGATTAATGAAACATTATACAGTATTCAAGAGTTCCTCTCAAAATAGTTTATTTTAATTTTCTAGTAAACGCTGTCTGCCCATAACAGACAGGTGGAGTGTCAAATTATTTACACTCATTCTATTTTAGTAGGGCTAAAATAAATTTTTATGACTGTTTCTTATCACATTGTCAGCCAATTAAATGACTGAATCATTTAAGAACAGAAGAGGTAGAGGTGTAAAAGACACAAATCAGAGTTATCTCCTCTGAAAGTAATGAATTTCATTATACAGCCAGACCCTGAGGTGAATGAATTAAAGGTGTCATTTGCAGAGTGGAAAATATGTGCTTTTCAGAGGGGCTGGCATGCTGATAAGTGTAATTTTCCATTCAGTGAGGAAGGCAATTATAAACCACCTCACTCGTTGTTTTACTTAGTAAAACCTCTACAGGTTTAAACCAGCCTTTCGGCTGATGATCTAAGCAACAGAAAACGCTGTAATATTTGGTAAAATTGATTAGATAACACGCTTATTGAATTAAATAAATTATAATACAATGGTAATAAATAAAGCAAGATCACCCCGAATGAAGGCGTTCTGGCAAAACATCAAACTAAAGAATATGAGAAGGAAGAAGCTTTCTTAATTTGACTAAAGTGATGCATTGTGGTCATAAAAGACAAAAAAAAATAAAGACAAAAACTTTTAACCTTTTTTATTGGTAAGTATGGTAATGTATTGATAAGTATATGGTATATTTTAATATGGATTTAATAGGTCCTGAATTTATCAGTTAATATTTAGGCTCATCAATTTTTATCTTCCAATGTACTATACTACCTTTTTGGAATCTCTTGGATACAGTTAAAAATCAAAGCAACATTTGACCATCTAACTGACTATTGTATTACTTGACTATTAGTTTTGGTTGACCTAGAGAAAAATTCCTATATGGACAAACTGTTACGTAATTCTGGTAATTCATTCGGGGGTGTTGCTTCAGACAAGATAAAATAATTATAATTAAGACTTGTAAAATCTCTAAAACTTAAGTCCTTATCGGTCTTTTATTCCCTAAGGATACGTACCAAAGTGTTAAAAACCGTACAACATGTTGTTTACAGTTTCTTTAAATTAATGTGTTTTATTTATTATACTTTAACATATATAACTGGAAAAATGATTCCTATTGTAGCAATTAGTATGCCCACTATAGAAAAAAAAACCAGTTCATTGCCAAATTTTTTCCAATGGGGTGGTTTTAGCACCTAAACGGTTTTACTGACAACAACGTCCCTCAAATTAACACGTCTCATACATGAAGTCTATGAACACTAGACCGAATGTCTTATTTTCGGAAGAAATTTTTATCTTTCATTGGGTGATGGCGCCTTAAATAAGTTTTCCCTTGTGTGTAGGTATTAGGTGATTTTTTATGAAGGTAAAAAATGCAAGACTTGATCGTGAATTAACTCGGGATCCCTGGGATAAAACCAAGTTGCTTTGGCACCTATGCCGACTTCTGAAATGAATGAAGGCCGTTGGTGTAATGGTTGAGTCGGATGTAGTTTTTCCACTTTTGAAATCCTGCAATTTATTTCTTAACATTCGTATTTTCCATGGAGTATTGCAGTCTCAAATTTATTTTTAATTGAAAGCTTATAGCGAAATACACTTTCTGTAGTTTATGTATTGAAAAAGTTGAGATTAAAAAATTGTCGATCCCGCAATCCTTAAGAACCGGTTAAAGTATTTGACTACTCCAATTTTTTAATCTCTTGTAATTTCAGAAACTTCAATTGGAGCCATTTAAAATTGCCATCCTCTTTAGAAGAGAAAGTGTAAGTTCTAAAATAATCTTCGTAAAATATGTGTAGACAAAAATGTTTTGAAAAAGTATGTCGTTTTTGTAAAGGTTATACTATTTATGAATTCATAGAAAATATTGAAATAGAACAGAAATGATTCTTTATGCACAACATCAATTAGTATTGACTGAAGATTTAGAACAAAAACTACGGTTAAAATATCAACGCAGAGCATCACCTTCTGTATAATTACAAAGCTAATTATGTTGTACTGTTATTCAAACATACGTTTTGCTTCTAGGTCTAAACACGAGTAATAGATTCTTTTCGATCTGAAGTTGCTTAAGAAATGATAAAATCAAGTAAAAACTTTAAGCCAATGCTATTTATTTTAATATTTTTTAGAGTGTTAATTGTATCAGCTGATTCAAATTCATTTACACCAATCATGTGCGATAATTGCTCACCAAAATCTGTGCTGACCGTGGAACCATACTCTTCATCTGTTCAAAGCAATTCAAGGTTAATCTACTTTACTATTATAATTTTTTTTTTGGTTTTTGTTTCTCTTATATTATTGTTCGAATATTATTTATTAATTTCGTTCACATTACCTTCAATCTCAGGCGCTGTAAGTATTCTAGAACACTAGTTTTATTCATATAAATCAATTAAATGAGCAGTTTAACAAAATTTGATTAACTTATATTTTTGTGCAGTGATAAAATTTTATGTTTTGCATTTTGCTTTACTGGAATAAATATTATTACATATATTAAAAAATGTACCGGAAACAACTTAACGTAATCTTACTTCAAGTTATTCAAAAAATTATTTAAATGTCTTTTATCATTATTCAGAACTTATTAATTTCAATAGGCTATATGTTGTTTAGGTCATCAGCCGAAAGGCTGGTTTAAACTTCTAAAGGCTTTACTAAGTAAAACGAGGGTGAGGGTTTACAATTTTCTTCCTCACTGAGTGGAAAAGTATTCTTATCAGCATGCCTGGCCCTCCGAAAAGCGTATACTTTCCACCCTGCAAATGACACCTTCACTTCATTCACCACATTGTCAGGCTGTATAATGAAATTCATTACTCTCAGAGGAGATAACTCTGACTAGTGTCTTTTACACCTCTACCTCTTCTGTTTTTAAATGCTTCAGTCGTATAATTGGCTGACCATGTGATAAGAAGCAGAACTATTTTTAATAGCTCTGGAACTAGTAGATCAAGGGCCAATAATTTAACACTTCACCTGACTATTTTGGGCATAAGGTTATACTATAAAAACTATAAAACTTGATTTATGGAAGGACTTTTTAGGAGAAGAAACCCGTTCAGGACTTAACGTATAGGACTTCAACGGCGTTATTTTAAAATAGATAGAATTATGAATTTAATTAAATACTTATTTTAAAATAAACGTAATATTAGTCCATAGTAGTTGTAATTTAGGCCGCCTCCATGGCCCAGAGTTAGAATGCTAGACTATAAAATTTCACCGTATAATGTGGAAGGTCCAAGGTTCTTTCTCGGTTAAGTTCTGGAAATTATTACCCATTCTTACTGATCCCAACTTACTGATTCCATATCATAACCAATAGTATTCGCTAATTAGCAAAGCAGCTGATGTAACTTAAATAAAAGAAAAAAATTAATTTATTTAGGGTTGACTTTGAAACTACAGTAAAATTCAGTTATAACGAACTTTAAGGGACCGGTATTATTTGTTCGTTATATCCGGATTTTCGTTATAACCGAATGAGCCTATACGCTGTAATATCTACGTATTATATTTCGTGCGCTACCAATTACCGGAATAACGAATGTTAGTTAATTTAAGTAAAAAATCATGAATAAAAATCTTTTACACCAACTCCGCGGCCGAACGGTGAGGGACGTTTATTCGTCAGCTGTTCTACGGATAAAAAAGGTTGCGGGTTTGATTCTTAGTAGGTCTGGGCTGAGGAAATCAGGATACTACTGCAATTTACTGATAACTCCCAACGCACCAATGTAGAGAAAAATACAAAGTAGTAGCAAATAAAAAAAAATTTTCTCATAGAAAATATTTTTGTCTATTAGGAAGGTGATTATTTCGTTACGTCCGGATTCCATTTTCATTATATCAGACTTTACAATGTGGTAATAACATATAAAACCAACCAAATTTTCTATTTTCACAAGTTAATTCTAAATTTTCGTTACAACCTACCTAATTATAACAGATGTTTACTGTATTCCATTAATGAATCAATGTTAAATTAAACTCTGCCTCTGATCCAACTTATATAGAATTTCCTTTACGAGTTGTATGATAAATAAATTCTTTGTATCTAGTTCACGCATAAATGGAATTTTATTAAATTGAAGTTTACTCGTAAACTGACGATACATCTTCAGAAATACTTTGTTAACGTGTTAGAGCTTAGCTGACTGCTCAAATCGGCTTCATGAACAGTGAGGGATAGTCTATTTACCTACACACTCGAGTTCTACAAGAGACTAAATAAAAACAACTGAAATAAAACTGTAAACAATCCGAGACTCCTATATTATACACAATTGTTAGGGGACGAAGTGAGGGTGTTATCTTATTCACAAAGCAGCCAACTCGAGATGTCAGACAAGCTACAAATGTTTAAGACTGCGTGCAAAGTACTAAATTTTGATACGACAAAAGGTATCTCAGTTATCCTCCTTAGTACTTTGAATTGAACGAAATTAATTTAAAAATAATAATAATTTGGAGGATCGTGGATTGAAGAACGTACTGGATATTACAGTATTGTAAATAACTTAAGGCATATTAAAATATACAAATAATTTTCCAAGTAAACATTCGCTTTCTCTGTAGTTATTTATTAGATACTGAAAATGGTATAAAATACACCATGTTTGAGTTTTTACATCAAATATAATAATGTATAAGATATAACTGTATGTACCGTATCTATTACAACACTATAAAATTATAGAGTTTAATCCAGTTTATAAATTAAGAAAATAATTTTAACAATTTTCGAAAATCTAGAAAGGAAGAAATGAAGGATTTAGTCTCGTATTTTATCTAATATCCTTGGTAGAACGTCATCAAAGAGAAGGAAGAATAAAAACCTTCACCTACGAACAGTGACTATGATTACAGGATGTAGATATGCGGTGTACGGTATACAGTTTCTGCATACACATTAGTAAAGGTGATATGTTACAACAGATAATAATATTCAAATATATTTTACAAAAGCCTATTACTATGAAGGTAGTGTTTTTTGTAGACGTATATAAAGATCTCTCAATTTGAAAGGAAGTAAATACTGAGATGTTTTAAATAGGTTTCTTTATTATAGGATGCCGATACTAGAAGAAATAGTTCCTCGTCATAGATAAAAGCTAGAAGGACTTTTCGATAAAATTAACAAAGTTCATTACAACAAAATACTAAATTTTAACCAGTTTCCATTTAGATACATGATACTAGCGGTATGTTTAAAAATAAGAATTTTGGGTAAACTCTTAAACATTAAAAAATGTAAATAAATAAATTATTAACACTAAATTTATTGAGAAAATTATTCCTTTTGTACGTTACAAAGTTAATTTCGTATAGTTTGTCCAAACTGAATTGGCGGGCGTAGCTTTAAGAGTTGTGATCATACCTCTTCGTCCCTCGGCTACATGTAGAATATAACTCATAAACAATGTAACAGAAAATTAGTAAATTGTTTATTTATTTTTCTGGATTAAAAGGATGAAATGTTTAAACAATCTGTGGTCTTAGGAAACGACCTGCACTTTTATAGCTATTCGAGTTGATGCGCCCATTCAGTTTGGACATACTATACAATCCTATAAAGCCTGTGAAAATAAATTTTATTTTTTAATTAAAAAAAAGTATTTTTAATAAAAAAAAATGCTCTGTTAAGTCACACTGATTAAGCGAAAGACTTTGTTTGGTTACCAGCTGACGGCGATCCATAAACAAAGAATGTACAGTAAATTTCCGCTAATCCTATAATAACCTACAGTAACCTAGAAATGGTAACCTACAGTAACCGGCATCCTATGGTCCGCACGCTGGATAATGAAAAGTATACGTACTATTTTATATAGATCGCAAAACATAAAACATCAATCATGCCTTGTTCAAGTTTGTTTGCGATTGGAAGGTGCGAGGAAAAACATTGTGCCGGACTCAGATGAAAATTATGTAGACGAGTCAAACAACATCACTTGGAATCAAGCTGCTGATGCCTTGAATAGATTTATAAAGTTTTCTGAACGCAGCAGTTTGTTCAGTGGTGCTGAAATTATGAAACTCCACATCATACGAAATGACTTTAAAAAAAAAACGAAGAGTGAATACTAAAAAAGAAATCGATATTCGAAATTTGTTTAAGAAGGCTTCTACCAAGAAGAACAAACCCATGAACTTACCGTCTTTACCGTCTTGCTCAACTTAGAATTAAAGTTTTTGTAAGCTTACAAGCTTTTGAGTTTCATAGTCAGTTATTCAGTAATTTTACATCACAGTATGTATGTTATTTTTATTCTACTTTAGCTGTTTAAATAATTTGATTTATTATAATAGAATTCAGTCGCCAGATGTAGGTAAACATTGTTTACTTTTTATGGTGTCTGTAGCGGTGAGTAGGCCTACTACAGTACTTGCACAAAACCGTTTCAGAAGTTAATTAGATTTAAACTCACATGTTTGTTTTTGCAGGTTTGTGTTAATTATTTTTCATTTGTATTGTTTCAGGAGAGACCAATACACTGGCCCTGTTATGAATGCTGCTCTAAACGAGAACGGATTTCATAAATCTTATTCTCCTTTCCGTATGTCATCTGAAAATTCTGTTATGAATGTTGACATAAATGACAAGAAGAGTTATAAATCAAATTCTCCAATCCTCAGATTACCTGAAGGTTCTGTTGGTTCTGTAATGACGGTAGATTCAAATGAAAAGAAATATCAAAACTGGAATTCTCATACATTTGGAATTCCTGAGGGTTCTGTGGGTTCTGTTATGTCAGCTGATTTGAACGAAAAGGATTTTCAAAAGCCACATACTCCTTTTCTTGGATTGTCTGGTGGGTATAAGGTCATGACTACACCAGTCGTGACAAAATATGGCTCTGGATCGTCGAAATATATGTATTTACCAAAGCAGTACCGAAAAAATGGTTTTAGAGATAGAAACCATCCTACAACTTTTGAAGCTAGGCCACCGCCGCCGCCACCTCCTCCTCCTTTACAGAATTCTTTTGAAGGCGCAGGGGAAGTACTGCAACCTGTACCGGGTGAAGTAGAACCAGAAATTTTACAATCTGCTCCCAGTGAAACAGAATTATTTCAAGACAGTAGTGGCGTTTTACAGACTCAAAATGGATTTGGGTTTGGTGGAGGTTATGGTTATCCTTACCCAGGATACCAACCGAATCTTCCTGATATCACTGAACCTCCATTTGTAGGTAAACAATCGGATCTCGTATATGGATATTATTACATAGGAAGAAAACTTTGGTATATTCCTTTATACTTCAGTATATATTTCATAATATATGTCGGTGCACTGATATTAAAAGCAATCGCCAAACATAAAATTTACTTCCCTTCAAATTTAGCTGTAGCAGTTACTTCCAAAAGATCTTTGAACCAATCAGAACAAAATCAACTTACAGCAACCATTCTTTCTGCTTTAGAAAATTTCAACTCCTGATTTACAGTGCTAAACAGAGATCAAATGAAAATTTAAATTCAATCAAGTACAAATATTGAGTTAACTGAGTGCTAATCCAACAGCTGACTTCAATCGATGTTTGACTAGAAAATTCTTTTTAGTCAAACACGAATCTATTGATTGTTTGAAAAATTATTTCTCGATTTTCATAATGTTGATTAAAAAAACGGCGAATTGTCTATTTAAATGAATTTTAAAGATAACCTTTTAATTTTTGTTCCTTACAGTTTGATAAACAGATAAGCTTTTGAAAATAATAACATTTTAGATCTTTACATTATTGGTAACACATGAATCTGTAGAAATAGTTTTATAAATAAAATTTGAAAAAATCCTTATTCTTGTTATTGTTCTTATTCTTGTTATTGTTTTGTTGTTGTGTAAGTTTACACAGTAGTCAATTATTACAAGTATTTAATACTTTTAAAGAACTTTTTTACCAACTTTAACCAACTTTTTTTACCAACTTAAAAAACCAAATTTTTTTTTACCAACTTAAAAAACCAACTTTTTTTTTTACCAACTTTTAAAACTTTTAGAAGTTTTGCACCTGAAAATTGTTGTTATAATTGTTACTATTTATTTATTAACAATTTAAACAAGTATAAGTAAAATTTATTGTAGTAATAAATATTTTATATGGCAGATACTTTATGTCTATTCTTAAAGAACTTGTAAGAAAGATAATGAATACTTTTTGCAAATACGAGAATTATATTCAAATATGCAAATATCTTACTATATGCAAATATTATAAGTTTGAAGAAAAAGAAATACTTAGTTATAAACCTACCAAAGTTTGGAATTAAAATGCACTAAAAACTGACACCTTTTTATGTTCTTTTCTTGTACCTGATCAAAACGGTCATCATGTTCGATGAGATAAAAATAAATTTGTTAAAAGGGGAAAAATTAATACATTCCAAGCAGTTACAATATTCTTCATATAGGCTTATCATATATACAATGAGCATAACTTTAGGAGTCTATAATTTAGCTTTAATGTGTGTAACAGTCAGGCACAAAGAAAACAGCAGAACTAAATACATTAGCTGGGCAGCCAAGGAACATCACGGCTAAAGAGTTGGTACTATACTCTTTTTCACGTTCAGAATGCAGTATAGCTCTTATTAGAACCCGTTGTGTTATCAGGCGTACGGAAAACATTAGCCCTCCTCCACCGACACCATCCAAAGGTCATAGAAAAAAATATTTAGGGCTTCACTTACTACGCTCTAACAAGCTCATTTTTAATGAAAAAATTACTTTTGCTTCCAAATGAATTGTAGTTTATTAGGCTATAAATGCTACTAGTATAATCTGATATTTAGATAAGATACGCTCGTACAATGTTGGACGTTTAAATCTCGTCACTTTTTTGCGTTTCACATCATATAACTTTTTCCATTCAATGAGGGCATATGTGTTTTATTATTCTGGTATAAAATATAGAATTTTTTCCGTAATTTCATATATATGATAAGTCATATATGTTGGACGGAAACAGAATTAATAAACGAGTTTGAAAAAATCACTGATGTTTTTGTATTACATTATTCAATTGGAGTTTGTAAATGAGACGTATTGTGGCCCCGAGTCGATATTTTTAATTAGTGTAGTAGCGCTCAAACTCCAATATGAAATACATTGCTTGTGGGCTTTCTATACTGCATTCTGAACGCGAAATTGACTATAGTAATTTAAGCTTATCTCTGCCAAAACACCTGAAAATATCGAAATAGTCAAAATGATCGACAGATCGTAAGATATGGTATAACTTGAGGAAGAATAACCTCATGAAATTATATAAAAACAAGAAAATTGTTAGTTCCTAATCATGATTAAACCATTTCACAGAAATCGAGGAAATAATGGAAATCACAAGAACAGGTTTATGAACATCCATTTTACGCCCCCTGAAGCTGTCCACTGCAATAACACTCGTAGTTTTGTAGGTTGTTTCATTGATATTAAAAGTAATTATCAGGTATAAAATTTACTTCCCTCCAAATGTGACTTGTACGTGTGCATGTAGTTTAGGTCCAAAAATGTAGTTTAGGTGCATTTAGTTATTGTCCAAAGGTCTTTGGGTCAATAAAAAGTAATGAACTTAGCAATCATTGGTTACATTTTAGAAAACTTTTCGATTGCTAAACAAGCGCCTTCAAAAAAAGAAACAGAAAAAAACGGGAGAAAGCTAAATGAACTTGAGATGTGGCTTTATAGTTAGATGCTAAGGATAAACTGGGCAAGTAAAAAAATTAACGAAGACATATTGTTGAGAATTCACACACGTCCGCATCTAACTGCTATGGTTGAAATCAGACACTTGTATAACTCGTATCACACAATGCGCCGTCGAGAATCGAATAAATTCGATTGATATTGTAACCAAAAATTAAAGAATAGCTAGAAATAGGTAGAGAGAAAAAATCACGGTTACAAAACTTCAAGGACTCGACCTGTATAGATGGAAGAAAAAGGAATCATGATCGATTATTGATATACTTGTCACTTGACACCCACTAAAATTTAATTATTTGTACTGAAAATTTTTAATGGTACATCATGTACCATTTGTGATTCAATTGACAGTACATATGTTCATCTTGGAATAGCAATATTTATATTTTTTTGGATTAATGAAATTCAAAATAATTTATGATTGACCTATTTGTTGTTTTACTCCATTCCATAATGGAATACTTTAAAAAAATCCATAATACCTTTAAAAAAATAAACCTAAGAACTTTAAAATATGTTAGGTTTTATTTGATAACAGACAGGTTTTTGCCAAAAACAAAATTCAATACGGTACAAGCTAACAGCCAATTTATTTTATTAGAAAAATTGCTACATCGATTTTAAATCAGATAATTAATAATTAAGGGTATACTAATAGATACAGAAAAATTAGCTTGATTTAGGTTAGAGAACCAATGAAAATAATGAGGAAAATCAAATCCATTTAATTAATTCAGTTGATTAGATTCGTTTTTTATATTGAAACTGCATACATCGTTAATAAAATGAAGGTAAGAATCTTAGTAATAACAAGCTATTAGTAGTTTCTAGCTGAAAAATGTTAAAGTTAAATAAATTGCGTTTCTAGAAACGTGTAAACCAAAATTAAACTTGGAGTTCCGAAAACAAAAATAGGGTTACAATGAATTACGATTTTATTATGCGAGTTCGAGATAAATTAATATCTTCTGTAAGCCCTTAACCTGGGTGCAACTAATCACCTTATAAATACATATTTTTTAAATAAATAATTAATATTTCTTTAATTAAAAAAAAAGTAAATTAAATTAAAAATTACGTACCTGTAAGCTGAAATAACAACATATTAAAATAGATAAAAATTATAACGTTATTCCTAAAAGTAATAGTCTCAAAATTCAATTCAAAATTAATTTAAAAATGTGGAGAATTTAATTTCTTAACGTGTTGGGAAACTTACTATCAGTTTGATTTCAGACTAATTTCATTCGTATTGAAATTTTTTTATTTTAAGAATACTTTTTTGGGTTAATACGCGTAATTTACAAGCTTTCATCAGCTAGAATCAGTTTCCGAATTAAAAAAGAAGAATATAAATCAGCTGCTCTTTTTACAAAATTTTGTCTTCAACAATTCACGTCGCCTTAGCATTAATACAACTATGATTTTATGAACATCATTAACTGGTTTTTGGTAATGCAGAACATTGCAGGTTGGATTAAAACTGTTGAAGAATTTACCAGAAAGCAAATAAACCTTTAAATCATGACTAATCATTATATAGTGTACATTTTAATTACTGTTATTACCAAATGTTTGTAGAAAATGGAAACTATTTAGTTTTTCAAAATAAAAGAGATTTTGGATCATTAGTATACGACACAGTTAGTTAAGACAATGATATAATATTAGACTGAATTATCCTGAAAATTAAAATCTACTGAATGAAATTTCAGTCTAGTCTGGAAAATGTCTGAAACCAACCGCAATTAATTTTGAAACGATTTCACACAAAATGTGCTCCCTTTCCTGCCGATAACCGTACATCTTATCTAATTACAAATTTCTAGTAACGACCTCCCCAGTCTGTGATTATTTTTTGAAAAACTGAATGTACAGTTTATTTGAGGCTCATATAATTATTTCTAACAGTTTAAAGCGACCATCCTTCTTCCCAATCAACAACCACGATGTCGATGAAATTTAAATTTTGTTGCTATCATGGAATACTTTTAAAAGTTATTGACCGATTACAATTTTAGTATGAATCAGATAATACCAGCCTATCACAAAGAAAAATCTGTTCTAGGGATAATAACGTTACTTAGGATTCATTGTGAGAATTTATTAGCACGGTTAGTTCTATATTATGCCCATAACAAGCGGGTGGAGTGTGAAATTATTTCCATTCGATTGCTAGTTACAGGGTTATAAAAAATAGTTCTGTTTTTGTCGCATGGTCAGCCAATATTAAATTACTGAAGCAAGAACAGAAGAGGTAGTGGTGTAAAAGACACTAGTCAGCGTTATCTCATCTAAGAGTAATGAATTTCATTATACAGCCAGGCCCTGGGGTGAATGAAGTGAAGTATCATTTGCAGGATGGAAAGTAGACGGTTTTCAGAGGGTTGGGCATGCTGATAAGCATACTTTTTCACTCAGTAAGGAAAGACTGGTAAAGCCTTTTGGCTGATTACCTAAACAATCACAGTTCTATTTTATTTACACGATACTAATTTGTTTTCAAATATTTTTCAATATATTTGTTAGTGACACTCATGAATGCTTTACCTTATCACGTGTTTTATTCTTGAATTCCGTATTCTCCTACCAATCTAATAATAATGACCACTGTTTGGGTGGTAAGAATCAGGTAGAATAAGTTTATGAATTAAAAGAAATGAGTTTTATTATTTTGTGCACTAATTATTTAAAAAGATTACTTTGTGAGTTTACATAATAGTTTTTTCGGGCTATGTTGAATTTTATGTTAATTATTGAAAATCCAGTAGTCTTGTAACGGAATTCTGAAATTCAATTTGATGTTATGTGCTTGTAACATTTATTCCGCAGCCATTGTTTTTGTAAATGTACTAAAAAGAACTTAGACTAATTTGTTTAAATTGATGGATAGTTTCACATTCCAGCACACTTTTATTAATCATTGGTAGACAAACAAATGCAACGGAACTTATGCAAACATATCCAAATAATAAATATACGAGTTCGTAATACACTGAGACATAATTTTATTTAGTAACTATTTACTAAATACGCGGAAGTAGTGGTCGCTAATTAGTAGTAATTAAGTTGTTAGGAAGGTGACAAGACAGACTGGGTCAGTGTTATGTAAACATAACCGGGATGTTTTAGATGACTACTTTGTAAATCAGTCTAGAACATGAATTTCACCCTCCAAAATTTTTTTCAGTTAGAAGGTGATGGTATTGCTTCCTTATTCACGTTGGTTTATGTTTGTGTGGTGCATAGCTGGTTGTCGTTCTGATATAGAAGATTTTAGAAACAAGTCAGTTTCTGAAATGACTGATAGTGTAATTTATAATATATCTACCAAACAAAGTACAAATTTATTAGAAACCCAAAATGCGTCTGACTATTTAAGGTACGTATATAATATTGAACGTACAGTTGTAATTATTATTTAATTATTCAAATCACAAATATAATAAATTTTTTTTGGTACTGTCTGTAAAATCATACCTCTTACAATTTCTTCAAATTAACTTTGCCACATGCAAATAGGTTTTGATTTCAAACATTACTACTCCTCATTTATATTTCGTAACTAATAAATAAATGAAGTATAATTTCAATAGTTTCGTTATTTCAAACTATTATGTTAAGAATCAGATTCCTTCTTGGCAGTCAGCCATTTAATTATTTTCTCGCTTAAAATAATTAGTTGTTTCAAATTTATATTTTGAGAGAGGGCTTATATGCTGAACTTCTGTAAGGATTCAGAATGAAAAGCCTAATAATTTTTACTTCTGGGAGAAATATAAAAGGTGTCCTTCATTAAAACCAGACAGAGGACGCGCAAATCTAACAATTTCATTACAAACCTTATGTTTTGGATCAAATTAATTAAATTTATATAAACTTTTGGTTATCAGTGATTACAGCGAATTATAAAATATGTTTGGTATGATATTGATACGATAGCCCGGAACATAACATAGTACTTTCCGCTTACCAGTTGAGACGAAATATTATGTGGTATTAATAGCCTTTATTTTAATTTTTGTAAGTTATGCCTTCGTTGCAAAGCTAAAATAAATATTTCTGTTTCTTATCACATGATCAGACAATTAAATGACTGAATCATTTAAGAACAGAAGAGGTAGAGGTGTAAAAGACGCTAATCAGAGTTGTCTCCTCTGAAAGTAATGAAGTTCATTATACAGCCAAACCCTGTGGTGAATGAAGTGAAGGTGTCATTTGCAGAGTGGAAAATATGTGCTTTTCAGAGGGCCCGGCATACTTTTCCACTCAGTGAGGAAGGCAAGGTAAACCACCTCACTCCTCGTTTTACTTAGTAAAACCTCTACAGGTTCAAACCAGCCTTTCGGCTGATGACCTAAACAACAAGTTATTCTTGTATTGTGATAACATTTGAGAAATAACAATAATACATATAATCTCAGAAAATATAAATCTCAGAAAACAACAAATCGGTGTAGTTATGTGTACTTATGTAATGGTTAGTTCCAATTGTCTGGTAGACTTGTAAATTAACACAAGTGTGCTGCCCAGTTAACCTTAATGCATTTTCCCGTTACGGATACTTGATGGTGGTTAATATTTTTTCAGCAGCTTAATCTTCGGATGTTAGAAACTTTTCAGTAATTTTTCCAATATTTTAATCTCTTTGTAACGGAATCTACCTACTTTCTAAACTATCTACTGTTTGCGTTTAGGTGTCAGTCTTGTTTTGATGGTGTATCAAAAGGAAGAACGGTAGTTGGACATTACTATGAATTTTATGTTAATGAATATTCCTACAAATTCTGGGCCGTTTTCCAGGTAAATACGATAATGTTAATATTATTGTTTTTACACAAGTTTTTCTTAAATTTTTTTATATTATGTATTTGTTTTACTACAGGAGTACTCGAGGGTTCTCGGTTGACTAAATAAGTTAAGTTTTACTACGTACAAAATGCACAGCGAAAGTTCAAAATTTTAACAAAAGTTGACTAAGTAGGGCCTGTATGAATAAATAATTTACTTATTTCGAAAAAACTGATTCAATTGATCCGTAGTTTTCATCGTAAACTAATATGATGCTATTTTTTAAGGTGACTAAGAAATCTTCTCAACACATAGCTGGATTAATTTCAGTAGTAAATTAAAGTACAACTGATAAATTTTCTTGCTTTAATATTAAATTTTTTCTACACTACGAGCAGGATAGCCAAAAAGTGGATGATTTATAATTCTTTTGCAGGGGTTAGTTAAGAGGGATAAAGAAAACAAGAAAGATAAAAACTGTTGTAAAACTTACATTGAAAAATACTACTATTTTTCACGTTTCTTTTTCATTTACTACTTTTATTTAATACTTTTTCATTTATTTTGTTTTTTACTTCTCATAATGCATTTTATTTTTTTCGCATTTATTTTTACTATCATTTTTCTGTTTTACGTCTGACTGATTTGCACATAAATGCTAATTCAGGCAATGAAGAATGATAGCTAAAAATGATTGATGAAAAAATGCCAGACCTGACCTAGAATCGAACCCAAAAGAATTGCCGTAGTAGCTAGTTGAACTAGCCACTATACCATGAGCCGGTGATGTATGGATGTATACATCAGAGTATACAATGTATAAACCATCCAAAATGAAACTTATAAATTACTAAATCTCTTTCAGAAGATGCATCTCTAAAGTCACTGGTATAGAACTTTTAATAATTAATTACTTTTAATGTAAATGTTTTGTATTCTGATGAAGGTAGATCCCCCTCAACATGTTAGTAGAGCGTACGCCAAATAAGCTTGCCGGTGTAGCTGCGCGAGCAGTTCGGATTTAGTCGGTAGATTTCGTGTCCTAGTACCGAACAGCCTACTAAATCACAGGCGCTAAACGATGTAAATTATCACCTATTAGAGACGTTAAAAACATTCAGTTGTATACAACAATTAACACCTACCACATACAACATATTATAAACTAATGTTTTCAGGTCAACTGATATTTTAACGTTGCGAGAGCGACGTGATTCTGATCACAGCTAGTATAGCACTGACCCCCACCACTCTCTGAGGTAACCGAGCGCACCATTACCAAAATAAAACTTCTGCGCACTTCAGAAAACCGGCAAGCTTATTTTTGGCGTCCGCTCTATAAATAAATAAGGAAAAAATAAAATCAGCATGAAGACTAGTACAGGCTAGTGAAAACTAGCAGTATATTTTTCATTAACTTGATTTTACAAGATGCAGAATGCGTTTTAAAGATTTATTCATGTTGTTAAATTCTTTGATTTAAATAGAACGTACCTAAACAGTCGCTTGGAAGAATGTGGCGGATAGATCAATTAGATCTCTGCTACATCTACAAAGGAGATATCTCACTGATAGCAAATTCACAAAAAATATGAGCCACGGGTTTTTAATGGTTTATACAAATAAGGTGTAGGGGAAAAGTCTGTAAAGTAATTTGATCAAATCGATGGAAAATTGAATAACAAACTTAAATTGTAAATAATTCAGCTTGCATTTTTACTTGTACTAATAAATTGTTTTCTTTGTTCTTGATAGATGGTGACGGTTTTTATATTGTTGTATTCAGCTTTTGCAGCAATATACTTTGCAAAATACACATTTTTGACAGAAGTTGATAATATAAAAGAGGATGACCTAATATTCAAAAGAGGAGACAGGAGATCATTTGGAAGATTAGATTCCACAACGTTTCAAAGAATTATGGATATCGTGCAACCAACGTAGCATAGAAAATAAAAAATAAAAAAATAAAATCAGTTACTTTTTACCATTAAGGCTTTTTCTATTAATTAAGTTTCATAACGTTACCTAATCTATGATGACTTTAAGTTTATATACTGTATAAAGTATGTAAAACATTTTTATGAAGCACTGTATTTTTAACTACGTAAAACTGAATTTATTTTACTTATGAATATAAAAAACGTATTTGGTAACAAGATTTACTTTGCTACTTTCTTGATCAGTACAATAACGCCATATACAACAATAAGTATTTCTGTATACTGCTGACAAAATATCCTATTTATATTTTTATCAAAATTTTATTCAGTTAATGTACAATTAAGTGTTGCAAAATATAGAGCGGAATTAAACTCACTGTAATAAGCCTACAACGAATGTAAAGTTTTGTCCAGCCAATCAGATTCACAGATGGTTTTAGTTATTTTATATTTAATGGTGATATTTTTATGAAAGAGGCTGATTGACACAAAGATAATAAATTATACTTTTAGTTGAATTACAAAAAAAAAAAATCTGGTCATATTATTTCTCTCCGGTTTTTCACTTTAATAAAATAACCACCGACTAAATCGGTGGTTCAATCCGATTATGCAGAAAAACTACATACTATCAGTGTGATAGTATTCATACTATCGTTGGTGATAATATTTAAAAACTACATAAAAACTTCATAGTAGAGTCTCTTTATAATTCGTCACATTTGGGACCGGGACTTGTTAGATTTAAATATTTAAAAAATATCGTGATTGAGTGAAGAACAAAAGAAAAATTATACTGTGCCTGTATGTCACTTTAGTCTACGTACGTAATTTAAATATACATATGTGGTTGACTGTTGTAAAAATTTATTTTGTGGCAAACATTATTTTTATGGCAAATTTACACATTAGTACTTTAGAAAAGTTCAAAAATGATGGATAGTGCATCAAACAAATGCAGTCAGTCAGTTAACAATACACTTACCCGTCGTATTGAATTTACAAGAAATAAATAACAGTGGACCCAAAATATTTTACAGTAAAAAATGCGCTAACCTTAAAGGTTCGTAGGACCTTTAATCCTACATAATGAGCAAATAGGAACTGCCAATTTTTAAATACTGTTTTCGTGATGACATGAAAATTTCATGAGGGTAGAACTCTGAAAAGTGCTGGAATTCTGGACGTACCAGTTTGATGAAGTTACCTGTACTTGACTTCTGAACCAAAATTTGGAAATGGAAGTAACACAAAGTAACTCTTTTTACTTTCTCTTGCCTATATGAATATATAGGAAGGAAAGTATTGTTTTCATGTCGATTTTTCGGAATCGAGTGTTCACCGGATCTATACGTTTTCAGACCCCCTGAACCCAAAAAACATGTTTTTAGCGATTGGTCTGTGTGTGTGTGTGTGTGCGCGCGCGCGCGCGTGTGTGTGCGTGCGCGCGCGTGACGGAACATTGTACGAACTTGAAACTTGAAACTTAAGTTACATACCACTACTGGACCCGACACGAACATTTTCATCAAAATCGGTCAACCGCAAGTAGTAGTTTATTCGTATAATTATTCACTTTTTTGCGATTTTCTCAAAAACTGGTCCTACGATTTTTTTAAAAATCGCCTGGTTTACTCAATTTTTTATTCTCTACAAGATAGGGTAGGCGCCATGTTTGCTGAAATTCTGCGTGAGGCTGTTTTTACGTAAAAACATTTTCTTTTTAAGATTGCGGCTTTAATATGCATTTTAGCGCAAAATGTTATGTAATAAAAGTTGTAGAGAATTTCAAATTCTACAACTTTTATTTCAGACATTTTTTTGTATAACGCTTAGTTTAGCGGTAATTAGCGATTTTCTGTTTTTTTCTCACGAAAACGTGTGAAAAATTGATTTTTGTAATATTTCGGCCTTGGTATGCATTTTACGACAAAAGTGTATATAATTAAATTTATAGGAAATTGAAAGATCTACAACTTTTATTTAAAGCATTTTTCTCTACAGAGCCTAGTTTAGCGTGAAAGAGTGATTTTCCGTATTTTAAGCCTAACCGAGTTCGATTTTCATTTTGCGTCTTTCACTCATGATTAAAATTAGGTTATGTTTGTTGAGGTTAGTTTTTGTTTATTTCTTATGTTTTATTACTAATGTTAGGTTTATTGTTAATTATTTACACTGGCAAGAGAAAGTTGTGTGAGTGTTTCACACCAGATTTTTAGCATTGTTATACTTTGATAATATTTTGATCCAATATAGTGACTAATAATCTTAACATCTTATGCGAATGAACTTCCAAAATGATGAAAAGATTTTATTATTTAGCTTTCTAAACTATTGAAGGACTTCGCAATAAACCTTGATAAATAAAATACATAAAAATAAAATATAGTAAAAAGAGAAAGTAATTATTTTAGGGTTTTTAAAACAATGTTGTAAAGTGCAGAAGTGTTATGTACCGTACTTCCACAATGCATTTAAAATTAATCCAACAAGCCTTATTACCTACATCCTCGTGTAGCTATACATATATTTAAAATGCGTGGATTTATTTAATAATCAATTTACTCTCTTTAACTGTTAAAATAAAACTCCATAAAACGGGTCATTGAATTTATTTTTAATTTCCTTCATTACAACTTTTTCTAAGATGTAACCAAGAAATTAAAATCTATGCTTTTGGAAATAAAATGATTACCTGGTTACGTCTGACAACTAAACATGCACAATTTATTAAAACAAGATTCTTGTATTATTTTGACACGGTAATTATTCAGAATTGATGAGAAGTTCAACGGAATTCTGTCCGAGGTGCAGTTTTCTGAGCAAGTCGTTCTGCCCACGTAATATTCAATTTGCATAGTAAATGCAATGAATGTATGACTGCAACACTTAAATGGAGTATACATTATTGTGCATCATAACTTTAAGCCTCATAACTCATGGTATGCAACATTGTAATGGTGCATTAAATCAAATATAAGTGAAGCATTAAGTCTAAATACTTTTAATTCCTTGTTCGTCCTTAGAAGGATTATAAGTAATTATTATGCAGCCAGAAATTAATGTCAAAAAGATTTTCATCCTCACTCCAGAAATAAATGCGCATGATATTTTCTACTTTATTAATCAACTCTATTTTAAATGGGGATACCTCGTGTAGCATAATCCATCAAAGAATTTTATTAGACAGAAATTTGAAATAAATGCGACGT
Organism: Catonia carolina; assembly: GCA_035578175.1. Lineage (NCBI taxonomy): Eukaryota > Metazoa > Arthropoda > Insecta > Hemiptera > Achilidae > Catonia > Catonia carolina. The sequence goes on along the minus strand of JAQMRL010000001.1, from coordinate 69,306,369 downwards.
TTATCTCTAGAGCCATTTGCTGAAAGTCAATCTTTCTGCCTAAATGGAACACGCAATTATTCAAAACGATTTGTTTACATGTTATGTAATTGATTAATATGTAAGGATATACAATAATTGACTATGTTTAAAAAAAATACTTAAAATTTTAACAGGAAATTCTTTGTTTGTTGAAAGCACGTATCTTTCAAAATTGTCAGTAAAGATAGTGAAAATTTTAAACTATTAACCCAAAATAAAACTAGTTTCATTGAATTTATTTTTAATTTTCCTCTTCAATATTTTCCAAGATGTAACCATTGAAACTATTGTTCATTTAACGATTTGTATCAGGATTGTCCTTGGTGTAATAGTCGGTGCAACTTGCTTGCGCCAGGAGTCCCGTTTCGATTCCCGTAAGGTCTGGTTTATTTTTATTACTCATTTTTATCTAAAACCCTTCATCGTCTACATTACCAGTAATGTGAAAAATAGTTGGACGTATAACCAAACGAAAACCACAAAACCTACCTCAATATTTTCTGTAAACTATACAAGATTTTTGGTAACGTGCTCGCCTCTCATCATGTAGTCTTGGGTTCGAATCCCATCCAGGCACGGCATAATTTCATACGTTACAAAAATTAATTTCATCCTTCACCGTCTGCATTAGCAGTAATTGCAGATCAGTCAGACGTTAAAAACAAACAAAAAAATATATATACAAGATTTATTTTATTATTGGAGTGATTTTTATGGAACAGTTTTTTCTGGAGACTGTAAGTTAATTCTTAACTGACTTAAAAACTTAAAAGTATTCTAATTCTAAAAAAAAATGATTATTGTGAAATAACAATTTTAAAAAAATCACAGAGTAGTTTAAAAATGTCAAATAGAAAATTACAGCGTATACTTATATTATTTTAATTACCTTACTAAACTGATTCCTAATATTAATTAGTTTTATTCACACCTCAGTCATTTTCTGGCTTGTACTAACTCAACCTACTTTGCTACGTCTTTCAGTTGTAAGCAACCGGGGAATATTAGTTCATTAGCGCACATATAAAGTTTAACGTTTCTGGTACGGTCTAAGCAGGAAAAAATGACAGAGTTAATAATTTCGGCTTCCAGGCCTCCAGGATCAATAGTCAGCAGGTAGAAATTTGCTTTGGATTTGTAAGTTACACTATGGTGGTGACCAGCAACAGTCATAGAGGAAAGTAAACCTGTCAAATTTACACCACGAATCTTTCAGCATTAAAGTTTTACATAGTTTAAAAATAAAACAGTTCTCAAAACAAAAGGTAAAACGCTAAATTTATTAATACATTTTATAGCAAGTTTCAATTATAGACGAGTAAAATGAGAAACCATTGTTTAAATCAACAATGTACACTGATAAAACTTAGATGAAAAATATTAGCGTCTTTAGAAAGTAATCTCTTCTACGTCTACGAAAGCTTCAAGATAAAACGCCGGTTTGAAAAAAATTAAAGAAAATATCTATAGTGCAGTTTACTTATCTCTTCTAAGCACAATTATGATTATCCAGGGAAATTTATTACCTCCCGGGAAAACTTACTCGATGTTGGTATGTGCTTAGTCGGATTTGGTATAGCCTATTTGTCATTTTAACTGGATAAATTTTACAAAGGGCCTTAACCAAAGGTACTCATGACGAGACCTGCGGGCTAAACTAATGTAAAAAAAATTTGTGCGAAAAATCAATATTGGACTAAAAACTGAGTATTGAATGAACACAAGAAATAAAATAATTCCTATCAATTTAAGTCTTATTTAGGTAAATTATAATTTTTTTTTACTTTATTAGGAAAATTTACACTACATAAAAATAATGAGTAAATGAGATGATTATGAAATGAGATAAAAAGCGCTTTAAGACTTAGAGGAGATCACCACTCAACAGTGGGCCCCAGCTGAAAATTTTCTGTGAATGGATTACATAATTTTGTTTACTATCGGAAATTACTTATTCCAAAATGATGTCCCTACTCCATCGTTGGCGTAGACATCTGTGGGGATGTCCGGGAAGGTATGGTAGGTATAGGTTGCACATAAGTTCGTTGCTATGATGAGATAATTTCGAAATTTCGATAAATTTTACGAAATAAGTCGTTTATGTACGGAATTTTGAGTTCATTGTGCAAACAATCATTGGTAACGTAAAAGGGAGCATTTGTAATTTGTCGTAAAAATTTTGACAGAAATAGTTGGATTTTTGATATTATGAATGTTTATCAGTTCCATAGATTTGGTAGGTACGTCCAAACAGGACGGAGATAAGCTTCATAAATAAGAAGTTTAAGATGCAATTGTAATTTAGACCGTTTAGGAAGTAAAAAGTAAAACCGTTTTCGTCTGTCGTCTAAAGTTTTTTGTTTAATATCTACATGAGCGTTCCAAGTGAGTCACCTATCTATGTGTAAACCTAGTAGCGTACTTTTTATGATTGAGGAACAGGATGTCCGTTTAAGGGGAGACTGTACCTTGTATCCCGCCAGTGTTAAATTTGCTATTTTCAGGTACATTTTTCATAGGATTGGTAAAAGATAGGAAAATTAAACTTTACCCACTTAATCGTTGTCGAGTTTCTCTAGCTACTGACATTTTTTCAATTTAATCTGTTGAAGCAGAAAATTGAAAACAAAATAATGAATAACATAAAACTTATAAAAATTTTTTTTACGATTTTTGTATATTGCTCATTTTTGGAGCATCTGAGGAAGTCATAAAAGTGTGGGTATTTGTGTGCATGTACAAGATGCATAGCTGGTAAAAATTTTAGTCTTCTAGGTTTAATGTTTTCTGAGAAAAATGTACCTAAATTTTTAAATCTAAATTTACGAGAACAGGCAAAAACAAAAAGTCACAAATCAAAAACAAGGTGCACACAAACAAGTAAATTTCCCATCAACGTTTGGTTAGAAATCTGAACTAACAGCTGAGAATATAAATTTAAAACAATAAAGCAGATATTTAAAAAAAAAACTAAAATTCCCTTCTCTTTAAAACGCTTAGTATAAAATTATGAAAAATATTCGTTCTTGGTGACATAATAAATTTTCTGGGTAAACCTGCTAAAAACTTTCGGAGGGCAGTCCTGCCGCCATAAGGTAAAAGTAGTCTGGACAGTTTTTTGCAGCATTTATCTGAATATGCCATCGTTGAAACCAAGGTTCTAGTTGTGTTACGTGGTGTAGTAAATTAAGAGTGATATCATTTGGAGCGTCTACAGAAGATAAAATCAGGAAGTCTTCAGCAAAGGAGGCAGTAAGAGTTGAAGGAGTATTGGAACATCTGATAGATAAACACTAAAAACATGTGGAAACAAGATTAAAAATTAATGTCAAATCATTTACTGTACACATAGATTCAAGATTCAATTAATGTTAATGTTCAATACTGTTAGCTCGTTGCCAAAATATCATAAAACTTTTCCTACAAATAGGATAAAAGCTTGTACTTAAAGCAAGAGAATTTTTTTAAGAGAAATTTTCATTTTTGTAGAAGCGAGGACGCCTACTTATACAACTACTGTCAGTTCTTAGGATTGACTTGGGAACTAAAAATTACTTTTTACATTTCATAAAACTTATAAATTCCTGTAATATTTTTCTGATGGGTAATTACCCCACAATCAAACATAACGACTACTTTGAAAATATTAGTGATTCGAGAGGATTAAAATGTTGTGGGACTTTAGTTAACTTTCATTTGACTTTGTGAAGCTCCATTCTTTGGGTTTTATTCTAACTTGATTGAATTTATGTGCATTTTGAAATAGACTCCCGGACAGAAATAAGCTTTTCATTTTGTTAGACTTAGTAAAAAGTCAACAAAGACGATAGTAATTATTACAGTGCAAAAGTTAATTCATATTGTCAATTTAATTGATTTATAACCATAATTACACCTAAAACATTGATTGCAGGCTAGCCTTTTATGGATATTTATTGTCTGGTTTTGTATATTCGGGAATTAGTAAGTTTGTTTGGATAACCATGTGAACTAGATGAAGATGGTCATATTTTGGCTGGATTGTGTAATTGAAAGTCGTTGCAGTTGGTTCTAATAATTTCAGTTGCATTTTAGGCTCAAATTAAAAAAGTAATCTTTGTAGGTTTAAATGGATGTAATAGTTACCGACATTTTGTGAGTACATGACAAAAGTTTGTATTAGCAATCTAATTTTCAATAGTTGTTGTTTAGGTTATGAGCCAAGCTGGTTTGAACCTCTAGAGACTTTACTAAGTAAAACAACGAGTGAGGTTGTTTACCCTCAATCTTCCTCACTGAGAGTCACCCACTCAAAGTGTTCCTCACTGGGAGTCTTTCCTCACTGAGTAGAAAAGTATTCTTATCAGTATGCCAGACTCTCCAAAAAGTATCTACGTTCCACCCTGCAAATTACATCTTCACTTCATTCACCAAAAGATCTGGCTGTATAATGAAATTCATTACTCTCAGAGAAGATAACTCTGACTAGTGTATTTTACACCTCTACCTCTTCTATTCATAAATGCTTCAGTCATACAATTGGCTGACCATGTGATAAGAAACAGAACTATTTTTGTAACCCTGGAAGTAGCAGATAGAGTGCAAATAATTTAACACTCCACCTGCCTTTGGCTTGTAAGGTTAATTAAACGTAAAGACAATTTGAAATTGGCCTATTAGATATTAGATTCCTTTATGATTTATGCTTATTAGCATGCCGGGCTCTCCGAAAAGCATCTACTTTCCACCCTGAAAATGACACCGTCACTTCATTCACCACAGGGTCTAATTGTATGATGATGAAAATCATTACTCTCAAAGGAGATAATTCTGACTAGAGTCTTTTACACCTCCACCTAATCTGTTCTTAAATGCTTCAGTCATTTATAATAATGTGATAAGAAACAGAACTATTTTTTGTAGCCGTGGCACTAGCAGATCGAGTGCAAATAATTTAACACTCCACCTGCCTGTTATGGGCAAAGTTTTTAATCATGTAGACTGATAATAAGACGCGTCAGGTTGTAGGCAGACTACCAATCAAACCTTATAGGCATTTTTAACCTTAACGTAGGATTTTAGCAGTAGTTAGTAATTTTAAACGGATTTATATTTACAATATTTTAATATAGGTATTATTTTCTACGTTTTCATGCACGTACATTATTTTGGTAGGTAGTTCAGAGCCGACTTTCCTGTAGATCTTCCTCGCTCATTGGTCAATCTGTAAAAGAATTTCAAAACACGAACCTTTTATGTGTTTTGAACAATTTCGTGATTCAAAATGTTGTAATTACTGTTAGTGGACAGAACATCGCGTGATAACCAATCTGTAGGGAACTCATGGACTCACAATGTGATTCTACGAAAGTAAAATCCATTTAAATGTGATTAATAACAGCGTTAACCATAGCAGATATTTTGAATAATTTAAATTTTGTTTGTATTTATTGTCTACTCCTGTTACTGAATACTCTCGGGCGTTTTATGGCAATCAGTCAGAACATTAAAAATAACATCCGATAAGTTGCCTACGTATTCTCTATCTGATACAATGAAAATTCTACTGATCAGATATATTTAACAGATAAATAAAAATCTGGTGTGGAACACTCACACAACTTTCTCTTGCCAATGCAAATAATTAACAACAAACCTAACAATAGTAATAAAACATTAGAAATAAACAAAAAACTAACCTCAATAAACATAACCTTATTTTAATCATGAGTGAAAGACGCAAAATGAAAATCAACCTCAGTTTGACTTAAAAATACGGAAAATCACTGTTTCACGCTAAACTAGGCTCTGTAGAGAAAAATGATCTAAATAAAAGTTGTAGAAGTTTTAATTTCCTATAAATTTAATTAGTATATACATTTTTGTCGTAAAATGCATACTAAGGCCTAAATCTTTAAAAAATCGATTTTTCACACGTTTTCGTGAGAAAAAAACAGAAAATCGTTAATTACCGCTAAGCTAAGCGTTATTCAAAAAAATGTTTGAAATAAAAGTTGTAAGATTTTAAATTCTCTACAACTTTTATTATATTAATTTTTAGCGCTAAAGAGCATATTAAAGCCGCAATCTTAATACGTGAAAACAGCCTCACCAAGAATTTCAGCAAACATGGCGCCTACCCTATTTTGTAGAGCATAAAAAATTTAGTAAACCAGGCGATTTTAGAAAAAATCGTAGGACCAGTTTTTGAGAAAATTGCAAAAAAGTGAAAAATTACACGAATAAACTACTACTTCCGGTCGACCGATTTTGATGAAAATATTCGTGTTGGGTCTGGTAGTGGTATGTAACTTAAATTTCAAGTTTCAAGTCCATACAATGTTCCGTTCTTGAGATATTTTTTTTACACATACACACACACACCCACACACGCATGCACGCACGCACGCGCGCGCGCGCGCACACACACACACACACACACACACACACACACACACACACACACACAGACAGAGACCAATCGCTAAAAAACGTTTTTTGGGTTCAGGGGGTTTGAAAACGTGTAGATCCGGTGAAATCTCGATTTCGAAAAATCGACATGAAAACAATACTTTCCTTCCTATACAGCGAGATTTTTAATTATGGAAACAACTTAATATTGCGTAACTAAGTATTTGGCGAAAGAAGCTTATGCGGATCTGCATATTTTTAAAAATACAACTTTTTTTTGGTTTTGAAATTTTTGTCCGCCATCTTGGATTCTCCATATTGGATTCAACTTTATTTTTTTAAATGGGATGTTGGTCGTGTGGTACGTCATTTCAATGTGAAATTTGAAGAAAAAAACACTGGCGCAAACCGTTTTCCAATAGATGCCTTCGTGTTTTAGTTATAAGCACTCAAAGTTGCAATTTTGGGAATATTGTGTTAGCAGTAAAAAAAGGTAGAACGCACTGCATAAACCATTTCATTGCATTTTTAAATCATACAGTATCTAATAACTAAGTTTAAACGGTGGTAAGACATGAAAATAATGAGAAAAAAATAATTATAAATAAATAATACAACAAATCAATTTAATTTTTAATTTTCATAGTTAGTTAAACATTAACATAGCAATTTATTTGTTGTATTATTTATTTATAATTATTTTTTTCTCATTATTTTCATGTCTTACCACCGTTTGATTTTAGTTATTAGATACTTTATGATTTAAAAATGCAATAAAATGGTTTATGCAGTGCGTTCTACCTTTTTTACTGCTAACAAAATTTTCCCAAAATTGCAACTTTGAATGCTTATAACTAAAACACGAAGGCATCTATTGAAAAACGGTTTGCGCTCTTGTTTTTTTCTTAAAATTTCACATTGAAATGACGTATCACACGACCAACATCCCATTTAAAAAATAGAGTTGAATCCAATATGGCGGATCCAAGATGGCGGACAAAAATTTCAAAACCAAAAAAAAATTGTATTTTTAAAAATATGCAGATCCGCATAAGCTTCTTTCGCCAAATACGTCTCAGTTACGCAATATAAAGCTGTTTCCATACTTAAAAATCACCCTATATATTCATTTAGGCAAGAGAAAGTAAAAATGCGATTAACAAATAATAAGAACAAGAATTTTAATACTTTAATACTTTAACGTTGTTCTGTCAGGACTACGTAAATACATGAAATCTATTATTACTTAAAAAATGTAATGATGTTTCGTATTAAGAAGGAATAATTAAATTTCATACAGTAACTCGTTACTATGTAGTAATACACGTACAGTAATAACTACGTAGAAGACTCTATTATCACCTTCATTTAGAGGATAGTTCAGTAAGTAATTTCTTGTTTAGCTATGTTATCTCAACTTATTATAAAATTTTCTAATTTGTAAATGATCAGTTAAATATATTTGATTGTTACTGTTGTTTCTGAGACTGAAAACCAGCGGCGGTTCGTGCCTTCAAAAATAGTTGCAAATAATGGAAACAAACTAGTATACTACGAAGTATACGCGAGACTACCGAGAGTAAAAAACTTGTAAAATACACAGATACACCCTTACAAAACAACAGTGTGATACCGGAAATACAAAAACAACTAACGTACACGTACATACAGCATGCAGGTGCAGTAGGCTGATCGATCTGCCGCAATCTCTTCACTATTCGGGGACGGGTAGGGAGAGCTAGGCATGCATATTTGCTGCTGACTCTCCGTTGTCATGGCAACCCACTCGTGCAGGAAGAGAAACGGCGGCCACCTGTCTAACTCTTTACTTGGGCATTTATTACGTATATTCAGGCCATTACAAGAGGTACTTAAAACATTATATTATATATATTATCGGAATCAGTCATTTCAGAAAGCCCATAAGTCAAAATTTTACATTATTTTCTTTAGTGCATTTTAGAACTAACTGAATGTAAACACACCATCCCTACAAAAATCACACAAGTCTGGCTTTCCTTAACCTAATATATAACACTAAGAAAAAGCTTATCGTTAAGGTTATAAAGTGTTTCCTTCTAATTTAACAATGAAAGTGGATGTTTTAAAGCTTAAGCTCTACTTTTTAGTGACAGAGGCCATACGAAGATTATATGAAAACATCTTTTTAATGTGTATAACTACTGTTTAAGACAACGATGAAGAACATTAATAGCCCCGAAAATCACAATTTTTTTCTTCAAGTTAAGAATTTAAATTTTTATTATTGCAGAAAGCTATTTTAAGTCATAATGTAAAATATTGAAATAAATAAATGAATATTATTGTACAGCACAATTTTCTTCTGGTCTACCATCGTATTTTACAGAAAACAACGTAAGTTAACATTTTACTCTAATTTATGTCAGGAACATTTTAAGTCTAAATTTTCAATTTTTAATAAACAAGTGGCTTGTTTTTAAAAAGACAAAAGTATATTTTATATTAAACGGGACAGCCAATTTATATTTTATTAATTGAAATATAATAAATTATAAGTTTCTTAATTTTTCCAAAAGTTCGTTTTTTGACTTACGGGCTTTCTGAAATGACCGATTCTATTATTACATTATCATTTATATTTAACGCTAAGCGGTTACAATAAATTTATGTACTGTTTTACACGACAATTCTTAATTTATTGTAAAACAAAAAATAATTAAAACATTAATTATACTTATTTTGTGAGAGAAATAAATCTCGATACTATCCAGAAAATTGGTGAAGAGGCTTTTCACCTACTTCACCTGAATAACAACCACCGCTGCTGAAAACGTATTGATTGTTTTTGTTCTTTTTTACGTTTTTTGGCCCAGACGATGAAGAATGACAGATGGAAATAAGTTATGAAGAAATCCCAGACCTGACCGGAAATCGAACCCGGGATCCCTGGCTTAGAAGCCAGTTGCGGTGACTACTACACCAAAGGGCCGGCCGGAAAGTTATTGCATAAAACTAGTTAGCTTTTGTATAATTTAATATTTTGTTAAAATTCGTTGGGTAATTTAAAAAAATATTTTAAGTTTCCGAATTGATATTCACAAGATTTCTTGTGGTTAGTCAATATCGAGTCTTGTCTGATAAGCCAATGCGAGCGGACGTATTTAGTAGTAGCTCTGTCTGCTTTGTTTATGCAGAGCGTTCTATATCAATTAAATAATGAGTTCGTGCGGGAAATGTTTTAAATCGATTAATCGAGTTACTAAGGATAAAATACAGTGTTCAGCGTGTAAATCTTATTTTCATTCTGCATGTGTGGGGTTGACGGAAACCGAAATAAAGTTTCTATCGGAGAGTGATCAGTCGTGGAAATATGAAAATTGCGTAGTAGAGCGTCGTAGATCCATGAGCTGTCCATCTGAAGAATCGGTTAGGTTGGACATGAATGATATAAGGAAAATGTTCGGTGAACTGGAGAAGAAAATTTTTCAGGGACAAACTAATCTGGAGCGAGATCTTGGAGCTTCCCTAAATTTATGTCACGATAAATTAGACGACAATAACCGTATACTGACAAATCAACAGGAAATTATTCAGAAACAGAATGAAATCATTGAGCAGTTACGTGATGAAAATAAGCGGTTATGTAAAAAAGTGAACGATTTAACTATTAGACTGGATGATAGTGAGCAGTACAGTCGGGCAAATTCTTTGGAAATTTATGGGGTCCCCGAAACTCCAAATGAAGATGTCGTACAAATAGTGGGTGAGGTTGGAAAAGCTCTCGGTTTCCAGGTTAATGAAAGTATGATTGATGTCTGTCATAGACTCCGAAAAACAAACAACAGACCAACACCTGGAATCATAGTGCGCTTTGCAAGACGTTTAGACAAAGAGAAGGTGTTGGAAAAAAGACGGATAAAAAGAAATTTATCTACTTGAGATTTGGGGTTCAATACGGACACTCCTGTGTATGTAAACCAATCTCTGGCTCCGGGTAGACGTATATTATTTGCCAAGACTAAGCTTGTCAAAAATGAGTTCAAGTGTAAATATTTGTGGATAGACAGGTCAGGGAAAATTAAAATACGTAAAGACGAGCAATCTCGTGTTTTCATTGTTTCTTCTGATGAAGAATTATCAAAAGTTAAAGAGGCATTGAAATAGATAAGAATCAAATTCCAAAGATAAGTACTTTTACCTAAATAGAAAAGTTATTTTTATTTTTAATGTAAAGTGATTCATTTAAGTATCAAATTTATTTTATCTTTATTTTAAATTATTTCTGATAATTTGAATGTAATTAAATTGTATTATCAGAATGTACGGGGTCTCAGGACGAAGACAAAGGATTTTTACTTATCTATTTTAAATGAAAGTTATGATGTTATTGTATTAACTGAAACTTGGTTAAATGACATAATTAACGACGGTGAATTGTTTGATGATAGGTATTTAGTTTTTCGGTGTGATAGAGATTATGACCTTACAGGTCTTAGTCGAGGTGGAGGGGTATTGATAGCGGTACTAAAGTCAAATCCTTGTATAAAGGTAACTCTATCTAACGTTTCCGCCCAGGAAAGGTACGAATGTGTTCAAGTAAAATTATTGTTACCAGGTTATACGGTTTATTTGGCTGCTGTTTACTTTAGCCCGTTTTCTGATTTGTCCGATTTCACTAATTTCTTGGATGAACTGGAAAATAATATTAATTTAATTCATTCTGATAATATAATTGTAGGTGATTTTAATTTGGGTGAAATTAATTCTCCAAACAATAGGTTAGAAAATGGTTCTAGTAAAGCAAAAAGGTTGTACAATACGATGTCTCTTTTAAACTTAAATGTAATAATGTATTCAATGCTTATGGTAAACAATTAGATCTAATATTGAGTAGTGTTAGTATGGTAACTAGACGGGAGGTATATCCTGTGTTAGAGGAAGATTTGCATCACCCTGCACTAGTGTCAGACATTAAATTACCTAAAGTTTCTAGATTTGCACCCAGCAATATTTCATACCGTAACTACAAAAGGGCAAACTTTTTCCAATTATATCAAATGTTAAAACTTTCGGACTGGGATATACTTTATACTTTTAATGATATTAACCTTGCAGTTGATTGTTTTTATAATTTTTTATACAAAGCAATTCATGCAAATGTTCCGGAATGTAAAAAAGTAATAAAGTCCAAGTACCCCACATGGTTTGATAGGAGATTAATTCAAAAAATCAAATTAAAAAACAAGTTATCTCGCAAAAAGAAGTTTTCACACTATTATGAAAATAGATTTAGGCAACTTAGGGCATGTCTCAAATGGGAAATAAGTCAAGCCTATAAGAATTACATAGAAATTTTGCAGGACGATGTTCATAGTAACATCAAACATTTTTGGAACTTTGTAAATAATAAAAGGGCAAACAGAAGCGAACAATCAGTTTTTAAAACTGGAAATCAGGAACTCAAGGAAGAGGAAGTTGCCCAGGGTTTTGCTGATTATTTTTGTTCTGTATATGAAGGCCAAAATGTAGTAAATAATACCACCCCAGAAAATCTTAATGTAAAAGTCGGGTTAGATCTTATAAATTTAGAGAGTATTAATGAAAATGATGTGACTGAAGTGGTACGCAAACTTAAACCAACGAAATCTAGTGGACCAGACAATATTCCTCCGTATATTATTAAAGGTTGTGCAGACATACTGATAAAGCCAATCCAGTTTCTCTGTAATTTATCACTCAGAACTAATACCTTTCCTTCTAAATGGAAAGTTGCACGAATAACACCAATATTTAAGTCAGGAGATAAAAATGAAGTTTCAAATTATCGGCCCATTGCGATTATTAATTCTTTGGCAAAGGTTTTTGAGCATATTATCCACTCAAATATTTTCAAACAGGTGAAGGGGTTAATATCTCCCGTACAGCATGGTTTCATGCCTGGACGCTCCACAGTTACAAATCTGTTAAAATTCACGCAGGATGTCTCATATATGCTGGATAATAGATTGCGTACAGATGTAATATACTTAGATTTTAAAAAAGCCTTTGATAGAGTAAACCATGACATATTGTTAATGAAAATGGAAAAAATTGGCTTTACAAAAAATTTAATATTGTTTTTTAATAGTTACTTGAAAAATAGATCGTTGTATGTAAGATTTAGAAATAATTGCTCTCGTAATTTTTCAAATAGCATGGGTGTACCTCAGGGCAGTAAACTCGGGCCTCTTTTATTTTTATTATTAATTAACGATTTGCCACTAAGCGTTCATAATAGTGTATGTATTTTATTTGCTGACGATATGAAACTGTATAAACATATATATAATTTTGATGATTGTAAACTTCTTCAAAAAGACTTGGATAATGTTTATTTATGGTGTGAAATAAATCATTTAGAGTTAAACATTAATAAATGTAAATATATGATATTTTCCAACCAAATTAATTTCCATATATTTGATTATTCTGTAAAAAATGAAAAATTAGATTTAGTCCATGAGATCCGTGATTTAGGGGTGTTAATTGACAGTAAATTAACATTCAAGCAACACATCCATATGATTGTGAATAATGGTTATAGGTTACTCGGGTTTATATTTAGAAATACGAAGCAGTTTGATGGAATTGAGGTCCCAATAAGGCTATTTGAAGCTCTAGTTAGAAGCAGGTTAGAATATGCTGCAATTGTGTGGAATCCCCATCATCTGAATTACATAGACTCGATTGAAAAAATTCAAAATAGATTATTGCGTCTCCTGTATTACAAAAAATATGGTATGTCATGTCCTTTAGGGTTTTCTACGGAGACGATGAGAAGAATTTTTGACATAAAATCCCTTGAAGTCAGACGAAATGTGATGTGTATGCAATTTTTATATAAAATATTAAATAATAAGGTTGATCTAGAGGATATTGTTAAAAACATTTTTTATTATGTACCTTTTGTTAGATCCAGGACTTTTAATCTGTTTTATTTGCCTAAAGTGAACACTGTGCAATACAGTAATACGTTCTTAATACGGACGTTATCCTTTTTTAATAAATTTAAACTGGAACTCGATCCTTTTTTTGATAATTACGAACAGTTTTCATCAAAATGTTATCAGGCGCTCACCAACCAATAAATGACATAAATTCACAGAGCAGACTCACATCTTTTTCTTTCTTTCTTCCTTTCCTTCTTTCTTTTTTCTTTTTTCTATTGTTTCTTTTTCCTTTTCCTTTTATTAATTTATAAATGAATAATATTATTTTTGGTCAAGTTTTGCTAAACTATTTTTTGTGGGAATTTTTTGTTTTTTTTCTTATTAATTTATTATTGTAGAAAGTAATTTTATTGAAACATTATTTTATTTTTATGAGAAAAGGAGACAAAAAGTGTATTAGCATGTATATATTGTAAATAAAATAGTTATAAGCAAATATTGTTTTGTAAATATGTAATATTTGTTTAAGTCAATAAGGCTTATATGGATAAGTTCTGTTAGCCTTTATATTATTGTAAATAAATAAATAAATAAATATGTTATGAATCAAACAATAGAGGCTATGAAGGTAAACCCATTCCTTAGACACCATGACAGTGATGTTTGTAAGGAGAAGTAAGTTTTTTGAAGGGGCATTACACTCCGACATAATTATCTTGGTCTAACTTCCTTGTCATGTAATGTGATCACAGAAAAAAACACATTAAGCGTATTGCTCTGCTATTATTCTATTGTACGTCTAGTCAGTAAACATGTGATTTTTGTAAGAAAATTTTCTGGATCTGTATCAAACAGTCCAATCTTCTTTTATGAGAAGCTGAAGTGATACCTTAGATCATTGCACTTTACTTTTATACCATTTTTTATAAAGTACTAGTATGAAACTGCAATTTAAAAGTAATTTACTGTTATTATTATTGTTTACACATAATATTTATATAATAATGGTTCCTCTAGAATTTAGAATGAAATTTTTATGGGCCTAATGGGAACTGGGTGGAGTGCAGGGAGATTGCCGAGGTATTATTATATTACCAAGGTACTTAATATTTGGGGGAGCTATGCTCCTTCAAGCCCTAACCTTCATCTGTCTACGGCTAGGTAGAGATATTAAGATATAAGACAATATGAGAGCCAATGAAAAATCTAAATATTTTTTAAAATTCTTCTTACCATTTTTAGACAGACTGTGGTGTACTATCATTCCACTGGTTATGGAGATCTAGTTCCTTTTCTCTAATGAATTTAAAAAGGTAGAGTATAAATTTTAGTCTTTATTAAAACAAACGGTCCTCTTTCTTTAATTAACGAAAAGCAACAAATAATTTATTAAAAAAAATAACATGACAATTTTTTTGTTTTTAGTTTATAGTCTCATAAACTGTTAAGATAATTTTGGTTTTAAATCATTTTATGTGTATATCAAGTATATATATCAATGGTGGGTTGCTGCCAGACGTAGCCTTCAAGTAAACTTTGCATCGATTTTGAAGACCTTAAGCTCTGCATCGTATTGCGATATTTTCTACTATTGCGATACCGAGATGGTATTAATTTCAGTAAAGCTCACTAATTCAAACTCCTGAGGGACATTCTGAATTATTGAAACTCCAATTTATTTTTTATTGAATATTAACTGTTTACAGTCAGTAACCAGGAAGAATCTACTGTAATAAATGAAATAATGCTTAGTAACATGATGGCGAGGTTTTCCATTAATGTTATTTCATTAAAAAAAACAACTAAAAAATATATTATTGTACAAACGTTAATTTGTTTTTTTACAAACTAGAAAATTTTCAATTGTTTTTGAATATCTTATGAAATACAATAATTAGTATTAATAATTATAAATTTTAATTGATTTTTTTTTAATTTTTAATTTTAATTGTTTATAAATTTTTACATAATCTATCACGAAGATTTAAGGTGAGTTGACTTATCAGACGTCAGTTGGTTTGACTGTTACCTAATTAATTTATTGCGAAATTATTTTTATATGCTAACAATTCTTAATATGTTTTGCTAAATCTTCTTATTTCTTCTTTAATAGACGGAATATTTAAATATTCCGGCTTTAAAAATATATTTCTGCCGTTTAAAAAATCTAAGAAGAAACTCGTAAACTTCTTAGTGTTTTTTTGCTTTCCATTGAGCATTTAAAAAATTTCGTAACACGTTTATGTGAAACCTTTGTATAACATGTTTGTTAGTTACTACAAACCTCCCATATAGCTAGCTGTAGACCGTACTTCCGGACAGGGCTGAGAGTAATTTTGTACCCTACTATTTTTCCCCAAAGAGAGTAGCTAATGATTTTCTAAATAATAACCAATATATTCTAATAAATTTTACTTCCAATTCTTTACGTTTCATCGCTATGTGTCTCTTTTACTCTTTAATCTTCTATCTAAATGTAAACCTAAAATCTCGCATCACGTTTTGGAGCAATATTTTATCTAATTGAACATGACAAATTCTCTGGTTCATGCTGAATGTGAAATGACTAGACTTTGATGTTTTAATTCCGAATTAGTTGAACTAAAATGTAAACTAAATGTTGAAGAATTTTTATAATAATCATAATTCTACTCAATGGAATAGAGTAAATTACAGTTATCCCGTTTTTAATGCGCCTCTTTTCTCACAAAACCTTTGTTGTTGGTACGTTTACATACATTACTGAATAGTGCATAAGTATTTTCTTTAGACTGGTAGTCTAAACGTTCCTTAAAATTTCAGTCAAAGAAAAAGTAACCTAGGAAATCGTATAAATGATGTTTCAATATCAAATGTAGCATTAGTCAAAAATATCTTTACTCCAAAAGATTGTTTTACCAAAATTATGCTGTATTTATGAATAATTTTTTCATGATTTAGGAGGGTTGACTGGCCACCTCCGTAGCGTAGTAGTTTGTGTGCTAGCGTAACACGCGGAGGTCCCGGATTCGATTCTCGGCCAGGGTCTGAAAATTATTCCCAAGTTAAAACCCACGGTTCTCAATGTATTACCCACCGTAGTCACTAATAACCACCCAGTTGATGCAAGCTTAAAAAAATAAAATAAAGAGGGTTTACAACATTCAAAATCTATTTAAATATAGTTTAAATTTCATGTACGTTTTAGGGAAAATCTTGATATAAAAATATTGTAACAATCATTTTTTCAAATAGTTCTAGTCTTATTGTTATGATAATTTGTGTTGAATACAAAGTGCATGGTCTACGCATTACTACGCACGCAATAAATATAGCTAAATCAATTGAAATTGGTTTGTTTAATTACTGCATAACCTATAAACAGCTAGAGTTAGAATGCGCACTTAAATCGATTTGCTAGTTCTGCGTGCACGATAGTAATTCCCAGATATGCTTGATTTTCTTATATTTATCACAGAAATCTAGGTACTGTATTGATTGATCCGAGCTGAAACAGTTTCATACGTGTCCAGGCCAGTATAACACAGATAAAAGTTGTACTGTAAAAGATTGTTTTGGTTCGTTATAAATTGTTGACTGGTTTATTACTTTCTAATATCTAGGGTATTAGGGAAAAACAGTACAAGTCATAAAATGACCAGAGTGAGATAATTCAGCACTCTAAAAGAGTGTTCTTCGATTTAATAACATTTAAAGAGAAGAGGTTTATTTTACTGTACCCGAAATCGTTTGGAGCAATCAAAGTTGGTAAAATCTTTTGCAGGAGGTAGTCGTTCAGATTTTGTGGTGTGGCTTCCATGTACCTTGATTTTGGTTAAGCATCTGTTCTACCAAACTGAAAAAGAGAGCTCTCAACTGGAAGCTTACATTATTGTAGTTCTAAAATCGGATGGACTAATGTGACCCATCTTTATTACTTTGAAGTAACTTTATGATGCATGATGCCTCTTAAACAGAACTATTTCCAGTCGGAATCCACCACTGCTTAACATTGCGCATATAGATTGTTAGATTCTGAGGAGTTTGAACCAACATACACAAATGAATCAGAGCCTTCTGGAAGCCTTAAAAACGATATTATGAGAATGAACACTGGATGGCCTGCAGTGAAAGAATCCTAAGAGTGTCGGCTACAAAAAGAGATTCCAGAAAAATCTAATGTTACTTTACAAGGCCAAAAATAGTCGTAAATGAAAAATAAAATTAAGATTTTTGTAAAAAATCTTAAGAAAACCGAACATTTTTGTGGTTTAAAAATATTTAAACATTCAAAAAAAAGTAAATAAGCAAAAAAGGTTTTGTATTTCCTGAAAAATTTAATTATTTGACCTGTACTCTTTTTTCCTAGCATCCTAGATATATTACAACTGAATTTTTATTTAAAATAACGTTGCGTAAAGGTACAACTTCGTATTTTTATTAAAATGTAAGTTACTACACAAGGATTAAGAGACAATGGAGCAGAAATTTACTTCAAAATTAACAAAATTAATATATATAATAATTAAAACCATTATTAAAATAAGTCACATTATATTGAAATAAACAGCAGAACACACATACAGACACGTAAAGAATGAAGCGCTACGTGGGTAAACCATTTAAAATCCTTCACCCACAGAGTTTCTTCATGTCAATTATGTCAAATTTGATTAAACTAATCATTGTTGTAGTTCCTTTTTTTGTCATCAATCTCTTTGACTGGTTTGATGCAGTTCTCCAAGCTGTTCTAGGTATCTCGCGCAAATCGTTTCATATCTGCATACCTGTAAAACCCTAAATCTTTTTTTAATTTGCTTTAAATATTCTTACCTTTGCCTCCCGCTACAATTCACTTCCTTAATATTACCCTCCATTATTGATAGAGTAATGTACAATTGTACCTGGATATCATAAGATACGCCCCACTAGCCTATCCCTTGTGGTATGATGTTTGTCGTAACTTTTTGTAAGAGGTTATTGCAACAAACAAAATAATATTTATGTTTAAAAATTACATATTTTGTAGAAATTTAACGATGTGTATATATATATTTTCTTTCTTAATATTCTGTTGCTTTCATTAATCTTAGAACGCAACCATTTTCTGAAATTTGCAGTATTATTTAATAAAATAGCATTGAAATAAATCGTTCGATGATATAAGTTTTTAATATTTTTTTATTTATATTGGCATTCATGTAACTATAAACCGTACTCAATTTTTGTACTGACAATAAATTGAAATCTTATGTTCTACTTTTTAAGAATTCATAAGATAATTTTATTTATCATACTCAAATGATTCGATAACCCGGTTAAAAAAATATGATCACATTAGATTTATCATAAAATAAATAAAATATTTAAAAAAAAGTCTGACAAAGAAAAAGTACATCGAAAAAGAAACTTAACCTTCTTCATAACAGGCTTTTAAGTATACTTTTAAGCAACTTTTATTCCTACTGAATAAATCTCTAATTAAGCATCAAAATACTTGTCAAGCTAGAATTTATAATTATACATACTTATTCAGTAAGATCACTACAACTTTTTTGTAACAGAATATTAGGCTACTTAAGTATTATTAGGCTACTTAGGTCGTTGAAAATCAAAATTATGTTCAAATTTCATAACATAAAATTTTTAATTATTTAAGAGATCATAATTATTGTTATTCTAGTCAAAAAAGAATGGTAAATGAAATTATAAATTTCATAATTGAAGTGTTACCGTAGGTATGATCATTTATTCTTGTTAAAATTTGACTGGGCCACAACGGAAGCGATAATGTCACAGACCTTTGACTGTACGCAGTTCAAAGCTCTCGGAAGCTTTGCTGCTACTACATAAATAATTAGGCGTATCTCATCGAGCAGGTTCGAAAAAGATATCTTCGTCAGTCACTTGAATTATTATTAGGCCTAATACTACCAATTGCGGCCACATTACGCGCGTGCTTATTGCTAGCATCATAGGGGTTGCCATTATGTTTGAAATTGTGTATTAACACGTTGGCTGCCACACTAAATTTTGACACTTAAGTTATAGCGGGGTCATCGTACTTATTTTGATTTTTTCAGATTTTATTCAATTTCTTGTTATTTTACTTATTTAATAACAATACTAATTTTTTGTAAGATAAAGTTGTGACACACTTTTGCATCACATGCCCTGCTGGAAATATTTTACATTTCAAAGCCATGTAACCCATTTTTGTGTCACAATAAGAAATGTAATAAACAACTGGGTTTATTCAAAGTATTCTAGACTATTTCAATCAACCGAAATAAGAAAAAAAAGAATACAATTAAAAATAATGACAGTATCCCAGTACAGGGCAACAAGAAAAACTACCTGCATACGCAATATCCTAATATTTGAAAAAGGCCAACTATATGAACAGGCTAAGAGTAAATGTCACTCGCTGAAGCCATAGCTTTTGAAAACACATTAGTAACACTCGGCTTAAAAATGAGTAGTGTACTGTGACTCATTTTTTTATGCATGTTGTCCATATATTTTACACATTTGGGTCATATAGAAGGTGACGTGTTAAAAAAGTGGTTGGTTAGACAATTATAGTTATTAAACATTATTCATAAATATGGCAAAAGAAAAGCTTAACGTCGAAAAAATACTCTGTACAATTGATACTATAGGCCTACATGTAATCAAAATGAAGCTTGCCAGTAACCTAAAAGGAACATTATTATACAGGGTGTTTCGGTTAGTGTAACTGGCGCTTTCTGAGCTCATTGTACTAATAAAAATAATTAAAAAAGTTCATTTATATAGGTCCGGAAATGCGTAGTTAACAAGTTACCAACAAGTAGTAGTTTAACAAGTTAAACGGCTAGCGAAAGCTTTCGCCAAGAATTTGGAACCATGGGTGATATCAAGATTTTTTGGAATTCTAGGAAGGTAACGTAAGGAACGAATGAAGTTGTTTCTAATATATTTTTTGAGCTGCTGAATTAAATAAAACAGGTCCTAAAACTGTATATCTCTTAGTTTCTACGATATTATAAGTCTGAAGGTAGCGGTCATAATGGTCCCTGGTACCGAATGGTCCAAAAAAGGGTTGTTACTATTATGACCAACTTTTATGACCATCTACCTACTAAGTACCTCGTTTTTGGATTATCTTCCATTGTGCTAAAAGGTGCTAAAATATTGGACCATTCGGCTAGGGGACCATTATGTACCCACTCGTCTGGAATTGGTTGTAATTGTAAGAAACTGTGTACTGTATGGGGTGGAGTGTGTTGAACAAGGATAGTGAACTGCGATAAATGTGATGTTTTGAATATGATTTCTAGGAAATCTACTGTATAGAAAAGTTTATTTTATTTTTATTCCTTCTTCCTGTTCGAGAATAGCGGACAATTTGTTAGCAAGATCTCGTTTGTTTGGGAAACTATCAGAAGTTTAGTTTAAGCGTAAGTTTTGTTCGTAATTTAAATAAAGTAACCTAACTGTATTTATGTGTTTGTTAGTTGGCTACGTTTAATCATTGTTGTGTAAATCCTATAATATTATATGACAACTTGTCGTATGTGTGTTTGTACGTCCAACTTTTCTCGAAAACGGCTCGAACGATTTTCCTGATAATTCATGTATAGTGGTTTCGGGGTTTTGTTAATCATATTTGCAAAAAATCGTTAACTAACTAAATTAAGAAATTATCATTAGAACAATAGATCTCATCATTTTTCCGTGGCAACCTCAATAACAAAATTTGTATAAAAATGTTTTAAATCAGCGGTTTATTATGTAAACATAAACATTCCTAGAAAATAAACTATGTGTTTGTTATTCGTGAATTACATTATAAGTAATTGTATGCCGTTTATAAACGATTTTCCCAACTCTATGGCTTCGCAAAACAATAAAAAATACATTTACACTTATAGAAATGGCTCGTTTCTTTAGATTTGATGAACCTCACTTTTATTAGGATTATTGAGCGGTATTTTTCGGAAATCGATCATATAATTTACAACCGAGAGCGAAGGTCGATAATCCGGGACTAAATAATTTAATTATTAAAGTAATTGTTAATAAATAATTAATTATTGTTAAATAATTAAAATTTAAAGTAAGTCTGTTTATTATGTATCATACCCAGATCTAAAAAAAACTTAGAATTAGGTGTTACAATATAATGAAAATTCATAAACATAAACATCCATGAGTCAGGAAGAAAATTCTCAAATGAATCATATAATAATAATGATTGCAAACACTACTTTAAAAAACTTAATATGACAATAAAAAGACTAAAAATGACTGAATTAAAGTCAAAAAACAAAAAATTAATTTCAGTTAGATCATTTTTTTGTGTGGATTCTAGAAATGAGGTCGCCGAACCGATACAGGGTTCCCCGAATTATCACGGCGTTTAAAATTGTTCGGCCGCATTTTTTACGGTTAGGATTCGAAACACGGGCTGAGTGGGGTCATTTTCGCTTTTACGTCTAAAAATCTATATAAAACATCAAATCTCCAAACGGTCAGCAAACAGCTGACAATTTGCAGAATTTCCAGAAGGAAACTAAAAAAACTTAATGGGGGCCACAAGTTGATTAAGCATAGCAGTTTGGATTCATTAAAGCATTCATTAAATCTTTCAAGACCATGTAATAAAACAAACTTAATTTAGATTTTCTGCATTAATCAGAAATTTTGAAAAAATTACGAAGGATGATTGCAAAACTACACGTGGAGAGCTACATTTAAAAAAAACTATGCAGGGTTCAATCCAATGGGAGACAGTACTCAACCAAAACAAAAGCTTTATTATTTTATATATAATGTACTATATTTTTATTATTTTATAGCCGTAATTTTTAAAATTTTTCTTGTAATAGTTCATCAGGAGGAGGCCGTTTAAAGACTAATGTAGAAATGTAACTGAAATTAAAAATAAATGAAGATTTAGTTGTTAATCTACGATTGAATTATTTATATAAACAGCTTAATTATCAGGATGTAAGAATATGAAATCTTATGAAGATGTTCATATTTCACACAAATTGATTATTTTATTCGACATCGATATCTTAACGTGTACAAAGGATATGCGTGATCGCATGCTAAATTTTCGTGGGTTTATACTTCTACAAACAATTTCCTTTTGTAATTCTCTCTTGATCATTCGCTGACGTGAGCTTTCTCTACCAACAAAATAATTACTGTAAATATTTCTTTAAAAAAATTTGTTTTTTAAAATCAATAAAAGTGAAATAATAATTAGATACTTCTTACTAGAGAAAATTTATAGTGCTACACTATTTACATTTCTGTATAATCTTAAATGAATGTGAAGAACATGTATTTTTTTACTGTAATTTAAATCCTTTAATTATCCGTCACAGGCGAATCCAAGAGGAAGTTGATGTCTTCTAACATGTTCGTAGATACTATATTCACTTGTTCTACTACTGAGCTCAAAAAATTATTTTAACGAGTTTAAGATGTTGTTTGATTGACTGAGACACTTCGGGTTGCAGAGCATATGTGACGTCACAAGAAATCAACATGATGGGCATTAGCACCATATTGTCTAAAACAAAAACAATCTTAGAAGTCCCATACAATAGGGGCCTACTAATATCAAATAAAAGATCTTATTCGAGAATAGCTCTTATTCGCTATTCAAGAATAACGGAGATATTGTTAGAAAGATCTCCTTTATTTGGGGAAACTATCATACCGCAGGTACAAAAACAGGTAGCGTCTTTTTAGGAAGTCAGTCAATAACTGAATTGTAAATGGAAAGTGTAACGGGCCGTTCGAAATAGTGTCGTTACGGGCTGGTTCTGATTTGTGTTTATAGTGCCCACGGGTGGTAACAAGTGGTTTTGGACAGATAAATCAATTGTTGTGATTTCTAATGGACAATTTCTTAATTATAGTCAAGTTTAGTTTAAGCGTACGTTTTGTAATTAATTTAACTGAAGTAATGTAATATTGTATTTGTTAGTAGGCTATGCAATAATTAATTGTAATTAGTTACTTTGTCAATAAATAATTATTATAAGTTTTAAGGATGTTTGTTTATTATTTATTATACCCAGATTCCGAATGAATCTAGGGTTAGGTGTTACAATAAATTAATTTATAGCCTGAAGAAGACAGTTTTTCTGCATATCAACATTAAACCATATTCCAAATAATTTTCTTTGCAAAAATCCTTGAAAAAATTCCTTAAGAATGTGAATGAATGGATCGTTCAAAGCAATTTCTAGAACACAATTTTCTAAGAAAAGGAAAATAAAGGAGGAAGAGGAGGAAAAGAGGTGCATAATATATTGTAATTTTTTGTAAGAAGATTAAAAAAATGTTGGATTTACTGTAACAGATCTTTACGTTAAAATATGTCCTTATTCATTAAGTGTTATTACTTTGATTGTTTCTTTTTACTGATGTGTTCTGGAAAACGATGAAATGAAAAAAATTGAAGGACTCATTCCCTGAGCGCAATATTTTTGCAGGTATTATTTTTCAATAAATATTATGTAGGTAATAAAAATATTAATAAACATTTACGTATAAGACTATATAAAATTTGTTTTTGTATCTATTGTAAAAATAAGTTAAAAAAGATAGAACAAAAAGTTCATTTTCAATAAAAAAAAAATTCAATTCAATATTTACAACTATGGCTTAGATTATTGAACAATGTTTGAACTTTAATCAGACTAGATGAACTTTTAGATCTTAAAGATTAATGATAAATAATAAGAACACCGCACGTTGCAGTACCTAGATACCCGTTTAGAGGATGATTAGATAAAATATAAAAGAATGGGAAAAAACAGTGAGACGATTAAAACGAAAAGTTTGGGAAAACTTATTGGTAATACACAGTATGATGTGCATGGATCCTAGGTCAAAGCATATGAAATTTTGAAGGATTTAAAATAGAGATGAAAAGATAACTTGAATATCAATCCTATTGCAGAGCATGAATTCTACAATAATTTGTACTCCTGTCATTTTATATTTTCTTGTACGGTAAGTCCTAAGGAACATTAAAAAAAATTATTGATTTTTTTTGTTTGTTTAACGCTTAAATAAAATAATTAAGAATATTTTTTTGTTAAATTTTGCATAATATTTTCGCGTAGTGATATGTATCTGAAAATAACCGTCACGTCCTTTCACTCCATCTTTCATTTACTATTAACGTCTATCTATCTATCTATCTATCTTTATTATATAAAAAATAATTCCGTTGACTTAATAAAAAACTCTAATGCAGTACAGTATTACAACATGTATCGCTTTATTATAAATTACTATACAACATATCTGTAGATCTATTCAAAACGTATCTTCATTATAAGCGTGCTTCAATTGCCGGACAGGCAATAACTTTTAGATCCACGACTCCATAACGTTCACTAACCTATGCTATTCACTAGCAATAACAGCTATTAGCATGATCGTTACTCATATATTACATACGTATTATATACCTTCAATGTAGCGGTGTCCAAGTTATTTGCTGTAAATAAGAAACAAATTACCTATCTTATTTTCTTTAGATAATGTCCACTTAGGTTTTGCTAGTATTTTCATTAGTTTTAATGTTTTATATTAAAATATTGCTGCGTTACAAGATTTAGAATATAGTTTGGTTTGTAGCAGTCCAAATAAAACGTGTACGGTTGAAGATTTATGTCTTTTGAATGACAAAACCATCGAGGTAGCTGATTTATTAATGTGATATGACCTGAACACGGTAACTTAGTAAGAAGCCCATAATATATTTAATTAATGTGGTACTTATTTGTACACATAAATGCGAAAGCCCTCATTGATTGATTAAGTCACGCATCACTTTTTCTCTGACTTAATGATCATTTTGGAGTGTAAAAATCTGGCTAGGTTTGAACGAAAAAACTAAAACATTTGAACTTCGAACATTTTCACTTAAGGTAGGCACGTAGAGAAAGACTAGAGGGGCTCCAGGCCTCTTCAAACGGTAAAAGACTAATATTCCCCGGCATATTAGTCTCGTTCGATTCCCGGTCAATGGACGGCCCGTTGGCGTAGTGGTTAGTGCAACTGGCTTCTACGCTGGGGTCTCGGGTTCGATTCCCGGTCAGGTCTGCAGGTCTGGCATTTTTTCATCACTCATTTTCATTATCATCATTATCCATCATCTGCATTAGCAGAAATTGCAGAACAGTCAGACGTAAAAGCAAGCAAAAAAAAAAAAAGATTCCCGGTCAAGTCTTTTTCATCGCTCGTTTTAATCTATCACCCTTCACTAGCCTTAATGTGCATAAGAGTCGGGCGAAAAACCAAAATAAATTTCAGTTCCCTACAAACCAAAATACTGACTACGTGCCTGACTTAAGGGTTAAAAGAGGGGACTTCCCAAAGCAATATACATTATTTCTATCCTTTCTCAAAGAGCTACATATTTGGAAATCAGCATGAACATTCTTTTAGTGATATCTCGGAAAAGTAAAACATTTAAATTTCTACTGTTTGATAGAAATGGAGTAACGGCCCTAAAGAAATTAATCTTATTTTTGTAGCTTCCAAAAAGCTATAATCCTGAAAATTGGCATTAGTTTTGTTAAAAGATACCTAGAAACAGTAACATGTGGAGTCAAAACGGAAGAAGTTATGAACCAGTTTATTTATTGCACTCTTCAGAGGATATGAAGAACACAAGCATATAAGTCCGCGCTCAGCAAGGAGTAATTGCTGATTTAGTATAAATGATAAGTTATAAAAGAATTAACATGAAATTAACATTGTGTCTCCAGACTTTTGTAGGTTCTCTTTTTTGTTTCCTGAACACTGTAGATAATTTGTTAAAAAAAGAAAAGATTCATACATTTTG
Source organism: Catonia carolina (assembly GCA_035578175.1). Lineage (NCBI taxonomy): Eukaryota > Metazoa > Arthropoda > Insecta > Hemiptera > Achilidae > Catonia > Catonia carolina. The sequence continues at coordinate 69,280,200 of JAQMRL010000001.1, read as the reverse complement.
ATAGTTTATGTTGACTTTTTTATTGTCTTCGTTAAGTTTTTAAAGTATTCCTGTCCTGATCCGAGGCTATTATTTGACGCTTGCCAGTAGTATTGAATCCCCAACCCGCGATACGAACGCTAGGCTGAGCTCGTTTGGTGATGGGACTCCCATCTCACCAACTTCTCAACAAACCATGTTGGTTTCCAAAACAACACGGTTTGCTCACAGGGTTACCTCACCCAGGTCCTTCCGTCTCTTCCGTCGTCGGGAATCTCCTCCTTATCCGTCTTTAAAGCCGTTGATCGTTTTCTTGTTTTTGCCTTGGTTGATCCGCGGGTGCTTATTCAGTAAATGCATAAAGACATTCCTACCTTATTCACACCTACCCTGCATATCTACAGGAGCGTTCCCTATCAGCCATTGGGACGCGTCGTGTCGGGGTTGAGGCCTCCCATACTGTCGTCTCACAAAAGGTTATGCCCAGCTTCTACCTCCAGTGAGCTGGACGGGCACGGCCACACCGACACTGATGTATGGAAGTGACGCTTGGGTGCTTAACAAGAAACAAAAGTCAATGATCCAAGCAGCGGAAATGGGTTCCTTAGACATGTTAAAGGATGTACGAAATAAGACCACATCAGGAATGAGGTGATAAGAGAGGAATGTGGAACTCAACCACCAAATAAGATCATCACGGCATATAAAGGACAATGGACGAATAATTTATTTAGAATGCCACAGGACTACTTTTGAATGCATGACTTTGTGAACCGAGGATACAAGAAGAGCGAGGAGACCGAGGAAGAGATGGACGTCGGAACAGGCTCAATTACAGCCTAATTCATGATGGACGACGACGACGAAGTTTGGAAAGTATAGAATATATAAATCTTCGATGAGGATAGTTACGGTAGTCACACTTTTGAGCGATAATTGGGGTTCCTACTGACACATGAGAGATTAGACGATACAATGCAATTGCTGAAACAAGAAATATAACAGGACTACTTTTTATATACCATGTCCATGTGACTGAGGCAACACGATTTAAAAGAAGCTAGAGGGTAGAGAACGTAGGGGTAATTCATTTAGTTTTAGAGTTGAGTGCAGAATGATTGAAAGATAGAGGGAAGAAAATAGTAGACTGCAGATAGTTAAATTACGGAGAGGGCGATCAAGTCACGTTCAACGAATGCCGTTGACCTTGCAGGTCTGCCACATCACTTACGGACATTGCAAGTGCAACGAGGGGGGTTCTTCAAGACCCCTCTCTTATTCTGCATAAGTATAATAAGCCAGAAAATTACTATAACAATAGTTCTATTATATTCACGGCTAGTAATTTAGAAATAATAAATAAAGTGGGGTAACTTTTTATAATTTATTAGAAAACTGCACTCATTTTTAATACAAAAATAACAAGTTAATTCAAATTTATGTTTCGTATTGGTTTATAATAAATTTACGCGAACAATTTAATTTACATTCAAGGATTACAATGCTAGGCTATTTGATTGTAATAACTGCTAATAATGAAATATACGGTATTCAATATTCTTAGTTTATAAATGTCCGTTACCGATTCAAATTGTTGTGGACTAACGAAAGCACGTGGATTTTAATCCTGATGTTTTATTTTGCTAAACTCTTTTGTGTTGTGGCGAACACACATTCAAAAAGAACATGCTTATGATTTATATATCACTTTCTGCAAGGATGAATGTCTTTGTCATTAATCATTGATTGCATTCAACCCGATCGGTCATAATTTAACATCCTTGTCTTTACATACGCCTGAAATAGCTAACGATGTATTCTAACTCACTTCTTAATCTTAGTGAAAATTGTTGTGTGTGTTTTAGAATCCGTAATAATTATTTTCAAGGAGACATTTTTGTAAACCGAGTTGAAAATCTAAATTCAAATCTTCTATTGCAGCAGAAAATATTTTTTTGTAATATTTCAGTAAAATGAGAAATAACAGCTCTAAAAGTTTTTGCAGGTATCTAAACAAGTAGTGTTGTTTAGGTCAACAGCCGAAAGGCTGGTTTGAACCTCTAGAGGTTTTACTAAGTAAAACAAGGAGTGAGGTGGTTTACCATTGCCTTCCTCACTGAGTGAAAAAGTACGCTTATCAGCATGCCGGGCCCTCTGAAAAGCACATATTTTCCACTCTGTAAATGACAACTTCACTTCATTCACCACAGGGTCTGGCTGTATAATGAAATTCATTACTTTCAGAGAAGGTAACTCTGATTAGTGTCTTATACACCTCTACCTCTTCTGTTCTTAAATGATTCAGTCATTTAATTGGCTGACCGTGTGATAAGAAACAGAACTATTTATTTTAGCCCTGCAACGAATAGATTGAGTGTAAATAATTTGACACTCCACCTGTCTGTTATGGGCAGAAAACAAGTAGTATACCCTCTTAATAGTCAAAAATGGTTTCTACATTTTTTACTGAGGAGAAATTTTATATAAACAACATAATAAGCATATAAACTGATATCTCAAATTATACCGGCAAATACAATATTAGTTTACCATCTATATTAGCGAATTGTATTCGCTGTACTTTAATTTGATTTCTACTGAGTTGTTTGCCAGTCGTCTGCTTTTGAGAAAATTGTAGTGCTATAGAATATACTTTTATTTAAAAAAATTCAGTGAAGTCTTATGAATTTAATAATTTATTGCCCAAAAATTCTTTGCATACGAATAAAACCTTATGTTATATTACATCTACGTATTGTTGTTTAGGTCATCACCAGAAAGGCTGGTTTGAACCTGCAGAGGTTTTACTAAGTAAAACGAAAAGTGAGGTGTTTTCCCATGTCTTTCTCACTGAGTGGAAAAGTACGCTTATCAGCATGCCGGGTCCTCTGAAACGCACATATTTTCCTCTCTGCCACCTCTGTCAACTCTGACACCTTCACTTTATTCACCACAGGGTCTGGCTGTATAATGAAATTCATTACTTTCAGAGGAGATAACTCTGATTAGTGTCTTTTATACCTCTACCTCTTCTGTTCTTAAATGATTCAGTCATTTAATTGGCTGACCATGTGATAAAAACAGAACTATTTATTTTAGCCCTGCAACGAACAGATTGAGTGTAAATAAATTGACACTCAACCTGTCTGTTATGGGCAGATCTACGTATACATGCATGTATTTTTACTTTAAATCTATGCGCGAAGTAGGAATTTAACCTATCCATCTATGATTTCCTACATCCAAGAATAGGTCAATTTAGTACCTCTTTATTCAAACACCAGATTGTACAGAATTAACATATCAAGATGTGAGCTCACAAATCTAAAGTTGTATTTCCTTCGTGTACTGCCTACCGCCACTAAAGACTCATTTCTTTCATTCAGATGTTCCGTTTACTTTTACTATAATTTTGGAAAAGCAGGTTGTTTAATTTAGGTGGCGTTTGTTCATGTAACAAAAATGTTTTAGCATAGTGTTTTTATAACTTTGTATAAAATAATCAAATGATTGTTTCTGCTACCGTGGTCGTCGAGGAAAATAATTTTTATTCTCAAATACACTCAAACAGACCTCTCCTTTTGAATAGTTTAACAGGCGTAAATTGTGAAATCAAGTAATGTATAAACCAATTTCCGCCTCCATGGCCTAGTGGTTAGCGTGCTATGCTGCAAAGCGGAGTTCTCGGGTTCAATTCCTGGCCAGGGTCTGGAAAATTATTACAAGTACAAACCCACCGTTCTGACTTAATGTAGTCGCTAATAATCAAGATGTTATGCGACTTAAACTTTAAAAACAATTTAAACTCGAGATTTCTAATTCTTTAAAGTTTACTTTAAAGAACAATATTTAGAATCTTACTTAACTTGTTGCGCTTATTTTCGTGTTTACAGTTCTAAATCATCTGTAATCTCTATTTACAATTTATTTTAAATACCATCAGTCAATTATTCAGTAATCACGAAACCATATCGATAAAACAAATCAAATTAAATAAATGATGTAACAAAATGTTATTACTAAAATGCACCAACTTTATGTGACATTTTTAAGAGAACTTGTTAAAGCTTTTTGTTTTATTATATCGAAGATGAAGTAAATAACTTACTCAGAGGGACTTTACAATATTATTTAATTTTTGAAATTACTGAGTATATAAGGTTTACTTAGAGTTCCCTTCGACAGAGAAAAATCACTTTTGGAGTTAGACCGGACTCAGTAATAAATAATATTGTCAATTTGATCGTTGTGTATTTTATACCATTTTAAGGTCGCTTTAAGTTTATTAGTTATCAGCAATCCTCACTTGTTGCACTTCACGGCAAACTAAACTTAAAGGGGTTTAATTTCTTGTACAGCCTTACACGTTGATAAATCACGACTTTACAAGTAGAGACCAATTAGTGCTGGGAAAGAAATATTGTTGACATCCATATAAATCATCAGTGGAAGGGGAGAAATACGACCTGAGTGAACTGAATAATATGTGTTTTAAGAAAGAGTAGGTAAATTCTCTTTCTTTAAAAAAAATGGTACGATCTCTTTGATTTTTGGAACGTTTACATAACTTTCTGTGCAGAAATCAGATTTGACGTTATTTTTTTCGATATCTCTCATAAATAATTTTCAAAAATTTAGAAACAAAGAAAGAGTATTTTAGTGCCTTATAAACTGTCTGGACTCTGTCTGGGAATCGACTTGGCGTCTTCAGTTAAATAGTCGGAATGGTCCGACTGAGCCAGTTCTTTACTTTATGCCCACCAGTAAAATATTAAAAAAATAAAGTTTTGTATGAGCTACGAAATATTTCGTTATAGTTATTTGTGCGGTAAACTGAGACAAACTAGGCACTTAAAAGTACAAGGAGTTATAACAGAAAATTACAACTGCCGCAAAACTGCGAGTGTGTGTCGTAGAACTAAGGAGCGGGTGAGATAATTTTAATTTTCAGATTCAGTCCAATGGAGCGATAGACTTTCCTGTAAGGTGAATAAATATATACACATAACCACACAACATGGATGATCATTCTTCAGAAACATTGCTTGTATTGGGCTTGTTGTGGCTTTCATCACAAAAAAATAAGTTGAAATTTGCGTTTTTTAATTTTTTTACCATTATAAATCCTCTCTTATTGTATATTGGTACAAAAAAATCAACAAAATGCGTCTGATTCGTGCTTTGATAGTTTCATGAAAACACTTAACTGAATATTATGGAAATGACAAAAAATTATCGGTACCTTTTTTTTTTTTTTAGGGCGAAAAACCAGACGGTTATCACCGCCCGTTGTTCTACACACGGGTGTAAAGGGCCCGAGTGTAGAACGTACTTTTCTTATTTAAATAAATATCTTAAAACAAAAATATAACAGAAAAAAATAAAATTTACAGAAAAGAACATTTATATTAAAAACTTATAAGATAAAAACATACAAACACAAACTTAAATATAATATCACAGTTGGAATAAACAACATTATTTAAAACCTATCAAATAAAAATCTTACAACCTAGTATCACAGCACACACAATATAATTTACACTAATATCACAGACCTGAAAGATAAACAAAAGGCTGTAAAGGGGCCACGAAAAAAAAAGCATAAACACAACCTACATACACAAATACACTTATAAAATCAAACAATATAACAATTTCCCCATTAGACATCTTTATATACATTAATGGATCTAAGAAAACTCAACATTGAGACTAAAACATGGCTATCGTCGCCGAGTACATCTCGCAACTCGCAGGGTATTTTAAATCGCCGACGCAGAGCTGCGTAGCAGACGCAATCTACCAAAACATGTTTAAATTGTCAAAGGACAATCGCATCCGCCACACACTGGAGCATCACCAGACGTCATGAGATACCCATGCGTTAATCTGGTGTGCCCAATTCTAAGTCGAGCGATGACAACTTCTTCCCTTCTGTTTTTCCTCAGCGACGTAGGCCAAAGCTTAACGTCATGTTTTATCTCACGTAGCTTGTTGCCATGGGAGCCAGTCCATTCCACCTGCCAGGAATCAAGGATGACACGCTTCACCAGGCCCACGAAATCTGACACAGTCAGATATTGCGTGAAGGCCGGTTGGCGTGCCGCCTCCCTAGCGGCCAGATCAGCAGCCTCATTTCCCGAGATTCCAGCATGACCCGGAACCCAGCAGAAAACAACGCTTACTCCTCTATCGTTAAGCTGCTTCAGTCGGTACCTGATAAATATCATAAAACTTTTTCAATTTTTAAGCTGTCTTGAGCTTTACTTGGTCATTTGGAACTGTTTATTGTTAAACAAGCACCTAATTTTAACGCAGTCTTTTAACCTGAATTTGAACAGTATCTTCCAGTGGAGTTCTTACAAAGTCGCACACCCAACTGGTGTTACTTAACAATCGAAATAAATTTTCTAACAGCTGACATTAGGCCGAGGAAAATTTTTAAAAACAATTATAAAATCTAAAATCAAACGTAAACAGGAATTAAATTTCCAAAAAAATTTTACTTGTAATCACATGCTACTACGTACGATACTCTATCATACATTGAGATCTCAACGTAGACGCCGTATATTCAATCATTTACTAATATTATAAACTCGTTTCAATTAAAAATTAATAAATCACTCGAATCCAGAAATATTGTCACACTCACAACTACCACAAAACCTATAAGCTAAAGGAGATTAAAAAGATGCTGTAATCTTTGTAAAACGGCGATACGGGTTTGCCACTGAGTGATTTCCTCTATCTAGATGAAGACAGGATATTAAACTTATACATCATAAATACTGCTGGTTCTATGTAAACACATTTGTAGTGGGTACTAAATAAAGACAAAAAATTCTATATAACAGAGCATTATTTACCACAAACTGTACAACACAAGACTTGAACAGAAGAGACTGACCAAACGACAGAAAATCATGTATTCCGACGAAGAACGCCAGAAGAGATCAGAAAGATTGAACGAATACTAGAAAAGAATCTACGAAAGAAACGTCAGGAAAATACTCCAACCCAACAACAATCGTAATAACTTTTTTCTTCTTTAATAACTTGTGTAGTCCTATTTGACTTTTAAAAAAGAGCATTAATAATTATGTCATTATTATAATGAACATTTTAGACTTTCCGTAGACATAGAAACCTTGTCTAATTTGGTTGTTTTTAGAATTCAGTCTGCCTGGTCAATTGTACTGAACACTCAATGAGTGTTTTACCGCGAATGAAAGTCTACGAATATGTTTTACTTAATTGTATACTTGTTATATTAAACAAAAAATGTGTATCTCTTTAACAAAAATAAGTTTACATTTATAACAAAATATTAGTTTAGAATCTCTAATACTACAACATAAACGAAAATAAACTAGTGAAAATTTTTTGTCTAAAAATTAACGGAAAAATCGTTAATAGTAACGTAAAATAGACGACCTAATTTTTAACATTCATTACAAAAGTTTATTTAGTAAAATGTTCATACCTAAATTGTGAATAATTAAAGTGGGTTATTAATCTGAAGATGAAACAATGACAATTTATTCGTTGGACTTACAGCCTTCACAAAAATGAATTGAGGAAATTCGAATATTAATGTGAATGTTGACAGAGTAGTTATTTAAAATGATTGCCGTAGCGGTAGTTCCAATATTTCAATAATGAAAAATTGAGTCCACTTCTGCTCATTCATCTTGAAATAATGATCATTATTTTTTGTCTATTGATAAATACAGCTATGATTTGTTTTCTTTTGATAAACTTTACTCAACTGCCATCACTCTTAGCACCACAAAATATTTCTTCTTTATTTTAACAGATTACTTAAAAACTTGGTTGTATTTCAAGGTATTGTCCAGTCACAATCAAGTGGAGTGTTAAAATTGATTACACCGACCTACTAGCTTCACGGCTATCAAAAATAGTTTTGTTTTTCTCACATGGCCAATAAATTAAATGATTGAAACATTATGAATATATAACTAGAGGTGTTAGTATATTTGATAGCTTTTTAAAATAACTGATTTCATTATAAGTCCAGACATTGTGAATGAAGTAATTTGTAGCTTGTGGAGTGAAAAGTAAGTGCTTTTAGGAGAATTAGCTTACAGATTGTTGTCAGTCCTATGTCCGAGGCCGGCCGCATTGGCGCAGTTGGTAACGTGCTCGCCTCTCATCATGCGGTCTTGGGTTCGAATCCCATTCAGGCACGGCATCTTTTCATACGTTACAAAAAATCATTTCATCCTTCACCGTCTGCATTAGCAGTAATTGCAGAACAGTCGGACGTTAAACCAAAAAAAAAAAAAAAAAAAAAAAAATATGTCCGAGGCCATTTAGAGTGATTTGAGTAAACTAGATTAAACATTACAAAGATATAAATGGTATGACCGTGATACACGAGATGCGGATATAATGAATGTAGGGAATTTCGCAGGTGAAGAATTTAAATTGGAATAATTACAAGAAGCAATTAAAAGGACAAAAAAGTCGAAAAGCAACAGACTTGGATGGCTTAAATGTTCAGCTAAAAATATGGACGAATAATCGTGCACCTCAGAATATTACACGTCTTTAATCAGTGCTAGAGAAGTTATAAGATTTCCAAGGAATGGGGAACATTTAAAGTCATCTCATTGTTCAAGAAGAAGACCGACTATCATGTCAGAACTACAGAGGCATAAGTTTTCTGGATTCGGCTTATAAAATCTGTGCTAGAGTCATAAATCAGCGTTTGAAACTAATTACAGATAGTTTGGTAGCACGAAAAAATGGGTTTCAGAAAAGGGGGAACTCGCATGATGCAATTTTTACAATAAAACAAGTCATTGAGAAAAAAATTAATTCCATAAAGCACTCCATATTGCTTTTATTGATTAATTTTATTTGATAATATCAATCGTTCAAAACCATGGGTAGTGGAAGAAAGAAGAGGGTACCCGCACCATTTGATAGGAACGATTAGAAGCATGTATGAAGAAACCACTGTTATTCTTAGTTTATATGGTAAACTGATATACCGGATCCCTACAAACAAAGGATTAAAGCAGGAATATCCATTATCTCCTACACTTTTTAATATATATTATATATTAACGACATTTTTCGGTCATAAAAAGGGAAAATAGCTTAGGAATAAGACTGAGCGATGACTACCTCCTTAGTGCAGTCCTGTATGCTGATGAGACGGTTATGATGCAGGAATGTGAGGATGATTTACAACAGCACTCTTCACACTAACCAGAAAGATGAAAGAATACAATGTGAAGATATCAACAACAACAAACGAGACAAAAGTCTTGACATTTTGTGGAAAGACCCCAATAAGATCCAAAACAGTAGTTAATGGACACATACTAAAACAAGTGAGCCACTAGCTCTCCAAGTACCTTGGAATTGATGTTTCGTATAAAGATGACTATAACGATTAATCAGATTTAATCAGATATGTGAAACGATTAATAGGACACTGAGGTAAAGAACAAAAACCCGTAACAACGTTAAAGTTTTATAAGACGGTGGCAGTTCCAGCCTTGACATACGGCAGTGAAGCTTGGGTAATGAGAAGAAGGGAGGAAGGAAACATCCAAACTGCAAAAATGAAATTCTTAAGGTCTGTCAAGGATTGTACATGACTAGAAAGGATCAGAAATGAAGATACAAGGCAAAAATTGGGAATTGTTTCACTGAACAAAAAATAAAATTGTACTATACCCAATGGGTCGAACATTTAAATAGAATGCCAGGAAGCCGCTTACCTAGTTTAGCAAGACCATACAAACCAGTGGGAAGCAGAGATATTGGTAGGCCGAAGAAAATATGGGTGCCGGAATAGGTAGAAATGCCTAATCCGTAAAGAGAAGTAGAAGAAAAAAAGCGTACTGTTATTATCAGTGTTATTTTTCAACCGAGTGGTGGAGCCACTGATAACCCATCACTACATTTAACTCGGTAAAGCATCTAGGGGTTTAAATTGGTCTTTTAGCTATTGACATAAACAAAAAAAGGTGTTTCTAAACAGTTTCGTAATGTAGGCCTAGCGTTTTTGTTCATAAAACAAATCGATTATTGAAATGATGGTGGTAGAATTATGATATTGTTTAGTATTTGCCGATTCATTTGTCTACCTCCTCTGTTAATAACGGATTTCGCTATCGTATCTAATTAGGAGGATTATAAATGAACATATTATGTACATGGAAATGTTTATTTTATTGTAGGATAAAAGTTTATTGACGAGTTTGCATTTCGTGCAATGACACGGTTATTATATACAAGAATAAAGAAAAGTTACAGACCTGTTTTTGTTTTGAACAATGTACCTGAAGGATACGGTTTGAAGATATCTTCCACTAAAACGACAACCGTGGCATTTATCGGTAAAAATCCAATAAGGATAAAAATTGTGGTCAATTATCGTAATATAGAGTAAGTGAGTTATTATAAACACCTAGGATGTGGTGTCAAGTATGAACAATGATATAGGTAGTTAAAAAGATAAATTTTCCAGGTTCCAGAGTATCTGCGGAATGATACATCGGGCATTAAAAAATAAAGTGAGAAAATATAGGCCTACACGTCTGAGTTTTGATAATGTGTTGGCCGTCCTCACTGTCTTGTATGGATGTGAAACCTGAACAAATTTAAAGCTAGCAAATAAAATCTAAGTAGCTGAGATGAAGTTTTTAAGAAATAGTAATTTATGTACAATGCTGGGCAAGATTTCGAATGTTAGTATAAGGGAGAGACTGGGAGTTTCGGCCATGAAAGACAGTATTAAAGGTGGTTATAGGAGAAGGGGTTGTAAGCATCTAAGTTATACGCAGTCTGGTAGTATGAGTTCAAACAGATCTTTTGTAATGACGGTTCAATATGAGCCAAATGGTACGCGAAATGATGGCAGACATTTCAGAGGATAGCTTAAAGTTTCGGAAAGGGTCGAGATCTAATCCTTGAAGGAATAAGAAGAAAAATAAACGAACTGGAGTAATAAAGAAAACTCCTCGGACCCGAGTGTAGTTGTCATAAAATATTATTAGTTTAACTGATACAAAAATACAGAATTGTCCCTACAAAAAATGGTATATGTATATTTTTGTAAAAAGTAATTCTTAAGTTTCATTACATTTAAGTATCAAAAATTTAGGGTCAATAAACGAATTAACTTGCGTCTTACATAATGATTTCAGATTATATCAATAACGAATAAATAACCGGCTCGTCATGTAGTCAAGGTAAACAGTTTGACAACTGGATTAAAACAGTACAGCGGTGCATAATGCTCCTTAGTGAACCTATTTCATAAGCCTTGACAATAAAATCGTATACAAGTTCAAAGTCTCTGTGACTGACGAAGAACGCAACCGGAAGAATCACTTAGTTACAGAGGGAAATTTATGAAAGGAAAGGGAAATTTCTTACCTGAAGGTAACGCAGGATTAACAATAACAATCAGTTGATCCTGTAACCTGCGTTCAGCATGGATCCAAGACCAGGTTACCGGAGAGGGGCGCCTCCGTACTTAGGTCCTCCTCAGGTACGTCTTATCAAAAATATCTTATCAGTAGAAAATTTTTCAAATAGTTAATACGAAATATTTAACTTAAATCATCATGTATATTTTTTTTAAACACAAGTGTGTAAAACAAAGGTTTCATTTGTTTTATTGTAAACAAGCGACGGATTGTTTGGGTGCTACGGTTTTAATTAGTCCCGGTTTTTATGACTGCTGTAAACTTCGTTTCTGACTCTTCAGTGTGTTTAATGTTCCATACTATTATTACTAGTGCTAGTTATATTAATTTTCTGATTTCGAATCTTTATTTAGGCTATTTACACCGAATAAATGGGAAAAAACACTCTTTTTAAAATATAAGATTTTTTAATTGTATTTGTAGTATATTACTCTATTTTATTTAGGTCTTCAAGTAGACGCAAATGACAGATTATTTCTAAAAACTCAAATCCTAAGTTTTTTAAAATCAACCAAAAGAATTTAGTAACGTCTTATTTAATTTAAATCTAACTTTGGTATTTTAGCTCTAAATTTATAACCGGTAAAACTTTCGAAATTGTTTGAGAATCAATAAATCAAAACAAAAGCTTTTAAAAATGACCGTTCGAAGATAATTTGGAAATCGATGTTATTGTTAAATAACTACTAAATTCGACTGATATGATATGTTACAGGAAATGGTAATTTGTTTATTACTTTGTTGTGATGAACAACATAACTGGTGAAAAATGTCGGTTTTATTGTAATTTTGTAACTGTTAGTGGCTCCCATAGAAATGGTTTGTCCGAAGAATCTTTTCTTTATTTCCATAAAACTTTTAACGCACAGATTTGTATCATTATTTTATGGTTCAAAGTATCAATTCTTGGAACCCTCTGAAAATCGCGGATTCTAAGCCGTATGAAAGAACTTACAATGAAAATTTTTTTCAAAAAAATAAATTTAACGGCTCGTCCATATTTTGATTATTATGCAGGCGTTCATAACAACTAACACTTATTAATTGACACTTCATTTAATTAACACTTTAATTTAAAACTCTAAATTATATCCAGAAATTTACCTTTGTGGATAATTAAAAAAGTTATGGCAGCTAAGAAACGTGTCTAAATAAAAAGGTTGTATATCTAATGAGTACTAAACCTACATTAAAATTGATTAATTTTTTGTAATTATAAAAACCGCGCTATTTAAATCTGATTACACTGGATTTAAACTGATAGAATAAACATTTTAAATAAAGTAATAAGTTTTTAAAAAACGGGGTTTTTGGTCATTAGATGTAAAAGTATACAACTTTTTTTAATCACTAATGTGTGTACGTTGCAATCTGTTCCATTTAAGAACAGTAAACAACCCCATGACCAAATGAGATAAGGGTGAAATGTATAACATAAAAATTAGGTGTAGTCTCGGACAGACTCAGCCCGGCCATTTCTGAGAGAGTAGGCCTATGGTTAATTGAACCGCAACCATCAAACAAACAATGAAATGAAAATATTTATTTTTTAAAAATAGTTATACGTTGTATTCTTTATTTGCAAAATGTTAGCTGTGTTTTATATTTTTATGACTTATAAACGGAAATTTTTTACATTTCTTGGTGTATCGGATCATTAAATTACTACAAATTTTTTCCACCGAGTGCTTAACAAACTAAAACCTTATCTTGCAGTTTTAATTGTTTACAGTCGATATTATTGTAAAGTATCTGAATATAAGAAACTTTGTGACCACCTTGGTGGCTTATTGGACAAACATGCTTGCGTGTTAAGTCGAAGGTCCCGGGTTCGATTACCGGAAAGGATTACACGTATATAAGTATAGTATATTATAGCCCACTGTCGTATCTAATAACCAAATCGTTGATGAAACTTAACTAAAAATGAAAAATTAATAAAAGATGATTGTAATTATTAATTGAATATCGAAAACGAAAATCGTTACCTGCGTTAAACTCACTGGATGCATTTTTCATAAATTCGTTTGACTTGAACGACATACTCGACCTGAAAAGTTTATTTGTCACAAAAAGTGAGTTTTAAGGACCGTTATTTTAGCAATTAATACTAACTGGAACACCTGTATCAGCTATGGAATTCCGTGAACGTTTAATTCGTCTTTATATTTATGTTATTATACTGTAGCCCACACAATTGTCACAAAATAAACACGACTGCTGTAACACATAAGAAAATATTTTTACTGTTTATTACGTCACAGCTTAGAAGTAGAGCTAATTTCTCTTGTTTTTCTTCACTACTACAAACATTTATTATGTTTTTGTTAAAAGTGGCGTTAAAAATAACTGATTATCTCTAATCTCCTATGTAACTTTGTAAGGAAGCGGTTTTTTAACTGGTTCATCTACAACCGTTACAGTAACTTATTTAGACTCTTAGAAAAGTAGTATTAACAAGAAACTAAGTTAAGAAATCTTAAAAATAAAATTATTAGCCGAACTTCATGGTACTGAACGATATCGTAACTAAAACGTTCGGGTTAATGTTTCATAGAGTTTTTCACTACAGAATCGTTATTAGATCAAAACATAAAAATCAATACGAAAATGTCTTATTACATCCTTTATGAATTTATTCAGTCAATTAATGGTAATCCGAAATGAAACAACCGGTAACAGAAATGAAATTTTGAACTGTATGTCGACAAATATGTCTAACAAAACCAATAATGTAATATATATCTTAATTTTGCATTAAATTGTAATAAATTAAGTTTTAAAATGCATCTTTAGTTTGTAAAGAAACCATCTATCTTTTCCTCCATTAAAACAAAGCTCATGTGAATTTTGTTTAAGAAATAGACCATGTTTGCCAAATATAATAAATTACTAAAGGAATGAAGTTTCATAAGGGTAATTATAACAGTTTTGAAGAATTATCTTTCTTTATATTTAACTGTAAATTAAAAATTATCAAATTTAGGTTTGTTTGGTTAACTGCAGGAATCCTTTGGAGATATTGTAATATATTTAAGATAGCTTACTAAGTTAATATTTATAAGATCCACGGTGAGATTCGTTCACTGGATCAAAATGCAGGTCTGTGGACATAAACATCGATAGAAATTAAAAAATTTCGTTTCTCGGTTATTATTCGTGGTTATACACACAATGGTGTGGAATATCAGAATGTAGAAATTTATCAGAAATTGTTGGTTCAGAATTTCGTTGTGAATGACAGTCATTGGTAGAAAACTTTATCTTCTTTCTTGTTGTATAGTATTTTAGTGTCTGCTTTCTTCAAAAACCAACAGTAGTCCCTCATAATTAGTGGAACCCATGGTCTTTTGTAATGAGTTTCTATTGTTTTAATGTCTTCGTGGAGTTTATTTCCTATCCTATTGCTCACTATACAAAGATTCTTTGAAAATAAATCCAAGTATGAATGTAGAAAGTGAAGTTTTAAAGACATTTGACAACCCAGTTTTTTTAGTAAGCAACAGTCTTGTGTTTCAGCATACATCGGGGTTCAGGATTTCAGCATTTTGACTCTTATGATCCATAGCCTTTACAAAATTTTTTATCAGACCCCACTCTTACGACCTAGAATGTGAAAGTTCAGCTTGTTACTTAGACCAATAAAAATCATTTAGCTCATGCTGATTTATTAGAAGAGGTTCATTTTAAACACTGTGTCTGCAAGTTGTATGTGTATTTTCTTCTAAAATTATGTTTACTTCTTGTTTGTTTTCGGGACTTGAATCTTCAGGCATGTCAGTGTCCTCCCAGTTCATTAGTGTATTGAGTATTGAAAGTTCTTCTCCATGAAAAACTGGTATTATTGCTGAAGCCAAGTTTTGATAGTTTATTTTAGGTTTTAACGTTTTCGAATATTCTTTTGTGCATGTAAGACAAAGGACAATCATCTACTTGATTTTTGATCCACATCAAATCATAAGGATAGCAAACTGCTTACTCTTTTCCCTACCATTAATCCTTTGAACGAGGACAATACAACTTACATGAGAAACCCAATTTTTGTCCTGATCGCCCAACTTAGAACCAAAATACAAGTAATATGCTTTTGTACTTTGCTTAGACACTGTTCTGGTTTTAGGATATAATGCCCATAAGAATAGAAGAATCAATGAGGTGGATTTCTTATAACGTCTACTTGCCGACTAGCCATGAATAACAAAAAAAAAAGCATTTTAAACTGCATTACCGTTAACTGCACGTGGTTAGACTGAGCTAATACTGTGTAGCGAGATTTTTAAATCAACAATGTTTCCGTTTCTTTTTCAATGCGGCTAGCTAAAAAGATGAAATACCGTGTTTTACATCATTTATGACTAGAAAACTACCAGTGTTGTAAAACAATGAGCGATGTTACAGGTTTTATAACATCAGATTTGTTAATAGTACACAAAAAAAAAGATTTAAGTAAATTTAAATACTGTTTGTTATATGGAACATGTGTAGACTAGTGTAGGGGAGGATTTTCACCTAGCCCCCAACATTTTTGATACATTAGCCACTGTTCTTCTCTTTTCTTTATGACATAGTCTTGTTATAAAAATTATAATGTATAATAACAATAATTTGACTATAAAATGTTAGGCCTATATGTAAAATAAATTTACAAAGAATCTGGTGTAAAACACTCAAACGACTTTCTCTTGCCAATGCAAATAATGAACAATATACCTAACATTAATAATACAACATTAGAATTCAACAATAAAACTAACCTCAAAAAACGTAACCTAATTTTAATCATGAGTGAAAGACGTTAAATGAAAATCAACCTTATTTTGGCTTAATAACACAGAAAATCACTCTTTCACGCTAAAGTAGGCTCTGTAGAGAAAAATTCTTGAAATAAAAGTTGCAGATCTTTTAATTTCCTATAAATCTGATTATACACTTTTGTCGTAAAATGTTTACCCTACTAAAGCTGAAATCTTAAAAAAAACATTTTTTACTGATTTTCATGAAAAAAAACAGAAACTCACAATTTACCGCTAAACTAAGCATTATAAAAAAAATGTTTGAAATAAAAGTTGTAGGATTTTAAATTTTCTACCACTTTTATTATACGTTTTTGCGCTAAAATGCATATTAAAGTCACTCCCTTTAAGTATTAAAGTTTTCACCGGATCTACACGTTTTCAGACCCTCTGAACCCAAAAACATGTTTTTAGCGATTGGTCTGTGTGTGTATGTGTTTGTGTGCGTGTGAACAGATATCTCAAGGACGGAACATCGTACGAACTTGAAGCTTAAGTTAGATACCACTAGAGGACCCGACACGAAAATTTTCATTAAAATCGATCAACCGGAAATAGTCGTTTATTCGTGTAATTTTTCACTTTTTTGCGATTTTCTCAAAAACGGCTCTTACGATGTTTTTAAAAATAACCTCATTTACTACATTTTTTTATCCTCTACAAGATAGGGTAGACGCCATGTCTGCTGCAGTTCTCGGAGAGGCTGTTTTCTCGTAAAAACATTGTTTTTTTTAAGATTGCGACTTTAATATTCATTTTAGCGAAAAAAATGTATAAGATTTTCTGTATGTTTGCCAGGTTATTCCTTGTGCTTTTTTTAAATTTTAGAAGTTCTTTTTTGCCAAGTGGATTTTTCTTTTAGATTGTAGTTGATAATTTCTCCTAGATATTTCAACTGTTGAGACTATCTAATTTCTTTACATTAATTCGCACATTATTTATGAATAGTGGGTTGGTAACCATGATTTCAGTCTTATTATAATATAATAATTATAATATATGACATAGTCTTTTTATAATAATTATAATGTATAATAACAATAATTTAATTATAAAATGTTTTCTGTAAAATAAAATAAATAATGTATTTTTGACAGCTTCCATTATCAATGTATTCCATAACATAAAAACGTAGCATAAAAAAGTTAGACCTCATAAACTCCAAATTGTCGCCTCTTTCGTATTTATTCGATAAAAACAGGGTATCTTACTCAGTCAGTAACTTATGTCTTGATAGTTAAATAATATCAGTGATTTTTACGACAACATTAATGCAGTTATTTCTATGATTAAGTATTACTTTCAGAGACTCTTCTCGCCCGTAGTAGAAACACGCTGCTATAAACCTGTTGTTGTATTACATGCGAGTAATTCTAATAACAGTTATTACTTTTGCTCTTTTCTTGCCTTAGGCCATTCCTTAAGACTTGGTAAGTAATAGTTGCTATTTGTTTAAATTTTTAAAAATTTAAAGTTAGATCATTAGCTTGGCCATTAGTGACTGCAGTGGGTTACGTAATAGTGGGTTTTGACGTTACATTATTAAGGTTCTGTCAGGGAATTGAAACAGAAATCTTCTCCTCTTTTTTGTTGTCTATCACGCTAAATATTGCGCCGTGGAAATAGCGGTTAGGTTAATTTTAAAAGACTGATAAAATATTCAATGTTTTATGATTTTGTAATTATGCTCCTTTAATTTTATGCTATGATTTGGTTTTAAGGCACTCATAAATTTATTACGTAATATCCTTAATCATGTACAAGATTCTGTCATATTATTCAGACCAGTAATGAGATGAAGACCAAGAAACGGAAACTGGGATTTGGATTTATAATCTATTTTAACTGTAGTTTAACTCGTTTTCACATCCGTCGCAACCGATGCTTAAAATTTACACACGCATGCAGAAATGATTTCTTGATTAAAGTTATACTACATACCTTAGCTTTAAAACATTCTTCACTTATTATTTTCGTTTATTGTATGTAACAATAAAAAATAAGGTTCTTCTATTTAATATTGGTAGAATTATTAATGTGTAAATTGATGGATTAATTGAAATGAACGAAATAGTTTTTTTCTTTCAGCGTAATAAAGTGAGGAATCTATGTTAATCGCTACTAATATTTTAAGAGTACGGGTGAAGTAACAAATAAAAGCGATTAACCGCACTATCTTCCTCGGGAAATTCTATCCCTGCTATGCATAATACTACTAGTAACATCTATTAACTTCTTCTTTTGTTGTACTCATAATAAAACTAAATCTACATAAAATGCATTATACTTACAACATTTTATCTTTACAAATAAAGCGGTTTTGTGAGTGAAAAACGAATTCGATCTATTAAAGTTATTTTACAGAATTTTTTTATAAATTAAAAATCTTTGTAAATTAAGTTAAGAAATATTTTTAAGTTGACTGACAATAGTTTAATAAAAAAAACTAGAATATCTTATTACAGTTAGCTCCAATGTGTTGATGAATGTCAAAAACACATGAACAGGCAGTTTTCGAGAATGTTCGTTGAAATGGAACACGGAATGTTCATACAATTTATTTTTTTTTGTTTTCTATAACACACTCCGACATTACTTGAAAGAAATAATAATGATAATAAATTTAATTTATGATTTTTCATCGTGTTCTTTCTAATGGAGGTTGCTGTCGTAATGGTAATTTTGACATTGGACACCGCTGCTCTAAAAGATCTATTCTTTAGTTCTTCAGCCATGAGGCTCGCCGTCTTCCTGGATTTCTTTTACCTGATCTTTTATTATCCTACACTGTAATGAATTGGTGCAGGCTATATCGTTCTTCTCGCACAAAATTAATGAAATATTCTAATTTTCTTGTTTTTATGATCTTAAGTTGTCTTTTTCTTTATTTATCAGACGCAAGATTTCTTCGAGTGTTTTCATTTCTGACCATGGCTATTACTAACTCACGGCGGTACACGCAAAGTTCAGAAGCTTGGATTTTATTAATATCTCATATTGAGCGTCCATATCTCTGTTCTACATAAATGAATTTTGAAGACTCACCATCTCACAAGTCTTGTTCAAATTTTGTTGGCAAATACATTTCTCACTTTAATAAAAGCATTCCGTTAAAAGGAAACAATTTAAGAAAAGCGTAAAAAGTTAATAAGTAAGCTTTACCGATTCCCCTTTAAGGAAAGGAAACAACTTAACACTATCATAACAGACAAAATGAGGGCCACCAGATCAGAAAATATGACACTGGTATGAGAGCGAAAGAGATAGCAGTAAGCTAACTCCGTATCTCGTTCTTCAAAGACATGAACATGGAATGACACAAGTGCTCCAATTGGGGCGAAAACTAAAAAAGAAGAAGAAAAGCATTCCTTGCCATTTTTATTCGTGATCTTATTTCTTGTGACTGGTCATTATACTCATTTGTTATGTTTTCCAAATATTTACACAAACTGACTTTCTATTTGGAAGTCATTCATTGTTAAACGTGTCGGTTCTTTGAGAAATTGATTTTTTTGGGAATTACCATGAATCTGGGTTTTTTGGCGTTGATTGTCAGGCCATAGTCTTGATTAATTGTGTTCAAACGTTCCATCATTCTCTGCAAATCTGATATATCATCGACCATCATTAGAGTGTCGTCGGCATATCTCATTTTGTTTATGCGGTTTCCGTTATTGTTGTGCCCTCTCACCCGGTTTCGCCATTTAAAAAGTTTCTTCAGTAAATAGGTTAAACTGGGAAAGCGATAGTTCACACCCTTGTCTCCTTTCTGTATTTCGATGTTGTCTGTTATATCGTAATCTATCATAAGTATTTCAATTCTATACAGACTTTAAATATTATGTTCATCGATTCTATTGTGTCCAAGTGTTTGAATTAGTCGTTCTGGTTGAATTTTTCAATTGTCTTTTTTAGTTTATTTAAAGTCGCATCTGCTGCTTTGGTTATTAACAACTACTGTGGGTTGTGGTTTGGAAACGGTGGATTTTAACTTGTAATAACTTGCAGACCCTAGCCGGGAATCGAATCTAAGACGAACTTTGCAGTGTGCAGTACAGTCTAGTGCTCTAACCACTGGGCCACGGAGGTGGCCAGTAAAACTTTGTTATTTGGTCGTTTTAGTATTATTAACATAATTTTTTAGAATCACTTGAACACAAAATCTAAAATTATAATGTCTCTGGAGTGAAATGGTAATTTATTGCAACTGTTTTTCCTAATAAAGAAAAAATTAAATTAAAAATTCTTAAAAGTTAATTATTTTAGAAAATTAATCACAAGCAATTAAAAAAACGATTATAAGAAGAATGATTTTTAATAATTCAGTATGACATTTATTGCTTAAAAATACATTTAATGCTACAGGAAAAACTAGTTTATTCGTACGACCTCTCTAAATTCTTATAATTATCACATTGTATAAAACTAAAAGTATAGGTTTAAGTAATTTATAACAGTGTTGTTAATGAATTTGGCATAATGTCAGTCAATTTTTTTATGAATAGGCGTTTTCTGATTCTATCAAACGATGTTCACATTAAGCAGACTAATAAACTCATCCTCGCTTCAAGTTGTACAAGGTGTGGCTATTCGTTGATGTTTTATAGCTTCAAGGATCTGAACTACAATATTTTATATTTAAAAATTATGTTTAAAATAATAAAACATAAAATCAACTTCCCTTTTCACCCTTTTACAGTATTCTCTTTTTCCATTTAGCTCCTCCTTCGTCTCACCCATTGCTTCTTTCTTCTCCCTTTTAGCGTTTTTATAAACCGTCTTATGAAGCGCTTTCAGGTCAAGTAACTGATTGCTTCTCGTAGATTTACTCCAAAGAAGGTCATAAAAAATAATGTACTTCGTTCTTCCCTATTAAAAACCATACAGATTTCTTTTAAAGATCAAACAGTTATCGTTGTTATTATATTGTAATACCAGTAAAATTACACAGATAATTTAAGGCTGAAATTTAAAGATTTCTGATTACGTTGCGCACACGTATTACCGCATGAGCGAATATTTTAATGATCTATGCTGACTTAATATGTTATTTTAACTGTAATTTATTACATTATATTTTCCCCGTCTGTAATAGATTTTCTAGATTAAGTTACTCAAAAGTAATGTGAAATTTGATTTGGTTTGGAATAACGAGTTATGCTTGTTTTATTATTATTGTTATTATTATTTTTATTTTCCTCATTAAATTTTGACGTATTGCTAAATATAGTAATAACTTTGTTTGAACTTGTACCTAAGTTAACTACAAGTTCAGATTGCCATTTCCAAATTTATTTGTCGGCTTGTGTTTCCAAAGTACAAGTGACAAAACATTTGACCAATCTACAAAATAAAAAATTAACTATTGAAACTGTTCCATCATATTGTTTTCAATAAGGCTGCTTTGCACCATTATCTTATGCATTATGCTTAACATCTTATGCAAGAAGCTTAGACGAGCTATTTATATTTTCAAGAAACCAAGACCAGTGGGTTGGGGTGGAGCTGCTCATTGCTATATGGAACCACTGATAAGAACACAAAAAAGTATTTTGTAGGTGATGTCTAATAAACCACGTAGGTATTCAACGGAGCAGATATTTACAGATTTCAATGTCATGGATATAAGACAATTGTACGTGAAAGAAATAATTAAAAGACTTCAAGTGAACGTAATTAATCTGAAAATTAGAGAGCATCAGTACTACAAGCGAAACAGAGATCTGCTCTTATCGGAGAGAGCAAGAATTGCTCTTTACCAGCGTAATTTTGAGTACTTCTTCCTCTTCTTCACTTCAGGGTTTAGGCGAATCGCCTGTTCCGGTCTCAAAGTTTCTTTTTTGAAATTTTCTTAAGGACAGCTACCATCTTTTCCTGGGTCTTCCAATATCTCTTCGGCCAACCGGCCTATACCTCCACACTTCCTTAGGTATACGCCCATCAGGCATTCTTCCAAATGTTCCAGCCATCTCTGCCTGTTTTCTATTATTCGGTCTTCCAACTTGAAGATGTTCAATTCCTTACCCACATCTTCATTATATAATCTATTCACTCTTGTACAGCTCTTTACTGACCTTAAAAAAATAATTTCCGATGCCTGAATTTTCCTTAATTGTTTCCGACTCTTCACCCATGTTTCTGAACCATACAGTAATGTTGGTATTGCCATCACCTTATAAAATTTTAAGGTACTTGGCACCCAAAATATATAACCTGCTCCCGTTAGATTTTTTAAATCTAACGGGTTTAAAATTTTATTAAGAACTAAAAAAATGAATAACCAAAACAGGTAGAGAAAAAATAGCAAAAATTGTTAGCAATATTCAAATTTAGATGCAACTAAAGAGACAGGAGTAAAATAAAATAGTATTTTTTTTACTTTTATTGTTTTTTTAATGTAATAATAATTTTTGGGTTGTATTAAATTATCTTTATTTTATTAAAAATAGTGTGAGTTTAATAATTATTAAAATGTAATGTATCATAATTGATACTATCGCAATCTTAGTAAATAACAAAGTATTGGTTAAGTTAGTGTAGTAAGTAAATATAGCAGGTTTTGAATGCTATTGCTAATAGTTAATACTTTAGTTTCTTGATATTTATTTAAAAGTTTCCAACCCATCCTAGTACATGGTTTTGTCCATAGTTGGATGGGATAATTTCCACCACCTCTAGCGTAATAGGATAGTAGTTTACTATAACAAATTTTGTATTATCTTAATTTATTTTTTATGTACTATGTGTAATTTTTATGGGAATAAATAAATTATTTATTTTTTATTTATTATACAATCTATTAGGAGGAGTGGTTCACCGAAAAACCCAAAAATATCGATTTTACATTTTTTTTACATTAATCGATTATTTGAAATTTCCTCTTTAAAATGGTGGTACTTTTAAACAATCGAATGGATATAACTCCTATTTTTATAATTTTTCTGCAGTAGGCCTATTCATCAGGCAAATATTAAAACACGTTACTGTTAATTTCTAAGTTTTTCTTATCTTTAAAGTGAAATTGCCGAAAATTTCACTTAGTGACATTAAATTCCACTGTTTACAGATCGTACTAAAGATTCAGTGTAAAATTCTGAAAGTGTTTTCGCTACAGTAAGATGCCAGGTGTAACATATCCAAATGTAAAAATTTTGTTAAGAAGATAAAGATTTTTTTTAGTCTGTGAAAAACAACCATTTGAAAAACATAACTATTACAGTTATACATAAAATGCCTATGTTAAACTGTAGAGGAAATGTCTTAGTTTCATATAAAAAAACCAGAAGTAAAATATCTTCAGTGGTTCTTGATAACAGTGCGTTTTCACTAACATTACGTTATTAGTCTACTCATGTAGGTTATTAATATAGGGCGAACCACTCCCCCACCCTTAAATAAAACGAGAAGTGAGATGTTTCACTAAAATATTCTTAGTTTGAAAAGTCTTTTTTATCCTGTCTCAGGAAATTAGTCCATCTCTCTGTATTCGTCACAACCACTTCCACCCTACAAGCTGATACTTCTTCTCTTCAGGGCATAGGCCATCCAGCCTGTTCCGGCTTCAAAATGTTTTATATTTTGAAAGCTGTAATTACAATAAGTTACTTCCAACGTTGTAGAGGTTTTTCCAGGTTTCTTCTTCTTATGCATTCCAAAATCTGTTTCAGAAGCTTATCTCTTTTCGTTCTTGGTTCATCCATCTAATGTGACAACTGACTCGCTCGTTTACATTCAGTTTTTGCAACTCCCTCCCTATTTCGGAATCTCGTACCCTGTCCTTCCTCGCACAACCCTTGACCCGCCTATAAAAAGGGAAGTGCATCTCTGCAGCTTCAGATTTATGTTACCTTTTCCCTGTACGAACTCAAGTTTCGCTACCATACAAAAGACTTGGAATTGTCATTAGGTTATAACGTTTCATCAATACCCTATATGTTTGCTATTCAATGTAGTTGAAATAATTCAATCTATTCTTTGAAAACTATATTTTTTTGTTAACATCAAGATCTCTATCAAAATTATTGTGGTAACCCAAATAATTAAATGCTCTGACCTGATCAGTAACAGAGTTTTTAATTATATGGATCTTACAGGGTCCTTTCCAGTAGTTTGAAACTGTTGTTACAAACCTTTTCGAAATTAAAAATTAGTATTAAGATTCAGCATGATTGCCACATCTAAATCTTTACAGTCAGCGTAGCAGACCTACATAAAAAGTTGGCCGGACCGTGGCTGTCTTATCAAAATTTTAAACGGAACTTTATCAAGTTTAGTTGATGACCAGTGTTTTAAGTTATAGGCTGTAGCGTACGCAAAGGGTCATTACTGTATGATTAGCATTTTTATGTCACAAAATCACATTTACCTATCCATTTATTTGACCGATGTTAATAAAAATGTTCAAAATAAACTGTAAGTTAAGGATAATGGATACAATGAATATTTAGTTAAGCCTCATTAACAATGACATGTGCATCTTGTTAACAAGTGGAATCTGTGCAGACGATTTCTAGCGCATGCATGTTGAAGGCTAGATTTATTTATTCAGCGGTTGACCCTTTTTTGAAATACACTAATATTTCGTCAGTGTTATTACATATGTAAGTTATTAGTCAAAAATATACCTATTATACCTAATAAAAGTTACATACTAATTATACTGTACCTACTTAAGTTTATACTAATTACTAATTTTCTCTTGCCTATATGAATGTATAGGAAGGAAAGTATTGTTTTCATATCGAGTTTTTACCAGATATACACGTTTTCAAACCCCTTGAACCCAAAAAACATGTTTTTAGCGATTGGTGCGTGCGTGCGTGTGTGTGTATCTGTCTGTCTGTGAACAAAATATTTCAAGAACAGAACACCATACGAAGTTGAAACTTAAAACTTAAGTTAGGTGCCACTAGAGGACCCGACAAAACATTTTCCTCAAAATCGGTCAGCCGGAAGTAAGAGTTTATTCGTGTCAATTTTCACTTTTTGCGATTTTTTCAAAAACACCTACGATTATTTTAAAAATCGACTCATTTACTATATTTTTATGCTCTAAAAGATAGGGGAGGCGTCATGTCTGCTGAAATTCTTGGAAAGGCTGTACTCTCGTAGAAGAAAATGGTTTTCTTAAGATTGCAGCCTTAAAATGCATTTTAGGGCAAAAGTGTACGTAATCAAAGTTTTAGACAATTTAAAAATCTACAACTTTTATTTAAAACATTTTTCTCTACAGAGCCTAGTTTGACATCAAAGAGTGATTTTCCGTATAATTAAGTCAAACTAAGGTCGTTTTTCATTTTGCATCATTCACTCATAATTAAAATAAGGTTACTTTTTATTTCGAATGTTTTATTACTAATGTTAGGTTATATTGTTCATTATTTGCATTGACAAGAGAAAGTCGTGTGTGTGTTTCACACTAAATTTTTACTTAAACTTATCATACTTTTAATATTGTACTTACGAAAAAGATTATAATACAGACTACTTATGAACTTTAATGATAAACCATTTTCTATACACAATAAAGTAGGGTAAAGGTGGCCAAGAGTACGCAGTCGGGTAAGAGTACGAATATGCGGTTTTGGTAGTTTGGCAACACTGGCGATGGTCAATTTAAATTCATTATTTGAAATATATTGTGATTGAATAGATCCTGCTCGATGAAGTTTCTCCACCTCTTCTAACATTTTCTACAGGTAAATACAATTTTTATCTTATTATACTACTATTTTTTGAAACAATAACTTAAGCTATATTTTTAGTTATGGTATTAGTATGAGTTTTGTAAAGTTATCAATCAAACCATCATTTTGTGGTTAACTGCCGGTAGACATAACAGCTAAAAAGCAACACTCTTGTGCTCTTTATAGGGCATTTTTTAAACCAAGTGCAATGAGTCCAAGAGTACGCAGCTCAATAGAGGCCAAGAGTACGCATGCGTACTCTTGGCCGACTTTCCTGCTTTACAAATTATTTATTTTCACTTTATTCAATCATTATTTTAAACCACATATTTTATTATTAATTATCTGTAGTTAACTTATAATAGTCTAATTATTCCCTCTTTGCAGATAACATGGGAAAATACATTAGGAAAACTGATCGAAGAAATTCTTTCACAAAGGAAAAATTGGAGGAGGCGAGAAAACGTATTACACAAGGGGAAAGCAAAAGAAGCGTTGCTGAAAAATCTCAAAAATCAGAAGTTCTTTCAGGAACACTATATAAAAAATGCTTAGAAGAAAAAACCGATTGAAAGAAGAAAAAGAGAAAAGAAAAGAAGTGAAGAAGCATTCATTAAAAAAAAAACTGGATTTTCGATTCACAGACGCATCTGAAAACAGAACAAAGCAAAATAACGATAGTGTAATTTATGTCTGTCCTGGGTGTGGTGAAACATTTGAAGATGAGTGGATTCAATGCATTATGTGCAAACAATGGTGGCATGAGGCCTGTTCAGGTTATGAGCAGACAATGACTTTTGTATGTGACCATTGTTGAAAGGGGTAAAAACCCAAATATTTTATAATAGGGTAGCCTTAAAATAGAGTTAAGTATTTCATAGAAGCTAAAATAGAAAGTGATTTACATGATTGTTTAACTTTTATCGGAAGTAGGCTTAAGTATATATTTTTAGTATTTATTATTTCATTATTTTATTACCTTAACTCAATCATATAGTATTTTTAGTCTGTATGTGAACAAATATACCTAAGTTATATTATAGTATTTAGTTAATATTATTGTAGAGGATAGCTTAAGCTTCCTTAGAAAAGAAAAGAAAGAGTGCGTACTCTTGTACGACAACAGACGTACTCTTGGCCGACATGGCGGCCAAGAGTACGCAAATGACATTTTTTTATACTTTCCTTTTTAACTTTAGTGCATGTAGTTTTTTTGTATATTAGTAAATGCAAACAAATAAAGTATGTTTTAATTAATATGTTGCTCGTTTTTCTTTCATGTACAATGCTTATAGAGAAAGTAACAAATAAAAACCATTAAGGTGCGTACTCTTGGCCACCTTTACCCTATTGATAACCATAGTAAATAAAAAAGTAAAAATTATTAATAGCCTAGTATAAAACAATAAAATGCGGTTACGGATTATTTCTAAATTTTATTTTCTTTGTAATGATTTACTACTCATTGTCTTTAAGTGTTATAAATTAATGGTTAATTTTTTACGAATTTTAACGTTTTTAAAATATGTAGCTAATTAACGAAGAAAATAATACAACTTTAAATTCTCTAAAATATTCTTTGTAGGACTCTAATGTTTTTATATTCTGTGCTCTATTATTAGGATTGCACGATTTGTATTTTGAAGGCCCTTATCACGTCTAATTGGCGGTAGAGTCAAGTTTCCAAGTGACAACTTCATTTCACCCACGACAAAGTTTAACTGAATAATTAAATCCAGTACTTGTTGAAGAAATTACTTTATTATTTTTCACCTAAACTGTTTCTAAAATCATTTATTCGACAGAACATGAAAAAACAAAACTATAATTAAAAAAAAAAATCATATATTTAATAATAGGTCAAGTGCAATTAAACTAAAAATCCACTTCATGAAGTGGTCACATATGAGAAATAACTAAAATTATATAGATTTTAATCTTCTTTCAGTTATGAAGTTTACTTTATTTGGAATTACATTATAGTAAAACTAAAAAAAAAATAACAAGAGTTCTACTTCCTTAAAATATAGCACATCGTTTCATTGTGTTCATCCAGTAATTCAGCATTAGTAGTGTCGACAGTGACTATTACGATTTCTTCACAAAGACAAGAATATTATATTATTAAAGAACACTTTTCATTTCCCAGGAAAATTAGTTTCGCTATCAGACGTGTATGTTCACAACTACACCAATAAGTGTGTTAAGCCAGTGGGCCAACGAGAGTGGACACAACTGCGTAGTTAATACGATAAACGACTCTATTTTAGCCATTTCCTTTAATGACTTTTAAGACTCAGGTAATTTATTAAGAAATATAGGCCTACTTATAAATAAAATTTACCACCCAACATTTTTATAAAACTGCGTAATCTAAAAAAATGATTTTTTTTTGACTTTTCTAATTTACTTCTTCAGGAATTACAACTTCATCCCTTGTATTCATTCCGCACATTCATTAGCCCACCCATTATATTACAATGTTACGTATCTTCTTCTGAATGTTGTGTATAAGAATAAATTTCATGAAGATTATAAAGCTTTAATTAATTTCTCCCTATAGATCCCTAAAAGGATCCTATAGGATTAAAAGTAAATTTAGCTGTACACGAGTATAGTGGTTACTGTACTACAATACAAAGTGGAAGGCTTCAGCTTTAATTCCGGGCTAAAATCTAGAAAATAATTACGCGTTAAAAATACTGTTACAAAAATATAAATATGAATATGTTATATAAATACGAAAGCCCTCACTGACTGATTCATTACTAAAATTCTGAATTCTTGATAACCCACAGTCTGAAATTTGGCGCATTGTAAGAGAGGATTAATTTTTTAAAACTTACTTTTAGATAGACTATTTTACAATTAATAAAAGGTTTAAGAAATACTGATAGAAAGATTACGCTCATTTGTGTAATTCCACTGTAAATTTTCAATTTTGTTGTCAATCAGGTTAATTTTTTATTTTGTCCTTATGGCAAGCTCAAACTTTAAAACAAATTGTCATCTAACTAAAATAAACTTAAAGTGTTTCGTTTCAGAAATTTTTAATTATGGTACGGCAAGTCCAAAATTTTTAAGGGGAGTCGGACCCGAAAAAATGAAAAAAATATCGATTTTCAAGTTATAACCTGTGTTATACAGTTTGAAATTGGCGCTTTCCACGGGTACCAAAATCACGTTTCTACAACTTGAATTTTTTTTGTTTTAATAAAAACACATGTCATGTGAAAATTTTCCTGTTTCCGTAAACAAGTCATATTGTGAACGTGATTTATTTGACGTTATTTTGTCACTTAATTTTTATGATTTTTTTTAGTATTTCTCTTTCAATCTAGAAGGCACTTTGTTTGTAAGGTTTAGGTTATGCAAAATTTATGTTGCATAAAATATTACTTAATGCATTCCTGCTCGTATGAAGCAGAAAATTCACTAAGTAAGTACGTTTTTATATAGAAATGCGTTTATAAATCTGAATCACAATTTCCCAAAAACTGTAGTTTTTTATACTAAAGACCTGTTTTCTCAAGAACCAAAAAAACGTTTTCCTCTAAATTTTAATGGCACATTCTTTACATGTATTTACATCAACAGGCGGGGGCATTTGATGTTATTTTTATTTATAAAAAAATATAAATTTTTTTTTTCAATAAAATTTCAGGTTTTGGAGTACGCATTCACGGAATAATTCATAAAAAAATTAACAATCTATATATTTTAAAATGACTTCGTCTATCTGTCAGGAACATATCAATGGTGGTTAAAATTTGAAAATTTTTCCATAGATAGATGGCCATAGATAACGGAGAAAACGGGTCAAACATTAACATGGGTTAAGATAGCAGTTCCGACTCCCCTTAAGTGTTTGAGCATGGTATTGGTCACATCAATAGAGCTTTTCAGGACAGCAGCAGATAGGGTGAAGTGGGCCATGATGATCGCCAATGTCCTTAGGGATGGGGCACCTTAAGAGGAGAGGATTGGTCACTATTATCCAAAAGGTTATTTGTTGAAGGTTTTTGATGACGTTTCTTATCTTAGTATTTTTTATTTCGTTGTCTTAACGGTGTTTAACTGTGAAATCAGATAAAAGAGATACAACATTTGAATTTCAATAACTTACACTTAAAGTGTAAGAAAGGGGTAACAACCCTAATCCAGTATTATAATACACTACTTTATATATTATATACTTATACTTATTATTTATATTATTATACTTTATATATAAATTTATACAGTTCTGGAAATCGGTTTACACGTTCTGTAATGACTGATACTTAAGGCAAGTTAAGCATTAAGATTTTGACTACATATTACCTTCTAAAAAGGGGTTTGACTTTCCTAAGACGACTAATATTGTTTCTGTACCTTTCCACAGAGCTACAATTGTGAAAATATATATAATTATTCTCATAATGGTACCGAAAAAAAACTGAAGTGAAGGCACCGGGAAACAATGAAATAGTTGATGTAATTCACCCTCTGAAGTTAACAAAAGATGTTTGCGCTTCCTAGAATGCTACAATTAATTATTAGAACGTCGACGCAACATTTTGCATAAATTAATAATTTTTTTGACTTCAACTTTATTTTTATTTACAACTGTACAATTTTTTTAATACAGAACTGTTAAATGAGATAATAAATATTCAGGAATGACGTGAATATTAATCGATCCAGTGAACGATTTCGGCGTGATATTGTACACAAATGTAGTGGTGAAGGATAATTTTTTTTTAATTAATATTTTTACGGTTATTTAACAATCCACTATTTTGTTAAAATAATTTTTAAATTATTTTAAAATTATAAATGAAATTTAATTTGATGAAAATTGTGAACAAAAATTACATTTTTACTTCTTTATAAAAGTTCTGTAGAGTTCTTCAATTTGGTTTTGTACAACATTTTGATGTTGGGTTTGATCACAACATTTGAAAAATATGTACAAGTATATTCTTCTGATATTACAAAACTGTGTTTAATAATAACGATAACTTTAATGTGGAAAGAGAAGATAAAATGTTAGAGCAGACTAAGACAAAACAATATTTAAATCTTGTGATTAGTATTTGGTATATACTGTTTAGTATTCTTGGTATTTAACCTCCATAGATATCGTCTTAGGTTACTCCACTCTGTTGCTCGTCACATCTACAGCTAATGTACTCGTATACCAGTTCCGTTAGTAAAAGTCATATTCTTCTCTGTACATAACTAATTAGATGAGTTCGAGTACTCATCTTAAGTAACCCGTTATATTATTTAAGAAACTAGCATTCTCTACCGTACTTAATAATAACACTCCTATGGAAGACGTGTCTTTTTAATACGTTATTATGTTGAATTATCTTGTTTATCATTTACAGTATATCACATCATTAGAATACTAAAAGCGGGATCTAGATTTATTATTATATAACAGTTAAAAATACAATGAATATTTCATTATTTCTTTATAAAAATTCTGGCTGGAAATTCTTCGTTGTATATTTCTCCGTAACTTTATCCTATTCTATAATACACGAATAGGCCTAAATGACCGATTGTAGTAAAATATTATTCTATGAACAAGTTTAATTGTTATATATTTAGACAGGCGGTTGATGTCGAACAAGCACATCAACCAAAAGCAACAGCTACTAAATAACAGACTGAAACAGTCTTTAATTTGTACAAGATTTAGGTTTAGTTTTTCAAAACTACCCATGACTTCAAAATTTTTGACGTACAAGACGATGCTTCAACCGATCTGAATGTATGGTAGTCATATTTATGGTGCAGCAAAGCCATCAGTCATTTCATGAATGCAATGTTTCGAAAGTAGATTCTTGCGACTGATTACTAACTGCCTGAGTTACGTATCCAATAGAATACTACACATTGACTTGCGCTCCTTACGTCTACGACAAATATCTAAAATTGCACCGTACATTCATCAACAAACTTCAAAATCATAACAATCCCTTAATATGCAACATGAATTCTGCAGACCTACTAGGAATCGCATAAAGACGACTGAAACGCCGATGGAGTAGATACATGATACATTAACACAACTCTAACATTTATTACGTGTACACAGATATAAATTAAAATTAAACAGAATTATCGTTATCTGGAGAGCTATCACTGAGTGGTGACCTCCTCGAATTCATTAACGCGGTTGGTTTTTTAATTTATTTTTTAAAATTTAGTTGTAAACATTTTTTGCTGGTTGTTTTTATACAGGTGCAAACTAAATTAAGTAAACAAATAAAATGTTTTAACATCACTGTTAATTATACAGTTGAATTATCATTCGACATAATCGTCATTACATTTACAAATTCTAAATTAGGAAGAAAATAAGTAGCTTAACTTTACACTAGTCCGATAACCTTGGTTCGTAAATGCTTTTATCATCGATTTAAATCACTGAAAAACAAAAAGGAAAAATTTCGAGTAAAATACCTATAATAAATTAGCTAACCTCTTCTATTTCTCTTCCTAGTTTTATCACTTTTATATCGTATTAAACAACATATTTTTCAACCGAAGTTTTATAAACTGTACTATTCACATGTACTTTACCTTTGTGTAAAAATCCTAATTAATTGTTTAAAATATCACAATAAAGAGGTTTATAAAAATAATCCACAATTTAATGTAAAATTCTGATATCAATAGAAATATCTTTAGAATATTCACCTAGGCCTAAGATCTTAGATTTTCTTATTAATTCCATCCAGAGGACTTCAAGACGGGAGCACATGAAATGTCAAGAAAAAACTGATACGTTTATTTAAACGTATCAGTTATTATTTAATAGAGATCAGATTTAATCAGATTATTTAATAACGCTGTAAAATAATTACTTACCAATTTATTTATTACCTTTTTATTACTACTACTTACGTACGTACCTACTTTCTTAGTTGCTTGCTCCGATAAGCGTATCACATATTTACCAATACAAAATTTACCTTAGTGTTTACTTAGAAATTTATTTTTAAAACCAAAAACTATTTGCTTGTAACTATTTTCTTGTATGTTGATAAACTATAAGACCAGAATAATTAACTTTATTTTATTGCTGTATTACATAACCCACTATTAGGTACATATCGGAAGTACATTCCACTTCATGGTATCTTAGCGGTTGATCGATAACTAATGATTATGACAAACTAAAATTAAGATAAACAGTTTTTCTAGATTTAAACTTTACTTATTAAAACGAAACTATAGTGCTAAAAGCTGAAGATCATATTGCATAAACGATTGTGCAAAGTATCCAAGTTTTTTGCTCTGTGTGAGAGAGCTGTGTCATCTGCAAAGGCAGCAGCGGAGCCTTTGGAAGGTTCTAAAAACAGATAATTAATAAATATCTGAAATAGTATTGGACCCAGAACAGAGCCTTCAGGTACACCACTGCATATGTTACTCATTGAACTGGTAGCGTTTCCTATTATAACTACCTGACATCTCTGATGCAGTTATGATTTAAACCGTTCTAACAGTAAGCCCCTGATGCCAGTAGCTTCCTGTTAGCTGATTAGTATTGGATGATCTACAATGTCCAAGGTTTTCTTATTATCGAGAAACAAACCTGCTACTTGTGTGAAATATTCATTATTAATAAGTGATATCATACGAATTTCTGACATAAGTTTACGCAAAGTTAATATTCTGCACTAAGACCTTTTCTGAACCCAAATGGAGAAATTTCAAAAAAGTTTGATGAATGCAAGAAAGAAATAAGACGGAATTTCATTAACTTTTCAAAGAGTTTTGAGAAAACAGAAAGGCGAGAATCATTATGTCGATAGTTCTGAACTAATTTTGGGCTCTTTTCTTCGGAATTGCGCATTTTTGAGCAATTTTTAGTTTGTCTAAAACAACACCTTCACCAAGACTTTTATTGAAAATATGACATAAAACTGGGCTAATGTACATGTTTATATTTTTAACTACGAGCGAAGAAATATTATCGAAATCGGGCGTCTTTGCATTCGGAAGTTTACTAATGGAGTTATATCATAATGTATTTGGTGTCCAAAATGAATCGTTACAAAATTTTATTTTAAATTTGTCATGGTACTTTTGTACGAACTTGTTTGGAATAAGGACAAGAGTACATGTGTTTGGTATAGCAACAAAGAAACTATTAAAAATCACTGCTACACGTAATTCGTCCTTACAGTAAATAATGAATAGGCTACGTTGTTTATTCGTTTAGGTAATGAAATTACTTTGTATATCTCTAATAAATCTTATAATTAATTTATTGTTAATGCTAAATTAACAATGAGTTAATTTAGCGCTACGTAACAATATTATGAGAAAATATTAAATAAACTTTTATACTACGTATAAAT
Organism: Catonia carolina; assembly: GCA_035578175.1. Classification (NCBI taxonomy): domain Eukaryota; kingdom Metazoa; phylum Arthropoda; class Insecta; order Hemiptera; family Achilidae; genus Catonia; species Catonia carolina. Next base: position 69,245,899 of record JAQMRL010000001.1, on the reverse strand, counting down.
CTTGGAGATACGATATATTTTTTCACAGTAAAACATGATGTTAATATGGAAAGATATTATGCATGTTTTCATACATTATTTTTGAAACAATAATCACTGGATTCTTGTGAGCTTTACAGTTTTGTAATTTCTCTGTAGGAATTTATTGTAATTTTATGTTATTAAATTCATTAAAGTGTTTTTAATAAGAGTTAGTTTGTGGTGTATCCTGGAATGGTAACCGATATGATATTGTACGTTCGAAATATTTGTCGAAATTTGTTTTTTACTTTCTCTTGCCTATATGAATATATAGGAAGGAAAGTATTGTTTTCATGTCGATTTTTCGAAATCGAGTTTTCACCGGATCTATACGTTTTCAGACCCCCTGAACCCAAAAAACATGTTTTTAGCGATTGGTCTGTGTGTGTGTGTGTGTCTGTGTGTGTGTGTGTGTGTGTGTCTGTGTGTGAACAGAATATCTCAAGAACGGAACATCGTACGAACTTGAAACTTGAAACTTAAGTTACATACCACTACCGGACGCGACACGAACATTTTCATCAAAATCGGTCGATTACAATTTGATTTTCATCAAAACCGGAAGTAGTAGTTTATTCGTATAATTTTTCAGTTTTTTGCGATTTTCTCAAAAACTGGTCCTACGATTTTTTTTTAAATCGCCTATTTTACTCAATTTTTTATTCTCTACAAGATAGGGTAGGCGCCATGTTTGCTGAAATTCTCGGTGAGGCTGTTTTCACGTAAAAACGTTGTTTTTTTAAGATTACGGCTTTAATATAAATTTTAGCGCAAAAACTTATCCGACTCAAGCCGGTTTCCCTACACTGCACTAAAATTTGAAATATTTTCTTTAAATAGTGATATAAAATAGATCTTTGTGAATGTAGTTGTTCACCATGTACCAGGCCGTAGCTGTTTGGAGGACCTTTGACTGGAAACCCTGAATAATTTTGATACTTGAATTATTGAATACCGTCGGTCCAGACAGGTTTGAGAAAGGTTTTGTGCATAAAAAATTTGTTTTGAAGCAATAATTTATATTTTAGTCCGATTAACCAAAATATGTAATTTTAAATAACGAGAAAATTTACATAATGGGAAATACCTAGACTTCTATTGCATTTCCGAAATGTTTTGAACTCTTAAGGTATTTCCTTAGATTATATTTATACGGTAGTTTCACTTTTTATTCATAAAATATTATTACAAAATACGAAGGTTCTTCATTATACGTGCAAGTCGTTGCACTGAAATAGAATATGATGTGTTGCTGTTATACAATGTACAGTACTTGCGACCACCCATGTGGCACGTCAGTTTTTATACGAAGCCACTTTCTCGCTGAGGTTTAGGAATCTGAGTACAACATTTTTAATTTTTTCTTCTTTCTAGATAATGTAAGAAAAGTATAAATGATTTAACTCGTAATGAATTCTCCGTTTTTAAATCAAATAGTTAACAAATAAACAAACAAGAGGAACAAATTAAGTTGAGACAAGCACAACATGAAATGAATAAAGCAAATAAAATCATAAAAATCTTATGAGAATTCTTAACATTTAATTACATGATGGACAAAATAAATTAAACGAATACTTTTACTTTGCGGTCAATTTTAATTAAATGTAATAAAAACTATGTGGCTCATTTAAGTTAAATATGAGCTATCTAATACCAATGAGAATACTGTACCATCTGGTAAATAATTAACTCTAAAAGAAAATAACGGCTAACTATTATTGTTCCATTATTAAATATAAGTATAACTTGTGTATTCGAATTTAAAATTTATTCGTTCCATTTAATTTTTACAAATTAAGTTTGTGTTTACAATTTTATTTGCGACTGATTAAAAGCAAGAATAATTTTTACTGCGTTAGTTTCGTTTTCTAAATTCTAATAATGAATAGATTAGGACAACAAAAATTATAATTTTTGATTAAATATAAAATTATCTACATTTATAAAAAAACAAAAAAATAAAACGGACTTTATTGGAAAAAAATTTTTACCTCTCCGAATTCGAACAGGGAAAAAATTAGGTAGTAAAACTTTTTTACCATTTCGGTGAAAGAAAACTGAAAAGTTAAAATTTTTGTTACGAATCCTTTGAAAACACCCGAAAAGAGTTGGAAAGATTTTTTCCCCATGTTTTTACAGATATAGAGAAAATATTTTTTCAAATTCTTTAATTATATACTATAGAAGGTACAACTTAAATTTAACTGTCATACGAGTTGTAATTAATTTGGAAATGTCTGGATTATTATGATTTTTCTTTTTTTGCAGTAATTTTGTGAAGTTAATTAATCTTGGAAGTGGTAAAAGAAGTTTAATATGACGGGTTCTTAAACTCTGTTCTCAAGGGTAAAAATTACATAATTTTTATTTTATTTTTTAAGCCCCAATTGTAGCACTATAAAGAACTTTCAGTTTTTAGCAGATCGTTTGACTTGTTTTCTTCAGATCTGGCCCTCCTCTGGTCGTCAGTTATATTACCTATATTGTCGAACATTTTTGGTTATGAGTTGCAATTGAATTTTTGAATTCTTGAGTATTGGTCCATCTTCTTGTCTCAGAATCATGTTGGACGTTATACCCAGGGTGTTAAGATCGCCGTTTATCTCCTGTATCCAGCCATTCTGTGATCTGTAGTGCATGAGCTGATTTAAAAGTCTTTTGACAAGCCTTGGTTCTGGCATCCTGATTCAGTGGCTGAAAAATGACAATCATTTTTTTCTCATTGTGCTTGTTATCTGTTTGTTTTCTTGGTATAGTGTATTGTTGGGCACGAGCCACCATTTCCCGTAGGACTGATTTTTAAAGTTGAGAATGGTTCTTAATATTTGTCTATCAATTTTTTGGAGACTGTGAGTCGTGGATTTGGTGTTCAATCTGAAAAGAGTTTCGCAGACGTAAGTGGCTTTGGGTTTCGAAACAGTTTTGTAATGGTGTAATTTGGATTTTATGAACAGCGTTTCCTTTTATATGATGACCTTGTGAGTTTTTGGGCTAGTTTAAGTTTGTTGGTGCGGTTTTCTATTGAGATTTTTTCTTTGAGGTTGTAAGTTATTGTTTCCCCGAGGAAACTGAACTTGGAAACCAGTTTTAATTCTTCACCGTTCATTAATTGTAGAGTTTTCATTTCTGCCTATTACATAACTTAGGCCTATTTAATAAAATTTTTTTAAATAATGATGTATTTTCATAAATAATTAAATTAATTATAATAAATAATTTCGATTGGATTGTAGGCCAAATTTTGAACAGGAGGGAATAAGTTTATTTCGGTTGATTTCGTAAAATTTTAAATTTACGTACTACTATAATAGCAGGATGATTTGCAGGCTCTCTCTAAAGCATATGAACATATTTTTTCATATCCGTTAATTGTATTCAATTATCTACAAAACCTTATTTTTGCGATTTTAGTATATAAATCGTGTATCGTATTTTGACATACATTTTAAGATCAGCTATAAGAATTGGATTAACTGAATTCTAAATGTTATATGGGAATATCGTAGCCAAACAATAGATGATTACATTATTTATTATTTGACTTCTGTAATAAATTGTATGTTTGCGTTTCAAGATCATTACAGTAACGGTGAATTACCTCTAATGGCATCACAACAAGCCTGTAAGGTGTCGTATCGTGGGATTTATGGTAACATCTACGAATAATGAATAACGTATTATAGTAGGCCTATAAATTTTATTATTATTATTATTATTATTATTATTATTATTATTCAATGTTTTGACTAGAACCACATACAACTATCTGAGAAGTAATAAAAAACCGCAATTCAGTATATAAATTATTCATTACATGCTACACTCTTAAATAGTAGGTCTGTAGGGAAAACAAATTCCAGTTCTTTCCTCCGGGGTCCTATTCAGAACAATCAGTCTTCTTTCCAGTGTAACATCAATCTAGGTTTTAATCGAAGATTACGGTCAAAATTTGGACTTTAGTCTTATCCATTTACATCTGATCGTAACTTGTAAGCTTACCACTTGATTTTATTACTTTAATTGCAAGTTTTATAGTAAAGTCTCCATTAAGACAACATTAAGATTAACAGATTGTGTAATCCAGTAAAAACAAAAATTATTTGTTTTAATTAAGGACTCTTCCTTGATGACGTACATGATTTCTTCTTTTCACAGTTAAATCATTACAAGTTTTGAGCAGAGGTTGATTTACGTCCCTACAGTTGGAATTAAATAAATATGGATATGATTGTATTTTATTTTATATAATAAAATATTTATTATTTTATTTGAATATCTTATATATTTTTATTTTATTTGTATAATTTTAAAAATAATTTTGGCTAGCCCGTTGGTGTAGTGGTCAGCGCAACTGGCTTCTGTCCCAGGGGTCTCGAGTTCGATTCCCGGTCAGGTCTGGTATTTTTCATCTTTCTTTGACCTAATGTTATGTGTTTCTTCACGGCCGCAAAAGGGGGCTGTAAACAGAAAAAAATATAATTTTTCTTTTAACCAATATTTTTACAGGTTTTTGTCTTGTGAGAAATTCTTTAAAATTTTTAATTTATGAAATAAACAAGAAAAATCTGGTGTGAAACACTCGCCCAAATTTATCTTGCCAATGTAAATAAAACCCATATAACCTACGTTTAATCATTAGTAAATAATGTAAAATTTAAAACAATCTAATTTCAATTATGAGTGAATGACGCAAAATAAAAATAAATATGTTCGATATGTTCTTAAAAATACGGAAAATCACTAAATTGTCGCTAAACTAAGCTCTGTAGAAGAAAATTAAAAGTTGTAGATATATTTATTGTTTATTTCCTACAACTTTGATTATACACTTTTGTCGTAAAATCCGTATTAAGTCCCGAATATTAAAAAATAATCCCATTTTTTACCGATTTTGATGAAGAATTTTAGAAAATCACTATTGGAGCTAAACTAAGCATTGGATAAATTTAAAATAGTGTTTGAAATAAAAGTTGTAGATTTTTAAATGTTCTACAACTTTTAATATATAAACTTTTTCTCTAGAATGTATATTCAGGCCGTAATCTTAAAAACCCCATTTTTCCTATGAGAACTCAACCGCCCCAAGAATTTCAGAAGGCGTGGCGGTAACCCTAACTTGTAGAAAATGAAAAAATGTAAATGAGACGATTTTTTAAAAAAAAAATTCTAGGAGACGTTTATGAGAAAATCGCAAAAAAGTGAAAAATAGCAACAAGAAACTTCTACTTGCGGTTGAACGATTTTGATGAAAATGTTCGTGTCGGGTCCCGTATTTAATTTAAGTTTCCAAGTTTCAACTTCGTACTATGTTCCGTTCTTGATATATTTTGTTCACACACAAACCAATAGTTAAAAACATGTTTTGTTTTTGGGTTCAGGGGCCTGAAAATTTGTATAACCGGTAAAAACTCGATTTCAAAAAATCTATATGGAAACAATACTTCTTTCTTATACTATATGTTTGTATAGGGCAAAAGAAAGTAAAAAACAAAATTGCTAATAGTAACTTGACGATCTTCTAAGTACATTTAAGTATATTTAATTTTGTATAATTACAGGGTCTACTTGAAGTAGGAATAAAGCAATTCGAAAACATTTTATATTGATTTCTTTATGACTGTATTTTTATATACTACCATGTAATAGGCTACTGACTCCACCACGGGAAACTTGTAAAAGAACCGTGTTTTGGGGTGACAATTTTTATATAGGCTAAGGTCCGGAACAACGTATTTCCATTAAACTTTTAAACAAGTGCCGGGAAATCTCCTGAAAAAAATTTTAATCAAAAATAAGAGAAGTGCTTTCAAAACTACTTGCTCTTCAATGATCTTTTGTTTTGTGTTTGCCAGTGGTTAACATGAAAACTCGTTTATATTATACGCCTGTAATAATTTATTAAACGTGAGTGACACGCGTTAGTTGTCAACCATTAAGTATAAACTATTTACTCTTAATCTTCCACTAAATAGATCTAACTGTTAAAAAAATATATTATTTACATTAACTGCTTGTCTGTTTATTGTGTGTTCCATCTTTTACACGGTTTATTGTTCCACTTTAAAATTATCATTGTCATGTCTCGAAAACTTTTTGTATTATAATAGCGTGTCAATCAAACTAAGAAAAAAATTATAAAATAGTAGTAGTATAGTAACAGACTATTTATAAAATCATGAAAGTTAATAACTATTAGCCTCATTTTCCACCTGCATGTGACGGAAAAACCATTTAAGTATTTTATACGTGCTTAAGGCATTAACGGATTTGTTTATATTCAATTTATACGGGTTTTATACGAATAAATCATAAAAAATTCCGTTAATTCCTCTACTTACCTTGCTAATAAATCTTACAGCATTTGCCTTAATTACATTTTAAACGCCACCCTTCTTTATTTTTCTAAGCTTCTGTTTCGTGATGTCCACTAGTATTCTCATCAGCACTAGAAGATTTATATGAAGAGAATGTACCTGTGTAACGGTTCCTACAGAAACCTGGTGATATTGTTTGGCTTAACTCAGGTTGAGTGCATTGAGTACAAGCTGTTGGGTGGTGTAACAATATTGCGTGAAATGTTGAGCCGTTGACTGCAGGTCAATACCAGTAAGCGATAAAGAGTTGCGAATGGAATAAATTGCTAAGTTTCAAATCCATACTTTCGATGGTTCACCTTTCTTGGAATTTAGCAAGAAATATTAAGTTTAAGATCCAAAATTATTTGAACTCATCAAGAACTGTTTACTTAGAACGTTAAGGCACTGTGCTCTGTTACTGGAATTTGTTAAAGCTAAAGGTGTTGAAGTACGACTTCATGGTCGTGTTAAGAATGAAGCATCTCACTACTGTGGTCAATGTGAGGTTAAGGTATTCAACATATTGTTCATAAGATAGCAAGAGAAGAGGCATTCCGTACATTGTATGGACTGCGCCCGTAAACGAGCATCCAGTTTAGAAGCATAATATGCTTCTAGGCAAACATATTATGTTTGCCTAGAAGAATACACAATGCAGGAACTTTGTGACGTATTTGATAGTTCTGACATTTCTCCAGTTCAAAGTCCCAGTTAGGATGACACGGTAACAATGGAAACGATAACAATCGCCTAACAAATAGCTGAAAATAAAACACTTTTTGCGATAATGAAAATGAATATTGTTATAAAGTCGAACTTCTATAACTCGAAGTGAATTTCAGTTCCCTTTAACCTTCTCATGCATTTACCACGTAAAATTCGGAAATTCTAAAATTCCGCCATTTCTCTAAATCGAACTATTCATTTCGTTTCTTTTGACAAAATTTTTACATAGTTCTCAAAATAGCAGTTTTGGTGTTTTGAGAAACGTAGGTACAGTGCTGCTTCTTTCATCAATTATACGAGGAAATATTCGACCATAAAAGGGTACAGACCTCAAAGTCATGTGGTTGCCTTTGTATAGGCCTTAACAGGCGTAAACCAAAACAATGAATTTATTTGAGTCGACGAATCTTTGGTCGACCACAGAACAATAGAACCATAGTCTGTTGGTACAATGTACAATATTCAGCATGTACTGCGTAATTTTTACGCAGTAAAAATTACGCAGTACATTGTTTACTACTGTAAACAATGTGTACTGTACTTAACAGTACATATTGTTTACTACTGTAAACAATATGTACTGTACTTAACACTGCTGCCAGTAGCTAAGCTAAATGCAACGTACGGTACCGTATTACGAAATTACGCATGTGCATTAGGCCTACATATTCCACTTATTGTAGGGTACTGTATTAGCCTATGTGGAATGTTCTGTTTTATGGATTTTTTTCATAATTGCTTTGTTTTTATTTTTCCATGACTCGAAATTTCTGTAACTCGAATTATTTTCCCCATCCTTTGAGGATTCGAGTTATAGATGTTCGACTGTATTATTTACTTTGATTAGTATTAGTATTTTTAAAGAACAAGAAAAAACACTTACTTATCAAAATAACATTACAGAAATGCTTTGGCGAATAGAAAACTTTCAGACCATAACACCTGACCACCATAACTATAACCATAACTTTTATTGCAGTAATATTTGTGCAACAGAGATTGATAAATATGAAATTGGGTCTCCGGTTCAGCTTAATCAACAAACTGGTGGAAAGGCGTTATGAAGCGTCAATTTTAAATTGGTTGGGCAAGCGACTTAGCATGTTGACAGCATGTTCAGTGCCAATCCAAGTCATGAATACAAAAAAAAATCATCTAACTAACTGACCAGATATCAACAATACAGTTTCCGATTACAAATACATCCTTAGAAAAATTAATCTATGCATATCTTTACCAATGCGTACTGGAGTACTGAAAATAATTTTCATAGCTGTAGCACTTATTGATTGATCTTCAGTAAATAAAATTCCCATCGCTTCGTCTATCGCTTTGGTGCTGTTATGTCATTTAACTTTTACTTTGGGCATTTAAGCCTCCAGGCCGGCCCAGTCCGTCAGCTGGGTGGAAGTCGCTATGAGTCAAGTACACCAATTCCAATAGTGACTTCGGAAGGCTTCCAGCCGACTGCCAGCGATGAACACTCGTAAACAGACGTCCCTCTTCAAATTAAAGTTAATAAAAGCAAAAAGGCACCTATTAAATTGGGTGGTTGTCAACAATGAACAATAATTGTTCATAAGTTCAAAAAGTTTAATCAGTAATTATTACTGATTAAACTTTTTTTTAAGCTTTTATTTTTGTTATCGGGAACTGTACATTATTGACAGCTACCCAATTTCATTGCTGCTTTTCTCTATATTTTTGCAGTGGATTAGGCACGAGTTTGAACAGGGACCCCCAGTAGAGTTTGTTCATGGAAGGCTGTCAGCTGGTCACCATATAAAGTCTCTTGCCCAACCGGTGTAACTTAACAAATAATAGCGACTTTCTACCAGCTGACTGGGCTGGCCCGGAGGCCTGATAAAACATAAAAATATATTTTTAATCAGCTGTCTTAATTCTATTTATCCTTTCTAAGAATAAGTCACTACTTTGTTTGACCATCTTTGGTCATATAATTCAGTAGTGTTGTTGAACATTTTATTAAAGATAACAGAATGATTTTTATTTATTTTCGTACCGATAACAAAAAAAACAATCGTTTGAAGCCGTTTCTATGGCCTAGTGGTTAGAGCGCTAGATTGCGCTCTATACTGCGAAGTTGAAGGTTCCGGATTCGATTCCCTGTTACGATAAAAATTATTACAAGTTAAAACACTGATTTTGTACCGTAACCCATTGCAGTCGCTAGTAACCAAGACAGCTGATGCAACTTTAAGTTAACTTAAAAAAAACCTATCTTTTTTATTGACAATATCAAGGGAAACATAATACTCTAGGCGTATTTGCATTTTAATTGAGATGCTACCACGTTCTGTGCTCTCGTGTTCTTGTGTGTGCTCCGTTGTGAATGGAAATAAGCTTTGCTTCGATGTGTTAATATTGTATTCATTCCACATAGCTAAAAGTAAGGGAAAATCTGATGCCAATGTGAACTTGATTTTTCAATCAATTCGTAAAATTAATGAACAGTCATATTTCTAAAATATACATGAATTTTTTAAATTAATAATTGTAATATAAAGTATGCTCTTGGTGTTAATTGAAATAACTAGGTCCATGCTCACACGCACACTTTCTTACGGATTATACAGCTACTCCGGATATACACTCGTGCATCCGTAACTGTACATATTAGGTTAGACAGTTAGCGAATCGTTCCACGGGCTTATTTACACAATGCGTTGCATAATATCTTATTGATGGTTACTTCTTCATTCGATACACGAACTAAATTCTGTTATTTTTCTTAAAACGTCAAGCTTTATATTTGTCATACAAGCAAACGGAAAGATAATATAGATAACATTGGAATACTAAGGCTACTTCCGTGGCGTAAAATTATCGTGCTTAACTACAAAGCGGAACTTGGCGGGTTCGATTGTCGGTAGGGTCTGAAAATTTTTGCACGCTAAAACCTAATTGAGTTCCTAATAACAAAGTTGTTGATGAATTTTACACAACAAGAAAAGAACGAATAGAAAAATTAATGATTGATTGAGAAAGTACAGTGAAAGGCTTATAAAATTTACTTTCGATTAAGATTTATTCAAAAATATATTTTAATAAAAGAAATGTCATCAAAATATTTGATTTTTTTTTAGTTTACTTTAAATCGTGCCAACATTTTGGTGACTAGTGAATACTTAAAACGACGAGCTTTTAAGTTGTTACAATTTCCAAACATTTGGACGTTAAAGAAGATGAAGCCAGCCCGTTGGCGTAGTGGTTAGCGCAACTGGCTTCTACGCCGGGTCCCTGGTTCGATTCCCGGTCAGGTCTGGCATTTTTTCATCATTCATTTTCATGTATCATTGTTCTCCAGCGTCTGCATTAGCAGAAATTACAAAACAGTCAGACCTAAAACAAAACACAAAATTAATAAATAAATAAAATAAAGAGGATGAATATCAGAAGAATAGATGCGTTTGAGCTTTGGAAGTACAGGCACATACTGAAAATACCCTGAGCGAATAAAGTACCCAACTGGGTATTGCCCAGTTGGGTACTAGGGCGTGGTACCTAGGTACTCAGTGTTGATACTAGTTAGGTACTAGGGTGGTACCTAGGTACCGCCCAGGGTATTTTCAGTCTTGTGGAGAATGAGAACAGAAAGGGAGCTTGTTTACACCATCCAAAAAAGGAAAATGGAATATCTGGATCACATTATGCGTGGACTAAGATAACTGCTTCGCTTGATAATACAAGAAAAAATTCTGGGGAAGAGAGATGTGGGAAGAAATAATTTCTTGGTTGAAGAATCTTTGTGACTGGTTTCGTTCTACCTCAGCGGAGCTTTCAGAGCTGCGGTGTCCAAGGTCCAAATAGCCGTCATGATTGCCAACCTCCGGTCGCAGAGGGCACGATAACATGACGCATTTCCAAACCCGGTATCTACCGATTTATCGTCCAGCACGCGGTAATTTAATATCTAAAAATTGTTAATTCTAATTTGATGACAGACTTTTTGTGCTCTAGCCCCATACGTAAAAATACGTAGAACAATGAATGAGTGCATATTACTAATAGGTTTAGTTTTTCCTGAACTGGTATTTTTCATTTTGTAATTGCCAAAGCATTAATTATAAATGAAATAGTTTTGTAATTTTTTATTAAACTAGAAATGTTATTCTCTGAGCTACTTTAACAGTACTTTTAATATTGACCTCGAGACTATAAGTACCTGATTATGACAAGGCTGAATGACTCTTCTAAAATTGAAAGAAATTATATCAAATTCCTGTCACATAAGATCTTTTATTTGAAATATTCTTTTAACGGTTACGTATATTTTTTTGCAGTTGAGATAAAAGTAGCTAACATTTTTCAAAGAATTGATCAATTTGATTGTTCGCTTCTGATAAATTTTCATTTTTTTCCTCTATATTTCCGAAACGAGTAAGATTATTGTGTTACAATTGTTACTACTTTGTTACTTCTGACAAGGTGGTCTGTTGTTAGATCAATCGTTCTATCAAATGTGACCAACAAGCCGTTTGACCTGATTTCATTTTTTCTGATACTTAGAGTTTTTATTGTTCGATAAATGTTATAACAAAAATGTAAGCCATCATAACAAATACAAATTACTTAAAATGTTTAACAAAACGGTCACCTCTTACTTTTTTATTCCAATTTTATTGAGTTGTTTTATGAATTTTCCGTATTTCCTTTTTCTGTTTTTTTTTATTTAAGTCGCGTAACTGTTTGGTCATTAGAGATTGCAATGGGCCATGGAACATTGTACATTTATGGTAAAAGTTTTAAAATCTTGCTGAAAAACTTTTGATTCAGGAGTCACGGATGCTACCAAATAAATAAATTAGTAAATACACTTAAAATACCTGATATATGTGCATTATGTATTAGTTTAAAATTAATAATAAAAATAAAGTTTTACTTTAAAGTAAAAAGTGACATAACTCTCTGTATTGTAGAATAAATACTTAACTTAAACCGGCCGCATTGGCGTAGTTGGTAACGTGCTTGCCTCTCATCATGCAGTCGTGGGTTCGAATCCCACTCAGGTGCGGCATATTTTCATACGTTACAAAAAATCATTTCATCCTCCATTGTATATAGTTACACACCAATATCCTCGCTAATGACTTTTTTAGTTGATGTAACGTTAAATAAATAATTTAAAAAAAAATTTAACCAGTGTAGCAAAAAATGTAAACAAGCAAAGTTTAGATAAAATCGTTCGAGCCGTTTTTGAGAAAAAAGATTATTTTATTTTGTTTTCGTAGTAGTGTTAAGTACCTACCCGTAACTCTGGGGTTAAATAGGTATTTCATATTAAATATTTTTTTTAACTTTGGGGTTAAATATTTTTCAAATTTCAGCCCAAAATATATTCAGGAGATTTTGCTCTAGAATAAAACAGACATCGACATGAGCGGACATCCCTCCTAAAACCACTATTTGATTACAAGGGGGTCATAAAATTTGAATATCAGTTGAAATCTGGGCAAGAAAAATTATTTACCATCATAATACTTTCTTACTTTAACAATAAGTAGAACATAAGAAACTAGAACCATACAAATAAGAGATTTTAAATATCTTTGCCATGAAATTTAGATGTATTGGTTACTTTAAATATTTTCGGAAAGAAACTATTACTTATTCTACTTAGATTTAATTGATTTATCTATTACGTACGCCTATAAGATTTAAAGTTACAGTTAGTCAAGGAAAAGTAGTACTATAATTCATTTTATTTATTTATAGAAATTCAATTTCACACCAGTTTTGATTGTTCAAGAGATCTTATTGAAATCTACGATCAATGTATATTTACTGCGGTGAATTTATAGGCACAATAGGCAAATCCATACATACCGAGTAAAATACCTAACAAAGGTTGAAATAACGTAGCCGTAGAATTTATATCGTACTCTTCATTTACCTTATCGTTTCCATTATGTTTGTAAAATATATACTTTAATTCTTAATATAAATTCGATTATGTTACTTTGACTATTTTACCAGAATCGGCAATGTACCAGTTATATGAGTTAAATTGTTCAGGTTGCTGCAGTTAACTGTATTCATACTTTATTTCATGAACGGTAATTATAATCATTATTTTATTAACCTACTATAATTTATTAGGATCTGTAATTATATTATATGCACTTTTTATCGCTTCCATTAATACAGTTAATGATAATAAAAAAGTTTAAGTCTAATAAATTATCTGATTTAATTTTATTACGTTTACTACTCGTTAGGTTTTACACCCATTATAATAAATGAGTAATACAAACACAATATTTTTACAAAATTTTAACCTAGTTGTTCTTAATGTTTTCATGTCGTCTAATGTTATCAATCACCTTTCACTCCATTTCTTTTAAATATCTTAATTTAATCTAGGGAAAAGTATAAATTCATCCTGATCGATTTAGTATGAACTAGCTAAAATGCTCGTTCTTCGAACGGTTTTTTTGGTGCTGTGTACAGTCTGTTGGTGTACCGAGTTCGATCCCTGTCAGGTCTGATATTCTTAAATCAGTCAGTGTTATCTATTCGTACCTCCTTTCAACGTCAGCATTATTATTAATGACAAAACAAAATAGTTGGACTTAAAATAAAAGCGAGATCTAGGTGTTTTTAAATCAAGATACGCAGCGCTTTATTATTTTCAGAAGCGTAGTTAAATATTTTACATATATAAATAAATTTACAATGTAACGGGTGTTTTTTTTTTAGAGGTATAGAACTTTAAGTTGGCAGTACTGATTTCCATGGCGGCGATTTTGAAAACTGTTTTCTAATTTATGTTCAGTTTGGTTTGCCATTTTATAATGAATAGACTGACGCCTGAACAACGCGGTTTATTTTTATAGATATCACTTCAGGGATGTTAATACCGATTTTTAGAATTACAGCTCTTTGCCGGTTGTTGTTAGGGTCAGTGCAACTGGATTTTATGCCAGAGGTCCCGGGTTCTAATCCATTTCAGGTATGGCATTTTTTCATTACTTATTTTCATCAATCAGCCTTCACTACTGCAATACTCTTATTGCACTTAACAGTCTTTTATAAAGCTAAGAGAAGAACCATGTTAAGTAATGTAAACACGCACTGTTCGATATTTGGCTTATTTTACCGCGTTCCCACCACCTTCATTTGTTTTCGGTGTGCATCATCTGGCCCACGACTGCTAACTTGTTTCTGTTAAGCCATTGTAAAAGTCTCCACTAGATTTACGATTTTAATGGTGGTTCTCCAGCAATAGCGTCTAAATTAGCGTAAGTTTAATCGAATGGTCACAATTCAACACGCACTTTGTCAATATCAACTTACCATTCTATTTGATAAACAGTGATTTAGAACATTTTAACTAGGTAAATAAAAGTCTGAATTAAATTTGCACAATTAAAATAAAAAATAATTTAAACTGATCGACTTGGTAGCTCAGTTGGTGTTGTACCAATGTTCCAGGGTTTGGTTTCCATGGAGATTATGAAAGTAGTCAACGCTAAAGTTAAAATGTTTCATATTCTAGGTTGTCGCTAATGACTACTGAAGTTGATAGCACTACAAAAAATTCCTATTTAATTATCACATAATTATTTCAAATTCATTTTGTTTTTATACTATAAGGCTAACTTATCTATTGGATTGGCTGTATTCTATTTAAACGGTAAAAGATTTAGCTCATTTTTTCCAGATATTATATTTAATCCTCTGAAAAAAATCAACGTAAAAAGTTAAACTCATAAACGTATGTTTAGGAAAGAACTGTCATTAAAAAGGTATAACCTGGACTTTAGCATTAAAGTGGTACTTAACTCACTTTGATGTAAGATCTCTTACAGCTAGGTTGTTCTATCTGACCCAAGGAAACAGTGAACAACTTTTTTAAGTTGTCATAGATGTAGGTCTACATAGAAATAAAAAATGTACTTTATAAAAATAGATAGATGTATAGCTTAGCTAGAAAAACAAAACAAATAAGAGATGTAAGATAATAAATGGTCAAGTTACAAGCTCTTTCCATTTTACCTCTTTTTTTAATTCGCAGATTATAAAAGGGCAAGGATTTAGTTTAGATGCACTCGAAGACGTTATATTGTGGACAGCTTGTTTTCTTTCTACTGTACAACCAACCAATCTTCCTCAATCAAACGCCTTGGGGAATTCATTGCAAATTAGCATACATAAAACATTCATGTAACTCATGTATAAGAACAATTTTTGCAGTAAAAAGTAAAAGGTACTTATACTTGTTGCATAAAATTATATTGAATGCATAAATAACATTCATATTGTTAATAACATTGATAAGCTCTTACAAAAATAAATTGTCACAGGTTTTAATATTTTCCATCAAGTAATTTTAAGTAAATCATTTAAAAACCCAAACAAAACTTAGATAATCCTTACGTTGGGTTACCCCTTCCTTCAAAAAAATACAAATCATTGTACATATAACATTTTTAAAACTTTTACATATTTTTGTGTGGTAATTTTTTTAAAGTGAGTGAAAAACTGGCAAAATTCAGCGCTGTATGCGGTTCCATTTGCAGGACAATAGGAAAGAAAACAAGACAGGGCACCCAAATTAAATTTTATAGAACAATGGCTGTACCGCTCATTACATGCGGGAGTGAAACATGGTTCTCCTCTTACAGAGGAATGAATCTCGCATCCAGGCTGCTGAAATGAAATTTTTGCGGCGAGTGAAAGGTTGTACCTGGTTAGGTAGAGTACGTAACGAAGCTATACGCGCCGAGTTAAATGTTCAGTCACTGAGTGAAACGTTAAGAATATGTAAGAGAAATTGGTCCAACCATTTACTTCGCATGGCAGCACACAGACTTCGTCTACGAGCACGGAAATATAACCCTAGAGGGAAGCGAGGCTTGGGAAGACCTAAAAAGAGATGGATGCCGGAACAGGCTATTGAGCCTAATCCTTGACAGATGATGAAAATTTTTTAATTGTCGAGATACTGAAATTTTCGAGATACTGACCGGGAATTAAAATTAGATTCTTCCTTTTTTACTTTCTCTTGCCTATATGATAATATAGGAAGGAAAGTATTGTTTTCATGTCGATTTTTCGAAATCGAGTTTTCACCAGATATACACGTTTTCAGACCCCCTGAACCCAAAAAACATGTTTTTAGCGATTGGTGTGTGTGTGTGATGTGTGAACAAAATATCTCAAGAACGGAATATCGTACAAACTAGAAACTTGAAACGTAAGTTAGTTACTACTACCGGACCCGGCACGAACATTTTCATTAAAATCTGAAATTCTTGGAGAGGTTGTTCTCTTGTGGGAAAAACGGTTTTCTTAAGATTGCGGCCTTAATATGCATTTTATAGCAAAAGAGTATAATAAAAGTTGTAGGCAATTTAAAAATCTACAACTTTTATTTCAAACATTTCTTTTGTATAACACTTAGTTTAGCGGTAATTTGTGATTTTCTGTTTTTCTTCTTTATGAAAATCTGCAAAAAACTGGATTTTTTAAGATTTCGTCCTTAGTATGCGTTTTACAACAAAAGTGTAGTTAATAAAATTTATAGAAAATTAAAAGATCTACAAATGTTTTGGTATTAGCCAAACTGAAGTTGATTTTCATTTTGCATCATTCACTCATGATTTAAATGAGGTAATGTTTTCTGAGTTTAATTTTTTTGTTTATTTTTAATGTTTTTGTACTAATGTAAGGTTATATTTCTCATTATTTACATTGGCAAGAGAAAGTCGTTGTTTCACACCAGATTTTTTGTTATTAAATGTGACTTTATGAATTTAACAGTTTATTTATTATTTAAATTTCGAAAATATATTTTCAAATGTACGATTTTTCTTTACTGTATAAATTTAGAAAACTTCAACGCAAAATTTACTCCCTATTCAAAATATTATTCACAATGATATTGATGTGCATTCTTATACATTGCAAATGTGTTTACAATATGTAGGCCTAAACAAGAAGTAAAGTGTGCACACGGATAGTTCTCTTTTAACTTTACTGCTATTTTAAAATTATAGTATTTGATTATAACGGCGTATACAGATCGAATAAGCGTAACTTCTAAAGAACCATGCAAGATCAATAAATCGGTAATCATACTTCAGTGGTTCTCACATTATCGATTTGTCTAACTGTGCGATCATTTTGAGAACAATTTCTTTTATTATTGTGCCACATCTCTGAATTATTATCGAGTTTAAAGAACCGAACTAACTTTTGATACGTAGTAAGTTCAAGGTTGGCATTAATAAATTTTCGTGCAGTTTCATACAATGCTGAGAACAATATGCGCATACAGAATGCACTGAAATGTTTTTGTACAAAGAATCAAATATATTTTGCACAAAAGTCTACAGATATCATTAATATTCGTTTTACATATTATAAATTAATAATTTCACCCGTGCTACGCTCGGTCTTCCTACAAGTACCACAAATTTATAGACTTTTTGAAGCAAACCCAATTATGTTTATTTCGAGTTTTTTTCAGGGTGATTTGTTTGGTCAGATGCTTTGTACGGATTTTTATGTCCTTTGTGCAGTTGTAGTTTCAGTTACAGATTTTTTTTGTGTGTTTTTACTTTGTGAAATTATAGTATGTAGCCTAAGTATATCTACTTATATAATGCATTAAAAAAATATATTACTCCTTGTAATAACGCTTTAATATATGATATAGTAAAATTACGTATCTAAAGGTTGTCATCGTGTTCACTGAAACTGTCACTATTAGATACGTACCATAAGTTTGAATTGAATTATAATGCTTCTTTAGAAATACTATGGTATTGAGAAGTGCGTACAAATTACTCTTTTCCACATTGAAATTAAATTAAATTTATTTCCTCTTAAAAACAAAAAAAAATTAAGATATTAACATTTAATCTTTATAATGCGTCAACAGATTAGTAAAAATTTCTTAAAACACTATGTTTAGAGTGTAGCATACGGGAGTGAAACGTGTGTGATAGGGGCTGTAGAAAGGAAGAGGATAGAAGCTTTTAAAAATGTGGTGTTATAGGAAAATGTTACAGGTTAGGTGGGTGGACAAAATAAGTAACTTAGAAGTTCTTAGAGGAGTGGATGAGAATGGTCTCTTACCAGAAGAAGGGATAGGCTAGTGGGGCATATATTAATACATCCAGATATTGGTCTATCAATAATGGAGGTTAATATTGATGGAGTGAATTGTAGGGGGGGGGCAAAGGTTAGAATACATAAAGCAAATTACAAAAGATGTAGGTTTTTACAGGTATGTAGATATGAAACGACTTGCGCAAGATAGAACAGCTTGGAAAACTGCATTAAACCATTCAAGAAACTGATGACGAAAAGATTTTGTCTACATTAACTAAACTAAAATACATTTCTGAAAAAATACCTGTAAAAGAGGCTTAGCCTACTAACTCTAAATATTGTTAGGTACATGTAAAAATAAAAAATTCCCATGTAAAAGTTCCTTTCAACGTAAAAGAAATCTTAACGATGGCAAAAATTAAATTTTTCATTGCAAACCTGAAAAAATTAACTACATTTCACGTAAGAGCTTGCAAACGTAAAAAATGTTAGTGGTTCCAATACAAAAATGACCATGATTTTTAAACTGAAAATATAAGAAAAAAATAGCTAGTCATAGTTTCAACTCTCTAACCATTGGTGTTATTCCAGTAAAACAATAAATAGAATGATCAAGCAACCACCTCTGGACCACTTAATAATATGAACCGACCCGCAGCGTTAAGTTTCATGATTCCTAAAAAAAAGTATTCTAATATAATATCTAAGCGGATCCATTTGTCAATGTCCTTAAGAAGCGTTTTATTTAAAGTAGAACAAATAAATTTGATTAATTGGTATAAAAAATGAATAAATTTTTGTAGAGTAATTGCTCATGAAATATCTGCTGCAAACAGTTAAATCTGAATGATCAATTTCAGAAGGAGTGGTAGGGGGGTTTCAGTTGTAAGACTCAGAACAAATTTTTATTCTTACTCAGAAACGGCACAAGATCTTTACTACATCAAATGCATGATAGGTTCTCAATGAGAGTTTCGGAGATAAAAATTGAGGGAACGAGGTATATCGAAAGACCCAAATTTCCCTGGAAAGAAAATCTAATAGAAATAAATAGGAAGAAATGTAAAGAGCTGAAAGAGATGAAAATAATGGCTTTGGTCAGGAGAGAGCTTTGGTACTTTACTGGATACTCCGACGCTGCAGACAAAGAAGAAGAAGAAGAAGAAGAAATAAGTACAATATGTAAAAAACTGAAGGGTTCTTCCTTGTTGATGATGTTTTATTACAATCTGCATTTAATTACGGTGTTCTGTGTGACTATGTTTAATTATAAAGCATGAACTTATTTTTTGAATTTGAACTGTAAGTAGTATCCTTGTTTACAAAATTTCGAAGTGTTATATAAAATTTTCGGACTTAAGAAATTCAGTTCTGGGTAACAGCAAGCGACTACAACGTAGAAATCTTGCAACGGTTTCAGTCTAAAGTCCTTAGTTCAATCACAGTATCACTCTGGTACATAACAAAGTACTATACAGATATTTAAACAATCCTACAATTAAACAAGAAATGCACACATTCAGTACAAACTACCAAAGAAGACTTGAATCGCACACAAATCATCTCGCCATCACACTTTTAGATAATTCAAACGACTTTCGCCGACTGAAATGGAGACTCCCTACTGACTTATTTTAAAACAACATACAACATGTGTAATAATTTTCTGAAGTTCCTATTGGGAGGTTTTCTTCGGTCATGGCATGGAAAAAGCAAACTCAGCAGCTTATTATTTTGCTTAATAATAGATTGCATTTTCGCTAAATTTAAAATTAAATAAATAAATAAAAATATGAAATTAATTTAAAATGTTGAAAACGCATTCATTTAAATATTTCGTGTGAAACGTGAACTTTTCAAAATTTTGAAATGATGACAAAAATCTGTTTATTGTAGGCTATCTGTCATAAATTATACACAATATTCATAACGAATATTACTAGTATAAAGGATATTTCTTTTACACTTTACAATTTTGATGAAAATAATTACACTTATTTTCGTGTGTCATGTGAATCTAGTTGTGACGGATACCACAAAATGATTCAAATTATCCAGTTTGAAATGGAGAGGCGCCTCTTGCCCCAGCGCTGAACTAATTACTTGTAACGGACTCTAGGATTGCCCGCGTGCAAAGCTTTGTTGCGGCTCCTGTTGCCCGTTGTCCAAGACACCGCAGAGCACACAGAACTCATTACTTTGTTCCGCGATGTGCTTTCCTAGCACTCAATGCATGCGTGCAATGAACTTGCCGCTGTTCAGTTAATTCTACCTTTCATTACATTCTGTAAATTGCATATACAGAATCTAGAATGTAATCTACAGAACGTAGCGCGGTACGTTTTCTTCCACCTGAAACCGTATGTCAGTCTTACTTGAATAGCCTTCTAATAATAATTAAAAATATTAAATTAAAAGTAAACGTTTTACTCGTAAGGTATTATTTTTACATTACAGTCATATTCTATTTCGTTTATTGTGTATTTTTCGTCCTACGACTCATGGTTTAAGTTTATCGCCAATTTAAACATCTCATCACAGGAAAGTGAATGTAAGATTTTTTAGCAAGCTATTCTTGTAACTAATCATTTTTCATAAACCTTTTTTATTCATTTTTTTATAATCTTGGTCTTTGTAAAAAGGCAATGAAAGATCAAACTGTAAAATTCGAATAACTTTTTCATCAAACTAGGAATCGTATTAACTTGAAAAACATTTTCATTTAGGTACCCTTAATTAAAATATATTGAATTAGTTCTAAAACCAGTACCTACACCTAATTTTTTATGGAATGGAAACAATTTTTACATAATTATCTGGAGTATTAGAGAAAATTTCATAAATAGAAAGAAAATTTATACATCAAAAGAACTGTAAAAGAAAATTTTAATTAATATAAAATAAAAGCCAAAACAAAAATCGACATTAGATTCTTCAATAATAATTATTAAGAGATTAAAAATATATTTTTTTAACAATCTAAGTTAATAAGTTTGAAGGCATTCTTAAGAAACAAATAGAAGGAGAGAGAGAGAGAGATTTCTTATAATCAAATTGAGGATGGAGATTGGTTAGATCGAAATGTACTTAGAAAAAGAGTTCATAATTTAGCTATTTCTCCTGTGACATAGAAAGAATATGTGTATTTTTAAGAGAATAGAAATAAAAATTCTGAACGAATGAAAAATCACATCTTTAAGCGAAATCAGAAAGAAAAGAGGAAAAAATTTAATCATCCTTTGATTGTGTGGTTTTGTGCCATTGTGCAAGCAAGAAAAAATGTTTTCTATTACATTTCTCACTTGAAAACTAGCATGTTGAATTAGTTAGGCGCAATAGAATTTTGAAATGTAGTTCAAAACTCTTCAGTGAAAGTTTTGCAATAAATTTTAAGAGTGCTACGTTGTGCTAAAATACATCAATCATGCCGTGACACTAATAATAAAAGCTTGGATTGTGCAGTAATGGCAGGACATTGGTTTTCACGCTTAAAATTAATAAGTCAGCTCAGTGGAATAAAGTCATATTGAATTTTTATGTTACATTGGGTGAGTGAGCCATTAACAGTAACAGGAGTGAAGTCACCACTAGGTATCCATTTTCAATTACTTAGCAAAAAAAACACAGCTGGAAAGATTTAGCTTCAAATTGGGTTAAAATAAAAACAGATTCCCGGTTATATCTAAAATATATTTTAGTTATAACTCCAGAGTAAACCGTATAATACTGTGATTTCACTATTTTCTTTGTAATTTAGTGAAATCGTTTGTAAAATAATTCATCGAGTGCACCAATATCAGTAGTATGATCTGAAATTAATTTTACTTTGCTATTTGTTTTATTAGTTGGCTTGCACGTGGTCAACAAAGAAAATACAACAATGTCTTCAGATAACTCATTCAAAATTGACTATGTATGAGTGATTTTTCAAATGAAAAATATCAGGTAGGTTTAGTGTCACTATTGAAACAATCAAGTGCAACTGACTAAATCATTACATTACAAAAAGTATCTTGTAATGAATAATCAGTAGAAGATAGAATAAAGGATCACGCGTCAAAAAATATAAATTATTCAAACGGTACGAAATACAGTGAAAGATCAAGAGGACTAAAAAGATCTATGAAACTGTTAGCCTACTACTGTTAGGCAATTCTTATTATGTCTTATTGAAAACTCAATAATCGCCGCTGCACTATATCTTTACCATACAGAAGTTTTTGCTCTCATATTTAAATTTCATTAGATATATCCGTTTTGAGTGCAAAACAATGTTTCGTGTTATATCATTTGAAGTTACAAAAAATAAGACAGAATCTAGTATTTGTACTGAACGGGAAAAATATTAATGTTGCATACAATTATTGTATTTCTCGTATTTTTCTTCCGCCGAACTAAACGTAACATAACTAAATATTCATTGTGTATTGTTCTTTTTAAATACTACGTTAATAATCCACTTAAATAATTTCCTTAATGTATACAGACTAATTAAAAATATTATTTTAATTAACCTTGGAACTAAGTATGCTAATTATGTAAACAATCTTCCTATTTGAAACATTTTATAAATATTGTAAAATACAATATGTACTTATTAGGTACATTAATAAAAATGATAACGTTTATAAAATCTTCCTTTTATACAGATTTTGTAGGGATTATTATTATTTTAAAATGCCGTAGGTGGTTGAAGACATTTCTGGATAAAACTTTTCTTGACTGGTAGTTTCTCGATATTAATAATGTATCTATTTTATTCCCTACGGGCGTTTCAGTTTTATTTCAGGGTTTCCTATGTGGTACACCTGACATCCAGATTCCAAATTAATATTTCAATTACTTTTTGTGGGGGATCCTACAAATTTCTCCGTGTAATGTATTAAATAAAAAAGGGTGTGAATAATAATATTAGATACATGTAGCCTATGAAGTGACTCGTCAAGTCAAAAACCGGTGTTAAGTAATTCACCTTCACGTAGTAAATTCCTAAATTTCTAAAAAAAAAAATACTAAATTCCTGATATAGCATTTAAATTAAAAAAACTACCATGTACTATAACAATAACAATTCCTTATAACTGAAGGGTACCGTTGAGAAGGGCGCCCCTTACAAGCCAAAACGGCTTTGGTAGTAGATTTCTGTTGTAAATTTCAACACTTCTGGAAATTTGCCTCCACCGCTGAGTTTTTAGAATGAATCTAGAAACTTTCTGAAAAACTATGACTAACAAAGGAAGACACTTATTGCTAAGAGCAGTTTATAACTTTCAAACTAGAAAGCTATCTCTTGACGAACTCAGATGTTGAAGAAGATAATATTATAACCTTTAAAGCACAGTCACGTGAAATTGCGAGTGGAAGCATAACGGTTTTCAGATCACAAAATTGATATCCAATGGAAAACATCTTTATCATGAAACACAAACAATTAAATGCATCTAATTTAAGCCTTCAGTTTGAAAACAAATATATTTCTACATCACATTTAGTCGATTTCAGAGGAAGCCAATTCTTATATGGGTAAACTTTGAGTGTACTAACTAGTATATATTTATGAATCAAAATCGAGCTCACTGAAACGTGATCCAAGCATCAAGATAGCCTAGAAAGAAGGATTAGTAAAATAAAAACTGCATTTATGAATAACAGAAACCTCTGTAACAAAAAATGCGTTATCATGGAATACAAAAATCAGGCATTATTAGACGGCAGTAAGGCCGGAAGCATCGTATGTAGCAAACACTTGAAATTATTTTGAAAGGTGGTGTTAATAAAATAATTAATATGCCTATATGAGAATAGTTTGGAACATTCTAGAACCTAAGAAGGAAGAAGACAATTACAAAAGACGTAGTTCGAACAAGAGAGGATATATTATGTTAAAACTGAAAACATAATCCATGTAATGATAAAAAGGATACTTGTATTTTTTGGACATGTGGCAATGATGAATGACAGCAAATTGACAAAACAAATTTTAAAAGAAATACCTAATAAATCTCAAAACCAAACCAGCATGGTTCAAGAAAACGTTAAAATGATTTTAAAAATTAAAAATTGACACAGAAGACATACGTGAAAGGGAAATTTTAAAAAAAAAAGCCAGAAAGTGATTTTCGGGAGAGAGAATGAAAGGAAGAGACGTGAACCCAACAACACTGAACAACGTAAGAAGGAAAGATCCGAAAGAATGAAGAGATAGTGGGAGAAAAGGAAACATGAAGAAGTAATTAAAATATTGATTTGGCGAGCTCTCTCAAAAGCCGTTCGAAATAAAATTAATATTTTAATAATAATAATAATAATGACAATGAAATTTTTATTTTATTCACATACAAACAATACAATATGACAAAATATATTAAAAACAGTTTTACAAAATATAAATAATTAGCATTCCCCGCGCGGCTTCGCTCGCGTAACATGTGTAATCAATTTTTTTTTAAATAAATATGTAACGGAAATTTGCTGCTGTAAGATCGCCTGTATTCTAACGTACGCGCACACACAACGTTTTGATAAATTTCCCGCGTACGTCTCTCACCAATATCAAACCCCTTCATTTACTTTAACGGCAATACGTACTCCCATGTACACACACACACACACACACACACACACACACACACACACACACTCACACACACACGCACATATTATATGTATGAAAATATTCATTAGGGCCCTTAGGGTTATCATTTTTGAAAATTTAAAAATAAAATGTTGCTATAAATATAAATACGAACATTCTGTCAAAATTTGATTAAAATCTGTTGTTCAGTAGTTTTGGAAATTAGCCTGCACAAAGAAACACGCTTTGTCTTTTTAATATTAGTACAGATAAATATGTATCAAATAAACAGAAATCTGCATACTAAATATAGCAATACCTACGAAGCGGTAGCTTAACTGTATATTAAACAATTTAATTTGGGTAAATTAAAAAATTAATGTAAAACTACTATATCAAAGGTTACACATACCGAAGTAAAGTTAACGCAGCCCGAGTGATCTCTGATGGATAAAGAACGTAAGAGTTATTATTTTTATAATAAATATAAAATTTATTATTTAAAATTTTAACGATACAGTTATAAAAACGCTGCTAACTGAGCCGGTAAATGCGAATAAGTATTTCGAGAGATAGTAAAAGGTATGTTAAAAAAAATGTTTTGAAGTTGTAGACAAATTATCTTCATACAGAACATTATGTATCATTATTACTCTCAGAGGTTATTGCACGCAACTGTAATGCGACGTGAAACGATTAGTCGAAGATCATTTTCTTTCGTAGGATTAACTTGTATTCTTTCTGTTACTTCATGGTTATAACAATTGGAAGATTGAATCATTCGTGAAGAAACATTTTGTTTATAATATAACCGTAGTAGTACTGTTCGTATCAAAAAAAGTTACGAATATTGAATAGAACTAGTTTAAGTTCGGCTCAAAATTATTGTAGTTTTCATAAATGTAATTAAAGGACGTAAGAACAGGCGATCATGAATTTTCAAATTATAATGTTTTTTAGAATTTTAAGTAGAAGATTATTCTTTGAGAACTAGAAAAATTACTGGTGGTTCGAAAAATGCATTCAAATTTAAGCTAGGTAATGTAATAAACATATTTTTCGTCAAACTACAAAATTATATCTTACTAATAACTTATTTTAATTTATTACTATTAATTAAGTTTAAAGAAAACTGTAGCGCCAATAAAGTCGCTGTAAAGCAAATCCCTTCACTCTAATGGAAATATGACATTTTGTGAGCTATGATGCAAAATTCATTAGCTAATACCTGAAATTGGTCAATTTGGCCTAATCCCAAATTTAATGCATGTCTGCCAATTAGACCCTAAACCATCAGACGGTAAGTTAGACTCTAACCTTTGTGCAGGTTTAAAAATGTGCATTCCGTTTATTTAAAGATCATTAGTTCTCTAAGCAACTCCTGTTTAAAATGTTGTAAAGGTAACTTTTGTGTTCGTTAGACTCTTTAATTTTTCTATGTACCACTTAAGGAAAATTACCGATCTTTCGAATTATAACTCTTTGGGAAAATACAGAATTAATATTCATTGATTTTGATAAGCTATTTCCTTTTACATTTTAGGAGCAAGTGGTCACTGTGAAAGCTTATTACTTTTCTTAGATATCTTTTGGAAAATAAGCATACCAATTTTTTACAGTGTAGCTCTTCGGGATATGCTACATTTTGTTCCAAGCTTAACATCATTAAAAATTAATGCTAATACAGACGATGAAGAGTGTCTGATGAAAATGAGTGATGGACGAACACAAAACCTGACAATGAATCGAACCCGCGACCCCTAGCATAGAAATCAGTTGCTCTGACCACTTCACCAACGGACCAGCTATTCGGAAGATGAAGAAATATGTATTACTTTAAGGTGGTCACCTTAACCTCGCTTGGGGTATGTTCTTTAGTTTTTCTTTTCAACCTCTAAGAAACAAATGTGCCGGATTTTAGCTCTCTATGTAGATTGTTAATGATGAGTCAAGGAGCACTTTCGAATTTAGGCAAATTTATATGAAATTAAAATATAATTTAATAGTAACACCCTAACACCGATTTGTTTCAATATTTATTTTCGTCATTCGTAATATTTGAATTGTAATCACTAAATTAAAAAATTGTATTTCGTCAATGAATAAAATTAAAACTGTATTATAGTACAATATGTATAACGTGGGTGAATCTGGATTTAAATTAAATTCACTTTCAACAGATGATACGTCATAATACCGGCTTCTAACTTACTTTCTGTAGTAATAACGTTGAGTAATTTCCACGTGACCAATAATTTTTCATCCATCGTAAATTTTTTCCGTTGAGTTAAGCTAATGTATATGAATTCTTAGTTGCACCTATAAAGGAAGGATATTACGAAAATAAAGTCAAAAATTTATTTTATTTCATAGTTAATGTATTAGAAAAGATATTAGATTTGTAAAACGCTTAAATCTAATGTTGCTGAAATCAGTTGCTATTAAAAAACTTCTACTGAATATTTTCCGTTTTTAACTTAAAAAAAACTTTCAACAAGTAAAAGTTGACTAAATACTAATTCCATGAGTCAGTGCATAACACTTTTTTCTATAATTCTCTCAATTTAATCACTGTTTTGTACAAATACGAAAGTATTTAAATTCACTCATTTATCACTTGATTATCATTTCATTCTCTGACTTCCCGGTCACCTGAATTACTTAAATTTGGCAAAATCGTCCCTTAGGGGTTGAACAGAACAACTTAGTCATTTATGTTTCGATCACATAAAAAGTATGACTGTTCATAACAGGCAGGTGGAGTGTTAAATAACTTGCACTCAATTTTTTACTTCGAAAGCTACAAAAAATAGTTCTGTTTCTTATCACATGGTCAGCCAATTAAATGACTGAAGCATTTAAGAACAGAAGATGTAGAAGTGTAAAAGACACTAGTCAGAGTTATCTCCTCTAAGAGATTTCATTATACAGCCAGACCCTGTGGTGGTATACATATTCTTTAAGTGATACCCCGAAAAAATAAACCGATAAAACAATGAACTATTTCATCTGAGAAAGGCGCCGGTTAAAAATAATAATAATACCTGTCAAAATAAATTAATAGTGCGACAAATATTAAACATTTTAAACACAATCTACGACAAATGTTTAAGAATAAATCATATTACTCGGCGGAGGAATTTGATAAAGATAAATTGTAAGCTATTGTAGATGGCCTTTCTTAAAATTGGCTCACAGTTTCGTTCAGTCATGTTCATATATTTTTGGTATGCATTTTTTATACTATTATTTTATTGTAACTTATGTATATTTATTTTATTACAATATACTAATATTATTAGTATATACTTTATTTTATTGCTTGCATATTTTTACGCGTGTCTCATAAAAATGCGAAAATGGTTTCGTTACAATACATAACTTATTATAATAATAAAATTGTTATTTAAAATTTGCATTACCTACTCCTTTGTTAATAGTTAATTATCAGTATTTTACAGTAATTGTGGATTTTAAAGATGAAAATATTTCCAAAACCTAGCCGGGAATTGAAAAAAAAAATGTTCATTGCTATAAAAAAAAATCTAGCTGTATATCCCAGGCGCGACCAGTATAAAAACACTTATAAAAAAGTGTTGTTTTTAATTGAAAAACAAAAATTGTTTTTAATTTTCTTTGAAACTAAATACATATTGAGTAACACATTGTAAGGTTATAATTCTGATGATAAATTATTCCAGGTGTATGAGTGTTTTGTATTTCTCGTTCCATTTTCCTATTTCGAGTTATATTTCTATAATTTTGTTTACCACTTAAAATTGTTTCTTTTATTATAAACCACTAACCGCATCCTGTAAACCACTTAAAAAAAATATTACGTCACACGATAAGAAAGGATGGGACTAACACATCAGCAACACTCTGCATTATTATTATTATTGTTATACTTTAGAATCACGAATTTGCGGTTTTTGCAAAGCCATTATTATCATTGCCAAAAATATAATTTTCGTTTGAACTACCAGTGTTTTCCAATGAAGTAGAAAAAATAAAAACTGGTTTTCTTCATGGGGCAGTGAAAGAACGGTCGTCTACAAAGCAGAAAATCCTGAATCCGTATTTTATTTACAGCTTGGGTGTAGAAACTTTTAACACGTTAGAACTCTCTCTAAAACTTCATGTGGTCACTTATGAGCAAGTTTTTAAAAAATCGTTAGAAATGACTTTAAATAAACTGAAATCGCTGAAATAGAACTTTCCGTCAATAATAAGAAAAATAATCAATGTTGAATTGTTTATCAACAGAAATGTTTTTTTTTAGCTTTTATGTGTTCCGGGAATTGCACCTACTTGTAAGTCCATTATTACCTACCACCCACTTATTTCGCTGCTTTCGTTGGTATCTTGGACTTCTTTTTTCTTGAATTTTAATAGATACCCAATGGTGTTTGTTTATATATGACTGTAAGCTGGTCACCATACGAAGTAGCTTGCCCATCGACTGTTACTTAAAATTCAATAATATATTTTTACTAGCTGACTGACTGGGCTGACCCGTACGCCGCAGTATTTTTAAGACGAATAAAATATAACACTACATAGTAACAATTGAACGGTCGTAGTTTGTGTTAGATATTGATATTCAGCAACAGTAGGCCTACTATTTTGTATTACAGCAAAATCTGGAATCTATACTTAAGCAGATTAATGAGTAAATAAGTTTTCTTTGTTATATGTCATTGTCAAAGAAAACCCTCCCAATGGGGGAACTTCATGAATTTAATTTGAGTTGTCTTGTTGCTTTAAAATAAATCGGTAGGATGGCTTCATTCCAGTACTGTCTAACAGTGAGAAGGTGAGGTGTTCATTTTCTTATTGAACTGTAGAATACAAAATTGAATCTCTGTGTAAATTGTTGTTTGTTATGTACCAAGTTAAATCTGTGATTGTCGTGAGTAATTTCGGTTGAAACCTTTGCGGGATTCCAATGTAGGAATGGCTTGCTAAGACTCATAATTGGATTCCATACGTCCAAATTGGTTTATGAATTGATTTGTAAATTAAACGTTTGTTGTTAAGGTTGGATATCGAGCGTTCGAACGTTTACCAAGTATCCAGTAAAACTGTTTCAATTTTATACTTAGCTATTTCCTTTTGTTCTATATGCGTATTTTCCAATTCAGTTGTTTGTCAAAATTTATACCAAGGTATCTAGCAGAGTCTGCTTTAGGTATCTGTGTGTTGTTTACGTAAACTGATGGGCTTCTTAATGTATATGTTGTGTGTGTCTTTTGTTTCATTTGTTTTCAGACACTATATTTTACTCTAAATCAGAACTTAAAAAACATCAGTACTTAAAAAAACTAACTGCTCAAGTTCAATCGTAAATATTAAAGTAATACAGTTATTATACCAAATATTTAAGATTTATGTCTGGACAAATATTAGTGTATGTCTAATAAGACGACAACATATTTTAAACATGCATAGACTAAACAGACTGATATGAACTTTTTTAAGATGTTAGTTACACGGTTCAAAATAAAAATATGAGTATAAGATAAATTTCTTGTCTACAAAGTCTATCTAAAACCGGTGTGGACTTGTGATGTACCACTGTGGGGCTTAGAGTAACTCAAATATCGAGACCTGGAACGCCTTCCAGGGCAGACACCCCTAAAAATTTTGAATATTTCTGGGTAGATCAATATATAAAAATTGTTTCAATAATGATTTTAATTAACATAAAATGATGACAAAAATAAAACAATAAATATAAAACTTAAACAAAAATGATGAAATCTGTTTCGAAAAACATTTAAACCATTCTATTGAAATAGTACACTTTCAGAATTTATTGGACTAAATAAATATTCTGTAGACTAAACTAAATCTGTAAGCCTAAATCTTCTAAATTTTCTGACTTAATCTTATGACTAAATATTCTGTGGACAAAACTAAATCTGTAAGACTAAATCTTTTAAATTTTCGGACTAAATCGTTAGACTAAATCTTCTGTAGACTAATCTAAGTCTGTAAGACTTAGATCTTCTAAATCTTCTAAATTTTCGGACTAAATCTTCTGTAGACTAAACTAAATCTGTAAGACTAAATCTTTTAAATCTTCTGACTAAATATTCTGTAAAACTAAATCTTTTAAATCTTCTGATTAAATCTTTTGACTAAAATAATATTCTGTAGACTTAGACTAAATGAATGTTCTGGACTTACGACGACCATTTTGATTTAAACGCCAAAATTAATACTCTTTTAATCGCAATTAATTTTCAAAACTTCTATTTTATTGTATCAAAGTTGGATATCTCTTAACAATTTTAAAATCATTTTTCAATTCTTTACTTGAAAATGTGTAGCCCTATACATTTATACAATATCGAGTTTTAAATTTAAATAACTTATATAAAAAATATTGTTCATTATTTTCATTGGCAAGAGAAAGTCGTGTGAGTGTTTCATACCAGATTTTTATTAATAATTGAATTCCAAGGAAACCATAAAAATATATTTTTTTAAATATTTTACCAAAGAGGATTAATGTTTTTACATGAATTCATAAAATTAAATTCAAAAGAAAAGAAAGTGATGAAGTAGGCCTAATACTGTAATACAATTGAAAATCTCTATAAATACGTTTTTAATTATAATAAATATTACATTGACTATTAGGCTGTCTATTTAAAACCTGAATACATTTATAATTTAAATAGGATTATTAAATAAATCCGTTAAAACTCAATGTAAAAAGATCGTGAAGGACGTAATTTAGAAGTTAATGCATCGGAAGTAAGAAGTTATCAATACATCTTATATTTTCTTTAACGGATATGTTAATTATAAAAATATGCCTCTTCTTTATAATACAGGCCTTGAATAAATAAACTTCTTTATTAATTTCAACTGAAGAAAATAATAAAAACTCAAATATTGAAACGTTACTAAAATGTCAACAAAGATTACAAATTTCATAATTTCAATGATGGAAAAGGAAAGGTCAATAAGGAAATGAGACATTTCTGGACCGTTATACGAAGTAAAAGGATGAAATCAACCTTTCGCAAAATTTAGGAGGCTTTTACGTAATATTTAGACTAATTAATTATGATTGATATTTTTTTATAGAAAGGAAAAGATCCAACGCAATCAAATAATAAAAAACTTTCTACCAGTGTTTTTTGGTACATTAAATAATTGATCCCGTTAATTATAACAAAATATTTTAAATATCTGTTACGTTTTACCTATTTCTTTTTACTTTTTCCAGTGGGCTACTTTTTGTTTTATAATCATTTTTGGCTTAATAAATCATTCGTTGACGCTAAAGTAGGCTCGTAGAGAAAAATGCTTAAAATAAAAGTTGTAGATCTTTTAATTTCCTAAAAAATTGACTATACACTTTCGTGGTTAAATGCATAATAAGTTAAGGCTGAAATCTTAAAAAACGAATTTTTTGACAGAATTTCATGAAAAACCAGAAAATTACTAATTACCGCTAAACTAAGCTTTATACAAAAAATATGTTTGAAACAAATTCTAAGTTTTTAAATTTTCTACAACTTTTGTTACATAGGCTACACTTTTTCCCTAAAATGCATATTAAAGCCGAAATCTTAAAAATCCATTTTTTTTCTTCGAGAGCACACAGCCTCTCTAGGAATTTCAGCAGGCATGGAACCTACCCTTTCTTGTAGAACATAAAAAATGTAGTAAATCAGGCGTTTGTTTTTTTAATTGTAAGAGCCGTTTTTGAGAAAATTACAAAAAAGTGAAAAATTATACGAATAAACTACTACTTCCGGTTGACTAATTTTGATGAAAATGTTCTTATCGGATTCTCTAGTAGTAGGCCCTACGTAACTTAAGTCTCAAGTTTCAACTTTGTACGATGTTCCGTTCTTGAGATATTTTGTTCACAGACACACAGACCAATCGCTGAAAACATGTTTTTTGGGTTCAGGGGGTCTGAAAACGTGTATATCCAAAGAAAACTCAATGTAAAAAATTGACATGAAAACAATACTTCCCTTCCTATATATTCATATAAGCAAAAGAAAGTAAAAATACAGAACTCATTAACACTTTTAACTTATTATTTCACATTATTATTAAGCGGATTATGCCGCTTAAAATATCGTCAAAACTTACTATGATTTTTGATACAAATGTAACAAAACGTTACATCTCTTAAAACATTATTTATTAGCTATTATTACTAATTGAACTGTTTTATCTACATTGACGTGCGGCTAACAGTTTTAAATTAACATCCGTGCATACACAGAGTTTTAGCCCTGTTACCCAAAATTGGTAATGTCTTGTAATTTTTTTCTAAGAAAGGGAAATTTTGTTTTGTGTCACAAAGTTGTTAGCCCTATTCAACCAGTATAGATACGGCAGTGTGAGTTGATTCTCTTGAGCTGTGTAAAATTTTGTGCCGTTTCCGGTCGTGTTACGAACAGAATGTCTTTTACCCTAGAACAATCGTTTGTTTAAATCTGGAGGCTCTTGGACTAATGATTCGCGATACGGATACAATTTTAATTTTTTAGCAGCTTTCTAAACATTCGAATGTGACAAACCAACTTACGAGGAAAGTTTTCGTAAACTTTTCTGTGGAAAATTGAGCAATCTTGTTTCCACATTCTCTAAAAAGCCATCTGTCAAGAGAGTTGGTCGACCAGTATGTTTTCTGTCGCAAACACTACCTGTCTCTCGAAATCGGTTTGTTAGCCTAGAAATTGACATTTTTCTGGTGGAGGAATACCAACAAATTGACGAGTATTTTGAAATGATTCTTTTTCATTCGCGTACGATTTTTTTGCAAAATATTGTTCAAGAATGAAACCCGTTGTTCTTGGGTAAAAGACATTCTGTTCGTCACATGACTGGAAACGGCACAAAATTTTACGCAGCTCAAGGAGAATCAACTCACACAGCCGTATCTATACTGGTTGAGTAGGGCTACCAACTTCGTGTCACAAAAAAATTTCCTTTCTTAGAAAAAAATTACCAGACGTCAACAATTGGGTAACAGGACTAAAACAATCACACTATTTTATCGGATTGCAATAGATCTATATTTTGTTGAAGACAAGAGGATTTACTTTTTTATTTCCATATTTTTCAAATTCTCCTTCAATCTCTCAAAAATTACGCCTTTAGCCGATATCACCATATTGTTATTGGCTCTAACAGAATCCTCTTTTCACATTTTCTGGATTTCTTCCTTAAGTCTGCATACTTGCAGACATAGCGTAGAGTACTGTATTTCATCGGGACTGAAGGAGGTGGCTATAAAGAAAGATGAGCTCATCCAAAAATACGCGTATGTATAGTTATCATTAATAATAATCTTGACTTTAATAAAATCTATATTTTTAAATATTAAGGATTAAAAAAAATAATCGTCTTAAAAGTAAATTTGTTTAAACTCCAGACTTCACTGTTGTTACCATTTTTATAAGAAAGTAAAATGACAGCTACATCAATTTCTTTAGTATTTTACAAATTGAAAGTAAAGTAATTAATCAAGGTTAAGACATATACTGATGTAGACCTAATTATTGTTAATTATCAGTTAGGCTGCAATATCGTTTATATACTTAGTTATTTTATAATGAGTCCAAGCATTTTTCAATGTTAAATGTTATCCCGACTAGTTTCTTGGAATCTTTTAACTCATTCATTAATTTTCCCATTCATTACATCCATTCCATTCAACTAATATTACCGCCGCTATTATACCTACCATTTAAATCACCGGCTTGCGGTTACAGAACGCTGCAGAACAAAGGAAGTAAAGCAAACAGTACCAGTTTACCACCAGTGTTGATAATTTGAAGTCAAGCTGTTGTTGAAATCGTGCGTGTTAT
Source organism: Catonia carolina (assembly GCA_035578175.1). Taxonomy (NCBI): domain Eukaryota; kingdom Metazoa; phylum Arthropoda; class Insecta; order Hemiptera; family Achilidae; genus Catonia; species Catonia carolina. Next base: position 69,211,286 of record JAQMRL010000001.1, on the reverse strand, counting down.
TATAGATGTGGTTTATAACAGAATAAAGACACCGATCATTTTTCACAAATTAATTAATTATTAAATAACTCGTTAATTATTGAGCAGTCTACTCGATATTATAAAAATTATTTAATATTAGACAGCGGGTGCTGTTACTAAAATTTTAGTAATTTCAACGGTTTCTTAAATGAAATAAAAGTTTTTTTCGCTTTTTACATGGTACTCTACCCACAACGATGAAGCGTCTGTTTCTAGAGATATGATGCGTAAAGAAAAGGTCAAACAAATCGTATAAATCTTTTTAAAATTTAGGGAATTAGTTATAATTAGATTTTGTTTCAGTTACAAGAGGTTTATTTCATTTTTTTTAGTACGTCTCTTTGAAATCGTAATTTTCATTTCGATAGAATAATTTTAATGTTTCTTAATCGACTATAAAATTTTCTAATACAGTAGCTGAAACTGTTAATAACTACGTTTCCCAGCTAAGGTTCACAATTTTTTTTTTTTTAATAAGAGTTGATTATTAATTCTGTTGTTTAGGTCATCAGCTGAAAGGCTGGTTGGAATCTCTACTGAGAGGCTTTACTGAATAAAATGAGGTGTAAGGTGGTTTAACATTCCTTCCACACTGAGTTAAAAAGTATGTTTTTCAGCATGCCATGCCCTCAGAAAAGCATTTACTATCCACCCTGCAAATAACACCTTCACTTCATTCACCAAAGGTTCTGGCTGTATAATGAAATTCATTACTCTCAGAGGACATAGCTGTGATTAGTGTCTTTTACATTTCTACATCTGCTGTTCTAATCATATAATTGGCTGCCCATGTAACAAGAAATGGAACTATATTTTTTAGCCTTGGAACTAGCAGATTGAGTGCAAATAATTTAATACTCCACCTGCCTGTTACGAACAATCACTTTTGATGATAGTTTTATAAATTATTTATTTACATTTACCTCACGGTTTATTTATTTATTTATTTATTGTATTTTGTCTTACATTTAAATTTGTATCTTATTTGTCCATTATCGATCTTATATTATAAAAGATACTTTAAATAATTATCTTTATCGTGATTTTTATAAACTTTTATAATATTGTTCAATTGATAAAAAAATTATCTTCTTCTACAAACTATTTAACCTCATGTCCAAAACATGGATGCCAATCACATGATTTTTTTATAACTAATTTATTAAACAGCTGAGTAAAATATTATTTACTAATTTCAATAAAAAAGTTTGATATCATTCTTATAACTTGTTACAACTGTGACCAAGAAATATTTTTCAAGGTAATTCGTTTGTCTATTCCCACTCGTCTTTACAGTTTCGGGTGGAATCGACTATTTGTTTTATTCTAGCTGTAATAGTTTTTAAGTTTTGTTCTGCTAATTTATGTGGCCCCGTCGTAGCCTTTTTGTTTTTTTCCATATATTTGACGTCCGTACCTGTTTCTGGCAAACTTTGATTAATCTTCCTTTGCGTATGATACTACTGTTCAGGATCTTAGCGTGATGTCAAAACATAAACTGTGATAATGCTTATTTAAGCTTACTTAATTTGAGCTTATTTAAGAAAACATAAATAAAATTCACCCTTTACTGTAATCAATCATATGTGAGTGATTTTACAAAGAATTTGTGAAAATATTTAGAGTAAATTAGGATTTTAGTCATGTTTTTGTAATTAAATTAATATAAATAATATGTACTCTGTAATAACTATGATGGTGAATCCTTACACGTTATTTAACATGCTTTAAAGGATGTCAAAGATGTGAAAATTTATACGGTAATTAATTATTCATTTATAGTAATTGGAAGCCCCAATTTTTTTAAAAATACAATGGAAAGAACTCTAAACTGTAAAAACTTTGCTATTAAGAACGATATATTGTTTAGTTTATATGGATCGTTTTTATAAGCGATTGTTTACATAGTTATCACTTCAAGTTTTCATATGAATTTGTTTACAACGAGTACTCACAATTGAATCTATATTATAAAAAATGTGTAGGCTTCTTGAGTACCAAAATGAAGCAGAGTAATAACAGAGTAATGGAAGGCAGGTGTGATAGGTGAGGGAGTGTAATTGTAGCAAGAGTAATGGATTCCGAATAACTGTTAAGGAGTAATTATCAACAAGCTCGGTTACTCCCAATTGAGTCTTGGTTAGTTTGACCAAAACTTACTCTGCATTCATAACAAGAACCGGTCTCTGATACCGTTAACTAGCTCAACAGTCCACCAACACGATAACTACATGTCTTCACACACATGCTCGTGATGGGATACAATTATCGCATGGTGGGAGGGGGTTATAATAATGCTGATAAATTCTGACCCAGTCACCTCCACTTTGTTAATTTATTTTGATATTTTGAATTCAGTAGGTTAAACAGGTTAGACTGAGTATTAAGACTTAAAAAAACTTGAATACCTCCGAGATATAAGTAAAGTGGGTGTTCTTAAATTTCTGTATAATTCTGTGGTATTAATTTTATAATTTAATTTGAAATATAATACACTTACACTAGTTTTTGTTTTTAAATTAAATTGTTAAAAAGACATTACTTCAGGTTTATTGATTATTACTTTCGCCTGTCCTATGTGAATATTATAGGGAAGTAAAGTATTGTTTTCATGTCGATTTTTTGAAATAAAGTTTTCACCGAAAATACACGTTCCCCTGAACGCAAAATAACGTATTTTTACCGATTCGCGTGATGTGATGTGATGCGTACAAAGTTGAAACTTGGAACTTAAGTTAGATGCCGTAAGAGAATCCGACCCGAACATTTTCATCAGTATCAGTTCACTGGAAGTAGTAGTTCATTCGAGCAATTTTCACTTTTTTGCGATTTTTCAAAAAAAGCTCTTACGATTTCTTTAAAATCGCCTCATTTACTGTGTTTATTGTGCTATACAAGATAAATTTAGCGTCTGTCTACTGAAATTCGTGTGGGGACTGTGCTCTCGAGATAAATATCGTAATAATATCATAATTTAAAGTTGTAGCATTTAAAAAACTATGATTTTTATCGCGAGCATTTTTTCTACACCGCTTAATTTAGCGTTAGTGATTTCCGTATTTTTAAGTCGAATAGAGATTGATTCTAATCTCCAGCGCCATTCACTCATGATTAAAATAAGGTTATGTTTTAAATTTTACATTGTTTACTCATGATTAATCATAGGTTATATTTTTCTTTGTTTACATTGACTAGATGAAGTCGTGTGAACGTTACACGCTATTTTTTTTATTCGTTCCGGGCTACTAAGAACCGCAAAAATTACTTCACTTTTGATGGTTTCTTTTTTTTCTAGCCGATAATATTTCATTGTTTCGCTGTTTTATCTTCTAAGAACATCACGCCATTCAACGTTTTGGTGTTCAATTTGATTACAATGACGACTTTTAAACTCCTTAATTTTCTTCCTCAATGCATCTATTTTTTACATCTTCACGTGTTCAATCCACCTCTTGATCATCGTTTTTCATTACTTTAATCCAATCATTAACAGTTTGGATCTGTCATTAATAAATCCAAAAAAAATTCTTGAACTGTCTTTCAGAATTTATTTTCATTAACTGTCCATGTAAAGGTACTCTCGTTTTCCTATTTATATCCGACATTACCTCAAAAGTATTTTGTATTTTTCAATCTCTTTCACAATTTTTGGATACGTTTTTATTCAAATTTATAAAAGAAATTGTGAAAATTCCTCTATTCTTCCACCGTACGTAGTTAATTCCGTAGGTATGTGCCTTTATTCTGATTGTTTGTTGTCAGTAATTTTATTTATTCATTCATTTCTTGATTTGTTGTGATTACTATATACTGTAGTGTGATAAGACATTTTATTTAGACAGTGTTTGGACTAGCAGTCGAAACGTTCCGATCTTCTGCCAAGGTCAGAAGCTAGTAAATTTTGAACTCCGGTATAACCAGTTAATTTGAAAAATTATTATTAGCGACAGAATCTTTGTTGATTTGTTAAATTGATAGTAAGTATTTATGAGAACCTGTGTAATTTGGTTACACAGGTATTCATTAATTTCTACTTTAGCCTGTCCTACTGTATTAGTGATTTGTATGTACGTGCATTTTTTACTTACACTATTATTTTTTATTTCGTAGTTGTTCCCACATTTCTTGGATTTCCTTTGTAAATCAAATTATAATTATAATGATTTTCCATAATTTTATAAATATTTTAGTATTTCTGCCCTGAGAGAGGTTGCTATAAATTCGGTTTACAAACATCACTGGCTCAATAAAAATTGTGAATTATAAATTAATATCCATCGGGCTGGTCTAGTAAGCAGCGATGGTAAGTAAGCGCTGCGAGTCAGCTGATTTTTGAAGACGAAGTTCCATGGTTCAAATCCTAGTTAAGGTAACTACTACTACTACTTTTGTACGGACTTGAATATTAGACATTGGTTACCAGTGTACTTTGATGGTTGGGGTTTAATTAACCATACTTTCTCAGAAAGTCGGCCTGAGTCTTACAACTTACTTAATTGAACAGATTGCAGCGTACACACATTAGGGATAAAAAATATGAATACAAATATGAATATTATTATTAGTAGGCTATTAGAATACACGTGCTGAGTTTTAGAACTATGTAGGCCTACCTTGGAGAAGTTACAGAAATAATATTTATTGTTGAAAGGTTAATTGGCTCCTTTGGTACGAATTGTCGAATTGCAAATGCTTTATCTTTCCTAGATATAACTTAAAAAATACGTAGGTTGATTTTCAGTAGGCTACTGTAGCACATCGGAAAGGTATAGAAACTTACGTATATGAATTTCTTTAGGTTGTTACCCTCATTATACCCTTTAAGGCGCATGTAGTCGAAGTGTAAAGGCTTCAGTTTTTCTGTTTAACCTCTAAAAATTCCAAATTTCAACTCTTCAGTTCTCAAAGTGAAATTTCTCTCTAGGTTCTCAAAGTGTAGAACGTGTGTATCTCTTGGAGGCTTGCGACGAGACATTGTAGATTCCTGTAGATTTTTTACATTGCAAAGGAATTCAACAGTAAAAAAGAGTAGGGTAATTGCAAGTTTCCAATTGAAGAACCAGGTAATAACTTGCTAATGTTAAAAAATATAAGCTGAATTTTTAATAAAATGTTTATATAAATTTGTAATTTTTTTGTTTGTATTTGGAACTCTTTTATCATTACGATTGTCAAATAATGTAGATGCGCTGCTTCAAGGAATAAGATTTGCATAAAAGTTGGAAATACACTGTTTTAGGTAATCCGAAAGTTAAATGAGTAAGTCAGTCAATCAGTCAGACAAGTGAGGACTTTCGCATTTTTTTATTCAAGTTACTGCTTAAAATACTTAAAACTTAATTTAAATTATTTACATAATAATAGGCCGATATAATTTTTAATAATCAGCTACGAGTGTGTGACATGACATAGGCAATTTAATATTGATTAATATTATTAAACTATTAGTCCAAATATTATTGTTTAATATTATCTAATATTAATTTAATATTATTTAATCAATTTAATATTGATTACTAAGAAATTATTTCGCTGTAATTGTTTTAAATTATTTACAACACTGAAAGTACGAGTAATTCAATGTTATAGAACTGGTTAGATCTATTGTTGACTTTCTGATGTTGCTTTGTCACTCACTGATCAGTACCGACGAAGAAATCGAATCTCTTTGCTCTGTTGGTACCGGTCTAATGCCTTCACTTAATGATGTCTTGATGCCTTCTTCTCTTCTTATGCGATCGTCTACAAATGGCAACACTTCATTCGTAATAGACGTAATTCCAAGAGACGTTATTTTATTTATTTTACTTTTTGTTGAATAGTTTCACGTGTTATTTATGTGTAGTCACAATAAAACTTGTAACATTAGTTTCTTGCAAACGGAAAAGTTTTGGTTTGTAGAATAGAATTTTACACTGTTAAATTTTATATCCAGCTATTTTAAAAGCTGTAGACTCAGGGATTATGTTTTTAACGTAATTTAATAAATTAATCTGTGTATACAAACGTAAACGCTCTTGGTGACTAATTCTCTCTGTCATTCACTCATCATGAATTTTCTAACTTCCCGAGCACCTAAAAAGCTGAAATTTGGAACATTTTTGAGCAATGAAAAAAAATAAAGCAATTGCATTTCGGTCACTTGCGTTTCAGGAGCAAACTTAAGTTACTACCCTACTTAATTTACTGATAGAGCAAAATCACATTGTTTTGTTCCTTTTTAAAGAGCTACAGTTTAAAAATAAAATTGGCATAATTATTCTGCAAGAGATACCTGGGAAAAGCAAAACTCTTAGATTTTGACCATTCGCTAAGTTAAAACGGGGTTGTAACTTACTTAAAGCAATAAATATTATTTCTGTACTTTGCGAAAGAGTTGAAATATCTAGTAAATTAAATACTATAATATTATTCACAAGTACGGTTTTATTCATTGAGCTAAATTCCCCTCCTGGCTTTTTCATCAGTGTCTACATGTCTATCAAACAGTATTGGTACTTTTTAACTTGTCAAAATTTTCCAGAACTGGAAAACCTGGGTGTGAATGTAACCTGGAACCTTCCGCTTTGCAATGCCTCTAACTCACGGAGGCGGGTAATAGACTACTGTTTTTGAGGTGAGGGTTGATAAAATATATGTAGGGAATCACTTTTGCTAAGAGTACGTCAATTTTTCTTCACAATACATTCTTATTTTGAAAAAATGTTAATTCATTCATACTCCAAGAAAAAGCCTTTCTCTTGATAAGTTCCTTTTAGTAACGATTCTTTTCATGTCTACATGCCAATTGAATTTCATACCATTCATAAAAGTTTTTAAGTTCTGGTTTCTCAACCTCCTATTTCTTCTTTTAATCTATGAAGGTCATTTTACCATCAAAAATACTGTGGTAAAATTTTTATCTTGAGATTTTCTCGTGTATCAAATGAACTTTACAAGTAATTGTGGTTTCCTTTTGATTTGTTTTCAGACTCACTTGGAACCACTGCATTACGGAACAACGTATTCAAGTGTTAAAGATTCATCCTCTTGGATACTATGGCAAGGGCACGAAAATTTACCACACAACAACAAACAGGGACGACTGTGGAGTGCTTTGCTAGCATTTGCTGTTTTCATTGTAATTCTTATAGTATTAGCTATAGTTGCACTAGCTATATACATGGGAGGTAAGTAAAACAGTTTTTTTTAAATACTCATAATAAATTATAAACTGTTTTGATCAATTACATGTGGCCTGGCAGTTTTTTAGTGTGACAATCTTGTCATATTTCTACTGGTTTCTCTCCGTTCGTTGTCTAGTTATTTTTTTTCAGCTAATGATTAAGTTCTCTAAGTTAGAATAAAAGTAGTTTATTCTAATTCTCTTTTAGTAAATTTTTAACGATAATTTGATAGACTGTTTAGTTAAATTTGAGAGAAATTTACTGATAACTTACCCATACATGGATCAAATGTAAATGCCCCCACTATAGGCCTGCTACGTTTTTTGTGTGTACGAAATGGGCCTATTCGTAATTATTAAAGATGGGAACCACAAAAAGTGTACTTTTAGGATTTTTGTATATTCGTGGATTATCTCACACACAGACGAGACAAAGAGTATTTTTTCTAAGACAAACTGATCTGTAGTAATTCTCAAATATTTACAATTTAACCTACATTTCTTTTAAATCTGTAGTAAATTGAAGTGCACTTTATTACCGGTAACCTACACAGTATACAGAATGAAAGGTTATTTACAATTTACCTTAAATTACGTTAACATTTTCCGTTGGGGCTAAACAAAGTGTTGTAATGTAATTATCAAAATATTGAGTACTGTGTTCTCTGCTTATCACTGAAAACTGGTAACTTTAAAAACCCATTCGAGAAAAATTATATATTTTATGTATTATAAGTTGAAAACTCAACATTATAACAAGAGCTCTGTGCAGTACTCTTTCATAGAATTGTTGTAGAGTAATTTTTCCTTTTTCCTATTTCCTATTTCCTTTTTTTCACATGTATTTGTTTCCCTGGGATATTACAGGGCACAAGTGGTGTTGGAGTGTTGTTCTACTGTAACATGCACAGGAGGCTCGATCAAACCTTAGTTAGGATGAATATTTTGAATCTGCGAACAGAATTCTTCATCCACCTCGGCTTGAACTAACAAATGGGAATTTTAAAACCAAATCTCCGGCTCTCAGTAATATCTGAGTTACAGGACCCAGCCATGAGTTCCAGCCAAATTATCGTTACGCTATCATAGAATTATCAGGAATTAGGCAAAAAGATAAATTTATGTTATAAAATAGAAATCTTTTATTAATATTTATAATTTTGTTTCAGCTATGCGCTTGGACACTGGAAAATGTAAGTAAAATACTGAAAAACTTATTTTTGTACATCAATAATGTGAGTTAATATGGTATTCTTAAAATTATTTCATATCTCTTTAATATCACTTCACTATATGTCAATATTTTCAGTATAGTATTATACTGTTGTAAAAATTTTAGTTTATCATATCCTATAAATTTTTTACAAAAAAAATATTCCTAGTATCATTCACCCTAACAATTAGCAGAAATCAAACAAGTAATAAAGATTTTTCAATGTTAACACAATGTCTTTGAGAATTAGAAGGGGAAAAATAATTCTAGCCTTAGATAAATGCAGATTATAGTGCTTGTCATTTTATATTTTGGAGAACTAGAAGTGTTAAGTCAAGTTTCAAGAATAGTTTTGTAATTTAGTAACTGACTTGAAACTGATCATCAATAAATATGACTAATAATATACCATTTTGAAAATATTTTACTTTCCTTCATACTAGTTAATAAGAAAACATTTTTACCTTCAACATTATTTCTTATTAATATCTGTAATAGGTAGGAAGCGTTTTGAAGAAATTTATATTTTGCTTCAATTAGTTTGTTTACAGGTGGGTTAAATCAATTAATTTATAAAACTTTAGTATTAAATATTTAACTCTATGGTGTATAAGTCCTTGGTGTTTTGTAATTTAGGTAGTGTTGGAGGCAAATAACTGAAAATTTTATGTATTAAAGAATATGTGAAAAAGTTACACTATCACATACGCTCTGGTTTTGGAAATTTTAAGGTTTAATGAAACCTGAAACATCTTATTATAATATGTTTCAAAAACTTACTATGAAAGTAACACTTATACTAATAATTCCATTTGCTTTTTTAACAGTTTTAATATTTGATGGAAGTTTGAGAGTGACTTATGGAGATCATTACTCATCGAAATTAGCAAATCATTCTAGCAATGAATTTAAAGAAAAATCAAATAAATATAAATTAATGGTAAGTCATTGCATTGTGTACATTTAGTACTTTATATTAGCTCTTAATATGTATCTTACTCATTTTAAACAGTATACTAGTTTGTGCTGATGTAATAATTTAACTTGAAAATCTCTTTGTAATCGAAAGATATAGACAATAATATAAATATTTAATACTAGCAACCCCCGCTCGCTTCGCTTCACAGCAGCTAATATAGGCCACATTAAATTATTGTAAAACCTCTCTATATACAATATTTGTGGTTTTGTTGCCCTTTGACAGCAAAATAAATTGTTTTTCTGCACTTCCAGCTCTAGAAAGTCAGACATAAAGTTGCCCATGAGTGAAGGTAGCACTCTTGTCTCGAATCGATGCTCACCGTTTTAAATGTTTGTCCCTGCTATTTAATAGAATTGAATAGAATGCATTGAAGAATACCAATGAAAAAGAAAGAGACAGTTGATATGTGGCTGAGATAAGAGACAGTAATATGTGGGTGCAGTATGCAGAGTAATTGGAAATATATGACTCATTCACTACCTGTCGAATGATAACAAAATATGAAATAAAGTACAAAAATAAAAATTTTGAATATTTCCGAATTTTTAATGTTTTTGGAATCGAATGTTTATTCGTCACGTTTTTCTATGAAATATAAAAGTTGAATCATGCTTCTAGCCCAAAAAATACACCATCCAGGGACTTAGAAAAAATAAAAGTTTTATGCACCCGATAAACTAAAACATGTGACATCATCACAGTTTAAGTTGCTTAACTCACTTAACTAAAGTTAAGTGAGGCAAAATAGCCTATATTGATCATGAAGCTCTAAGCTATGCAACAATGAAAGATTTTTTAAAATCAGTTCAGTAGTTTCTGGGATTACCTCATACAAACAAACAAACAGATGTTTCTTCTTTATTATATTAGTATAGATTAATATTGAATATTAATTATGAAGACATTAATATATTATTTTAGTTATAGTACATCAATAAAACAGTTGTTTGATGAGAATCCAATCAACCATACATCAAATTAATTTCTATATTCTTTCTATTCTATAAGTTTCAAAACTGATTTACCAGATAATTCCTAATATAAAGCAATAGATTTGCCCATAACAGGCAGGTGGAGGTTTAAATTACATGTAATCAATCTGCTAGTTTCAGGGCTACAAAAATAGTTATTTCTTATCACATAGTCAGCAAAATATATGACTGAACTACCTAAAAACAGAAGAGGTAGAGGTGTAAAAGACAGTAGTCAGAGTTATCTCCTCTCAGAGTAATGAATTTCATTATACAGATAGACCCTGTGGTGAATAAAGTGAAGGTGTTATTTGCAGAGTGGAAAGTAGATGCTTTTCAGAGGGCCTGGCATGCTGATAAACATACTTTTACACTCAGTAAGGAAGGCATGGTAAATTACCTCACTCTTAGTTTTACTTAATAAAGGCTCTAAAGGTTCAAACCAGCCTTTCAGCTGATGACCTAAACAACACCAATGCAATAGATATTAAATATAAACATTTTTTACCTTAACCTTATTCTCTGCCTTTTTCAATTATTTTAGTTTTCAAAGTAGGTAACTCTCAAGTAATTTGGTAACTTGTACCTGATACAGAATGAACTAGGTAGTTTTACTACATACTTGATACCTGTCCTATTACGCTGCTTGAACAATAAACCTCCTACAGCTCACTGAATTACTAGTTTAAATTTCAGTTGATGGAGAGTTTGTAGTGTATACACGTTAAGGAGAAAATAAAGTGGGAATACAAGATGCCAGATTCTACACCAAGAAATTACAGAGTTGAAAAAGTTAAAAATAAATTAATCCTGAAGAGGAATTTAAAAATTGTAAGGGCAAAAAGTAATTAAAAGCTCTGAATGTTAACAGTGTTCTTGATATAGGTACTATCACTTTTTTTTTTGATGTTTAGTACCTGCATGCTTACTGCATATCGGGTAAGGCCGTTTAGTGATGTTGATTGGGTACAAGAGTAGGCTAAAGACAACTGTAGAAACTGCTAAGACAGTAGTAGTTCTGTTTGTAGTGTTTGCTTATACCAGGTTCAAAATATTGGTCTCCTATGTTTTACGTTTGCACTTGTATTGATTGAATAAGTACTGTAAGAATATTTCATTATTCAGTTTGTGTATCTGTTGACACTATGTTCAAAAATTATAAAGTACTTTATATTAGGTATCATTCAGTACTTATTCGATATTTAACTTGGTGTGTTGTGAGTTAGAATGTTGTTGTGTTTCCTGCCTCCTTAATTTTTTCAATACATATCATCGTCTAGACTACAATTGTTTTATTGTTTGTTTGTACTGTCATGTAACCCATTTTATACCGTCTTAACCATCAAAGGTTAATTTCTAGGAGTGGAAGTTTCTAGGAGTGTCACTAGATAGAATTTTATCATGGGATTATTATACCGATCAAATCTGTTGTAAAATATCATCTGGGGTATTTTCATTAAAACAAATTGCCAGATTAAAAGATGATAAAAAATTGCAAATAGTAGTTTACCATGGTTTAATTTTATCTCATATCCGGTACGTCATATTATTTTGGAGTAATTTATCGCAGAGTAACATGGGAAGAGTTTTTAAAATTCAGAAGAAGCTATTAGGTGTGTTTTGGGAGTCGACCACTGTATTTCATTCAGAGCATTATTTAATAGCTTCAATTCCTTATAGTTCCTTCTTTGTACATCTTTGATGTGATAATATTATTAATGATAATAATAAAATTCTGTATAAATACATTTTTTACAGAATTTAAATGTCCACACCACTACACAAGGAACGGAATTGATTAGGCCTACTATTTTGCTAATCACAACACTAAATTGTTTGAACAAAAACCTACTTAAGCAGGTAGAAAAACACATCAATAAATTGCCACAAGCTTTAAAAATATATTGTTTTAAGAAGTCTTCTGGATGCATTTATAAAAAGAATGTTTCTGTGAACGTTTAAACATTATTGTTATTACTTTTATAACAGTGTAAAAATTTCCACTAGGCTTACAAATTTAGTAGTTCTCCGGCAGTACCTGTCTGTTTTTTTATTTATGTGTTATTTGCATACGTTTAATTGAAAGGATATATTCAACAGTACTCATACTAAGTTGTATTAGGAACAGAAAAATCCTGTTTCAACTTAAGACTAACTTAAACTTCTCTCTTCCTTTCTCTGTCTAATGGTTCACATTGGAACAGTATTTTAATACTGTTACATGATTTTTAAGTTCACTCTTAACATTGGTTTGAAATGATTGTAGACTTAATTTTTTCTTATGTGCAATATTATCATTTTTATAGAAGCTTACTGTACAATCCACTTTAATTTTTCACTTTTAACTTAAGTAAAATAATTAATTAATTTTTTTAGGTTGAAAATTTGTATGGGAGAAGTGAACTGGGCCCTGCAGTCAGATACTGCAGTATTAATGGTTTTGCTAATGGCAGTTTAGTTGTATTTTTTCGGCTTATATTAGATCGACGGAAGATTCCTAAGTAAGTATTAAAATATATTTAGTTTAGGAAATATGATAATTTATTCAGTTAACAAATGTTTCCTCAGTTATAAAGCAACAACTGAGAGATTGTGTTTTCATTATATTGTAGGTTATTTTGTATGTACGTTATGGTTCATACAGTCTGATATTCCTAAAAGTTTGTACTGTTATATTTTTAGTGCATTCAACTGGTATGAATATAAAAATTTATATTCTAGATGAACTAATCATATAAAATGTTTGTCTGAGAGTTTACTTATAAAAACAACTCTGTAAAATTACACAATGTAGTTTCTATTTTCTTTTGTTTTGCTGTTAATTATCAGAGAAGGGTAAGGAAGCACCTACTCCTACAGCAATAAATATCATACTATATTTATCTACTCAACAAATGTAGTTTAATACTAATTGAAATTTTTACTGACACTTTATTTACAATTTACTTGTGTTATTAGATTTGTTTTGGACCATATAAAGTCACTAGCTTTTATGTTCTTATTGACCGCCACTTGTGATTATTAAGAAGACGTTGGTTATTTACTGCAGTGTTTATTGCACACAAATACACATGTTACTCTTTAATTAAGTCCTTTAAGCATATTAAGTGATGATCGCAACCTTAACTAACGCAATCCCTCAAAAAATTACAATAGATGCAGCATGAGTGAAAATGTATTGCCTTTTTGCTGCATAAAAGGAAATTGATGTATGCAGAAAAATAATTAAATAACTGAACTGATTTATATACAGTACTTATTGTTAAATAAGCCACATTGGAATGGGATGCGTAAGGATCCAATGTCATACAAGCTTTTAATTTTAAAATGTTTAGATTAGTTTTGAGACTTTTAAGTAAAATTAACTTACATGAATTTTATTATCTGTTTACAGAAAACTAACAAATGTAGAAGACACAGCTAAAATGATTATACAAGAAGAAGCGAATTCTCTTAAACCAGTAGCTTTAAAAAATATTCGTGTTGATCCAAAACAGATATTCATTAAACGTGAGTACAAATAACCTCTCAGCTTTAGTTCAGCACCAAGTTATTTTTACAACATCAGTACTAATCCCTAATACAAATATCGTATTAATAAGGGAAAGAATTGTACACTATTTCAAATATTTATGTGGCTCTACTAGCCAATTCGTCTCCGTAGTGCATTGTACATAGTTGATAAGAACTGAAAGTGTTTTAGGATACAAAGAATTTGTTTCTTTTTATTAAGTAACACCTGCACTACACTCTGATTTACCTGCTTCTGACAACACAACATAAAATTCAGTGATTTTTTAAAAGGACAAAATAACAACCATATATTTTGTTTTTAAGATCATATTCTAACAATATGATGGCTAATTCCAATGGCATTTTTTCATCTGTACCACCTCATATAAGAAACTCAAGCCAAAGCTTATTAGATATCGTTGTTTAGGTCATCAGCCAAAAGGATGATTTGAACCTCTAAAGGCTTTACTAAGTAAAACAAGGAGTAATGAGGTTTACCATGCCTTCCTCATTGAATGGAAAAGTATGCTTACAGCATGTCAGGCTTTCTGAAAAGCATCTACTTTCTACCCTGCAAGTGACACCTTCACTTCATTCACCACAGGATCTGGCTGTATAATAAATTTCATTACTCTCAAAGGAGATAACTCTGACTATAGTACATAAAATGAAAGATGAAGCCTGTGTTTGGAACCGCGTACCTCATCAAGTAAGAAACATAAAAATTTCTGGTACAGCTCGTTTTAAAGCTTGGTTTTTTGTTATTTTATTCGTATAAGTTATGAAACACAGAAGTGTATTAGGCATTTTCTAGTGATTTGGAAACAAAATATATGCCTGTTTTTTTAGCGCATTTTTCACTTAGTCCATGTTTCAGAACAAGTAGCACGATCAATTTTTAAAGGAAAAATATGGCGTTTTAAACAAGTATTCCTGCACGTTTTCTTATTAATTTCAGCTAAAATTTAGTCTTTTAGTTCAACGGGTAAAGGAAGTACAGCGTTTTTTTTTTAAATTGTTATTTTCGATCCCGATGGACGTAACCAGTTAGAACGAACGCTGTATCCCTTTAATTAATAAGGGAATGAAATTACACTACAAATAATTATTTTAAATATAACATATTTTCTAAAGGAAAGGTCGATTTTTTAGAAGGATTAGCTAATTCAAAGCGGACAGTGGGCTACTCAGCAGGTAAGCGGGCAGTGAAGTGGTGTTGCATTGTACGCTCCATTTCGTGTCGAAAATGAGCCAGATGCTATGTAACTACAGAAAAATGAAAGATTCTTGTGTCGGTACTCCTACTTAGTTCAAAACCAGACTGTGCAGCATTCCTCTTCTACATACACAAAGGCTTACAACTCACTGCCGAACGCACATTTTCCAAGTTTTTAATCCAAGTTTTTAAAAATTCCCCATGCAACTGATAAAAAAACCTTCACATTTAGATTTATTTGTAGTGTAATTGCATTCTTTTATTAACTAAAGGGATATACCATTGGTTCTAACTCGTTACATCCATTGAGAACAAAAATAACAATTTGTTTTTAAAACGCCTGTAATTTCTTTTACTCTTTGTACTAAAGAGTACAAAGTTTTGCTAAAAAGCTGAATTTTAGCTGAAATTAATAAGAAAACATGCAGGAACACTATTCTAAAATGCCATGTTTTCCCTCTAAGAATATTGATCATGCTACATGTTCTGAAACATGGACTTAGTGAAAAATGCGCTAAGAAATGGGCACATTTTGTTTCCAAATCGCTAGAAAATGCCTAATACACTTCCATGTTTCATAATTTATACGAATAAAATAACAAAAAACCAAGCTTTAAAACGAGCCTTACCAGAAATTTTTATGTTTCTTACTTGATGAGGTACGCGCATATAACATAGGCTTCATATTTCATTTTATGTACTAAAGTGCATTTTATACATCTACCTCTTCTGTTCACAATGCTTCAGTCATAATTGGCTGACCATTTGATAAGAAACAGAACTATTTTTGTAGCCCTGGAACTAGCAGATCGAGTGCAAATAATTTAACACTCCACGTGCCTACAATTGGCAGTATTAGACATCACTCAAAAACAAAAAACCAACTGGTCAAATACAACATTGACTTAATGAAGTAATCTTATGTAGTTTTAATATTTTTGCAGGTAATATGGAGCAAGCAATCCCCCACATGAGTGAAGAACCTGAAACTTTAAAAAGAACAAATATTACTACAGAAGTTATAAATGGTGTAATTCGTAAAGCTCAAGTTTTAAGTACATCTAGTCCAATGACAAGAGATAATAACAAAAAACAGAAACCAGACAATGTTGTAAAAGGATCTTACAAAATAACTACTAACACTGAAATGGATTTTTCTAATGGAAATATAAGTGAAGGCAATTTTGTGCATTCTGTCGGTGATTCAACTGTTTTACCTGTTGAAGGCACAAAACAATATACACCCAGTAAATCACAGAGTACAAGAAGTAAATATACATCGATATCAAGACAGAAACCTAGTAAGAAGGAAGAAACAAGCACAGTTACTCTATCATCTACTACTCCAGTTACAGAAGTAATGAAAACATATAATACACAACACAGTCCTGGTTTAACAGCTTTAATTTCCCAGAAAAAGGATCAGGATAAAAGAAAAGATGCTGTAACTTCATCTACTCCAGCTTATGATTTACAAAAAGAAGAAATAATTAATCAGGAACCAGATTTAATAACGTTGTTACCATATATATTGCCTGTTAGTGAAGAACCATGGAAGCCAATACTACCAGACAATTTCACCAGACATCCTCAACGAAGACCAACAGTTACTGAAGAATACAGTCATAATTCTGGGGTAGGAGTAGCTGAAGTAATTTTAGATCCGTCTGACGATTCAGTATATGATCACTCAGAACCTATGACTGATTATTTAAATTCTCGTAAACGATTTTCATCATCATCTATGGCATTAGGACAAAAAACTTATGATAGATACAGACATGAAGGACCTCGGTCTAATGATCAAGTTTCAAAATTTGAATTGCATATAACATCTGATGAGACTTCTTTGCGTGAAGCAACAGTATTACACACAGGCAGTGGAGACATCATTCGAAAACCTGATCATGCTGATAGTTTAGTGAGTGATGCAGAAAACTTAACTTCATCATCATCTGTTTTTCCATTTCCTGATTATGCAACTGTTAAACGTTTTCATAATTTGGATACTTTCCTGAAATCATATAATGACAAAGTACCAAAAAATGATCATGGTAAAACTGGAAACACAGGAAGATCAAGTAATGGAAAATTCAATGTGGGTCATTTAAATCAATCCTCACTGAATGATAATAAATCCTTAAAAAGCAGCAAGCTAACTGAACTGCCAAATGAGTCCTTATTATCTCAAGAATTTAAATCATCTGAATTACCAATTGTAACACTTATTCCAGTCCGATCTAACCTTGGTCTTGGTTTACCTTTAAGACCTCGTCCAAAGGTTCATGATGACAATAATCAATCAAACCCTATTTCATCATCACTTGAAACAAAACAAATAGTACATATCACAGAATCTCCTATGAAAATAACTTTCGATGAATTAAATACAGAAACTGAACCAGTTCCTACAACTACAGAGACTACTATGATAGATGTTTTTAATAGTGATACGTATGAAACAATACTGCCAACAGACATGACTGAATCTGAAGAATCTGATGATACAACCATTACTCCTGACATATTAGAAGAAACTACAGTAATAACAGATATGTTTACTACTATAACAGAATCAGATGAATCAAACAAATTTACAGATTTTGTCAGTTCAGAAAGCAACAGAAAGAATACAATTCGGCAACCAAAAATGTCAGTGGAATCTTATAATCGTTCAAACCAAATAGAACTGTTAGAATATCAAAACTTAAAGATTTTTGATGAAAAAAATCCTGGCAATTTGTTAACCAAATCTGACAACAATTCAACAAAGAATAATTCAGTAAAAAGTGATCATAATAATGTAACTCCAAGAAATAGCTACAATGTTCAAGTAATAAATGATAAAATATTTCACAATAGTACTTTACCTTTTAATATAATCTTAACTGCTTTGACACCAAGTGCATCAAATAAGACTGATATACGAAACATTTCTTCAAAAGGTAACTCAACACAAAGTAATACAATTGTTGATAACACGATTAAAAATGCTGATTTAATTAACAGTAATATAAAAACTATTGATTTTGACAGTTTACACGTGTTATTAGGGAATCATACCATTTTCCAATCTTCGTATAACAATACAACTAGCCAAAAAAATCATAGTAAGAATATTTTAAATAATGAAGCATTCAGGTATTTGATATCTCAGAATTATACAAAAGACAAGAAAATTAAATCTCCTGGTGAGGAAGAGACTGCAAAATCTATTTCATTGAGTTACACTGTAAACAATGCAGGCTTAAGTATACTAACAAAAACTTATAATAAAGTTCAGTCAACAAAAGATATCGAAAAAGAGAAGACAGTTTCCAGTTCTTCACAGAATTTAACAGGTACATAACTTTTTTATTATAATTATGTATATAATACTAATACGATTTAATAATTAATTAAATTGCATAAGAATTCGTTTTAATAGTACTAAAAAAATTTTTTTAAAATACCTGCTGCCTCTGTGGTATAGTGACTTGCGTGCTAGCCTACAAAGCAGAAAATCGATTCTTAGCTAGGGTCTAGAAATTTTAACACGTTAAAACCCACCGTTACAGTACCGAAGGTCACAGAAGTCACAAGTGAACAATTGTTGATGCAACTTTAAATAAACTAAAAAAAATTACTACCAGTCACTTGGGATATTGTTTTAAAAGTTGCATCAACGGCTTGATTATTAATAACTACAGTGAGCAGTGGAAAATTTTAACAATTTGGTGCAACATGAAAATTTTTCAGACCTTTCATGGTGTCCGATCCATAGACCTTTGTTTTTGCAGTCAAGCACCTGGGTGACAGCCACCAAGGCAGAAGAATTAATTTTATTTAAATAATTCCATATCTGTTCATTGATTAAAGCCAAAAAAATATACCTATAACTACTGAAGGTATTTATTTCTCAATTTTGTTACAGTAAATGAAATAAATGTTTTGTATAATTACCTACATGCCTTGCAGACACATTTTTTTCCTTCCCATGTTTCAGACACACTAATTTTTGCGCAGTGGGAGTTCTTTAGAAAGAAGAAAAAACTGATATTACAAAATAAATCACTGATAATTTAATTAATTAGTTTTTAAATTAATTAATTAATTTAATTAATAATTAACTAAATATAATATTTAACTTAATATTTATATCAGTGATAATCTCTTTGGGCAAACTGAGAAAGTTAATTATCTTTTTCTGATGAATATAATATTAACATTCATAAAAATACAGATACGGCTCAATTCTTGACTATTTCTGTAAATCTTACTGTGTATTCTTACACTGAATATGAAAGTATTGGTTACTCTATAATATAGAGTGCTTATATTATAAGCACAGGTAGTAAATTGTTCAGTACTCTAGAATCTGTTAAATAGATGAAAACAATAGCCAATTGACTTAAAAAATAGAGAAGAATATTTTTGTCAATCCTTTGTGGTGCAGTCGTTAGCATGCTAGGCTGGGAAACACAATGTCCTGGTTCATTCCTGGCTAGGATCTGGAAAAGTATTTCATTCAAAACCAACTGTAGTCGATAATGAGTAGTCGATCAAACTTTTGATAAAAAAATTACACTTTACTTTTAGTGATTTTAAATATTAAAAATTAAATAAATAAAATAAGCAAATAAATAATAAATCCTTATAATGCATCCTGCAGCTTGGAAACTATACTATTTTGTATAATAATTTTCACTAACCTTTTTTAAGCTGCCTTTATTTTTACTTTCTCTTGCCAATATGAATATATAGGAAGGAAAGTATTGTTTTCATGTCAATTTTTCGAAATCGAGTTTTCACCGGATCTACACGTTTTCAGACCCCCTGAACCCAAAAAACATGTTTTTAGCGATGTGTCTGTGTGTGTGAACAGAATATCTCGAGAACGGAACATCGTACGAACTTGAAACTTGAAACCTAGGTTACATACCACTAATGGACCCGACACGAACATTTTCATCAAAATCGGTCAACCGGAAGTAGTAGTTTATTCATGTCATTTTTCCCTTTTTGCGATTTTCTCAAAAACTGGTCCTACGATTTTTTTTAAAATCGCCTGGTTTACTCAATTTTTTATTCTCTACAAGATAGGGTAGGCGCCATGTTTGCTGAAATTCTTGGTGAGGGTGTTTTCTCGTTAAAACGTTGTTTTTTTAAGATTACGGCTTTAATATGCGTTTTAGTGCAACAGTTTATATAATAAAAATTTTAGAGAATTTAAAATCCTACAACTTTTATTTCAAACAATTTTTTGTATAACGCTTAGTTTAGCGGTAATTTGCGATTTTCTGTTTTTTTCTCACGAAAATGTGTGAAAAATTGATTTTTTTAAGATTTCGGCCTTAGTATGCATTTTACGACAAAAGTGTATATAATCGAATTTATAGAAAATTAAAAGATCTACAACTTTTATTAAGAGCATTTTTCTCCACGGAGCCTAGTTTAGTGAGAAAGAGTGATTTTCCGTATTTTTAAGTCAAACTTAGGTCGATTTTCATTTTGGGTCTTTCACTCATGATTAAAATTAGGTTATGTTTATTGACGTTAGGTTTTTGTTTATTTCTAATGTTTTATTACTAATGTTAGGATTATTGTTTATTATTTGCATAGGCAAGAGAAAGTTGAGTGAGTGTTTCACACCAGATTTTTTATTAATCACTTACTTGTGTTTTGGTGGATCCACAATCATCAGAGTATATTATTATACAGTTTGAAACTCACATTTTTTTTTTTTAATTTATAGAAGATGTTAAGATGTAGAGTGTTACAGGTATGTAGATATGAAACGACTTGCGCAAGATAGAACAGCTTGGATAACTGCATCAAACCAGTCGAGAGACTGATGACAAAAAAAAAGATGTTACATCTTCAGTCATTTGTATAAAACTGATTTAAATTAAGTTCCTGTAATATCCCTTCTCATATTAGCTATCTGTAGTAAATATGAGAAGGGATAAATTACAGGAACTTAATTTAAATCAGTTTTATACAAATGACTGAAGATGTAACATCTTCTATAAATGTTAAAAAAAAATTAGTTTCAAACGGTATAATATACTCTGATGATGGTGGATCCACCAAAACACGTTTAAGTGATTAATAAAAAATAAAGGTAGCTTAAAAAAAGGGTAGTGAAATTTATTACATAAAATAAATAAAAAAATATTAAATATTAATATTTATTTAAATATAAATATTACACATTAAATCCAATGGTACAAATAAAAAATTAGTTACTTTTTTTATAAATTGTGTATTGTCATTCGATAATTATGTTGTAAATGCACAAATTTATAAATTCTGTACAAAAAATATTTTTTATTATCCATAATATAATATTACAAATTGTGTCCTAATAGTGATAATTTATACTTTTTTCAGATTGCAAGAACAGTACCAGTTTTCAGTGCAAAAGTGGTGAATGTGTGTCAATAATGTCTAGATGTAATCAACTGGTTGACTGTTCAGATGGATCTGATGAAAAAAATTGTTCTTGCGTTGAATTTCTTCAGGCTCAGTTTCTTACTCGAAAAATCTGTGATGGAGTCATTGACTGCTGGGATTTTTCAGATGAAAATAATTGTGGTATGTTTGTAATAGCTAAGAATTATATTTAATAATAGAAGCTTATACTCATGCAGTCATTATTCTTTATACATCTCTGGATTGTGTAAAAATTGTTGTGGGATTACTACTCAAGTTTTTATTTTTATTTCATGGAAAATTTAATCAATATCTAACTATACAATATTTGTACAAGTTATAAAATAATGTATGATACAATTGCATTAAGACTGGATAGCATGAAAACTTTGTAGTTGGCAAAGTACAGGTTTCAGAATGTTTTTTATTGGATCTGGTATTATTTTAAGGAGTATGTAATGCTCTGGACAAACAATATTTGTGTAGTGTATGATGAATAGCTCCACTTAGTTGAACAATATTGGAATAAAAAATTAATTATCTTTATTAATTTACAACAGTTAAATAGACTTTTTGCCTTTCTGGTCTATGTTTAAGTCATGATTATACAATACTAAGAGACACACAATGTTTTCTATAAACAATGATTCTCTTATTTTGGAAACAGTCTAACCCTTACCCAGGAGTCACGAATTGTACTTAAGTGAAAATATAACAATATAAAAGTCTGTAATAAAGTACACTGTTGTTTTTAAGGTCATCAGCCAAAAGACAGGTTTGAACCTCTAGAGGCTTTACTAAGTAAAACAAGGAGTGATGAGGTTTACCTTTGCCTTCCTCACTGAGTGGAAAAGTATGCTTATCAGCATGCCAGGCCCTCCGAAAAACATCTACTTTCCACCCTGCAAATGACACCTTCACTTCATTCACCACAAAGTCTTGCTGTATAATGAAATTCATTACTCTCAGAGGAGATAACTCTGACTAGTGTCTTTTAAACCTCTACCTCTTCTGTTCTTAAATGCTTTGGTCATATAATTAGCTGACCTTGTGTAGAAACAGGCTTGTAAGAAACAGAATAAATTTTTGTTTTCCTGGAACTAGGAGATTGAGTACAAATAATTTAACACTCCATCAGCCAGTTAGATGGAGTATTGTAGCATACTTAATGCCTCTGGCATTAAGTGCGCTACAAAATTGTTTAATTTTTATGTATAATTTCATTATATTAGCCTACAGTTTAATCACTTTTAAATAGTTGCAACAGTTAAATACTTAAATGTTGCTGATTAAATTACTTTTATATTGTGTTAAAGACAACCAAAATTTTCAATTGATTTACATATTTAGGTAGTGTTGACATAAAAGTTAGTGTTCTTAGATAGTATTTAGACAGTGACATATAAAATGTAATTGTTTATTTTAGATTGGTGTACACCTGGACAATATGTTTGCACCGACTCCCGAATCTGCATTAATCAAAACCAATTGTGTGATGGTATTCAAGACTGCCCTATGGGTGATGACGAAAGACACTGTGTAACAGTTGCACCCAGTGTTGAGCAAGCAAAGGACATGGTATACTATTCAAAAGGTTACACATTTAATTTTTACTTTTTATACTTTAGTATTTAGTTTTAATTATTTCATACTTGTAGTTCTTTTGTTATCCTTCAAAACTTTATAATACTAGATGTAGAGAATTTTTTGAAAGTATTTTATTCTTAATTACTATTCTGAATCAGAATAAAGATTTTTGAAATGAAAACGTGGTATGTAAGATTCCAGAGAAATATTAATGTAATGATGAATATACTACAGATGGGTCAAGACAAATTGGAATAAAAACACAACTTTTACATTATCAGAATGTGTTTGTGTTTTAAAACAGTTAACCATGTGTATTGTTTTATGTGACACCAATTGCAATCTACCAAGAAAATAATGAAATTTATATTTCCCAATATTTTTTAAGAATTTAAATAATTTCATTATTCTTTATGAATTAGACTAAACTACTACTTTTTTAGTACTTTTCAATAAAATCATATTTGTTTTATTTCTTGTTCAAGGTTATCTTATGGTAAGAAAAGAAGGTGAATGGGGTAAACTGTGTCTTCAAAATTTAAAAAATGTAACCAGTTTTAAAACAAATTGGACTATACCTGATGTAGGGAGAGAAATCTGTAGAACTATGACTTACAGGTAAAGATATAGTGATATTAAGTCAATAAATTGAGCATATAGGTCTGTGTAGAAACAACAGAAACAGTAGAATGGGAAAATTTGATTTGGTGTGATCAATAATTGATTTTTAATTATTAAAAATCATTAAGAGTCTGTTTTAATAAAACTAGTATAAAAGGAAATGATGTCTGCAATTAACCTTTTTGTTAGGACATGCAAAAATCTGTAGGTATGTCGCAGATTACATTTTTAAATGTAATTTTCCTTTTGTTGTGAAATTTAAAGTGTAAATAATTAACTAAAAAATTCTATACAATACTTTCATTGAGTGATTAGTATGTTTCTGACCACCAATTAATTTTTTGTGCTTGTGTTTTATCGCTTAAACAGTGTTGTTTTATTGAACAAAAACTCTAAATTTGTATGGTAGTAACAAATCCTGCAAAATTAATAAATTCACCAATTGTAAAAGACGAAGGTAATAAATATTGCCTCATGTTTGTCCATAGATCCTAATTGAATAATAAAAAAAACAATCTTAAACATCATGGACAATAACAGGAAATATATTTTTAGTGAAAAAAATTCAGCGCCACCACGACTTTATAAAATATTAAAATGTAAAACTTTCAATGAAAGTCTCAGAACTAATATAAAAAAATCAAAAAAGTTGTGCGATATGTATCCAGATTGGTTGGATAAGTTGCCAAATTTTTAATAGTTTACAAATTCCATCAGATCTACTAAGATTGTGTTAGAAAACAATGAAAGAAATTCATTAAAAACTAATAATATAACATAATACACTAATGTGTTCTTGACTAATTAGATAATAATTTCAAATTAATTTTTATTTCAGTGACTTTGAAGAAATTCGTAAGAAGCAAGATCCTGAAGATAATCAAACTAAATATTTTGAGTTATCTCACCTTCAAGATGAAATTGATGTGTCAGTATACAGCAGGTAAAAATTTTTTCATCTTATAAATATAATATCTAAGGTTTCCTCTGTGGTATCTTAATTAGTGTGCTAGAGTAAAAAAGTTTGATTCCCTGATAGGATCTAAAATTTTTAATAAGTTAGACCTACAATAACTGTTACTTAAACCACAATAGTTGCTGATGATCAAGATGTTGATGCGATTTTATTTAAAAATTAGCTGATTTTTGCGAATAAATTCACACAATAAATCTTGACTGACATCTTCATCACTACGATAGACTCTTGCTATCATAAACTTATAATTTGCATTTACGCTTGCATCATCTGATTTATTTCATTGTTATACTTTATTTAGCCTACATCATTATTGTCAGATTTCCTAAATAATTTTCACTTAAATTCTTTTTAAATGACAGGTTGGGCAGTAATAAAAATGTAGCTTATTAAATCAGAGTCAGTATTGTTGCACTTACTCTGTTTATCCAATTTCATGTCTATGAAATGAACCACCCAATGTATTTTTGTAATCACTGTTTGTTGCTGTATTTTATTTTCTGGTAAGAATACAAGCATGACCAGATGGTCATGCTTGAATTCCTACAACTTTTTTTTAAATCTCATCAACATCTTGATTATCAGCAACTATTGTGATTAAGGGAACTGTTATGGTAGGTTCTGACTTGTTAAAAATTTCAGATTCTAACTGGGAATCAAACTTTTTTTCATGTATGACTACCACTAAATAGCAACTATTCAGTCATTATACACTATAACATTTTAATTAAAAAATTGAAAGCAATCTTCTACTACCGGACTTACTAGACTGATCCGAAAGGCTTTCATTATTTTGAATAAAAAAATCTTATTTACAAATTGTTCATCCAGTACCACAGATGGAATTGAAGCAAAAACCATGGTAAAGAGTTGTAATTAATTAGAATACCCATGGACTGTTCAGCTTGAGTGGAGAGCTGGCTGTATGGAATCGAACTTCGCAATGTTGCTATCAGAAGAGTAGCTCCATCAAAACTTGATTCAATTACTTAAAATGTTTCTAGTTTCAAAAATTGAATATATAGCCGACATTTATAGTACTTTAACAATTTTCAGCAAACCAGTTCAATACAGTGATTCTATTACTAAAAATTTACCAATTAAATCTCCAGAAATAAGTATGTGTTAAAATCGCTTAGCATCTTAAACATATAGATGTATTTTACGAGTATCATTGTCTATTTAAATTAAAACAGAAAATTTAATAAAGGAAGTATTGTCAATTGCATGAAGTTTCAGATGATAAAATAGCCCTGAACTGCTTAATTTAATGATAAAGAGTTTCAGATTACAATCATCTGGTAGTAAATAGGAATTCTAGATTTATTTGCATTGTCAGTGATTTCTAGACCCTCTAATGCATTCAGTACTTCTTTTGATGTTCAGATTAACTAATTTTGTACTAGATTTATTTCCAATTAGAGCATTACTCCTTTTACTACATAAAGACAAAAAATATTTACTTTTATCTTTATTATTTTTAATAATATATTTATTATGTAACTCTGTTAATTGAATATTTATTGGTTGCAGGCCAAATCTAAATTTCTCTAGAACTGAATGTCCAAGAAAGGAAGTAGTACAAATTGCTTGTAAAGATTTAGAATGTGGCATGAGGCCTCAAGCAAATACAAAATGGAACAGGTAATTGATTTTAAAATTCATAAGTTAATGTTCAAAAGTACGAGGGTAGGCTGATAAGTAATGCACACATGCTTGTAGAAGACAACTAAATAAACTTCAGTAGCGCGCCTGGTGGCATGTGGAAGTACTATTTCTCCTCTACAAGTCTGCGCAGTTTGAAGGCGTTGCTTTCATTCAGTTTGTTTTGAGTAGTGGAAGTACGGCGTCGTGTTCTGGTGCTATGTCAACGAGAATTAAACAACGCGAATTGAACAACTTTTGAAGCGCTACCGTGACGAAGGAGACGACTTTCTTTTGAATATTGTGACGGGGGACGAGTCATGGGTTCATCATTACGATCCCGAAGAAAAAAGGCAGAGCGCTGAATATCGTCATCCACATTCTCCTGTTGTGAAAAAGTTCAAAACACAACCGTCCGCAAAAAAAATTCTTTTGACTGTGTTTTGGGATGCTCGCCGAGTTTATGTGACTGATTATCTGGAACGAGGGGCAACGGTAAATTCTGCTCAGTATATACAGACTCTGAAACACCTCCGACGTCGAGTTTGTCGTGTTAGAGGCAACCTGGCGCCAATAATTTTGCAACACGACAATGCTCGTCCACACACTTCGCGTGCAACTGGAGAGGCTCTGAGAAACCTGAAGTTTCAACCAATTTTACACCCTCCGTATTCTCCCGACCTTGCGCCTTGCGATTTTTATTTTTTTCCTCTACTGAAGAGAGACCTTAAGGGTAATCATTACAGCTCGGACAATGAGGTGAAGGCAGCTATTGCGTCCTGGGTTCGAGGAAAGTCGGAAGAATTTTTCAGTGACGGAATGAAAAAACTTGTTAAACGTTGGGAGAAATGTGTAATGCTTAACGGTGACTATATTGAAAAATAAATAGATAATTTGGTAGGTTAAGATTTGTACTTTAATTTGTTATTTACCCCATCTTGCTATTTCTTTTTGTTCGTCTTCTACAAGCATGTGTGCATTACTTATCAGCCTACCCTCGTAGTTTCTCATTTTATAGGATAAATCAATCCATCCAGGGTTGTTATCTGCAAAAATTTCTTACAAATTGAAAATAGTAGTAATAAAGAAGAACATAAAGTTTATCTCTGCTTTACTGTGAATTCTTGGTGAAGATCTTGTCAAGGTCATTCTTAAAAATATGAAATTTTATAATTCAAAATGCATGTAATTTTTTACTTGTTTAGTTTATATAAAAAAAGTTTAAGTAAAAATTGAAACTACAATCATTGTATGTTTGAATACAGAATTTTTTTTATAGTTTATTTGGTCAACAAAAAATTTATAATTTAAATTATTAAAAGAATATTATGTTGTGGCATAGATGTGATTTTGAATTAATTTTTTTGCAGTAATAGTACTTCAAGTGCAAGACGAGGATTACGGCATTCAAGAATAGTTGGAGGAGGTAATGCATCTCCTGGTTCATGGCCATGGCAGGCCGCTTTATACAAAGAAGGAGAATTTCAGTGTGGTGCTACATTAATTTCAGAAAGGTGGCTTTTGTCAGCCGGTCACTGCTTCTATCAGTAAGTAAAAATAATTTTTTTCACAGATAAATATAATAGAAACTACATTACCCCGTCATACCAGTTTAGATGTGATTAGACTAATTTGTGATTAGTTTTCCCCTGAAAATTTGTGCATGATGTTTATATATTAATTAACTAGCTAATATTTAAAAAAAAAACATCAACAAGGAATCAAATATTTTGCTTTATCAAAATACTAAAATTGAAATAGCCTTAACTTGAATTTTGAAAAAATACAGTAATATTATTTTTACAATTTTCTTACAGTGCATTGGAGGACTACTGGGTTGCAAGGCTTGGAGCTCTTCGAAGAGGTACCAACATTCCTTCTCCATATGAACAATTACGTCCAGTTTCTCGTATATTGCTGCATCCTGGCTATATAGATACAGGTTTTATAAATGACATCTCATTGCTTCAAATGAAGACTCCTGTAAAATTTACAAATTATGTCAGACCAATTTGTCTCCCATCACCTAACACCCCAATCAAAGACGGTTCAATGTGTACTGTAGTTGGCTGGGGACAGTTATTTGAAGTCGGCAGAATATTTCGTAAGTTGTTAAGTTTTTAGGAAAATTTTATTAACTAATTTTGTAAAATTTTAAGGATTATAATTTCATGCAACAAAAGTATTTTCTTAAACCTTAAAATAAAAGCACATTAATACATAAGGTGTACTATAGTTTGATAATTTCTTCATAATTTTTACTGATGGAACAATGTAAGTGTTCTTTTGCCCAAACCAATTACCTATATTATTTATTTATCTATATTTTCTGTAAAT
Organism: Catonia carolina; assembly: GCA_035578175.1. NCBI lineage: Eukaryota > Metazoa > Arthropoda > Insecta > Hemiptera > Achilidae > Catonia > Catonia carolina. Next base: position 69,182,626 of record JAQMRL010000001.1, on the reverse strand, counting down.
ACTAAGAAGATATATGCTTCATACTTAGTTCTATCTGCAGCAGTGGCTAATTCATGCATTAGGTGCTCACACCACAATACTCCAAAAATATGTTTCACTTCCTCTCAACTTCAGTTGTCTCATCATTCCAGAAAAACTGGATTGGCTGCAGTTCCTCCTTTCCTAATCAAGAACAGTCTCGTGTAATAACTAATTCTTGGCATAATTTTACTGCCATTGCAGTCATTCTAAACTATTGCAAAATATCAGTTAAACTTAACTTCTCCCATATTTTTAAGATTTTGGCAAAACAATTTCTCCAAAACTAAAGAATATTTTGCGGCTCTCTTCTTATAGTAATGAACAACTGGGTTCAATGAAACTACTAGGGCTACTCTATATATTTTTTAATTTGTTTCTTGGTTCTCTTATTTTGTAGATTCAATTGTAGAAAGAATGGAGCAAGTCTTCTTTTTTCTGATACTGTTTTTAATTGTACGCCGGTCCGCAGTTCATATTTTGTCCACTATGCGCTGTGATGGGGATTACTGCTGCCGATAGAATGCGCCAGCGGTCATACTTCTCACAGCGCATGTACCAAGTGGCATCCTATAGTATCTGCGACTGGCGAGGCAAGAGTGGAGCAGGTGACAGTATCGATACTCTGTGTTACGAGGAATCGATACGGGTAAGTGACAGCTCAACATTGAGTTTCATTCCAGTCATCTCTACCCCAGTCATCTCTACCCCTCGCTTCACCGGCGACTGCTCCCCTTCGGGGGCAGCGGTAAAAGGTGTACGCTGCGTCGGCGACGCGCTCCTATTAGATTAGGCAGCGGTACAGACGATCCCTATTTCACTTAACCGGTGACTGCTCCTCCTCGGAGGCAGCGGTGAAGGTGATCGCTGTGTCGGCGGCTGCTCCTAATCTTTTAGGCAGCGGCGAAGACGACTTCCCGTCCTCCCCTTCGATGTTAACATATACTTTTGAACTACGCCGCCGGAGGCCCGGCCGGTCCTATGTGCTCAAACGACTGCGCTACTAGAAGCCGGTGGCGACAATTGGCGCCCAACGTGGGGCGATTCATGAAGAGTGCTTCGTGAGGACCGACGATCATAGGACCCGACAACTACAACATACCACTTTCTGGGAAAGTATAAAATCCAGTGGCGCCCAACTCATTCAACATGGTACTGACGCGTGGACCCGCCCAGCGGTAGTTCAACTGTCACAACATGGAGCTCATCGACAGGGAACACAACCACTCCAGTGGTGCCCGTCATAATTCCAACTGCAGTAACCAACACCACCTCGAACGCAGCAGCTTTTACACAGATGATGCCCGGTACAATCACATCACCATCCGCCGGACAGCCTGGTCCAAGCAGTATTCAGGCAATAGGAAACCTGGCTCAGACGCAACCAACCTACACTTCCCAAACCACCTTACCTTCTACATTCCCTTCAACCACCGCCATCCCAAACATGTCTTTCCAATTACCTTTTGAAACTATACCTACTCCATCACCAGTACCCTTACCCTCTTTATTACCCGAGTACAGAGGAAGAATCCACGAAGATCCCGACCAGTTTATAGGAAATTGTCTTCAAAGATTAAGTCAACAGCGAGTGCCACAATACGCATGGCTGCAACTAATCCGAAGTCAACTCAAGGACGACGCCGCCCGATGGTGGCAAGAATATGGAGAGTTTGTGAATAGCTTGGACCAACTCCAGGCTCGCCTGCAGTCACGATTCGCCGGAGCAAGCCGTATTGCGGAAGCACATAAAGAATTCTATGGTAGCGAGCAGCGAACGAACCAACCCGCTGAAAAATTTTTGAGGCAAAAGATACAGCTTCAACAACGCCTAGGGAACGCTATGAGAGAAGCGGACATAATTACACTGCTCACGAATCAATTGCTGCCTGAGCTGCGCTCCTTAGTAAGGGCCGCCCGCCCGCGAGACTTGGAAGAGTTAATCCAACTAGCAAACGACTTCGAGGTAGATTTTACAAAGAGAAGCAAGCCACGAACTACCACAGCACCGCCGCAGGCTACCACTAGGCCTAACAACTCACCACCTAAGTGTCAGTATTGCCCTGAATGGCACTACCACAGCAATTGTCCTGTCTTGCAACAACGACGAGCGGAAAACTCCAACCCCGTGGGAACCAGCGCCCCAGCTCCACACGGCCGACAATAGGGGCTACACAAACTATTCAATTACCCACTAGTCTGCCGCTTCCGCGCATTCGCGTTAACTATCACGGCAAGCTGCTACACGCACTCATAGATTCGGCAGCAACACACAACTTCATACGAGAAGGACACCTCAGCTCACAAGAACAACAACAACCCCGAGCCGAGGAAATTCTCTTGGCCACCGGTGCATCAGGCAGCTACGCAGCAGGCATAGTTACACTTAAACTAGTTATCAACGGAGAGACACACGAAGACCAATTCTATGTATTACCTGACCTGAGAGAAGACCTTATACTAGGAAGGCCCTGGCTAACCACAAATCATGCCTGCCTAGATTTCGAATCAAACCGCCTACTATACGGCCGACATAAACGACAGGTTATCTTTTGGGAACGGAAACCGATCACATCCGAGACTGCGCCGCCAGTAGATACAACCACAATAATAGAAACCGCACCAGAGGAGTATAAAAGGCCTCTCCAACAGATCCTGGACCGACATCAGAAAGTGTTCCAAGAGACCAGCCCGCCTACAAAAACTACAGCTTCTACATTCAGCATTCAGCTCACTAACAATCGACCGATCACCTGTAAACCATATAAGTATTCACCTGAAAAGATACGAATTATAGAGGAAGAAGTAAGCGCAATGAAAGAAAAAGGATTCGTAGAACCTGCCGACACCGCCTACAACTCTCCTATAGTTGTAGTACCTAAGAAGGATGGCACCTCACGTCTGTGTATTGACTACAGAAAAGTAAATGCAATAACCATACCGGCGACACCACCACAGATAGGACTACACGATGCTATCCGTAGCTTAGGCCAAGCCAAGGTTTTTAGCTCCCTTGATCTCAGAATGGGATATTGGCAGGTGCCGGTCGAACCAAATTCAAGACCATACACCGCTTTCACAACGCCGCGAGGGGAGAAATTACAATTCACTGTAATGCCGTTTGGCTTAAGAAACGCACCGAGTCGCTTCCAGACTATGATGAACACAGTACTCAGCGGCTACCTTGATGAGTTTTGCTACGCATATCTGGACGATATCATCATATATTCTCCAACCTGGGAAGAACACCTTTTACACCTCGCCAAAGTGCTTGAACGCCTGGAAGCATACGATCTAACTTGCGCTGTCCATAAATGTCAGATTGGAAAACCGCAGTTAGAATACCTAGGACATATTATTACTGCCGACGGAAACCACCCTAAGACAAACTCCGTTAACACCATACTCGCAGCCGAGCCGCCGACCAATCGCAGGAAGCTAAGAGAGTTCATGGGAGTAGTTGGGTGGTTACGAGAATTTATTCCTCGAGCCGCAGAAGTTTGCGCTCCTTTGACTGATCTGCTAAGCGCAAAATCCAGATGGAAATGGACCGACACCGCAAGCACAGCATTCTGCCGGATCAAGGAAATAGTAACCGACCTACAACCTCTACACCGACCAGACGTAAACCGGCCACTCATCCTACAAACTGATGCCAGTAAGATCGGATTAGGGGCAGTTCTATATCAGGATAGCGACCATGGAAGAAAAGTAATTGCCTACGCCAGCGCCAAATTAAATCCAACTGAACAGAGGTACCACATCAACGAACAAGAATGCCTAGCGATCATATGGGCCATCAAACGATACCGCCCATACCTGGAAGACCGGCCGTTTATACTAAGAACGGACAGCAAGTCATTAACATGGCTTCATAACATGAAGGATTCTCGGGCTAAGCTAACACGATGGGCGCTTACCTTACAAGAATTCACCTTCACAATAGAACACTGCCCAGGGACTAGAAATCAATTAGCGGACGCTCTGTCAAGGAACCCTGAGCCTACTCCAGTAGAAGCAGAATGCCACGACATGGATCGGGTCGTGCCCCCTGAGCTGGGCCAAGCAATGCCTGAGCCACCCTCACTACAGCAACTTCAAGCAACCAGTCGGCTATTGGACAAGATACGCGATGCCCAACTACAAGATTCCGCCGTAAGCGAAAAGATTACTCGTTGGCATCAGATACAATCTTGCCCAGAAGAACAACGCACCGACGCCGATATAAACTTTGGTTTACGCTACCAAGTGATCGACGAAGTCTTAAGACAGAACATTAATGTGAGAGAGCCAGAGTGGCGTCTCGTCGTTCCCGCAGCTGTCAGGAGCCACATAATATTTCTGTACCACGACGACGATCTCGCGGGGCATCCAGGAGCCGAAGAAACCTATCGGACAATAGCTCGACAATTCACATGGCCACGACTTCGGGCCCACATCTATCGCTATGTCACCCAGTGCCTGCTCTGCGCCTGCACCAAAGGATACACCCACTCACGACCAGCCGACCAGCGACCACGCCGTCCCACTCAGCCTTGGGAAACGGTCTGCCTGGATCTGATGGGACCGTACCCTCTCACATCACGCCGAAATCGCAGCATACTGGTTGTTACCGACTCATTTTCTCGATGGACCGAAGCTTACCCCATTCCGAATGCAGAAGCCCACACGATCATCACCACTCTTGACACTCACTTCTATCCCAGGTGGGGATATCCTCGTACCATACTCACCGATAACGGAGTTCAATTCACGGGAAAACTGTGGCATGAAGCCTGTACACGATGGGAAGCCATACATTGGACGACACCCATTTATCATCCCCGTGCTAACCCGACTGAACGACGAAACCAAGAACTGAAAAAGGGCTTGCGAGTACGTCTACAAGAGCGACACCAGGATTGGGAAAGTCGTTTACCATCAGTCCTCTTCTCGTTAAGAAACAGACAAAATAGCGCCACGCAACAAAGCCCCAGTATCCTACTCTTCGGCCAGCTACTCAAAAGACCCGGCGAATGGGCATTGCAGACAGCCGAATTACGACCCTGGGACGACACTACAACAAGCCGCGCCACACAACACAAAGCGCGCCAACAACAAGGGGCCGTGCAGCAAGAGAGCTACCTCGCCAACACCCCTTCTACATCTAAAGAACCACGATACAAACTTGAAGAGAGAGTACTCATAAAAAATCACGTACTCTCCAACAAGGCACAAAGATTCCACGCCGGCCTTGCACCTAAGTGGAAAGTTCCCTTTACCGTCATCCACCAACAAGGACCAGTCTACTGGGTCCAGCGCGGAGAAGACGTACAAAAGGTACACCAGGATCAGATACGACCCGCTCCGGAAGCTCCAGACGTAGCCACTTCCAGTGTTACAACAGAGACAGTGAACACAGCGCAGTGAAAACAAAAAAAAACACTAACAAGTGATCTGTAAATAATGTGTAGTGAAAAAAAAAATATATATATATATATATAAGTGATTTTAAATAAATTGTGTAGTAATAAAAGAGCAAATACTAAATGTGATGTGTATATAATGTAAATGTAGTGCAACGTTTAAGTGTAAATATTAGTAACATTAGTAAGTAAGAATTCCTCAATATTATAATCACCTAACTTTTAGCATGTAACTTAAGTACTTCCTGTAATTGTACATAATGTAGCATAGTAAGTAGCTTTTAATACCTCGGTTGCAACCATCCTTCCTTCTTTTCAATTATCAACCCTAGCATCTAAGCGAGCCTGCGCGCTCAACCCTAGTATTAAGCGAGCCTGCGCGCTCAACCCTAATATTAAGCGAGCCTACGCGCTCAACCTAGAATTAAGCGAGCCTACGTGCTTTACATAAACTCACATGGGCCTGTGAGCCCTCATTTTTTTTTCCTGTACATAATTTTTGCCAAATAAACATTAACTCCGGACTCGGCTCTCTCGACCGCGGAGGAATTGATACTGTTTTTAATTGTACGCCGGTCCGCAGTTCATATTTTGTCCACTATGCGCTGTGATGGGGATTACTGCTGCCGATAGAATGCGCCAGCGGTCATACTTCTCACAGCGCATGTACCAAGTGGCATCCTATAGTATCTGCGACTGGCGAGGCAAGAGTGGAGCAGGTGACAGTATCGATACTCTGTGTTACGAGGAATCGATACGGGTAAGTGACAGCTCAACATTGAGTTTCATTCCAGTCATCTCTACCCCAGTCATCTCTACCCCTCGCTTCACCGGCGACTGCTCCCCTTCGGGGGCAGCGGTAAAAGGTGTACGCTGCGTCGGCGACGCGCTCCTATTAGATTAGGCAGCGGTACAGACGATCCCTATTTCACTTAACCGGTGACTGCTCCTCCTCGGAGGCAGCGGTGAAGGTGATCGCTGTGTCGGCGGCTGCTCCTAATCTTTTAGGCAGCGGCGAAGACGACTTCCCGTCCTCCCCTTCGATGTTAACATATACTTTTGAACTACGCCGCCGGAGGCCCGGCCGGTCCTATGTGCTCAAACGACTGCGCTACTAGAAGCCGGTGGCGACATTTCTCATCTTTTAATGAAATATCTATTTCTAAGCAAAAAGTGCTCCCATGCAACAGTTAATTGATTAACTCATTCTTAATCTGGTTATCTAAAAATTTCTTATTTCTCAACTTTTATGCCCTTTAGGGTATATTGATAAGGAAAAGGCACATTCTACATTCAGTTGAAGAATTTAAATATAGTAAATGAGATTTCAACTGAGAACACAAAATGGTAGGTTCAAAATCTGTAAACCTGAATTACATTATATATTATTTTTAACAATTTGTTCCTTTAACACTGTGCAATTCAACAAAGTATGAAATTGCACATTATTCTAAAAAACTGCCCATGTATTCTGAAAAACATAACATAGTCTTATTTTAGGATTGTCTCAGCCTCTCCCTGGCTGTGCTACTGGATAAGAGAACTGTCAATTTTTTGAGTTGTTCCCATTATTCGTTTTTTTACATGAGAAACGATTGCTTGAACTGTTTAAGATGAACTTTTGTAATGAACTTACTTTAATTATGTACTTAAGTAAATTTATCTAATTTGTGTTTTTTATTTTCTGGATACTATAATTACAATATTTCCAAGTTTTTTGTGTAGCGTATTTTAAATGCTCAAAAATGGGCATCGTATTAATCTGTAGCTACTTACTACTTAAAAAAAACTTAAACAGTTCTTATTCAGTATTTCTGTTTTCAACACGGATTTCAAATGAAAATATATATGCTTAATACTTTTAAAGATTACAACTCTAGCATGAAACATTTTTGTTACCTGAACCTTGCGATAATATTTTAAACCATTATGTTTTATTGTTGTTAGCTGATACGCTCCAAGAAGTCCAGTTACCTGTAATATCTACATCAGAATGCCGTAAAAGAACACTTTTCTTGCCACTTTATAGAGTGACAGAAAACATGTTATGTGCTGGTTACGATCGAGGAGGTCGTGATGCATGTCTTGGTGACTCTGGAGGTCCATTAATGTGCCAGGTAGTTTTTAACAAATTTCCTATGCTAAAATTTTCTTGTAATTTTATTTATCAGTTTTTTAAAATATTTATAATACATTGAATTGTTTTTAATGTGCCAACTTCAAACCCCTATATTAACCCTTGCTGGTAAGCAATGATATGGTTCCTGTTTTAGTATTAAAAATTAGTAAAATAAGTTCCTAAGTAGAAATTTTTACTTGGGGTCAAAACTTTATCTTCTGACTTCTATATAGTCAAAACTGCTAACCTTCCTCAGCTACAAAATATAACCAAGATTGACATATTATCAATAGGCCTATATTCTTAATTACTAACTGGTAAAAATCCATAATCACTATAAACATATAACAACAACAAATCATGATTAAATAAAAAAAAATTGGTAATAAATAACTGGTTCTGCAAATACAGACCTCAACCCTTACAATAACCCACACAAAATAATTTCCAGTATTACATAATGTGTAAATTATTCTACATAAATATGCACAAAGTATAGATATATCTGTGTTATGTATACATGTTATATAAATAAATCAAAAAGTATCATAAACTGAAATACTAAGTATTTAATTATTTAATTTACAAATTGTATGCCAATACTACTGGAAAGCCAATAGGCTCTGCAAGGAAATCCTTGCAAAACCTCAGGAATTCAATTTTTGGTAATTAACTGAAGAAATCGTTTAATCTAATTTCACATTGCTCTCAGATTAAAAAATAAATTAGCAATTGGGGTCATCCTTATAAGTCCTAATCATTCATTCCTTTCTAAAATTCACATAATCATAATCCATGCCACATATCTTCAGTAAATTAAAAAAGTTGTTCAAGTAATTGACACAACGCATTCTTTATTTAAAGTATTCAGTAGAGAAATGTTGTTTTCCTTGTTAAAAAATAGCTTATAGGCTGCTTCAATGATACTGATCTAAAAAATTATGAAAAAGGTTCTAGGTTCAACTCCTGGCTCGATCTGAAATTTAATTTAATCTGAATCTAGGATATGAAATTTTGATAGTTAATTTTTTAATTTTTTCAGGAGACTGATGGGCGTTGGTCATTATTAGGAGTAACAAGTAATGGTTATGGATGTGCTAGAGCAAACAGACCAGGCGTGTACACTAAAGTTTCAAATTATTTAAGCTGGGTTCATAGTAACTTAGCTAACACTGAAACAACACCTCAACAGAACCATGCAGTTTGTAATGGCCATCGATGTCCACTTGGAGAGTGTCTTCCTCTTGCAAGGGTATGCAATGGTTACATGGAATGTAGTGATGGAAGTGATGAGAAAAACTGTTGGTAGTTTAAAACATTAAACCAAGATCCTGATTGTCAGCAAAATAATTTTAAAATACTGTATTATTAATATTAATTGTCCTTGTACTATTCTACAAAGATGAGTTCAGTTTTAGGGAAGAGAATACATAGACATTCTGTGGAACACTTTATCAACCCAAGTGCAAAACAGTTGTAAATTTAAATAACTGATCTCAAAATATGGTTTCATGAAATCAGGATTTCTCTACCTCCAATAAAATTTTATTAGAATACTTAAAACATAGTACATCAAAATATGGTAAAAATAACATATTTGATATTTTAAAATTTTGCTATAATTTGGATTTTGATGTATTATAAAATTGAAAGGGTATGTTTTTCAATCTAAGAAACTAACCTAAGGACACTGTAAATAGAATTTTAAGTTTCTTAGCTTGAGAACCTTTTCAATAATCATTTGCACAACAATTCTACAAATTATGTAATCTAGTGAAGTGAATACATTAGGAATGTTTTATTATTTATTTAACAAAAAATAAAATTAAAATAAATTACTTTTACAAAAATTGTAAAAATTAAAATATTAGTAATTAAACTAAAAACAGAGTAGGCCTATATTGTAAATATTTCGGTTCCTTATAGTCTCAAATATTTAAGTAACAGTAATAAGTTTTACCATAGTTCCTTAAAAGTTGTTTTTTTTTCAAAACGCCCTATTTTAATTGACTGTAAGAGTAAATTCTTAATGAACATAAATTTTAAATGTCTGTAAATGACCTACAATGTTATAAAATTGCCAGAATTATATAGAATTGTAATAAGTTGGTGTGCAGTTTGATTTAAAATTTTGTATATAGCAGTAAGTTTTATTTGTGGTCTGTGATGTAATATTATTTATTTAGTTATAAGATTTTTTTAAATGATATGACAATTTTACATTTTTGTAATAAAATTTTTTTGTAGATACTGGACTGTTATTTTATTTAATATTGTGTTAAAGGAAAATTCAATAGTGAATTATTTGGATTGCATCATTTAAAAATGGTTTATACAATAAATTTCACTAACCTTTTTTAAGCTGCCTTAACTTTTATTTTCACCTACACGTGTTTCGGTGGATCCACCATCATCAGAGTCAGGTAAAATAATCTGTAAAAAATCTGCAGAAGATGTACATCTTCTGCAGTTTTTTTTTAAAAAAAGTGTAGTCACGATGATATTACATACTCTGATGATGGTGGATCCACCGAATCACATGTAGGTGAAAATAAAAGTTAAGGCAGCTTAAAAAAAATTAGTGAAATTTATTGTATAAATTAATTATATAAAATATAATTAATTTTAATTCAAGCTGCAGGATGCATTATAAGGATTTATTTTTGAATTTAAAAATGAGTTTAAAGTGTATATATTCAGAATGAAAACAAATCAAGAACTAGAAAATTTTTGAAGATTTATTTTTAGCTGTTTTATTCATACTCTAAAGATTTCACCTTGTTAATGCAATGAGTTCCTTCCAGCAACTGTTTTAAATTCTGGTTGTTAAGCTTACTTACTTCTACTTAGCTTTCTGTTTACTTTCTTACTATCAAAAATATTCACAGGAAAACCCATTGTCCTAAAATATGCTTGACAGAAATTATTTTTTATCTGTTCAAGCTTGCAATGCGTTCTCTTTGACAAATAATTCAGTAATACTTCATTATTCATCTTTTTCTCCTGCTTTATAATGTTTTCCTAACACCTATGTTTCAATTCCAACTAGCTAAACACTCCAGATAGATATTTCCACAAGCAGTTTACCTCATTATACCAGTTTACTGAAAAAAATCTAAAACATTTTATTGCAGTATATAGTAATTCCTTGACAAAAATATGCTTACAGTTTAAAACTGGGTGTGAGGAATACAAAATGTAACTGTGGCACACTAATTTTTGAACACTCCAGATAGATATTTCCACAAGCAGTTTACCTCATTATACCAGTTTACTGAAAAAAATCTAAAACATTTTATTGCAGTATATAGTAATTCCTTGACAAAAATATGCTTACAGTTTAAAACTGGGTGTGAGGAATACAAAATTTAACTGTGGCACACTAATTTTTGATTATAGTAAACTATAAAAACAATAGGGAACCCAAACACATATTCAACTTTTATTGGTGAAATCTGAAAGCTATGCTACTATAATTTCATCAAAAGGTAGAGTACGATTTTTATATCAAGACAATTTTTCACATATTTTTACAGTAATTTCATGGAGTTTAAAAACGTTTTAAACCAGTGTTATTTTAAAATGGACTTTAAAACATACTACGAAAGAAAATTTTAGATTAACCATGCCGATGCTTATGATTAGTCTCAGAAAAACTGAATAGTGGATATATAAGGTTTGAAATTATAAAATATCAATATATTTATGTACAATTTATTTTCTAAAAATAAATTATAAAATTATAAAAATGCAGTACAATAAAATAGAATAATATAGTAGATTATATTTTAGCCTGGTAAGTGTTTAATAATAGATTATAGTATAAACAATTGAATAAATTCTTTTAATTTACAAAACAATTTTAATTCTGAGTTGAATGATTATAAAAGTAGTAATTCAAACTAGATCAGCAGGACAATCCGGATTGTCTTTAGGGGGAAGGACCAAGGCATATACATTTTAAGAGGTCTGGAATACCTCCAGCACAAGAAAAGTTCAAGTATGCTCCCGATGTTGCATTTTGAGCTCATCTGAGCACTTAAAACTGCTCCTTGAAACTGCAAATTTTGTAACAGCACGGGATTTAAACTTTCAAAATCATATAATACATTTAAAGGATTTTTATTTATTTTACTGTTCTTTGTAATATACAGATTACATTAAATCCATATTTATTTGTGTATTATATTATGGAAAACCTAGATCTTCTGGAGGGGACTGGTCCCATTCATCCCCTATCCAGTCAGTCGGTGAGCCCCTGAACTACATTTATTTACATCTACAATATTCTATGTCAATTTCTACATTAGGTAATGCAATGTTAATATAATAATAACATAATATATATAATAATAACAATAATAACTAAAATAGTAATATCTTTGTTGGTGTTAGAAAATTTTAACATAAAACATAAATATAATTAAAAAAGGTATTTTTTAACGTAGAGGTAAAGAATAAAATGCAAAGGAATGCAACAGAAAATTGATTATCAATTTATCACAGTTTGTACAGAAGTCCTATTTATGACAAGAATATACGAGTAATTTAATTATTATAACATTCTTATTTATAATCAGTTTAACTTATATTCTCAGAAGTGTGCAAAGAGAGTCAAGATAACAGAGAAGTATACTGTATGTATTATAAGAGTGCAAAATATCTGTACTTATACCAGTACTTAAAGAATACAAAGACATGAGCCTGTAAAATGTGATATATTCAGTGATGAAAACTTTATAAAACTTTTGTACAGTCTGTTTTAAACTTTGATAACATAAAGACAAATGTGCAAAATGATACAATTCTCCAAGTACAAGCAGTTTACAATTTTATAAATAATATTACACAAATCTGTCAAAACAATCAATTATGTGAAGATATCCTAACAAAAGTAAAATATAATTTTTAATTAGTGATGTCATGCATTTATACTTAAAATATAGAAATAATAATTTATAATAATGTAAAAGTATTAAGGCTACATAAAGTGTTTCTTTGGATTGCAGTTGCGTAACAGATAGCTTGCCACAATTGACTACGCCAAGCGTAGTTTATAAAGTAACTACTTTTCCTTTGTGTCTTTGATTTCACGGTTATCACGATATAGAACATAATTCAACACTGTTGCTAAACCTAACCATGCAAGATATGGTATAAATAAATATCCAGCAACTTTATCAATTTCGTAGAAGTGGAATGCTGTTCCAACAGCAGCAATGTCCAAAAGAATAATATCAATAAGAGCCTGAAAAATTCATTCAAAAATTACTTTATTTTTACAAGTATTTTTTAAATAAGATCTATATTTTAATGAGAAAAATATGTTAATATGATTAAAAAAAATTTCCATATTCTACACAATTTCCATTTTTGTTCAAAAATTTGCCATGCTGCTCAACAAGTTTTAGAATTCCAACATCAATGAAATCTGCCACCTGTGAAGAAGCCCAATCCATGACTGTAGTTTTCACTTCATCGTCATTGAATTGTTAACCACCCAGAAACTTTTTAAAGTACTGAAACAAGTGAAAATCACTGGGTGCAAGGTCTGAACTGATGTGGATAATCCAGTTGTTCCCATTCAAAAGAATTCTTTAGACCTAGTGTTTGGGCAGAAATGTGGCCTTGCACTGTCATCGAACCACATCACATCATATGACAGTAGCCCATGCAACTTGTTTTGTATGGCACCCAGTTTTTTTTTTTTTGTTCAACGTCCGACTGTTCAGCAATTACTGTTAATGCAGATGGTGAAGGATGAAATGATTTTTTGTAACGTATGAAAATATGCCGTGCCTGAATGAGATTCGAACCCAAGACCGCATGATGAGAGGCGAACACGTTACCAACTACGCCAATGCAGCCGGCACCCAGTGATTTTCACTTGTTTCTGTACTTAACTGAGTTCCTTGATGGGCGACACATAATAGACAAAGAATAAAAGAAAACTTTAAAGAACATATAAAATCTGGTGTGAACCACTCACACGACTTTCTCTTGCCAATGCAAATAATGACCAATATAACCTAACATAAGTAAAAAAAAACATTAGAAATAAACACAAAACTAATCTCAAAAAACAAAACCTAATTTTAATCATGAGTGAATGATGCAAAATGAAAACCAACCTTAGGGTAAGTGCACAGTGAACACTGGTCGCGGGAGCCTGCTAATAGGAATAGGTCATTATATTTTAATCGGACATCTCACAGTAAGCACTGGGGGAAAAAGCTGCGCACTGGTCATCTGCGCACATCAGCTCACTGGTTTGTTTTGCATAAACCTGCCTGCTGCTTGCTAGCAGGTTGCTAAAGTACTTGGCGTCATATAATACATATTCATAAATAATAACTTGTTAATTAATTGTAAAGATAGGTTTATAAAAATAACTTAAAAGATTATTATTGGTCAAAAAATGCTTTATAATATTGAATATCGTTAAGTAAAATTTTCAAAATACGTATTTCAAAGTAATCACAAGTCTTTCTTCCGGTAATATTGGTTGCTTGTGCAAGTTGCACCATTGTTTCTGAAAACGAGTTCTACTTTAGACAATATAAAATTAAATGTTTCCAGAGTCATTCTCATGCATTTAAAAAACCTATCTCTATCTTTTTTTAATTGCAAAAAAGATGATTATGCCGAACAATTTTCTGTTCTGTTTTAATGTTACTGACAGTATAGTCTTTAAAAGATAACAATTTTGTATAAGCGTTTTCCATTAGGAATAATTCATCAGCACTGCTGCTACTGGAACTCATGTCGAATACCGACAACTGAATGAAGTTAAGCACGTAGTTACATGCTCCCACTCTGAGCGTTCACCACCATGAATACCTGCGACCAGCGTTCACTGTGCGCTTACCCTTAGTTTAGCTTAATAATGCGGAAAATCATTCTTTGATGCTAAACTAGGCTCAACAGAGAAAAATGCTTGAAATAAAAATTGTAGATCTTTAAAAATGTTCTTTAAATTTTGTTATTTATTAAACATTTATGTTGTAAAATGCATACCAAGGCTAGAATCTTAAAAAATCCATTTTGTACAGATTTTCATGAAAAAATAACAGAAAATCACTAATTACCGCTAAACTAGTTGTTATACAAAGAAATGTTTGAAATAAAGGTAGTAGATTTTTAAATTTTCTATAACTTTTATTATACTATTTTGCGCTAAAATGCATAGTAAGGCTGTAATCTTAAAAAATCTTTTTTTTTCTACAAGAGCACAGCCTCCCCAAGAAATTTTAATTCTGGAAGCAGCTGTTTTAATTCAGAAACAGCAGACATGGCGCCCCTATCTTGTAGAGCATAAAAAATGTAGTAAATAAGGCAATTTTAAAAATACTTGGAGCTGTATTTGCCATTTGCAAAAAAGTGAAAAATGACACAAATAAACTACTCCTTCCGGTTGACTGATTTAAATGAAAATGTTCATATCAGTGTTGTCTAGTAGTACCTAACTTAAGTTTCAAGTTTCATCATTGTACAATGTTCCATTCTTGAGATATTTGTCCCCCCACACACGTGCACACGCGCGCGCGCACACACACACACAAATAAAATATTTAACAAATAAAACTATTTTTTATTGGGTTCAGGTGGTTTGATTAGGTGTATATCTGGTAAAAACTAAATCGACATGAAAACAATACTTTCCTTCCTATAAATTCATATAGGCAAGAGAAAGTAAAAATTGGTTACCAATTTATCACAGTTTGTACAGAAGTTTAGAAGTTCAGACTCTAACAGTCCAGTGCACTTGTGGATTGAGCTTTTTTTACAGGCAGTAGATTTCTTTGATGTCTGAATTCATAAACTTGTTGAGCAGTACGACAAATGTTCAAACAAAAATGGAAATTATGTAGAGTAGTAGATGAAAGTACACATGTAGAATTTAGATTCTACATGCAGATACCTGAGTCTGTTCTGTTACAAAGTTTAGTCAAATCATAAGTTATATATGTTATAGTTGACTATCAAGTGTGTTAAATAAACATAAGCAGGTAGAAACTACCTACATGTAAATTTTCGTCTGGATTTCATGGTTCCCAGGTAGATACTATTAACATAATAAAAAAAGTTTGGTCACCCAGATTGAAGTCTTCATACATAAGAAATTTATCAATACAATAAATTAGTTTTTGGTAAATAATACAAGAATGTTTACATTCTGGAACAAAGACCTGAATCCACTAAATTTGTTTTGAATAGTATGATATTATGTATTAAGTTCAAAACAACAACAACTGTAAAAAGAAAAATATACTTCTGTTGTCTCTTGATTGCTTAATTCAATCACAGTCACAGTTTTTTTTATCCATCAAACTTTGTGAATCAAGACTGTGTAAACATCAGACTAAAGTCACACATTAAATGTCCAGACAACTACATGCAGTCCAAGTATATGGATTACCTGCAAAAACACCGTCTGTGCAGACAAACTATTAAGAAGAATAGACAAGAAACAGAACAATATACTTATTTCTTTTGTAGACAGTGAAACGTTATATTAGTCTTAATGGACTGTAGTACTTACTCCTTTAATTGATCTTGCATTAAAGAATATTGGACTCCAAGCCCAATTTAATATTAAATGACCTCCATATATTGCTAGAGGCAAATGAGCTGGTCCTGAAATTTAAAAAAATTAGTATTTTATCAAACATCCTATGTAGGATTAATAAATGAAATTAAAATTTTGAAAAAAATATACGTAAATGTGGTAATAGGGAAAATTAATGAATAAACAAGTTTAATATGACAACCAGACAATTAAGTTGGCAAGACTGTTTTACATATTTATAAGAATGCCTTATCTGCCATAGTATTATCAAGGTTTGTATAGAAAAATCTGCCATAGTGTGAGTAGGAAATTTTAAATTTTAATGTGAAAAAAATTAA
The DNA here is from genome assembly GCA_035578175.1 of Catonia carolina. Lineage (NCBI taxonomy): Eukaryota > Metazoa > Arthropoda > Insecta > Hemiptera > Achilidae > Catonia > Catonia carolina. Next base: position 69,166,177 of record JAQMRL010000001.1, on the reverse strand, counting down.
AATTTACTGAAGATTTGTAAAAGATTCACAAAAGCGCTCTAAACATTGCCTAAGTGTTCACTGTTACCATATTCTGGTGGTTAGAAATATATATTTCAAAAAAATTAATGTATTACTTGCAGAACAAATGTAATTTAGTTTAATTTTTTTTATTAATTTTTTTTGTTTATTTTTATTTTTTTGTATATATGCACCTTTATGCCAATTTCTAATGTTTGAAATAAAACTTATTAATTAAATAAAACTTTGTGACTAGAAATTTTCAGAAAACAATTTCTAATTCAGTAGACTAGGAGATTCCAACATAGATCACCTCTAAATAAGAAATCCCAATTAAAATAAATATTATAAACTTTTAATTTTGCCCATCAGTGCATTGAAGGACAAAAGTAGGTTTCTTTTAACTAGGTTTATGTCCTCAAAACCTTACATCTGCATAATAAATTAACCCTTTCAGTGCCAACGTCTGGAAAACAGGACATTGATAAATTTTACGTAGTGACAACATCCGGTTTACCGGATGCCCGTAAATTAAGCACAGTGTCAACGTCCGGATAACCGAACATTGACAAAAAAAAAATTTTAAACAAAAATTAATGGAATAATGTTTTTTTTTCAAACCGCCTCCATGGCGTAGAGGCAAAAGGTCCTGGGTTCGGTTCCCAGCTAGGGTCTGGAAATTGTAACACATTAAAACCACTGTTAAGGTACCAAAACCACAGCAGTTGCTAACGACCAAGCTGTCAATGCGACTTTACATTAACTAAAAATAAACTATTTTGAATATTTTTAGTGTTAGAACGATTTCTCCTTTTTATGAACATAATACAAATTAATTTTTAACAGGAAATTTTATTTTTCTGTAGGTTGAAATTTTGGTTGGCAGACTAACGCCAGCAAGTTTTTGAAATAAGGGCTGGGATTTATTTTAGCACCCTTATTCAAATTAAATGGCTTTAGATCAAACTTAAATATTGTTTCGGCACTGAAAGAATTAAGGTAAGAATATTAACAAGCATTTGCTTAAGCAACGAATTCAGTAATTCATTTAAAGATGTAAAATTATCAGCAAGCTCACACCATAAACTACAGAGTTTACTTAAGGGTTAATTTTAAGAATTAATTTTAATCCATTAATCTTAGAACTTTCTGACACGGAAAATGTCCTTTACTACTATTAAAGCAAAGGAGTAAGGTAAGTTAAGTTAAAAAGTAGCTTTTTAATGTTATACAAAAGGAAATAATTTTAAAAAATAGTACTAGAGACATATATCCACAATTTTAAAAGGCCTAACTTTTGAAATTGTCACTGTGTGAAATATTAAGATTATATTATAAGACAAACTGGTCCAACAATTTACTTTGTATGCCAGCACACAGACTTCCTCTACAAGCATGGAAATGTAAACCTAAAGGAAAGATATTAAAAGAGATGGATACTGGAACAGGCCACTGAACCTAATCCTCGACAGATGATTGATTATCTCTAAGCATAGTAGACTTTAAATAATACAAACCTCCAAATCCTCCACCTGCCCTCCACACTCTATAAGAAGCATAACCCATACTCGTATAAAGAACAGTCCAAACTGGACCGAATGCTGCATTTGGAGGACGCCAATTTGGCTTATTCAAAGTCTGTAAAATACATTAATACAAAACTAATACAGTTCACATGTAATAACCCTAACACATATTATTACCTAACAGTTAAGAATACTTTATCACCTAAGCATGACAAGTATATCTGTGCACAAGTTTACTGAAGTAAAATCTGTATCACTTCAATAAACATGGTCGCAGGATAATCTGCATCAAAGAAGGAAATCCCAGCTAATGAATGTTCCCAAGTTAAAAAAGAAAACTAAACATCCATGCAGAAAATGAAAGCAAGTGTCACAAACCAAAAATACTTATTAAAGTTTTTGACAACTTTTCTGTAAGTTTTTCTATGAAAACCCTCATACACATGCCATGAATTAAGAATCTCCTCTTTTTCACAGTTGGTTCAAAAGTCACGTGAATTTCACGACACTTAAATCATTTTTCAAAACAGCAACAATATTGTACAACGAACTCAGCGCAGTCTGTATACTTTTCTCATGTCTATATCAGTTAGCCTTCAGTTGGTTTTTTAAGTTGTTTAGTTTTACAATAAAACAGTGTTTCTGTACTTTCTGGATATCATTTGTACTTACATGTAAGCAACTTAACTGTAGTTATTTAAAAACTGAAGAGTTTATCAAAAGTATGTTTTACTGATTCTATAATAACTTTTTATCAAGTTTTGTGTAGATTACACAAAGGCATTGAGTACACCATTTAAGTACCTACAAGTCCCTTGTATACGAGTAAACTCTCATTTGTTGATGATACTTCTAAACTCAAAAAATTAAAAATAATCTAATTGTGGCTCGAATACATAAATGGCTAAAAATATTATGATGCAGATAATACAACTTTTCTGGACAAAATATAAAAATACCATTTCAATACACTAGACATCTGCTCAGATTATTCTCAACTAAACGTTCTCAATTTTATAAAAAAGAAGGTTGTACCTAGCAATTCCTTTGGTACATTTCTTATAGTATTAATACAAAAGAAATAAAGTACATGTACCATAAACAAATTCTAGTTTATTTACCTAACCAAACACTTCCAGCATATTAGCAATATTTAATAACAAGGAACGCATATTCAGTGAAACTACTTACTTCATACCAGTCTTTTACAGCTGCACGGCTCTGATAACCTGCAATCCAACCACCTACATTTGGCAAAATTGATGCTGCAACAGCTGGACATGTGATAAGACTACACATCTTAATAAACCCTGTTAAGAAAATTTACAAACTGCAAAAAATAATGACAAAAATGAAAAAAAATAAAACAATATGCTACTAATATCAGAATGTGATTTGTAATTTCTCCATTAACAAGTTTTTTTTAACAAATCAATACTTAAATTATCCATACAAAATAAAAAGTCTATAACTCTGACTGAAGTGGAATTCACATTGTAGGTACTAGATAAATTGAACATCTCATGAAAGATAAGCAGCTGTTAATATTGACTGTTAAATAGTAGGCCTACCTCAAAATAATTTACTATAATAAGCAGATATAAACATATTTTTTATATCTTGATTACTTATTAAGTAGACTATGTTTTCACGACATTGTAGCATAGGTATTCTAATATTACAAGTTTAAGTGACATTAACAATTAAGTTAACCCTCTCACCCATTTTGAAAGGAAAATTTTGATGTAGGTGTTCTTAATTTGCAAAAAGAATTACAATAACTTTGCCAGAAAGTCAAAAATAATTAGCAGACGCAAAATCCCATTTGGAGCACTGAGTTGAACCAATAATAGAAAGAAGTGGAAAGGTGATCAGGTGGCAGTCAAGAGAAGACATTGTCATAATCCTCCTCCTCTTTCTGCTCCCAATCATCTTGTTATGAAGAAGACATCTTCACCCACATTGGGCAGAAAAGTTGCAACTGCAATAACAGATTTTACTAGATCTTTCGACAAATTATTTTTAATGGAAGTGAGATTATTAATTTACAAGGTTTGAGTGCCTACTTAATACTGTACAGTTAAGCAAGATTCAATAGATACACCAAAATTCCCTCAGGGATCGGTACTTCTACGAAAACTAGAAATACTTTTGTTATAACTTCATTTGTAGTACTGTAGAGCTGGAAAACACATTTATTTAATGAATGATCAGTAACATATTGACATTTCTTTTTTCAATAAATTTTATTCCTTTATTATGCACGGGTTTGTAATAATTATCAGCTGTCTTTTGTTTATAGAATAAAGTGTTTACTGTATTGAATTTGTTGGTTAGTTTGCTGTTCACAGTGAGTTGAAAGTGAAGTGTTGTAAAACATATTTAAAGTATTCATTGTCTTATTTTAAACACGGTTTCTCGCAGCTATTATAATTTTTAACACAAATGGCCCGTTTTCTCAGCTTCTATTAAAGCTACAGTGCTGAAATTTTTGTGGACTGTTAACCATGTATAGAATTTTACGTGTTCAGTTTTTCAAAGTTTTGAAAACGTAAAGAGAAGAAAATGGTTTTTTACGCCAAAAATGATAACTTTTTTTTTAAATTCTAGTCTTCAGCAAAAACCCTACACGTGTTGTAAAAGAGTGCGAATTTTTATATAAAACAAAAATCAAGTCCCTATCTCTGATAGTTAATGAGTAACCAGGCAAATGTTATCATTAAGTAAGATAGGGATCCGTGCTCACCTTAAGACTCAAAATATAGTAGGTTTAAAAGAGTCATCCGAGTAATTAAGAGGCACCGCCTATGGTAAGAATCGTTCATTTTACGTAACATCAATGAACTGACCATCATAATATCGCGCAAAATGAAAATAACCTAGAACTTGAACAAGGTTTTTATAGAGAACTTGAATCTTATGTTATCACGATTGTTTCATATAAATGGCTAATACAAAAACGAATACTCTAGTGAACAATTATTTATAACTTAGTGCTTGAATATAGATCAGTTATGAGGCAAAACACCACAAACATAAACTACTATATTTTACAGGATACGCCTAATAATTGTGTACAGTCGATTGGTTGCGTAGTAAAGGCTACACTAAATAATAAAGAAATGATTTGATTATATATTAATTTACGCCACTATAAAATAGAACAATCATATACGCTGTTAAATAAAACCCTAATTAATCTCAGTTTAACTAAAGTACTAAAATAGAATTACCTGTTTCACGAATATCAGGCGTTATTGTAATATTCTGACCTTCCACTATCAGTTTTCTAAATTAATGCTAGTACAGTTGGTTGCGTTCAAAGCCACTTGCTGTCGTACCCAAACAATCTATTAGTGCGATCACTCTTAAAGCGTACACTAAATACTTACGCTCTAACTCACGACCTTGACAATCGAGTGTACTGATATAATATTTTGATAAAATAAGCAAGGTTGGAGTTTAGGCGCCATATTTTACTGTTATCAATAGAGGAGACAGAGATAAGTAAAGGTGTGATAAAATTTCTGAAATTACTATTTCCTACAAATATATCGCAATACAATTCTTGTCATTGCACAACTTTCTCTAGATTGTACGAATACTCTGTTCATTCTAAGAGCTAGCCTACGAATAGATTTTGAGCGGTGTGAATTACTGCAGAGTGTATCTAGGCGTGGTGCATGATAACAACCGGGTGACCACTACATGACAACTGTTCATGTTTAAGACTACCATTCAATAGCCTATCTTTATCATCTTACATAAAAGAATTTATGACAGTTATAAATCATTACAAGCTGTAGGCAAACCTTGTAGGCCTACATACAGGCATTTTGAAACACATAATGCTATTTTTATACTGTTTTATTGTTTAATTTGTAGTATTATGGGTTGTGTACAGTGTTATTTAATTTCGTTTTGTTACCTGTATGGTGTTTGAAAATTTAATTTAAGTATTTTGTCCCATATTAGAATCAGTGCTGTCAACTTCTCTGCTGTGAAACACAAAAGTGGAGAGTAAACAATTATTTTAAATGTCGACCTATTTAATTCCCTGTGTATAAAAAAAATCCTCTTTACCCATCAAAGATATTGAACAAATGACGTCGGAGTTGAGTGGTGTATCTACATTCAGTTTTCACAGCATTCGTAAACTGGTAGCACCACTCCGTGGGTAGCACTAAACAAAAACGAAAAAGAAGCAAACCCGTTATAGAGCAGTGCGATGAATTTGTGACAACGGCAAAGTGCTCATTATTTTGGTAATAAAGTTCCGACCTTAAATGGAATGTGGTCAGGTTATAAATGAGGATACCGATTTATCTATCTTTAAACATCATCATTTTATAACATTTTTAAACCAATCGGTTTTGGGTTTTTAAAACGAGGGCCCTAAAATATAGTCACGGAAAGGGATGACCCATGTGAATTGTGGAGAAAGGAATATTTGGGAAAAATAAAGATAGTTTAGGAAAATAGAACGAACAATCTATTACCTAGATGAAAGTGGGTTTCATTACTTATTGTAATATCGATTTAAACTCTGAAACATCCTATATGTTCCATGGTATAACGGCCTTGATAGGATAGCTCTTACAGTGAATACGTTATAAAATATACGAGAAAGTACAGCATTTTGCACTATCCAGTGTCAGAAGAACAATTTATAACCTAGATGAAACTTGGGTTAATGAACTCATTATTTATTGTAATGTCGATTTAAACTCTGAAACATTCTATATGTTCCACGGTAGGACGGCCTTGATAGAATAGCTCTTACAGTGCTCATACGTTATAGAATACACGAGAAAGTACAGCATTTTGTACCATCCAGTGCCAGAAAAAAAAAATATCTTCCATGTTTCAGTAAAATGAACAGTTCGTTTATGACTCGTGTACACCTTTAGTATTAGTCTGATCTGAAGTAAACAAAAAGAAAGCTTCTGGTAGGGATTAAGGTTAGAAAGGCGATGGAGGCTACTTATCTGAAAGGGTCTTTACCAGATTGGGTTACGGAAAAAGTATGTCTGAAACAATATTTCGATAATTTTAGGAGTCTTACAAAGGAATCTTTTGAGGGCGCCAAAAAAGATTCTGCGAGAATAGCTGCACTTATGGGCCACACACTCACAAATGAACAGTTTTACACTCTTTCTGAAACTTGCAGGTATTTATATTTTGTTTAAAAATTGACATGAAAAAATACTTTCCTTCCTATGTATTCATTTAGGCAAGAGAAAGTAAAAATTAGTAAATCTAGTCTGCAGAATTTACTTACAAAATCTCATTGTCAGTTTAAGTTATTAATTCGGTATACCATTAATTAAAATTTATTTACACATTTATATTTAGTTATTGGTAGGTATCTTTCTTGATTAAGTTTGGAAAAACTTAGAAACTCCTGAACTTTTAAAAAAATTGTGAGCTGTGCTAATTGAATCTTCGATACACCAAATCGTCTATCCTAAATTCGACTAGAAACTTGCTATATCAGCACCTGTACTCAGCAGGTTTTCTTATAAAAACTGTCTGTGCTGATGGCTTGATGTGTAAGGCTGCTGCATTACTTTTTTGAGTTGCTAGCCACCATGTTGTACATGTGCATATTTATTTCCTATCTAGAAAATACATGTATGGTTGTGAGTGTCAGATAAAGAAAAACTATGTGTAAAACAGTTAAAAGTGTACATTTACTCTATGAATTTTGTGTTAAATTTCATCATCACTCAAAAAAAATTGATTGCATCTATTGTGTTAGGAATAAGTACATTCTGCCTGCAGTTACTGATAATAATTGTAATTAGATGTGAATGAAAAGATTTAGACATAAGTGGTAGTAATATGTTTTGCACATGGTGCAATAGACAGCACAACATAATCTTTTTGTAACCTTCAACAAAAACAGCATTTTACTGTTTTGATTGATTTTGATATCACATCCACTCAACAATTGGTAATGGTATAGTAATGTTGACTGATGTGAAATTTCCCTGAAAATAATAAAGAAATTTTTAACAAAATTTCATAAATTTCCACAAAATTTAATTTTTTGATTAGAGATTTTGAATAATAATTAATATTAGGCCCGCATAGCAAAGATATCTTAAGGCCTATATTTATAATTATTAATGAACATTTATCTTGGCTTATAACCAGTTTAAATTTTGACACCATTTTTTAAAAGTAAATTTATATTAGTATCTGAGTAAGTATAAATTCTGGTTGTAGCCTACATAGCTAATTTCAAAAAGCTTTCAATCCCAATAAGGTTACATTAGTTTTCAATTGACAAGATATTCCCTCTAATAACATGTCTGGCTACATTTGTATCTTATAAAGATCTTTATTTTTAGCTTGTCAAGATTATTTGTTTAGGTCATCAGCTGAAAGGCTGATTTGAACCTCTAAGAGGCTTTACAAAGTAAAACGAGGAGTGAGGTGGTTTACAGTTGCCTCCCTTATTGAGTGGAAAAGTATGCTTATCAGCATGTCAGGCCCTCTGAGAAGCATTTCCTCCTTGCAAGTGACACCTTCACTTCATTCACCATAATTGTCAAGATTATTGAATGTGAAACAGGTGTTTTGAATTGTTTCACAAATTTTGTGTTAGTTTATCTATATCTATAGGGCCTACCTTACAGAACTGCGAAGGAGTAAAAATACCGTAAAATGCTTTAATTTCCTAAAATGAAGTATTAATGGTATATTTTCTACTGGGTATTTTTTATCCTCCTTATGAATACAATGTTAGTTTATAGTTAAGTCTCTTGCATCAAGAGTCTTGGTAGAAAAGCTATTATAATCAAGATATACAAAACATCTGATGTACTAATTTTTTTGTATTTTTATTTCAGTCCTGATCTTTTAGCTGTTGAAGGAGAAAATCCCACTGTTAATATTGAAAATGCATATCGAAACCCAGGTGATTTTGAGAAAACGAAGATTCCGGCGGATGTCAAATTAGAAACTTTTGAGCCAGTAAAGAGACGATCAAAAATACAGGAAAAAAAGATTTCATCAAGGCTTAAATACAAGAATCAGATGTATATTGTAAGATATATTAAATCAGTGTTGTTTTATTTTAAAGAGGTTGTACAGCCTCCGGTACTGTTTTAAGGTCAATTATGTGCGTTGTAAGGATGCTGGTCTGTTCTGAAAGTAGAATTAGTAGAGGTTTGTCATAAAAGATCGAGTTAGTTTACTCCAACTATAGACCGTGTTACCTTACAACTCCCTCAATAACTTAACCTACTCTAATTTTATGTTTCTTTCTCAATCCAGTTTAGACTATTCTGAATGTTACATTTATGTAGTTGTGTTGTTTCACCATTTATGCTTCTATAAAAGGTTGTTGTGTTACTATTAACCTTACCTGAAAAATTACTTTTAAAATAATACTATAACTTTTGAAAAATTACTATCAAAATATAACAATATAAAAGATATTTCTTGCAGGAAGTTATTTTCATTTGTGCTGATGTGAGAAAAACAGTTGTAAAATTTAAAATTACTACACTTATCGTGAAGAAAGGTTGCAATAAGTTCAAAATAACTTACCTGTTTTTGTAGTCTAACAAGTGTAAAAATTCATTTTATTTATTTTATTTAAGTTTTGATAATGAATATCCTTTTGAATTATTAGATACCATTAACAACAGTAAATTCAGAGATGATTAGGTTGAAATGTTCTAAATTAATAAACAAATTTCATAATGGCTGCCTCCATAGTGTATTGGTTTGTATGCTAGCATCCAACTTGGAGGTCTCTGGTTCAATTCCTGGCTGGGGTCTAGGAATTTTTACTTTCTCTTGCCTATATGAATATATAGGAAGGAAAGTATTGTTTTCATGTTGATTTTTCGAAATCGACTTTTCACCGGATCTATACGTTTTCAGATCCCCTGAACCCAAAAAACATGTTTTTAGCGATTGGTTTGTGTGTGTGTGTGTGTGCGCGCGCGCGCGCGCGTGCGCGCGTGCGTGTGTGTGTATGTGTGTGAACAGAATATCTCAAGAACGGAACGACGTACAAACTTCAAACTTGAAACTTAAGTTACATACCACTACCGGACCCGACACGAACATTTTCATCAAAATCGGTCAACCAGAAGTAGTAGTTTATTCGTGTAATTTTTCACTTTTTTGCGATTTTCTCAAAAACTGGTCCTACGATTTTTTTAAAAATCGCCTGGTTTACTCAATTTTTTATTCTCTACAAGATAGGGTAGGCGTCATGTTCGCTGAAATTCTTGGTGAGGCTGTTTTCACGTAAAAACAAAGTGTTTTAAGATTACGGCTTTAATATGCAATTTAGCGGAAAAATTTATATAATAAAAGTTGTAGAGAATTTAAAAACCTACAACTTTTATTTCAAACATTTTTTTTTATAACGCTTAGTTTAGCAGTAATTAGCAATTTTCTGAGTTTTTCTCACGAAAACGTGTGAAAAATCAATTTTTTTAAGATTTCGGCCTTAGTATGCATTTTATAATAAAAGTGTATATAATCAAATTTATAGAAAATTAAAAAATCTGCAACTATTATTTAGAACATTTTTCTCTACAGAGCCTAGTTTAGCGTGAAAGAGTGATTTTCCGTATTTTTAAGCCAAACTGAGTTCAATTTTCATTTTCCGTCTTTCACTCATGATTAAAATAAGGTTATGTTTATTGGAGCTAGTTTTTTGTTTATTTCTAATGTTTTATTAGTAATATTAGGTTTATTGTTAATTATTTATATTGGCAAGAGAAAGTTGTGTGAGTGTTTCACACCAGATTTTTATATATTAAAACCCCTAGTTGCATAACCCTTCGTAGTTCCTGTTACCAAGCTGTTCATCCAACTTTGAAAAAATTAAAAAAAAAATTACATAATGAAGGTTTACTAAAATATTTTTTATACATATTTATGTTTTTCATTTATAGAATGAATTGCATCGTAAAACACGATCTGACATTCCACCTGGCTCGGAGTATATTGTTACAATCACAGTCCATTATCCATATCACTGTACTGGAGAACACAATAATTCAGCGAAACGAAATCTTATTTGCAGCCAAGAAATAGTTGCACTTGGAAATGATTCTCTGGGGACACTAAGAGATGTTATTATATGTATGGAAGAATTTGGTGATCCCAAAGGTGACTCTAGTGAAACTCCCGAAAGTGATGTCAAAATTCGACTTAGGGTAAGTTTAGGATTTTACTAATTTAAATTTTAGTTAATTTCTCGTTTTCTGAAAGCTGCTGTTTGTTGTCTTATCATCATCATCCTCTTTATTCCTTTTCCCAATTTCCTTGTGTCAGCACAACTGTATCTGAACCATCTCTCCTCCATGACTCTCTTAACATTCCATCTTCGTTCCAATTCATCAATAACTAAACCTATTCACTTTACTCTTGGTCTTTTCCCTCCATCTCCAAGTACAATATCCTTTTAGCCAGCTCTCCCTTATTTATTCGTGTCTTTCGTACTTCTCTTGAACTTCATTTCTGCTGGCGGTACTGCACTCTGCCTCCTTTTACATGTTCATGCTTCCACCACATGAATCTGTGTTGGCACAAAATAAGCATCATGTATAATTTTCTTACAATACATAACTTCTTGATCCCAAAATAAGCTTTTCACATGTTGAAAAAAAAAAACGCTCGTCTTCTACAACCTTTTATTTAACTCCTGGTGTGTTAAGTTTATTGTAAATCAGTTTGAACCTCTCCAATAAATGAATTATTGTGAACCTACTGGTATTTTTATTTTAGATTAGATTACTATCATAGAATATCATCTGAAGGCAGTGCTACTAAAAGCTATGACACCTTTGTTCTACATCAATATTATCAAGATGTCAGTAGGCCTATTATATTTTTTCAATAAAGACAGAAAATTTGTTATGTACTTAGAAGCCATATTAGTTGCTGATTAAAGGAGGCTTTGTACATCAAGTCAAGCAGATACTACAATTTAAATAAGGTTCAATTTATATTAAAAAGAAAATACAGTAAATATCATTAACATATTTTTTTCAATCTACTCTTCTTCATAATTTCCATTTTTGTTTTGTTCAAACATTTACCACTCAACAAGTTTTTGAATGCCGACATCAAAGAAATGTGTCACGTGTGAAGAAGCCCAATCCATGACGTTGACTGCCAAGGAACTTCTTTAAGTACCGAAGCAAGTGAAAATCATTGTACAAGGTCTAGGCTATAAAAGTGAATGATCCAGTTGTTCCTATCCACCAATAACAATAACAACTTTACTGTCTCTTAATCTTTATTCAAAAGACCTGATGAGACCCTGTGTTTGTGCAGAAACATGTGGCCTTGCATTATCATTATCATTATCATGAAGCAACATCGCACCAGGCAGCAGGAGACCACGTCGCTTGTTTTGTATGGCTCGCTGGAGTTTTCTCAGGGTCATACAATATACATCAGAATTGATTGCTGTGCTTCTCAGCATAAAGTCTACTAACAAAATCCCTTTTCTGTCTCAAAGGACAGAAAACTTCCTCTGTCAGAAAACTGTCTCAAAGGACCAACTTCGCCGCATTGGCGAAGTTGGTAACGTGTTCGCCTCTCATCATGCGGTTTGGGTTCGAATCCCATTCAGGCACGGCATTTTTTCATACGTTACAAAAAATCATTTCATCATTCACCGTCTGCATTAGCAGTAATTGCAGAACAGTCAGACGTTAAACAAAAAAAAAAAAAAAAACATAAATGTCTCAAAGGACAGTTGCCATGATCTTTCGTGCTGAAATTGTCTGTTTGGCTTCCATTGACTGTTGCTTGGACTCAGGAGTAATGTGAGATACCCAAGTCTCATCTCCTGAAATGATGTGGTCCAACAATTCATCTTCCTGATTGTATCAAGCCAAAAAAGATACAACTCAGCCCAATCTTTTTGTTGTGTGATCATCAGTAAGCATTTGTGGAACCCATCAAGAACATAATTTTTGATAATTCAGTTGATAACTTGTAATCATGAATCGTCAGTCCTCTCAAATTTTGTTATCCTCTTTGCGAACCAAATCTTCAGAAATCAGAGGAGGTTAACCAGGACACAGCTCATCATGTAATTAACCTGCCCATCCTTGAACATTTTCACCCACTTTTGAACTTTACTGTCACTCATAGATCCCTAGCATTATAATCATAAACTTCACAAATCTGATTTGAATTTCCGCTGCTGCCAAGTTTCTTGCATTCAAGAATCGAATTACAGATTGTATCTCACAGTCGGGAGGCGACTCAGTTTTCTTAAACATTATTAACTTCTACAGCTCAGTGCACTGACTGATGATATGGCTGCAAATGGCATCTAATTACGCACAAAGCATGCTGAAAGCAGACGCGCATGTGCACTATGTGATCACGCATCATTCGCACTCTTACTTAGACCTTATTTAAATAATTACCCTCGTAAAAGGGTAATTTTATAATCAAAACCTTCCTTTTTTTATTCGCTCTGGCCTACTTCTTGGGATTACAAAAAATACCCTTTTGTTGGTTTCTTCTTTTTTTTCTAGCCAATATTCTTTCAATTTATTATTAAAATTCTGAACTCCTTAATTTCCATTTTGAGTATGTCTCTATTTTGTTAATCTTCAGGTGTTAATTCCATCTCTTAAAAATTGTTCTTCCTTTCTTAATCCAATCAATAATAATTTTAAGTCTGTCATGAACAATTTTCTTTCAGTCTTTTAAAATTCATTCTCCCTAAGTGCCTGTAGAATCTACTCTCTTTTTCCTATTAGTGTCAGACTTCTATAAGTTCTCATTACTAGTATCTCTACTTCTCAATCTCCTCTCAGATTCTACTTTTTTTGGAACGAATATTTTCCTGAACATTTTCCTTTCTCTCCTCTCTAATAAGAACTTCATTATTATAGATTATTTAAATTTCAGAAAAACTCTGTTATGACTGTTAAGTTTTGGTTAGGAGTGCTCAGAAGTTGTATTTGTTAATTTTCATTTTTTAAAAGAAATTTTATTTTTTTCAGGATTTATACAGGTCAGGCATGTTTTATATTGGAAATACATTTTACATTGATAAACGCCATCCTGAGAATTTAGATTATAGTGAAGTAATTCGTTCTTGGGGAGCAAAAAGAAAGATTTCTTTTAATAATGTAAAAGTAATGGAGGACACAAAAATTCAAGATCTTGTTGTTCGATTTGGTTACCCTTATCTGTATCAGCATCTAGGCAATTGTGAACATATTTTGATTTTCAGTGATGCCAGGTATTATTTGTAATTTTTTATTCCTTTCAACCTATTAATAGTTATCATTGCATGATTAAGACTTTTATAGTAGACTTAAACCGTCTTGGGTAATAGATTGTATCCAACTGAGAGATAACAAAGAGAAGCTGAGTTTGTTGATAAGGTTAATCATGTTAAAGTGCATAATCACTCTGGTATGCCCTTAAATAAGAAAGGATATAAGTTTAAAATTTTCAAAAGTTTTTGAAGAGTACTTCGAAGCTTGGTGATGTAATGCATGATTCTCAGTTTGATACAGAGAAAAGCAGATGTGAAGAACTAAGAATTTGTAATCTAAGAAATTATTTTATAACTTGAACGCTGGACCTTAAAAAGTACTACGATTTCATGTATACCGGATGGCCCATATGTGGGTTTCACCATGAGATGGGACATTTCATTTTGATAAGTTGGTAATAGTGTAATGTTGGCAGAATCACATACAACATTCATTAGTTGTCTGTGACAGTAACTAGTGTGAGGTAAGTCTTCGTGTAGTTACTATTTTTTTCCTTTGTAACGGTACTTTTAAAATATTTACAACTGAACAAGTTTATAAGAGCTTCAGTTGTGGTAGAAGCATCATAAAAATACTGCTAAAGTACTGGAAGAATTTAGTGATAAGTATCCAGGTGTGTCGTTACCAGCTCGGCAACATTTACGAAAGTTAAATAAGAAATTTGAAAACACAGAAAGCGTATTAAATGCCCCAAAGTGTGGTCATCCATGATCGATTTATAATGACGATTACCTACAAAAGGTTGCTGAAGCATTTGTTTCCAGTCCTGGTAAATCAACTTGTAAGGCATCTTGTGAACTAAGGTTATCATGGACTAGCATGCAAAGGATAATGAAGGAATTAAAATTGAAGCCATTTTGTCCATTTTTACTCCAAGTGGTTCATGAGGACGATAGTGACAGGCAGTTAGAATTCTGTGACATAGTCGCTATCCGTGCAGAAACTGTAAATATTGGGCTCGCCGCCTTAATATTCATTCTAGAGCAAAAGGGTATATAATTAAAGGTGTAGAACATTGAAATATCTACAACTTTTTTTTAAACATTTTTCTCTACACCCTTAGTTTAGTGTCAATTAGTGATTTTCTGTATTTTTCTCATCAAAATCTGTTAAAACTGGATATTTTTTAATATTGTGACCTTATTATAAATTTTACAACAAAAGTGTACAGTTATAGGAATAAAAACTCCATAACTGTTATTTGTAGCATTTTCTTCTGCAGAGTTGAGTTTAGTGTCAATTTGTGGTTTCCCATATTTTTAAATTAGTGTCAATTTGTTGTTTTCCATATTTTTAAGTCGAACAGGGGTCAATTTACATTTTGCATCATTCACTTATGATTAAAATTAGGTTATGTTTTTCATTTTACATTGTTTACTTATTATTTAACATAGGTTATGTTTTATTCTTTACATTAGTAAGATAAAGTCGTGTGTGTTTAATAACAGATTTTGTTTCAGATTATTGCACTCAAATGATATACGTAACAGAGAACAATATCCTCTTTTTATGTGCTTGTCTCTGAAACGAGCTAAATTTTGTGCAATATGTGGTGATAACTTTGCCCGGTAAGTCTGCTTAAAGGCAAAATAATACATTAATTCTAAAATTGACGTAGTCTGGTAGAACTTCCTAAATCAGTTACACAACTTGTAACAGTATTCAAAGCAGTTGTATGACTTGCATTAAACTAACGGATGTTTTATTAAGGACGCAACCCTGATTATAAGAAGATAGAAGTAATACATTGGTAAATTTTCTGTCCCCCAATCAGTATGTTGGCAACAGTGTACTCAAGGCCAACTACCCAAGACAGTTAAAAGTTTCCAGTCAAGCATTAGTGTGGTGACAGCAGTCATTTCATTATATTGTGTCAGCAATGGCTTTTTCCTAGGAAGAACGCGTGTTTATTGTAGATACTTACATAGCGAGTAAATCTTACAAATGTGTGCAAGATAGGTTTCAGTTGAAATTTCCTCGTTCTGCCGTTCCGAATAAATCGTCAATATTGCGTTTGATAAGTAAATTCCGTAGAACTGGGAGTGTACTCGATGAGAAACCACCTCGCCAGCCAACAAAGTTAAACCGCGGAAGTTCTGGAAGATTTGGAAAATTTCCGCGGTTTGGAAACTTTCTTGGCTGGCGAGTTGGTTTCTCATTGAGTACACTCCCAGTTTTACGGAATTTATTTATCAAATGCAATATTGACGATTTATTCGGAACGGCAGAACGAGGAAATTTCAACTGAAACTTATTTTGCACACATTTGTAAGATTTACTCGCTATGAACTAAGAACACGGGTTCTTCCTTGGAAAAAACCATTGCTGACACAATATAACGAAACGACTGCTGTCACCACACTCATGCTTGACTGGAACATTTTAACTGTCTTAGGTAGTTGGCCTTGAGTACACTGTTGCCAACATACCGATTGGGGGACAGAAAATTTACCGATGTATTACTTTTATCTTCTTATAATCAGGGTTGCGTCTTAATAAAACACCCAATATTTGGCTTCATTAAAATATATTTAAGTAAGACATTTTGTATTATCAACCTCAAGAATATCAAATGAGTGTTAAATCTTTCCTGTGATTTAGATAAGATCAAAAATACTGTAGCCTAACTACTAGTATATTTTTAAAAGGTTCATTATATTTTTCATTACCTACATCCAACTGTACTCTATTCATCGTAATAAAGAGATGTCGAGTAAACACACTGCATCTGTAGTAGTGCATGTAGATATGACACACTAATGACCTAGGTCTTCCCCAACTAACGGAAGGTTGTAAATCAGATGCACCAAATAGTGCCCAACGACTCATTTGTTTTTCTGTAATAACAACTCGATCACATCAGTTTATTTTTACTTTCTCTTGCTTATATGAATATATACGAAGGAAAGTATTGTTTTATGTCGATTTTTTGAAATAGAGTTTTCACTGGATCTACACGTTTTCGGACCCCCGAACCCAATAAACATGTTTTAAGCAATTGGTCTGTGTGTGTGTGTGTGTGTGTGTGTGTGTGTGTGTGTGTGTGTGTGTGTGTGTGTGTGTGTGTGTGTGTGTGTGCGTGCGTGCGTGCGTGCGTGCGTGCGTGCGTGTGTGTGTGTGTGTGTGTGTGTGTGTGTGTGTGTGTGTGTGTGTGTGTGTGTGTGTGTGAACAGAATATCTCAAGAACGGAACATCTTACGAACTTGAAACTTAAGTTACATACCACTACCGGACCCAACACATACATTTTCATCAAAATTGGTCAACCAGAAGTAGCAGTTTATTCGTGTCATTTTTCACTTTTTTTACGATTTTCTCAAAAACTGGTCCTACGATTTTCTTTTAAATCGCCTGGTTTACTAAATTTTTTATGCTTTACAAGATAGGGTAGGCGCCATGTTTGCTGTACCTCTTGGTGAGGCTGTTTTCACATAAATAAATTGTTTTTTAAGATTACAGCTTTAAAATGCATTTTAGCGCAAAAATTTGTATAAAAAATGTAAAGAATTTAAAAACCTCAAACTTTTATTTCAAACATTTTTTTTGTATAACGTTTAGTTAAGCGGTATTTAGCAATTATCTGTTTTTTTCTCATGAAATCATGTGAAAAGCGATTTTTTTAAGATTTCGGCCTTAGTATGCATTTTACGATAAAAGTGTATATGATCAAATTTATAGGAAATTAAAAGATATACAACTTCTTTTTAAAGCATTTTTTTTCTAGAGAGCCTAATTTAGTGTGAAAGAGTGATTTTCCGTATTTTTAAGCCAAACTGAGGTCGATTTTTATTTTGCATCTTTCACTCATGATTAAAATAAGGTTATGTTTATTGATATTAGATTTTTGTTTATTTCTAATGTTTTATTACTAATGTTAGGTTATATTGATTATTATTTGCATTGGCAAGAGAAAGTTGTGTGAGTGTTTCACACCAGATTTTTAGTTAATATTGTCCAAACGTTGACTTTAGTGTGTTCCGTATGTGGTAATCTGTTGGTAATTTTTTGTTCATTGCAAATGTATGTGTGCTTTTATTTTACTTAATGTCTTATAAAATCTTTTTTTTTGTGTAATTGTAATGGCTGATATATCGGAATCTTCTGTTACCAAGTACCGAAAAGAAAAGTATTTAAGAAGTGGTGAAAATGCACCCTTGTTAAACGTGTTTAATAAAATGTTAGAAAAATAATCCAACACTTGTCGTAGCGGAAGTGATAAAACTTACTTCTGAACTAAGTGGGGTATCAGCGAGTAGTATAAATAAAATGACAATTGAGAAGAAAAGAACTGGAAAATTATAAACACTTATTAAAACTCTGATGTATAATTCTGTATATGGTTAAAAGCACTTATAAATTATCATTGTGATGGTTTCATTAAAAATGTCGCGTATTTTTCTAAGTCACCTGCTGTAGCAGCTGATTCAATAACCGCTGTTTGTTTACTCAACATATCATTCTTACAACGAACTGAGTATAGTCCATATTTGGTCATTAAGTAATAAAATTTGTTTGAATTCGTAATCCAGTGTATAAAATTACTCATGATTAGTGGGTAATTGGATCACAAACCTCATTTTATTGCTGTTCAAATGTGAACCACACATAACTTCTCGATGTATCCTGTTTTTGGCTTTAAATGCAGCTTACCATATGCATCAGCTTCTAGTCATACCAACTGCTTTGTCATTCAGTCTACAAATTTGTGAAAAGTAGTACCAAAACACAAGAGATTTATGACAGTAGTTCTAGTTAAAGATAAGTGTCTCTGTCTTGAACAGCAATTATTAAACCAGTGTAATTAATGGTACTGAAGTGACTAGAGATAGTGGGAAAGTAGTATTAAAAAAATTATTGATTGGAATAAACACCTATTTATGAGAATGTATTGTCTAAACATAAAGTTCAAAAGATATGTTAATATCTGAATTCTTATAAGTCTGCTTTACAAGTTTTTTCTTTGTTCTGGACTATATTATTGTTGAAATGTTGAAAAATAGTGTATCTACGTATGAAACATGATAACCAATTAGTAACAATAAGATTTGATTTTCAGATGGGTAGTAACAGGTTCTGAAAGACTGACAAGAGATCCAGCGTTTCTATGCCATTCATGTTTAAAAGGATATCTCTATAAGGACAATGTTAAAATAGGCTCATTTAGAGCTTATCGGTATTATGACAGAAAAGCTGTAATGTAAATTTATAATAAAATTTTATTAACTTTTGTACTTTTTATGTAGTTATTTTATTAATCTTACCGTTTATAAACCAACGTTCTTGGTACTTATTATCATAAACAAAACATAGGACTGAACAAACAAGGAGAGCCATTCTGTAGATGCTGTTGAGTGGAAGTAAAAAGAGGAGTTCACTTAACCTTTGACTGTTGGGCTGTCAGAGAAGAAAATCTTTTTTGGTTCTGGTGGTATTAACACATTAAGCATGGTTGCATCACTATGCCAGTATAGTACTGCAGTGAAAAATGCTGAGCATTATAATCCATACATGCAAACAATTTTTCTCATTTATCTAGTGATTCATCAGCTAAAACCCTTTGTTTTTATTCATGAACTAGTTATAGTTACTTCAGTCATGAGTTTGCCTTTTGTTTTAACGAGGGGTAAAGGGGGGAAAGCATCAGCGCGCATGCGGGACTGCTTTGGTATCAGTTCACCACCACTCTTGCATAAACTTATACTTAAAGGACATACAATATATCGTGGAACCTTTTGTAGGTTAACTGTATGAATATAACTGTTGGTTACCACAAACGGAAATGTCAGTTTCTCAAAAACGCAGTCGAACTGTTCACAGCGCTGAACGAAATCTAATATGCAATGTATTACTTTTATATTGTCTTTTGCTCTGTAATGAAGTATTGTTTCTGTAATTGGGCCGTAGTCAGCCTGTTGCAAACAATTAAATTAAATAAATAAATAGTAAAATGTTGTAGAGTTCAAGCTAAACACAAATATCCTTCCGTGCCTCCTAACAAAAGTTGTGAGCGAGCGACTAACTACTGTGATGTTTCTCTTTCCACAATTTGAAAATACAAAGGAGGAGTTAATGACAGTGAAGAAGATAATTCTTCATCAACAAATTTTTCGACACCTGGTAAAAAAGAAAAAGGTTACATCAATAAGAAAGTGATGGTGACATGTGAAAAGTTATTACTGGTTTTAAAAGAAAGGCTAAAGTTTAGTTGGAAACTTTGTGTGTTAAGAAAAATTTTAAAGGAAATGGGGGTTTAAGTGGAAAAAGTGTCAATCACAATTAAGTATATTAATTGAAAGGCAACATGTGGTTAACAAACAATAAAATTTGCTGATAGTAAAATATAGTGTCTCACTGTTGAGGTTGGCAGCACTATCAGATTTCTCTTCTTTTTCTCACAGCCCATCCTTACTCAAAAGGCATTCTCGTGATTCACTTACTATAACTACAAATTTTAGATCTGAGATTTCCATTCATTAATTTGATTTATAATTACATTCAGTTCTACATTGTAAATGCACAGTTACTAAATTCTTTTGAAATTCCTGACAACATTTGCTAAAGATGATCTTCATTGTAGCAATTATAGGATCAGTCTGAATGCTTGTAAAACACTCTGTAACATTGCCATTGTGCAATAGTTTATATAAAATTACAAAAAAAGGTATTAGGTATGATGTTACACTATTGAACATTGATACTGTACTGCTTTTACACCGGTCCGTCGTACATGTTTTGCCCGCTGTTGGTGCTGTGACGTGGTTGCCACTGCCGATACATAGCGCAGCGGTCACACCTCTCACAGTGCATGTGCCAGTGGCAGGATGTATATGGGGTATCGGCGAATGCGATAGTTGAAGGTGATCAGACAGTATCGATCCCATCTGTAGAGAAGATCGATATGGAGAAGGAATGATTGCTCAACATTGAGTTTTATTCTTCTTGCTTCACTCTTCCCTTCCCTACCCTTTGCTTCACTGGCAACTGCTCCTCTTTGGAGGCAGCGGTAAAAGGTGTTTGCTGCATCGGCGACTGCTCCTAATCGTTAAGGCAGCGGTAAAGACGACCTCCCTTTCGCTTGCCAGCGGCTGCTCCTCTTTGAGGTAGCGGCGAAGGCTTCCCCAAGCATCTTGCTTTATTTTTTGAACTGCGCTGCCGGATGCCCTGCCGCTCTGGCCGGTCCTATGACAGCTCTACAGATTGTGCTACTACAAGCCAGTGGCGACAACATAAATTTGATAGAAAGAATATTTCATTCCAAGAACTGGTCCAGGAGTTGCTGTCACTGCATGGGAATGACTCTTTAGATCATGTGGGTTGAATCAGGGTGTAGTGTGGCAGCACTTTATTTTGTCTACGTGCAAGGGAATTTCAACCTACCACTTAATGATCTAATTAATCAGGAACTGCACACTGTTGACAAAATTTTCACGGAGTGTTTGACTTCCGTTAACTTGAACTTGAACATGGGGACCCAAATGTGAGTGTTCATGGCTGGCTGTCAGCTGTTTGTAAATTACCAATTGCTTATTCAGTTGGTTAATACTACTTCTTGTAGCCTCTTTCGTTTGACAAACTGGCTGCCCCAAAGGCTTATACACCAACTGACTGGGAAGTGGTTTCCTACAAAAAACAAATACTGGATGGCTACAAATGACTATGTTTTCTGTAATTTTTTTATATAATTCACATATTCCTACATAGCATTTCACAAAAAATGTAATTGAAAGTAGTATAAATAATAAAATTAAAATTACACGAAATTCCCAAAGAACATAGTTGCCTTGAAAATTCTGTAAAAAAGAGGTGAACAAGATAAAAATTTTGTTTTATTACAGTGTTCATCTCTCTGTTAATGTGTAATGTTACTGTGCTTTCTGAACTAATCTTCATCGATTCTAGGTTCCAGAATTTATTTTGAAAGCACAAGATTCACAACCTAGCACTGATGAACAAAGAAAAATTCCAAAAAGCAGTCAATATAAATAAAGCTAGACTAATTTATAATTTTGATACTTAATGATCCTTTTATTTTTCATTAATAATCTTAATATAATAGAATACATTCAACATTATTTTCTATTTATTATGAACAGCATTTATAAAATAATACAATATTAACATTTCCACATTTCCTATTGCACAGAATAACAACGTTTTCAAATAAATAAATCAGTAGTTAGCAATAATAATGTCTACCCACGTTCACATATTATTTCTACAACACTGGGCTCCATCAGGACTGGATCCAAGCAACGATGAACTGCACTTCCTAATATTTCATCGAGCAGAAAATGTACCAAACTGAAATAAAAAATTCTCTTTAAACAGGAAATCACAAACATTTTTAAGAATAAATAAATAATATAAAACATTTTTGAAACATAACAAGATAAAATTTACAATACGGTTATTTATATATATAACATAATTACAAATATCCCTTTAAGGAGCCGAAACTACACCATGTAACCAGCTTAATAGTTTCTAAACATGCCAACAGGAGTGCTGTAAAAATATGAGCTGTGAATTTACTAATAATCACTACCTGTTCTTGATTATTTATATCTGCAAATGGATTTAATACGAGATTGGTAATTTTATGTTGCCCCTCGAAGGGGTTTGATCATTTCAATTTACTTGCCTCTCAAAGAGATATACAATATTTTCTTCAAATCGACTCTAAAATATAAATGATCCGTATAGTATGTAACATTTTTCAGACTCTGGTCAGGAATTAAACCATAGGGACCTTTGGATTAATAATCAACCTTTGGCAACTGATAATCTTCATGACCAAGCAGCTAGATTGTGATGTTAATTTTTTATTTTAGAAGATGGTTACTTTTATTATACCTAATAGACTCTTAACAATTTTTTTCAGTTAAGAATTATACATACAAGCTATAAAAATGCGATGCATTCTTGCATGAACTCGGGCCAAACATTAATCATATGAACTCGGAGAACCAATAAATGAAACTTATAAGTTCAAAACACACTGAACTATTACATAGTAAACCTCTAAATAACATTATTATTTGTGATTTCTATTACACAAGAGATTTCAAAATAAATTTATTCACAGACTAATAAATTCATAATTTTAGAATTACAACCAAATAAGTAAGCCACAAGGAATACTTATTGGCTGGTTTTTGTAGTTAAGCTAATGAAAAGTTGTTAATTAACTTTAGACTTATTTCAGTTCTTTTTGTTTTGTATAAATTTTATAAATTACTAATCAAAGCAGTGAATTATCATTACAAACATTTTGTGCATAATTTTGCAGTATCTAGAACACTAAGGTGTAGCCACTTCTTTTTTTAATCCTCAACTATGAGGGAATGTACCTATTTTCAAAGAAAAAACTAAGATAAATTATTTTATCTTTTTGTTACAAATTTTTACCAGCTTATTGGTATAGGGGTCAGCACAACTGGCTTCTATGCCAGAGATTCCGCATTAAATTTTCAGCAAGGTATAGCATTTTTTCATTGTTCATTTTCATTTATCACTCTTCACCATCTGCATTATCCCTAATGTGCATAACGTAAAATCAGACGAAAAAAATGACGTAATATAAAAAAAGTTATTACTTTATTGGGTCTCTTAAATTCTCGATTAGATTGTTTTTTTTTTAATTTTAACACCATGAATTCTAACCATATTTTTGTAGTAAGAATCCTTCAGTTTTACCATACCACTCTTTCATATTCTCTAGCATACTTTTAATTTTAATATAGAGAATAATTTCCTATATTTTGTACTTCTGAATAAAAGTATTTAACAATAGTTTTAACACTACGTTAAAACATTAAACTCATACATACTTTTCGTCAGCAACAAAACGCCACAGATACAATTGTAAGTAATGCGTATCCACTTGAATTTGTTGAAGTCCATATTTACTGAATGTCCTCAATCGCACACATTCCAATAGAGTCTAAAAATAACAACAACAAATTATTTATAGTAGCTAAGTTATATACAATGTGGCTTCAGAACAAAATAAATAATACTTGTTGTTTAGGTCATCGGCCAAAATGCTGCTTTGAACTTCTAGAGGCTTTACTAAGTAAAACAAGGGGTGAGGTGGTTTACCATTGTATTCCTCACTGAATGGAAACATATGCTAATTAGCATGCCAAAACCATCTGAAAAGCATCTACTTTCCACCCTGCAAATGACAATTTCACTTCATTCATCACAGTGTCTGGCTGTATAATGAAATTCATTGCTCTTATCGAAGACAATTCTGACTAGTGTCTTTTACACCTCTACTTCTATTCTCAAATGCTTCAGTCATATAATTAGCTAACGATCAGCAGATCGAATGCAAATAATTTAACACTCTACCTCCCTGTTATTATATTTTATTTAATTAAAAATATGTGCTGCTGATTATAAATTTTTTATTAATAAGAGTTAATTTAATTATACAATTATTGGTTAATTTGTGTTGATAATTGAATGGTACATAGTAATCAGTTCTATTAACAATTTGTATATATTGTTAAACTTAATTGACTTAATATCTTAAATTATCTAAATTTGGTTGCTTCGATTTTTACCTGCAACCTACTGCAGTAGTTTGTATAGTAAAAGGTAAAGTAGAAAACTATTTC
This sequence comes from Catonia carolina, assembly GCA_035578175.1. Classification (NCBI taxonomy): domain Eukaryota; kingdom Metazoa; phylum Arthropoda; class Insecta; order Hemiptera; family Achilidae; genus Catonia; species Catonia carolina. Next base: position 69,141,736 of record JAQMRL010000001.1, on the reverse strand, counting down.
AAAAAATTGTTTTCATCAAGTCAAAATTATTTTTAAAATAATTTATTGTACACTGATGTATAAAGCTTCACTTACCTTTAGACTAATTTTAATGATACCGGTCAAAATGGAGACTTTAGAAAACTGGACGGGAGCAAATATTTCTATCCTTTCAGAAAATAATTTATGAATATGTGTAGCTGCTAGAGAATGTGAAGACCAATTGCTAACATTTGTAACACTACGGTGTTGACGAGATTGCGTTTTGCGACTTGAATCAGAACTTCTTTCTGGTCGGGAGCCTTCCTCAAATAGCATTCCAACCTGAAATTATACATAAAATGGATTAAATTACGAGGCGTGTTCAGAAAGTAAGTACCGTTTTTAAAAAAAACAAATAAAACAATTTTTTTTCAACACAATTTTATTTCCACATGAAAGCCCAAACCTTAAACTATTTTTCGATAGTTTCCACCGATGTTCAAACACTTTTGTCGTAGCGGGTGATCAATTTGTCTATACCCTCTTCATAGAAGGTTCCCACCAACGAATGTAGCCACGACTCCATGGCAGTTTTGACTTCATCGTCGGTTTCAAAGCGTTGGCCGCCTAGCTCATGCTTTATGTGCAGGAACAAGTGGTAGTCAGATGGTGCCAAGATAGCGTTGTCATAGTGAAACATCTGTTCTCTTGGATTTTTTCGTCAACTGCCCTTACCAGATCATCGGTGACGAGAGAAGGCCGACCGCTCCGATTCTCATCATGCACATTTGTTCGACCGCCATTGAACATTCTAACTCACTTTCTCACCATTCCTTCACTCATCACGTTTTCCCCGTAAACATCTCGAAGTTGACGATAAATTTCAGCCGGTTTCACATTCCTTGCGTTCAAAAATCTTTACAGAACGAATTTCACAATCGGCGGGATCACTAATTGTCTTAAACATTTTAAATTTTTCATTTTAACATTTTTCAGAGAAAACTGAAAACACAACGTAGAACAACTGTAATGGCGTGAGTCGATAGCCAGCGAACAAGGACAACTAGTGCGCATGCGCGGAACACCGATTGCAGCGCTACGGCGGCAGTAGAATGAAACGGTACTTACTTTCTGAACACGCCTCCTATTTAAAATATTAAGTTACTTCACCAATAAATTACGCAAAAACACCAATTTTGGAACAGGATAAAAGGAAACTTTAAGGAAAGTCTAAGCATTCAGGTACACAGATAACATCTTTGTGTCTGGCAATGGAAATGTTTGTTAACTAACTTTTTTTTTAAATTACAATATTATAATAATAAGAACCTCATATCAATTACCTGAGTTTCTACAGCTGCCATCTCTTCCATAACTCTTTTCATGACAGCCCGAACAGTTCTTGGCTCCAGACTATGTAACCAGTCACGAGTTTCAACAGACTTCCTCAACATCTACAAAAATTTAAAGATACAAATAAAACAATGTAATATCAAATTCAAAAATGATGAGCAGTAATGCAAAATACATAAGAATACTTTTAGTACAATCAAATAGATACCTGTGATATTGCCAATCCTTGCATTCTAACATAATGATTAACTAGGTCTTGAGCAGCGAGTCGTAAACCAGCACAAATCTCGGATTCAGTTGTTAACAAACTTTTCGAGTTTCCAAAATGCTCTTCAATATGAAACCATTCATCAGTCAGCTTCAACTGTCAACAAAAAATACATTACTAAGATTTTGATGTTACAATATATGTTGAACTGTATTAATGCTGATACATTTTACACTTATGTAAAGACAAGGCTAATAAATTCTATTGAAATTGAAAAAATAGTTTGGCTGAAATTGTTATAATAGGTAATGCATAACTGCTAAATTATAACTAAGTACAAAATGACACTGTCTTTAAAACCTCTTTGACTAAGTAAATTTATACAATGCAATAATGGAACAATTGCCTAAGTGATATTTCATTCTTAAAATAATGTAGAACAAAATTTACAAGATGGACTTAAATTATTACACTAATTTTGTCTTTAGTGCATGAGGTCAATTGAAATACACATAAATGCAAGATTTTTTTAATCACCATCTTAACATTATCTGGCCTGGGGCAAGTACCTTGCATCATATCTGTGTCCAACTTGTTGTTTTTCACCAGTGTCTTAATTTCTTGATAGCTCATACATATTAAATCATCTTAACCTTTATTCATCTACATCCTCTTTATTTTTCACCTTTCACTGATCCTTCTAATTTTGTTTAATAACAGTAAAAATACTTATTATTTATTAAAACTAACAGAATACATGACAAAATTAGTGTACATTAAACAATACATTGGAACATCGTGTTAAGTAATTTAAGTTAACTATAATTCTAACTTCTACAATCCTTTTGATAATAATTGTACGAACCAAATAATGGACGCTATTTGCTTCGAATTCGAGACACATCTTGGAAAGTATAAGGAGAAGTGCAAGAGTAGGACATGGTGTGCTCTGATTTTGAGTAGCAAAAGATCTTGCAGTTGCTGTTAAATGATGAATGAAACCAACAACTAATCCTTCTCTGACAGAATCAAGACAAATAGCTTCCAAGAATCGAGGCTTCGTGACAAATGCCAACTCTGGTTGAAGAAACACCTGGAACATAAATATATAATACAATATACATTTACAAGTATTATTTGTAATAATTGTAAATAATTTGTATTTATTATTTGTAATATAATATATATAAATAGATAATACAGATACTGTAACATAATAAATTCAAATCAATTACTGCCCTTGTAGCTGTTTGTTTGTTAAGAATATTCAGAGAGGAAACTCTCTCACTGATAGCTCAATGTATCATGCAGTATTACCTGAAGGAAAATAAATGCAATAAGAGAACTGCTTCAAAATTCTGAACCCATTGGCAAGAGCTTTACTCACAATACTTATTTAGTATGAAAAACCACTCGATAAGCAAAATCAGTTTCGAGTACAATTTTAAAAAAAATCAAGAGTAGTATATTAGGGTATTGTATACACAGATATTTATGTCTAAATAGTTACTTGACTTTAGACAGATGCCGTATAATGTTAACACTTTGGACAAGAATGAGTTTGTTAATTTCTGAACTCACAAAGAAAACAAAATTTTCTTCAACCAGTCAATAAAGATGAGTCGAGTAAAACAAGAAGTTGTTATCTTTTACATATATTTTTGTATATGACACAAATAACGAAACAACTGTTTACAGTATAAGCAGACTTACTAAAAGATCTTGTAGAACTCCTTTAACTTTTTCAACAGTAGCTAAAATAAGAGATGTTAATAGTTCAGAAGACAATCCAGCACTTGTACTTTCTGATGCTGACAAACGAGGTGTTGCTAAACCTTGACGTACACTAGTAAGACTATCAGCTAAGTGAGCTTTCAAGGAATGCAAATGAGAACGGCATTGCCTTCGTCCCGCACGTATTACAATTTCTGTTCCAGTCCTAAAAAATTATTTACAACAAACTATTAATGACATTAAAATTAGTATTTCCCCATTGGAAATAATACATACATTATTCCAAAACTACTATCACAAAATTATTATCTATCAAAAAATTATCTATAATAAATTATTATTATCTACTATCACAAAATTATTAAAACTTACAAATTCTTGTCTGCAGAGTTTAATTTCATATTATATCATTATTACAGATACATTACACAGCGTTATTTGAAAAAATTAGAAAAAATTTCAATTTTTTATACCAGTCAAGACACACAAGCAACCAATTAAAAGAAGCCCAAACCATCTTTCCTCTCTTACAAATGATAATTTAAAAAAAATATTTATGTATTCATATACGGATTGTCTCAGCCCAAATATTTCTAGAGAGGTTCCATTTTATCATGCCAAGAATTAACAATACTGTTTAGAACAACCACACAAACAGTTTTTTAAAAGGCACACCTAGTAGCTATACCTCTGTTACTATATGACGATTTATTTCTTACTAAGACCAAGTTGGGAGTGTACACTGTCACAGTAATGATAATAAGGTTCCGTTGAGACCATTAATGGATAATTAGGTGTGCCCAAACATGAATAAAATTTAAATATAACACTGAATAAACACTAATGAAAGAATGAATATAACTTCAAACTTAACCTTCTCAACAGTTTCAAGGAACTAACTCTTACTATAATTTTATTCTTCCAGTTTGAAAAATAGAGTAGCGCACAATCATGGGGCCTTTTACTTTAGAAGCCACTAAGCACATACAAATATGATTAAATACATATAGGTACACAGTATGATGAAAAACTGAAAAATGCTAAACCACAGTCATGCATTGCCATTTTTAATAGTTACTCAAATTGTAAGTTATGTTACTAAGTAGTAATAAAACAGTAATACTGCTAAAGTGGGACTGAAATATACCCATTTGTTGTTGTTGTTTAGGTCACCAGCCAAAAGGCTGGTTTGAACCTGTAAAGTTTTACTAAGTAACACGAGGAGTAAGGTGATTTACCAATGCCTTCCTCCCTGAGTGGAAAAATGTGCTTATCAGTATGCCAGGCCCTCTGAACACATATTTTCCACTCTGCAAATGACAGCTTCACTTCATTCACCACAGGGTCTGGCTGTATAATGAAATTCATTACTTTCAGAGGAGATAACTCTGATTAGTGTCATTTACACCTCTACCTCTTCTGTTCTTAAATGATTCAGTCATTTAATTAGCTGACCATATGATAAGAAACAGAACTATTTATTTTAGACCCGCAACGAACAGATTGAGTGTAAACAATTTGACACTCCACCTGTCTGTTATGGGCGGTTATATCCATTTAATAAGAAAAATTTTAAACAGAAAAATGACTCCAGGGATTACTTTGACAAATCCTACTGAAGTAATGACAGATATCTCATTCCATCATTACCACCAACAACCACCTTTTACATTTTTTTTCATTTTCATCAGTAGTTATCAATACTTACATAATACTTTCATAATCAGCCTTATCTTACTATGGAAGAAACAGTAGGCAGATGCAGTAAAATCTTGGCCAAGTTATTTAAAGATTCATTTTGTTAAACTTCAGACCAAATGTTTTGAGCTGCTGTAAATAAAGTGTCAACAGTGATTGTCACTAAAGAGTGACTGATTACTATAGCAGGAGTCAGGTCTGCCATTTTTTAATCACCCATTACTATCTATCACCCTTTACTGTTTGCATTAGCCTTTGTATAGACAACAACAGAGTATAAAATGAACAAACCCCTGATGATAGAAGCTGATAGAACAGTAATAAGAAATCTACCTTTTGGTATCAAGATTAAATACTGGTAAGTTACCATTAACCAATAATAATTATTACAAAATAATAATTACATGACAAAATCATTATTAGTCGTGAGAGTATTAACTGCAGCCAAACGCCGATAGAATCTATCCAAAGCTCGGACAAGCATACCAGTGTCACCAACATCTTGTTCCAACTCAACTCGCCACTGAACTAACTCAAAATAACGATCCATATTGGTCTTCACAAAAATTGATAGTTTACCAGCCATCTCATCATCACTGAAACAAAAATAGTAATGTAAGGGCTGATTGCACAGCAATGACAGTGTACGTAATTTGCTACACTTTTTACTTTTTTTTGCCCTATATGAATATAGGAAAGTAAAGTATTGTTTTCAAGTCAATTTTTCAAAACTACGTTTTCACTGAAATACATGTTTACAGGCCCCCTGAATCAAAAAGAAAAAACCATATTTTGAGCGATTGGTCTGTGTGTGAACAAAATATCTCGAGTATGGAATAGCATACAAAGTAGAAATTTAGATTTTTAGTTAGGTACCACTAAGGGACTTGACACAAACATTTCAATTAAAATTGGTCAAGTTAATTTGTGTAATTATTAAATTTTAGCAATTGTCTCAAAAACATCTCCTCTGATTTCTTTTGAAAAAATTGTCTCATTTACTACATTTTGTATGCCCTACAAGATAGGGTAAGCAACATGTCTGCTGAAATTTTTGGGAGCTGTGCTCTTGTAAAATAATGTTATTTTTTTAGCATATAATATAACTGAAGTTGTAGAAAATTAAAAAACCTACAACTTTTATTCCAAACATTATTTCTACATTACCTACTTAGTTTAGCATCAATAAGTTGTTTTATAATTTTCTAAAATATAATCATTAATCATTTCAAAGCATCATAATAAGCATTGCATTTGATGAACAATATCCACTAAACAATTCACATGATGTCCTCCTAAAACTAAAGTTATGCAATATTGCTCTCATTCCACATAACTTCTCAATTTGTCTTGAAGTTTAGTAAAAAGTAAAACTTATACTAAACTTTAAATATAGGCATGTCATCTGGCGCGTCGAGGCTTCGAATAAATCAGCTTACATATACTACACCCACCCGTCCCTTACCTAGTGTTATAGACTGTTTACAAAACTAATGTATATACGAGGTGTGGCTATTAAATAATGAGACTGACGTTGTAAAAAATTTTATTTTTATTTTATACATAATCACTTTTTGCACCTTCAATATACACTCCTTCTCTATCCCTACAACACTCCATGCAAATTTTCCATTGTTGGAAACAGTGCTGGAAGTCATCTTCTTCAGGACACGTACCGCTTTCTCTTTTACAGCTTTCACAGACTCAAATCTTGTCCCTTTTAATGCAGATTTCACCTTAAAGAACAGGTAAGTCCTTACGGACAGGCTAGCGCATTGTCTTGGTAAAGAACCCATGATTTGTTTATCCACATTTCGGGGCGTTTTTTCCTTACTTTGACATAGTTTAGGAAGTCACATGGTGGTGCAAGATCTGGTGATAAGGTGGATGTTCTAACACTGAGATGCTGTACTTGGCTAGGAACCTCTTGACAGATAACGCGGAATGAGCTAGCGCATTGTCTTGGTAAAGAACCCATGATATGTTCATCCACATTTCGGGGTGTTTTTTCCTTACTTTGACATAGTTTAGAAAGTACCTCAAGGTAGTAATATTGATTAATTATTTGACCTTCAGGAACCCAGTGAAGGTACACAACCCCTTGAATATCAAAAAAAAACAATCATCATTGCTTTAAATTTTGACTTGCTCATTCCAGCTTTTTTGGCTCTCGGTGAAGTTCGGCTCATCCAGTGCATGGATTGGCGCTTCGTTTCCAGATCAAAAACCACATTTCATTACATGTTATTATAGTTTCCAAAAAATTTGGGTCATTTTCAATCACATACAAAGTGTCAGTACAACATTTTTGCGAGCTTAATTTCAAACATTTCTGAGCGGCACGTGTCCTGAAGAAGCTGACAAAAGATGACTTCCAGCACTGTTTCCAACAATGGAAAATTCCCATGGAGCGTTGTAGGGATAGAGAAGGAGTGTACATTGAAGGTGACAATAAGTGATTATATAAAATTAAAATTAAATTTTTTACATCAGTCTCGTTTTTGTTTTGCCACACCTCGTATTTTTCTACATTTCATAGTAAAATATGTTTATTATAAATACAGTACAAAGCGAATGGCGAGTGATGTAATGTATTATAATTAATCATCAGTTGTTATTGTTATTATACAGTAATAGGCTTATTAGTAGGCACAGTTTATTTACTAATAATACTGGTTTTGACAGCAAATGATTATCAACTACATACGCCTGACCAACGAATAAAACGCACAGTGAATATTGTCATTCAGTGTTCAATCAAATATTGTTCAGTGCGATCATTACAGTTAAAAAGTGTTGAGGTTTTTTTGATGTGTGCGGACCGAATTTATAGAAAGCTAAGTGTAGTGTTTACTATTTTATTGTTTACTATTTTACAGTACTATTTTAGTACCTACTAGTACTAGTTGTACTAGAAAAAGGTTTTTTTTCTAATATACTACTAGAAACTTTATTAGCTATGTCGGCAAATTATTTTTAGAAAACAAACAGTAAGAATATCAATGACATTCATAACAGTGCATAACAGTGTTCTAGAAATATTGGTAAATATTAATAATTAATTAAAAAATTAAAGTAGCGTTGTTTCAAAGTTGTTACCGAAATTTTGTTAAGGTTAGAAAGAGATTTATAAATTATAATTGGGTCAAAATGAATATTATTGTATAAATGTATGCTTTATAGAAAACTGTGTCAAGCATTTTGTTTTAGAGTCGGTAATTTTTGATACACCTTGTATTATTACAGGCTAAACTCTCTGCAGCCAAGTGAGATGCCCAATATTATACTGACCAATTACTATGACTGAAAAAAGTACTTTATACAAAACAACTGCATTCAACAAGAATGATTTAACATGACATGTTAAATGACAACCTGCATTACACATTGTGTAATGCAGGTTGTAACGATGTAACATCAAATTTAATCAATGATTAGTCTACATTATCCCTACCCCTAGATATTCCTAGGTACACCTACCTAGGTATTCCTAGGTTGAAGACTTCCTGATCCCAAAGGTATAAATATACACCAAAAAATAATAAGTTAACGTACAGTATCACTAGTACATTAGATTTTCTTCTTTCATGGCACTAATTTTAAAATTGAATTACGACTGAAATTTTCACTTACTTATAAGTTGATCTGCTGACAAACATATCATTAAAAGAAGTTGCAATGAAACACAGATCACTCAAAAAGCCATTACTTCCAAGATCAACAAATTCAATGATATCCTGAAAATGTAAATTCAGTTTATATGAGAGTGCATGAAACAAAATACAAATGCAGGCAATAACACATAAATATTTCAAATGCAGAGACTAAACTCTGTAGTAAGAAGTGTAGATAGACGAAGTCAGTTTTAATATTGTTATGCTTTCATGAGTTTTTCAGTGTTTTTTTTAGAAGAAAGCTTTTACTACTTGCAATTAGTACAAATTACATTGACACATCTTGCATTTATGTGCAGACACTTCAATTACAAGATAACCTGATGCATTATAATATAGAATTTTATGTAATATTGCTACAAGAAATCTTCTTTTTTTAATGACAACCTTTTCATAAAGCTTATTTTAAATTTAAAAGTCCACCCATAAATGTATGGCAGAGTATTATATAGAATTATGAAAATATAGTTATTGCTATAATAGTTCTTACTCACATTCTTCACAAAAAAAAGTTCCCATGATGTTTTATGAGTGTATTCCTGCTTTAAAATAACCAAAGTAGTTATGATGTCACTGTTATTTTAAATGTTATGAACACATTGCTTCGTAAGATTAGAACAAACTAAAAATTTCTTGAATTTCTCTTTAATTACTTATTTATACCACGACAAGGCATCAACCAGATCTAATGATAAACATTTTAAAAAATATGAAGATATAAAAATGCCTAATGTTTTGAATTACAAAAGCATTTGTTCATACATTACAGTTTGAAAGATAAATTATTACCAGTAAACATACCTGCCCAGGAGAAATTTTCAGGGTTTCTAGATGTGAAGACAGTCTTGACTCTGAATGGTTTAGGAATTCAGTACAAAGTAATTCAGCAGGTTCTGATAATTGTAAAAGCAGATCTATACTTTCAGCTACTTCCTTTGCGGTTGCCTGAAAACCATTAATTGAACTTTCTTAAACATTGTTCACCATTTAATACAAGAAAAGTACATACCTTATTTTTCACACCTTATTTTTCTAAAATTAGTACACTTAATAGTACACTTTCAGTATAAAGACTTGAACTCCCTCTTGAATTCTTTTAACAGATAATTTTTCCAAAAGATGGAACATCACTTTTTATCCTTTTTTCATAAGAGGTTCTATGAAATTTTGCTATTTTAAAAAAAAGAAATGATGAAGAAAAAAAAATTGAGCTTGTCAGGAAATCTGTTTGAATTTATGATTATACTAGCATACCCCAGCGTGGCTTCGCATGCAAAACATTAAATTAAAATTATTAAATTAAAAAAAAAATGTAACAGAAATCGTGTAGACTGTATTCCTCATATCTCTTTCTCTCTCTCTCTCACAAACACTCACTCACTCTTTTCCTCCCTCCCCCTTCCCACAACCCCTCTCACAAACATGCACGCACGCTCACACATTTCCCTCGCGTATGTCTCACCATCATCAAATCCCTTCATCTACTTCAACAGCAATACATACTCACATGCACACACACACACACAAATTAAGAAAATCTTCATTAGGGCCCTTACGGTTATTATTTTTGAAAATTTAAAAATAAAGTGTTGCTGTGAATATAAATGCGAATATACTGTCAAAATTTCATGAAAATCCGTTTAGTAGTTTTGGAAATTAGCCTGCACAAAAAAACACGCTTTGTCTTTATAATATTAGTATAGATGACGTGAGTTAAATCTGAGTAGTACGTAAGTAAAAGAGTAATCTGCTTATTACATGAGTTAAAAACTTATTCAACCATTAAGTCTTAAAGAAAAGTACATACATAACTAATTTAAAACATAAATTAGTTTATTATGAAAATCTATTCATACATCTTTTCGTTTAAACTGATTCCTTAATTCGTCCATGAGTTCTTTCAAAATAGCATTACAATCTCTCTCTATGCCTTGAAATGATTCTAAATTTCCATACTGCTCTAATACTCTTTGTGTATGTAAATAATCACGTACAGCCTGGAACAGAACATTAAAAGCAAAAGAATATTATAATTTCAAAAACAAGATTTACAAGAAAAGTAATTTTAAGTAAATCTGTATGCACTAAAGAAGTTTACATTTAAAAAAATGTTAATGAAACCATGCTAAAAAGTAGGTATTTTCATCACTTGCAAAATATATATTCTGTACAAGTTAACAGAATAATTAAGCATTTCAGTACATTTGTAACAATTAAAAACAACAAAATTCTTGTCTATTTGCAAACTTTACACCAAAACCGTAAACTAAATCTTCATAAATTACTTCATCCAGTGGTTGTAACTTCATGTAGTCAACTATCTGGAACTTTCCGCTGAAATAAATGACCCAGTGACACAGAATAAAAAGTGAAATAACTAACAACTAAGTGCTACAAAAAAGATGACAAATAATTTAGTAACTTTTTTTGATATTGTGCACATTCTTGTCCATAAAATTCATTTGATAGCTGCAGTTAACCAAAAACCATTTTTTTTTATGGAATAAAAGCCCACTGATTTTTCCCCAGAGATACCATATAATACCATCTTACTGACCACAAAAAATGTAGTCCGTCACAAAACATTTTACATGATTATCTATTATCATGAAATGGATACTAACTTAACTATTCATGGAATGTTAGTTTAACCAACCACACAATCATTGCGTCGTGCATACAAGCAAAACACTCACAGACAAGTTCCAACATGAATACTACTCTCACCACTACTTCTATTCCGTGTACAACACAATATTGTACAGAAAAGTTACAACACAAAAAAAATATTTTAAAGAAAAACAAAACTTCAAATAGTACACCATATAAGTCTATATTTTATGTGACCAGGCAGCAATCAAGAGATTTAGTAAACCATCGTAAAAACTAAAGCACTTTATTTTAAAAAAGTTTTGTTTTTCTTGGTCCAAAATTCTATAACATAATGTTTGATGAAGTGTACAACTCTAAATCATTTTACATGTTTAGAAATAAATCTTTCTAATTCATCCTACAGCTTGAAATCGGTTCTATTGTTTTTTTTTTGTCATCAGTCTCTTGACTGGTTTGGTGCAATTCTCCAAGCTTTCTATCTTGTGCAAGTCGTTTCATATCTACATACCTGTAACACCCTACATCTTTTGTAATTTGCTTTACATATTCTAATCTTTGCCTCCCCCTACAATTTACTCCCTCAATATTACCCTCCATTATTGATAGCCCAATACCTGGATGTCTTAAGATATGCCCCACTAGCCTATCCCTTCTTCTGGTAAGATGCTTCCAAATACTTCTTTTTTCATCCACTCGCCTAAGAACCTCTAAATTACTTATTTTGACCACCCACCTAATCTTTAACATTTTCCTATAACACCACATTTCAAAAGCTTCTATCCTCTTCTTTTCTACAGCCCCTATCACCCACGTTTCACTCCTGTATAATGCTACACTCCAAACATAATGTTTTAAGAATTTTTTTCTAATCTGTATCAATGTTTGTAGACAGTAAGCTGTTTTTTATTTCAAAGGCTTTTCTAGCTTGTGCTGTTCTACTCTTGATATCACTTGTGCTTCTACCATCCTTTGTTATTTTACTCCATAGATAGCAGAATTCCCCAACTTCCTGTAAGTTTTCATTGCCTACTTTTACATTTTCCATCTCTTCTAAACCACTCCTGCTGCTGCACAACACTTTCGTTTTGTTCTTATTAATTTTCATGAAGCAGTTCTATTGTATAAATATTATAAATTTCACTAACTTTTCAAATGCCTTGATCTTTATGATCTATTTACACATGTTTCGGTAGATCCATCACCAACAGATCATAAAATACCGTATAAACTTAAAAAAACCTACAGAAGATATTGTATCTTCAGTCATCTATATAAAACTGAATTACAGAACTGGATTTTATAGAGATGACTGAAGATAACAACAGTGAATTCTGTAGGTTCAAAAACTTTTTTAGGTTTCATGTGGTATTTTTTATACTTTGATGATGGTAGAACCACAAATTTAAACTGTATCATAAGGACCAAGGCACCAGAAACGGTTAATGAAATTTATAATATGAGATGTATAATGTTAGTTGTTTATGTTACTTTTCCCAAATATTCATTTTCTTTTTGTTTTCAATTTGTACAGCACTACACGAATTCTCGGTACACCCATTTATTCTTAGGTTTTGTTAATATCTATTACACTCTATTACTGAAGAAAAATAAATATAATATTATTATAATTAAATCAGTAGTTTATATATTTGTTAAGCAAAATCCATTAATTTTACTGATAATTTCTGAATAAAAATGGGACAATTTCACAGTAAAATTTACTTAATTTAATATAATTTTGTAATTTTATTTGTTTTGACATATATGAGTCTAAGTTAGCTTATCTGCCCTTTTTGTTACCCTAAATAATATCCCAGTCTCATTGACCCCAGTCAAGCTAGCTTATACCATAGCATATTTACAAGATATATTCAATTAATTACTCAAACATGGATTCTGTAATACAACATAGAAGCTTAAAATAAAACGAAATTGTAACAAATAATAACAATAATTATTTGGTTTCAACCGAGTTACCTGGCAATTCTTCCACTGTTTAAAATAAAGCACATAAAATAATAAATAAGTATAGTACTACTTCAAATTACGTTTTATCTTTAACAGGACACAACACACTCAAGTAAATAATAAAATCAAAAGCAAAGTCTAAAGACATTTGATACTTTTCTAAAAGTTGGAATCAATTATGGATGTAGGATGGCAGAAATATAATTTAAACTTTACAATAACATTACTTATTAATACAGCCAAACAAAACTGCTTTTAAACAAGAATTATGTACTTTTGATATCTATTTACAGTATATAATTTCGATACATTATCTTGTCCTTTGTTCTATAACTGGGTCCTATTTTGATTAGATTTATTTTATTATACAGTGGCTATTCTACGTAACTAGGCTATTTACCGCAAACCAAAACACCATTAACTGGTATTGAACACATCCCTTAGACCCCACATCTAAATCCTCTCATAACACCATCTGTTCACTCTATTCTTGGTCGCCCTCGCTTCCCCCAGCTAAATATAGAATCCACAGCCAACTCTTCATTCTTTACGGATGACCATACAAGATAAGAAGGCTTTCTTGAATTTTATTAATAAAAGTTATGTGTCCATCTGTTTTTTCATCCCTAAATCAATCTAGCACAGTCAACCAACAACTAACAAGTTCTCACTTCGATGGCTGTTATTGTGCTTTTAAACGTTTGTTGGAGAATCTAAACCACTGAACCATAAATGATGGAGCTTTCAACAAAAAACTCTCTTCTTGGTGTCTAATGATATGTGACTCCACAAAGCAGGTTGTAACATTCTAAAGATGGCCCTACCTCCGCCAAATTTTTCCAAAATACCATTGTCTAGTATACCATCTGACATTAATAATGTGCCAATTAATAATAATGTAATTATTAATGTGTGTATTTGGTATCAATTCAACGACCCCCTTGTCCGTTTGTATATTTTATCCTGAGTAGATTTATAATTTTTTTTAAAACCATTTCTCTTATATAACCATTTTATAATTTTTATTTTTCATAGTTAAAAGCTCATAGAATGTAATATCTCATAATAAGATTTAATTTTATATTTGTGGGAAGGAGTGATTTTTATTTATATTCCGACTGTTTAGCACATTATCATGAATGCAGCAGTGATGGGTGATAGATGAAAATGAGTGATGAAAAAGTGCCAAACTTGACTGGAAATTGAACCCAGGACTCCTGGCATAGAAGCGAGTTGGCTAACCACTACAACAACAGGCTGGCCAGAAAAAGGACTGCGGCAGTTCCCACTCTAAGCCTTCAAGTCAGGAGAAATATTCTGCGATGATCATCTTCTTAAGTTATATATTTTCCTACTATTTATATAAAATTTAATATCAAAATACTATCACTTTATAGCAGAAATTTAAATCAAAATTATGTTCAAACATATCAACTTCTTTGATGGGTTGTTTGCTATATGTTTTTATATCGACTTGAATCATAAAATTATCTATAATTTATAATTTATTCTGTTTTGTTATTGAAAGTGAACACTTTTTAATGAACAATTTAACTTGTGAAGAACTCTGTAAACGATTAAGAATTATTCAGGAACCATGCAGTTAATGATTTAACAGTATTGGTCAAGGTTTTTGCCGAGACTTTCATTACCACTCAAAGTGAAGGCCTGGCCAATCTCTATTTTTCTTCATGAGCAGCAGCAAAGCCTTTCCACTCTACCCCAAATTTTGACTTTTAAATAATATTATTTAAAAGTCAAAATTATAATACATTATAATAATATTTTTTTAGGAACTCAAAAAATGCAATAAATAAAGAAATACTCACTTCAGAATAGTTACCCTCTTGCATCTGAGCTTTCAATTTAGCAGGTAGCTTAAACAGAAATTGAAGCCGTTTTAACAAAGAATGAACTCCAGAGAGTTTTGATATTTGAAACCGAGCATCCTGAAATTAAACAAATAATAATTTGTATTTACTACTACAAATAATTAACTGTTCTGAATATTTGTTAGTAATGTTATTCTAATAAATTTTTATTAAAAATCAGAATGTAGAATATAAACAAAAACTAATAAAACTGAAGATAATCAAATTAAAAACAATAAAACTGAGAATAACCACTAAACCCAATAATTGGTTGATTATAGAAGACTAACTGTAGTAAACAGTAATGACCAAATTATTGGTAATTCATTAGTAGTATTGGTACTGAAGCCAATAAACAACTTGTCTATAATCCATTTACTATAAATTTTCTCACAGAATTTCCCTTTCTTCGCCAACTACTTCTGCAACGGTTAGTAAAGTGAGCCGCCACCACTGCTGCCAAGGCCACCGCCCCTTCTACTTCTAGGTGTATACTTGCAACAATATTATCTATTACCTTATTACCTTAAGTATAATTTCGTATGGTGGGCCTAATACAAAAATAATTGGTCTCGAGAGTTTTACAAACGTCGAGTATGTAACCCCATAAATCTTGAGAGATGCCAATTTATTTTTCTTAATGACAGTTGTTTCAAAAGCAAGTCTCTGGCGCTATAACCAGAATTTCTCGGCTAAGGTATGTTAACCACTACAGAAGAGTCCACATAACACTTTCATTGAGTTTATTCTCCATTGCATTGTAAAACCACGCTGAAAGTTAACCCTTTTGGGACCATATGGGCGATCTAACGCCTGCACGAAAAATGCGAAAAGGACAGCGCGGAACGGAACCTCGTACGAACTTGAAACTTAAAACTTAAGTTAGACACCACTACCGCACCCGACACGAACATTTTCGTCAAAATCAATCAACTGGAAGTAGTAGTTTATTCGTGTAATTTTTCACTTTTTTGCGATTTTCTCAAATAGCCTACTGGTCCTACGATTTTTTTAAAAATTGCCATGTTTGCTAAATTTTTTATGCTTTACAAGATAGAGTAGGCGTCATGTCTGCTGAAATTCTTGGAGAGGCTGTTTTCAGATAAAAAAATTGTTTTTTTTAAGATTGCTGCTTTAATATTTATGCATTTTAGCACAAAAATGTATATAATAAAAGTTGTAGAAAATTTAAAATCCTACAACTTTTATTTCAAACTTCTTTTGTATAACGCTTAGTTTAGCGGTAATTAGCGATTTTCTTTTTTTTTCTCACGAAAACGTATACAAAATCGATTTTTTTAAAGATTTTTGCCTTAGTATGCATTTTATGACAAAAGTGTACATAATAAAATTTATAGGAAATTAAAAGATCTACAACTTTTATGTAGAGCATTTTTCTCTACAGAGCCTAGTTTAGCGTGAAAGAGTGATTTTCCATACTTTTAAGCCAATCTGAAGTTGATTTTCATTTTGCGTTTTTCAATCATGATTAAAATAAGGTTAGGTTTATTTGAGGTTACTTTCTTGTTTATTTCTAATGTTTTATTACTTAGGTTATATAGTTCATTATTTGCAATGGCAAGAGAAAGTCATGTGAGTGTTTCACACCAATTTTTTTCCTCCAACTATTCTCAATAAAGTGAGGAACGATACACTGTGTATGTGTAACAATAGGCCTACTAATTGTATATATCAAGTTACTGTAAATAAATTTAGTCTTTCCATTATGATTAATATAAAAGAACTGTTTAGCATCACCCACTGTAAAATAAATGAATTTATTTCAGTAAAATTTTAAATATAACAGATATTATTAACATACTTGTAGAGTAGATGATATAGATTCAGAGAACGAAGTAATTGATTCCATATTTTTCCCTAAAGAATCCATTTCATTTTCCATTTTCTTAAAATCATTTTTCATCTGTAAAAAAGAAGCAAGAATATATAAATATAATTAATTATATATTATTGCTTATAAATCAAAATGATCCAATCATAAAGATGCAGAATATCTAGTCTACAATCGTAAATTGTATTATGTAATCCATATTAAATCATTCCAACATTGCTCAGGAACAAGAAGTACTTGATACTTAGGATGTTAAAAGGATGACAGTTTATTTTAGTTTATTTAAAATTGTATCAACAACTTGGTCCATAAACGACTACTATGGATTACAGAAAAGTAAATTGTAACATTAAAATTATCAGAACCCAGTTTGGAATCAAAACTGGATCGTCGCTTTGTAGCCTAACACAATGACATTAACGGGGCACTCAAAAAAAATTTAATATATGTCAGACTTTTTAGAGCTGGAAGTGCAGAAAAACAATTTATTTTGCTCCCACAGGGCAACAAAACCACAAATATTGTATAGAGAGGTTTTAAAATAATTTAATGAGGCCTACATTAGCTGCTGTGAAGCGCAGCGAGCAGGGGTTGCTAGTGTGTTTATATATGACATTCCAGAGTCTGAACAAACAGTAATTATCACATACACTGACAACATGGTGATACTTGCAAATCAGAATCTGTAGCTCAAGCTTCGCAAGATGCCCAATATCATCTGTACTATCTGCAAGAGTGGGTGTTCAAGTTGAAAATGAAAATTAATACAAAAAAGTCTGTTCAAGTAACATTCAGTTTGTGACTAGATACTTGTCCACCAGTATTTTTCAATAATGTGCCTGTTCCACCAGGTACAAAAGGGATGAGAATTCTCCTTCATAGAAAACTCACATGGGGTCCCTATATAAACTCAAAGCGCCAACAACTGAATAATCTACTCAAAATTCTTCACCATTTTCTGTTTCCAAAAGTTAAGCTTCCATTAAAACATAAACTATGCAGAGGTGTGAGACAGGTCTCTTTATGCCTATTTGGGCATTTGGCTTACAAATATTTTGCTCAGCCAAGAAAATCAACATTAAAACTCTTCAACCCACCAGGTTGGTCTAGAGGTAAAGTCGTTGCCGCAAGTCAGCAGTTTAACAGCTGATTTTCGGAGACAAAGGTTCCTGGTTCAAATCCTAGTAAAGGTAGTTACTTTTATATGGATCTGAATATTAGACAGTGGTTACTGGTGTACTTTGATGGTTGGAGTTTAATTAACCATATTCTCAGGAATGGTCAGCCTGAGTCTGTACAAGACTACACCTCATTTACACATCATCCTCATCTCGTTGGGTTGCTAATTGTTCTGAATTGAACAGATTGCAACGTACACACATTAGGGATAAGAGAAAAAAACTCTTCAAGTAATTCAATCAAAATTTTTGCAACTTGCTATTTGTGCACATCTTACATCAATAATCATACTTTACAAAAAGACCTCAATTCCATTCATAAATGATCTATCAAAATTTTACTACACATGTTTCAACAACAAATAACAAAACTACAATTATTTTATTAATTCAGGATGTAACTCAAGGATATATTCCAGAAGTGAGAGGACTGAAAAGACAGTGGGGGAAAAACCTTTATAAATTCAACCATAGCACAACATGCCGTACATTCATGAATCTCATTTAATAATCATACAGAAACTAACACTGTGTCTTATCTGACACAACTCCTGCAAACTACCCGCAGCATAGATTGTCAATTCAAGAATTTAATCTTTTGACTTATAAAATCCTGTAAACATAAAAGTAGAATTCAAAGACCCCGATACAGAAAAAATGATCGTTAGCTCCAAAAAAGATGTGGAAAAAGAAGACTGCTGAATATAAAACCCAATTTCAGCAAAAAAACATCTAAAAAGAAATCAAATTATTACTTTCGTAATACTTGCAACTGAATTCTTGAAGACAACATCTAACATCATTGGTTGATTAAATCAGACATGTACCTTCGTAAAAAATTAATCACAATCTGCAAATCAAAATGCATAGAAAACAAAACTTATCAAATTTAGTTCCAAAATATAAACTCAATGTAAACCATCTCACTAATAATACACTATAGCCATAATCACCACCATCATAGAAGTTAAATTCTCAAAAATAACTCGCACAGATCTCCATATATAAAAATGTTGGCATGCAAATTTTCTTTAGAAAGAGAAACTTCATAAAAATTAGTTTAAGTTTACATCCGCTTGAACATATTCATTTTAACCAAAACAAAATCATGCTGGAAACATTTAATACTTTTGTTTTACCTTTTTAATTGTATCTGTTGCAGATATAAACTTATTGTAGTTTTCATAAACAAGAGTTTGCATGTCTGAGTGTAGCGTTTGAGTGTCTCGAACTACTTCAGTTTCTAGATCCATTACTTGCTTTAACGAATTCTCCTGCAAATTAATTTAATAATGTACATACAGTTATGCTATAGCCTAAAATAATTTAGTATTTTATTTTTAGTGCACAGATAATAACAGCAGAGCATCTTAAGCCAATGACAACTGCTGTGATTTAATATTTTCTGTGTCCTTTGTACATGATACCATTTATATATTTCTGGTATATATATAATTAAAATAATACCAATATTTTAATATTTATATAAAAATTTTTCATTAAGTTGTAGACATTGATTTCTTTTAGCCAAATACCCTATCCATTCACTAGTTTATTAAATAATGTACAAGAATAGTTATTGAAGTTTATTTTAATTAGATAAGGACAGTTCATGTCAGTTTTTTTACCTTACCAAGTGGCAGACACTACTACAATGCTGCAAGTTCATAATTTAGCAGTTTTCTGCCAGTTCTGCAATCACGCAGGCTAGTATCATCAGCTAACATTTTAGCCATTAGATATAATTTAATATAATAGCTTACGTCATTAAAAAATACAAATAAGAATTATTAAATGTGATTATATCAGCATAAAAAATTTAACACATCAAATAAAAGTGAAGCCTTGTCAAAAACAGATCAAAAATATAGGTAATAAAATAATAAGAATTAAACCAACTTTTTTATAATTACTGATGATATTACATAAATAATAAAGTAAACATAATGATAAAATGAATACCTATTAGTAATCCAGAAAAATTTTAAAGCTCATCTTTTTAATAAACAACAAATTCGGAATTTACACAAATGTTCACTTTACAATTACTTACACGCATAACAATATATTTATACAAAACTACTTAATGCATAAATTTACAGGAAAAAATTTAACATCTGCTGAATGCAAAGGCTGCCCAGCCATAAACACAGAACAAAATATTGCGGTACCAATATTGCATTTCTTGTTGGTTACCATAAGCATACACAAACAGAATCCTCTCAAAAACGATAGGGTACTCTACCTTAAGCATTTTCTGTAGATACATGTCCGGATTAAAGTGTTGACCGTTAATGTCATAAGGATTACCAAGTGGCTTAACTTTATTTTCCTCTTTAGTAGACATTTTTAAAGACAAAATTCCAAATCACATAATACGTAAACAAACTAACTGTCAAACGCTGGTTTCTCTCTTATCTTTTGAGGTTAGAATTTGCCACAGTACAGCAGACTTGAAGCATGAATCCATATTTATTGCCATGCCCCAGCTCGATCACTATTTTGTCTCAATACAATGCGGCCAATATTTTTATAAAATTACGTCAGATAGTTTTGCACGTTGAGCCTAAATGCTGTGTAACAAAACTTAATATATAATAAGTTACGCATAAATATATATAGTTTATAATACAACAAAGCCTTAATAATCATAAATTGATTCTCGTAATATTTCTTAGTAATTATCATGGTAATAGTGATAAGAGTTTCATTATTCATCAGTATTTTGTAACCCGTGATTCGTAGTTTCATTAGGCTAATAGGGGTCTTCGGGCCAATCCAGTTAGTCACTGGTAGAGAGTCACTATTATTTGTTAAGTAACACTGGTTGGGCAAGCAACTTTGTATGATAACCAGTGACAGCCACTCATGAAAACCTTCATTCCCTCTTCAAATTCAGGTCTAATCACATAAAAAATACAGCAAGCAAACTGAGTGGTTGCCAATAATGTGCAGTTCCTGATAACAAAATAATTATAAAAGCTAAAGAAAAGACTACTATAGAAAAATATTATTGGGAAATTTTAAAGAATTAGTATTAGTTTTTGTCTGTACAATAGATAGTAGCAACGCAATGAAAATTACATAATTGCTAAAACACTAAAAATATATTGTATATAAAAAAAATCTACAAAATTGAAAATTAAATTCGAAAGTGAGGTTATTATATAATAGAATTTAGCATAAGTTCATGATATAAAAAGCCTTATAACTAATTCCAGAGTGATGTGCGGGAAAAAGTATCAAAATCAGCACCCAAGAAACTATCGATTTTAAAAAAAATTGTTACAACTGGTGACAGGTCACCTGTTACTAGGTACATACTGTAGATAATTGCCGTAAAAATGAAATAGGTATAAAAAGTGGTGCGCAAGTTCCTATAAAACCAAATTTATCGTCTGCACCAGAACAATTGGACGTAGAACAAAAATATACAAAAATAATATAGATATTTTGGATCAATATATTTAGATATATATATTTTAGATTAATATAAATATTATAGATAGCTAATATGCGAGGTTAGCGTATAGGCAGAGCCTGCCCGCTAATAAGTTCATTTTATTTTATGAGTGTACAGTAACTTATACAAGTTATAATAATTATATAGCATTTCAAGGGACACATGAGCTATAGAATGCGCGAACACTAGTATTGTATTCTACTGTAAAAATAGTAAAGGTAATCCGAAACGTAGAAGAGCGAAGGCGCCTGCCTTTCTGTTGCTCTAACGTACTCCAGATTCACGAGTAGCTACATAGCAATCCTGTGGCTAATAAGCATTGTTTCATCCGTTTGAACGTATCCTAGTTTTAGTATAGTCACTTGAGTCACGAGTTTGCCCTTGTTTGCAACGAGGGGTAAAGGGGGAACAGCATCAGTGCGCATGCGCGACTGCTTTAATTTTAGTATAAAAACATAACATTTTATACTATACCCAGAGCATAGCTTATACAGTATATCGCGGAACCTTTTGTAGGTTAACGGTACGAATATAACTGTTTGATACCGTATACAGAAACGTCAGTTTCTCGTAAATGTGGGTAGACTATTCACAGTGCTGAACGAAATATAATATGCAGTGTAATAAAATGCTGTGAAGTTGAATCTAAACAAAAAAGCCTTTCAATGCCCCTTTAAAAAGCCATGAGCGAGTGTCTAACTACTGTGATGTTTCTCTTTCCACAACTGAAAAATAAAGAAGGAAATTAAAGACGTGAAGAAGCTATTCTTCAACAGTTTTGTTGACACCTGGTAAAAAAAGGAAGCCGTTAGATAGACCAGTGAGACTGATAGTGAAGACGCCGGTGACAGCGATCGAAAAGAAGGCGATTCATTCGTAAAAAATTTGTTCCAATGGAATAAGGTAGCTGGTAATTACAGTAGGTAAGTCAAACATTTATAGTCGTGTAATTAAGCTATATGCTGTATGATAGGTCAGATTTATTTCTTATAAGGTTTATGAAGAAAATTTTCTCGGATTAAACCACAGCTTACAAAATGTATGTAGAAACTGCAAGGTAGTGAAATATACGAGTAGTGTCGCACGTTGAGGTTGGCAGCACTGTCATATTTTCATTTCCCTTCCTCACAGCCAACCCATACGCAAAAGGCAATCTCATGACTTCAGTATCTATAAACTACAAATTAAAAAAATATCTGGTGTGAAACACTCACACAACTTTATGTTGCCAAAGTAACAAATTAAATTGTATGTAAAATGAAATATAACCTACATGTTTAATCATTAGTGAATGAAGCTAAATTAAAATCAACCAACCAATGTTAGACTTAAAATACAGACAATCACTAATTGACAATGAGCTATGTAACAAGACAAATTTCAGCAATAAAAGTTGATGGTTTTATTTCATTTGAATAGTAAACAGCCTAGAAAAACCACCTGTAGGATGTGTTTGTAAATATTGAAAGCATTTACAAAACAGGTACTTTAAATTTATCAACTTGCATGGTTGTGTCGTCATCATCAATGTTTACATGTGCAATGATAGTTTTGTGGTTGTTATGTGTCATGGTTGCGCGTTCGTTTCTGAAAAGCGTCTTTGATCAAAAACTTTTGTGTGATAGAACGATTATCATCTAATGTATTGTTGAATTAAAGCGTTTTGTGTTTATCAAGTTATTATTAAAAAAGAAAGTTGTTAGGAAAGTAGCTTTATCGGGTTGTTTTGATCGTTGCCTAGGCGACGTGTTTTGTTTTTGTGTTCTGTTTTTCAACGGAAATAAACCAACATACTACATTAATACTACAACATACTACATTAATAGTGTGTTAGACTTTGATAGTATTTTTCGGTGGTGGAAGAAGGCGTTCATAGCCTTCGGTAGAATTTGAAGCACTTCTTTGCAATTTCTTGTTTTTCCTAACCCCCAAGTCATGGCGGCGGACGGCCGTTTCTCTCGCAAGAGAGGGCGCTTTGGGCAGGATAGCGGTTTTGTTTCGAAGAAATTAGCTTTGAGTAAGGAAGAAGAGGTCCTTGTGACTAATGAACGTCGTGAAATTGTCCCTGTGGGCAAGTTTATCGCGGATCAGCTGGGAAATAGGTACAGCGATTGTCACGTGGCACCTTATGAGGTGTCAATTGTGAAACTTGAAACTTCTGAATCTACTTTTTCTCGAGGTAAGTACTCCATGGGTCGAGTCTTAGCTCAGTTTGAACGTTTGATGACGTCCTCGGACCCTGTGAAGAGGGCTGGACCTGGCAAATTCAAGGTCGTCTTCGGGGATATCGGGGAGGCCAATGGGTTTGTCGAGGCGTTTAACAGGGAGGGCGATGACGTTTTTGAAAAGGAATCTTGGAGGGCGTTTATTCCAAATTATAAAGTCATTAAGGTTATGGTCTTGAGAGGGTTTTACGACTCAGACAGGGAAATCACGGCAGGAGAAATCCGCGAAAATCTCGCGGCGGATCCGAGACATACGCAGAATTTCAACACACCTTTTAAGGTCGAACAAATGAACAAGGTTGAGGTTAAAGACGGGAACAGGGAGTTAGTCCCGATCAGCGTGTTCAAAACGTACTTTAAGTCGACCAAAGTTCCCGAGAAAATGCTACTGTAAAAGGTTGAGGTTAGGGCTTCTCCCTTTGTTGACAGAGTCAAGAAATGCTTCGTCTGTCACAGATTCGGCCACCTCGGTCGGTTCTGTAAAGATAAGCATATCTACTGTAGCTTCTGCTCAAAACGTGGACATGACGAAAGATGTTGTCAAACTAAAAAAAATGACCCCAATGCGGTTCCCCATTGCATTAATTGCGCCAGAGAAAGTCGCGAGGATTGTAACCATTCGGTCTTTTCGAATCTTTGCCCCGTTTTTTTGCTACAAAAAAGGATCAAGTATGTGATGGCGCATCACAACAAAAATTACCGAGAGGCCTTGGAACTTCTCCAGGCTTCGGGTGGAAAAATCCCGAACAAACCGTCCTCTTACGCGGAATCGGTGCGAGTGAACATTGGGGACCTCATCGCTAATGTTCAATCCACCAGAGAGAGAAAATACACCAAAAGAAGAAGCAAAATGAGACAAAAAAACAAAGAAGGTGACCGCAGTGCTCGAGCCACTATTACGGCGGACATAGAGTCCGAAAGTACCTCTGAGGCGGAATCAGCTCGTGGTGATGATTCCGCGATAGATATCGGAGACGCCAGTATAGACGGTCCCTACAAACTGAAAATCAAGGATGATGTCATTACGGCATCCATGGAGGCAACCTTGGACGTATCCAGGGCTGTCTTGACCCCCGAAGACAGGCAATCCATCTTGGACAAGCTGAGAGCCAGGATGGCCGAAAAACGCGAGTTGGAGTTGAACACCCAAGAATTGGCGTACAATTCTTTCTTTGAAACTAATAAACTGTGCAACAACGTGCTTGTTGACCAAACCGCTGAGAATCGTGCCTGGAACCAGGTCATTGAAATTTTGAACGAAAATGCTAAATTGGGGATCTGGCAAAGGATCCTTAAATGATTGTGTTGATTTGATTTAAATAGGTGAAAATCCTTTTCTCCTTGTTCTCAATATTATATTTCAATTTGTTTTTCATGACTTTTGGTATTTCTTTGTTTCTTTTCCTTTTTTATGTTTTTTTCTTTTTCTTTCTTTTCTCTTTATGTCTTACAATCTTACTAACTTATCTATAGCTCATTGGAATTGTAGATCCTTACAGAATAAAAGTCATGAACTGCCGCATCTACTTGACACTTATCAAATAGATATCCTCTGTTTGTGTGAAACTTATCTGAAAGAAAATAACAACTATCATTTCCCGGGATACCAATTTTTCCCAGTCAATAGGAATAACAGACTAGGCGGAGGTGTTGCCCTGCTTTGTAGGCCAGATTTTAAAGTTAAAATCTTAAACGATCTACATACTTATTTTATTAAAACCTGTTTACAAAACAACGTCGAAGTTTTATTCGCTGAGGTAAAATTCAATGATTCTACAACAGACAATTATTTTAATATTTTTACACTTTACAGTCCACCTCGACATTCAAACTGTCCCTACACTAACAATGATTTTTGGATTTATTTCTTTACTTATCTTTTTGATTTTAATCGCGTAATCCTTTGCGGTGACTTTAACGCTAAATCCCCAATTTGGCAAAAAGGCATCCGCAAAGATAGGGAGGGGAAAAAGATAGAGGATGTTTTGATTGGTTCCGGCTTTTTGTGTTTGAACGACAATTCCAGATTTACCTGGCATTCGAATGATGGTTCTCTTAAGAGTTCCTTAGACCTTACTTTTGTCTCTTCTGACTTGGCGGGTGAATTCGCCTGGAATGTGTGCGACAATTATAATTATGATAGTGATCATTATCCCGTGGTTATTAAGTCCGATAGAGGACTTGAATGCGGCTCACGACATAGAGAAAAGTTTTTGCTAAAGGATGTTAACTGGACTAAATTCGAGTTGGGTTGTAACGAAATTGTCAGTGATTTGGAAAATATGAATTCCGGTAAGGATAAGTATGAGTTGATTATTGACTTTGTCCATAAAAATCTGATTGATTCTGGTGCAAAGGTCGGTAATTCGAAAAAATTCCAACGACAGGTCAATTATTGGTGGGATGATGAGTGTAATAAAATCTTAGAGGAGAAAAGGGAGGCTTATAGAGCTTTTATGAGTAAATTTACAATTGCAAACCGAAAAAATTATGATAGGGTTAAAAGGGAAACAAATTTTAAACTTAAAAAAATTAAAAGAAATAAATATAGAGAGTTTTGCGCCTCCCTTAACAGACAAAGTGACATTTCAAATACTTGGCGTATACTAAAAAACTTTAAAAACAGAGAGCTTTCTAAAGATAGAGTGGTTTTTGACAAAATAGATAAACAAACTGTTCTAAACGCGTTCGATAAAATTGCGCCTGCTGAACCTCAAAATATCGCTGATCAGTCCCACAGACTTAGTCGACAACTACATGTCTCTTCTCAATATAGCCACATTTTCGAGCAACCAATTTCTCGGGAAGAATTTATCTCAGCGATGTGTAGTCTTAAAAGTAATAAATCTCCGGGACCAGATTTGTTCACAGCTGAAATAATTTTAAAGTTTCCCAATAAATTACTCGACGCGCTTTTGGACTGTTTTAATGTTCTAATTCCTAATGCTGATATCCCGAAGTCCTGGATAGAATTTAATACAATTTTTATTCCGAAAGCGGATAAGAAAAGTGTGAGACCTATCTCAATCAACTCTCAGTTATTGAAGGTCGCAGAGAGAATAAAATACAGGAGATGGTATTGGTGGGCTATGAGAAATAATGTCATCCCAGAATTCCAGTTTGGTTTTCAAGAGGGCAAATCGTGCAACGACGCGGTTGGTTGTCTCGTGGGTGGGATCGCCGCCGCTCTTGATAAAAGACTTATAACAGGGGTGGTATTCCTTGATATTGAGGGGGCATACGACAATGTCGATCCGTTCCCATTATGTGCGTTATTGTTAAGGCGGGGGTTACCTTATAGTGAAGTTCTCTTTCTGTACAAACTAATTTATAAGAGAAATATCACGGGATGGTATGGTGGCGAAAATCTCGGTAAGAGAACCACGGGTCGAGGCTTACCACAAGGTTCGGTCATCAGTCCTCTAGGTTTTAATTTCTATACATCAGGTATAGGCCGTGTTGTTGACGACGATGTTGATATCGTGATGTACGCAGACGATGTTGCGTTTCGTTACTCCGCGGCTACGTTGGAGGCAGTGAATGTCAAACTAAATAGCAATATGAAAGCCATTGCGGATTTTTTTGATAGCCTGAGCTTGAGAATATCTACCAAAAAAACGGAGGTTTGTTATTTTTATAATAATAATGCTAAAATCGATTTAACTAAACATAATAGTGTTATTAAAGTTTATAACGAAAGATTGAATGTAGTTGATAGTTTTAAGTACCTTGGAATTCACTTAGATCATAAATTAAATTGGAAACTACATATAAGTTATATCAAACAAAAATCTGGTAAATTATTAAATGTCCTTAAAGCCATCTCTGGTATTCGATGGGGGGCCCATCCCTCCACAGTCTTGATGGCATACAAGGGTTTGATCAGGTCGCATTTGGACTGGGGTAGTATTTTCTCGGATTCGTGTTGTGAAAGCTCTAAAAAAAGCCTAGATACAATTCAACTTGCAGCCATTAGAATAGCTTTAGGTCTCATGAAAACAACCCCTACAAATGTCATACTAGACTTGGCTTGCGAGTCCTCGTTGAGTCTGAGAAGGAAGTATTTGGGTAAAAAGTTTATGATTAAAGTAATGTCTTCCGAGATTCACCCCCTGCGTGACACTTTGAGAACTGAGCTCGCTCAATCCAACCGCATTAGGCTAAAAAGTAAATTCAACCTGATCTCCCGGTATGATGAACTAACCGAATTATTACCTGATGTCCGTACCTGGAAATGGGCGGGAATTTCAAAATTCAATCCGGCAGCGCGTTTCCTAAATTTGGATTCTAAGATTAATTTGGTCGATGGCGTAAAGTTTCAGGAATTACTGCAGGTAAATAGTTTGTTTATTAAGTACTTAAAGAATCACCACGCTGATAAAGTGAAGCTGTATACTGACGGGTCCAAAAATGTTGATATGCACAGGACAGGTTTCGCCGTGTGGTCTGAAGATCTAAAAATAAGAATACAAAAAAGAGTAAACCACAATTTTACGATATTTCACGCGGAAGCCTTAGCAATTTTCGAAGCGTTAAAAATTATCTTTAGAAAAAAAATTAAAAAAGCCGTCATTTTCACCGACTCTCGTAGCGTTTTGTCAGCTCTTTGTGGTTCTTACGGTAAAAATAAATTAGATGATATTATTATGGATATTAAAGAAATTTATGTAAACTTAATTAGGATTGGACTTGACGCTTCCTTCGTTTGGATCCCAGGTCACTTGGGAATTGCGGGTAACGAAAGGGCCGACGAACTAGCGAAAGGAGCGCTTGATAAAAATATTATAGACATCCCTAAGGTGAGATTTGGCAATCTTTTCCCCTTATTCGAATGTGTTCTACGATCTGAATCTCGTACTTTCCTTAAGTCACAAAGCGATTTTAAGGGAAAATTTTATTTTGAAAACTCCAAAGTTGGTTTGCACAAACCGTGGTTTGCTAATTCTAGAGGCCCTAGAGAATTTATTACTCTGATCAACAGAATAAAATCTGGTCACACTTGCTGTAGAGCACATCTGGCGGATAAAAATGTGATTGGTTCTGCCGCGTGCGACTGCGGCGTGGTCAGACAGGACTTAGATCATGTGCTTTTTGATTGCCCTTTATTGTTTGAAGCTTCGGAGAGACTGAGACTCGACTTGTGGAGAACTGATCCTGGTATTGTATATGAAGTAAAAGATATTATACGTAAAAATAACGAGCTTGCCTACAGGGAAATTTTTAAATTTATAAAAGAAAACAAAGTTGTAATTTAATAGCGCCCTCTCCTGTGGGAGGATTGGCGCGGCTTCTGTTCGCCTAATGGTTTTGATAGGGACTGTATCGTCTCTGGTGACCAAGTAACCAACTAAAAAAAAAAAAAAAAAGGTGGAAACATTTTATTATAATGTTTTAAAATAACGCTATATCAACAGAGTAAGAAAATTGTTACAATTTATAATTTTGCTGTATGTTATGAAAGACTTTATCTAAGATTTTGATGAGAGACTATTTTGTTTTATATTTAATTAACAAATACTGATAATTAGTGTTGCATGTTGTATAAAGAATAACATTGTTCCCGGTTTTCTATGAGTATTTTTTGCATTTAAAATAAAAACATTGCTTTTATTGAACTTTCACAACAAAACATTTTACCACAAAGACTTATATTGTGTTTATGAGGTTTCTTTTCAATTAACGGTTAAAACAAATACCAAAGTTTATTAATTTAATGTGAACAACACGTTGACGTTGGAATAAAAGTGTGAAGACAAGATTTTGAATGTTGACCGCTGCAACTAACTATTTTTCAAAGTGAAGGAAAATGACCTAAGGTTGACGAAGTCAAGAAATAGTACTGTCACCGGATAGTGACATTAAGTGACGAGTTGAGACCTTTAATTTTTGTTGGCCCTAAAAAGGGCCGTTTAAACGGTGGTCGTCTTGGCGATGCGTGGGTCGAAGTCGTCATGGCGGTCGGGGGCTGGGCGACAAGGTGTGTCGTCGTCTAGCGGGACGTCATCTTCTTCCCTCGCAGTAGTGTGTCGATGACTGCTTCGTCGGATCCGGTGGGCGTAAGGCTCGGTCGAGGGACCGCTATGGGCATCGCTTGCGGCAGTGGGCGATGACGGCCGGTCGACGGCTTACGCTAATGTGTCGGCAAACGGAAGCATCATCTTCTCTCTTGCGGGGTCGTCGATGAGTCTTCGTTGGAGTCCAGTAGCCGTGTGCCGATGTTGGACGTCTTGTCTGCTGTCTGGATCGGAATTGAATCTCCTGGCTCAGTGGAGCGCTCTTTTTATAGTCGCCGAGAGCGCTTAGGTAGGGGGCGGTTACTGGCTCGGCCTCGGTGGCAAAGGTCTCTGTCGGTACGCCGCCACAGGCCTACCGCCCCTTCGGAACTATTGGCGGTTCCCTCTGTCGCTACGTCGGAAGCTTTGTAGCCGGCAGCACAGTACTTAATCAAAGGGGACGACAGTGATAGTACTGTACGTAATGTAATTTTTATAGATTACAGATTCTACACCAGGTTGTATAAAAGTGATAGTTTTTATATATTATATAAAATAAAAATTCCAGATTGTAGTAAGCATCCATGTTTCACAAATAAAATTCATGAACCACACTTTGGCAGTTTTATTTAATTCCAGATTCATCGATTATTCTGAGATATTTGTACTCTGTCCGTTACAAATTAGGCATCCATCTCTTGACGAATGTAGATAAATTTCTTTTGCAATAAAAGTTGCAGGTTTCATAATCTATAAATTTAGATAGGTAGTATATACGTTTAATGTTTAGGTTTATATAAGTTTATTAATATTTAATAAATATTACGTATATAATGAAAATTATTTCTTAACTCTCTTACTAATAACAATCCTGTAAAGTGTAGTAAAACAATAACAAAAGATTTCAAACAGTTAGTGGGAATGGTATCAGAAGCAGAAGTTATCTCTGGTAAGAATACCGTACAATAAAAGTTCGATGGTGTGTTGGTGCATTTGGTCACGTATGCCAATGTTCACTATAAAGGCATGGTGACAGGCTGAGCAGTGCAAAGGCCAGAGATCGTACCGTGGAGTTTGAACATTATCGTGTGCTAAGCAGTGGCGGTCCTAGCGGGTGGGCCCGGGCCCACCCGTTTTTAATATGACTTGACTGAAACAATAAAACAACGAGGATTTTTATTCACAAGATGGAAAACAATAATGGTTACGATATTTACGTATCGCAAATGAGACGAATTAAACCTTATCTATGGTAGGGCAAAGACTTAGTAACCTGGCGATTGTATATAGAAAGAGAGTTAAGTTTTCCTTTAATCTCGGATCCAGATCCAGTTGTGGACGAGTTTCCAGCTCAAAAAAGAAAACGGCTACAGTTCAGTTTGTTTTAAAGTAAACTATAATCGAGAGTTGACTAGTTGATGTGTTATTATTTCTTCATAATTTTGACCAACATAATGGATTTGGACTTTATTTTTATATTTTCAAACTGTTTTTGTAACTCATGTACTGTATTTAAAAAGTGCAATTTAGTAAAATTCTTATAAAAATTACAAGGTTATGTTTGTTTATTCAATATTAATCCTGAAATAAAGATAAGAATGTCCTCAATTAGTTATCTACATGTATTCAATTTATAAAATCATAGACAAATATATATATGTTTTACATAGGTAAGAATAATGTGCATTACATACAAACAGCTACTTTTTAACTTAAAAAAATTAACATATAAAAGTGGGCCCACCCAGAAAAAAATTTCTGGGGCCGCCACTGGTGCGAAGATAAATGTGCTCTTTATCTAGCCACTACCTATGTACAAATTTTGTATTAAATAATTAATTATCAAATAATTAAATAATTTGTACTAAATTTTTATATTTCTGAACGAACAAAATCGATGTGTTTGAAATTATACTAAATGCTGACGATGAAGGGCGATAGATAAAAAGCAGAACTGACGGGAAATAGAAACTGTTGCAGTGCTCTAAATAATAAAGTTTTTTTTTTAGCTTTTATTTCTTATCGGGAACTGTACATTATTGACAACTACCCAATTTGATCGCTGCTTTTGCTGTATTATTTGTCGTGAATAAGGCATGAGTTTGAATAGAGACCCCCAGTAGAGTTTGTTCACGAATGGCTGTCAACTGGTCACCATACAAAGTCGCTTGCCCAACCGGTGTTACTTAAGAAATAATAGCGACTTACTACCAGCTGACTGACTGGGTTGGCCCGAAGGCCCTAAATAATAAAGTATTACATAATTGTACTGTATGTCTATAACTTGATGGCCTCTCACAGAGAGGAGCAGAATCGGCCCGCTACTAGCCTTCTCTATAACACTTTATTATGTACCAATTCCAGTGCACTAGTTATAATCCATTTGAAATCAACGTGCTGTTGAAGGTCATGCCACTTCCTCACCTCGACTACCCCACCAGTCGTCTGAATGATGCAGCGCGGAGTATGTGTGTGCACTTGTGCCTACGCCTTCATCAGGTTCACATTATCTCACTTCGTGAAGTAGCGTACGCTTAAAACATCTGACGAGACCAACACATAAATGTGTTATTTAAATGAACTTAAACTTAAACTCATTCGAGAAGTTTAATTACAAACAAAAGGAAAACTGCAATGGAAATAAATCTAAATCCAGTTTTTCTTTTGTTTGTAATTAAAAAAATTTCTCAAATGAGTTTAATTTTCATAGACGTTATTTATATCTTTTTTAAGAATAAAATTCTCTATAATTTTCATTAAAATGTTTCGTGTTTTTATTCGCAATTTAACAGAGTTATTTTACGCTAAACATAAAAAGTATATTTTCTAAGCCTACTCTTTAATGTGTTTACGTAGTTTTCTTTAAAAACTAAAAGCGATACAGTTCTGGGACTCATTTTTTTAAATTTACCAGGTTAAATAAAAACTATAAGAAACCACTAAAAATTTTCCTAAATTTACCTTCTCAAAATTTCAGTATTGCTTTATTTCACTCTTTGCCCAGGAATCAAGGCAAAATCTTTCGCCAGGCATAACTCGCCAACAAAGCATTTCCGGACGTATATTTAGACAAACATTTTGTTACATGTAATAACAATAGTATATACGTAGTGTAATTTGTATTATATTATTGTTATAATTGTCATTAATATTGTTTTATGGTTATTATAGATATTATATGTACGCAGTATTACAACGTAATATGGAATAATAGAAAAGTCACTGAAATAGAAACACAGTCATTATACTATGCATCAGCAATGACTCTGTGATATTGTGACTTTATGAAGCTTACATGCATTGTTTTAAGTAAACAAACATGTTACAGCACGTTTGTCACCACACACAGGCCTATTTATTTGATTTTTGATACTCTTATGAAATGATTGTGTGTAACATGTTACAAATTTTTCAGTGTCTTTATTTATTTGTTTAAATTTAACTTTGAGTTTAAATCAGTGATTTCGTTTCATTATTTATCGATAGAACAACTGCGACTGTGTGTTGATCTTTGTGACTGCGACTGTGTGTGAAATTAATTCTTTGCGAACGGCGCTCAAGATTACATAAAAGGTTAAAAGTGACAGTTTATTTCTCAGTCATATACAAATTGGTACCTAACAATCCAGTTTCTGTATGCATGCTTTAAAACATAAAAGATAAATACCTAATCATCTTTTTCGTTTAGGTAAAAAGGTTGGCGATGTTTTTATTAAGGTGCAGTTTGTATAAAGAAATATTAGGATAGAACTGTTCCAACGACCCGAAAGTTAAGCACAAAAATTAGGAAAATATATTGTGTAGAATAAGAAGGTTTCACATATCATAGTAGGCCTAATGTCTTATGTGTATCAGAGTAACCATTAAATTTCTTATCGTTAATAGACAAAACTTTAGTCCGTAAAGAGAAAAGAAGCAGTTCAATTCAGTAATGAAGAAGTAGTGTAAGGGGTATGAGGAGAAATCTTGCGGAAGGAAGGGCAAGAAGCGCGTGACCTTCACCCGCACGAAGAAATCAATTGGATATTAGTAGTAGTAGCTACATACTGAAATGTTATTGAGAAGGCTAGTAGCGGGCCGATTCTGCTCCTCTCTGCGGAATGCCATCAACTAATAGTCAGACAGTAGCGTAAATATGTTTGTATAGGTATGTTGGCCACACTGATGTAACACTCATAAAAGGCGCGTGTTGGCCTAATTTGATTGATTAATTTTTATACGGATTTGAATACTAGACAGTGGTTACCGGTGTACTTTGATGGCTGGGGTTTAATTAACCATACTCTCTCAGGAATGGTCGGCCTGGGTGTGTACAAGACTACACCTCATTTTACACGTCATACGCATCATCCTCATCTCAATGGGTCATGGTGTTGCTTATTGTTCAAAATTGAACAGATTGCAACGTACACAAATTAGAAAAAAAATTTGATTGATGATAGTTTTGAACATCGGCAGCTAACTCATCCCAGGTCCATCCTCCGGGCTCCAGCCTTAACCTACGGTCAACCCAGGTGTCGTGTAGAAGATGGGATCTTCTTGTATATAACTTGATTGCTTATTAAAATATGTTATGCTCTTAGATGTGTGTCGTTCATCCAATTCGTGTGGTCTTGGGTTCGAATCCCATTCAGGCACGGCATATTTTCATACGTACCAAAAAAATCATTTCATCCTTCACAGTCTGCATTAGCAGTAATTGCAGAACAGTCGGACGTTGAACCAAAAAAACAGAAAAAAGTACAACCAATATTCACCTAACTACCTAAACCATCTCCCCTAGGTGCCGGCAGGCACTACTCCGTAGCCCCTGGTGCAGAAGCCGATTGCACCACGAACCGTAATTGAACCAAGAATAATGAGCATCTTGTTACGACTAGAAATTTATTTAATTCTTCATCTCATCAGGATCTCGGGTTCGATTCCCGATCAGGTGTGGGATATTTTCATCACCCAGTTTCATCTATGAACGCCTACCGTATGTATTAGCAGAAATTGCAAAACAGTCTGACGTAAAACAAAAAGCCTTCTTATCAGTTGTTAATAAACACATTTAAATCAAAGTTTCTTACTGTCGTATCAACGTAGGTTTTACGCTGGTGCATTCAAAGTCGAGTGCAACGTGTTCTTAAAATATGATAGAGAGAAAGAGCGAGATTGCCTTTTTTGCATCAGTGGTAATATCTTTTTTTTATATCAACTAAAACGAAGTTGCAATTAAATGCAGACCAAAATCCTTCGCTAGATAAATACCGTTGGCCTCATGCGTCAATACAAATGTAGACTTTTAATTTTGTACTTTTTCAGACTTTCGCAAACCAAAGGACATTATAAATATTGTCCATTTTCTGGCAGGACAAGTCGCATTTCAGTGGCCGTTTACTTAACTATTAAGAGAACTACTGTATAAGGCAAATGGATTACAAGGTTGGTAGTTTACATTTTATACTCTTTGGTTGGTATTACAGCTTAATGTTTTGTTTATGGCGTTTCAGTTCTGGAATTTTTTATAACATTCTATAAGTCTGTTGATTTTTATATTACGTTAACAATAAGTGTGTTTGTTATTTTGTAAGCAAATTAATGTTAATCGGAAGGTGTATTATTTCTACAGATTTAACGGTGGTAAGTAATTCACCAATTACACCTAAGAATAGCAAACACGTTGCTCGTGTTTGTTTATTTTGATAGTAAAATTTTCAGTTAAAATTTAGGGTTATTTGTTTAATATGGCCCTCTGTACCTCCGAGAGTGGAAAGAAGGGTTAAAATTGATAGTAGCATTACTGAAATATTTTATCAGTCATAAAGTTAATTACATATTACCCCTACTCATTGAACTGTGTTTAAGTATACCGTTTTCCACGAAATCTCATTTATGGTTTTAAATACTTTTTCCTGGATAATGCGGTGAGTAGCTTTAGTTCTGTAGGTAAACTGTTGTAAATTAATGGCCATAGTATGGAATAATTTTTCCGATCATTAATTTTCTTGCTTTTTCTTGGTGATAATACTCTGGTCATTAACACTGTTACTTGTTCTGCATTGCTATTTTCTATACTGATTTCTTCTGACTTAGCAAGTAAATAATGTTTGATCTGGTCTATGCAATATAGTAAGTCAAAGAGTATTAAATTTATCATATATTATGTACCTACTACACAACATTTCATTTGTATATCATTGTTTTTCTTAGAAACTTTAAAGCATGTGTTAAGCTATTTTAAATTTAACTATTTCATTATAATTTTCCAATTATGTAGGCCTAATTGATATTATAATGCCCCTCTTGATGTAACTGTAGTATGTCTAACGGAGAAGCTTAGCATCTAACAGTGTGTATTTAGCCATGTTAAATAAAAACTGGACCTTTGAGATAAGTAACCATTTTATAATTTAAAACTACTAATGTCTGCCAAGGAATTCTTTGTGTTTTAAATCTAGCCTCATTTAACGATTTTTCATGTTTTATTACTTTTAAAACGTGCAAAAGGTGTACTCAATGTACGGTTACATGATGTAAGAGAAATGTCCTGTCTCTTCAAAGTTTACCAAAAGTTTCATTTTGGAGTTCATAATATCATGATTTGTACCAATAGTGGATGAGAATGGTGACCTCATTTGATGCACTGGCTTTAATTATGTAAAACTAAACCAGAAAGTAAGACCTAACACCTTGTAATATAAAATTTTTGACTAGGCTTTAGCCTTTCTCTTGTGGTTAACCAGACCAAGTTAAGCTGTCTAGCAATCTATCTTTGCTGAAATCTTTTCCTTTTTTTGTGTGTTTATTCTGCTGTGTGAGAAGTAGGTATAAATTTAACTGATTCCTAAGCTCTTGGTCATAACATACAATATTAGAAATATCGACCTACAAGTTATATAATCATGCAGCTTACTTGTTGTATTTTATTTGTATACTTATTCATGTAAATATTGATAAACTACATAGTCATTTTAACTTTATTTACAAATGGAACTTATAAAGGTAGTTTGTGTAGTGATTTCATTAAAATTGGTCCCTATTGTTTCAGAATAATTTATTGATAAAAAACTATTATGCTTTTCATGGTTGATGAGCTCTGCTGTTCCATGTGTTAAGACCAAACAGAACGTTTACCTGCGTTCTTAGATTGTACGACTGTTTTAGCCTGACTTAACATTACGCGTGCATGTGTATAAGAGCCGCAGTAGTTCACTCATGTCTTGCATTTTGAACACACCAATTTATAGAGTGCGTTAACATACAATACTTAATAATTATAATCAGCTGATTGTGTGTTCATAGATTATAAATTGTTATTGAAAGACCAAAAAAATGGCTGACGAAATATATAACAGAGCTTCAAGAGCAAGTGTTAGCAACATTGCTGGCAAGTCATTGGCTAGGTATGAAGTGGGTAGGGGGCAATGCATACGTTCAGAGCTCATCAGCCCTGAAAAATAGTGTAGTTCATCTTTTGTTGTAATACAGTACTGTGGCACGTTCCACGAATTACTCTGCAACTCTGCACTCTTGACCTAGCAAAATTTATTAAGTGCAGAGTCAATGTGTTCCACCAATATTTTAAGTGACTGCATTTGAATGCTCTGAAGAGTTACAGAGTGCTTACTTGTGTGAGGTTATTTTATCTACTTACTTGTTGAATGGTATTTATAATAAAAAATTGTAATTAAAAACTCAATAAAAAAAATAGCTGTTCTAATTATCAGAATAAAAAAAATAGCTGTTCTAATTATCAGACATGAACAAATTACAGTATTTGGATCTTTTTCACCAACATTTCAAATGCCAACAAAATTGAACAGGTGGAAGAAGTTCTAATGAAAGCCTAATTGTTTTTTTAGAAGCTTTTTCTAAAATCTCCTGTTCTTATTATTTGATGTTATTTAGCCAATGAACTTAATCTTGAAACATTCAGCAATAATACCCACATCATGCCTAGTATGATAATTATTGTGTTTAACAACCCATGAGCAATGCATATTAATGATGTCTATCACTTCTTTAAGTAATCAATTTATAAGCCAATGCAAAGGTGTATTTTCTTTCTAGCTGTCGGTGACTTAGGGATTAAAAATTACTCAATAAACACTTAAAAGTAACTTTATTGCACGTTCAAAGTTTAAGTAATCGAATAATTATTATAATAATAATAATAAACAAATACATTATTTTGTCAATTGAAACATAAGGTCGTCGATGTTATTAAGCAATCTACTTTACAGAACGTTTGCAGTGCACAGAAGTCTGTTTTGTTAGCACTGATTGGTACATAAATTAATTAAAGACCTTAGTGGATGAAGGTGCTATTTAACAAAAATATAGTTTAGTGGAAATAGCTGTTCAAATCCTAAGGCCTATCCCTTCATGAAAATGTTGTCTTATGCAATTAAAAGTTCTTAAAACTTTACGTTTTATTGTCACTTTTTTATTAGATTTATCGAGCATCGACTATCATTGTCATGTAACACGTTACGATACTTATTCTTACGCATACAACTTTCATCAACTAAAAGTCTTTATTGTACACTGTATCATCTATAAATGGATTAACGGTAATTAAATAATACAAAATACCCGTAAAGATCTTTATAAGAGATATTTTTAAAGGAACACACAATGCATATTAATGATGTTGATAGGTCTTCATTACTAGATTTAAAATGTTATTACTCTTATAAGATGTCTATTAGGTTGTCGTGAATTCTGGCAGAAGAAGGTGTTAAATGATCGTAATACCTCAATCCTCTACCTTAAAATTAAGCTGGACATAGTCCGTTCATCCCCTAGTATTTCTGAAAACTGTAGATATACGCGTTCAGTGTCATCTACATAACTAAGTATGCATAACACCTTCAGTAATCACAAAAATAAATTTTTGAAAAAATGTTACATAGCATCTTCATCCACTTGGCTCTTCAATTATCCAGATGCCCACGTATCAAAAATATTTTTAACTATTACAACACGCTGAATCTCGCACTGAAAGCTGTATCATGGAATAAAAATGTAAGCATGATGAAGTTGGAAATACTAGCATGTAAATATACTTTCTCGCGGAAAAGTTGCCAAACATCTATTTTTGTAAATTATGTGATACAAGTACTATCTTAGAACCTAATTTATTATGTTTGAAATATATTTGACACACCCCTTGTGGACGTATCTGCAGTCAATTAACAGGCCTGTACGAGTGCTACCAAAACAGACGACTGTACTTCATCCACATTCTGTGACGTAGACCATGGTGTAAAGACACTTGCCTCCACATTAATCCATGAGGTAGACTGCATACCATAGTAGTATCCTTTCCCAAAATCCTGAAGTTGGCTTAGTTTTAAAAGCAAACAAAAACCCATTGGGCTGGGCTCGGTTGAGAAGACGGTGTGTGTGACTCACCAGATGAAATGTTGGTCCAATTTACATTAATGTAAAATCAAATTCGTTATACAAGGTGTGTTAAAAAAGTAACGGGAATTTTTAAATTTCGCGGGTTTGGATAGTCCGATTGTAACAATTTTTTTTTATTATGCTGGTACACATGCCCCTGACGTACGATAAAATTTTCAACAATATTCATTGCTTAGTTCTTAAATGGAAGCCGCTAAGGTTAGACGTGTTTTTCGAGCACGGCTATTTTTGTTTGTTAAAAAAATGGATCAAAGAATTTGTATTAAATTTTGCGTGAAAAATGAAATAAAGTGTGTGAAATGTTAACAAAGGCATATGGTGAGTCTGCTATGAGTAAAACAAGGATTTACGAGTGGTATAAGCGTTTCCAAGATGGCCGCGAAAACGTTGAAGATGACGAACGACCCGGATGTCCAAGCACATCAACAAGCGATGAAAACGTGAAAAAAGTGAAAGAAATGGTTATGAACGATCGCCGAATCACAATCAGAGAAGTCAGTGATGATGTTGGCATATCGATTGGCTCATGCCATGAAATTTTTTCGGATGTTTTGGGTATGAAACGTGTGGCAGCAAAATTTGTTCCAAAATTGTTGAATTTCGAACAAAAACAGCGGCGAATGGAAGTTGCTCAGGAGTCACTAAATGAAGTCGACAACGATGCGGATCTACTCAAACGTGTTATAACAGGTGACGAAACATG
Source organism: Catonia carolina (assembly GCA_035578175.1). Classification (NCBI taxonomy): domain Eukaryota; kingdom Metazoa; phylum Arthropoda; class Insecta; order Hemiptera; family Achilidae; genus Catonia; species Catonia carolina. Next base: position 69,101,828 of record JAQMRL010000001.1, on the reverse strand, counting down.
GGTTTACGGATACAATGTTGAAACTAAGGCTCAATCGTCCCAGTGGAGGCATTCTGGATCGCCAAGACCGAAAAAGGTTCGACAAGTGCGGTCGAATGTGAAGGTTATGCTCACTGTGTTCTTCGATTTTAATGGCATAGCGCATCATGAATTCTTGCCACAAGGTCAAACAATCAATAAGGAGTACTACCTACAAGTTCAACGCCGTTTGCGTGAAGCAATCCGAAAAAAACGCCCGGATTTGTGGCAAAACAATTCATGGCTTTTGCACCACGATAATGCACCTGCTCACACTTCATTGCTTGTTCGTGAGTTTTTGGCCAAAAACAAAACTGTGACGATGCCCCAGCCTCCATATTCGCCAGACATGGCTTCATGTGACTTTTTTCTATTTCCAAAAATAAAGAGAACATTAAAAGGCCGTCGTTTTACAAGCATAGATGACATTAAAAGTGAATCGGTGAAAGAGCTAAAAGCTATCACAAAGATCGAGTTTCAGAAGTGTTTTGAGGATTGGAAAAAGCGTTGGTACAAGTGTATTGCATGCGAAGGGGACTACTTTGAAGGCGACAATATTAATGTAGATGAATAAATAAATATTTTTTTCAAAAAACAAAAATTCCCGTTATTTTTTGAACAAACCTCGTACATGTTATAACATAGTCCTACTATTCAATTTAGCTTTAGGGGCTAAGAAATTTAAGTCACTTAACTGTTGTAATTAATTCTTAAAATATAAATTCTTATGGGATTTATTTGTTCATGATCACTGGCTATTCAACAGAAAATATTAATGCTCACAACATTTTTGTCAATGAATAAACAGTGAAAATCTGTTAAATAAATTAATATTTGTTTGCAGAGTAACATACACATTATTTGTAGAGTAATTTTCTCACTTTGCAATAAAAATGCTGACCCTTCAAAATCGTTTATGGAATGCAAACTTTGCGGCAATGTGCTGAGTTGCATAGTCGCTTCATGGATTGGGCACCTTGCTTCATATCTTTATAGTTAAAACTTACCTTTCTCTTTATGAAGGTTTTTAGAATTTTAACGATATGTAGTGTCAAATTTAATATTTGTTCAACTTTTAGTATGTTAGCTGTTTTTGTCTCAGTATATACTCATTGCTCTAGTTTGTATTTCCTTTTCTTGTGTAACTAACAAATTATAACTTTATCGTTTGATTTTCTTCTGTAAACTTGCTTCTGAAATTCTTCTTTTTTTTTTTTTTTGAGTGATTGTAGTTGATAGAATTCATATCAAGGTGCATTAAGTCAACTGGAGTAACAGTCGTTGAATAAAACTTTATATTTTAGACACTTGTTTGTCTTGCTTTTCTCAAAAACACTCAAATCATGTTTCAATTTTTTAGGCATTTCCTATTCAGTATTGCTGATGCATTTTGGTACTGTCTTTTGGCACTAAGCAGGAATGAGTGGTATGGGGGTTAAAAATTGTTAGCTTTAAAATTGTTAGACATTTCAACCGTGAAAAATATTGTAGTTCACATTTTAATGTAAAACAAGTTATTTAAAAGTTTAATTAATTACAGTCTCATGTAATTAGCCAGTTATTTTTTGTTTATTGATTATTATTTGTTAAATTCCCCTAATTATTCAATTGTTAGTTTGTTTAACATATGGTGTATTCATTAAAATTTCTTATAGAAATTTTGGCTAGCCTATTGTAGTAATTAATACATCTTTTATCAGTTTATACCATTTTGGTGAAGAATTTTGCAAGGGTAATGTCTGCATTTTTTTTTTTTTTTTTTGCTTGGCTGACAATAAAACGTAAAATAGTTGTATAGAATTTAAACCACTGTCATTGTAGTAATATTTTGATGATAATTTAACACTTTTTTAAGTTATTTTTATTGCTGCAAGGTTTTTTTTGTGACGAGTGGTGAAGTAGTAGATAAATATGTTAATAAAAGGTGTGGGTCTGATAAGCAGTTTTATTGAAATTATTAAACAAATGCAGACATATTGATTACAGCCATACCATAAATAAAGAAATCAACATTTTATTTAGTTACACAAGTTGCTAATTTAACAGCAGAGTTCAGTACTCTTAGTATTTTAAAACTAATTCCATTTGGTGAATCATTTTTATAGTTATTATTATTATTATTATTATTAGAATTTTGTCACTTTCCAATTACTTAAATAACACTGTTTGCACTTAGCTTTTGTCAACTGTAGAAATAATTTCATTACTAAGTATCTTTATTGCATCAGACAGTTTTCAGTTTAAAAAATTACTATATTATTTGATATATATAATTATTATTATATTATTTTTTATAGGTTATAGTTTTTTGCAAGTGGTTTAGCACTGTGGTTGAACAATTACTGTTAGTATCAAACATTTTTTGATTTGTTATTTTGTTAACTGTATTCTTACAAGTAAAGTAGGTACTTATTATGTTTTTAATGTTTTGATAGTTCATTTTTTATTAAACTTAATTCCCCAGTTAAAAATCATGTTAATTTTAAATGTGAAGTTTGTAGATTCCTTCATTGTGTAATTTTTGGTGTGAAGTATGTACCCCTTTGTGGTGACCACAGATCCTGAGGTGAGGGAGATGGTTCCAGTTGGACCAACTCCATGGGTTCACTGAAATGATAGTGAAGAAGAGGGTGGAAAGACCCGGTTGGTGGTACTAGTTCTTCATACCTGTTGTTGGATGCCACTCTTTAAAAAGGTGCCTCCATAAATCGTTTGATGTTATAGGTGGTTAGGCGGAAATTTGTTGGGTGTACAGAGGCAGGAGCTGGAGATTTGAGTGGCTATCACTGCTGAAGAGCTGGTCAAACCCAGATCTCCACTAAAAGAATATAAAGAAGGCATTGACTGTAATCAAGGTAACAGAGCACATCTGGCAGTGAATGAATACACTAATGAGGAAGCTGTAAGTGCTGGTGCCAGACATGGACATGGAGCCAGTGGGAGAGGAGTGCTCGCACTGTCACATCTAAGCTTCATCATTTAGATGATACCATGGTATTCTTTGGGAGGCCAAGCACCATGTAAAGAGACCAAGCGTTGAACTGGATGGGAAATGTTGCAGGGCTGCTCAGCCAGTGCTGACTGAATCATACTGTGATATAGTACAATTATTGGTCATAAAGATGGCAATTGCTGTGGAGAGATTTCCAGAGTGCCTACAGAAGCTTATCTGTCTGGCTGGATACATGAGGGTTGTCTTGGTGCGGGTGCCGCACACAGGAGGATTGCAGTCAATGAAACGGCAGATAATTTTGTTCAACTAGGGGTCTGTATGATGATTTGCTGGACCGGAATCATACCTAGGTGTCAGCAAATCATTGATGTGTATGGTCATCTCTGAGTGGATTAGTGCGGTACACCAGATCATTGGAACAAACTGCTGGACCCAGTAAGAAATGGTGGGCATCGTATTCTGTACTCTTTCTTGTGAAGTAGTTGGTCTAGGCAGAAAGCAGCTTAGGGTGGGAGTGGGTCTGATAATGAGGCGCACTATAATCTTGAAACGCATCTATATAATACAGGGATCATTGGTGATGACCCAGTATGTAGTAGGCTGTATGGTGGGAGAGTATCTTGGTCTTATTATCTTCAAAAGCATATTATTAACTGAGGGTTGGTGTTAATAACTAATTTTAGGGGAAATAAACCAGGAGGGCAATTTTGCACTTAAAGACACTTTGTCAGCAGTTTCCTTAAACTTTTGTAAGGGTGGGGTCTGTTTGCTGTGTGTATTAGGAGGGATTAAGATAATACAATAGTCTCTAGACTGCCTTTCCAACCTTTAATTTAATGTGTACAACAGGTTGTCTGATTTTATTTTAAATACTAAATGCCACTGGTTACTGATATTTAAGGTATTGCATTAATATTTTGTTGGTACTAAGTTTGTAATTTTCCATTCTTTTATTTTCAGGTGTAAAGTTTCATTTTGGAGAGAAGAAATATTTTTAACCTATTAAAATCTGCTCATTTCACAGTGTTGTGTTGTCATTGGTTGGTTGTAGCACTAGTTTTACGACATCACCGTATTGAATTTATTGAGGTATTTATTGAGTTTTAAAAGTTAAATTATTTTAATATAACTCTTTTGTTAATTATGGAATTGTTTGTAAATAATATATGGATGATTCATAAATTATTAGTCAATTCCTTGGAATGATTCATGATTATCATTGTGAGCTTCAAGGTCAATGGAGTTAGTTGCTGTCTTCCCGAATCACATTTTTTGTGTGATACTTGTATGATTACATCATTTACACAAGCAAATGATCACGTTAAAACACTGTGTCTATTAACACGATACATTACTGATACTGAAGTATAGTTTTGTTTTTGTAAGATATACTCTTATGTTGCTTTTACTTATCTGTAAAAGTTTTTACTATAATTTTATTTATTTTGCTATTAATTAACTGCATTTTTTCAGGGAATATTTTTGTGGAATATTAAGCCTTTTGAAATTTATTTGATGGACATGAAATCTGTATTTTAAATGTTTTAAAATATTTTTTCATATAAGAATATGTAAAAAAAAATGTTTTGAGTGAACAAGTTTTCTGCAAAACTGAGAAAGTAATTTTATTTTAAAAAGAGGTTTCAAGATGTTGAAATATAATCATAATCACATTAATTTTATTACTATTGATTAATATTAATAATATAAACCAGATTCATAAGTTCCCTGGTTATCTTTTTCTTATCATTTTATATCAATCATGTTGTTTATTTGTAATTTCTATTAAATTAAAAGTGATTTAGTAATATCATGATTGAACTTGTGGTGTAGTAAAGTTAAATGTTATTACAGGATTAGTTGAGTGATGAATGGATTAGATAGTATTTATTTAAAATTGAAAACTGATTTTTGTTGTTCTGAGGATAAAAATAGCTGAACAGCCAACTACCGCATGCTTTCCTTTTATTTAGTATCACATTTTGAGTGAAAGTTTGAAGTGTTTTTGCAGTTTCTCCTACGGGTTGTGTTGTGTTTATGTAGGCGCCCGTTTATTCATCAATATGAATATAGATATATTAATATCGGAAGTCGAGAAACGCCCAAACCTATGGAAACCCAGTAATGTCGATTATAGAGACAAAAAAAAGAAAGAAAAATCGTGGAATGAGATTTGTTCGGCTTTGTTTCCTGAGTTTAATTCAAAACCAGATTCTTTGAAAAGAGCCTGTGGTAAGTATTTTTGGATTTTTTTTTAATACTCAGTTTCCAAGATGATTACTAAATATGTAATGAATAATTTTTTTTTATAATTAGTTTTGCAAAACACTTCTTTCAAACTTCAAGGTTATACGAGGTTAAGTCAATTATTATCCGCAATGTAGTTATAAAATTTTATTGTAATAAAATAGGAAACTTACAAGTACATCATTTTTCGACATAGTCCCCTTGCTTTTCAACGCACTTAGTCCATCATTGTTCAAGTTTCCTGATGCTCTCATAAAAGAAGGTTTTTGGTTGAGATGCTAGCCAGGAATGCACCGCTTCTTTAAATGCTTCGTCGAGGTAAATCGACGGCCCCTTAATGTCTCTGTGAGTGGACCAAACAAGTGATAATCAGAAGGAGCAAGATCGGGACTATGGAGGATGAGCCAGTACTTCAAAATTGAGTTTCTGGAGCGTTTCAGCAGTGTGGGCAGCAGTATGCAGACAGGCGTTGTGCAACAACACAACACCTTTTGACAGCAGTCCTCGGCGTTTGCTATGAATTGCAGGCTTTAGCTTAGCAGTAAGCATGTCACTGTAATGTACACTGTTTATTGTTGTGCCCCTTTCCTGATAATGTTCTAGTACTGGACCTTGTGAGTCCCAAAAACCGTAAACATCAGTTTTCCTGCGGACAGTTGGGTCTTGAATATTTTCTTGCACAGTGAATTTAGATGTTTCCATTTTATACTCCACCGTTTACTCTCCGGCTCATAATGATTGATCCATGTTTCGTCACCAGTAATGATCCTGTCTAAGAAGTTGTCCGGTTTGTTACCATAGCGATCCAAACGTTTTTTTGGCAGAACCGTGGCTAATTTGCAGACCATGTGCCACTTCGTCAATAGTTACTCGTCTGTCTAAGAGAATTATTTCACATGAATGCTCAATGTTTTCTTCATTTACGGCGGTAAACGGTCATCCGGCTCCTTCATCGTGGGTAAAATTTGTGCGACCATTTTTGAATTTTTCAATCCATTCATAGACACTCCGTTGTGGCAAAACACTGTTCCCGTACATCACTGAACGTTGCTCTTCTTTCTTCTTCGTGCGAATAGAAAGCGGAGAATCCATGATTAACAGCATTACAGCGATAATGAAACTAACCTAGCAGCTTGAAACTTGCATACATATAACCACAAATAAACAAAGCATGCGTCATAAATGCAGAACAACAGTACAGCCTACATAAACAAAAATATAACTAAATTGCGGATCATAATTGACTTATCCTCGTATTCTTATTCCACAATTAAACTTTAAATTTTATTGGATAATATTAATTTTTGGTGCTTTTATAAATGAAAATTTTAACTCTGAAGTTAAATTTATAATGTTTTTGTGTTTCCGCATCACTCTCAACAAATATGTATATACTCTCCTTGTTTTGGCCTTGTTGGTGTAGTGGTCAGCCCAGCTGGCTTCTATGCCTTGGGCTCTAGAGTTCGATTCCTGGTCAGATCTGACATGTTTCATCACTCATTTTCATCTTATTTCCTTCACCGTCTACATTAGCCTTGATGTACGTGGCAGTTGAATGTAAAAGAAGAAATATACTTGTACAAGTTTATTATAGGTTATAATTTAATAAAACGATAATTGTTTTATCAAAGGAAAGGGTATTTTCTTATCAGACTTACATTCCTTACAGTACATATGCTGTGGTTATGAGATGTGTCAGCGGTTACTTATTGCAGATATCACAAAGGCTGTTCAGCCTCTACATCTGTCTCACTTAAAAGAAGATAAATACTCGTATGTGCTTTGTGTACTAGTACAATTCCAGCAAGGAGCTGTGGGAAAGACAACTCAAGCAGACCTCTAAAGGGCAGAACTGTTACTGTGGGAAATTGCCAGGATTTGAGAGTCATTGAATGTTTGTTATTCTGTATCGTTCATTTCACATCATGAAATATGGAACAATATTCTGATATAGATCCATGAAATTCAGTAAAATCAGGGCAATTTCAGCCAGAATGCAGCTCTTCACTGTAGAAGGGTGGTCCTGAGAACAGCATCATTAGATGGTAGATGAAATTCCTCCTGAGTTGTTCCACTGAAAGTGCTAGGAATCTCATCCATTGCACAACTCCCACTATGTAGTGTTAGAATCATTTCTTAGACCTCTCCAGTTAACCATGCTTTCAGTGTAAATTTATCGTCTTTTTTTGTAGTACTCCTGCTTACATATTTATGTTGGTGTTAAAAGGTTGTGATTATTTATTTATTTATTTATTATGATTCAGCTTGCAAATAGTAATCTTTTGAAATTTAAAGATTAGATTTCAGTAGATTTTTGTCAGTTGTATTTTAATGTGGAGTTTTTTAATAAAAATAAGTTTTCTACACATAAAGCCATTGTAAACTTTTTTTATCCCTAATGTGTGTACATTACAATCTGTTCAAATCAGAACAATAAGCAACCCTGTGGCCCAATTGAGATGAGGATGATGTGTATGACGGGTAAATGAGGTGTAGTCTTGTACAGACCGAGTCCAACCATTCCTGAGAGAGTATGGTTAATCGAACCCCAACCATCAAAGTACACCAGTAATCACTGTCTAGTATTCAAATCTGTATAAGTAACTACCTTTGCTAGGATTTGAACCAGGAACCTTCGTCTCTGAAAATCAGCTGTTTTGTGAAAAAAAAAACAGCTGATTCGTGGCGACAACTTCTACCTCTAGACCAACCCGGTGGGTGTTGTAAACTAAAGAAACGTATGTTACTGAATTATGAGAATTGATTAAAAACAATTTAAAATCGGTTGATGTATTATATTGAATAGTATTTTTATTAAAGTTTGTTTCATTTTTGATAAATTTGATATTGGTTTACCAGTACTGTTGAGTTTAAGTTAATTTAGTTTATGCTTGGAAACTGAGCCTTTATAATAATTTTTGTGTAGCAGTTAGTTTATTTGATTCCTGAATGATTTTCCGTATAGTTGTTAAAGTTGACATGTTGAGCAAGAAGTTCTAATGTATATAAATTAGATGTTATTGAAGTGCAAGTAAAGGACTGTGTTGTTAGCTACACAGTCTGAGTAAAAAAAATAATTATAAAGTAGTCTGTTACATCCGGTTGTAGTTGTTATATTTGGAAGAAAAAGTTGTTGGATTGGTAGTAAGCACTTAGAGAGGGAGTAGACTAATTTTGTAACTTTGGCTTTAAAGTTACTGAAGATGAGAAATCTGGGAAAAATGAACATGTGAATTGTTTAGAAAAGCAGTCTTTATACCTTGATAAATAAATGTGCTTTAATGACTTGGCAGATTGATAAACAACATTTGTTTTAATTCTTTTGTTGTGATAATCTTTATTGCTAAAAAGAGAATGTTTGAAATGTAATGGTAAAAACAATTTTTTTAATTATGAGTTTGTGTATGGGTAGGAAGTATTGATATAAAATTATTAACATAAAAGGTGATACCATTGCTATCACACGATGAAAAGTTACTTGGGATAAGACAGGAACACTTAAAGGACAGCAAGAGATCTGTTTGAGGGCTAATGATGCTGAAAAAATGAGTAAATTATAAAAATGTTTAGTAATGTTTTCAGAGTACATTCTATAAAGGTAGGAAGAATGATTGCTGAGTTCTATATGCTACGGTCTTATTATGTGTTACATTTGATTATATAATAAAATAGGTAGTACGGTTTTATCAATATGCATTAGTACAAATATGCATTTGTTCCATATAACAGCAGTAGCATGTAATGTTTTACTTTATTTCACAATATGATGAAATATTAAAAGAGAACTTCTTTTTGTAGCACTGTCTTAAAATAGACTGTTACTGCTGTTTTATGACACATATATGTCTTAATTTACAAATAAATCTTTAAAAAGCATCATGTAGCTTGTAATTTATCATGAAAAAATATTATTGGCCTTCACTATCCTGTACTTTTTAATGCTGCACTTAATTTTCTTTCCACTTGTTCATACCAACATGTTTCAGTGGAACCACCGTCTTTTAGTTTTAGGTTTTAGTTTATAGCTTCAGGTTTTAGTTTCAGTTTATACAGTTAGTATATAAATACTATATGTTTGTGGACTACCAAAACATGTCAGTATGAACAAGTGAATTCAACAAGCAGGACAATTTTTTATACCCTAATGTGTGTACGTTGCAATCTGTTCAATTTAGAACATTCAATTCAATTAACACTTTGAAGCCTCAGCCCGAGTATAGCTCGGGGCGAGCGTAAATCGCGGTTGTCCGAAGCCCGAGTATACCTCGGGCCGCCACATTAAATTCTGTAGTAAGATTCAGACAAGGTTACATCGGGCTTCGGTTGCACAGATTCATTCTATATTTTATTTAGTTTAATTTTTTATGCTTGGAGCAAAATCTACCAAATATTTTGTGAACTATGTAGAAAAACATTGAACCGTGTTTGAGGTTATGTTTTTGTTGATGTACATGTGTACTTTGTCATGATTTTTGTGATTTTTTCGTGGTTATATGAGGTTTGCAGTTATTCTGTATTTAATAATATATTTATTTCCGTATATTTGTAAATAATATAGTTATTTCTACTTTGTAATAATTTTTTCCTTTCGTATTTTGTCGTTAATCGTTTTTGTTCAGTTGTATACGTCGTACTGTTTTGTATTCCAGATCGCTTTGTTTGTGCGGTTATTTGACAGTAATATTTATAATTTTTTTTTCATTTTATGTTTTCTGTGTTTTGCTGTAAAGTTTGCTATGAAAATAGCAAAGCTGCAACTGGAAAGGCTGGAAGGAAAGAAACAACCTGGTACTGCCCTGACAGTAATGTTGCATTGTGCTTACCAGTTTGTGTAGTTTATTTCATTGCCTTTCTGTAGAATTTATATAAACTGTTTTTTAGTAGTGTTTAGGATTGTAAAACTCAAAAAATTAGGTAGTGTGTAGCACATAACAATTTCTTTTTTCATAATTGTTTTGTGTATAATTAGATAACTCTCATAAATTTAGTTAGTATAATAATTTCAATGTAAATAAATAGTAATAAACTTTCTGTTTTTTAATCAATTTGATGCAAAAATCATTAAGATATGATGCAAAATTAAATCTTTTAGAATTTTTTAAGTTTACTCTAAAACCCCCAGGATACCGTGACATAACATGTTCTTATCCCTTTGAGGACCGCACCTTTTTTCACAAGTATCATAAAAGATTTTACTATTTCACACAGTAGGCTCTAAAAACTACACATAGGTAAAATTCCGTTTTTACCACTAATTTTGTAATATTGGTTAACTGCTTTTGTTATGCATGGATTTCAATGAATTTTTTTTTAAATTTTAAATAATTGAATGTACTTTCATTTAATTACATTTTTTATATTTTTTTTTGTTTATCCTTTTTTATTTTTGAGATTTTTTCACAAAATTTTATTTTTTAGTAATTTTTTTGACAATTGAATTGTTTCTATCTCAAAATTGGGGAACATTTTTACTGTGGGAAATATATTTTTTAAAATTTTTACTACATATTCTAGAAGGCTGCCCAGTTTCACTTACATTAGATAGCTTATACAGGATTATCTAACATTTTATTGGGTAGACGTAACTTTCGAAAAGAGAGATGCAAATAAGAATTAAGACTATAAGATAAAATCAATATGTAATTGGTTACTTACATGGAATGTTGATTATGAATCACAAAATAATTGACAGAAAATTAAGCATAGTCTTACAAATAACTTAAAATAACTATTTACATAATATTTACAAAAGAATGTCACAACGTTTCACATAGTTTTACTTGCATACATGTTTAGCCATGCAAGTACCATGACACCCCCACCACACTTCACACACACTGTCCTAGACCTTTTCCTCGTTCCTTTGGACCCTCTAGTTGAGCAAACCCAGCATGTCTTCTCTTTTTTATCTGTAGTGTGATAATACCACCAATGCCACGGCAATCAGCTTCTCCTTGAATCGGCCTGCCACATCCAGTATATCCCTCTCTTTGCTCCTCTAACCATTCACTTGAAACATGTTCTATAATTGAAACGATGAACTGGTACCTGGATAATACTTTCAGGTTATGTGCCATTCTATTTTCTTTATAAATTACATAAGAATTCAATACCATTTTTGCTAAAATATTGAACGCCACTTTCTTCCAATATTTTATAGTTCTACGCTCATCTAAATAGCAGTAGAGCATCATATCAAATTGGTCAATTCCACCCATATATTTGTTGTATTGAATAACCATTTGTGGTTTTTTGTTAATGACTTCTCTTCCATGCCGCATATTCCTCATTTCTTGGTTGCCAATCTCTGCATTTGACGACACTAGTACAACTGGCAACTTTTGGGATTTCTTCTCCCTGTAAGCCATGGTAATAGCATTATTTTTTTTATAATATATCTGGCTATTTACAGGTATTTGATTTTTGATTTGACTGGGCAAACCTTTTCTATTTTTTCTGATTGTGCCAGTGAAAAAAGTTTTATATTTGTACAAAAAGTTTACAAGTGGAAGACTTGAAAAGAAATTGTCAGTGTAAAGATGATAACCTTTATTCAAAAGATTGCAATAAGATAACAATTTCTTTACTACATACATAGCCAATCCTTGTTTTTTAATTTCTTGTTTATCTTCTTCAGATTTAGCCCCTTTGTAACAAAAAAAACTCAAACAGTACTTTGAAACTGAGTCGCATAATACCCAGAGTTTTATGCCCCACTTGTGATGGTGCTTATTGGGCAAATACTGCATCATTTGTGAATGACTCTTTGTCTCAATAAGACTTTCATCAATTGAAATTTGTTGATGCGGAATATAGTATTTTTTAGAAGTTGCATTAGCATGATCAACTAATGGCTGGAATTTCTGGCACGGATCATAACCAGGTTGATTGCAAGTAGGAAATGCTTTATTATTTACAACATGAAAGAAACTCAGTATGAGTTCAAATCTGGACCTTGTAAACATTTTTCTGAACCATGGTGTGCTTTGACTGGAGGTGGTAGACCAGTAAGCTTTCATATGTGGTTTTCTGATAAGGCCCATGTTCAAAAGAACAATTATGAAAGCTGTAATTTCCTTTCCACTAGTAGGTACCCATGAATTCACTTTATTTTTCGGTGATATTGCCGGTTTAGAAGAAATCTGTTCTTCAGCATATCTATTGGTCTCTTTGACAAATAACGACAGAATTGGATCCGTAAAAAACAATGCAAAATAAACAATTGGAGCTGCATCTGGCGGAGGACAATTTTTAGGCCCAGGGGTACCAGAAAAAGAAAAGTCATGATTGAACTGATTATTCTGTTCCTCATCTAATTTGTCCCAGTCATTGACATTATCATCTAAATCACTGACATCATCTAAATCCGAATCATCACTTAGTACCTGTCTATTTACAGGTTCATTTTGAACACTGACAGGCCGATTTTTACGTGAATTCGATCTAACCTCAAACTCGCTTTCACTATCACTATCACTGTCACATATACGACTATCAGAATGTTGGGCCGAAGAACATGATGGTTTGCTCGGATCAATAATAAATGTCGGATCTTCATCACTATCATCACCAAACAGCGAAACATCACTACATAAGTCACTATCATCTTCTACTAGTTGCCTATCAATTTCACTAGGTGTGAGGAATTCGTCCATTCTGATAAATTTAAACACACAAATTTCTTTATAAAATAAAACAAATTATAAACGTTATAATGAATCATTTTATAAATCAAAATGATATTACAACCACACACTAATTCATAACCTTACTGAGTTTGTTTTCAACGGAACTCAACAACGCATGGCACTGTAGCAACACAAAGATAAACATACCACATGGCTGCCATCTGAATCATCGTCGTCTGTTGTTGTGTATTATATAAATTATAATTACTACTGTTTCTGTCACATATTGTTAGTTTCGACTGCATAAATAAATAAAATAAAGTTTTCTCTGCAAAACGATTATATATATATCAAAACAAATATATGCGTAAATATATAATTTCTATTGATTCTCCCGATTGACGATATATCGGCGAGTAGTCCTTTTAGCGCTATCTTTGAATGACGATATATCGTCGAGTAGTCTTTTTAGCTCTATTTTTGATTGGCGATATATCGTCGAGTGGTCCTCAAAGGGTTATACAGTAGCTCAGGCTTCAAAGTGTTAAAGTCTTTAAATTAAATTCAATTTAGAATAAGCAACTCCAAGACCCAATGAGATGTTGTGTAAATGAGGTGTAGCCTTATAAACTCAGGCCGACTATTACTGTGAGAATGTGTGGTTAATTAAACCCCAACCATCAAAGTACACTGGTAACCACTGTTTCAAATTCAAATCCATTATAAAAGTTAACTACTTTTACTAAGATTTGAACCACAAAACCTTCATCTTCGTACATCAGCTGACTTGCGGCTACGGCTTTACCACTAGACCAATCCGGTGAGTTAGAGAAAAAGCAGCATTAAAAGAGTACTCATTAGTAAAGGCTAATTAGGCTATTAGATTAGTCATGATAAGGTAATGTTCATAATTTTTACTTGGATAATCTATCTCATTTTGTAAGTTTATTCAGAACATTTAGAATTTTTTTTTATTGTTGGTGGGCAACCTCTTGATTGTGTTGTTTACATAAAAATTAATAAAGGCTCATGTGTTAAATTATATCCATTTGTTGATAAATAGGGAAAGCTGGTGTATATAGCAATAATATTGCAGTAAAATTATTTACTTTTTGATTCAATATTGAGCTGTAATGTAGTTAACTGACAGGGTTCAATTATATATAAACCTGCTCTAAATATTATATGTATTGGTGATTTGTGTAATATAAATTATAACAACTCTTCATGCTTTAATTTTTGTACGATTCTAAAATTTGAGTTTCAACATTTTCTTTTTTTTTTTGTAGTTCAAAAGGTGATGGCAAAGTGGAGGAATATTAGAGACTCATATGTTCGTAATGTCAGGCGCCGAGAGATTGAAGGTGATTCTGGAGTAAAATCTTATTATTACCACGATAGTTTAAATTTTTTATCATTCTTAAGTAAGAAGAGAGAGCAGAAATGTGCGAAAACAACTCCAACCAAGGTTGAACCCGTTAAAAGTGATTCTAATGACAGTTTTGAAGACAGCTGTGATCTTCCTGGATCATCTCCAGGGGTGAAACCTGTACAAGATCAAGAGTCATTATCTAATAGCAAGTCAATGGAAAGACTAAAAATTAATGTGGAAAAAGCTCTGTTAACATTTGTAGAAAATAACCGCCGCAACCAGGTCATAAGTGATGATGAAGATATGGCTTTCTTCAGATCTCTTTTACCTGCTGTTCAGACACTAACGTTGGATGAGAAGATGAACTTCAGAATTCAAGTTATGCACGTATTACAAAATTTTAGGCAGTCAGCAAATGATATTCAATTTGCCCAATTGAATTGCAACCCAGAAGAGATAATACCAAGTTGAAGTAATTTTTTGTAAAATCTCGTATTGTCATTATAAAAAAGTTGTTTGCATCACAAACAGAAGGTCTGTTTGTTTGAATTTAAAAGTAGGAAACAAACATTGTGAAGATTTGGTGAGTGTTATAATGTACATATTGGAAGTATTTTATTCAGTAAATCAAATATTTTTGTTTTTATATTAATATTTTTTTTGTATGCATAAAAAACTTGGTAATTTACCTTATACTGCTTTAAAATTCTCCTTACGAGTACTTTCGCGGTGCGCATTGCTTCTTCAGGTAATGACAATAAAAGTTCTAGAATATTATGAAGATTGCATCTTCCTTTGTCAATGGTTTGAATCAAACTGAATATAAATGTTCACAATTCAAATTTAAATCAAAACTTTGGAAACCCTTTTATAAATTTAACAAATATAAATATGAATGCACACGACAAACAAATTTTAAAACTAGGGCTAATTCATAACTACCCTAATAATATAAAAAAGATATAAAAACCACTACAGTAAAAATAGATAATTTAATACTTTGACTGCTAGGGATAAAAAACGTGGACGTTTATAGAATGCTGGCCATTTTTGTCTATATTTGAAATATTGTAAAAATAACATTGTAAGGGGTATTAAGATGGTACTAACATGGCTGGAAACATCAAATCTTCCAGTTTTGAATGGTGTATTACAAGTTGTTAAATTGTTTTAATAAAATAATAAAACTATCACTTTTTCATAGCACATTTTTTAGAAGAAACAAGAATTTTTCCACTGGATTTCACATGTTGTTTAAACAATTTATTTGAACTATTATACAATTTTATACATCAAAAAACTATTATACACCTTTATAATACTTTATAAACAAAACTGTGTAATTGAATTTAAAAAAAAACAAACTAAACACAAAAATTTATTTTGTGAAAAACAAAACTCATGTGTATAACCTCACTGTTTGCTGTTCCAACAGCTGTTTCATTATAAGTGAATAAAACACTAACGTACTAGCGTTTCAACGGTGTACTTTTGTACTAAAATGTACGTAAATTCAGAATAAATGATCGAATCCCGTATAAGAGCATGCTATTACATGGTATAACCGCGTAAATACGAATTCCGTAAAATTACGTGATCTGCAAGCTATAAACGTATCACCGTTCTGTATAATTTTGTTCTTAGCACGCCAAGTGTTAAACATTCCTTTCTATAATAAACTTTTAGTACAAAACATGTTTGTTACAAAAATTTAAAACATGAACAGAAAAAGTAATAACAAATATGATAATGATCAAAATAAGAACAGGTTAAATAAAAATTTTAATAACTTTATAAACGAAATACATGATAACCATAGCATTATTGTCAAAGCTGATAAAGTAAATGTTTCAGCCATAATAAATAGGACTGATTATATCAATAAAATAAACTCATATATACATCAAAATTACAAAGAATTAAAATATAACCCTACAAACAGATTCAATGCTGAACTAATAAAAAACCTTAACAAATGTCCAGATATTATAGAAAATAAAAAGATCTACATAAATAACCAACCTTATGCTCCCATCTTTACAGGCCTTATAAAAATCCATAAAATTATCTAACATGTACTCTAATTTCCCCATTTCAGACACTATATATATAATAGAGAAAATCCTTTATAATAATAACCTTAAAGAATCCACTATCTAACAAATAATAAATTTATTAAAAAAATGCTTAAAACAGAATTATTTCATATTTAATAACAAATTCTACACTCAAGAAGATGGTCTAACAATAAGGTCACGATTAAGTACAGTTCAGCCGTTCTTAGTTTGCTCCTACTGTCAACAAACAAAAGCCACCTACTACAGGGTGCACGCTAGAGTCTACGACTTTACGGATGTCGTATTCCTATTAAGTTAAACATGTTTTAAATTATAACTACTTAAAACACCAGTAATTATATGATGTAGGGCTAACATTTCATTTAGAAAAATACTTTTAAAAGTATTTTGTGTTACTTTTTAATCAGCGATGCTCATTTTTATATAATGCGCATGCTCAGTGACGTCATTATTTGTTTACATTAGGAGCAATCTAAGAGAGGCTGGACTGTAGTATATTGGCAGAAGCATACTTACAAAACATGGAAAATATAATAGTACATACAATATTTAACACGCACAAAATAAAATTATGAATCAGATACGTCGATTACATTTTAGTCATCTTTAATAAACAGATTAACAATGAGCAAGAAATAATTTTAAAAAAAACTGAAAAATTGTCACAAGAACATATTTCACATAATAGAAACTTTATTTCAAAAATCAATAACGATTTTAAAACTAAATATTTACAGAAAACCAATTTTACCAGTCATTAATAAATAACTTTTCGATACACCCATTCAGTCAAAAAATTATGGTATACCATAGTATGATTTATAGAGCACTTATATATCCAGAGGGGGAAAAAGATTTAGAAACCAAATACAATATTATTGAATTCATTGCTTTAAACAATGGATACAAAAATAGAAACCATAAATAAATTAATCAAATTTATTTTCAAATAAAAAATACCAATCAATCCACATTACAACCGGTCAAAGAAAATATATATTTACCATTTACATTTAACAAGAACACTTATAAAACATTTATTAAACACACATTTATTACACTTTTATTAAACATGGACTCAAAAATTATACAATAGCTTACAGAACTAATATTTCATGTCGATTTTTTGAAATCGAGTTTTCACCGGATCTACACGTTTTCAGACCCCTGAACCCAGAAAACATGTTTTTAGCGATTGGTCTGTGTGTGTGTGTGCGTGCGTGCGTGTGTACGTGTGTTTGTGTGTGAACAGAATATCTCAAGAACGGAACATCGTACAAACTTGAAATTCAGAACTTAAGCTACATACCACTACCAGACCCGACACAAACATTTTCATCAAAATCGGTCAACCGGAAGTAGTAGTTTATTCGTTTAATTTTTCACTTTTTTGCAATTTTTTCAAAAACTGGTCTTACGATTTTTTTTAAAATCACCTGGTTTATTCAATTTTTTATTCTCTACAAGATAGGGTAGGCGCCATGTTTGCTGAAATTCTTGGTAAGGCTGTTTTCACGTAAAGAAATTGTTTTTTTAAGATTATGGCTTTAATTTAGTTTGACAATGATAGTTGGTTAAAATCTATCATAAATTATGGATAATAAAATTTAGTTCCAATTTATGACACAGATATCAAAGCAGTAGACTTTTCCATTTTATATTCAGTTTGATTCAAACCATTGATAAAGGAAGATGCAAATTTCATAATATTCTAGAACTTCTATTGTCATTACCTGAAGAAGCGGTGCGCACCGCAAAAGTACTCGTAAGAAGAATTTGAAAGCAATATAAGGTAAATTACAAAGTTTTTTATACATACAAAAAATGAAATATGAATATGGATTCCACTGCTATGATGCTAACTAATAACTTAAATAATATGTTTTCTAAAAACTTTTATTAGTTTACAAAAGTACATCAACCTGGGTAATGGTAATCAGTAATATTCTGTTGTATCTGGATTATCTCCTGGTTTTTTATGTGCTGAGGTAGCCCAGGAAATTAGTCCTTAACTTAAGACTAATGCTCCAGTGTATTCAGTTTACTAAATCCTAGTTTTATTTTGAAACTGGAAAAGTGAGAGAGAGAGAGGTTGTTTGTTAGTAGGCTGTTTGTAGAGATCAGTCTTGTTTGCTGTTTATAGTTGACCTGTAATAATTATTACAACTCAACTATAAACAGCAAAAATTAATAGCTACACACATGTGTTTTATACACTGAGATTTATTATGTAGTACTTTAAATTATATTATTGAACATTTAAAATAAAAAAGTGATTTAAACCAAATTAATAAAACATTTATTAAAACTTAATAAAATATAAAGTCTATAATAAATAAAGCACATCAAGGTAACAGTACTAATAAGTCGTAAAATTTTAATAAACAATTCATTTAAATAATTTTATTTAATTCAACCTGTAAACATATTGAATTTTGAATTAAATTTCATGTATTCTTGTTAATATATCATTTTTATTACCTATAAGAATATTTTTTTAAAAAATGGAGCACTTTTGTAGTCTTCTTTTTTTATTTCTGTTTTTTCTTCATGGTACCATTTGGCGAATGCATTGTCATTAGGATTTTAAAGGTATTATAATTTAGTCTGTATGTATTCCATTCTTTGTACTTACTAACAGATTCTTGAAACTGCGCAGTGCATAAACTGTAACGTTTACTTTATGAATTTATATCATTACTAACATAATTGAATTAATCATTAAATTTAACTGCCATATGAAATAAAACTCAAAATACCATCTTAACTCTACGATAGTTGGTTCATTTACAAATCCGGAACTTAATTATAACTTTGGAAAAAAAACTAAAATAAAATGAAATATTAAATTTTGAAAAAAACAATTCTGTTTTACTATTTAGTTAATAAAATAAAAAATTAAATATTATGGTTTATAATTTTATACTATTTAAATTGAAATTTAGGAAAAAAATAAATTGTATATAAATTAGAAATTTTACTTCAGTAACGAAATGTATGAATCAGCTATTCTAAATAAATTAAAAACTGATACAACAGCTGATTGCTACATACACCTCCTGTTAAAAAAAAATTTGAATATAATAATTATAACATCTTAAATTCATTAAATAGTCATTGATCTATAACAATTATTGAAACATGAACTAACTATAAATATAACAAAATAATCATAAACAAACAAATAACCTAAATATAATTAACATTATAGAAAATAAAATAAAATACAATTATATTTCTTTTAGTAATTTAATATTAAACTGACATCGTTTAACACAAAATGAAACTATTGATCATGTAACGCTATCTATTAACATAAATTGAAAACATAAAACAAAATAAACATCTTTAAATTAACACAAAAAAATTAAATAATAATTATATACATTAAAATTACCTGGAATCCAACAACCAATCAAATCACCTACTACAATATATAGTCCAATTGAACGAAAAGATTTTATTTAATCTCTAATAGGTGAAATGTATTTTTTTTAAACTAGAAACATGAAATTTTCCTATTATTTTCTTACCATCTAAACTAACATTTTTATAACTTGTATTTCCATAAATCTCACTCACTATAAAAGGTCCATCATAAATCTGAAAGAATTTACCAATTTTACCACTAATCAATTCTGATTTATGTTCTGTTTCTACTAAAACTAACTCATTGACATAAAAAAATGTAAATTTCCTAACTTTACTATCAACATATGCTTTGTTTTCTTTGTTCCTTTTCAACATTCTTTCTTTAGCTAATTTAATATCTACAAAATAATTAGTTTTACTATTCTTATCAATTTTATTAATGTACTTATCCCAAAAATATTTATCTTCCATCCCATAATGTAAATAATTTGCAGTAAAACCAGTTGTATCACTGTGTGATTTATTTATAGCATTAGTAATAATATGATCAATATAATCGATCCAAGTCTTATGTTTACTAAAAACATATATACTCTTAGCAATTTAATTATACGCTTGTTAAAGCGCTCAACCAGGTTCGCCTGAGGGTTCCTAACTGATATCAGAGTATGCTTGATGTTGTATTCTGTAAGAAAACCTGTCCATTTCTTTGAAGTAAATTGGCTACCCTGATTTGTAAGTATTCTAGTGATACCTCTATGTTTAAGCACATATAAAATTTTAATTTGTTTACAGTATTCCTGGTATCTGCTTTTCTTCTCCTAACTCTGCCATTTCACTCTCTCCTTCTGGACTCTCCTCACCAATCAACTTTCCTGATCTTAACTCCTTCAACATTTTTCAAAAGTTTTTCTATTAATATTACTTATATATTGTACTCAATTCACTTTTTTCGAGCATCACGTTGTTGCACCAATAATTATGGAACGTTTACCTTATGAATTTATTTCATTACGCTAACATAATCGAATTAATCATTAAATTTAACAGCTATATTAAAAAATAAAACTCAAAATACCATCTTAGCTCTACAATGGTTGGTCCATAACGTATTTATTTCCAATTGTTGCATTTACTAATCCAGAACTTAATTATAACTTTGGAAAAAACTAAAATAAAATGAAATATTAAATTTTGAAAAAAAAAACAATTCTGTTTTACTATTTAGTTAATAAAATAAAAAATTAAATGTTATGGTTTATAATTTTATTCTATTTAAATTGAAATGTAGAAAAAAATGAATTTTATATAAATTAGTTATTTGACTTCAGTAACAAAATGTATGAATCAGCTGTTCTAAATAAATTAAAAACTGATACAACAGCTGATTGCTACAAAACTTTTACAAAAGCTGTAAAAATTATAGGTCTGTGCATTTGTATGATATTGTAAAAAAAGACACTTTGTCCAACATTACTCACTTTACATATTCCAATTCTTGATTTGCTGTCATCGCTAGAGGAGAACCATGGTCCCATGGGAGTTTGTGTAGAAAATGTCCAAATTAATTATATTGCTGCACTGAAACTGAATTATAAAATCGTCAAACAATTTCCAATTATTTATTATCTATCAGACTGATTAAATAAAAATAAATTTTCTTCCGAAGAGCCTAAACCATCATTTTCTAGATTGTTGTCAATAGTGTACATGTTTCTGGCCTTCAGAAACTTCCATTCTCAGTTACATCATCCGTTGAATTTTTGTAGCCATATCTCCTGTTTAAACAGTGTTTTCATACTTGTTATTTTCAAATTAAACTACTGAATTCAGGCATCGGCCAACGATTGGTTTCCTGACAGATTACCATTGAAGCCATTTACTTTGTCTTCAGGATCTCTATTTCTAATAATGTTAGGGTCTGGAGGTTCTATACACTCATCAGTAGTGTGTTAATTTCCATTCTCATGATCTAATTGACCTAACACTTTTGTTGCCATTGAACCATCCATGCTAAAAGTTAAATTATTGAATCTTTATATAACTACAAGGGCGAATCAAATATAAACGGTAATTTTTAAAATTATATTTATTGAATAATATTATACAAAAATTCTCTGGCCCACGTATACACTCGATTCTTAGATAGAGTAGTGTCCCCAAACTGTGCCCGCAAACGAGTAAAAATTTCCAAAGGCTTAACACGTTCATTTGCTAAAAATTTTATGACGATTCATTGCGCAACAGATGGATGTACCTCTCGCTCGGTCATGGCTGTACTGATGGCAGAACGCAACAATGCTGCGAAGTAAGCTGTTCCCCCCACTCCTATTAAACAAAACAACAACTGCTCACCGCCACATCTGGTCCGAACGTGTTTGGTACAGTCAGCAGCAAAATTACCGTTTATATTTGATTCGCCCTCGTATTATTATATATGTGGAACCACCGAGTGGTACCATATGGTACCAGCAAAGTAAATCTAGACCTGACAAGCTTTACAAGCCTTAAGATAAATACAAAATTTATAGCTTATGTAATGAAGCAAAATGTGTTTAAAATGCATTGTGTACTAAATTTAATAATTATTGGTAAAAATTAACAGCAGTACGCTTAACAGTACACTTTGTTAAGCAGTTGCACTAGAAAAATGAATTTAAAATGGATTTGGTTTTGAAAAATGTTTAAAAAAACCATTGTGATACCGTATTCTGGTGGTACCTTACAGTACCACTTGGCGATTATGGATTAAATTCCTATCAAGATGCCATTTAATTATTTATTTGATAAGCAATGATATTCTTCTAAAAAATTATCTAATTATGTTAAACTTTAATTTAATTTATTATATCAACGTAATATTAAAATCTTTAACTGTATTATCTTAAAGCAGATCAGATAACTATTTAAATTATTGTTGCTTTGATTTATTTAACTATAAAATTATGAATAAACAAAAAAGTATACAAAATAATATTTATAGAAAAACTTTAAAAGCTGATTGTGTACTCTTTTTATCTATGGAGCATGTAATATTCTGAATAAATATTAGATGTTATGTTAAATAATTTAAATTGAAAGAAGGAAATAAGAAACAGATAATTTACTAATTCAGAAAAATAATAAATTATTACTATCAAAATTGTTGCAAACTGTGATTTATGTTCCTTCCTTTGATGGTTTGCCAGTAGCGTGACAAACCTTGTAATAAAACTACAGTTTGAGTGGTGTATTTCAAATCTTCTCCCATTTCTATATCATCCTGGTTTAGGAGAAGGTGAAAACATGACAGATTATTTCTTCTCATCTGTTAATAGGTTGAATTAAAAATGGTAATTATAAACAAAAATTGTTGACAATGATCATGTGTAAATAAAAAATTCTGTAGTATGAATCCGAAATCAGTAATAGTATGTATAAATAATGTAGTAATATATATATATATATTAATATATTTAAAATTTTTTCTTACTCTTGCCTATATGAATATATAGGAAGGAAAGTATTGTTTTCTTGTCTGTTTTTTGAAATCCGGTTTTCACCAAATTACATGTTTTCAGACCCCCTGAACCCAAAAAACATGTTTTTAGCGATTGGTCTGTGTGTGAGAGTGTGTGTGTGTATGAATAGAATATCTCAAGAATGGAACATTGTATGAACTTGAAACTTAAGTTAGATACCACTAGAGGACCCGACATGAACATTTTCTTCAAAATCGATCAACCGGAAGTAGTAGCTTATTCGTGTCATTTTTCACTTTTCTGCAAATTTCTCATAAACAGCTCTTACAATTTTTTAAAAAATCGCCTCATTTACTAAATTTTTTATGCTTTACAAGATAGGGTAGGCCATGTCTGCTGAAATTCTTGGAAAGGCTGTTTTCACGTAAAAAAAATTGTTTTTTAAGATTGCGTCTTTAATATGCATTTAAGCGGAAAAATGTATATAATAAAAGTTGTAGACAATTTAAAATCCTACAACCTTTTTCAAACTTTTTTTTAAAACGCTTAGTTTAGTGGTAATTAGCAATTTCTGTTTTTTCTCAAGAAAATGTGTGAAAAATCGATTTTTTTACGATGTCAGCCTTTAGCAGGTTACAACAAAAGTGTACATAACTAAATTTATAGGAAATTAACAGATCTACAACTTTTATTTAGAGCATTTTTCTCTGCAGAGCCTAGTTTAGCGTGAAAGTGATTTTCCGTATTTTTAAGCCAAACTGAGGTAGATTTTCATTTTGCGTCTTTCACTCATGATTAAAATTAGGTTATGTTTATTGAGGTTAGTTTTTTGTTTATTTCTAATGTTAGATTATATTGTTAATTATTTGCATTGACAAGAGAAAGTTGTGTGAGTGTTTCACACCAAATTTTTTTAAAGTGTCTACAGCAAAAGATGTTGCTCGTATGCAATCGTGAATTGAAGTCTATAATAGTACTTCAAAATTTACAGTAAGATAAAACGTTAAATTTACTTCATTTAGTTAGTACATGTTCATGTACCCTGCATGAAATTTGGGAGAGGTCTATGTTGTATTAATATAAACAATATATCGATTAATAACAATGTAAAAATTAATTACTGTTTAACTATAGTTCATGAATTTTATGCGTTTGTATAAAAATGTTTTATTCCAGTAAATTTGTAACCACCTTTCTGAATTTATATAACAATAAGAAAGAATAAAGTGCTAAATAACCTCTAAAAATCGACATGAAAACAATACTTTCCTTCCTATATATTCATATAGGCAAGAGAAAGTAAAAAGTTAATTGCTTTTTAAGGCTTATTTGTGTTGCAGTAAGACAAAATTTAATATGTTAAATTATTTTTATAATGAACAGAAAATAAAACCTCTAAATAAATGTAAAAATTTTAGTTTATATATATATTGTAATTTATTATTGAAAATAAAATAAATATATTGTGTATTTTATAAATGTGTGATGTTTGTTTTGTGTTCCTATTTCCTGCTAATTTAATTACCATCTGATGATAACCTTTCTTAGCTATCAATTTTTTTATTTAATACAAAGCTAATATCAGTTAAATGTCGTTTCCTGTTCCAACATCATCTACTTGATGGAGTTCGCACGCCATCTGTTTAAAATCATGTTGTACTTTACAGTCTTCTTCAAATTTTTTAAAATAATGAAGTATTTTTAGGTAAATAGAGTTTATTAAATTGGTTAATGGAGCTTCAGATGAATCTCCAGAAATGTCATATCAAAAGCTTGAGTTTTATTTGTTTAATCATTCTATTATATCTGAAACAAAAAACTGTGACGTCAGTTATTTGTGGGTTTAAAGTTTTTAATTATACCATGTATAACTTACAAAGTACCTAGGTGTGTAACATTGATCTGGTCTTTCGCTCGTTTCTTAATGTACAGTTTTATGTTCTGTTTTGGTTTTAAGTTGAACTGTTTTGCATATTATTTCTAATACAGGCAATGAAGATAGATGAAAATGAGGGATAAAATAATAACCTGACTGGGAATCGAATCCAGAACACTTGGTGCATTGTTTCATATTTTCTTGAATTAATTCAGTGCAAAGCTTCAGTTATTTGAATTATCTATGTTAATTTCTTGTTGTAGTCAAAATTACTATTTCGGTCATTTGTTTCCATAATTTTTTTCTGTCCTAATAGTATGTGTGGGAGTTCCAAGTAGTGATGTTATAAGGTACATAGTATGGCTATAATTTAATATTCCTTCTTGATTTTGACACTATTGAAGTATTGTTTATGATCATCAGTTTGTTGGTTTAACTTTCTGTGTCTTTTAGTTTGTTTCTTTTCTTGAACTCTTAAGCCATTTGTAGCAGTGGCATCATTCCAATACTACTTCATCTAGATCTTTACAGTTAAGTTGTAGCAAAAATGTCTCATTATGTGTATTTTCACGATTACTATACTAGACGGTAGCGTTCACGTGCAGCTGCTGTGAGATATAAGATGACATAGCTGGTCCCCAACAACTCAGCCGGTGCGTAGTGACAATAGGATTTTTGCATTGTTTTTACAAACATAGTGGTTTTGGTATGTTTACACGGGAAATCAATTTTAATAATTCTTTGTTTGTGGCCTGAAGTTTTTCTCTAAATAACTTGTTTTTTCTTTTAATTCTGTATTTTAAGAGATCAGTTTCCTCTGACTGCACAACATTAAAATTTGGCGGTTCTTCATTAAAACGAGGCCTGCCTTTCTCTACGGCTATCCCTTCATTTTGAGAACTGCCTGTGTTGTAATTGGATGATCAGTTTAAAATATCATTAGCTTCCTTACTAGCGTATTGTTTTTCTGCTCGATTTTTTACGTTCACTACAAGTCGGGTTTACTGGATGTAGAACGGCAGTACAAATCAGCAAACTTAAATGTGGGACTGATCGTCTTTAAGACACGTTTGGAAGATGTAGTAACTCGGACTTTAAATCGTGTATATAATCCGATTCGTTGAAATGTACTAAACACGCACGACCACTATCGGCAGAAAATAAATCTGCCCACTTGCAAGGATTTATCCACTTCAATCTAGTTTCAATGGCCTTTGGAAAACGGTAAAACTTATAATTCCCAACACCCGGGAATCACACAACACACCATTATTAAAGACTAGTAAAGTATTACAGACCGTATTAAGACCAGTAAACATCACCGACCGACACTGTACATATCGTGCGTCGGCTGTCACTGATGACCAGTGATGTCAGAGGGCGGGGCTTTTCGTTGATCCCTACCGTCTAGTAAAGTAACCGTGTGTATTTTGGTACTTATTACAATCATTTATGTCCATTTTAATTATGAAGTCGTTAAACCATTGCTGAGCGCCATGGACACTAGAAAATCTCATTTATTTATGTAGAAATTGTTGTGAATGCCAATTTATTGCTACTTTCATGTTGCAGTCGTTATTGGGTGAATAAATATTAGTATTAGTATGTACACACACAGGAGCATTGATTTATCTGAATGTCAGTCATTTGATCCGTCAATTATCCAATCACCATCGATAGACAAAATGCATATTTACTCACGCACATGCCTTTTCTACCTTAAAAACTGCAATACTATGGTGCTAAAAACAGCCTGAATGTAGTGCTGCTGAAGCATTGTTACTAAAAAGAATGAGATGTTGCTGCTACAAAAAGAAGTTCAGTCTTAGTTCAAAAGAAAATTCAAGTTTTTTTAAAAATCATTATAGAATGTGTACAAGTGCATTAAAAAATATTTCGTAAAGGATTTTACCGTAGGTTATCAGAACCTCTCTGGTCCCAATTAGTTTGGTTAAATGACTCCACTGTATCGAGTTTTGGAATTGTATCTCTTTTAATGAAGTATTTTTTCTTCCTAGGTATCATATTCTGATTTTCAGGAAGATCTATAAAATTGTTATTGTTGTATTGTCACACTCTTTAACCCCCAAAGGAACAAAATTTGGCTAATTTCTGTAGGTAATAAGGAAGTTAGAGAATTAATGTGAGTAAGTGAGGGCTTTCTCATGTATAATAAAAATAACTAGGCCTTAAATGACATTATATTACACGACTTCATCACACGTACCGGCTTTTTAATAGGCCAAGAAAAAGAATAACCAATAAGGACATCTACAGAAGGCTTCATCATAAATATTTAAATATATTACACTTAAATAATATATTTGATGATTAACATTTTAACATTTTTGCTCTTTACAGATGTCACTTGAAGACATGGGAAAACAAGCTTATCAAAAAGCTAACTGGAATGATTTTAAAGGAGCGATTGATATTTTAAACAAAGCTATTAGTAAATATCCTAATGATGCTAGATTATTTAATAATAGATCTTACTGTTATTGTCAGTTAAAAGAGTATAAGAAGTAAGTTTACTAAATTATTTTATCTAATGATAAAAATGATAACACAAATATTATATTGCCATATTTGTCAAACTTTAATGCGGGTAGGGCCAGATCTAGAGCTGTTTAGAAAATGAGTTCCAGAAGATGTTCTGCAGTATTGCTATTATTCTGTTGCACCTTTTACTTAAATCTTTATTTCACTTATTATGTTCTATCCTAAAAGGTTACTGCCTTTCTAATATAGGTAGTGAGTCATAAGATTGTCTTTTACATATGGATGGGCTATGAAGAAGGGAAGAGAAATCTGACAGTGCTGCCAACCTCAACAGTGAGCCGCTGTATTTTACTACCATGCAATTGCACCGTTTGTTAACCACATGTTGCCTTTCAATTAATATACTTTGTTGTGGCGGACACTTTTTCCACTTAAATCCCATTTCCTTTAAAAGTTTTCTTAACATACAAAATTTCCAACTAAAATTTAGCCTTTTTTTTCAAAACTGGTAATAACGTTTCATAAGTCAGCATCACTTTCTTATTGATATAACCGTTTACATTTTTACCAGGTGTAAAAAAAACTGTTGATGAAGAATTATTTTCTTCACCATCTTTAACTTCATTCTTTATATTTTGAATTGTGGAAAGAGAAAAATTACAGTAGTTAGCTGCTCGCTCACAGTTTTTGTTAAGAGACACGGAAATGTATTTTTGTTTAGTTTCAACTTCACAGCATTTTATTACATTGCATATTAGATTCCGTTCAGCCCTGTGAACAGTTCGACTGCATTTTTGAGAAACCGATTTATTCATTTACAGTAACAAACAGTTATATTTGTACAGTTAACCCACAAAAGGTTCCGTGATATACTGTATGTTCTTTAAGTATAGTTTACGTTGTTGTGGTGGTGAACTGATACCAAAGCAGTCGCGCATGCGCACTGATGCTTTCATACCTTTACCCCTCGTTAATTAAAGGCAAACTCGTGACTCAAGTAACTATATCCATTAATTTTGTAATTAAGGGATAGCTAAATAATAAGAATACATCGATTTAAATCCCTTATATATTAAATATTTGACGGGAGTTAACAGATTACAAATACTTATTAGAAAAAAATATTTGTTCTAAAAAAATATTAAAACATAATAATATACTACTACAAACCCCCATAAAAATATCACAACTACTTATTAATTTATTTACTAGAAAAATAAATACAGTAAAACCCCGTTTATCTGAACCTTGCTCAACCGTAACGGATTTGAAACATTTTTTTTTATTTGGTGATTACTTAATCTCAATTATGTATAATACAGTACATACATATGTAGGGTAAGTTGAATGGTGTTATGGAATAAGGAGTCAACCCACATTAAGCTACTTTTGAGCTAAACACGTTTTAAGTTTGTGAGCAATTATTAATTTAACCAAGACAGATTTGTACATGAAATAATTTTACTGTTTATGTAATATTACTTGTGAGTACTGTGCAAGTGTTTTTGTTTAAATTTTACTATTTTTAGGTCATAAAATAATTAAAATTGTGGATTAAATGCTTTTTGCTTATCAAATTTTTCATTATGTTTAATTTGCAAAAAGCATTTAAACCACAGTTTTGAACTCTATTTACACAGTTTAACTCTATTTTACAGTTTAGAACGTTAGGAAATAATCTGCAAACTTGCGTAGAATCAGCTGTTTCTTCAAATTTGTAGAATCAGCTGATGTGGGTTGACTCCTGATGGTTGAATTCTTATTGCAAAAAACACAATGGAATTAAATGAATGTGGGATAAGTGTTTATTCATTCAAGAAAGGTTTATAAAAGGGTTGAATGTTTATTACATATTTCCAAATGAAAGATTGTGTAAATGTGGGTTAACACTTTTGCCACTAGAGGTCTCTCAAACGTACTTGAGGGTTAAATCATTTTTGCTTAATGTAGAATAGTACTTACACATGGGTTTAGTGTGGATAAATCATTTTTTCAAAATTTGTGGGTTGACTCCTTTTTGAATAGCACCACTCAGTTAAGGTACAGATCCATGTAAATGAAATGAATTATGAATACTATTATGTTCCACTATTCAGGAAATTTTTGTACTAATGTGTACGTTGAACCATCATTTGTCTGATGAGACGAAAATATCTCATATGTACCATAGAAGGCTCATTATGTATTTTCAGGAATTTAACCACAATGCTCCCAACCTGTGCAATAAAACGATGAATGGCATAATATTGCCGCAAGATAATGGTTTCATCAAAAACCTTAAACTTCTTTAAACTGTAAATAATTGAAATTAGATACAGTATATATTACTGTACAGCATTTACTGTTTTTCGTTTATACATATTAATAAACATTCATAAGATATACTGTATATTCACTTTTAACTGTTTTTTAAACTTTAAAAATACGTCTTAGTTTGTCATCCAGAATTTCAGTCAAGCAGGATTTTACTGTACCTTCATTTATCAATTTTGTTTTTTGGTAGCACTTTGACTTACACTTTTGTAAGTATTATATTATGTAATTATTAACATTATGCATTAATATTATGAAATATTGAGGGTACTATTAGTTGCAAGGCAAGAGTACCATTAGCAATAAATAAGTAGAAAAGAAATAATTTTAATAATAATTTAAATTTTAAAATTAAAGAATCTGGGAGATTACTTTGACAATCCTATGGTGTGTTTTTTACACATATTGAAAAATTTCATCGGTATTACCAGTGTACAAAACATTTGCTGGTTTTTGTTCATTAAAGATTTCATTAAAGTTAGGCCCATATTATTTTTAATTCTTTACTAGTTCATATTTCAAATCTTTTAATTCCGTGCAAAAAAACTATGTCACATAAATTTCTATGCAAGAATACAAAATTGTTTTGCTTTTATTTTGTTTATACCAGGTCATTAGATGATGCTATTATTATGACAAATTTATTTCCGAATTATACAAAATCGTATTACCGAAAAGGTGAAGCCTTAGTAGGACTTAATGTAAGTATTGTTTTATGCAGCTAATATTTATTATTCAACTTGTGGAAAAGGTAAAGAATTGTCAAAATAAATTATAAATCTAAGAGACTAGAATGAAGGCAGCTTACGCTGCAAGTCTGGCCGGCCCGTGGGATAGTGGTCAGTACAACTGGCTTCTACACTGGGGTCCTGGGTTCAATTCCTGGTCAGATCTGATTTTTTTATCTGCATCACCTCCTTATACTTATCATCTTACTTTTGTACAAGCCCGGGCTTATGTTCGAATCACCACTCACTTTTGTTATAGTAACATTATTTAGTAGGGTAAAGTTTCATTCAGCCATCTTGGTTATAATATTTTGAATTATTTCAATAAATAAAAAAATTCATATATTAAATTTAAAATTTATAATTTCGCTGCCTGCTTGAGTTGCCACAGATTTGGTCTAAATCAGTAAATTGATTGCTCTGAAACTTGGTGTTTGGAGGATAGCAAAAGATATCTTCAACAATAAATTTGTATATTATCTTTTCTAGGATAAACATTTATTTAGGAGATAACAAAGATTTCTTTAAATGTTGTCTAAACCAGCGTATAACAAATTTGATAAAACATCCCTTGGTGTTTGTTTGTGAAGTATGTAGTAAGATTGCATACTTGATAGATTGTAATACATTAAATTTGGTATCACATTGTACATAGAATGTTCTATGAAGAAGCGTGTGTGAAAGTAGCTAGTGGTTTCTTTCAGAGTGTGAGGAGCCTAGTTTGTAATTAGGACATCTCTATGTGTAAGAAAGTCATGTATATTGCATATTTTATGCCTATACTGACTTTTGCAGCAGAAATATGGACAGGTGGAAAGAGAGTGAGGGTTGAGTGGAGGTGGCAGATTAAGTATGTTAGGAAAGACAAGAAGAGACAGATAAAAAAAATGATGTAGTTAAGGGACAGTTGGGGATGGACAGACAAAGCTGTGATGGTTTGGAGACATCCATGATGGATGGAGGCTAGTAGGCTGTCTAAAAGAATACTGAAATTGTAGGTGGAAAGAAAAGACCAAGGAAACGACCAAGAGTAAAGTGGATGGGTTCAGTTATGGATCAATTGGGATAAAGATATGATGCCAAGAGAGCAACGAAGAAGAGAAGATTCAGCATTCAAGAGAGGTGTAGAGGAGTTGTATTGGTCCTGACGCAAGGAAAATTAGAAAAGGGATAAAGAGAATGATAATGATGATTTAGTACCTTAAAATATTATGAAAGTTTCACTCTTTGTCACCTTAGCATAACTGTTGTTCTGTTCAAAATGATGGCTGTTTTATATATTTTACGGAAAAGTTAAAATAATTTCTTATATGAATTATGTATTTTTGCTCAGTTATGAAGCACAATATAGATAAATGTATAATATATTTCTTATAACTACACATATTTGTTTATAATAACTTAAAAATTAATAAAATTGAATAAAAATGTACAAATCAATTTATCATGAACAAAAATACTACCTTACTTACAAAGAAAATCCTCTCTCCGGGCAGGGAAGGAATATTCTCACTAAGTAATATTTTGTAGAAAAAAATTAAAATGGAAAAGGCAGTCAAGCAAACACATGCTCATACACATCCATATACAAGGTGTGGCTATTAAATAATGAGACTGACGTAAAAATTTTAATTTTGTACATAATCACTTAATGTCACCTTCAATATACAGTCCTTCTCTATCTCTACAACGCTCCACGTGAATTTTTCATTGTTGGAAACAGTACTGGAAGTCATCTTCTGTCAGCTATTTCAGGACACGTGCCACTCAAAAATGTTTAAAATGAAGCTCGCAAAAATGTCTGTACTGACACTGTGTATGCGATTGAAAATGACCCAAGTTTTTTGGAAATGATAATAACATGTGATGAAATGTGGTTTTTTACTTATGATCTGGAAATGAAGCACCAATCCATGCACTGGAAGAGCCGAACTTCACCAAGAGCCAAAAAAGCTGGAATGAGCAAGTCTAAATTTAAAGCATTGATGATTGTTTCTTTTTACATCCATGGGATTGTGTACCTTCACTGGGTTCCTGAAGGTCAAACAATTAGTCAGTATTGCTACCTTGAGGTACTTTCTAAACTACGTCAAAGAGTAAGGAAAAACGCCCTGAAATGTGGAAGGACAAATCATGGGTTCTCCATGAAGACAATGCACCACCAGCTCATTCCGCGTTATCTGTCAAGAGGACCCTACCCAAGTACAGCATCTCAGATTAGAACATCCACCTTATTCACCAGATCTTGCACCATGTGACTTCAACCTGTTCCCTAAGGTGAAATCTGCATTAAAAGGGACAAGATTTGAGTCTGTGAAAGCTGTAAAAGAGAAAGCGGCATGTGTCCTGAAGGAGCTGACAGAAGATGACTTCCAGCACTGTTTCCAACAATGGAAAATTTGCATGGAGCGTTGTAGGGTTAGAAAAGGAATGTATATTGAAGGTGACAACAATAATAGTGGTTATGTATAAAATAAAAATAAATTTTTTTATGTCAGTCTCATTATTTAATACCCACACCTCGTACAGTACCAACTTTTACATCGGTAAAACTAAATCATATAATGCTCAGTTTTTAGATTGAACTCATTGTTTTCTAATGCTTTTCAAAATTGGTGTATTATTTATGTTTTATATTGAACACAGTATCATTCAAGTGATCAGTTTCGATAAAAAGTAGGTTGTAAATTTTTTCTAAATTTTGTATTCATAAAAGGTATAAATACAAAATTTAGAAAGTATCTTTTATTCATATGTTAATTTTTTTAAATCTATAAATTTGTTAACTTACATGAATAATTGTTAATAATTAATATTGTTCTGTTACAGAAATTTATAGAGGCAGAAGTATGTTTTAAAAGAGTTTTAGCTTTAGATCCAAACTGTGACGAAGCTCGTATTCAACTTTTAGATGTTCAGTTAAGTTTGTTATGTTTGGGAAATAAGTATTCAAGGAAAGATGCTGAGAAAGCATTAAAACTTTCAGATTATAATTTGAAGGTAAGTTTTTCTAATTATTAAAAAAAAACTTTAATTGCAGAGAAAAGTAGAATCTGATAACTTTCATAAATTGTCCTGCTACTTATTTATCATCATATACAGATGAAGTTTTAACAGCATTGAACTTGGCGTGGTAGTTTCAAGGTTTACAAAATACAGTACAGTCTTGTTCAGTCCGACCAGTTGGGATCAGAGCCAATCCTGGTTAAACAGAGAATGTAGGAAAATTATAAAAACAAAAAGATACTTAGAGAGAACTACCTTTATACGAGGGCTATTCAGAAAGTAGGGAACGTTTTGTAAATAAACAAAAACTATGTAAAAGAAAAATTTTTTATTATATACATCTGAAAGAGTGACTAAAATACTACTTTTCTACATAGTCACCAAGCAAATTGAGGCACTTGTCATAGCGGTGGACAAGCTTCAAAATTCCTTCGTCATAGAAATCCGCCGCCTGCGACCGCAGCCACTCAGTGACGGGCGCCCAGAGTTCCTCGTCGTCGTCGAAGCGCTGTGTTGCTAGCCAGTTCTTCATTCCTTGGAAACAAGTGAAAATCACTCGGTGCAAGATCAGGACTATAGGGTGGATGAGGGAAAACCTCCCATTTGAATGAATCAAGGAGTTCTTTTGTGCGGTTTGCCGTGTGAGATCGGGCATTGTCATGAAGAAACAAAATTTTTGACGACAACTTTCCTCGGCGCTTGTTTTGAACTGCTCTCCTAAGGTTGCGCAATGTTTGGCAGTACCGATTAGAGTTTATTGTTGCACCACGCTCGAGAAAATCAATGAGCAGCACACCCAAAACACGGGGCGCGCGTCACTGAGTGGCTGCGGTCGCAGGCGGCGGATTTCTATGACGAAGGAATTTTGAAGCTTGTCCACCGCTATGACAAGTGCCTCAATTTGCTTGGTGACTATGCAGAAAAGTAGTATTTTAGTCACTCTTTC
The DNA here is from genome assembly GCA_035578175.1 of Catonia carolina. Classification (NCBI taxonomy): domain Eukaryota; kingdom Metazoa; phylum Arthropoda; class Insecta; order Hemiptera; family Achilidae; genus Catonia; species Catonia carolina. The sequence goes on along the minus strand of JAQMRL010000001.1, from coordinate 69,067,328 downwards.
AGATGTATACAATAAAAAATTTTTCTTTTACATAGTTTTTGTTTATTTACAAAACGTTCCCTACTTTCTGAATAGCCCTCGTATTAAAGAAAACAAACTTTTTAACAAAAGTGTTTACAGTATACAACATTGTCATCTCACGTCACTCAGTACACTGTAATTCTTAAAATAGTAGCTTGCCAGTTTGGAGTATCACTCGCTGTACAATCATGCATCCTTTTCTACGTGAAGGAGCTCAGGCAGTGTTGTTTTCATCTGCCACTTAGAGTGTGATTATAATAAACTTAAGTTCTCAGGAAAATAAGTGGACCACCCAAAGAAAATAGCATAGTAACACTAAAGATAGAAACAATAGTCAAATAGAGCCAAATTTTTGGACACATGGTTAGAATCGATAAGCAAAGATTGAACAACAAAGTATTTTAAAGAAATGGTGAGTTACAAATAAGTTCTTGAAATCTTCCAAGTACAGAAAATTGAAAATGCAAAATTAGGAATTACAGAGAAGAGTACTTTGATCGGACACGTTTAGATAACAAATTTTCAGTTTGTAAGTTAAATCTTGAGAGGTACTTCAGCCAAAGAAATTAATTTTCTCTCAAATAGAAAGAGAAAGAAGATCTAAGTTAATGAAAGAACGGTTGGTCAAGGATGAGGAATCAGGAAACATCTGGACGAAGAAAAAATTAATGTTGACTCAATTTGTGGTTGTCAGGGCTCACCCGCAAAAAAGTATAAATTTTAAGCCCAGGGATGTGGTGGCCTGATTGCCCAGTATCACTGACACCGCAATCAGCCATCCAAGTAACTCCTGGGATGAGAAATCTCCCTCTGTCAAGTTCCAACAGCTTCTTTGGAAGGCAGATGAGCACCTAAAGGTTTTGGTTTCTAGTATCCATTCAAATCTCGAGGGGAAGTACTTTTCAGTAGTACTGTTAACAGGAAGAGGGGATTAGCAGGTGTAGTAGAGTTGATGTTAGGTGACAGGTTTCTGGTTAAGGAGAACATATGGGGCAGTTAGACTTATTTCATCTAGTAAGTAATAGGTAAGAGTACGCGGAGGTAATAATGAACAATAAGTTGACGTGACATGGCATGTGGAACGAGAACCATTCTTTACCTCTTGCTATTTATTTGTAACCTAAATTGGTTAGTATTATCTGGAAATCCAGATTTAAGGGGGTCAGACTTAAAAAGATTGTTATCCATTGCGCATTATTTCTTCTCTTATGCTTAGTTTAAAAAAAATTATAGCATCTGGACAAAAAAGGTAGTTATTGCTCAATATTAAGCATATCTCAATTATTGGTATGATATGTGTAAGAAGGAATACATAATTTTTGTAGAATTGTTAGTATGGTATGATTTATTACCACTCACTTTCCAGGGTAAAGTAAAGGAGGTTAAAAGGAACTGACCACAGAAGAATTTTTTTCTAAGAATTTAATCTAATGTAGATTACTCAAAAATAACTCAGTATTTTTTCTTAATTTTGGATATTATCTTGTTCTTTTCTTCTCAAAACTTCAACATTGTCTCAGAAATTGCCTTTTGTCTTTCTTCTGAGAAAATGTTGTAAATGTTTTTAGCCTTTTCTGACTGGAGTTCTGCAGGATTTGTCAATCCATACACTTTACTTCTTAATCCTGTTTTATCGCAATAGTTATTTTCTGCAAACCCTATGGAAAAAACAGAAGGATTTATTGGCTGAAAAATTTAAGGTTATGATTCAACACAGCATTTGCTAGTCTGTTTCATACTAATTTATTTTCATGGAACTTGCTACAGGCTTCACCTACATTTGTGTTGTATGCATATTAGTAAGTGTGTTTAAAAAAAGTATTTAATCTGTAGAATTACAACTGAATATGTGTGTACAGTCGTAGGGCAGTGGTACTGTGACTGCTACTTTGCTAGAGATGTAAGTACACAATGTAGTAGTATCATTGAGTGGGAAATGTACACTGCTGTTATATTTCTATTTCTTTATGTCACCCATTTGTCAAAACAAGACAGTGCTGCTAATGATTTAATAATTCACTTGGTTTGTTAATATTTGGCTTTGAAAGAAAAAGTATTATTAACCCTTTCACTGCCAAACACGAGTGTATACCTGTAGTGGGCTTACCATGCTTACATGCCAAACACGAGTTAACTTGTTTCGAAGTTTTAAATCATATTGCCAAACACGATTTAACTCGATTGGCATTGAAAGTGTTTTAATTGCCTCCAGTAAGTGTTACCAACTGTATTTACGCATTTACTGTTGACTTTTTTCTTCTTTGTTGATGAAATCAAGTACAAAGTAAAGAGATATTTTCATTTCTGTGCGGCCTGTTTTGTTTTTAAAAACGAAATGGCGTCGATAATGATATTAATTTTTTTTATTCCTTTCCGATTGTGATTTAGCCAATAGTGATAGTGGTTGTGACATGGAAGAACAATCTAGTGTAATTAAACCTCCACCTAAATGACGTAAAAACGTTAGACCTACTTCGGAAAGCTACCAGCAGGCTTTCAATAAATTTATTCATGTTCATGATTTTAGTGATACAAATAGTGGAATAAATCTAATATAAAATTTAATAAATCTGCTACAAAGAAATAATTTTAATTGATATATATATTTTTTTTTTTTGGTTTAACGTTCGACTGTTTTGCAAATTGCTGCTAATGCAGACGGTGAAGGATGAAATGAATTTTTGTAACGTATGAAAAAATGCCATGCCTTAGTGGGATTCGAACCCAAGACCGCGTGATGAGAGGCGAGCATGTTACCAACATCGCCAACGCGGCCGGCTAATTTCTAATTGATAAAACTAGTAACAATTAAAATGTTTAAAAACTTAAGATGCATCCAAAAAAATATTTAAAAAACCCGGCTCACTGGTTTAACCCACGGTTTTATAACTTGGCAGCGAAAGGGTTAAAGTATACTAATGTTTTAATTTTCCAGGAATTGTGATTAACTGGTTTGATGTTTTTATTTTTTTATTTTAGGAAGCAGAGCATATTTTATCTAGTTCTTCAAAATTTTATAGTAAACAAAAGGATCCAGATATTTATTATTCTGATGATGAAATTTTAGAGGAGGCTTGTGTAGTTAATAATAATAAACATTTTAAAGAAGATACTGATAATCCCTTTACAAAGTAAGCGCTAATTACTGTATTTAGTTATCTGTGTTAGTAGTATAAAATAACATTGTCAAATTGAAACATGTATATTGTCTTAGTTCATCATGATAGATGTGCAGATATTATTTAGTATTTCAGATTCAGCAAGTAGTCGAAATGCAAAGATTATAGTTTTACTTTTTAATCTCTAAGATATAAATAAGAATAATTTTAGCTGTCTTATGTGATCAGGATGTAAGAGAATTAGGCCAGGTGGCCACTGCGAGCGGATTTGAGTTGAGTTAAGAGTTAAGCACAGCATTGTTAAGTGAAGTTGTGCTAATTGTTGGGGGTGGCAACTGGGAGCGTAGCATTGCTTAGTCAGTATCGAAGAAACATGTTGAGCACTTCTTGTAAGAAGCTTGAATTTGTATTGTTAAATTCAGATTCGGACGATTCCAATACCGAATCAAATACCATTTTGGAAGCCTTCTGATAAACCGTAGAAAAGAGTGAGAAAGTTTATATCTACGTGGGAGACTGCAACAAGGTGAGTTTCATACTCTTTTTTTTTTAAGAACTCGACAACGAACAATTCAAAAATTATTTTTGAATAATGCAGAATAGTATCGAACTCCACAGATACACTGAAACTATGCGAGTCGGCAGAAATTTTGTTGGAAAGCATAGAAGGTCGATTGGTGGGGGAAATGTAGTCGGCTTTCAAAATGGATCAAGACAGCAACGAAGCTGAGTGGAGTTGAACCCAGAGATGCCGCTCACTCAGCTACGCATCCTGTGTCCGCCCAGACATAGAAAAACACGGGTTTGTTTTTGTCAGCTGAGTGCACTTCACTCAACTCCTCTCGCAGTGGCTGTTCGGCCTTAATGATGAGTCAGTGACGGATTTCGTATTTATGTGAACAAGTTAAAATTCATTGTATTGGTTGGACTTGTTTTCACGTGAAAAACAAGTATTAAAGTTTTTGGAAGGGGGGGTTAGAGAGAGCTTAGAAGACTAATTGTGGCCATAAAATTTGTTGGTACAGTTCATTGATCGTTTTTTTTATAAAAATGTACAGGGTAAAATAAATCCAAAAGTAAATTACTCATGGTGTGCATCGCAAATCTGAGAAATCCCTGTAGAGAGAACCAAAACTTCTGCTTTCACTAGGATCTAATTGGTTCGAACTTTAGTTGTCCAAACGGTCTTTTATAGCATGGGAAATTTGGCTTGGATAAGTTCTATTAGAAGGTCTTGAGAGTTGATTGTTATGGTAGTTGATTAAGTTGCTCAGCCAGTACAGTAAGGATGAAAGATACTTGGCTCTTTTTCCAGGAAGATTTTAAAGCTACTTTCTCATATCAGAATTTTTTTTCACTACCTTGTTCTACCTTAAGATCTTTTTCCCCTGATATTGTACGACTAAATTAGCAAATATGTGTACTTATAAAATGTTTGTTCTGTACAGTATTTTGTGCTTTTACCTATCCTGTTGTATTTTTGTTATTTTATATGATAAAAAAGAGAGCAAACATATGAAATACATTTTATTTCATATTTAGGTTTATAATTTTTGTTAATTCATGTTATTCTTTTATTTCTGTTTGTTCCAGTCCTAGGAATCCTTTTCACTGTCCTTCTATTTGGGTGGGTAATGTTACTAAAAGCATTAATGAAGATATTCTTAAACAGATATTTTCAAAGTGAGTTGTTTTATTTATTTTTGCAATAATAAGTTTGTGATAATATTGTATTTTTTATCTAATTGCTTAGTTTGTGCAGGTATACAAATGCATTCTTGGCATAACAAAAATACTACAAAATTTTAATTACATCCAGATAAGAGGGATGTTCAAAATTTAGAGAAAAAATGGTTTATTCAAATACAATGAAATTGAGGGTCAAGTTTCATTGCCAATCTTGGGAACAATCTTAATCAGCTGTTTGTTCTTTTTTCATTTCAAAACGTTGGCTCTGTTTGAAATATGTACCCTGGAAGAGCAATGTTCAGTAATAAGATTTTTGTAATCCAGAGGTGTAAAACTGGTGGAAATGTACTTAAGCAATTTGAAATATGGATTCACCATTTCAAACCCGAAACCAAACTGTAAGTCTTGAATGGAAACATCTGAATTCATCCAAAAACAAATTAAAACCTATATGTCAGCCGGTAAAGTGATGTTGATGATCTTCTAGGACACATAAGACCCAATATTTTTATGACTATCTAGAACAGGCGTACCGAACTGGTAGTCTGCGGGAGGGTTTCGCACCACATATAAAAAAGTTGCCAAACAAATATGGATTTTGAAAGCGATCTTCATTAAACAAGATGGGCTGAATACATCCAATGGCTATCAGGTGTTGAATTAAAATTTATTTTCTAAGATACTTCTGTATTCTTTTTGCCAGTAGGGGGATTTTTCCGTACCTTCATACCCACCAGAAGGTTCACTCTCCCATCAAGTCAGGACTTAATTAACAATAACTTAAGTTATTGTATAAGTTTTGAAACCAGATCTTTTTGTTTTTTTTTTCAGATATGGAAAAGTTAAAAATATTGTCGTTCAACATCAGAATTATTGTGCTTTTATTAACTACAGTGAATCTTCTATGGCCAGTAAGGCAATGAGACTTTTTCCTCCTGAGGGAAAATTTGTAAAAGATACTAATATAGTTATAAGATATCCTCAGAGTGCTGTAAAAAATGGAGTCATCAGTGTTAAGAAAAATAGTGTAAGACACATGTGATATTAACTTTCTACGTCTTCTATTTGGTATGTATTGTTATATAAGTTTTGATTTTCATAATTTTCTTATTCTGATCTGAGGCTCTTCCTCTCTAAATATGAAGATTTAATTCTAATAAATACATTTAATGAAGCTTTTTTTAGCTATCATTTCACAGAAAAATTAACTCTACTATAAATTAGCAATTATATTGGTACTGTGTTGTTCTTGTTTTAATATTGTTATCATTTTTTATTAATAAATTTTTACAGTACATTATTTTTGATTTTACTAGAATTAAAAGCAAATTAATGTGTTAAGTAGTAATTATTACAATGTGTGCTAGAACCATTGATATACAGTTAAATGTGAAATAAACTATTCTTTCAATGTTGTTTGCTGTAACAACTTCCTTTTCTTTTATTTAATTGTACCTTTACTTCCATTGTCATTGGGAAAGTTGATAGCTTTAAGTACCTCAGGAAGATAATACAATGAAAGACCAGCGAAAAAGAAGCGAACAACAGACAAAAGATGATCAGTGGACTGCACTCACCACTTGTTTATGAAGAAAGCACTCTCAAGAAAAGCCTAGATTAGACATTAATCTTTACTGTGACATTATCACAATAGACATTATCACAATACTATGATAAAACCTGTGTGTCTGCTTGCAAGTGAGTGCCTTAGAAAGACCGAAGAGAATGACTTTGATTAGTCTAAGAGAAGCAGAGTGAATGCTGAGAATGTGGGCTGCAAAAAGAGCTTCCAGAAACGTCAAGTCACCTCACATGGTTTAAAATAACCCTATACGAGGAAAAAAAGAATTGTTCTTAATTTGGTTTTTTCCTTTTATTACTCAATATTTGATGAAGTCTTGTTCCTAAGTAAAGTTGTGTTAGATTTTCCATTCAGTTTATTTGAATTTTTGTAGGATTCCCTCCTCTACTTCTTGGTTGTGCTTTATATACTGTTTTAAAATCTAAATAGAAATTTGATACATTTGAGGCTTTACTTGAGAAAACTAACTATTAAGCTTTTCATACGCGTGTAACCTAACACAATAGGTTACATATAAAAATGCTTATGAACTCATTTATAAATAAATTTTTAAAATGCATCCTGCCAACCATTAATATAAACTACAGTGTAAATGAAATTTATCACCTTACCTTTGGTTGCTTATTTAAGTTTAAAAAACTTGCGCGCGTTTCGGTGGTACCACGTTCTTCAGAGCATATTTTTAAAAAAACTAAAATTTAGTACGGTGTTTCCATTCAGTCATTTAGATTAAAACTTGTCGCCACCAGCTTTTAGTAGCACAATCTGTAGAGCTCATTATAGGACCGGCTGGAGCAGCAGGGCATCCGGCGGTGTTGTTCAAAAAGAGAATAAGATGCTTGGGGAAGCCTTAGCTGCTACCTCAAAGAGGAGCAGCCGCTGGCAAGTGAAGGGAGAGGTCGTCTTTACTGCTGCCTAAATGATTAGGAGCAGTCGCCCGTGCAGCGAACACCTTTTACCGCTGCCTCCGAAGTGGAGCAGTTGCCGGTGAAACGAAGCAGGGTTGTCTGTACCGCTGCCTAATCGAATAGGAGCAGTCGCCGACGCAGCGAGCACCTTTTACCGCTGCCTAAGAGAGGAGCAGTTGCCGGTGAAACGAAGCAGGGTTGTTTGTACCGCTGCCTAATCGAATAGGAGCAGTCGCTGATGCAGCGAGCACCTTTTACCACTGCCTCAGAGAGGAGCAGTCGCCGGTGAAGCGAGGGGAAGGGAAAGGGAGGTGTAAGTAGCAGAAAGAATAGACTCAAAGTTGAGCTGCAATTCTTCCGTATCAACCTTTAATAACGTTTGAATCGATACTGCTTGGTCACCTTCGACTATTGCATCCGCCAGTATGTAGATACATCTTGCCACTTGGCACACGCACTGCAAGAGGTGTGACCGCTGCGCTATCTTTTGGCAGCAGCAACCCCATCACAGTGCCAACAATGGGCAAAATATGAACTACGGACCGGCGTAAAAGTAGTAGAGTATCAAACTTTTTAATCTAAATTACTGAATGGAAACACTGTTCTAAATTTTAATTTTTTTAAAATATGCTCTGAAGAAGGTGGTATCACCGAAACGCGCGTAAGTTTTTTAAACTTAAATAAGCCACCGAAGGTAAGGTGATAAATTTCATTTATACTGCTTATGAACTGATTGATCTGTATGCCAATTAAATGGTGGGTTATATTTTAGTACAGAAAAAACTACTTATTTTATAAATTGATCGTTTATTAATTGATTTGTTATTAAAATCTTTTAGATTTATTTCTGTCATTGATTTTTTTTTCTTAATTTGTTTCAGATTTAAAGCATCCACCACCATTTAAGGATGAAATATCTGAAATTATTTTCATTAAGAATCAGGATTCATTATCATAATTCTTCATTTACTTGTAATTTTTAATTCATTCCTTTTATTTTCTTAGAAATTTTATGTTGGGTATAATTTTTTCTATTTGTTTAATTTACTCATATTTGACTTGGCTGTATTATTAGACAACAGAAGCAGTTAATTTGTTTGTTAGTTTGTATTATTATCCTTATTTGATTCTAGTACACATTACTGTGTATGTCTATGTTAAAAAAGTAAATAAGCATCAATCTTATAAGAGGAAGGATTCAGTAAATTAAATAAACATTTCTTTAATCGTACCAAAAACTATGTTTTGGTAAATAAGAAACAAATATCTTTATTAATTATTAGTTGTTTTCATGATTTAATGTTTTACAATTATTATTTTTAATAATTTTAGTAAAGCATGTATTCTAGATAGTCTTCCGAAACAATATATAAAAGCTTGTGATGTCACAAACTGACAGCACATTACTGAATTACTTGAAAATCTTTATTATTATTATGGAAAAATAATAATCCTTCATCTGCTTTCTGTAATGCCAATTATATATTTGTCATTAGTTAATTTCTCTGTTTTTAGATATTTTTTCATAATATTGTTCATTAACATTTTCATTTATTTGATTACAAAGTTTTTTATTTTTAACTGCAGATCTAACTTCTGTCGTAACAGAACATTGGCTACAATAAATCACAAAGTGATAAATTTAGAAATACAGTGACATGAACCTCAAATTAATTTAAAAAAAATTAGATTTCTATTAAATAATGATGTAATACAAATTCTAAGAACATGATTAAAATGGGACTGAACTCATATATTTTGTAATACCAATGGTGGATGTAATATAAGTAATATTTGTTGTAAAATAATATTTATTTATAAACTTATCAGTCCTTGGTTTCAGAATTAGCATCGTTTATAAACACAAATCATGATTACATAATTGACACCTGTCAAAACTTGTATTGTTTGACTGGAATGTGCAATTCAATTGAATTATTTTTACCAGACATTTGAATAAAATTAATCAGACAAATTAAAAAAATCAATTAATTGTTTTTTCTTAGTTTTCACCCCAATAGGCTTCTTAAATCATATTCCGTACACATGTTAGGTTGTTGTTTTTCTTTTGAAAGAGAATTGGGTTAGTTTATTTTCTTTTCATTTTTGGATCATTTTTTCATTTAAGTTTGAATTTTATTATTAAGTATTGTGTATTAATTTTATATCTAAAACATTCTTCATCATGCTCAACAATGTACATTTTTGATAGCCATAAAAATTGAACTGTTTTAAGTGTCCATTACTGAAGCAAGTTAATTTAAATACAAATTGATCAAAATAAAATTTGTGAATTTTTAATTTATCTATATAGTTTATTTGATAAGCTGTATATTAGTCTCTCATATGTCCTTGAGAGTTTTTTTTAATTTACAATTTGTCTTTAAAATCATCTTCTAACCCTAACTCTAAATTATTTACCTCTGATTCTTCTAAATTTAAGTATTTTTCTAATTTTTACACAATTTTTTTTAATATTGCTGTCTTTGTAATTCATGGATTTTATGCGTGACAATTTCACAGATTTGTTGATCCAAGAATTGTGGCTTTAAATTAATGTTACCCACAATTGAAAATTAAAGCACTTTGTGTTCATGAATAGACTGTTTAATAACTGTAATTATTATGTATAATAAACTTAGCTCTATAATTTGCACAAAAACTTGTGACGTAATGATATCAAGCTGTGAAAACACTTATGTTAAAATATTTAACAAAAGCGTGCAGCACATGTCTAGGAGTATTTTGAATAAACTGAAAGTGTCTAAACAGCATGTACTTATGATTTATAGAGATGTTGATAACATTCTGGAACATTGATGTTCTGAGTAGCCTTGAGCATTCTGACGTTCTAGAACATCAGTGCTTTTCAAAGGGTTAAAAACATTTTATTATTATGTACCATAAATCAAGTTGAATATTAAAAATAAGCTGAACTCAATAGGGGGATTTTTTTTGTTATTTCTTTGCTTAAAAATGTTATTTCTGTACTCTAAAATGTTAATTATATGTGTTGTTAATTTTTGAATGAGCATGAAGATGATTAATGTGTTTATTTCTTGACTATCTTTAATAGTTTAGAATATAAAATATGTTACTATAAAAATCATAACTGTGTTATGTATTTTTTAACAAAACTTAATTTGTTCCTTTTAAATAATGCCTTTTAATATTTAAAGGGGATATTATAAATGAAATTAACACTTAATTAATTAATATGAAGGAAGAACGATTATTGTTCTACATTCAAATTAATGAAAGTGCTGTTTAAACATTGTTTTTTGTTATTGAAATTAATTTTTAGTATTATTTAGTTAAATTTAATATTATATTTTTGAGATGTATTTTTTTAATGCTTTTAGTTTTATACAACTGAAATACATATTTATAATTGGGTTTAGTAGACTCTCTAATGATTTAAAGAATGTATAATTTATACAGATTTTGTACTTCCATTAACTAAGAAAGTAGTCAAAAGTATTTATATTTTTGTATTTGTACATTTTTTGTTATGATTGTTATTTTCACTGTTTGTGTGTCTAGGTAATTGTATATTTATTTTGAAGGCTTTTCTTTTTTTATGCACTTTCTGGAGAATGGGTGAAGTGTAGGATAAGTCTAACATAACTATCTAACTCATATTCATAAGAAAATCTAGAAAATGTGTATTTTTGAATACATTTGAATTGAATTTCTATATCTTTGATAGAATCTATATTAAATAATAAGGGATATTTAAAATTGAACAAAAAACATTTAAAAAAAAAATTTTGAATAATGATTTTATCTTAATACATTCCATAGGAGAATATAACCCAAAATACTGTTAAGTGAATTATTTAAGTTTAGATAAGCATTTATTTATAAATATTTCATATTAAATGTATGTAAACGTTCAGTGAAAGCTCTGTATTCGAGGAATTTAGAATCTGAAAAATTAGTACAAATGTGGAATCCTTACCAATATGGAATAGGAAAATGCAAGTTTGTATAAAGGTTGCATTCAGAAATGAATATTCTACGTTAACAAAGACATTAAAATGTGAAATTAATTACATAAATAATCTTTTTATTTACATATTGCACTTTTATAGTTTTTAAGTTCATGCAAGTACTTAAAAAATCTAAAAGCAAACATGTATCTGTGTTTCTTCAAATTTTCAGCAGGAAGTTCCTCATTATACAACTGTTTTTAAACGTAATCTTCAGTTTCTTTAGCAAAACCATCTTTACTGATCGGTTTAGCAATTTATGTGTTTGGTGAGTTTATATTGTCAGATTATTGTATTGCTAGTTTTGTGAGATTCATGGCATTCAGTAGGTGTAGATATAGGGTACACAAAATTTGCTTCCAGTAAGACTTAAGTGTGGTTTGTTTAAAATCATCTCGTGGATTCCTTGATCGTGTTCAATAATTTGTAATCTTCCAATAACGTAAGAATATTGTAGAGTTTTGAGCAAAGTAAAATTATTGAAATTCTGTTCCATACAAATAATATATTGTGTAAGATTGTGAATCCAGGAAAGTGCCATACAGAATAATTCTATGAAAACTGATAAAATATAGTCTGATTCAGAGCGGATGGCAATACCAGAAGTAGTGTTGGACATTATGGAAAAAACACTGGATGTGCTAATACCCATGTTACTATGATATCACCATAAAAAAATTGTTCCTCATCTCACCGTAACAGAACTCAAGATCACATTCATAGTCTTTTTTTACATACTTCAGCAGTTTATTTTTCTGTGGTGTTGAGTTGTAGCATTGTTCCTGAATACTTTTGTGTATTTTAAAAATATTTTTCTTGCGATTCCATTTGCTGGTGACATGTATCAGTAATTAAAACTAAACCTGTGCAGTATATGATTATAATATTATTGAAAGCAGACAGGCTTGCATGAGTGTGACATAACTGCATAGACTGAGCCAAATAGAGCTTTGGGATGAACACTGTTTTGTTGTCTTTCCGCCATAATTTCAGTACGTTTAACATTTCAGTACCTGAAATTTTATTTTTTCTCGGAGAATCCCCTACCACGTACATATGCCTACAATCTTAAACAAGTGTACCCCACTGATCCTGCAATCATTGATTGTCATTCAATTTTGTATAAATGTTGTTTTAATTAAATTATTTAGAAAATTTATTCATATTTTTTTATTTCTTATTAATTGTTAGTATTATTAATTTAATGATTGATAGCTGTGAATATCAACAAATTATGTAAATAAATTAATTGATATAAAAATTGTAAACTGTTAAGACTATCTATTCAGAATCAAAGAATTTATGTAACCATTTCATAGATAAAAAAATTTTTCTAATTGTATTAAAAAAAGTATAAAAAGTCTTCTAATAATTTAAAAAAAGTGTTCATTAATTACTCGAATAGATAATAATGCATAACATCAAAATTGCTCATGTGCAGCGTGGTTTCTTCCCTATAGCTGGTAATACTGATGCTTTATCTCATTGTCACTGCTGCCATACATTCTGGATCAGATTATAAAGAGCTTTTACTGTACATTGTATTGATTAACCATGTGTACATAGTGATCACTCATTCAATTCTTCCATAATGAAGTTTATAGTTTTTGAACTACCATTTTAATAGTATATAACAATCAGTAGTTTAGATTACAAAGTGTGCAAGTGAATGTTTGAAAATATTTAAATAAATGCATATTTAGTTTAAAGGATAACAATATTTTGCGTCCGCATACTTCTTAATGATACCATAAACTTGAGTTGTACTGTTATCACGTAATGGGAGTCTACTAGTACATACAATGAAAATATTGTGATTTCAGTGTAAAAATATTTAGTGTATTTTATGGTAATAAGATGCATAATGTTTTATGTTAGTAACCATTTTAGTCATTTATTTGTGATTGTTAATGAACTGACTGATACTTAAATATGATTTGTTAGTGCATTTAGTTTTTTACAAAAAATATTAATCATTATATTGACTTTGATGTTTCAAATGATTTATGTTAATAAAAACTTTAATTTACTTTTGTAAGTTGTTAATTTTATTTTACTTTATTCATCTGGATTTTTGTTTCTTCTTTTTCGTCTTCTTCTTTTGGAACCCCTCAAATTATTTAAACTTTGTTTTTAAATTCATTTCTGCCCTCTATGCTACCTACCTACTCTTTCATTTCTTTTCAATTTTGTTAACATTGTCATAAACAGCAACTTTGTTTTTAAATTCATTTCTGCCCTCTATGCTACCTACCTACTCTTTCATTTCTTTTCAATTTTATTAACATTGTCATAAACAGCAGTTTCCAATTTATGTGCTTTTTTTGGTTTAACGTTCGACTGTTCTGCAATTACTGCTAATGCAGACGGTGAAGGATGAAATGAATTTTTTTATAACGTATGAAAATATGCTGTGCTTGAATGGGATTTGAACCCAAGACCACATGAAATGTATGTGCTGTAATTGAAATTTGTTTAGATTTGGTAAAGTCTTACTTTTAGATCAGTTAATGATACAATGTTAATATCTGCTATATTGACTTTGATGTTTCAAATGATTTATGTTAATAAAAACTTTAATTTACTTTTGTAAGTTGGTAATTTTCTTTTACTTTATTCATCTGGATGTTTGTTTCTTCTTTTTCACCTTCTTCTTTTGGAGCCCCTCAAATTATTTAAACTTTTTTTAAATTCATTTAGCGTCAAATGAACAAGCACATAGTAGTGAAAAAATGTATTCTATTAATGTAGTTAAATAATGTTGGGAGGGAAAATGGCTAATTATCAAAAATTTAGAGCGCTTTCCCTAAATTTGAGGAAGTGTCCAAACTAATAGAAGCTGTGCGTATTTCCTCAAACAGCCCATGGTATAGTGGTCAGCACAACTGGGTTCTATGCCGGGTTCAATTCCTGGTCAGATCTGGAATTTTTTCATCACTCATTTTCATCTTATCACCCTTCTCATGGTCTGCATTTTAGCAGTAATCATAACACAGTCGGATGTAAAAAAAAATCACAAACGAAAGCAGTGCTGTTGCCTTCATGTATTGGGAAAAATGGATGGATATAGTGTACCTGTAGAGTCTGTACGTGTAAAAACATCATTGTTTTTAATTTTATCTGTTATACAGCTCATCAGTGTTATAAGAGCGTAATAAGCACGCAGAGTAATTATTTGGTGTCAAGAGCAGTTAATACAAAATTTTTGCTTAAATCTTTGTAAATACTGTATAGTCTTACAAACTTGATACTCCATATTTCTTGTTTCGCGTATGATTTTCTGTGAGGTCAAATATCATTTTGGGGTAAATTTTTTTATGGTAGTGGCATTTTCTTAAAAAAATTGAAATAAAATAATTTTACATGAATTTATTTTATAAAATATTTTAAAATGTAAGCAGTCTTTATTATAAACATTATTCTAGAGCTAAAACTAATACAGAATTATATTAACCTGTTAATTTATTTTTTGCCATAACCGAGGGCAAATCCAGGTTTTTGATCGATATCAATGTCATCAATTGGGATTTCTCCTTTGTGTTTGTCATTGTTATATTTCTCCTCATCTTCTTGTAGTTTCTCAGTTGGAGTATTAATAATTTGTTCGATCCATTCTGCATCAGGGTTTGAGAATACAGTCGGTGTTTTATCTGCAGGACAACGAACATCCCAGCTGTTGATACCAGCTAATTCATAATGTCCATCACCACGATCACAAGCTAGAGGTCCTCCAACATCCACCTGTAATTGAGAATTTTCTGCTTAATTGCACTTATCACATTTTATAAATAAATTAATCTTAAGTGTAGACATGTATAAATTCCACGTGTAAGAAAAATTAGTTATAGTAATATAAAAATAAGGAAATGGCGTATGACTCTGCAGACACATCAGGAGAATAAGACCAGGAAAGAAAGCAAACAAAATTTTGAAACACCAGGAAAGTAGAAAAGCAAGGTCTATAGATGAAAGAAGTTCAGAAAAATTTATGGAACAGTGGAATCAATGTTCATAACAACCACTGTCTGAGGAGAAACAAAAAATAACTGGGCAGGTATCTTCAGAAGCAGAAAAAGCAAGAATTAGCGGGAGATTGAGAGAATACAAACAGAAATGGAAAAATAACTGGAGATTATTGCCAATAATCACAGCTTACAGCTGGCTGAAACTGACCTAACAATTAATAGAATTAAGGTAGATGTCACTGTAGTTTTGAGTTTTCAAGATAATGTATTAAAAAAAACAATTTATTTAGTTGCACTAATGACCCACAGGGTTGGTCTAGAGGTAAAGTTGGCGTTGCGAGTCAGCTGTTTAACAGTTGATTCTCAGAGACGAAGGTTCCTGGTTCAAATCCTAATAAAAGTAGTTACTTTTATATGGATTTAAATACTAGACAGTGGTTATTGGTGTACTTTGAGGGTTGGGGTTTAGTTAAACATACCCTCTCTGGAATGGTCGGTCTGGGTCTGTACAAGACCACAGCTCGTTTACACTTGATACACATCATCCTCATCTCATTGGGTCATGGGGTTTCTTATTGCTCTAAATTGTACAGATTTCAACATACTCGTACACACATCAGGGATAAAAAATGTTGCATCAAAATAGCTTGGTTATTAGAGACTGTAACGGTAAGGTAAGGAACTGAATATGTGGGTTTCAATTATCTAGCCAAATAAAACCTAGGATCTCTGCTTTGTGGGCTAGTGCACTAAACACTATGCCTTGGAGGCGGCTAAGTTAATACTTGTATATTTGAGGCACTATGACACTACTTTTAAGAAGATAGTCTTATCAAATTTTAACCGTCTGTTAGTGTTATGACATAATTCATTTACCACAATATTATAACATTCAACTTACCTTGCAAAGATCCGAACTTGATTTTGGAAGAGCGCAGGAAGTTCCTTCACTCAATTTAAAGTATTTTCCAAATTGAGTACCTTTTAGAGCATTTTCACATTTTGGATTATCAACAAAAAATACATCCACCTTATGAAGAACTGAATTTGGAATCGGACCTAAAAAAATTGAAAACAAAAATGATTTATTAGTGGTATTAGCAAAGCAAATTGTTACTTTCTCTTGCCATATATGAATATAGGGATGGAAATTATTGTTTTCATGCCGAGTTTTCACCGGATATACACGTTTTCAACCCCTCCTGAACCTAAAAAAAACATGTTTTTAGTTATTGGTCGACTGTGTGTGTACAAAATATAACAAGAACTGAAATATCTTAGAAAGTTGAAACTTGGAACTTAAGTTAGGTACCATAAGAGGACTCGACATGAACATTTTCATCAAAATCAGTCAACTGGAAGTAGTTATTTATGTGATGTTTCACTTTTTTGGGATTTTCTCAAAAACGGCTCCGACGATTTTTATTTAAATTGACTCATTTACTACATTTTTATGCTCTACAAGATAGGGTAAGCGCCATGTCTGCTGAAATTCTTGGGGAGGCTGTTCTCTTGTAGAAAAATGGGTTTTTAAAGATTGCAGCCTTAATGTGCATTTTAGGGGAAAAGTGAACATAATCGAAGTTGTAGAACAGTTAAAAACCTACAACTTTTATTTCAAACATTTTTTTGCATACCACTTAGTTTAGCAGCAATAAGTGATTTTCTGTTGTTTTTTTTATCAAAATCTGTAAGTAAAATACCATTTTAACATTGTGGCCTTAGTATGCATATTACGTCAAAAGTATATATTGTCAAAGTTATAGGAAATTAAAAAAACTTATGACTTTTATTTTAAGCATTTTTCTCAACAGAACCTATTTTAGAAGCAAAATTACTGATTTTCGGTATTTTTATGTTCTACTGAGGTTGATTTTTATTTGTCATTCACTCATGATTAAAATTAGGTTATGTTTTTAATTTTACTTAGTTTGTTATATTGGTTATTATTTACATTGGCAAGAGAAAGTCGTGTGAGTTTTTAACACCTGATTTTTTTTTATCCAAGGTTTTTTATGTTCTAGTACACCATTCTTGAGGTGCATGATTATGAAATAGTTGTGCCCTTGGTTGAGCATTAATATCTAATTTATGAGTTACAAATTTTATAGAATTTGTATGAAATTACCTCTTAGAGCTTCTCTGCCCCAACCAGTTACAACACAGTTGCTATTTTCACTATGACTTCCAAATTGTTGTGGTAAACAGATTTTGTCAACACGTTCACTTAGAATAAATGATGGTGAAATAACGAGTATAGCTAAATCTTGAGCTCGACTGCCACTGTTGAATTTAGGATGACGAGCAATTGCTGCTACTGGACGTGTTTGCTCCGCTTCACTTGAGGGTGAAAATAATTTCCATACTCCTACTTTAATTAGTAAGTCTTTTGATCTGAAACTAAAAGTGAATACATTTAATTACCATGCTCTTATTTTCAAGTTAGTTGTTTATTCTGTTGTACTTGTTAAAAAATGTATTCCCCACAACTTAAAATGCTCTTAGAAGAACATTTATTGTTTTATATTATGTTGTTCCTAATTTAATACAGTTTTGCTGAAGTTTTAATTTTTATGGTGAAGAAAAATTTTAATCTGCATTTTAGTGGTTATTCGAAATGAATAGGTAAAGATAACCGGAAGGCATGACAGCTTTATTACTATTCTCATCAGAATTATAAATGTTAGATTGAATAATTTTCTGTTTGTTCCAGGCCTTTCCAAGGCTACACTTTGATGCTTAGTGAATATGTGGAATTATCGTAACTACACTTAGAAAAAGAGCGCACAAATATAATATGTTTATGGGATTTTATAACTTACTATTATTATAGATATTCATGACTTCAATACTTGTAGCAGGGATGATCTAGTTGTGCCGTTTAGTAGGCTGAGCAAGTGTCAAAATAATATCTACATCTTTTTAGTAGGCTTCCTGAGTCCCTTAAAAACTTACATTATAAGGAATTTGAGGTAAAATTGAGACTCTTATTAACAGACAAAGCCTATTATACAATCTATGAATATTTGAATGATCACATTGAGGATGGATTGACGATGATTGATGGCCTTTTGTTATTAATTTAAGTTTTAATTCATATGTTTTATGTATCTTTATTTGTATTTGTTCTTTTTTATTTTATGTATCTTTATCCATTTGTTATTTTGCATGATATATTCCAACTTTGGTTGGCTAATGATTGAAAATATGTAATAATGTAAATGTAGTGTAATATGTACATAGTAGCAATGACTTTTGTTGGTAGTTAAGCGTGGGCTTTAACAGGTAGAAGGAAACAGAAATTGTATGCTGCAAAGATGTATTTTTTATGAAGGGTAAAGATTTGTCAGATGTTTTGTGTTATACAAGGGAGAACAGAATTCTATATTGTGATATTAAGAAGAGTTGCAGACCACAAGTGTGATTGAGAGAATCAGTTACTCCCCATAAATTGATGGAGCTTGTTCAAGGAATGAAGGGAGGTATAATTCCAAAACTGGTTCTGGGATACCAGCCTGAGGGAAAAAAATGTTTGAAAAACCTCTATGACAATAGGAGTTTTTTATTTAAATTAAAATTTGTTAAAGAAAGAATAAAAGGTTTTGTTGTTGGAAAAGGCCACATGGTGTGGAGAGAAGAATTTAAGTTTATAGCTGGTTATGAACTATTTTGCAAGTGTTAATTATGCATTTTTGCCCACAAGAGGCTGGTGGAGTGTTAAATTATTTGCACTCGATCTGTTCAAGGGCTACAAAAATAGTTCTGTTTCTTTTCACATGGTCAACCAATTATATGACTGAAGCATTTAAGAACAGAAGAGGTAGATTTTTATGCATAAGACACTAGACAGAGTTATCTTTTCTGAGAGTAATGAATTTCATTTTACAGCTAGACTCTGTGGTGAATGAAGTGTCAATTTACAGGGTGGAATGTAGATGCTTTTCAGAGGGCCTGGCATGCTGATAAGCACACTTTTATGCTTAGTGAGTAAGTTAATGGTAAACCACCTCACTCCTCATTTTACTTAATAAAGCCTATTGTAGTTCAAACCAGACTTTTGGCTGATGACCTAAACAACAACAACATATGCGTTATGTAATACTTGTAGAAATATTGACTGTAAGTAGATAGAGTTCCCTTACAGTTTTAATATCCTATATTTGGACATCACTTTTTTGTACAATATGCTTGCTTCACAATCTGATCAGTGTTATGTTATGTGTGTTATTGACGTCAATACTACTTTTTTATTTAATTTCTGACATTATGCACATTGAAGTTATTGCAGATGGTAAAGGGGGCAGATACAATTGGGTGGTGAAGTGAGAACCGACCAGGAATTTAATCCACGTCCCATAGCATAGAAGCGAGTATTGCTGGTCAGTACACCAATGAGCTGGCGAAGCGTACATGTGCACTCACTTGTCAACTCCACATTTTTTTGTAGTTACTGTAGTACAAAATTTATTAAAACTTGTGAGAAAATAATTTTTTAAAGTGATGTCAGTTTTCGGTAAAATAACATTTAACATCTAGATGATTTTTGACTATTCATATGAGGATATTTCTCACTGTTGATCTTCATTGGTATTATTTTTCTTGACATTCCTGTTTCATCGAATAAATGGATTAATCTATATTGGAAGAATGTACCACATTACATACCATGAAAAAATATGTTTCAGTACCTTCCAAAGAGTTCAAAATATTATGTTTTAAAATAAAATTCAAAATATGTTATGTGTTCTAAATGAATAATTAATGGGAAGCGCTCATCAAGTCTGCACTAAAACATGGCTGTGCCTTAATTGGGTTGGTGGGTTTACCCCGCAGCATAATTATCAATTTGTGTAAATAGTAATTGCATTATGTTATATGTTTCTCTTTTTTTTGCTTATGTAATCTGTTAAATGGGAAACAAAATGTATTTTTATTATAACTTATAAAAAAGTTCATTCTTTTGTCTAAATTGATGTACACTACTATTACTATTCGACATATGGTATTTGAATTGTCATATTTTAATTGATTTGTTACTTACTCTTCAACACAGTGAGCTGCAGTTACAACAGCATTTTCAGATATTATGGCTGCTCCACAAAGAAGTGACTTATTTGAAGCAGAAGTTACCAGTGCTTGCCAAGGAAATTCAGTTTCCCCTGCATCTTCAGGGTTTCCTGACTGTGCCTGCATACAAAACACAATATTATTGTCACTGCCACAGTTAGTATCAAATTACATAATGACTACTCTTTCTCACATAAATCGTCAGGTGTCCATTGCTAAATTGTATAAATGTCTATAAAAATGAGGAATTTAAACAAAATTATGTGGAATTTTGTGACACCCGTCACTAAGCTTCCGGTAGGCCTACATAGTTTATTGAGGTGAAAATTAACAGGAGGCTGATTAAAGCTAGAGCCCGTTAGGCATGTGTTCACCTAACTGTCTACAAATGCACAAAACTATTGTACAAAAAAATAAAATAAGTAAATTATACCTAATAAAAAATTGCATACAAGTATGAGAATTACTACATTCTTATGCTTAATTAATATTTCTACTGGTACAAATTTTCTGTTTCAGACAATAGAAACTGAAAGCCATTGTTTATCATTCCACATTCTTTCACTACAAATGTGGAATTTTCATTCCATGTGTTGGTGTAGCAATATCAAAATGTATTGAAGCAATTAATATAGACTATTTGGTATTAAATTCAATGTATGGTTACATTATTATTTTTATTACTACAACTGGTACAATTCACATTTTTTAATACTAGTGTATTAGCTTTTTAAAAAATTTTCTACCTGATGTCTAATACCACATGATGATCCAGGTTGCGGGTATCCAGCTGGGAAATTTTTGTTTGGTTGTTGAGGTTGTTGGTGGTTTGAATCGTCAGGAAAGTCAGGCTCTGTCGGTTGATATCCAGATTGACCTGGACGTTTTCCTATAAGAACAACTAAACCTTCTTGATCTGGATTTTCTGGGAAGCCATTATTCTGGTTTGTAAGTTGCTGATCAGGAACTGTGCCTGGTTGTTGAGTATGTCCAAATGTTGGGTTATTTGGTGAAACAGTTTGTCCTAATTGGCTGGAGGGTGGTGACTGATAACCAGTTTGTTGAGGGCTATACCCAGGAATTATGGGTTGATTTGTTGTTGGTTGGTTACCATAAGACGAAGGTAGATTTCCTGGTTGTGTTGGTTGACTAGGGGAGAAACTTGGTGTGGATGGTTGACCAGGAAGGAAACCTGGTGTAGATGATTGACCAGGAGTTGGTTGATTAGTGTAAGATGGAGATGTTGAATGATATCCTGGTTGTGTTGGCTGACCATTTTGACCCAACTGACTTGGTGTCTGTTGATTTGGATAAGATGGAGTTGGGGTCTGATAACCTGGTTGAGTTGGTTGCCCATTTTGACCTGGGTGATTAGGTGTTGGTTTGTTAGAATTAAAAGAAGATGGTTGATATCCAGGTTGTGTTGGATTATTAGAAGTGGGTGTTTTGGGGTAAGATGGGGTTTGATAGCCTTGTTGTGGTAACTGTCCAGGAGCAGATCCAGGAAACTGTGGTTGACTTCCTTCTGTTGACTGCTGGGGATTTGTTGTTTCAAATCCAGGGCGACCAGGATAATTACTATTGTATGGTGTGCCAGGTTTTCCTTGAGCAGTTGGTGGCAATATGTCATTAGATGGAGGACTTAAAGTTCCAGGACTGGCGCCTTTCTCTGGAACATCTTCATACACAGGAGCTGGTAATCTGCCAGGAGTTTGTTTTGTTGGAAACGGCGTTGGTGTTTGATTAAAGTTTCCTGTAAAATAATTATGAAGCTTATAAAAGCTGAAGCTAAGGCTTGATGAAGTATTATAAAAGGTTTGTTTCTGTTGACCACTATTTAAAATTGCTTTAAGTTAATAATTTTACTCAAAGCTCTAAATTTACTGTGTGCTGTTTTGTAGTAATTATACAACAATCCAATTTTAGGGGGTCTGACTTGAGTAAATGGATTAAAATCTATTTTTAGAGTTAACATGTGGTTTCAAATGCACACTTTCCAATGGTACCTAAGTCATCATACTACGCCAACTACAATTATTTGGTTTTAATTTTTTTAAATGTCATCAGTTGTGATTCTATTAACATATATGGTTTCAAATGCACACTTTCCAATGGTACTTAAATCATGTTATTACAACTAGAATTACTAGGTTTTAATTTTTTTTAATGTCATCAGTGGTAATTCTGCTGTTTTTGTCCACTGAATATGTATTGTTTTCTGAAAATAACTTTTTAAAACTATTATGCCAGATGTCAGCATTGATAAATCTGATTCGGTGATCAGCGATTGTTCATCACATTAAATACTAGTTCCTTTCAGAAGGAAATTACAATATGTGCTTTAAAAATCTTTTTTATGATTTCTTTCTTCCATTGATATAATTCTTTGAATATTCTTCTTCTTTGAATTCTTTGAATATTTGGTTTCACTCCAATAAATAAATGCTCATACAAGGAACTAAAAAGAAGACCTACAAAAGAAAGTAACCTGTTGAAGTCCTACTTTTACAGATGTTGAGAAATGTGGCCAAAAGTTAACAATGATATATATAGGAAGTCAGACTTCCTTTAATTTATAGATGGTTGCCGAATGCTAATCCAGTTCTCTCTCGATATGCCTGACCAGTGTAAGAATGAGAGGTGTCCAGTGATAAGATTACTTGTGATACACAAGAAGTATTGGATGAAGACATTTTCATTGCCATAAACATAGTTATTTTCCGATGTTAAACTCATCACCTGCCTATTTCTATAGACAAAATGCATTATGAAAATAGTTCCAGATGACAATCAGTCACATGACAGCAGTAGAGACTACCTAAACAAAAAATCTTATGATTTAAAGTCTTAAATAAAATAAAGTCTTGGTATTTTACTTGTTGGAAGATTGGGAGAAAATTGTTTTGAAATATAATCTTACCAATTGGTTTTTTAATCGTGTGTCCTTTTGGTGTGGTAACATCGTAATAAATTCCTGCTTGATGACTGATAGTGCCGGATGTCTCTTGCTCTGGATGATAAAGACCATCATCAAATTCTTTGTTTTCACCTGGTGGATGATACTGTCCATCATCAAATCCACCACCTGTTGGAGTTTTCCCCATCATCATACCAGCTGGCCAAGGATCTTTATAATTTGGATCACGACAACATTTGCCAATAATATTTGTTTCTGGATTCATGCAGTCCTGAATGAAAACAAAGGTGTACTTTTTTTTAAAAAAAGTATACTATAAAAAATAAACAAGGCTTTTTTATAAGTAATATTTAAACAGAATATTTTCTAGAAGCATATGTTCCAAGTATTGAAAAAAATCCAATTTTTTGTGTATTACCTATCTATTGAGTTTTTCTTGAAAAATTTAATCTTATAGCTAAACAAACTAGAGACTGCAGATGAAGGCGGAGCATAGTGACCTAGATCATAGCACAGAGCCAATTAACTTTGGTTAATCGTATCCTGCGTTGTCACGTTGTGATACTGCTGTGGATGACAGCCCAATAAAATGTCAGCTGGAGTTCGGTGGAACATAGTGTGACTTACCGAAGGGGCAACCTCACACCCAACCTTGGCTGTTATTGGCTAGATCTCATCTGCAGTCTTTAGTATTCGTTAGGGTATAGGTGATGTTTGATGTAGTAATGTAATGTGCTTGATGATGAAGTTGAGAAATGGGTTTAAAATACAAATAGGCCTAATTAAAAATTAGTGAATTTTCTTGAACTTACAACGTTAAGAATTAAAAACATGACTGTTTTACATTGACAACTTAGTCAAAATATAAAATTTTCTAATGATGAAGTAAAAATTTATTTCCTTTGAAATTGTTTTTGAAATAGTTAAATAATAATTCTGAAATACATTTTGCAAGGAAAGGTACAGGGTAAGAGAGGCGTCGGTAGATGATAGATATCCTGGCTAAAGAACTTGAGGACCTAGTTTACAACTTATACTACAGGACTCTTCAAAGCAGCAGCAAATAGAATTATCATTGCCAGAAAGATTGCCAACACCAGAAGAAGAAGAAAATAGTTTAATAAAATTTTGATTCTGTCTTTTTGTTATTTATTAGAGATAACTATGTACCTCAATACTTTGAAAAGATTACTTCCTACATTATTATGTCCAAACAGTGAAGTTTCTAGGAGTTTTTTTTGTTTAATGTCCGACTGTTCTGCAATTACTACTAATGCAAACGGTGAAGGAAGGATGAAATGCTTTTGTAATGTATGAAAATATGCTGTGCCTGAATGGGATTCGAACCCAAGACTGCATGATGAGAGGCGAGCACGTTACCAATTATGCCAATGTGGCCGGCTAGTTTCTAGGAGTGTCACTAGATGGATCTTCGTCATGGGTTTTTATACCAATCAAATCTATGGTAAAATATTATCTGGGGTATTTGAATTAAAACAAATTGCCAGATTAAATGATAAGAAATTGCTAATAGCAGCTTACCATGGTTTATTTCTGTCTCACATCTGATGTCATTACTAGTTTGGGGTAATTCATAACAGAGTAACATGGAAAGAATTTTTAAAATTCAGAAAAAAGCTATTAGGTGTATGGTGGGAGTCAACCACTTAATCTCATGTACAGCGTTGTTTAAAAAGCTTCACAAGCTTACAGTCCCTTCTTTGTACATCTTTAAGTGATAATGCACATAAAGTAAAATATCTTTTTACAGAATTTAAATGCCCACAATCACTACCCAAGCAACATAATTGATCACTATGTTGCTATCATAACACTAAATTGTTTGAACAAACCTTCTTATGCAGGTAGAAAATATAAAGCCTACATCAATAAATTACCACTAGCTTTAAAAAGTTGTGGTAATTTAAATTTGTTTAAAAAGAAGCTAAAAAAATAGTTGATTGATGAAGGGTTCATATACAGGGTATATGAATTCCTTTCTAAATATCTAAAATAGTTTTTTCAGTTGAAAATTATAAAATTCTAAGTAAATGTTGAAGAAAATTATGTATTTTTTGACACAAACACCTATTGAAGTAAGTAAGTAAGTAGCGGTAATAAATAAATTGTTAAGTAATGAATTTATCATAGTGTTAAAATTTAGGCTGATCAGTTTTATTCTGACATGTCCAGTACTCCCTTTTTGAGTCTCCTGGATGCAGTTTTTTTTCTTTTTTTTTAGCTGTTATTTGTTATTGGGGACTGTACATTATTGACAACTACCCAATTTGATCGCTGCTTTGCTGTATAATTTGACGTGAATAAGGCATGAGTTTGAACAGGGACCCCCAGTAGTGTTTGTTCATGGATGGCTGTCAGCTGGTCACCATACAAAGTCGCTGGCCCAACCCGTGTTACTTAACAAATATTAGCTACTTGCTACCAGCTGACTGACTGGGCTGGCCCGAAGGCCACCTGGATGCAGTTAAAAAAAAAGAATATTTAGTGTGTAATTTTACAAGAAACTTACAGTCAGAGGAACTCTGCTTTCACTTTCTTCTCTTGTTAGGTAAACTGGTGAATTGGACATTACTCCTTCAGAAGTACAGTAAGTTATTGGAACACATTTTAGAGCAGCAGCACACCCTGGATGCGGTGTAGTATTCTGTGGTCCAGTGTATGGCTGCACAGGAGCTTGAGTAGTGGCTGCAAATAATCATTTTTATCGTCATCGTGTTAAAAATGTAGATTCCATTAATTTTGTTTTTTATTAAATTTATTCATTTAAAGACAAATAGAACGTAACTCCACAAACTGATTGGACTACACTCGTAGATTAAGTAAGGTCTTTCTCTCTAAACCATTGTGATGTGGATTATTTTTTATTAAATTGATTCATTGAAAGACAAATGAATATAACTCCCCAAACTGACTGGACTACACTCATAGATTAAGTAAGGCCTTTCTCTCTAAACCATTGTGATGTGGAAACAAATTTAGTTATTTATTTGAAATGGTCTATTTACGCTAGATATTGTGAAGAAGAATACTTCATTTTTATTCATGTTTGATTTATCGTTATTTACATCTAGTAAACATTTTTTAGTTTTCTTTGGCAATTTTTAACGTTCTTCAATATAGTAACTCTCAGTATCTTCCGGTAAGTTCCTTATCACCACTATTGATTATAAAAAAACATTTTGAAAGTTCACTATTCATTACAAAACAAACTGAATTCATTCATATTTATTATTTTAATGAAGTTTTTAATATAAATTTTGAATGTTAAAACCTTAGAATGGGTACATTTGTTTATTTAACTTATTTGTGATGTGTCTCTAATGTGCAATCATGTGATTCAGAAATTAAACTTGTAAAGGTTCAAAGCTTTACATAACTTTTAGGAAAACACTGTTCAGTGATGCTGAAGGAGACTGTTTTAAGGTTTTATCGCACCTTGGTTCAGCCAGTTTTAATTAATGGTTCAAAGTGTTGGATCATGATAATCAGTAGGTATCATGAATAGAGGTTGCTGTAATGATTTTGTTAAGATGTTTAGCAGGGTATTGATTGCTGGATCGTAAAAGAAATGAAGATATTAGGCATGAACTTGATATTCCAGGGGTGATATCAACTATTTGAAAATACTGAAAAAAGTGGTATAGTCATTTGTTGAAGATGCCAGCTGATCAAACACCCAAATAGTTTACAACCCAGCTGGATAACAAGGTATAGGTTAACCTTGGAAGAGATGGGACATCCTAACTTCTTTAAGAAATAGTAGATTACAAAGTTTGAAGTTGGGACAGGCCAATCTGATGTATTTATGATGATGATAAAACAGTTCCTGTATTAATTGGATCAAGGAATTTAATTCATTGATTATTTACTATTTATTTTCCTGTACATCAGTTACATTGAAGAATAGTGATTTAGAAAAATGATACAAGCAAATAATAAATATATTTAAAGTAATTCTACCAAGATAATTACCATATGATGTAGTTGGCTGCTTGTCATAAATGGAACCCCCAATAGGAACACCATTAGTACCTGGTTTATTTCCATTACCATACCCAATAGTTGGTGCAGGATATGGCGAAGAACCTTGCTGGTTTGTTGGAATCTTACAGCAGACTTCAGTTGCTATATTGCAAATCTGTAAAACAATATAAAATTAAATGATTTTACTTTTCTACTCTCTCTTGTCCTATATATATGTAGGGTAGGAAATATATATATAAATGTAGGGGAATATGTAGGGTAGGAAAGTACCTATTATTTTCATGTTGATTTTTTTGAAATTGTATTTACCAGAAATACATGTTTTCAGGCTCTCAAAACCCAAAATACAAGTTCTCACTGATTGGTCTGTGAACAAAATATCTGAAAAACGAAATAGCGTACAAAGTTGAAAGTTGGAACTTAAGTTAGGTACCACAAGGGGATCCAACACAAAAATTTTCATCAAAGTCGGTCAGCTGGAATTAGTAGGTAGTTTAATTGTGTGATTTTTTACTTTTTGTGATTTTCTCAAAAATGACTCCAACGATTTTTCTTTAAATTGTCTCCTTTATTATATTTTTTTATGCTCTACAAGACACATTAGAATTTTTGTACATTCCGGATAACCCTTTTACCATATTACGTTATCATTACCTCGATGAATTAACAAAAATACAGTTTTTTTAATTCACATTAAGTATGAAATATTGTACAGTTTTCAAAGTATGCAAAACATTCTTATATTACTTATTTATAAACAATTTATTTTATTACAATTGAAAACAATATTTATTATAAATATATATTTTAGATAATGAACATTCATTTATGGAAATAAAAACAACCAGAACAGTTTTGTATTACAGAGGAATTAATTTAAACTGTAATGATAAATTACATTCTGTCTACTTTGTTATTTCCCACAAACAATGGAGTTATTAAAGAAATATTTTCACACATGGTAACATAAATTATTCCTACTTTACAAATTCCAGGAATAGATAAACAAGTATACGTTATTTATTAAGTTTATTATACAGTACAGAACTTGTTAGATATGTATATGTATACCATTCTATATGTGATAATGTTATGTACCACTTTATGATGTCTATATTATAAAAATAAACTATGTATTTTGCTTTGAATCAATTTTAAAGTAATTTATTCTGGCCTTAAAACACTATATTTTTATTTTCTACATTTTTGTTAGGCTACTATACAATGTTATACATAACCATAATATTATTTTAAAATTGAAGCCTTAATTATTGCAAATACTCAGGAAAATATCTACACCTATTAATATTTTTGTTTTGTATTTTAGTACTTACACCAGCTCTTCCAGGGGCACCACTCTGTGATAAAACTCCTTGATTACATGCTGATTTAGTAACACACAAATATCCAGGTTGATTGCATACTTGACCAGGTGGAGCACTTGCACCCGGGTATGGCGGAGGAAATTTATTTCCTGATGGGGGATTGTTTGATCCTGTTCCATACTGTGGATATTGTGGTTTAGGTGATTGTCCTGGGGCTGTTCCAGGGTATACGGATGATGGACTATCTGGTACCTGTGGTTGACCTGTAATAATTTATGTTTTTCATTAGCAGTAAAATGAACATGTCAATTCGAAATCCGGCCCCATTGGCGTAGTTGGTAACGTTACCAATCCTCTCATCATGCGGTCTTGGGTTTGAATGCCACTAAGGCATGGCATATTTTCATACGTTACAAAAATCATTTAATCCTTCACCGTCTGCATTACCAGTAATTGCAGAAGTCTGACGTTAAACAAAAGAAAAAAAAATTTGAAATCCATTTAAAAATTATTAATGTGTACAATATGCCCATAACAGACAGATGAAGTGTTAAATTATTTGCACTCTATCTGCTAGTTACAGGGCTACAAAAAATTGTTTTTTTTCTTATTACATGGTCAGCCAATTATATGACTGAAGCATTTAAGAACGGAAGAGGTAAAAATGCAAAAGACACTAGTCAGAGTTATCTCCACTGAGAGTTATGAATTTCATTATACAGCTAGACCCTGTGGTGAATAAAGTAAAGGTGTCATTTGCAGGGTGGAAAATAGATGCTTTTCTGAGGGCCTGGCATGCTGATAAGCATACTTTTCCACTTCATACTTCAGTGAGGAAGGTATTGGTAACACACATCACTTCTCGTTTTACTTAGTAAAGCCTCTAGAGGTTCAACCCAGCCTTTCGGCTGATGACCTAAATAACCATGTGTGCAATAAGGCACTCTAGATTTTTAAAATGTGGTAATTATGAAGTAACGTAAATTTCTCTCTAATTAGCCTACAAGTCACTATTTTTACATTATACAAGTACATCTTTTTGAAATACTATTTATTTGATTTTAATAATTTAAAATTATATTTATTCCTATCAAGAAAACTGAAATTTCTATAGTACATATATTTTTATTATAATTTTGTGAGTGCAAAAACCATTGTAAAACAAGGTAACAATATTTTATAGACAATTTTTAAATAAATTTTTAGTCTATACAACTTTTTTGTTAAATAAATAGAAGTATACTTTCTAAATAAAATTAAACTGTATTTCATTGTCTCTAAAATGTTGTATATCACATGCTTATTTGCTCTTAAAGTATGTAATGGCACAATTTGTATTACGTGCATAATTATTCTGAAAAATAATCAACAGCTAGAGCTAGGTATCGCTAGATAAAAGTCTATGACAAGATAAATACATATCTACAATTTAATTATTTTGAACTGATTTTCTCTGAAGAGTTTCATAATTTTCTTATTATTTTTTGTATTGTTAATAGATAATTAATAAATTATCATGTTATAAAAATTATATGTGTAAAAACATTTATATTATATGTGTAAAGTAAAAATCGTGAACCGTGTGTCTACATCTTTTGCTGCCTCGAAGGGGCTTAAAAAGGAGTGTTGTTTGTCTCTGACCCTTTTTAAATATACATCCAGCAGGCCCTATTAGAATGGAAGAAGAAATGCATGAGAATGAGTATTAAAATAGGTGAGGAATGTTCGAGGACACTTTTCTGTTTGTGGATGATCAGGTCCTTATTGCAAGTGATGAAGCTGATTTCATGGTCAGAAAGGAGTATAACAAATAATGGGGACTAAGGATAAATGTAAAGAAGGCAGAGTGCCTTGCAGTAGGAAAAAGAGCAAGCGATATCCAATTGGATTGTGGGATGATCAAGGTGTATGATGGTTTTAAGTACCTTGGAAGCCTCATTACAGAGAAAGGAACATGTGAAAGAGACATCCGATCCAGGGCAGCTAAAGGAAGCCCTGCTATGAAGAGACCAAATTCAGTGCTGTGGTTTTCAAAAATTAAAATAAAAACGAAGAAGATAATCTTCCAAGCATTAGTGGACTCAATGAATCCTTACGAGGCAGAATGTTGGAAAATTAGTAAGAAGAACACGAATTGGCTGAATGCAATGGAGATGGATTGTTTGAGAAGATCTTGTAGAATCTCTCGGCTGGAGTGTGTGAGAAGTGAAGATGTAAGGGCTTGAGTGGAGGTGTGCGATACAATTGTGTAAAGGATAGAGAAAAGGCAACTGGTTTGGTATAGTCATGTAAGCCAAATAAAAGAAGAAAGGTGGCCAAAAAGGATCTTTAACTACCGGCCTCCTGTTCAGAGGAAGAGAGGTAGACCCTGCAGAACTTGGGAAGAACGGTTGAGAGAGGTTATACAGCAGAGAGGGCTGGAGAAGGAGGAATGGTGGAATAAACTGCAGTGGAGATTGAGGTGCGGGATGCGGCAACAGCTGTAGAATACCCGTTAAAAAAGATAATCTATTGTTTAATTTGTCTGCAGGCCTGTATAATTTTTTAAGCTTCTTTGTAGTGAATTATACAAGATAGTATGTTTAAAAATATTATATAAAGGTATAAATGAATAGAATAACTTACTAAAGATTATGTTGTTAGTTCAGTTCCTTATAATAATTATAACTGCTTAATAACAAACGAAAGCAATTTTTTTTCTAAATGAAGATAACTTGTATTTTTCTACAAAGTTCTGTTTCTTACATCAAATTTTGAGAGTACAACAATAGATAACACCAGGTTCATAGTCCATAAGGTTTAGTTCTTTTTTTTAATTTATTATATTACTATACACTGTATTTATATTCTCTGAATACACACGCTTCATTACTATCCAGATAAAATTTCTAGCATTAGGACCTTATATTAATTGATCAGAATGTAACATGTGACTTGTAACTTAGGTGGTTGTATTTATTTCTAATTTAAAATAAGTCTCAGCGTGTCTTTTGTAAAGGAAAAATCTATTAATTTATTGGTAAATCCAAGTTATTTCTTCTGTATGAATGGAGCAGAAAGATGAATAACTGATATTTGAATAATTACATTTGAATTACATTATATTTAAATACGTCACATTTTTAGAATAGTATCTGGTTAAGTTATCAACTAATATTCTGGAATAAGTTTTAAAACTTTCAAATTTTGTTTTTGTATGCAAACTGCTTAATTTTCGAAGATTGAATAAAATCATTAAGTATCCATTAGGTAAGGAAATATTTTAAATTTTATAGCTGATTTTGAACATTGGAAACTAATATAAAATTTTTTGTAAAAAAATTTTAAGGGCAGGGTTTGTTACCCAAAATATTTCAGATGATATTATATTATGTCTCAACTAATTTAGTGTAAGTTTATAAAAAAAATAGACGTTATTTATAATATATTTATTATATTTTTAAAAAAATCCAGTGTTTTTATAAATACCTTGTGGTAAATGTTCTTGAGGTTTTCCAAATGGGTTGGATTGAGCTGGTGTTCCTACAGGATACTGTGGTTGTTGTGAACCGGGTTTCTGAGGTTGCCCTCCAGGATATTGTGATCCTACAGGTTGCTGTGGCTGGCTATGAAGACCTCCAGGTTGTTGTGGTTGACCAGGATATTGTGGTTGGTTTTGTGGACCTCCTGGCTGTTGTTGATGTCCTGCAGGGTATTGTGGTTGACCTGGTAAACTTCCAGGATATTGTGGTTGCCCCTGTGGACCTCCAGGGTACTGTGGTTGTCCTTGTGGGCCTCCAAGCTGCTGTGGTTGGCCTCCAGGGTTTTGTGGTTGCCCTTGTGAACTTCCAGGATATTGCGGCTTGCCCTGTGGACCTCCAGGGTATTGAGGTTGACCTTGTGGGCCTCCAGGGTATTGTGGTTGCCCTTGTGAACTTCCAGGATATTGCGGCTGGCCCTGTGAACCTCCAGATTGCTGTGGTTGTCCTCCTGGATATTGTGGTTGCCCTTGTGAACTTCCAGGATATTGCGGCTGGCCCTGTGGACCTCCAGGTTGCTGTGGTTGTCCTCCTGGATATTGTGGTTGCCCTTGTGAACTTCCAGGATATTGCGGCTGGCCCTGTGGACCTCCAGGTTGCTGTGGTTGTCCTCCTGGATATTGTGGTTGCCCTTGTGAACTTCCAGGATATTGCGGCTTGCCCTGTGGAGCTCCAGGGTACTGTGGTTGACTTTGTGGGCCTCCAGATTGCTGTGGTTGTCCTCCAGGGTATTGCGGTTGCCCTTGCGAACTTCCAGGATATTGCGGCTGGCTCTGTGGACCTCCAGGTTGCTGCGGTTGTCCTGCAGGGTATTGTGGTTGCCCTTGTGAACTTCCAGGATACTGTGGCTTGCCCTGTGGACCTCCAGGTTGTGGTTGTTGTCCTCCAGGATATTGTGGTTGCCCTTGTGAACTACCAGGATATTGCGGCTTGCCCTGTGGACCTCCAGGGTACTGTGGTTGACTTTGTGGGCCTCCAGGTTGCTGCGGTTGTCCTCCAGGGTTTTGTGGTTGCTCTTGCGAGCTTCCAGGATATTGTGGCTTGCCCTGTGGACCCCCAGGGTACTGTGGTTGTTGCCCTTGTGGGCCCCCAGGGTACTGTGAACTTCCAGGGTATTGTGGTTGCTCTTGTGAACTTCCAGGATATTGTGGCTGCCCCTGTGGACCTCCAGGGTACTGTGGATTTCCTGGTTGTCCTTGTATTCCTCCGGGGTGTTGTGGTTGTCCGCCAGGAAATTGTGGTTTACCTTGAGGTACTCCAGAGTAAGAAGGTTGACCATATTGAGGTGAACTTGGTGGAGAACTTCCAGGTAGGTGAGGTTGGCTTTGAGGAAACTGTGGTTGACCTTGAGATATACCAGGATATGGTGGCTGCCCTTGTGAATAAGGAGGCTGATGAGTCCCTCCAGATCCAGTTGGTAAATTACCAGGAAATTGTGGTCGCACACACCCACCTGATGGGTTAGAACATGAAGAGCCTTGTGATGTCCCAGGATACTGTCCTGGATTTTGTGGAGATGGCTGAGATGCACATCCACCTGTAGGACTGCTGCATCCATCGACTTTGTTAATACCCAATGCTGAGCTTAGAAATATGTTGTTCGCTAGATCTATAGGTTTTCCTGACTCTGGAGTATGTGGAGAAGTTCCAGAGCTCGGATATGAACCGCCTGCTTGTCCTTGGCTTGGGTAGGTTCCTGGCGGTGAACTGGGATTCACAGGTGCTCCAGGTGAGAAAGCTGGACCAGATGCAGGTGGGTTTGAAATACCAGGTGAGACTGAAGGTACTGGTTGCTGTGGATTAAATGGTGAATTTGGTCCTTTCCACCAGTAGTCGCCTCCTCCTGAAGGACCAGTTTTAGGCTCATAAGGAGGAAAATTAGTAGAACTCACTCCTGGCCCAGAAGGATAAACACTGTTTTCTGTAGGACTATATGTATCAGGTGAAGATTCAATTGGAGATATTGTTGTTGTAGTTGTCCTGTGCTTATTTTTGGTAGGAGGAGGACCATAGCTGCTTACCAAGCAGATACTGGCAAATGCCAGCACTGCAGCGATTAAAGTTTGCATTACCTGCAAATATAACAAAAACAGAATTACGACTTGCTATCAGACCTAGCAGGTATCAACCATATTAAAATTGTGCTTTCCATAGGCAAAAATTGTAACATTAGTAGTAAAGGGTCTACCAATACCTTCAGTGAAAATACATAAGAACTTATAAATGATTGACAAGTTCAACTAACTTTGTCAGTTCAATAAAAAAGTGAAATTTTTGTTAATTATTAATTAAGATGTAGTATTCGCTCTCTCTGTGGTACAGTGGTTAACATACTAACTGCAAACAAAAAGTACTGGGCTCGAGAACTGGCAAGGGTCTGAAAATTTTGACACACTGTATTACAACTCTCTAAACCTAAAGTCTAGGTCATTCATAAATTAGGTACTAAGTCATAGATGTGATCAACAATAAACTTCAATTATCTTCTAAAACTATACAGGATTATAATAAAGTAATAAACTAAATAATTTAATTTCAAAAGCAGTAAAAATTATGCAGAGCCTTTTGCAACAGGCAGTCTATGGTAAATTGTGATTTTTATGCACTTAGTTAATCTCTTTTATATTTTGAATTTCTTTGTAGTAGCCTATTCATAAAGTTATAGTTCTCAATTTTGGAGAATAAGGTCATTAACTTTTAATATTTATAAGTTTTTCTAATATTCTTATAAACCTTTTATAAATTATGTATTCTCTAGCACTTTTTGTTTTTTGCTCGGTTATGTATTTTATTTAATTAAAATTTATAAAATTTTAGTACTTATAAGTTTAATCATACTGTTTTTATTGTAAGTCAGGTTGTTCACAGGAAGTTTTATATTGCTGTTACAATATGAACACAAAATAATACATTCTTCTTTAATTTTCTATAATGTTTGATGCAAATGAAATTTTATTGATTAGTAATGGACTCAAGTTTTGGTTTGGGAGCCAAAATCTTTCCTAGATATCTGCAGGATTTATTAATACACAAAGTAACCATATAATAAGAACAAAAACCACCTATAAGAAACCAAAATTTTTTAAAGGCTTAACTAGTTTTCTATTCCCTCTTAAATTTCTGTTTTTTGGATTATCCCTGTTTTGCTCTTAATTTGATTATTTTTGATAATTATTTTCATGCAATCATAAGCAACATCATAAAGTTCTTTAACAAATATTTTATTGCAGGCTATCACATGTTATTTTGTATTATCAAGATCGTGGAAGGAAAATTTAAAAAGTTTTAATTCAAATTAAGGCGGAGTACAAAAAAATAAAAATAGAATCTTCATTTAATAAGTAATTAATAGTAATAAAGTAATAAATTAATAAATAAGGAAATTTATCTTATTTTGTCATTCATACAGTTTTGCCACCCTAAAAAGTAAAATATTGATAGTTCCATGAAAATTAAGAACTGACGTTGAAAGAGTTAATTTTTGTATTCAATATTTTTGTTCTTAGCAAGGTAACGTTTATCTTTCGAGATTATATGGGTAATTTGAAAACACTGTGGAAGGAACAGTGAATTGAGTTTCAGCACCATCTAAACCCTAATAGCTGAAAAGCGCATTAGAAACATTCGCTTAAATGTTAAGAGTATTTCATCTATTTCTTTATCAGAGCTTCTGACATTGAACCACAAGAAAAGAGATTTTTATTAACTTCACCCAGGAGACTCTTAACAAGGAAAAATTTAAATATTAACACTACTATAGTAAAATCATTACTTAACAAACTACTTTATGTATTTATAACACTTTTATTACTAAGCTACGACTACTTACTTAAATAGGCACTCCCTAATAGGCTACTTACTTCTTTCAATAAAAATGTGAGCTAATAATTTTTACCCAACGATACACAATTTACCTTAGCGTTTACTTAAAATTTTGGTTTTAATACAAGAAAATAAAGGTACTCATGTATATTATGGGTTGTTCAATCGAAGGTATTTTTTAGCTTTTTTAAATAAATATACGAGGGTGTTTCAAATACAGACGAGAATGATTTTCTTAAAAACTCCAGAGGAATTCTAGACCTGGAAGGCGTTGATGTACAGGCAGTCTTTTCCATTAGAGAGAGGAGAGAACCGACCGCAACTCTCTCGGTTCCCTTTAGAAATAAAAGAAACCATGAACGATAAAAAAAGTGAATGTCTCCGTGGAGCAACGGATTATCAAGTCTTTAGTCAAAGAGTGATTGAAATTTTGCCGCGATTTCAAGTACAGTTCCGAAACAACACCCTGTCAAGAACCCGTGTGTTTGCTGGTACAAAGAAATTTTCTGGAGGGATGAAAAACTCAAGTACGAGAGCAAAGATCGCCGCCCAAGGACGAGTGTGACTGAGACCAACACTAGGCAGTCCAGAATCTTATAAAGGGTACGGGCTTTTCACGTTCATTTCCTCCACAGTCGACGCACAATTAATGCACAGTATTATTGTCATGATGCGAAATTGTCATTTCGAAGTAAAAGGAAGAAACAATTGGTCAGAAATGTCATTTTTCTGCATGGGAAGACCAGGCCTCATGCAGCTAACGCTACGATGCAAAAACTGGACGCATTAGGATGGAAACCGCTGGAACATCCACCGTATAGCTTAATCTCATCACATTGTCACTACCATTTTATGAACCCCTCAGAGAATTGCTTGGAGGCCAACGTGTTTCGACAACGAACGATGAAAGCGTTTATGCTCCAATGGGTACAAAAATCTTCGAACAGCTTTTACGATGTTAGAATACAAAAGCTCCCAATCCGATGGGAAAAATGCATTTCTAGAGTGGGTGGTATATTAAAAAATAATGTTTATAAGCTTAGTTAAATAAAGTTAGAATTAAAAAAAAACATGAGTCCCATTTATATTTTTTGATACACCCTTAAAATACCACAACCTTATAAAGGTTGTAATAATCTGTTGATGTAGGCCTACATTCTTTCTGCAAATGGCAGACTGTTCTCTCGTAAAAATTTGCTCATTTGAATTTATTGATCACACAGATCCGTGGAAAAGAACGTGTTTGAAATTAGGTACGGTATCAGAACTTTTTGTTGAAGAGCATTTAACATTTCACATGCATTTTATTGCTGTAGCTAATATTAAAAGCTTTAATTGTTCACGGGCAAGTTGGTTAGTCAAACCATTATTTCCATCGTTTTATCTATTTTATTCGCTTAAGAAAAATGAAATATTAAGTATCTGTGGTTTCTAAAAGAACTACTACGTGTGGCCTAAATAGAATTGAAAATACTTAGGCGAACAATGTCTTCCAAAAGCGTAAAAGCGTTCGCTTACTAGCCTACAACTCTTCTTAAGCGGCATTGGATTTATCAGAAAATTATTCAACAAGAATATTTAAATAAAACTGTGGTTCGATGTTTATTTTTATTGCTAAGAATAATTCCATTACGTATTGTGCCCATTGATTTGTTGAAAAATTATCGCTTGCTAATGCTTATTTAACAAACATCCCACTCAAGACACTCCTTTAAAATTCACCATCGTAACTATAAATTCTCGATTAATACTCATAAACATGTCAAACTCCACTGACTCATTAGCATGGATCATTAACCTTTTACTTTGAAAAGACCGAGAAGTGTGAAATGAATGCAAAGAAGTAGTAAGTGGAATGAAAACTTATCTATTGGAAAAAAAATAATTTTTCAATAGAGACTCGATAAACTATACTCTTTTACAACCAAATAAAAATTGACTCCGCAGTGCGAATGATGTTCTACAAGCTATAGGAAAGAAGGTGGTTAAATACTGGCGGTGAAACAATCTATAATAAACACATCATGAAAAAATATGCGTGACCTTAAATTATACTAAATTTTGAGTTCTCTCTTTTCACAAAACAATTCAAAGAAGACCATTTGTCATGTTTGTATTAATGACATCACAGGGTCATGGTCATTTTACCTCCTACATTTCCTTCAGTCAGAACAATCAATCGATGCATTGTAAAATTCATCAGATTAAATTCTAAAGCTTTCTCTGTCGATTAAATAAACTACTTACTGCGTTGATTTTATTGCATATTAATTTTTAAAGTGATACTTAACTCCTTTTCGAGTGGGTTTATCCGGAACAATAATACTTATCGGTAATTCAGGAGGCAGGGCAAAAATTTCCATTATAAATATTTGTCCCTTTACTATTGTTCTCATCACAGAATTAAAAATTTACCTCGGCACAGTCAACAAAAGGTAACGTAAGGCTCAGAAACACTTAAATAGCCGTTTAAGGAAGAAGTATCCGAGTTTTGAACGGAAAGTACTGAAAAAATTATTTGGTACTAGAAAGGAAGAAAACACTGGATAGTGAGAAACAAGGGGGATTAGGAAGTAGTAATGTGGTCGAGAATATTGGACGCTTTAATAAACTTAAGAGAATGCCCTTGCAGGGGGGGGGGGTTCGTTGGGTCATCAAGAAAGAATGGATGCTATTAGTCGTTTGGTGAAAAGAATCTGAAAGGAAAGGAGAAGGACATTCCAGAGATGTATTACAAAGAATAAGTGGTAGTAGCAGGGGAAATTGTGGGGCCTAGTACAGAAAATACCAAAGAGCCCTTTTTGTTTATCCTCCATCCAAACACAGAAGTATATACAATTATATCAAAAAGGCCATTTAACAAGTCAATTCGAAGTACATATTTAGTTATACTTTTAAATCTACTTATTTTTTCTTTACAATTCTTAACAAAAATTTAAAAATACCCAAATTTAAAAACTGTAAGCCCCTTTCAGCTTGGGATCCAGTACAGCCGTCTTCTTTGTTCCCCCTTGTTACCACCCTTGGGTAGCAGACCTTGTTGAGAAGGATGTCAGAGGATGGAAGTGAAACAAGATAAATAGGGATACTTGGATAAGAGTTGTTTAAAAGGTAACGTTCAACTCGGATTGCAGTGCTTCAAGAAGAATTACTTATAATATTAATAATTATTTTCTTTAAAACAACAGTTGCTCGAATTATGGCTACTCAAAGGCTACGAATACGTTAAAAAATTAAATTAAACATTTAAATTTAGTAGGCCTGTAAAATACTTATAATTAATTTATAAAAGATACAGAATGCTCTAGCAGGGGATTTAATTTTCGTTAGTGTTTTCTCTGATAATAAAATAAACCTGTACTCTACAAATTGCCTCTGTAGTAGCTTACTGTAGTAACTGAAGTAGATTAGTTTAAAACTGATCCAAGGTCCCTTTATTTTCCTTTTTCATTTTGATTTATTTTCACCATTCAATTACCTTAATTACTCTACACAAATCATTATTGCAATGTTTAAATAATAAAATCTTCAATGATATTTTAATTTTGAAGATACGTTATATTTTTAGCAAACGTCTTTGATTAACTTCAATTAATGTAACATTAATAAACTTTTTTTTAAATATAGAACCCTCTGTACGACCTACTAATAACTAACTGATTTACCTACGTAAAAACTTTAATTTGTTTTTTAAGTACTTCATCAGCACAAACGACAAGGATTTTGCCTCTTGGTCTGTTCCTACTTCAAACTTAGTTTTTAAAGAAAATAGGATGCCCATTTCTTTCGAAATTGTCCAATTTCACGTTTTCCAGCTGGCTTGTAAATAAACACCTGTTTGGGTGTTAGATTAGCTGTCAGAACTGACAAATGATTATACCACCCTTGCTTACATCTCATGATGGTAGATATCACCCCTGGCACATTCAGTTCATGCCGAATATCTGTTTTCATTTCTTTTATAGTCCAACAATTGATACTTTGATAAATGTCTTAATAATCATCTCAGCAGCCTCAATTATTGACACGTGCTAAATTCAGGATTTAACACATTGAATCATATCGTAAAACTAGCCGATTTCGCGGTGGATAAAACTTTTAAAATGCTCTTTACCGACCAGCGTTTTTCTCAAAGTGTATAAAGTGTATAATAAGCCTTTGAAACTTTCCCAATTTAATCTCTGCATCTCGTGAATGGTCATAAATATCACATCACGTGTAAATATATGTATTTATAATGCATGTAACAAATAAATGAAATCAATTAGTACTATTAACTAAATAGTAAGCTACACAAAAACCATGCGTGATTTTATGAGGTAAAGAAACGCTTAGGTACTCTTCATACTTTTCGTAGCCTTTTTATTCATTTATTTTTACTCTCTCTTGACCTATATATAAGGTGAGAAAAAGTGGGAAAGAGAAAGTATTGTTTTCATGTCGATTTTTCTAAATCGAGTTTTCACTGGTAATATGCGTTTACAGGACCCTTGATCCCAAAAACGTGTTTTTTACCGATTGATCTGTTTGTGTTTGAGTGTGAACAAATTAACTCAAAAACTGAATATTGTACACATTTGAAACTTGGAACTTAAGCTAAGTGCCATAAGTCTACTTTTTGCAATGTTCACAAAAACAGTTCATATGAATTTATCGTTAAAATCGCCTTATTTCCTACATTTTTTTTATGTTCTATAAGATATCTGCTAAAATTCGTAGGGAGAGCTGTCCACTCGTGGTAAAAAATGATATTTTTAGAATTGCAGCCTTAGCATAGTATGCTTTAGGATAAAAATGTACACATTAAAGTTGTAAAAATTTAAAATCCTAAAAATTTTATTTCAAGCGTTTTTCTACAGAGCTTATTTTTGCGTCTAGTGATTTTCCATATTTTGCACATCAAAATTACAAGCCCAACAGAGGTTGATTTTCATTTCGCGTCACGCACCACGTGATTATTCCAAATCAGATTTTTTTTAATTTGTTAGAAATTCATAAAGCTTGGAATAAAGAAACGCTTACTTTTCAACCCACAGGATGTGAAAGTATTAATCATCTTATTCTTTGATAGACAAAATAGACTTGCTCTTTAATAAGTTTTCGAACCAATACTGACAAAAAAAATTTGCATAATTAAAAATTAGATTACGCCTAACAGACGACCAGTTTAAGACTAATATTAGTGCCAAATTTTAAAAATACATATTTCCTTCACGATATGGATAATCTTAAATAAGATATAAAGCATCTAGGCTACGTCAAATTTTGAAAACAAAAATTTTGTAATCCGAGACGCCGACGTCAACAAATTTGATTGAGTCAGGGTTACGTTATCGCTAATTCATGTTCTGTTTCGTTCTCTTACAAGTAAGTATAATACTCTTGTGTATGGTGTGTAATCGTTTACTTTACTAAGTAAGTTGTTTGTTTCTCAGCCTGATTATGTTGAAATGAACTATTCATGAATAAAAAATATCGTGAAACATTAGAATACAATTCGTGACATCGTGTAGAAAAATAAATTATGTTCCTGTACGGAATTCAATGCAGTTAGTTCGATTAAGTTCTACTAGTTTAACTGTCTTCAGATGTTAAAAACAGAACTTTGTAATGTTAATTGCACGCTTCATTAACGTCATTCGTATTACAGTACTCTGTTACGTAATAGTAAATAAAAGTAATGAATTTTTTTGTGATTTTCATTTCAATAATAAAAATAGAACTAGAGATAGCGCCCGCGCCTATTCCTGTCTTCAAAGAGTTGCATCAAATAAACTGACTTATTTCTTTCCCTGGTCTCTACCAACAGCTTTTCACTTACAAAATGTACAGGCCGATTTTCAGAACTGTACCTCATGACGACCATACAGAAGTAATATGTATAGCTATACCTATTACTTTTCTTTACTTTTAAAATAGTAGGCCAATTCTCGTGGTTGACAACAATAAATAACAATAAATTAAATACAAAATTAATACATTCATGATGATGAATGATGTACCGTAGTATGGACAATATATGAGTTCACACATTTTTTTAAAGATCACAATAGAGTAAGAGCTCTAAAAAGTGGAATACAATAAATTAGGAAGCTAACGTTACAATTCTTCAGTACTGCAATTTTCAAGTTCTACAAAACTGTTTTTTAAATTAGATTGATTTTATGATCCCCTTTCAAGGATAAATAAATTATTTGGGCGCTTCTGTGGACTTGTGGCTAAAGCACTAGATTTTATAGCATTGCAAAGTGGAAGGTCTCAGTCCGCTGTCTGACCGCGGATTAGGGTCCAAAAATTATTACATGTTAAAACTGTACTGTGACCCATATTGGTCGCTATTAATCAAAACAGTTGATCTTCTTCTTCTGCCCTTCAAGGATTAGGCATCTCTGCCTGTTCCGAACCTCTCGAATCTGCCCATCTCTTTCTCGGGCGTCCTCGTTCTCTCCTGCCCTCTGCCTTATAGCCCAGTGTCTGCTTAGGTATCCTATCCTCCCTCATTCTGTTTACATGCTCTAACCACTGCATTCTGTTCTGAGATACCTTGTCGTTTATAGAGAAAATGTTGAGTTCTTCCTATCAACTGTTATGAGTTTTTTTTTGAAAGAACTCAAAATAGTTGATAGAACTAAAGAAATATTTATTTAGCATAGTACTTTATTTCAGATGGTACCTGTCGAATAGAAACAATTATTTTTTAGGTTTTATTTTGTTACTGGGAATGTTCTGTCTTTAAAAAAATCATCCGATGTGTATTTAAATTTTAAAAAGTCGCATCAAATGTTTGGTCATTAGCGACAACTTTGAGTTATATAACAGTGGGGTTTGACTTGTTAAAATTTTCAGAACCTAGTTGGGAATTAAACCCTTTCGCTTTGTAATTTAAAATGTAACTACTGCGCCGCGGAGGCAATCTGATCATTGTTTTCATCTGATTTTTTTGCGAGATAACAAAGAATCAAAATTGTTTTAAAAGTTGTTAACATGCACCATCTTCTTTATTAATTAATCTTATCAATTTCAGAAAATAAAATTTGTGGTAGAACTATTTTCTAGGTTGCAAGATGTAAGGTATTATTATTACATAATTTTTGATGTTTTAAAAATACGTCTACTGGCCAATATTGTTTACGGCTGGATTTATCATACATTTCTTATAAAATGTAAACGTATATTGTTTTTCCCTGATGAAATTATATTCAACCTTGTTTTTTACTGACGCTCTATGCAAATCTTGTGTATTTTGAATTACCGTTAATATCTAACAAAACAGCTTAACCGATTATTCAAGTGAATTACTTTTTCAGAGAAATGTTTTTTATATTTATATTTTACAAACTAAAATTAAAAATGAAGAGATATATCGCTAGAAGTTTTTTATAAATGTTCTTGGAAATAAAATTGCAGTTCTTGGAGCAATTATATCGTTCATGTCAACTTTTTTTCTTTTTAGTTGTACCAATATAAAAACTGTACAACCATCAACCTACAACATTTTCAATTTAAGAAAAAGAATGTCTTGTTAGATTGACTAATTAAAAGTATACAATAACCGGCCTAAGGATGTTTTGGTGAGCATTTTTAAAGTCTCAGTTTGTAAAATCTTAACGTTTTTAATTGGTAGATACAAGGTAGTGGAAGTCGATCTACTGTAAGAGTACTCCGCAGGAGGCAAGTGCCTATAGGTTGTAAACGAAAGTTTTACACTAGTTGGCGCGTATCTACCTCTCCACCTGACAATTATCTTGCCCTTCGTTCCATCATAAAAATATCTACATACTAAAATAAACATTATCCTTTAAGTGTTTTTAATTATATCGTTCAGATTACTTGTAACTATTGTAGTTTCATAAAGCGACTCATTAAAACCATTACATTTAACAAAACAATTTTTTTTACATTTTAATGTTTACCGTTTTTATGTTTCAAAAAGTCAACACATTCACTATCACGTATGTTAATAAAACACACCATACACAACTTTTCAACTTCAGTCTACGAAGGAAATCGAAACGAACCGGTACAATATCAAAATGTAACTGATGAAACTAAAATTGAGTTAAACACGAGCGAGTGCAAATAGTTGTATTGTAAACTAGTCACAGACATTAATTGTAATGATATGAAATAAACAATCTGAAATTATAAACAATGAATCACTGGAATCGTTTACTCTCCTATTATAATATTCAAGCGCATTAGTTATATTGTGACCAAAAATAAAACTGAGTCTATAATAAAAACCTACTAATCATAAATAATAATGTAATAATAGTAAATAATGTAACGAAAAATAACAATGTAAGAGTAGCAAAAGTTTTAGTTATTAATGATAAACTAATGTTCGATTTATGAAACATTTTCTAACAAATTAATTGAACGTGTTATTATTACATAAGCTTAGAGCGATTAGTGTTGTATGGAATTTTGTTTTTGATCATGCTGTGCGTATTTTTAATTAATTGTCTTTATTTAATTAATTATTTTTATTAATCACTTGTATTGCTGGTTGCCTACGTCGAGTACTCTTAGAGTAGACAGACTCTAGTAGTAACTAACAGCTACGATAACAGTTTACTTTTTATTATGATTATAAAATCTTTAGTTTACTTGGTCACTTAATTCTTGATTATTAGCGTGTTTGGAAAATGTTTGG
Organism: Catonia carolina; assembly: GCA_035578175.1. Taxonomy (NCBI): domain Eukaryota; kingdom Metazoa; phylum Arthropoda; class Insecta; order Hemiptera; family Achilidae; genus Catonia; species Catonia carolina. The sequence goes on along the minus strand of JAQMRL010000001.1, from coordinate 69,022,742 downwards.
AAATTTCCAGGTTCTAGCAAAGAATCGAATCCAGGACCTTCCGCTTTATTTTTTCAGCACTTACTTTTATAAATTATTCAAAACCACTTAGCTATAGTCTATAGCCGGCTATTTTCACCTATAAAGTTATTTAGGTTTCAGTTCGTAACATTTACAATTTAAATTAATAAGAATTATGTTCACAAATAGATAGACACTACATTTTTAAATTTACTTAATTTCTGAAATCTTCGTTTAGAATAACGATCTCGTAGGTTTTACTTGCAATTTTATAACTAAAAATATGTAATAAAATTGTTTGTAAATTAGCCTGACATAAACCGTCTGGTAATGAAATAAATTGCCTAAAGGACTAACAAATTATGAAATAATTTAGCCGGGAAATTACGTAGTACCTTATTAATCCTTACTTGAGTATTATTTATTTCTAAATTTATTGTATTTGTTTTTCAGTTAGTTAACATACATTAATAGATTAATTTTATGACTCACTTAAGTTCTTTCCTTATATTATGTTTTCAATAGGATTAAGTTTTCTTTTCACAACGTAAGGCTGCCGCGATCAATTTTCCGCATCTTATATTTATTTCTTAATTCAAGGTTTTCAATATCAAAAATCTTGTTATTATTTAAATCAGATTAAAATTTAAATAATCATGATATCATCAAAGTGTAATAATTAGTTTCTGTACAAGTACAGGTAGGCCTATACTACTTCAAATTAAAAAATTATAGCGAAAATTTAGATCAACTTTGCGAAAAATGAAAATAATAATTTTAGTTAAATAAAGATTAAAGAAATAATAAAGATATTGAATAGGTGAATAATAAAAGTGAAATCTGTGATTACTAAAGTGTTTTTACGAGGGCATTTTTTACTAATTCATTAATTATTAAAATGGTTTTCGTTCCAAATAGGCATACTAATTGAAACTGATAAATCAACGTCGTTACCAATAAATATTTAGTATACATTTTAACATAAGATTCCCTACATTTAAATTTTGTGTTTAAAAAATATACACATTTCTAAGCAAAGTAAATATTCTGATAATGAGAATGTTTATTTATCACAGAAATTTGGAAGGCGTCAGAGGAATTTACACATCACTTAATAAAACTCAAAGACGAATTGGCATACAGCAATAATTATTTAAGAATTAAAGTAATAGTATTCGGAAAAGTTATTTTCAAGGTATCCCTAAGATAATTGACTGGAGCTTCTTCATTTTTTGTACGTCTAGTGGTTAGTAATAAAACCGGTTTAATTTACTTTCAAGCATAACATAAAATTAATACAACTAATTACAAAATACAGAAGGTAAAGATTAAACCCACCTTAATGGTATAATTGTGAAAAACGTTTACACAGACTGACCTCGAAGAGTCTGATAAAAGAACTAAAGACGGTAAACAACGAAGTAGCGCGTATTAGCTGAACAACTCGCGGATCGAAAGCACTGAACACAACTGCAGATGGTAGGTTATGATCATGGTCTTATAAACAATGTCAGAGCGCGGGATTACCTGTTCATTCCAGCAGGGTCACCTATCTCACCACTTAGACAATGTATTAGGATTGATTATTCACTTTTTCTGCCAATCGGTTCGAAGCAATCTAATAGCCTATAATTTTATGAAATCAACAACGATGAAATACAAGATGTGCAATTTTTTTCGTACATTAGGCTTAATATTTTCTAGTTACTTATACCTTTATTATGGTAACTTACTCTGTTTTTCAGGCACGATTCCTTGAAACATATTGATAAACATCGATAAATCATCTACAGAAAGATAATATGCTACCAAAAGAATACCCATATCGTCATAACATCTATTATCTGATAGGTTTGTGTTTTCTAATTATTACTAATTCATAGAATGAAAAACAGGAACTATAAATAGATCTATAACTGAGATTGGAGAAATAAAGCAGTATGAAACTGTGAGATTATATCTTCTCAGGGGTAAATTATGATTAAAAATTTTATTTACTCTTCGAAATCTTTAATTTCTTCTGTTGATTTTAACAACTTGTATTAATTACTTATAAATTTCTAGAAGTAGAATTATAGGCATACACTCCAATTCCCAGATTCCCGTGCACTTGTATATTTCTCATTACAACCCATTCAATTTTATTATTTTTTTATTTTTTTATTTAACGTCGCAGCAACTACAATGGTCATTAGCGACGACGTTGGGTTGTAACTTTCTGTGTATAATAAAGAATGAATAATTTTTTTTGTAACGTATGAAAATATGCCGTGCCTGAGCGGAGTTCGAACCCACGGCCGCATGATGAGAGGCGGTTAAATTTGGTTCCAATGAAAGTCGTGTTTAAGTTTTTTTATCTTTCTAAAATTTTAGAATGAAATTATTGATTTTTTTCATAGCGTTCTTGTAAATAAAAACAGTTTCTATTAAAAAGGAAGTTTTTACTTTAATTTGTTATCGGGGCTGTACACTAATGACAACCGCAAAATTTGATTGCTCTTTTAGCTGTATGTTTGGCTTAGGTAGACTAAATTTGAACACGGACCCCATTGGGGTTTATTTAAGTGTGGCTGGCGGCTTGTCACCACAAAATGTTATTCGCCAAACCGTTGCTACTTAACTAGTAATAACAACTTTCTAACAACTGGACTAACGGCGAACCCAAAGACTTGGTAAAGAAACTAAGACAAATTAGTGGCACTTCAACGAATTTGTTTTACGAAAACACTAAGAAGCAGACTTCAAAATGTGCATCATTACGAGTTTTGTGCAGATAAGTGGTAGAAGAATCTCAGAAAACCTAAATTATTCTGTGTTTTAATAAGAAGGACCTAACTCGTGTCCAAACCTTTATTTCAGATTATTTTTACTCGTAAATAACTTCTACGAATTTAATGTTATATAAAGTTAACCGAATATTGTTACTCGCTTAATTTTATTTTGTGCAGCTAAAATGTTTCGCTGACAGTAAATTTAATTCAGTTTTTGGAAACCGTACAGAGAAGTCATGAACAATAGAATTTGTAGTTTGATACCTTGTTCCAAAAACTTAGGAAGGAAACGTATGAAAGAAATGAGCTTTTGTAGCTCTTTCTTTTCCTAAAGGAAACTTTAACATTAGAAAAATGTACTTTTTATTTTGTTTAAAGAATAATAGTTTGAATAATACAGCCAGCTTCAATTATTTATAATTTAAATTATTTTTAGGATTTAACCATCCCACGGAATTTGATCATCATAATTCCGTAATGAGATCGTGAGAATTAAATCACGGAGTTAGGTTTCTTTTACATTCAAGGGAGTCGAAAAACATGGATGTTGACTGATTGGTTGACAGAGAGATCTTTTGTCGCACTTTGTCAGGGGATAACGAAGGAACCCTTCATTTTCTAAACATCACACCGTAGATTTCAACGAAAAATGTAGGTTTAATTATTTTGATTTTGTGCTATACAAAATTGATGAAACTTAGAAGTTCAGAATCCTTTTAAGAATTACATTTTATCACCGAAATTTTTATAAGTTTATTTAAAGTCGCATCAACAGTTCGGTTATTAGCAACTACGGTGAGTTATGTAACAGTGGGATTTAACTTGTCAAAATTTCCAATCGGGAATCGAACCCAGGACCTCCACGTTGTAGGCTAGCCTCCCTAGTCGGAGGCGGCCTCTCTGTCCGTTTTATATTTTATTCTGATAATTATATTTATAAATTAAAAAACTATTTAAACATTTTTACAATACAGATAATTTATTTTTTAATTTTCAGTTATGGAAAGAAATTTTGTTCAGTAATATTGTGCACGAAATAATTTACTCTACCTTTCCTTACCATATTATCCATGGTTAGTTGCTTCAGTGAACTACGATTTAGTATTTGTGTTTGGTCCTCCTGTAAATGATTGTATGGTTGTGTGGGAATAATAGTTTTTACTTTTATAATAGTTAATAATTTCAGCGAAGAAAGTTTACAGATTCTCAAAATAAACCTCTAAATTTTAATTGATTTATTTAATGTTTTTTTCTGTAATTTTAGGCTGACAGTATTAGAGTGGTCTGCCCAACACACAATATTGAATAGCTCAAGTTCTGAATCTCAAGATATTCTTTTCACGGCAATATTAAAAAATTAGTAAAATAATTAATTTTGTAGATTAAAAAATTAACAGTATTAGTTTAATGGTTGGTTTTTCTAATCTCTTACAAAATGAGTTTACCTGGTACGCACAATTATATCTAATGTAACCTTGTTATCATAATTTGAGTTTAGATTGACGTAGGCTGTACCTCAGACTGTAATGAATATTTCTAATTTACTTTCAAAGAATATACATGGGCGTTAAAACAATAGATGTTAAAGAGTTTAATCTATAAATATTATCTTACACAATTATTTTGGATGCCTACATTGAATTTAAATTTTCTGACGGAGGAAGTAAAATCAAATCATTCTGTTTCAAAATCCTGTAAATAAACCAATACAAAATAAATTCAATTATATTTTAGTCGTCGAATGCAGATAAACCTGTGTTACCTGACTGTACAGACTACCTGAAAAAACCTAATTTAATACCTAATTGTTAATTTAAGTATTATCAGCACCAATTTATTTATTATTTTCGTAAAAATGAACTTGTAAAAAAATTGGTGGCTATTGACACCTATCTTTGATATAAAGAAAAACTTGTGTCACCAAAGAATGTTTTTCAGTTATTAGAACAATAACTGTTGGAACATTTCTATTATTTTTATATAAATTTCATAAATTATGCCAATGCACAAATTCTAAGAAAAATACTGTCAAGAAAACTTTAGAATACATTTTTTATCTTTTCAGATTTAAAGTATAATAAATTCACCGAAAATTGATATCGTTTGTGAAAGTCGTTTAATTGATGAGTTCAATTTTGTCTGCTTGGAAAAGCGTGGAAAAAGTTGGAAAAGCAATCAGTAGGCTACAGTTGTGTTTTTGTGTATTACCTATGAAGTAAACTACAGGCCTATAACTTATTTTTAACTTGAACGAAATCAATTTAAAACAAAAAGTGATTTTCTTTTAGCTATTAATAAACTTTTTCTTAGAATTATTGCATGTATATTACGCAAATTATTTACAGGGTAAACAGGTTATTTACACCGGGTGTCTTTAAAAGTTAGTATTCTGAACTTTACGAAGTGATTCTATAGCTGAAAATATTTATATAATCATAGGTTCACAAACGTTTTGTTTGCGAGTTGTGGCTGGCGAAAGATTTCGCCTGGAATTCAGTTACCCCTCGTGAAATGAAGCCATACTGGAGTTTTACTGCATTAATTAAGAAGAAAATTTGGTAAGATCTTACAGTGTTTAACTTGAAAACTTGAATAAAAACAGTCATAGATATCTGACGTGAAACACAAAAATTAGGGGTTCAAAAACCCTTTTAGATTTAACGTGATGTAACTTCGTTAAAATGCTTTAATAACAAAATTAATAATTTTATTAAGCATTTAAATTACAAAAATTTAACATGTAGAAAATCAGATTATTAAAAAATTGATGTAAATTTAGTTAGTAAAAATCTAATGTAAAACACTCACACGTCTTTCTCGTGCCAATGAAAATAATGAACAATACCTTAGTAATAAAACGTTCGAAATAAACAAAAAACTAACCTCAATAAACATAATCTAATTTTAATCATGAGTGAATAGTGCAAAATGAACACCAAACCTTAGTTTGGCTTAATAATACGGAAAATCACTCTTCGACGCTAAACAAGGCTCTGTAGAAAAACATGCGTGAAATAAAAGTTGTAGATCTTTGAATTTCCTATAAATTTGATTAATACAATTTTGTCGTAAATGCATACTAAGGCCAAAATCTTTAGAAAAATCATTTTTTACAGATTTTCATTAAAAAAATACATAATCGCTAATTACTGCTAAACTCAGCGTTATATAAAAAAAAAGTTTGAAATGAAAATTGTAGATTTTTAAATGGCTTACAACTTTTATTATACACACTATCGCCCTAAAATGCATTTTAAGGCCGCAATCTTATAAAACAAAACATTTTTTTCTACGAGAGAACAGCCTCCCCAAGAATTTCAGCAGACATGGTGCCTACCCTATCTTGTTGAGCATAAAACATGTAGTAAATGAGGCGATTTAAAAAAAAACATCGTAGGAGCCGTTTTTAAGAAAATCGCAAAAAAGTGAAAAATGACACGAATAAACTATTCCTTCCGGTTGGTCATTTTGAAGAAAATGTTAGGGTCGGGTCCTCTAGTAGGTTCTAACGTAAGTTTCAAGTTTCAACTTCGTACGATTTTCCGTTCTTGAGATATTCTGTTCACACACACACAGATCAATCGCTTAAAACATATTTTTTGAGTGAAAACATGTACGAGTATATCTGAAAACGTGTATATTCAGTGAGAACTTAATTTCGAAAAATCGACATGAAAACAATACTTTCCTTCCTATAGGCTATATTCATATAGGCAAGAGAATGTAAGAAATTAGTGCAATATATTAAAATGTGACTTTTATTAAAAACAAAACCAGACTTAATTTTTACTAAAGTATGTTTTATTTTTCAACAAAATGAGGTATTTTTTTTGTAAGTTGGCAACAATAGCTTATCAACTATTTATTTCATTGCTGAAGACAATGAAGAATGAAATTAAAAGAATAAAGTAGTCGCTAATTTCCTACAAAATAACTTAAAATTGCCTCTATTTTTTCAATGCTTAATAATTTCGCTCGAGAAATTCATTCTTTCTAGTATCACAACCAATCATAATGGCAGTAGTATTTTTAATTTAACAGTTTCTACAGGTTCTATTATTTGATACCTTTGTATTTCACATTTCGAGTATTTCACACATCTTCAACCCATACTTTACGTAAGTAATAGCTAAACCAACGACTGTTAACTAGTGAGCTTTACACAATGACAGTCGGTTCTAATAGATTTATTTCCTGTTAATGCAATTTTTAATTAAAATTTATCTAACAGGGTGAGAAGTATTAGGTGTGTTGCGATGGGGGAAAAATTTTGATACCCGGAACGCAAAGATTCATTACGTTTTATGTTCGCCAAAAGCCAGAGAATTCACGCTTAGTTTAACACCAATTTGTGATTTTATTATTAAATAACCATTAAATTTAGTTCAACCGCCTTGGTAGGAACTTTCCTCCTGTGTATCATCTCCTTTGCAAACCTACTACAAGTAGTTTTTTCCGTTTGACAGTTTACTGACCAAACGAAAAATCCAAACCTGAAGGACCAGACACTTTTGTCAGAGTTGCCATACCTTAGCCAAAAGATTCCCGTTTAGAGGAAAATTAGATGAAAGCCTGCCTTTCATCCTGCTACGTAACACCCCATATGCCACCATGCGTTATCCGGAGGCAGAATTAAGGACTGATAAAAGTGAGATTTTCTGACAGAACTGCCAATTATGCATAGGGTATATTCTATTTCATGTTAATTGAAGGCATAGCAGGAATTTAACGATGAGAAAAGATTTGGCGTCAGTACGCTCCGATTCAGCCTTCGACCAGAGCAAAATTATTTTCCCTGGGTCAATGCCCAGGTCATCTATACTCTTCTATACGTTTGTGAAATATAGAGAAATTAAGAACCTGCATTTTTAACAAGCAGCTGAGATGAAGGTTTTAAGAAATACTAGTACACGCCCACTACTGCAAGAGATTGTTAGAATAAAGGAGGAACTGGGAGTTCTGGCCCTGAACGAAAGGATTATAGAGGTTATATGAGATGGTTATAGAAGCATCTGGGTAGATTTTCGACAGAGTTTCTCTGATAGCAGTTCAGTACGTAACCGTTCCGTCTTACGTGCCATGTGGCACGTAAGATTTTGGTAGACTTCTCAAAAGATAGTTGAAGACAGATAGGTACTAAGGACGCCTAATCATTGAAGGAAGAAGAATGCAGAATAGCCCCCATTAAAAATTTGCCCATTCCATGAAGATTCGTTTCATTTTGTTCACCACGTAAATATATATCTGCTATTTTATACTTCATCAAAATAAACACAAAGTGAACAGAATATGAGTATAGTACAGCCTGCCAATTACAGGAAAAAAATTAGCGGTGTTTTTGTATCATTGAGAAACAGCGTACTGATATCCATTTTAGGAACATCTTTCCACGATTTATTAAATTTTATTAAATAATCTTTGATTAGTTTATATAATAATTACATACTCCTTTCATAGCAAATCGTGTATTTGTAATTACAATTATTAATTTATTGCTACAAACCTGAAATAAAATTACATTTGTTTTCTTTTCAGTTAAATTGTTTATTTTTACACAACTTCATTGTTATAGCTCTGTATCTTGCTGATATTATTTGGCATGTGATGAGTTGGCCTGATTGATTGATTAAACTATAATTATTTAAATTGTTTAAGCAACACGTTTTAAAATATTACTCTTAACAAATAAGGAATCAATAAAGATAAGACTTAATTTTTATTTGTCTTAATGAAATATTACCGGTATTAAAACAATTATTTTTTGCCGTAAATCAATCAATGTATCAACAATTATTTTTATTTATCAACCTATTACATAAACGCAATAGCACACATTTTCCGGCGTAAGCCTGCTCCTTTCTATGAGCTATCTTTTTGTTTCATTAGTGTATTTTAAAAATACACCAGTGATTTGTTCGGTAATATAAAATTAATAACTATACTTTCGGGAAATTCCGTCTTCGTTAAAATTAAAAATACATTTTTCATCATGTGCCGTCTGTACACTTTTATTGTTTTTCAACAAAGTGTTACGATTTTGATTGGTTTTTTTTCTTGTAATAGTTATAATAAAGTTATACGTGCTTCCATGAAATGAAGTAACAATATGATTGAAGCATGGGTATATGCGGAATTGTGTTCTCGAAACTGAAACCTTAAAGTACTTTTCAATTTCTTTCAGAAGGCACGTAACCTATTTTCTACCCTGATTCACTATAAGAAAAGATTTTGAAGGGGCTCTACTATTGTGTTTGTAGTAAATAGAGAATGAGTAACTAAAACACAAATCGGGAATTAGAAAAGTTATAGGAAATTCAGTAGAACTATAAAATTAATTTCAGTAAAAATTATTTTTTACTCTATTATGAAATTTACAACTGTGCCTACACTGAGCAATTGACAGTTTCGTAGTGTTTTTCGCAATGTCGTGACGATAGAAGTTGGACACTAAAAAAATCTTAAAAAGCCAATTCGTATCTTTTAAAAAACCCCTATTCCAACGTCTCGTTAGTTTTCTTTTTGGTTTGTATGATATTTTGGAAGAGAAAGGGGTCAATCCTAAGTTTTTCGTTTCCTTTCATCTTAAATTTTAACATCGATTGTAGGATCATATTTTTGATGGTTTCTAAGATTATATATAAAGTATGGTCTCCGTAAAATAAACAGTTACTAAAACATGAGTAAAAATCTGGTGTGAAACACTCACACAACTTTCTCTTGCCAATGCAAATAATTAACAATAAACCTAACATTAGTATTAAAACATTAGAAATGAACAAAAAACTAACCTCAAAAAACATTAGTGAAATACGCAAAATTAAAATCGACCTCAGTTTAGCCTAAAAATACGGAAAATCGCTCATTCACGCTAAACTAGGCACTGTACAAAAAAATGCTTCAAATAAAAGTTGTAGATCTCTTAATTTCCTATAAATTTTATTTAAAACACTTTTGTCGTAAAGTGCATACTAAGGCCGAAATGTTAAAAAAATAAATTTTTCACACGTTTTCGTGAGAAAAAAACAGAAAATTGCTAATTACCGCTAAACTAAGCGTTATACAAAAAAATGTTTGAAATAAAAGTTGTAAAATTTTACATTCTCTACAACTTTTATTATATAATTTTTTTGCGCTAAAATGCATATTAAAGCCGCAATCTTAAAAAGAAAATGTTTTTACGTAAAAACAGCCTCACGCAGAATTTCAGCAAACATGGCGCCTACCCTATCTTGTATAGAATACAAAATTGAGTAAACCAGGCGATTTTTAAAAAAATCGTAGGACCAGTTTTTGAGAAAATCGCAAAAAAGTGAAAAATTATACGAATAAACGACTACTTCCAGTTGACCGATTTTGATGAAAATGTTCGTGTCGGGTCCGGTAGTGGTATGTAACTTAAGTTTCAAGTTCGTAAAATGTTCCGTTCTTGAGATATTCTGTTCACACACAGACACACACACAGACCAATCGCTAAAAACATGTTTTTTGGGTTCAGGGGGTCTGAAAACGTATAGATCCGGTGAAAACTCGATTTCGAAAAATCGACATGAAAACAATACTTTCCTTCCTATATATTCATATAGGCAAAAGAAAGTAAAAATTAATTAATCGTTGCAAGAATTTATTTTAATTTTTTTTGTATTGATGAAATGAAAATTTAGCACAAAAAATTTTAATAATCGGTGATGTTTGGTAAGGAGATTTTTACTTACACAAATTGGTGCGTTACGCTAGAAAAATATGTGAAATTATTTATCCGACCTTATTAACAATTTTTATTACTTTTTACTTTCTCTTGCCTATATGAATATATAGGAAGGAAAGTATTGTTTTCATGTCGATTTTTCGAAATCGAGTTTTCACCGGATCTATACGTTTTCAGACCCCCTGAACCCAAAAAACATGTTTTTAGCGATTGGTCTGTGTGTGTGTGTGTGTGTGTGTGTGTGTGTGTGTGTGCAGAATATCTCAAGAACGGAACATCGTACGAACTTGAAACTTGAAACTTAAGTTACCTACCAGTACCGGACCCGACACGAACATTTTCATCAAAATTGGTCAACCGGAAGTAGTAGTTTATTCGTATAATTTTTCACTTTCTTGCGATTTTCTCAAAACCTGGTCCTACGATTTTTTTAAAAATCGCCTGGTTTACTCAATTTTGTATTCTCTACAAGATAGGGTAGGCGGCATGTTTGCTGAAATTCTCGGTGAGGCTGTTTTTACGTAAAAAAGTGTTTTTTTTTAAGATTACGGCTTTAATATGTATTATAGCGCAACAATTTATATAATACAAAATGTAGAGAATTTAAAATTCTACAACTTTTATTTCAAACATTTTTTTGTATAACGCTTAGTTTAGCGGTAATTAGCGATTTCCTGTTTTTTTCTCACGAAAACGTGTGAAAAATCGATTTTTTTAAGATTTCGGCCTTAGTATGCACTTTACGACAAAAGTATATACTTATAATTATATTTATAGGAAATAAAAAGATCTGCAACTTTTATTTAAAGCATTTTTCTTTACAGAGCCTAGTTTAGCGTGAAAGAATGATTTTTCATGTTTTTAAGCCGAACTGAGGTAGATTTTCATTTTGCGTCTTTCACTCATGATTAAAATAAGGTTATGTTTTTTGAGGTTAGTTTTTTGTTTATTTCTAATGTTTTATTACTAATGTTAGGTTATATTGTTTAAATTATTTGCACTGGCAAGAGAAGTTGTGTGAGTGTTTCACACCAGATTTTTTTCATGGGAGTTTATCACAGATTTCAAAAATATAATTCATAAACATGCTACTCAATACGTCAAAGCAACATAAACAGTCATATTAGGCAAATGGATTCTGTTGCCCAATTTTTTCTCCACCCTCTCATTGTGAACAAATAATATCGTATAACTTGAGATCAACCACTAAAAATAATAAAATTACTTGAATCAAGCTTCTGGCAAAGGCTGGTCCAAGGACATTAAATAATTTCAATATAAAGCATAAATGATGAATACTAAGTATTCCAGTACATATTCACTATAAGTCAGTATGATGTGTAAATTAAAAATAATAAAATTGATATGTTTTGCTGATCTTACTTCGGTGTGAATGAATCGTAATATTCCGATTCAAACATTATTTTATAAAAATTTATAGGCTGTTAAAAATGTAAGAAGAATTAGCGTAATTTTTTCACTAATATTTTCTTTACTCATACGCATGCTTTTACTTTTGTCAAGACTTACAAATACTTAGGACTAATGGAAAAATCTGGTATTTGAGAGGTTATTGCAGAAAAATATTGAAATTTCTGCAATTCAAAAATATAAACAAGATCACTGAAACAACTCACTGTTATAGCGTTACCAATATAAATTTATAATACTTCTCAATTTGTTTTTTCAAGCTTTATTGGATACAGGAATTCTGGATTCCAGTAACCCTAGAACAGTCATATATTTGAATTATGAGAAATTTAAATAAAAATTTAGTATTATTAAGTTTTATAGTAGGTAAACTTGCCCACTCCACAGGTGGAGTGTCAAATTATTTACACTCAATCTGTTAGTTGCAGGGCTAAAATAAATAGTTCTGTTTCTTATCACATGGTCAGCCAATTAAATGACTGAATCATTTAAGAACAGAAGAGGTAGAGGTGTAAATTACACTAATCAGAGTTATCTCGTCTGAAAGTAATGGGTTTCATTATACAGCCAGACCCTGTGGTGAATGAAGTGAAAGTGTCGTTTGCAGAGTGGAAAATATATGCTTTTCAGAGGGCCTGGCATGCTGATAAGGGTACTTTTCCACTCAGTGAGGAAGGCAATGGTAAACCACCTCACTCCTCGATTTACTTAGTAAAACCTCCACAGGTTCAAAGCAGCCTTTTGGCTGATGACCGAAACAACAGCAGTAGGTAAACTTCCTTATGTTTTATGTTGGTAATATCTTCCGAATAATTTTTGCTGAAAAAATACGGGTGTATTTCTCAATGTGAGTCCTGGCACTTATTTCTGCTAATTTACTTAGTTTTATAATACTGAATAAAAATTTTGACTCCCGCATTAAAAGGAGTACTGTACCTCCTATCTAACCCATGTTAAATTGACCTCTTTTAGGTACACATTTCTAAGAAACCGTTAAGAGTTAGGACTTTAATTTTGTTGTGACTTTTCTATGACAACTTTTTAAGCTCTGGTACTAGAATTATTAATATAGGGTGATTCAAAAAGAGCGCCGGTTTTTAAACGGCTGGTAAATTTTTGTTTATCGGTTGGCAACATTGTTAGACCTCATTTCTATTTTGGAGAACATTCCGATTGACGATTCAGTTGTAGTTTCTCTTGTTCGCAGTGTAGTACTCTCGCAGTCTGTGTCTAACCATGGAGAAGTTTACTATTGCGCAACGAGTGTTAATCGTCAAAACATTTTACCAGAGTGGAAAGAGTTATGCGGCTACTGTCAGGCGACTTCGCGGTACTCTAGGACGTAATGAAGCACCGAATGAATCAACAGTTCGCAGGCTCATGAAAAAGTTTTTTGAGACGGGTTCAACAGTCGACCTTAAAAGTTCTGGACGTCGTCGTTCTGGCCAAACTGAGCAGAACGTTGCGTTGGTTCGTGACAGTGTGACTGTTAGCCCAGCAAAATCAATACGTCGCCGTTCTCAACAATTGGGTTTAAGATGTTCTTCTGTACGGAGAATTCTTCGGTACGATCTCCAATATCACCCGCATAAAATTCAGTTGACGCAACATTTGAAAGTGGCAGACCACCAGAAGAGACGACAGTTTGTTGACTGGGTATTGAGAAAACGGCAGGATGATGACACCTTCGCAAACAAAATCATTTTCAGTGATGAGGCGCACTTCCACTTAAACGGTTTTGTTAATAAACAGAACTGCCGTATGTGGGGTTTAGAAAACCCTCGCGTGGTTAATGAAAGGGAAATGTATGCACAGCGAGTGACAGTTTGGTGCGGCTTTTGGTCGGGCGGTGTCATCGGCCCTTACTTTTTTGAAAATCAAGAAGGACAAGCCGTGACAGTAAATGGAGACCGATACCGTACGATGATTAGGGAGTCTTTGTGGCGTCATTTAGATGGAATGGACATTGACGAGTTGTGGTTTCAGCAGGATGGTGCCACCTGTCACGCTGCACGAGAAACAATGTTGTTGCTCCGTGAACGGTTCCAGGATCGCATCATTTCTCGTAATTCCGACCATCAATGGCTACCAAGGTCGTGTGACTTGACGCCTTGTGACTTTCATCTTTGGGGTCATCTGAAGTCATTGGTGTATGCCAATAAACCCCGAAACATCAATGACTTGCAGGAGGAAATTCGACGGGTTATCGGGCAAATGGAAGTCGAAACTTGTCGTGCAGTAATATCCAGTTTCATGGACAGAGTTGATGCGTGCCAGCGCAGTAGAGGAGGACACATGCATGACATCATTTTTCATACATAAAATCGGAAGGAAAGATAAACTTGTTGATGTATTTATTTTCAGTTTTTCAATAAAATAAATCTCTTAATTTGATATATCAAAACCGGCGCTCTTTTTGAATCACCCTATAGAACTAGCGATACCATTTCGAGAATTTTTTTTGAAAAATACAAAAACAATTTAATTTTTTTTTGTAGAATTTTTTATTTTATTTCGAACTTAGTAATAATGCTGCTATGGTTCTAGTACCATATATCACAATTATAATGGGAAACATGCTCAAAAAATTTCGACCTTCAAAGCCAAATAGTTTTTGAAAAAACTGTACCTACCTTTATGGAAAAAGTGAATTTGCGGGAAATGGCTTAAAGTTTTACTTACCCTAAAATCGGCCTGCACCATAATATTGATCCTCACCAGACTGTTTTTTTTTTCAGAAATAATTTCTCCTTTTTTTCTCTTGTCTTGCTTCTTTTGACACACTTTCCATTGCCTTCGTAGCTTTCTGTGTTTTTTGAATATCGCAACTCTTAATTGTTTCCACAGATTAACTCAATTAAAATAAATTCTGATCAAAACATTACTTAACAAAAAATCTGCATAGCTTCCGTGATTTCTATCGTACAGGTATAATTTTTATATGTAATTACACAGAAAGATACACAAGGCAATGGCGCCAAAATAAGAAAAATCGTTTTTTTCGATTTTCGAGATATAGTGCTCCCCTTAAAGCATTTCAGATGTGGCTTCACAGAAGAATACTCCGTGTCATATGGACAGTACGAATTACAAATGAGAAGTATTTTCAGAGTGTTCGTGTAGTAATGGCCTATTCCCATGATGCTAGTTTACTAGCTGCTACTACTAGCACGACCTACTAGTATGTAGTTGATGGTTCCCACTGAGCTAGTTAATTAATCCCAGTCATCTGAAGACGTGAGTTGTGCTGTGTATTGCTGTACAAAGTACAGCTTACTAACAACTAGTAACGTTTCCAAACGTTCACACCAAACTAGTTTACTAGCGCTAGCCAATCACGTGAACTTTACTCCCCTACTAGCGCTAGTAAAATCAAACATATTCAGTCACAAGTGCGCTAGTGAATACTAGAGCTTTAACTAAACTAGCTGCTAGTTTTCGTTCCCATTACGCTATTTTGACAGCTGCTAGTTAACTATCAGCTTGTACTAGCGCCGTTAGAATAAGCTTATGAGAGCTTTTTAATACCGTAAAGTGCAGAGAATTAGTGTAATTGAGACATCTTCTTCGACGTGATCGATATCTACTCCTCCAGATTGTTGACGAATAGAAGATCTACAAGGCAATGGTAGATGGTAGGTATCCTGAATGTGAAACATGAGGGATTGGACCGGTGTTGCCATGTTGAGGAATATTTCCGTCTGGTAAAAAATAGAAAAGAACACATCATGGTGATAGCCAAGGTTAGACGGACCTAACATGATACATAAAAAGCCGTAGCTTCTCCAACAGTAATTTCTATTAATTTGTTCATATTATGTGGCGGATATTTTGCATCAGACCCTTAATTTTCTTTCACTGTATTTAAAAATTACTTCCAACTTACAAATTTAAATTCTCAACTTAGGCTATGTACAATGTAAAAGAAATATGTGGTGTGAAACACTCACACGACTTTCTCTTGCCAATGAAAATAAAGAACAATATAACTTAAGCAATAAAACATTAGAAATAAACAAAAAACTAACCTCAAAAAATATAACCTTATTTTAATCATGAGTGAAAGAAGCAAAATGAAAATCAACCTCAGTTTGGCTTAAAAATACGAACAATCACTCTTTCACGCTAAACTAGCCTCTGTAGAGAAAAATGCTTAAAATAAAAGTTCCAGATCTTTTAATTTCCTATGAATTTGATTTTACACTTTTGTCGTAAAATGCATACTCAGGCTGAAATCTTAAAAAAATTGATTTTTTTCACAGATTTTCATGAAAAGAAAAACAGAAAATCACTAATTACCTCTAAACTAAGCGTTATAAAAAATATTTGAAATAAAAGTTGTAGGGTTTAAAATTTTCTATAACTTTTATTATATACTACATTTTTGCGCTTAAATGCATATTAAAGCCACAATATTAATTAAAATAAACAAAATTTTTACGAGAAAACAGCTTTCCCAAGAATTTCAGCAGACATGCCGCCTACCCTATCTTGTAGAGCCTAAAAATGTAGTAAATGAGGCGATTCAAATAAAATCGTAGGGCTGTTTTTGAGAAAATCGCAAAAAAGTGAAAAATGACGCGAATAAACTACTTCCGGTTGACTGATTTTGATGAAAATGTTCGTGTCGGTTCCGGTAGTAGTATCTAACTTAAGTTTCAAGTTTCAAGATCGTACGATGTTTTGTTCTTGAGATATTCCGTTCATACACACACACACACACACACACACACACACACACACACACACACACACACACACACACAGAGAGAGAGAGAGAGAGAGAGAGAGATAACACACACAGACCAATCACTAAAAACATGTTTTTTGAGTTCAGGGGGTCTGAAAACATGCAGATCCAGTGAAAACTCGATTTCGAAAAATCGACATGAAAACAATACTTTCCTCCCTATATACTCATATAGGCAAGAGAAAGTAAAAAACTTGTTGTTATTGTTGCAACATACTTTTCACAAACAAAAACACACACCAAAATTATTACAAAATGTTTATGTACTCGTAGTAAAAAGACTTGTTTAAACTAAGAAGTTTGAATGTGTGATAAATCATTGAATATGTTTTACCATCACATTTGACTTGATTCGAATGCACAAAGTATAAAGTATATACCAGAGAATGTTTTGTTTCTTTCTTCAAAAATATATACAGTCCATAGATATTACCGCACAATATGTTTTAATAACGCCATTTTTTACACTATTCTTATTATACTCGTACAATGTATAAAATTATAATTTATTTTTAGATTAGGCCTACTTTTGTAAATTTACTGTACAGTGGTGCCAAATCGTGAATGATTTACGCCTTTAAATTCCTGTATTTAACATTGTAATGACGGAGAAGGAATAATGTTTTGCATAATATAGAAAATTCAATTAAATTTAACATGGTTAAACCACAGCATATTGAACAACCAATACTCAGAATTCAACCTCTCCCCACACACAAATTAATGTAATTTATGCAAATTAATTATTATTGTTCGGTTTAAGAGATAACAATAAAATCATCTGAAAGAAAACACCTAACTGTTCAGAATATTCTTTTTAAATACGTTCCATCTTGTAAAATTTTAGTTTGAATTTTTTATTAAAAAAATAATTATGTGGCATCATCAGCTGACAAGGTTGATTTGTTAGAACAATCCGCGGGACATCGAAATGTAGAATAATTCTTTTGTAATTTATTTTAAATCGTATTGATTGCTTCGCGAGTAGCTACTGCAGTGGGTTACAGTAGAGAATAGGTAGGTTATTTTCCAAACCCTAGCCGAGGATCGAACCCGGGACTTCCATCTTTTCAGTCAAGTATGCTAACCAGTGCGCTATAGAAGCGGCCTTTAGAATGTTTTTGAAATTTAATTACGAACTTTTTCTGAAAATCTGTTTTGTCCATTGTTTTTACAAAAAATTATTGTTTTACGATGAAGTTTACTTAAAATTAGCACATACCAGTTTTCCGATTAGATTGTTGACGATCAATTTATAAGTTTTGAATCAACCATATTAAATTAACCACATTAAGAGTTTTTAAAGGTTCATTTTTTGGGAAAATACTCAAGGATAAAAATGAAATGAAATTTTCGAATTAAAACTGATAGAATAATATAAAGATATATTAAGATAGATAGATAAAAAAAATTTGTAACAAAAAATACGAAAAATTGGGGAATTCTGCTATCTAGAGAGTAAAATAACAAAGGATGGTAGAAGCACAAGTGATATCAAAAGTAGAATTGCTCAAGCTAGAAAAGCCTTTGAAATGAAAAACAGCTTACTGACTACAAAGATTGATTTACAGATAAGGAAAAATTTCTTAAAACACTATGTTTGGAGTGTAGCATTATACGGGAGTGAAACATGGGTAATAGGGGCTGCAGAAAGAAAGAGGATAGAAGGTTTTGAAATGTGGTGTTATAGAAAAATGTTAAAGATTAGGAGGGTGGACAAAATAGGTGATTTAGAAATTCTTAGAGGAGTAAATAAAAGAAGTATATAGAAGCATCTTACCAGAAGAAGGGATAGGCTAGTGGGGCATATCTTAAGACATACAGGTATTGGTCTTCACCAGGAGTGAATTGTAGGGGGAGGCAAAGGTTAGAAAATATAAAGAAAATTACAAAAGATGTAGGGTGCTACAGGTATGTAGATATGAAACGACTTGCGCAAGATAGAACAGCTTGGAGAACTCCATCAAACAAGTCGAGAAACTGATGACAAAAAAAAGAATAATTTAGACTAGAGTTTGCTAAAATACAAACTTAGCCGCTGTGCAGGAAAAATGAATATTAAACTTAAATATGTCCATATCGTTATTTGTTTTGTTTTTAACAAAACAGAACAAGTTCACTAGTTACAAAATAACAGTATTTACACTCAATTTTAGAGTGCTATATCCTTAATGATTGTTGGCGATAATTATGGCCCATCTTCAATTAATTCAGGTCCTTGTCCGGGTGTAATCCGAGATATTCGGTTGCGCCTGTGTATGGCATTTGTTATAAATCCCGTAAACGAAACAGAAAAAAAATTGGAGTTAAATAACCTTGACTGATTTCAGTTTTCAATAGAAATTCCGTTAAAATCCGGTTAACGATTAACCTGCAAATTGAAAACGGTACGTAATCATTTGTTGTAATGAATCATGTTGATAGTTCAAGATCGCTAATTGTATATATGGAATTCGCAATGAAACGAACTTACAATGCACACAAAGCGGTAAAAAATAAGTCGAGCATTGATTAAAAGGTCTTGATTTTATGTAATAACTGACGTCATTACTTTTGTTGTTAGCATGCGTAACAGAACAAAACAATACACCTAGTCCCCTGCCTAGTCCCCCTCCATTCAGCTTCCTGAAACTTGCATTTCACTCTCATCTCCCTTCACACTCCCACTTTATCCATTATTATGTACTTCTGGCTCTACTCCAATTGACGAATTAGGAATAAAAAGATATACATGATACTTCTTGGAATCACAGCTCCTAGTGACTCAGTACAAGTATGTCACGGACACCAACAAAATTGGTATTTCTAATCTATTGTTATGTTTGTAAATTTGTCACCTGACATTTGAGCTTTCATGAATTGATTCAGTGAATGTAATCAACGAACAATTTGTTCCCATGAACTGTCGAACCTCATATAGTTCATGTAATTGATTGTATTACTAATTTTACTTTCATTTACAGGCTTACTTCACTGAAGTATTATACTTCATACATATATTTATTAGGTTATAACAGGCCTACACATCTGATTCACAGAGATTTTTCCGCACATATAACATGCAATAGTTGAGTTGTATAATTTTAAAGTAAATGGTAGTATTGGAAAATACAGATATGTTTGTAATATGTGCATACTCACTATGCCAATAAGCAAATGGTTAAAGCAAAAGTTTTACTTACGTAAACATTTGTTAAGAGTGTAAAAGGAATCATTCACCCTCAAATGAACTGGTACTCTTTGGATAGACAATTTTTTATTTTATTTATTGTTTTCAAGGTCTAGACATAGAATAATAACGTAAAATTTGACATATATATTTTTCAGTTTTTATTCAGTTGGCTATTATAAACAATTAAACTTCGTACAACGGAAAGGAGAGAGCTACCTGGAAAATTAGAACTAACATAATAGCGAGAGCCCAGAAACTTACCAAGAAGAAATTTAATCTGAACTGTAACAGTATAAACCAGTAGAACCAACACGAAGCCATTTATTACTGTGAAACTACTTCTAATTTAAAAATAAAACGAGAATGAGAGAAATTCTTGGGATAGAAAGAAGAATCCATTGGACTTGCATAAACAAAAAAACTGAAATTCAATGATATCTGGATCTTAATGTCTAATTCTGAACTCTACCATGAAATCGAGCAAATTATGAGACATCATGATGAAGAAGCGAATTTCTTTCTTCGGGCATTTACTTAGAATACCGGACAATCGAGTAACTAAACAACTCATTTCTATAATTAACTCGTGGATAAATCCTCCAAGGTGGTTGGCCAAAATAAAGCAAGATATGCAAGAACTTAACATTGCAGAACAAGATCTTATAGAAAAAGCTGAACAGCTTAAAATGCTTAAAGATAAAGGCAAAAGATTCGACGATAAAGATTCTCGAGCTCTGTCGTCAATGATTTGTACAGATAAAATCAGACAGATCAGATCCCAAAATATGAAGAATTATTGGGGAAAACGTAAGAATCCTAAACTCAAACTAAGAAGGATTTCTAAATTTGATTCAAGTGGTCCAATGAGGCCTTAAAAGCAAAAAAAAAAACGACAACACAATTATGAATGACACTGCTTTCTGCTGGAATTTTGACTTTACGTCCGTTTTAGACAAGGACTTTTTGTGTCTGTTCAAATACACAGCTGTCAACTAGTTACTATACTAAGTTGTTTGCCAAACGTAAGGAATTCAGAGTGACTTCCAGTAGCTGAATACCTGAGCTGATCTTAGAGGCTATAGTATACATAAAAATTTAAAAACTTTTCCATTGATTAAAACTTGCAAAGCAAGAGTTAAATAAAGCCAGCGGATATATATTTGAAGTAGCTTTAATGAGATAATTTCTGCGCATGAAGTATACAACCATACATGGTTTCCTTATTTGCATTTTTTTTGTTGGTATGTAT
Organism: Catonia carolina; assembly: GCA_035578175.1. Classification (NCBI taxonomy): domain Eukaryota; kingdom Metazoa; phylum Arthropoda; class Insecta; order Hemiptera; family Achilidae; genus Catonia; species Catonia carolina. The sequence continues at coordinate 69,001,664 of JAQMRL010000001.1, read as the reverse complement.
TCCATTCACAAATATCAGGAGGTTCAAACATTTTTTATTTTTTATTACGCAATTACACATCTTTTAATTTCTGTTGAGACTTGTAAAATTAATTAATGATGAAAACTTTTAAAGTATAAAAAATGTATTCTACCATAACCACAGAAATATTATGTTCGTGCTATATATTCCTGTTTACTTTTTCTTTCATTTAAGTCGTTTCAGCATTTAGGTCATTATTGATTACACTGCTACAATTTGGAACTTTGTGTTAAGATTTACAGATCTAATCCTTGAAAAGAAATCAAGACCCTAAGATTTGGGATTCATATATGCTACCGAACGCGCTACTGAGATTGTCACTTTTAAATTGAATAACTAATTAGATGTAATTTAAGTTAAGTAGGATATAATAAATTTTTCATTAACATGCCTCCGCGTAGAAGAAACTCACAAAATTCAAAATTGTAACTTATCCGTAAAACTTTTCGCAAATTTCACAGCACTGATTTAATAGCAATTAAAACAAAAATAATAGTAGGTCTACTATTACTTCTGAAATAAAATCACGACTACTGTATTTAGAATAAATTAGGTTTATTTCAGACAATGTGTCTAGAAAGTAACCTTTATTTCGTAATTGCCCAGAGTCGGAACGTATTGTCTGTAAAACTAACTAATAAAAAAATTAAAAAATAACTAATAAAATTTAAAAAAACTAACAAATATTGGTTAATTAAATTTACTGTTAATATAGCCTATAATATTTAGTAAGTTGATAGCTACTACTCAAGTAAGTTAAGCATCGTCGTACTACATCAGTTTTGAATGAGCCTGATATTTTGGTTCTAATTCTAATTAAAGTTCGGACTGTAATTTTTGTATTTACAATTAACGGACTAAATGTGCTTGATAATAAGAATAAGTGATGGGACAAAGTTTTCGATAAGAGATTTGCAAGTGATCTTTATATTTCTCGACTTCTAAAGCATTGCGGTGTGTGAGGGGGGTATATTCTAAAATAAAAACCTACTAGACCGAATAGACTGAAATTTATAAACTAAGTATTCCTTGACCAACCCTAGAAGTGTGTTTGGAATTAGACGTGTAGTCCCAAAATTAAGGGTACTTCACTTACGTTAAAAAATACTAAATATAATTTCTTAAAAACTACTCTAACGTTGATCAAACTTCCCTCATTTACTACATTAATTGGGCTCATTATGATGACGTAAGTGGTATCTCAAGGAACATTCATAAGGTTGTTCTTTCATTGAATTGTTATTGTTTAGGTCATTAGCCGAAGGCTGATTTTAACCTTTAGAGCCCATACTAAGTTAAACGAGGAGTGAGATGGTTTGTCATTGCCTTACAGAGTGGAAAAAGTATGCCGATCAGCACGCCACGCCCTCCGAAAAGCATCTTCCACCCTGCAAATGACGCCTTCACTTAATTCACCTTCGGGTGAATTAAGACCTTCGGGTCTGGCTGTATAACGAAATTCATTACTCTCAGACGAGATAACTCTGATTAGTGTCTTTTGCACCTCTACCTCTTCTGTTCTTGAATGCTTCAGTCATATAATTGGCTGACCATGTGATAAGAAACAAAACTATTTTTGTAGCCCTGGAACTAACAGATCGAGTGCATATAATTTAACACTCCACCTCCCTGTTATGGCATTTCCTTTAATTAAGAATATTTTATTTCAAAATTACAGCCTTTAGCCTTCATGTCCACTTTTTTGGCCTCACACAAATATAGCAGTTGATACTTCGTAAAGATTGATCATGAAAGATTGATTTAAAAATGTTCTGAACTACTTGGAGTTTAACAAGAAGTTGGTGCGGTTTGCTAAAATTTATTTACCACGTCATTTTCTAATTCCGAGTGAACTACATAAAAACTCACCGAGTAACTTATTAGTATTTATTAACTTTTAAAAAATTCTATGATTGTTTATGTCTATATATCTATTAATTTATTTTATGTCCATACAATATGTTACCGGTAATATTGCTTACAGGAGTACATGTAAGTGTATGTAATAAATAAATAAGGTATTAAATAGAGAGAGAATATTCTGAGATAGATAAAAAATGAATGTATTGTATTCTACCCTACGTAGGCCTACATGTTTCATTACTGTTTATCTATTTAAGAGTGACGACTAGTTTCCTGAATGTTTACAATAAGGAGTCAAGGAAATTTACTGTCGCTATTATTAGAAATGAATAGGTAGAAATAATAATTGATATTTATGTAATGTTTACATGACTCATCACCCTTCTCATTGATTTAGAACTGATGACAACCATAGAATACACTGAATCTGTCAAGTATTCAAACTAAGTTGAAGCTTTCATTACAATAAATTTTACTTTTTTATCCTATCTTGGATTTTTAATCCGTTTTGAGAAAAAAAAATAAGATTACAACAATAAAACTATTGTTAACCGTGTTTGGTTTTGTTTGTTACAAATTCTTACAAAAAATTAAATGCTTTTTCGTTTCAACGAACCCACAACTACGATAATATTTTCTGGTAAATTTTAACTCTGGTGAGAATGTTTTTAATTTAGGTTTATTTAGAATAATTAGGAAAATAATTCAAATATGTAATTTTTTGTTAAGTTAAATAATAGTTCATACAAGAATGACCTTTCTTTGTATCTTGCGTATAAGAAAATTCAAATTTTCTGCTCTTTTAATGGTATTACATTAATGATTATTACATGTTACATTCCATTTCATATGGGTAAGGTCGCCAAGCTGACTGACATGTGACAGTAAGTCAGTTTATTAAATGACTACAGTGATTTGTGGTTTATTATCAGTGAGTAGGCCTACTAACCTACTAAAATTATTCTCGGACTTTTACTGGGAATCCAATTCGGAATCTTCACTTTGAAGTTTTGCGTAATCTATGTCTCTTATCCATTATCTTACAGAAAGACAAGTACGTTATTTATTTTTATTATTTTTTTAGTTTATTTAAGGGCGCATCAACTTCTTGTTCAGTAGGGACTTTGGGGCGAGGAACTGTGAGTTTGAATGTGTTATAATTTTTCAGACCTAATCGATCTTAGAACCTCGACTTTGCAGAGTGGCACACTAACCACTGGGCCGCAGATGCGGGCTGTATTAATTATATTTAAAGAAAAATTCAAAAAAATGTTATGGTTGACAAGTCTGAACACAGGCTTTCACGTCTAGCTTAGGATAGCAGTATGAAGTTGTTATTTTTTCTTTTAAACTGAAATGTAAAGAACGAGAAATTGAATTTGATTATTATTTAATTTCCAGGTTTATTTTTGGTGCATAAAAAGCAAGAAATTTTTTTTATTTAAAAAAATCGAAAGTCGACTTCTTTCCGAATTACTTTCTATAGTTATAATGAAACCGTGTATAGAGATCCGCGTTAATGGTAACATTTCTTGTATTTATATCCACACATTTAGCCTAAAATATAATTAAACTGCATTATCATTTTATAATTCAAGTGCAATACACTAGCACACTAATTGTTACTACCTAATTACGATCTATTGACAATTTAGGTAGGGATAAGGTTTACAAAAAAAATGAAACACTTGTACTAATTTTTTGGTTGCAGCTAGACAACTTTGTGAGCAACAAGAATCTAGTAAAAAATGTTGCATGAATATATAAATTTATGTGGTAGATAATATATTATCCTATTATCTATGGTCTATATACTAAAGTACAAAGTGTTACTTGCCGCCAAATAAGGTTGCTCTCTTGTGTTAACAAATAAATAGCCAACATGACTGCCCTTACCTGAAAAACATCCCTGTGCGGTAATGTAAGACATCAGGTAAACTTACAAATAAACAGAGAAGTTCTTGTAAAAATAAATATAGAAAATACCTACCCACTATTATACGGTTAATTGAATATTTATGTACTTTTTATTGCTTAGATTACACCTGGGATGAATTGAATTTTTTCTAGCCGATCGATTCATTTTATTACACAAACAACTTTATTATTTACTATATAAAGGATTATTTCTTAACATTATATAATTATTTATAAAACTTTATTTTTAAATGAATTGCAAAGATAATCATATGTTTTGCGCAAGATATATTTTTATAATTCTCATGAATCATAAATAAACAGAAGAGCTGAGAGCAGAACCGGTTATGGATGCTTGGGAAACCCAAGTTCAACAGTGGGCGAACTGATCGATGCATCCGGATCAACCAGTCCCGTGTGGTTGCTTAACATACGAAGGCGCCTTGCCCGCTCTGAACCAATATTCTCTGAATTTAAATATCTTTAGATATTGCACATATCGATAGACGATGCGAATAAAAAGATGTGAATAAATTTCTTAAGTATAAAATTCATCTCAATAAATTATAAACAAATTAACGATAATAACGTAGGTTCATTGATAAAACCTGTCAAGAAAGCTAAGAAAATATTTTGTACGCTAAATTTCGTATTCATTCATTAATATTCTAAAGATTTTGCCCTGTTGCTGCAACTATTAATTCTATACCTACAGTAACTAATATTTCATTGTCTTCCAATTGATTAAATTTCATATCTATCATTAAATCTTCTAAGTTCAGGTTCCTCGGTCTGTTACATAAGCTGATTAAAAGTGGAAATCAAGGTTGGAAACTAAATTCATGAGGAAGCTGAAAAGTTGTTTTTTAAATCCCTAGGCATGCCTTCTTACTTTTTCTTTTTTATCCATAACTGTACAATACTAACAACTAATAAATGAGATGAAGGAAATTAGTATTATAATTCATAATTTATAAATAAAAATATAAATATTTATAAAATACTACAAATTTTTGACGTTGTATTAATTGACTTTCTGGCTTGGAGAACAGAACTTAATAGTAGGAATCAGTTGGCCCATTGATGTATTGGTCAGTGAAACTGGTTTATGTGTCAGATGTTCCGAGTTCCAATCCCGGTAGGATCTGACATTTTTTCATCATTTGTTGGTTGGTTGGTGTAGCGATCAGCGCAAATGGTTTCTATGGTAGAGGTCCCGGTTTCCAATCCCGGTCAGATTATCCTATTTTCATTTCTACATGCACACAATATACAATCTGTCTGTAACTTGATGGCCTCAGGCAGAGAAGAGCAATATGCGATTTGTAAAACCATTTCAGAAAACATTTCTAATATTTTTAAGTAACTAAAACTTATCGGAAATGACATATTTTTATAAAACAAATGTAATTCACATGTTTTGTTTTATAAAATTATGTCAAAATCACGTTTAATGAGGTAATGTATAATGTAGAAACAGTTTTGTTTTTGAAGAAAAACTATCCTCTTAACTTAAAAAGTAATGATTTTCTGTTAAATTTTATTGGGTCACCGTTTTACATAATTATTACAGAACAAACCTGCCACATATTATGTTAATCCGTGTAATACTTGTTGAACAATGACGATGTATTTGAAAAAATACGGTTTTCCTTCAAAAACAGAACTTTTATTATATTATACATTATCTCATTAAGCGTGTGTTTTTCGAAATAATTTTATAGAACAAAAACATGCGAAATACTTTGTTTTATAAAAAAATACGTCATTTCCGACAAGTTTCATTCATTTAAAAAAATTAGATGTACTTTTCTGAAATGGTTTTACAATCCGCATATTGCTTTCCTCTGTCGGAGGCCTTCAAGTTACAGATAGACAGTAAATACATCTCTTATGTTTTCATACGCACAAGCTTTGGCTTATGTTAGTATCAACACACAAAACTTCTTATGGCCTCCTCATCTCCTTTTATAGCCACTGTGGTTCTCCCAAAAAGTTCATACTATAAGCAAGAAAGAGGGTGTCCTAGGCTTGATTTAGAAGTAAAATATAATAGGACTGTAAACGAATTATTATATATAACAGTAATGAATTGCTGTATAATGCTAATAAATCTATCACCCAGTGCGCCTAATAGTCGGACGTAAACTCCTAAGTGACTTAACTAGCCTTAATTGATTATTATTTAAAAAATGAAGATTTTTATGTTTAACAAAAACTGTTGCCTAATGAATTCCGTACTTCAGAACGTCGCGAACGTAGCGGTAAATTATTAGATGAAAAGTTATGTATTATTCGGTTATTATGAAAACTTAGAGATTATTTCTTTATGCCCACCTTCAAAGTAAAACTTTGAAAACTTTTACCCTATACAGCTGTGCTTGAATTAAATAGTTTTTTCAAAAGAATATTCACAAACATAGGCCTAAATGTAATTTTGGCGAAAAAATTTTCATTTGTTATTTCAGTAATAAAAGGAAAGAAATGTAAGAATAGATTTCGGTTTAAAAGAAATATTTTTTTGTTTTACTGATTCGTACAGATTAAAGTACAGCCGTATGTACTTAAATATTTAAAGTTTTCCATTGTTTCTTGTGATATCTTTAATCAAAATGAAATATTAAATATAAAATTATTTGTATGCTGATCAATACGGTGGAATTCAGACTTGTCACTTCAATTGGCATGGAAAAAATCTCTTTCAATTGGTCAAAAATCGTTGTAGTTAATAAGAAACTCCAGCCTTTACGATCAGCGCTATTTGGTTTTGACGTCTCAAAATCTTACATAGTTTAAAAAAATATTAAATTGGTTTTTTGACCTAATGATTGCAAAATTTTATTTTTTTATTTTTATATTATAATTCATTAATATGAGTATATTCATATTTTGTTAGCATCGTTGAATTGCAATAAAACTTTTATGAGGCTTATTGAATTTTGAATAGTTCAAATGAGTGAGGTTAAAAGGCCTTTTTATGGATCACTATATTTATTTTTATTTCCCTAACGCTGTAAACGATACATTGTGTCAACTGAAGAGTCTATTCAACTGGTAAAGAATTACGACAATTTTGTGATACAAGATACATCCGTGGGTGAAAAATTTTATAGTATTGTTATTGGAAAACATATGCAGTAATATTTATAGAATGATGACGATTATTATTACTAGTACTACAAAAAGATAAGGACGGAAGATTAAGGAGACCTTGACATCAAAAAACCTTGCCTGCCTCCTTTAAATAATAGGAAGATCCGTGTTTATTTAATTTACTTTTATTATTTAATAAATTAATTTTTTAAACACACATTAAAACTAAAATACAATTACACGCTAAAACAATTAAAACATTTTGTACCTTTCGACTTGTTCGATTCAAAAATTAGGACGTTTAGAGATTTTACTTTATTGACGGGTAATATGGCTTCATAAATTATTATGAGTGAAAAGATACCCGATGAATAAATTACTTAAAACATACGTATATTTTTTGGTAATTTATTTTCATTATAAACAAAAATAATCCTAAATCTTCTTAATGTATATCTACTGTAACAGGCCGTATTTTAACCTTCAACACCAGAAATTTGCTGAGTAGGTCTGTTAGCCAATTTAGACGTGTACGAACTTATTAAATGAAAAAAATTATTTAGCTAATTCTTAAGGCGAATGCATCATTCTAAATTTTTATTTAGAATGATCAATTTTATTTTATTTTTGTTCCTTATCCTGATTAGTGGTTATAACCACTACAGTATATAAATTTCCCCATAACAGACAGGTGGAGTATCAAATTATTTACACTCAATCTTTAGTTGCAGAGCGAAAATAAATAGTTCTGTTTCTTATCACATGGTCAGCCAATTAAATGACTGAATCATTTAAAAACAGCAGAGGCATAGGTGTAAAAGACACTAATCAGAGTTATCTCTTCTGAAAGTAATGAGTTACATTATACAGTCAGACCTTGTGGTGAATGAAATGAAAGTGTCATTCGCAGAGTGGAAAATATATGCTTTTCAGAGGGCCCGGCATGCTGATAAGCGTTCTTTTCCATTCAGTGAGGAAGGTAATGGTAAACCACTTCACTCCTCTTTTTACCTAGTAAAACCTCTTCGGGTTCAAATCAGCCTTTTTGGCTGATGACCTAAACAACAGTATATAAATAAGCGTATATTGTATTTATAGTTGTAGACTAAGTGTCAAGTAAAAGTAAATATAAAATAAAGGTGAATTTATTGTTCAGTTTGCTGAAACTTATTTAAACCTTTTTATCAACTAGACTGTCCCGGAGGCATATAAATTTTTAGAGTAAGTAAATATTTTCAATAAAATAATACTTTATTTATAAAATTATATTTATATTAATATTATTTTATAAAATAATATTTTATTGAATATTATATAATATTTTAATGATATATTATATCATTAGAAATTTTAAAATAAACTTAAAAATAATGGGAATAAGTTATGTACAAGGAATGGAACCCTTTTTTTCAAAATCATGAAATTGGAAAACACCAAGAGTCTTCATGACATGGAGATAATGTAATTGCCAACTTTAAAAGTCTTGACGTTTATTAAATGTACCACTATAATAGCTTATTGTATGCAGGTCATTTTTAGTAAATTACTAATTATTTGTATACTTTTTTCAATGGCCTTAAGCTTCTGAAACGCCTTATACTGATTGGCCGGCTTCTGAGATAACAATTCCATGTAGTTAATTTGACAGATCTATTGATTTAACACTAAAAATGGCGGAGTTTGACAAGAACATTTAAATACAGATTTAATTTTTCATTCTGGTATAACAATTAGGCCTACTTTATTACATGTTATTTTTCTTCAAATATCTGATATTTTATTCTGATGCCTTTTATCAATAAATATTTAAAATCAGGAAATCATCTGTTTCGGTAATGTATAAGAGCTGCACGTTAATTAAAAATCAAAAGCTAGACTTTTTCACAAAAAAAGTTAATACCAACAAATAGAAAATTTGGAAGATTTAGTTTCTCTGTTAGACGTATCAATTAGTTTGAAACTTCCCCGTTGAAATCTGAGAACACATTTGGCAGCGGCCCAGCCCTACAGTCATCTGTGTCATCTTCTTGTTGGCTGTATTGACCGCCTTGTTTTAGTCATTTTCTTGAATTTCACATAATTATTCCATTACCAATGAATACAAATGGACTGTGGAAATTTATTTAACACACTGTGTAAAATTATAGACTGCCCTCGAGAAAGAATTTCGCTCTGTAATAAGTTTGTGCCCATAACAGACAGGTGGAGTGTAAAATTATTTACACTCAATCTGTTCGTTGCAGGGCTAAAATAAATAGTTCTGTTTCTTATTACATGGACAGCCAATTAAATGACTGAATCATTTAAGAACAGAAGAGGTAGAGGTGTAAAAGACACTAATCAGAGTTATCTCCTCTGAAAGTAATGAATTTCATTATACAGCCAGACCCTGTGGTGAATGAAGTGAAGGTGTCATTTGCAGAGTGGAAAATATGTGCTTTTCAGAGGGCCCGGCATGCTGATAAACGTACTTTCCACTTAGTGAGGAAGGCTATGGTAAACCACCTCACTCCTCGTTTTACTTAGTAAAACCTCTAGAGGTTCAAACCAGCCTTTCGGCTGATGACCTAAACAACAACAATAAGTTTGAATGGAAATCACCTGATTTATAATATTTGCTTGGGAATTTAAAAAAAATAAAATTATAAATATAAGAAAATTACTTATATGCTCTGGTAAATAATATACTTACTAATATAAATTAATTCGTAGTAGGACTGATGAATGAAATATTTAATCAATTTATAGACTACTGAATCGATTGTCATATTTCTTTAACTTTGAATTTATTAGTTAAATCGTCAGAGAGTGTTATACTAACAAACTTATAATCGTAGCGCAGCTAATAATTTCAAGTACATGAACTGGGATGAATATATGAGAACCTCTTCTTAGAAAAGAAAGAAAAGTCCTCCAACTAACGCAACAGTAATGCTTTCCTATCATCAAGGCTTCATTTCCATGGTAGAATTGGAGAAGATATTTCCGTTATTCCATGTTCAAACGTCTGAGTTTTAGTACGACTGAAATGAAGTACCTCTCAAGAGAGTGACGGTAATGTTTTAGGTAAAACCCGATTTCCAAAGAAACTATGAACAGATGCAACTATTTTATTTTGTTTGAAACAACAGTTTTCAAATCAAAAATAATGCTTAAATATATTTTGAAATATCCAGCTTGAAATATTTAGTGAATTTCTAAAAGAAAACCTGTATGTATGTTTCGGTGTTGGATATTCAAGGGGTAATCTGAGATGGATCATAAATATATCGCACATACAGATGTAACACAATAAATGTACCCTCTATTAGTGTATAACACAAAACTGCATTTTATAACTATTAACTTCATTATGTAGAATAATTGTGGTTGTACCGGAGAATGCTTAAAATATCATGGACAGAGCATGTAACAAATGAAGAAGCTCTGGGACGGATGAAGAAATCCAGAGAAATATTGAACACCATCAAGATCCGTAAACTTCAGTATTTGGGACACGTCATGCGGAATGAGTCCAGATACTCTTTGATACAGCTCATTGTGCAAGGGAGGATAGATGGAAGGAGAGGACCAGGAAGAAGAAGAATATCCTGGCTACACAACCTCAGGGAATGGACCGGAAAGACATCTGCTGAACTTTTCCGTATTGCTGTCAGCAAAGTGAGAATTGCCATGCTGGTCGCCAACATCCGAAACGGATAGCGCACTAAAAGAAGAAGATGTAGAATAATCTGGTACACAGACGCGGACCACCTTTAACTAGATGTGATGCTCTCCAGTTGGAAATACAATTTCCTTTTAGAGTTTATTTTTAGAGCTCTATGGAAAGAGGAAATAGTTCCTGAAGACTGGAAGAAATTTATCATTATTCCCGTGTTTAAAAAGGGGGATAAAATGAAGTATAAAAACTACCGAGGTATTACTCTCCTCTCACACACGGTAAAGCTGTTCGAAATAATTATAGAAAGGCGCATTAGAGAGAGAGTAGAAGCAGGTCTAAAAGAGAAAAAAATAGGATTCAGACTTTGGAGAGCAACAATAGATGTGATATATGCGCTAAGGCAAGTTTGTGAAAAGAACAGGGAGTAAGTAAAATAAAAGGTTGGTCATGGTATTTTTAGATATAGTGAAGGCATATAGTGATAGCATAGATTGAAGGGTTGTATGGAGTGAGGTTGTGGAAAGGGGTGTAAGAAAGGAGATATTGAAGATGGTAAAGGGTATGTATGAGGAAAGTAAGAGCTGTTTGAAAATAAGAGCGGATCGATCAGTGTGGTTTGTAACAGAGAGTGGCCTGAGGCAGCGAATTGTATTATATCCCCTCTTGTTCATAGTAACAATGGATGGAATATATAAGAGAGTAAAAAAGAAGACCAAGGAAAATACTGGAAACTTATTGTTTGTAGATGATCTGGTTACATGGGGAAAGACAAAGAAGGTGAAGAAAATTTGTAGAACGAAGAGTTTGTAAAGTGTGGTTTGGAATTCAGTGAAGAAAAAAACAAGTGAGTTCTGGGAAGAAGTTAAAGAATTTATGTACTTAGGAACTGTTTTCTCATTAGATGGAAAATTGGAAAAGCATGAAATAAGATTAGATGGAAAACTGCACTCAGCTATTAAGTTAGAATAGCACATAGGCTTTTCACATGATCACTGCGGAAGACCATCTCTGAAATCTTAGCTTTAAAATAAGCTTTGCTGTGTATTGTGCGTCATTTGTGTGCATGTGTTTTAGCGTGTTGCTTCTCGGTATTATTTTTTCATTCACTTTCTAAAGTTTCCTTTGGAGGGAAAACTACTTTATTTATATTAAATTAATTTTACTTTCTACCTTTACATTAATATTTTACTTATTTAATTATAATACTTCTGTAGTGTTTGACATTCCACATTGTAAGTGCCGATTAGGGGTTAAGGGCAGGGTCATGATTTACGTTCGTGAAAGTAATGGAAGTGGTTATTCTATAAGCGATTACGCATTATGTGGATCACCCTCCGCCACTGAAGTTTTGAACGATTCGTGGTAAATTTTTAAAACAATAGACTTGTATTTTCAATGGGTAAATGAAATATTTAAAATCTACATTCTTATTAAAGCCGCCATGAAAATTCAAATCATTTACAAATGATTTAAATTTATTTTACCTGTTAAAATAGGTTTACTGGTAAATCTAATGCTCAACTAAGAAGCTCAAATATAACAAAAAAAACCGTGAAACCAATAAACAGAATTATTTTAACGTAACATAACTATGTTTATTTAAATATTGTAGACTGATGAAAAAAAATTCGTTATTTATGTAAGTATTTAAAAACTGTTTTATGCATAATGTGTAACAATAAAATGTAATAATTATTATTGAGTTGTAAAAGTATGTATTATTATTATTTATTAGTGTTTGTATGTATTATTTAGCTGTAAGTATGTATGTATTTATTTATACATTGGTAAATAATGTTTTATGGTTCCTATAATGTTATTCTGTTGTTTTGATCATAACGACATTTTGTATGAACTTTCGGCAAACGTGAAAATTGTTAACTGTCAGCCAACTCTATTTGTACGTTGACTTTCTAGTACTTCATTTTATTCAAATACTCTTATTATTCTTTTATGTCATACGTTGTAGATTTCTCAGTTATGTTATTTTTCTAGTCTATTCTATTTTTATTACTCCTTTAAATTTTTCATTAGACTTTTCTAGTCACCTTTTGTGTGTTTATTTATCTAGAATAATCCATTCCCTTGTATACATAAGGGAATGGATTATAAGGGACATAAGGGAATGGAGCAATCACTTTTTAATGTAGTTAGTGTTTGTTTGGACTGCGTGAAATAAAATCAATTAGAGTGTGTTAATAGTTGAAACCAGTTTTGTACTTACAAAGTTTTTTTTACATAACAGTAAGCGTATCGTTGTTAGTTTGTGAGAGTTAATTATACATTTTATTGTAAATGAATATATTTTTTCTAGTTAACTTTAAGTCTTATGTTTTATAATACATTATAGTCAATATACAGTAAATTCTCCGTATTCGAGGGGATTAGGTTCCGAAAATTCGCCGCGAATACGGAGACGAATTAGTAAATTAAAAAACAATGCCTATACGTAATACCTACATACATACATAGTGTACATACTATATTAATATATTTATGTTATTTAAATAAACATCCATAACTTAACCAGTTTTAAAATCAGTAACTCGATGTTTCGTAGGTTGCTACTGCATTTTTATGTACCTAATAAAAGTACGTTATTCAGGAATGATGTACAGAACATTTTACGTTCATAATCATCTTTATCATACATTTTATCATCGTTTACCAAATCTTTTTCATTCAGAACAAACCGCGAATATTGAATTTAGCTCACCGCAAATACCGAAACGGTAAAAAAAAATTAACCGCCAATATGAAATCCGCGAATACTGTAGAGAGTTGACTGTACTAAATTTAGTCAACTATTCAGTTAAGTAGTTAAATCGAAATTTACTAGTAGTTATAAGTCTAATAATTTGTTGTGAGTTAATTGAAAATTATTTGTTAATAAATCCTTGTCGTAAGTTTTAAACAAAGTTTTGTTATTATCAACAACCAAGTCCTTAAAGAACCTGGTTTAAACATTATAATAATAAGTTTATCTCGTGGGTTTAACAACTAGTCGGTTCATAGTAAGCCACGATAATTATTAGCTATATTGAAATAGGCATACTGAAATTTCTGTATTTCAGACGAAGACTTCACTTCCATTTTCTACTTCCTCACTGTAGTTGATAAAATGAGCTGATACGAAGAATGAATAAAGAACTGAGGGTGAGTTGAGTGGGTAAGAGTTGATGAAAAGGGTGGCGGTTGTTGAATGGCGTGTTAACTCTAAGGAGCATTATACAAAGTGCAGTATAAATCATTCTCATTAAAGGGCTAAATGTAGAACAACATTTGTTTACTTAAAACAGGCTTTTGTTAATTATAGTATCGTTTAAGTTTTTTAAAACTTAAACATGGTTAAGAAAGGACATGTCTTGTGATGGCTTTAGAGTCAAGAGTTTGAATCTTTCTTTCACTATGAAGTTCAGCTACAATTTTCTTAATGAATTTTACACATATAATCTACGCTTACGATGTGTTCCTCTAATGTACCCTATAGTTATGCGTTGGCGTGTTCCATCAACAGTGCTAAAGTGGGTTGCTTTGAGTATATCAAACTACCGCTTACTACATAATACTATTTTATTGCAATGATATGAGTATTAGAGAATGTAACGAAAACTACAAAATAAAAAGAAGTTTAAAATATCATTTTATAATGAAGATTATATGCATCTCGTTTACAAACTATAAAGCTATAGAATTTTTTTTTAAACATAAAGTTATACAAATTTTTACAAACTATATATACAATTTTTTTTTGGGGTGGGAGGCAGTGAACGACTTATTTCGTAAAATTTACGCAAGATTCCGTATGAAATTATCTCATCATAGCAACGAACTTGTACGCAACCTATACCTACCTTACCTTTCCGGAAATCACCGCAGACGTCTACGCCGACGATGGAGTAGGGACATCATTTTGTAATACGTACTTTCCGATAGTACACACAATTGTGTAATTCGTTCACAGAACATTTCCAACTGGAGCCCACTGTTAAGTGGTGATCTCCTCTAAGCCTGAAAGCGTATTTTATCCCATTTCATAATTATCTCATTTACTCGTTGTTTTTATGTACAGTTGTGAATTTTCCTCATAAAATCCAAAAAAAGGAAAATGTACTCCTTAGTTCACTGAGTTTACACAGTGATTTATTGTAATATACTATACTAATATACTATTTTTATATACTATTTTATTGTAATATACTATATAGCTTCTTATTTCAATTGAAAAATTAGTTTTATTGTAAATCTGACCGCCTTGGTGACGTAGGTAAATTATTGTATCTGAATGCTACCAAGGTTTGTGACTAACAGGGTGTGATAGATCTTTACATATTATTACTCACTGTTCTTAAATTCAATACATGAACATACCCACTAATAATCCACATTTGATACGACTTAGAAGATTAAACTATTAAAACTATTGTATTGATACTATTTAGATTGTATTGGCTAACATACACTTGTTGTTTAGGTCATCAGCCGAAAGGCTGGTTTGAACCTGTTGAGGTTTTACTAAGTAAAACGAGGAGTGAGGTGGTTTACCATTGCCTTCCTTACTGAGTGGTAAAGTACGCTTATCAGCATGCCGGGCCCTCTGAAAAGCACATATTTTCCACCCTGCAAATGACACCTTCACTTCATTCACTCTGTATAATGAAATTCATTACTTTCAGAGGAGATATTTCTGATTAGTGTCTTTTACACCTCTACCTCTTGCGTTCTTAAATGATTCAGTCATATAATTGGCTGACCATGTGATATGAAACAGAACTATTTATTTTAGCCCTGCAACTAACAGATTGAGTGTAAATAATTTGACACTCTACCTGTCTGTTATGGGCAGTAACATACACTAGCATCAGCGCTGTTGATGCTCATTAAATGCATTTCAGTAATAAAATTCCAGGACATCAAAAATATTAAAAAATGCATTTTAGGCCTTAAATAAAATACGTAATAAAAATTATGTACCAGTTTGGTGAACAATTGAACGAAGTTGTCATTTTTATATCTAAAAGTTTCTACTGGCAATTGAGGTTGGGAAGTATATCAGTCAATTATTGGGATATTTTATATATTTTTTATTTTGTACTTT
This sequence comes from Catonia carolina, assembly GCA_035578175.1. Classification (NCBI taxonomy): domain Eukaryota; kingdom Metazoa; phylum Arthropoda; class Insecta; order Hemiptera; family Achilidae; genus Catonia; species Catonia carolina. The sequence continues at coordinate 68,986,011 of JAQMRL010000001.1, read as the reverse complement.
TAAGCAATAATTAAAATATTTTACATTTTACTAAAAATAGATACGGTTATTTAATTTTTATTATAATGAACTAACAAACTACACCCTTTTCCTTTTTAGAAGCATATATTTCTATGACTTTTTTAAGTTCCATAACCTTAAAATTATTCGGGTTATTAAAACTGGCTCCTTAAAAGATAGTTTTCAAGTGCAGTCAATTACTGAGATTTTTAGATTTTCAGATTACTGAGATATTTTTTATTTTGTACTTTGAAGCATTAATAACAATATTGTATCTTTTACAAAAAATAGATACGGTAATTAAATTTTTATTATTATTAACTAAACAAATTATACCTTTTTTCTACTTAATACCATATATTTCTATGACTTTTCAGTTTCCATAACCTTAAAATTATTCGGGTTATTAAAACTGGCTCTTTAGAAGATGGTTTAATTTCAAGCGTAGCGTCAGCACTTCAAATCAATAAATAACAATTTACCTGGTAACTGCTAATTGGACTCCACAAAGACCTTTATTAGCTACGTAAATACCGACATAAAACATACATTGAAAAATGTAAAAATTTCCTTTTAAACTCTTAATTTTCCCGATTTATGTAAGTGTATTTTCATATATTTTAGTGCACGAAATTTCATACGTTGAAATATTCAGAAATATAAACACATGTCACTAAATTTGCACAGTAAAATCTCGTACTATTTGAATACAGGGTTTTTTTTAAAATTAAATGGGAATATTTATTACTGATAAAGGGATTTGTGCAGCTGTATTTTGTTCTCCACAACCATTACACTTGAATATTAATTTTTCCCTGGTAAAATCTTTGTTTGCGCTGTGTTGATGTATTACTTGGCGGTGAACACGCAGTAAGATAAGTAATGTGTGTTGCCTATCTGCGCTATTGAAGGAGTTCGATCTCAATGCACAAATAGAACTATTTTTTTTATATTTTTCTTATCGAATGAATTTTGAGTTGCTTCCATGTGCATTCTTTAAGAAAAACATATTCAAAGTATTAGACTTCTTTAAAATAATTCGAAATGTTTGGTTACGATTTATATCACATTTATGAGTGTGTTTAAGATGACAAAACTTCATTACTCTGGGTTGTTTTATGGTGTTTTACTGAAAGTTAAAAGCACTACCACTGCTACAAAACAATAACGAAAAACTAGAATAATGGGTTTACGCTGAGTTGTTAGCTTTTTAGAAGTGAATTGGCTAACATGCACTTCATCTGCGGGTTAAAAGAAAATAACTACTTATCAGTACAATAGGCCTACTGATTTCCTATAATAATATTCTCATTACAACTGGCAGTTACATCATTTTGCTAACGGATTATCTTTACCGTTAAATTAATTACTTTCAGTGTAGATATTTTTTATAGTTGTAACCTTAACGTCCACTTTTCTATTCCCAAAATACACCACTGACGGCTCGTGGTGTACATAACTGGCTTCAACCCCAGGGGCCCAGCATTCGATTCCGAGTCAGATATGTCATTTGTTCATCTATCACCCTTCGTCGTCATTATTGTATTAGCAATGTGCAAACAATCGTACATAATACAAACAAAAATTCACAAGTTTGTTAATAAGTATAAGAAAAGAAACAAGAAATTTTAATAACCTTGAAACTAATATGTCAAAAACAAAAGTATTTTGACATTCCACCTGCACGCTATGATTGTTAGTTAGTTCAATTGTAATAAAGATTTTAGCATCAAAAATTTTAAAAATCATCCCTTAAAATGATAATAGGTATTTTCAGAAAGTTTCAAAATTTGGATACATTTATGTAGAATATCAAAAGAGAATAATATCTTCCAGTGCCGGCCGCATTGGCGCAGTTGGTAACGTGCTCGCCTCTCATCATGCGGTCCTGGGTTCGAATCCCACTCAGGCATGGCATATTTTCATACGTTACAAAAAATCATTTCATCCTCCATTGTAAACAGTTCCACCCCAACGTCGTCGCTAATGACCACAGCAGTTGATGCGACGTTAAATAAAAAAAAAAAAAAAAAAAATCTTCCAATTAATATACAATAATTCAGTTTATAAAAAATATTTATTTTGTCTTCTACTTCTTCTCTTCATGGGTTAAGCATTTCTACCTGTTCCGGCACTCATCTTTTCTTCGGCCTGTCAATATCTTTACTTCTTACTGGTTTGTATCTTCTCGCTACATTAGGCAAGCGGCTTTCTGGCGTTCTATTTAAATGATCGACTCATTAGGCTCGATACAATTTTCTTTTTTCGTTGAATGGAAGAATTTCCAATTCCTGCCTTATATCTTATTATAATTATTTAGTAAAAATTATAATTTTTCAAATATACGCCTATTTCTGTAAGTTATTGAATAGGTTAATATAAATGGGAATCGCACTTCCGCGATTAATTATTAAAATAATTTTCACTGAAATTTCGGACATTTAATTTTTTATTAACTTACATAAATTTGTTACTGAAACAATTTTTATTCCCACTCTTACTCAAAGTGTTATGTCTACAAAGCCCATGTTAAGGAAGGTTTTATATCAGAGTAATTTTTATTTTGTGCACAAGTTACAAACAATTATTGCCATCCTCTGTAGTTTACATCTTCAACAGGACATTACGTGCGTCAATAATGATGTTCATTGATAAGTGACAGGAAATCAGTGTGAGTAATAAGGGGTGGGAGAGGAAAAAACCGTTTGGCGGGTTTTGATTCGACTGCAGGAGTAGGTAACGATTAGCTGAATCGGGGGGTCGTTGCAAAACGCATGCGCAACCCCCTTTTATTTCTGGCGACAGTATCAACCCAGAACCGCGCGCGGGCCTCAACACATCGATCGATCACAGTTACATAAATGTTGCCTACTGGACACCTTCTTCCCCTAACATCTCTGTCTTCGGATCGCTGACACAACTTGAAAATTCGCGTGTAAGACCGAAACCGGCCATCAGATTTCGGCGGCCAAGGTACAACATTCATCTCCAAAAATAATTAGCCTTATTTACATTATTGAAATTTTATTGCTTCCATCTGTATTTGTTTTATGCCCATCTCCATCAAATTTTTATGATTTATTTTTCTTATCATCCAGCATCAGTGTTTGTTTTAAATTGATTTACTAATTATCTATTGCATTGTACATTAAATTTACACCCATGACCGTTAATGTTATCCATTAACTTCAATATGTTACATTTAGTTGTATGAATGAATGAAAGGTATTCATTCAATATAAATGTAATAGAAAATCTTGATCGAAAATCAATTTAAACTATTGAACAGAATTTTTTTACTAAATATTCATACAAAATGAACAAAAATTCTGAAATCGATAAAATGAAAATTATTCTCTAATTCCACGTAAGCTTTCAAGTAAAATTACATGTACTTACCATATTTTAATATTTAAAACCAATTACAGTTTCTGTTATTTCAGTTATTTGTTCATTTTAGAGATTCATGAAAGCAATCATCTAAAAAACATTATTGGTAGACCTATAATTTTTGTAATATTGAAAAAAATGTAGCAGTCAGCGAATTGAGTTATGTTTTCAGGAAACCTGGAAGTAATACTGAATTTAAATTAATATTTTAGAACTATCCCTATATAAAGTTCTCTTAATAAGGAATGTACGAGATTTGTGATGTTTTCGAATAGTTTTTTTTAACTAGCAGGAGAAAGTTATTGAAAATCATTTAATGTGATCGTTGCATGTGCCAGAATATTTCTAATAGATTTTCTTTTCTAGTATAAAGTTTTTACTGTAAAAAATTATCCTAGAAATTTAGAATCATGGTTAAAAATTAGAAACCAGTTTTATTTTGATTTGTAATTTATTAACCCTAGAAAGCTATGCAGTGAATGTTGACATGAATTTCATTACTATCCCGGTTAATACATAGCGGTGTTGTCTACTGTTTAGCTGTTCAAATGTGAAAATATTTATGGGTGGGGAAATAAGCTGATGAAAAGGATTGGTTGTAACGTTTATTCGCGACCTTCATTCACTTTTGCCTTCTATTATCTTTTAAATAATATTGATCCAACAGTAGCAGTTTGTACAGTTAAATTGCTTATGTGATATTATGAGTGGGATTCTTTAACTGAAATATGAAATAATGACATTATGCTTAATTTCTATAATTCAAAAGGCAAAACCAAAATATTCGATGAAATTTCAAAGCATGCTAGACCAGACCTTTTGTTTTTGTAAAATAAAGTTTAACTCATTTTCAAACCTTTTTGTAACAAGCTATACAGGATGTAATTTTTCAGGTTTATGACACATATAATTATACTCAATGATCTCATTAAAATCTGTTACAGACCTTTATATAAATTTCTGCGATACTTAAGAAAATGATTCCCAATATTCTCATTTTATAAGTAGTGCCAATTAACCAGAAATTATTTGGCTCGTATATATAATTTGCCAAATAATATGAAGTTGGATTAATATTTTTTAAATAAAGACAAAAAATTTACTGAAGATGGTAAAGAATTTACGTTTACAAACGTTTTTCTGAAAGAGACCTTGGGAAAAAAGCACTCATATTTATTTAAAATTGTTGGAGCGACCCAGTCAGTCAACCAAATGGAAATAAATTAAATACCTTTGAATCGAAAAGTTAAACCTATTGGACCACTGTTGCCTATAACAGACAGGTGGAGTGTCAAATTATTTATACTCAATCTGTTCGTGGCAGGGCTAAATAAATAGTTCTGTTTCTTATCACATGAACAGCCAATTAAGTGACTGAATCATTTAAGAACAGAAGAAGTTAATGTAAATGACACTAATCAGAGTTATCTCCTCTGAAAGTAATCATTTTCGTTATACAGCCCGACCCTGTGGTGAATGAAGTGAAGGTGTCATTTGCAGCGTGGAAAATATGTGTTTTTCAGAGGACCCGGCATGCTGATAAGCGTACTTTTCCTTTCAGTGAGGAAGGCAATGGGAAACCACCTCACTCCTCGTTTTACTTAGTAAAACCTCTACAGGTTCAAACCAGCCTTTCGGCTGAGGACCTAAAAATCACATATAATTGGCATATAATTTGCCACATATTTAATTCGTTAGCGTATTATAGGGAATATTATCAAATATTTGGAAAATTTGTTTATTAGTTTCTTTTAGTTATAGACAAAATTACAATTACTGAGGTATGCGTGACAACTCTGCCTTAAGTTATTTTTATCTTAGAAATCAATTTTAAAGATATTAATTTATAATTTCTGAGTCTCGTACTCTCATTATTTTTTAATTTACTTTCAACTGTCTTGCATGTTAATGCAAAGGCAGAGGGTGAAAGATATGAAATAAAAATTCAAAATTCCAAACTAATTGGAAATTGAATTGAGGAAACAAAAATCGTTAATTTTAATTAAGAATCCTACAGATTATTTACTTTACAAGAAAAGTCAATATTTGGGTGCCATATTTTTATGTTTGTGTAACTCATTCAACATTGTGCAAGGTAAACGTACTGCATAGTATTAAAATTAATTTTTTCATTTCTAAATCGTGCTCTGAAAAAGAAAAAAGTAGATTTTTTATGAGTAAGAAATATGATTATTTTTTATCAGTAATTAGTTTTCTGCCGAGATATAATTTTTCTATCGCGTATAATATTTGTTAAAAATACTTTGTTATTTTTTGACTTTTGTTCTATGGGAAGGGAAAACCGCATCGTATTTGTTACCAAGTTGGATTAATATTTTTTAAATAAAGCCAAAAATTTACTGGAAATTGTAAAGAATTTACGTTTAAAAACATTTTTCTGAAAGAGACCTTGGGAGAAAAAGCATTCATATTTTTTTTTAAATTGTTGGAGCAACCCCGTCAGTCAACCAAATGAAAATAAATTAAATAGCTTTGACTAGAAAAGTTACACCTGTTGGACCACTGACTTAATACGGTGACCAGCTGATAGTCAGCTGATGCCAACACAATTAGTTGTTCTTGTTTAAGTCATGTCTCATGACTCATCTTACCTAAAAGAAACAATATATTTCAAATAGAAAAGTTCCTGATAAAACAAAAATTACCAAAAAAGTTTGTATATAATTAGGCTTCCCCTACAAACAAACCACTAATACGAGATGTACATCCCTCGTACGGATAATCATGAAGTGGGTTCCCTAAAGCGCAGTAATGTATAGTAATTGAATTGGGCATTTCAGAAAGCACATAAGTCAAAAAAACTAACTTTAGTCTTATGCTGTCCTGGAGTAAAAATAGTAAAATCCTGACTTATGTTGTTTCTGTATGAAATTCTTTAATTACCACAAGAAAGTCGTGTTATGCAATAATAGGCCTATTTATTTATTACACTAATAACTTGAGAAATCTTTTCACTACAATAAAAATTTAAATTCTTGACTTCAAAAAAAAAATTGTTGTCAGAAATATTAATGGTTTTTTGTGACCATCATCAAATTTATAGAAGGGTTCTGTAATACAGATTTTTGCGCAAAAACTTTGTATTTTCTAAAGTGTGGAACTTCAGCTTCAAAAATCACCAATTTTATTTTCAAATGGAAAAAAGGCTTTAGGATAAGCCTTTTATCATAAGGATTAGCTATAAGGATTATATTAGTGAAGAAAAGCCAGACTTCTTTGATTTCTGTAGGAAATGATGTGCTTACTAAAGCAAAAAAGGCAAAATTTTGACTTATGGGCTTTCTCAAATGATTGATTTAATTATGATTTCTCTCTTAATAAAACGATAGTTTATTTAACAATATTGTATAATTGAACACTGAAAAAAAATTTACGAGTGTTTTGAAACTTCCAACTAAATCATTTAAGGTGAGACTGGATGACGGTTTTGACTGAAAACTTCGATTTTCGTTTTTTATATTTTTGAATTGTTCAGACCTAGAAAAACCTAAAATTACGGCAAAAAATATTTTAATGAAAACATTAAGTTTTTAGATGGTTTACCCAGAAAAATTATCATGTCGCCAAAAACGAATATTTTTTATAATTTTATACTGATCGTTTTACAGCAAAGGGAATTCAGTTTTTTAAAATATCTGAGTTACTGTTTTCAATATTTTCAGCTATTGGTTCAGCTTTCTAACCAACTGTTGATGAGAAATTTACTTGTTTGTGTACATTTGTTTTTGATTTTTTACCTGTTCCCGTAAATTTAGGTACCTAAGTTTAATGGGTTTTCTCGGAACCCATTAAACTTACCATTTTTTTTTTTTTTGTTTAACGTCCGACTGTTTTCAAATTGCTGCTAATGCAGACGGTGAAGGATGAAATGAATTTTTTTTTGTAACGTATGAAAAAATGCCATGCCCGAGTGGGATTCAAACCCAAGACCACGTGATGAGAGGCGAGCACGTTACCAACATCGCCAACGCGGCCGGCGTTGAAACTTACCAGGCTGAAATTTTTACCAGTTATTCATCTTGTACATGCACATAATACCAACATATTTATGACTTCCTCACATGTTCCAAAAATTATTAATATGCAAAAAACGTTAAAAATATTTTTTGTTAACATTTTTTGTTATTCGTTATTTATTTTTTAAATTTTATGGTCCCACAGAAAAAATGTCAGTAGCTAGAGAAACTTGGCACTATAAGTGTGTAACGTTTAATTTCTCTATTTTTTATCAATCCTGTGAAAAATGATTTTAAAAATAGAAAATTTAACACTGGCAGGATTCAAAGTACAGTTTCCCCTTAAAAAGTAGACGTTCGGGTAAAACATTCTTGAAAGGTTTCAAAAACATGTCTTGAACCATTTAATCAACTAATTTGTAAAGTGATTTTAATATTGTCGTTACATATTGATTTAAAACTCATACCGTCTTGGAAAGGAAGTATGTTGAACTCTCTCTTAACTGAGTCTCAGGTCATAGACTCTATTCTAAACAAGAAATTCAATCAATCAATTTTGAAAGTTCGGATGAATTCAGTTGAATTTATATCTAGGAAAAAGAACTATAACGATGAAGTTTATAACGTTTCCAAAGAGTAGGCCCTACATACATAAAAAAGTTTATTTTATACACAATTACTTATTTAGCTTTTAGTTTGTTAAATTAATATATAAAATGATTTAATTAAATGCATAATAAATTTAACCAATTTTAAAACTCCATCAATTTCTTTCTTAAACATTTTTCGAACTCTATCGTTCTTTTATTTTACACTATTATCTACGAACTGATAAGAAAATTTGTATAAGTTTTTATTTAATAATTTAACTCAATAATTTTAAAGCCAGAAATGATTTATTTTAAAAATCAGTTGCTCAGTTTGCATGGCGTTTATATTACCATTCCAAGTATCTCATAAATTGATTGTAAATCTTGAAGTTCACACATCTTGAACTCTTTGTAAAAATAGACAGGGAAATAAAAAAGAGGTGGAAATTCTATTTTTTTTTTTTTAATTACTTGAACTGGTAATTACCGATGGTATTGATTGGGTGGTTTTATAATTGTAGAACATTTTAAAATTGTTCATGATTTTAACTAAAAATAGAATTCAGGGCCTTACGCTCGAAGTTTAACACTACCACAAAAACGGTACTAGTAAATTTATCGTTTCAATTTTCGCGCAGAGATTGTTAAGAAATAATTCTTATCCATTTTTATCCAGTAATACTGTCAAAACGTGAACTCATTTGTCAGATACTTAAAAATAATTACATTCAAATTGTTAAGGGTTGTTTTAAATAATGAAAAATATTCATGCCTAGTCTCAATTTAATTCTATTTTTACACTGCTTTTTTCCTTATTAGTTCCATTTACGTCGCCCCGTTCTTTTCATTTGCTTACTTAGTTTCACTTTTGCTTTTTGAATACACTGGATCGATTTCCACTAATGAGACGTCTAAAAGAGGGTATTTTGTATCTGTAGTTTAGTATACAACGTATTTGGACCGAACAGAGAAAATTCAATATGATAATTCCATGATTATTTATAATCTTTTACAATTCCTCAGAGGCCTCACGTTATCATGAACTGTAGAAATTATTTAGCGATTGAATAATAATTATTATTTCATTCTCTCTCTATTTCAAGCAGTAAAGATATATACCGTACTGTAGACTTCAAATAATTAACAAAAATAGGACTAGATAATAGAAAAATAAACATTAATTAGGCCTATTTATTTTATTTATTAGTTTACCTTTTAACATTTACTTTTTTTTCTTCTTTTTTTTTTTTAATGAGTGATGATGGCTACATAAGCCTACTTTCCATTCGAAAATGATACTAATTGAAAATTGTATCGTTCTTTCAGGAATTACTTGTTTATAATTAACAAAACTTCATTTTAAATTAATATCAACTATTTAATAACGGATTAATTACCTACATTAATTATTACAGTTAACTACAAGTAAATTGCAAAAAACTGCTTAAAAATAAACTAACTGATTACAAACTGTTTTAAAAAAAACTTAAGAATTAAACAAAACTTAACTAAAAAGAAACTATGGCTATTCACAAACAAATAAAATACTAATTTCTTACCTACAGTTGAATACAAAACAATACCTAATAGACCTGTTTACCTTCCACGCAGATCTTCTTCCAATACGTGATAAACCGGTTTTATCTGCTAGCGCAGACAAACGCCGACTTTTCACATTACTAACTGCTTTACATACAGCTAGCGGCTTTTTATAAAATCAATTATAGATATTTCCAGAGGGACAAAGAACAGAAAACTAGTTAAAAAATGACAATAAACATAATAGAACCAGATGGAACAAAATAGATCCTACTGAAACTTTTACTCTTGGTAGAGAAATCAACAAGTGAATAAAGGCTAGTGCGCCCGATATCATGACATTTGAGCATAAAATCTAAGACTAATGAGAAGTGTAGAATTATACCTGTTAAAAATTCATAAAATAGCCGCTTATATTGTCCCGTCCATTTGTCACAATATTTTCTGGTTTATTATTTATTAATTGTAAAACAAGTTAGGAATAACCTTCGCCGTCGCCCAGTGGTTAGGATGCTATGCTAAAGAGTAAAAGGTCCGGGTTCGATTCCCGGCTAGAGTCTAAAAAAATTATAATACGTTCAAACTCATTGTTTCTTAACACAAAGTAATCGATAATGACTTAGATGTTGACGTAACTAAAATAAAGAACAGTTTATGAGGTTTTTTTTATAAAAATACCAAGCAAGTTATTGATTTTTTTTTGTTTATCTTAGCGGGTTGATTAAGATAAATTTACTGAAGTGGAAACAAAAATTTTTCAGATGATTGTACATCCAAAGAGTATTATCTTGTAACCAAATGAATATTCGGTCATGCAAAAGTAATCCTTTACAACTTTAGTAAATTTAGAAAGGGTTGTCTTTGAAAACCATGGTTTAAAATAAAATTTATAGTTAGTTTTTCATAACCACCGTGATAACTGAAAACCAAGTTAAGTATCTAATGCAACATTTAATAAATAAATAGGTGAGTTTTTCTTTCTTTTTTCTTTCTTAGATCTAATTTTATTCACGACCGATCTAATGAGCCTACTTTTTCCTGTGAACAGCTGTATGGTTTCTTCTATACGATTATAACACTGATTTTTATGATTGCAATATTACTATAATCATATTATTGTTGCACTATCATCTTCATCTTTACTATTATTATTACATTTATGATGGTAATAAATTCCTTATGAGATAATGGAAATAAATTTATCAATGGGAAGAAAGAAAAAAAATCTGCTGACAGATGAATTCAGCAGTCTGAACAGCTCTTGACTCCTTTTGAACAGATGGAATTATTGAAAATTCTGTCAAGTGCAGCTGTCCCCACCACAACTGTAAGAGAACCATTACTACTCTGTACCCAATAAGATGAGTCAAAATATTTTTCGTTGTTAAAGTTTTTATTTAAGCTACATAAAATATTTATTTATCTATCATTCATTTAGTACTTCTATTTATTTCAATAAACTTTTATGAAACACACGCTCTTTAAACTTTATTTATTTCTATTTTGAAAGATGCTGTAAGCATCTTTTGACCTTAGCCGTTAAGCCCAACAATTTACTTGTCAATAGTTTTTTTTATTATATGTAGAAATGAGCTTAACAGAAGCAGTAACTTTGCTATTCAGTGGACTAATTACTCATTGGATTTATAAAAGATATTCACTTGTGTTTTAAATAATTAAAACCAAAATAGGAAGAGTAGTCTATTTTGGATACTGGAAAATTTCAATCCACAGTGTTAAACTTACAGTGTTTCAAATGATATTTTTACCGGTTTCATTTAAGTTGTGGAACGAATAGAGAAGCGGAGTCTCATAAACTGGATGATAGTTTTGAGTAAAATTGGAGAATCTGAATCATAACCTTATCAGCAGCAGTCCGAAAGCTCTTGCTTTTTTTCTTTTAAATTAAAGCTGTTAGATGAAGATGAACTCCATTCAGCCATTCTTTATATGTCAAGGAATTCCATTGGTACCTGAGAGGAATGATAATGCTTCCAATCATTTCTAAGAACAGTGACTTTTACGCCTTCTGGTGTGGCTTTATAACAGTTGACTTCATATAATTACTACCCTTAACATTTACAACTAGATTATATTCTGCAGAGTTTCAGGCCGTTTTACACGAAAATATGGGCTGTTCACAATACGCACGTAGTTTTCAAAAACAACTCATTATGTTAATTGTAGATATCAGTGAGGTTTTTTTTTATAGTTTCAAACATCTCAAGCGATTTGGCATTTCTCAAAACAAACAAAAGGGTGTCTTGTGGAAACAGTCCTTTTTTCAAGTCATTTCTCAGCCCAGCATTTAACAAATTCCACACTTCTACTCTCCATTGCCATTAGATAAAAAGGTAGAAAACCCATGAAGATTATTATCAAAATCTTACTTAGGAAAAGTCTCTCTCGTTCTTTCGCTGTATTTTTCCCTTCTTCTCCTTTCCCTCCCTATCTCTCATTCATCTGTCCCTCTTTATATACCCCGCTATCCCTCACTCCTCACTCCCACTTTAGATCTCTTGTTCTCCTTCTCTCTCTTTGTCTCTCTCTGAATTCGTATCATGTACAGTTTGATTAAATCGTTCAAATAATATTTCAAAAAACAATTGTTTTCGAATTATATCCATCCATACCTTAAGAGGATTTAACTCCTCGTTCCTCAAAAACTTCCTCTCAAAATGAAAGACTAAGTGTCACTAGATTTTGTTTTTTATAAACTGCATCCAGGAGACTCCAAAAGGGATTATAGGGGATGTCAAGATAAGACTGATAAGTATAAATTTTAACAATATGTTAAATTCATTACTTAGGCCCTACAATCATTTATTATTTCTAACTCTATACGCTTGTGTATCAAAAAATACACAATTTATCTCAACGTTCAATTAGAAGTTTATATATTTTTCAACCAAAACTATTTAGAAAGGAATTCATGTACACTGTAAAAAATTTCATCAGTCAAATATTTTTTTTAGCTTTTTTAAAACAAACTTTAATTATCACAATTTTTTAAAACTTGTGGCAATTTATTGATCTATTTTCTATCAGGGAATCCATGTAATGGTTTGAATGTGTTAAGGAAATATTAAAACATGTTAATGCATTACCGACAAACATAATATGCGTGAAAAACAATGCATGAAAATTGAAACAGTTTTTTCAGAAATATAATATAATACTCTACAGGTAAAGGAATTTAAAATTGTTTGTATAAATTTGATGCTTTTAAAGAGAAAATTTTTACTTAAGGGACCTTTCTCACACTGTCGACATTCAGCCACTGAACTAGGTTATTCTCTACGGATGTGATATCGATCAGTACTCTACTGCCTGATATACACTAAAGCTTTTTCGTAACCTCCACCCCCCAAAACTCCGTAATACAACAGACAATTAGACTCCGTAAGACAATTAGTAAAGGAGTAGCAAGTTTTATAAAATATTAAGACTGTAAAAGAGGTGAATGAAGATCATTGAGTACCAACAAAGATAAAGACACCAGTTATTCTTTCCTTTATATTTTTAATTAAACTCAAAAATTAAAATAGTTAAACTCAACAGCTATTGAAGTTTGAAATTTGAAATGACAGTTTAAATTATACACGTTATTGACTGTCCTTGTATTTGACTAAATGATATAGACTACTGGTTGAATTACAAAATGTTATCCTCGTGAAATAGAATCCTGAAAATAGTTAAAAATAAAAAAATGCATATAAGAACTTTTTGTCACCTACGTTTTGAGCAAATTCTGCTTATTCAGCTATGTATGAAAATTTGACTTCTATTTGTTTCACCATTTTTTGCTCTGAAGATAAAATAATTTGATAAAAAAATTCCTTATCAAATAATAATGTGGTAAGAATTAATCTTTGTATGCTATTTGATCAAAAAATAAATGAAAGTATCTCACAAATTATGATAATCTTCTGTAGAGTTAGAGAATGTTTGATAAAACTAAAACAAAAATATAGTTAAAAGATCACTTTTTTAGGTTCGTCTTAAGTACTTTTTTAAGTACATACGGGAGGAAAATATTCCTAACAAAATTACGTCATAATACAATATTGAAAACTTAATAATTCGATTTTTATTCAATCAAATACAACTGATACGGTCATTTCAGAAATCTCACAAGTCAAAAAAAAACTTATTTTTTGGAAAAATGAAAAACTTGTAATTTATTGTTTCAATAAAAAAAAATTGGAACTTATAATTTGTTCAAAGGATCCCCTTTAATATAAAATGCATACTTTTGTCTTTTAAAATATAAGCCATTTGTTCAAAAAAAAATTTAAATTTTCACATATAAGGTGTTTTTGAAATAAATTAGAATAAAATGCTTACGTACGTTGTTTTCTGTAAAATACGTTGCTAGACCAGAAGAAAATTTTGAATACAATGGTATTCATTTATTTATTACGCTAGTTTACATTATGACAAAATAGCTTTTTGCAATAATCAAAATTGAAATTCTTAACTTTTTTTGTATTCGTAATTTGTGTACGTTGCAATATGTTCAAATCAGAACAATAAGCACCCCGATGACCCAATGAGATGAGGATGATGTGTATGACCTGTAAATGAGGTGTAGTCTTTTACAGGCCCAGGCTGACCATTCCTGAGAGAGTATGATTAATTGAACCCCAACCATCAAAGTACACCGGTAACCACTGTCTAGTATTCAAATCCGTACAAAAGTAACTACATTTACTAGGATTTGAACTAGGAACCTTCGTCTCCAAAAATCAGCTGTGGAACAGCTGACTCGCGGCGACGACTTTACCTCTAGACCAACCCGGTGGATTTCTTAACTTTTTTCTCTTTAATTCTTTATTTACAACTGTAAAATTTGACAACACAAATATGATGATTATGATAATAATGTAAATAACATGATAGGAATGAGAGGGGTAGGGCCCCCATTGGTGCCTCCCCAAGAATGAAATTTATGCATCAAATTAGCAGGTCTCTACTCCAGCGTCTTTTAAGGCGTCTAGGGGGATTATCAGGTAAATGGAAGGTGGAAAGTAAACGCACCCACTGGCTTCTCGTGTTCGTGTGACTTGTCGTGAAAGCGTTTGTGTAGGTGTTCGATGGAATTTTGTACAAGTGGTGTTTTCAAATCTGTATGTAAGGTTTTGTTGCTAACGTAAAGAGGTGCTTTGCTATAAGGCGTAATGTTTTTGACTGGAATGCTTGAATTCGTTGCAAGTTAGAGGGTTTGGTTGAACTGTAAATTTGGGACCCGTAGGCTCATATAGGTTTCAAAAGAGAACAATATATGCGTAATTTTTGTGCCATTGATAATTTTTATTGGTTAACTTAACGATTCTTAACTTTAAGAAAGAAAAATGTTGATTTTCAGGGCTAATCACGTTCTTCGTCGTTGTCGTAAACAGTAGTTATCTCCCTTAAAAAGATTTCTGCATAAAATGTTTGCACAGCCTCTTCCACTAGAAAGTGGAGCTTAAGCTTCAAAAGATCATCCACTTTCATTTTTTAATTAGAAGGAAGCACTTTATATCTTTAAGGATAAGCCTTTTCTAAGATTTATAATTACTTCAAAGTCATACTTATGAGATTATTATAGGGATAGTGTGTTTACATTCAGTTAGTTCTAAAATGCACTTAAGAAAAAAATGTAAAATTTTGACTTATGGGCTTTCTGAAATGGCTGATTCAACTGAAAATATCAGAACTCAGAAATACATGTACATCATTCTGAAACAGATAAAAGCTTAATACTTTAATATTCATCTATTAAATAATTTAATTTATTTTTTATAAAATAATTTCTTAAGTATTAGCCCATGCGGTTCTTATAATGCCTATCTAGCACAAGAAATAATATACGATAGGCCCACTGTTTTATACAATCTACATACAAATAGTTGTAACATTAATTGCAAAACTTTCAAGTTCATAGAAATAATATTACATTAAGAAAATCATATTGTGACAATATCGAAAAAGAAAAAGTGTTTAAGAATGACTGAGAGTTTAATAATGTTAACGTAAATTATAAGATAAATAAATAGGTTTTTCCGAGAAATAGTTAGAAATATTATTTGTAATATAAATGGTCTTTTATAGTAGAGGTAGTAAAGGTTTATTGCTGTACGGGTATTGTGAGAGCCGGGTACCTATTTAGATTATTGGCCTTTTTGTAACACCTTCTATTCAATCCTAATTTGTTTATAGTTGTTAAGATTTATCCAGAAGCCATCAGAAGGATTTTGTATATTATTATTACATCGAAAATCTCTGTCTTTTCTCGAACTCTCCATTAGTCCACCCATATAAGCGCCGGTTTGTTTACGGTCTAGTTAGTCTCGATTTGTCTGTGTTTGAGTGAGCAAATCGCGCAGTGCTTAATGGTTACGTTACAAGAGGTCAACGTTACTGTGTATTGTTTAACGTTTATTCTATATAATTTTTGTAAGTAATATTAAGTAAATTGGTTAAGTTATTTATTGTCTCTATTAGTTAATTATAATTATTTTGTTATTTATTAAGTAATTTAAATGTAATATACTTGTAGATTTTAGTCACTTATTTAATAGTTGTAATTCTTAGTTGTAATAAATACTTGTAATTTTAAACTTTAGTGTGTTAATTATTTAATTTACCCAGAACCTGAAACGGACCTTAGAGATAAGTGACACAATATTTTAGTTACGTACTTTCTTTCATTTTTTTTTTTTTTTTTTTTTTGTACGTATACCTAATAGTATATTAGTATAATGTGATAATATTCCGTTATTATTTTGCTTTTAGTTTAATTATTTTATGCTCGAATAAAATTGTCATGGAATAGGTAATTTCAAAATAGAAATTAAGAACTTTTAGATTTGAATATTTGTTAAATTAATGTAAACACCTATCTACTTTAATGTTTAAAGCCGTTTGAAATAGATAATACATGTCTACTTCAAAGTTTTAAAAGTTTTAGGTATTGTCAAACAAGTTTAGAAGAGTATTATTAAATTTATTACTGACTATCCTTCATCTAACCTCATCACCTGAGTCAAACTTTTTGAATATTTTAATACAAATATTCCTCGAAACAATCTATTTCAAGAGACTTATATTTACAAGTAACCGTTTTAGTTATATTTTATACATCTAGGTAACACATTTGTTGTGATACCATGTACTGGAAACTCAAGCATCCTAGAAATTCGTAATGAATTTGGAAACTCCATATAATTAGAAATTTCTATCAGCTAGAAAATATATAATAATTTGATAAAATTTTATATCGTTTATTGATTGAACCGATATTTTCACATTATTCATTAGATTAACATAGATACTGACAGGCTAAATTCAATTGATTATAATCAATTCAATTTAAATAGACGGGTGGTGACCATTTATACATAAATTTCTAAAAGAGACTAAAAAGAAATTGTTGTGGTTAGGAACCAACTCTGCTGCCGGAACACCGTCACATTAATCGATCCCTCTTTCTTTTTCATACCGCCTTACTTTTAGTGTAAATCACCCGGTATTTAAATGTGCACATTAGAAATAATAGTATTTTGTTGGGTTTTTTGAAGGGTACATTTAGGACATAATCTATTTCCAGGCAATGAAGTAAGTAGCTCCAACTAAAACCCGCTACAATGACGTCACGCGACCGGCCGTCTCGGTATCTGTACATGATAAAATACCACCCAAACCTTCGGTTATTTTTATATTATGACAATAATATTTTATTTTTATTTTTCTTATAGATTTGAATGTATTTCAAAGAAATAAATAATTCTATCTCTTTATTTTATTTTAATACCTATTGAAAAATAAATATTCGGCAAAACTCAATTTTTTATCATTCAATTGCAAACGTTAAATTTTCTGTTTTTTTCAATTACCTACGGTATTTACTACAGGAACTTACTTGCATAATTTATGATTTTTATTTTTAACGAGTTTATTATCTTTCATTTTTTTAAATTAGGCAATAAAACGTTACACAAAACATTAATTGTTTTTGAGAAAAAAACTGACGACATTTTTCAGTACCACTAGCTCACGTTTTACTAAAAAACAAATAATTCTTGAATATTTACTTAAAATCATTGTAATTGGAATATCTTCCTTGATATTTGTAGCGTTTGCTTTTGCTTCTTTGTGTTTCTTTAATTCGGTCGATTATAAATTACGCTGTTCAATTGTTTTTCTTTTTAGTAGTTGTGGTTTACTTAAGCATTTATGGAGACTAAGAAATATAGTTGGGCAAGAGCCGTTTTTAACTTTGGTCATAATGAAATGTTACCGTTTCACCAGAACTACGTATTTCGTTAGGCCTACGTTAACTGATTGAAATACAGTCTTCCTCAAAATGTTTTATACAAACAACAGTATGTTTTTAGTAATTAGCCTACTTAATTCTACCGAGGGATTAATCTATATTCTATTTCTCTATAAGGTCTGCTTCCTTCGGAAACTCTACTTGTGCTCAACTGCCTATCAAATTTACAGTAATTTCAGTCAGCTAATAACAGATACCGTCAAACAAAACACCAAAATAACTAAATACTACAGTCTCTTTAGCTTCATTAAACTTTATATACTTTATACTCATTACAAAGTGCGATAAGTTTGTCCTCTGACCAAACTTGTTCTTTCATAGATCATAATGTTAGTTTTATTTGCTCCCAAAGTATTTCTCTGTAAAGCTGCATAGTCGTTGCTTCCCGTCAATAACAAATTGTATTAAATAAGAAATTGAGGTTAGCCGATGAAACCAAGTCCCTTACGCTCGCATATTGGCTGATCATATTATAATAATAGAGTAATGGTCTCCAAAAAATTCATTGGACCGCATCAAAAAGTCCTTCCTTAGCGTAACTAAATAGGTAGAGAAAACTTTATTAATGTTTGGCAAACTATTACGTAATTAAATTTCAAGCAAACAATACCAAACAAAGTAATACAAAGTAATCGATTAACGTTATTTTAAAATATATTTCACGTTGATAGATTGAAGAGTCCTAATGTATATTATTTTAGAATTTACAACTAAATTTTTACTTTGTTAACAAAGGTAGTTTTTATGTTCAAAACTTTAATAAATAAATTTTTACGAACATTAAAATCAACATTAACTTCTGAGAAACTTTAATGAAATTATAAATTAAATCACATATTAAATAATTTAAGCTTTTATAATTAAAATGTAAATTGAAGGAAACTAAATTATAAGTATAAATAATGTTCACTGGCATCTCTTTCAGACAGTCTTTCATAGCCAATATTAAAAGTCAACTAATAAAGACTTTTATCAAATTCTATTCAAGCGTCGAGAAACAATTTATGAGCAAAAAAATCCAGATTAAAGATTAGAGGTTTTTAATTATTTGTGGCAGGCACTTAGCCAGGATTTTGGTTTGAGGGGTGCTGAATCTGGAGATGTTTTTTTTTGTTTTGGTCCACTGTTATGCACATTAAGACGAATTAAGGGTGATAGGTGAAAACTACAGATGAGAAACTACCAGACCTGACAGGAAATCTACTCGGGATCCGCAGCATATTAGTTGAGTAAAAATTAGGATTTTCCGTTCGGGAGCTGAAGCCCCACAAGATCTCTCACTGACTTGCTACATGCCTGACTTGGGTGATGAATATTCCATGAGTCTGATATACAGGAAAATAATTGTTTTTTGTGCTGTGGGTGTATAAACAACTGTAAGCAACAGCATTTGATTATTTTGTAATCACACTTCCCAGCATTATACTCTCAGTTGTTAATTACTCAGTTTAGGTCAAGAATGATAAAGAATTACAACATAAAGTAAATTGTATATTGCAAGGTTAAAAACCATAAGTTTTTGCTTATGAAGACTAGTCTTAATTGTTAAAATTATACTTAAAAACCCTGAATAGTATTTTTTGGTTCAATTAGTGAAAAACAAATTCCAAATTAGAAACGAACAGCTTCACCACAAGTTTACTTTCAGAGACACGTTTGCTGTAATTAATTAGTTTTCATTTGGCCTTTACTGTTCCGCTCAAGCAGTACTGTTTTTCCTCAGTGCTACATTTCCATTAATAAAATTTCTTATAGAGCTTTAACGTAAACATCTGAAAACCTTTAATCTCTCTTATGAAGATACTAAACGGTTCTTCAAACTATTGTTAAATATAACAAGTTTGCATAAATGTTGATGGTAAAAACATTTATTTAACCACTCTATTATGCAGACATGCCCATATTGGGCAGATGGAGTATTAAATTAATTTTAATCGATCTGTAGTTCTAGGGCTACAAAAAATAGTTCTGTTTCTTATCACATAGTCAGCCAATTATATGACTGAACTATTTAAAAACAAAAAAGGTAAAGGTGCAAAAGACACTAGTCAGAGTTATCTCCTCTGAGAGTAATGAATTTCATTATACATCCAGACCCTGTGGTGAATGAAGTGAAGGTGACATTTTCAGGTTGGAAAGTAGTGCTTTTCGGAGGGCCTGATAAGCATACTCTTTCAACTCAGTGAGAAAGGCAATAGTAAATCACCTCACTCCTTGTTTTTACTTAGTAAAACCTCTAGAGGTTCAAATCAGCCTTTTTGGCTGTTGACCTAAACAATAACATTATGCAGGTAATTAATGCAGGTAGTTATTGCTGATGTAGTTCTATCTTGTTAGACAAAAGTTTCAGCAAGATATGTTGCGGAAAATTGAATAAATTTTGAGTATACAGCTGCTAAATTCTTTGTTTGTTAGTAAATTTAATGTTACATTTTTTTAAAACCCTAATTAGTATACGTCGTAATCTGTTCAATTTAGAACAAAAAGCATCCCCATGACCCAGTGAGTTGAGGATGATATGTATGACGTGTAAATGAGATGTAGTCTTGTACAGACTCAGGCTCACCATTCCTGAAAGAGTATGGTTAATTGAACCCCAACCACCAAACAATACCGGCAACCACTTTCTAGTATTTGAATCTGTATAAAAGTAACAAAAGTACCTTCATTAGGATTTGAACCACAGAACGGTTGTCTCCAAACACCAGCCGTGAAATAGCAGACTCGTGGCGACGACTTAACTACTATACCAACCCGGTGAGTTAATGTTACTTAACATTTTATGCATTAGCACTTGCAGTGAGTTTTAGAACGATGTGTTACAACCAGCTCAAATTTTCAGAACCTGCTTGGATATCAAACCCGGGCATTTCCCTTTGCAGTCTACGACGAAAGCCGCTATTTATTTTCTTTATTCCTTTGCTGAGTCTTACATTCAAATATTTACTCATGCATGCTTTCCTTGAAAGGCATAATTTATTTAAATCGGTTTCGAAGTTTATTTCAATATGATTTTTAGATTCTATTCTATGAGCTATCATAAAATCGAACACAGTGTAATTTAACTGATAATTATAAAATTGTAGTTTACATAAAAACAGGTATCGATGTCAGCAATCGAGTATTTAAAAGTATCGTTTATATCAGTCTACTCGTAGGTCTCGTTTTTCAATTCCAAGGAGACCTAAAACATTTATATATTTAAAGGAATATTTTTCGTCTTGAATAAATTTCTTCGTCGCAATATTTTTCGGATTAGAATATTTACTTATTTCAATAAGTTTTCATATGAATGCTAAGTTTATATTATAACTACTTACACACTGCGTAGATCGACTGACTAGAAAACAAAAACCTGAACGTGAGATATCTGAAATATTTATAAATTGTCATGGAGGCACTCATAATTTTGTTTAAAATTGATGACATGAATTTATATAAACTAATTCACGAAAATGTTGGCTGAAAATTCTTGAAAATCGTTGTGGTTCCTATAACGAATTTCATCATTTTGTCAGGTAATTGCAATTGAAATTGCGCCTGCGTTACGCTGTGGCTAATTATTTAACTCAGAATGATTCCAATAAAATTGAGGTTGCAAATATCATAGGGGTTGTTTACACCATTGTAGTTAAAAAATATAATTTATAGTTAAAGTAATAAAAGTCGCAATAATTAACCAAACTATCATAAGTAATAAAGAAGGTGGTTATTTGTGACTCAAATTCCTCGTGAGATCAATAATTTGAGAAAAAAATATAATATAGAAAATCGAAACAAGTAACAATGAACAAAGCAAGAATCACGTAAATATCTTTTTAATAAAGGTTCCAACTACTACAAATATAATAAAAAATTAGATGAACATAAAGGTAAACACGAAAAATTAAATGCACTTCTATCATTTTTGACGTAGATTGTGAAATTGAGGTCCGGTGGAGTGTATCATTAAATATATATGGCGATTGAAATCTTAGGTTGCCTTTTTTGTGATAACACGGTAGGGACATTTTTTACGCCTACAGATCTACAAAAATCGCCCATAACAGGCAGGTGGAGTGTTAAATGATTTACACTCGATCTGCTAGTTCCAGGGCTACAAAAAATAGTTCTGCTTCTTATGACGTGGTCAGCCAATTACATGACTGGATTATTTAAGAGCAGAAGAGGTAGCAGCGTAAAAGACACTAGTCAGAGTTATCTCTTGTGAGAGTAATGATTGTCATTATACAGCCAGACCCTGTAGTTGGTGAAGTGAAGGTGTCATTTGCAGGGTGCACAGTGTAGATGCTTTTCAGAGGGCCTGACATGCTGATAAGCATAGGCTACTTTTGTAATCAGTGAGGAAGGCACTTGTAAACTACCTCACTCCTCGTTCTACTTAGTTAAAACTCAAGAGGTTCAAACCAGCCTTCCGGCTGTTGACCCAAACAACAACAACAACACATCTACAAAAATCCCAAATTTCTGAATGGGTCAATAAGCAGCTAAATATTTGCAGATATTCTGAAACAGTATAACTTCATTATAAAATAGAAAACTGCCGCAAAAGAGCACCACTTTGTCTTTACGGAGCTGGCTAAGTGATTACGCACGACATCGGTGCAATATTAAAAATCCAGGTGCTAGGAAAACCGTTAATTTTCTATTTTCTGCGGCAAATAGGAATTTTAAAAAAAATAACGATGGGTGATGGCAAATCTTCACGTGGAAGCTTCATTTTAAAAGAGAAAGCTTACTGGGACAGTCCAGTGGAAGCTGAGCCCAAACTGAGTAAAGTTCCTTAGGGACAATCCATATATGGTCCTTAGGGTCGAGAGGTGGTTGCTTGACCATTTAATTTATTTTTTATTTAGTACAGAGGGAGCTGAGACCGAACCGGGCAAAAAATTCCTTATTGCCTTTTCCCTTATGCTTAACTCCTTATGCTTTAATAATCATTTTACTTACGCTAAAGCTTTTTAATAACTTTTAAGCTTTTCAATACATTTTTAGTAAAATTACGGGTCACTTGTGAAGATTTTACACTCTGTTATAAAATTTCATTGAGTTATTAATTTTCTATCAAGAGTTACTTATAAAAAAATATCATTAACTTACTTATTTTTTAGGTTGTTCTAGAGATGGAATAGAACGTTAAAGTTAAAGACTTCTTTAACGTTAATACGTTAAAGAAGCATGCATATTTTAAAAATCTTTATGGACAAGTCAAATAAATACACATGTATTTATAACAAAATATTTTTGTATTCTTGTATTTAGTTGTAGTGTCGCTAAGAATTTATAAAATAGCTTCTTAAGAGTATAAGAAAAGGGGGAAGTGTGAAAGTGTGAAGGAATTCTTTCAATAGCAAGCGCTGTAAGTGACACCATAAAACCACTTTAACACGAGAAAGGAATTTTATTCTCTCTGAAATCCCTCCTTGTAATTGATCTGCTAATTTAAAATACTCCAATTTAATTTGTATTCAATACTATGTAATCCACTTGGACAGTTTTATTGGGTTCAAGATTTCCTTTTTCTTCTTCTTCTTTGAAATACAACTTCGTTATCAGTTTTCTTTTACTCTTGCAACAGTTAAAACGTTATTTTTATTTTTAAATATGAAAATTATTTATTTATTTTTGTTTTATTGTTATTTTTCAAAAATATTTTGATGGTTAGAAGATTTCAAAGTCAATAATAATAATAATAATAATAAATATTAAAAATCCCTGTCATTAGACGACGCGTCTCCACCATGGATTATGGCAATTTTTAAAAAGGTTTACCTTTGACTTGGTAAAAACCATTAGTGATTTCTGTATCTCCTCTCTAAGAGTAATTGAATGACACTATTTTTGTTTTCAAATTCTGTCTTTGATTTCTTGACTTCCAGTTTTGGGCCACTTCCGGTTGAAACCGGAACTTCAAACTCAATCCAGGCCCACTAACTTTTTGCATAGATAATGAATCCGCAAAGCGTTTGCTGCTATCTCTTGTAGTTTCTGACTTTGATTTCTTGACTTCCGGTTTTGGACCACTTCCTGTCGAAACCGTAACTTAAAACCCAATGATTTCTGTATCTTCTCTTTAAGAGGAATCGAATGACACTATTTTTTCCAAATTCCTACTTTGATTTCTTGGTTTACGATTTTGGGCCACTTCCAGTCGAAACCAAGACTTTAAACCCAATCCAAGCCCACTAACTTTTTGTGTCGATTACGAATCCGAAAGGGTTCTTTGTTGCTATCTCTTCAAGTCTTTGACTCTGATTTTTTGACTTCCTCTTTTGAGCCACTTTCGGTCAAAACCGGAACTTCAATTAATTTAGGCCCACTAACTCTTTTTGTAGATTACAAATCCGAAAACTGTTTGTTGCTAGCTCTTGTAGTCTCTGACATCTGGTTGTGACGGACGGGCGGACAAAACAAATAATAGATGACAACTTAAAAAATTGCCACCAATAAAATATTATTAATAAATTATTACAGATTAGAAGTATTTAGTGGCGGTATTGCTGGTGTAGAAGACTGCGCAACTGACTTCTATGCCAAAGGTCCCGGGTTCGCGCAGGGTTTTCCTCCTAGTCAGGTTTAACATTCTTTCATCTTTATATCACCTCATATCAGTCACTGCATTACAAAATACCAAATTACCTGAGCACAAACCGAGGCTTACGTTGGCGACATTACCTAATAAAAGTTAATATTTTAATAATATTCTCGTAGTTTTCTTAATTAATTTTTGCGAAATATTTTATTTATTATGCGATGTAGGCTTAAACAATTCATTGTTTACGGGTTTGATAAATTCGTTACAGACCGACAATATTAAGTTAAATTTAAAAAATGGTTCTTTCGGAAATCGGCAGTTTTTATTTCTTGCTCAGGAGGCACTTTTCAAAAACAAAAAATGGAAAGAAGAAAATTTTAACATTTTAAAATTTCAATAACATTTTTATTTTTTTAATGATAATCCTTTATCTCCATGACGGCCATCGTCCTCAACTTCAGCTTCATCTGCTTCATGTTTTAAAATATTATATGTATTGTATGGTTAAGAGTCAAGTTTAATATGATTAAGTTTTGTTCAGTTAATTTTTTTTTAAACCTATTTGGTGTTTTCACACAAAGAACGCTATAATTCAAACTTTTATCGATTGTTCTTAAAGTGTCTAAGCTTATTTACAATTAAAACCTGATTACAAAATAATTAGGCCTACATGTAATTTAAAAAAATCTGGTGTGAAACACTCACACGACTTTCTCTTGCCAATACAAATAATTAACAATATAACCTAAGTAAATTAGAAACCTAAGTAATAAAACATTAGAAATAAACAAAAAACTAACCTCAAAAAGCCTAACCTTATTTTAATCATGAGTAAAAAACGCAAAATGAAAATCAACCACAGTTTGACTTTGAAATACTGGAAATCACTCTTTCACGCTAAACTAGGCTCTGTAGAGAAAAATGCTCAAAATAAAAGTTGTAGATCTTTTAATTTCCTATAAATTTGTTGATACAATTTTGTCAAAAAATGCATACTAAGGCTGAAATCTTAAAAAAATATTTTTTTACACGTTTTCGTGAGAAAAAAACAGAAAATCGCTAATTAGCGCTAAAATAAGCGTTATACAAGAAAATGTTGGAAATAACAGTTGTAGGATTTTAAATTTGCTACAACTTTGATTATATACATTTGCGCTAAAATGCATATATAAAGTTTAAATCTTAAAAAAAACAATTTTTTTGCGTAAAAAAGCCTTCCCAAGAATTTCAGCAGATATGGCGCCTAACTTTTCTAATATATAGACATGGCGCCTAACTTTTCTAATATATGTATAGCATAAAAAGTGTAGTAAATGAGGTGATTTTTAAAAAAATCGTAGGAGCCGTTTTTGAGAAAATCGCAAAAAATGAAAAATGACGTATAAACTACTATACTTTCGGTTGTCCAATTTTGATAAAAATGTTCGTCTTGGGTCTTTTAGTGGTATCTAACTTAAGTTTCAATTTTCAAGTTCTACGATGTTCCGTTCTGATATTCTGTTCACACACACACAGACCAATCGCTATAAACATGTTTTTTGGGCTCAGGGGGGCCTGAAAATGTGTAGATCCGGTGAAAACTCGATTTCGAAAAATCGACATGAAAACAATACTTTCCTTCCTAAATATTCATATAGGCAAGTGAAAGTAAAAATTAATGACGTGGATTATCACTTGATTTAAAAAGTTTAAACATTTTCCAGATCCTATTCTGGAATCGAACACGGGAGATGTGCCGTTTTGTGTTCACAATCTGCGTCTCAGAGGCTGCGTAAACGAGTCTTATAAAGCTAGTTATTAATATTTCAACCATTGCTGTAATTTTACTAAAGATTCTGGTTAATTAATCTGATCTCTGGTTAATCAATGTTAATTATTGTCAGTGTGAACTACATGAATTCTCATCAATGAAGTCGGTCAGGGAGAGTTATTTTACTATAAATAGTACTTCTAAAACTGTATTTTGTAGTATATTATTCATATTATTTACTCATTATAACTAATATAAATTGTTAGCTGTTTAAGCAGTGTACATGAAGAAATTTATTGAAAATATTACATAGTAGTTAACATAGTAAAAATTTTACAGTATTTAGACGTACTAAAATATAAGTAACAATGCTGAAGAAGCAATTTTATATCTATTTTATTTCTACAGCCTTGTTTTAACGTACAATAAAAGATTGATAGCATTATTAGACTAGTACGTGGTATGTGATACAATGCATTAAATCTGTATTTTATGACTACGACTTAGTACTTTAAAGTATTACTTTTTTATTTATTTGCGTCGGCTATCTTTTAATATACTAATTCAATCAAGCGTAGAAAAACAATACTATAAATCGACGTTTCAACCAAAATACATTTAATGACTTTGTTCATTTAATATTTTAGCGTATAAAACATTTTTAAAAGTTTTAAGAAAATCAAAATCCTTTAACCTCAATAATCAATCACCTCAATAATAAAATAAAATTGTATTGTGGTCGCTTCCGTAACACAGTACTTAGTACTTCCTTGAATCATGGTGCAGTATTTACTTGAGTATGCCAAACTACGAAACCGAAGGTACCGGGTTCTGTTCTCGGCTAAATCGATTGTCACTATTCCATAACCCGCTTTAGTCCGAATGAATTCGATGGTTAGAAACAAAGTAATGTATGTAAAACTGAAGGTGGTTTACAGAAACTTGTAAAATGGAATAATCTGGGCGATTTTTACAATATTCGAACATTTTGAATACACCCCTGATAAAAGCTGTTAGGACAACCCATATCCGTGGTCAGACGTGAAAGAATATTTTTGAGATAAAATTAACTAGTACACGAACCACAACAACCTACGAGGTTCTGTTAAATAAGCCTACACAAGTTGGTTTCCAAGTTTTTAAATTGAATTGCATTTTTCTAATGATTGTTATTTTTACCGTGAGCTGTATTATTTCTTTTATAAATTGGTTTTACGGAAAAATAACTTTATAAAACATAATTTTTTCTTTATTCTTGTTATTTAAAGCAACAGGAAACATTAGGTATATTTACAAAGGTCAATAGATACTAAAAGTTAATAGACATTCATTTTAACAGATCACTTGAAACTAGGGATGTTTTTATTAGATTACCATGACAAAAATGAATGTACGATCGGGATTGAAATTTCCTTAGAAAATATTCCACACAACTCAAAATAAACTTCTTGAGCTTTGTTTCAAAACTAATCAGTTGAAGGTAGACATTTGAAAGTAGGCTGCGTATTATTTACAATTTAAATAAGATGGAAATTAGGACTGTGACTGCCATTCATAGGGTGAATTTATGTTTATAAGTAGTCACCTAAGCTCCCACGTAAGTTGAAGACCCTCATACGAAACACACAAAAGAGTAGAATTTTTTTTTCTAATTTATTTAACGTCGCATCAACTGCAAGGTCATTAGCGACGACGTTGGGGTGTAACTGTGTGTAATGAGGATGAAATGATTTTTTGTAACGTATGAAAATATGTCGTGCCTGAGTGGGATTCGAACCCAGGATCGCATGATGAGAGGCAAGCGCATTACCAACTGCGCCAATGCGGCCGGCAAAAGGAATAATTTGTATTTATATTTATCTTGTCATGGTGATTGCCCACCAGTATACATAGACAATGAACCTCTCACAATAACAGACACGGTCAAGTATTTCGGTCTGACTTTTGTTAAACGACTAACTTGGAGCACACATATCTAACATAAACTTTTATTACTGAATTCCCGATTTAAACTTCTATATTCCCTACTTCACAAACGATCAAAATTAACGTTGACACAAAAATTACGCATATATTGTTCTTTTTTTGAAACCTATTGGACCTACGGGTCCCAAATTTACTTATAATTGTAATTTTTCTTTAAAGAAGGAATATTAATATTGGTTTTAGTAAATTTTATTTAGTTGAAAGTAAATTTTATAATAAATTGTAAATTTTAATTATTTAGAATTTTAGATTTTATAACTAGATTAAGTTTCAGTCAGCTGTGCAATAAAAAGTTTTTAAATATTTTTAGTAATTACTGATAAATAATTTATACATAATAATGTACAACTCATTCCCGCGCACAGGCTCATTCTATTCGGGAATTATTGAATATGTTATTGTTAATGTATTTTTTATTTAATAAATAAAGTTAATAATAATAATAAAAGTTATTGCCCATAACGGGCAGATGGAGTGTTGAATTAATTGACTCGATCTGTTGGTTCCAGAGCTACAAAAAAATAGTTCTGTTTCTTATCACATAGTCAGCCAATTATATGACTGAACTATCTAAAAACAGAAGAGGTAGAGTTGTAAAAGGCACTAGTCAGAGTTATCTTCTCTAAGAGTAATGAATTTCACTACAAAACCTTGTGGTGAATGAAGTGAAGGTCTCATTTGCAGGGTGGAAAGTAGGTGCTTTTCGTAGGACCTGGCATGCTGATAAGCATGCTCTTTCAACTCAGTGAGGAAGGTAATAGTAAACCTCACTCCTTGTTCTTACTTAGTAAAACCTCTAGAGGTTGAAACTAGCCTTTCGGTTATTGACCTAAACAATAATAAAAGTTAATAATTTACCCAAAGTTATTTAAGTATTTAGATAAAGTATTGACTAAGATTGAAATTACAGTAAAATGAACTCAAATAATAAACTTAGAACTTATCAAAAATATTCTTTTTTAGTCACAGTCTTAAAGCAGTAATTTATTTATAAATAATGCCCTGATATGCTTGTTGCTCTTAATTGTTTTATGGTTTATACCAGACTACGGTAAAGCCAAAAGGGGATTAATGTTTTTGACAAGTCTTACTTAAAATATGTATGTCCATTTTCAGTGTTCTACTGAGTAGTTCCAACGTCTGTATCGACTTCAACAATATCGTTTGATTAATTGTGGGCACTCCGGACAATACGAGATAGGTGACTTGACAATGAAATCAGTATGGACATTAACTACCATATTGTCAATGCGGAAGAAATGTTTTTTATACCCCAGTCCTATAACTTGGCTATCAGACGAAAAGCCTGAACTACGAGGATTCCTGAAATACTTATAACGTTACCCGATTATAACAAAAAAGTAGTACAGTCATTAAACTGTTCTCCTACGTTCTGTCTCTATATATTGGTTTATAAATCTGTAGTCAGTTTCATTGTTGATATTTGTTATTTATTTACTGTAAATAATTAAATCAGATAGTATTGACACTGGTTAATCATAAATGAGGCACTTGCTGCAAATTCCAAAAACTTCTTTACACTTCCTAAAAACTAAGGACGCCAGTGAAATAAAAGATAAGATAAAACATAGGTTTTATTTTATTAATGTCTGTGTGACTGGAACGTGCGGTTTCTGTAACAGACTGTTGTTAATTTCATCTCTATAAGCTATCATTTTAATAACATATTTTTGAAGATAATATTAGGGCCTATTTTATTTTTTCCAGATGGCCGGGTCCAGCCCTGTAAGAAGACTGCTGTTTAAACAAATTATATGGGGCATCTGTATTCTTATTTATGCGCTAGTCAGTTCTTCCTTCCAAGAAAACCCAGCGGAATCAAAATTATCAAGATCCGTAAGTATGCAATATGTTTAAAATAATTTTCTAGTTAAATTTATTCATAACTATTTTAATGATTTATGAAACAATTTTTTTGACAAATTTTTACAAACAATTAATTTTAAGAAAAAAGTAAACCAATAATTTGTTTAATTTTCTTTGGGTACTTTCTGAAGCGTGTAGTTTTGAAATTGAGTATAGGGTTTTACTGTGGTTCCTGTTCATGGCTTGATGTTATTCGGCCAATCAACTTGCAAAGTTATCTGCTCAATCGGTGTTATTTAATTTAATGAAATTACCATTTTCCAATAACAGGCAGGTGGAGGGTTAATTTATTTATACTGGATCTGCTAGTTCCAGGGCTACAAAAAATAGTTATATTTCTCATCACATGGTCGAGGTAGAGGTAGAGGTGTAAAAGACACTAGTCAGAGTTTTATCCTCTGAGAGTAATGAATATCATTACACAAGCAGAACCTGTGGTGAATGAAGTGAACGTGTCATTTGCAGGGTAAAAATTAGATGCTTTTCAGAGGGCCTGGCGTGCTGATAAGCATACTTTTCCACTCAGAGAGTAAGGCCAATGCCTTACTCTCTGAGTAAGCCTCCCGCTTGATGGCCTCCCGCAAAGAGGAGCAGAATCGGCCCACAACTAGCCTTCTCAATAACACTTAATTTTGTACCGATTCCAGTGTACTAGTTAGTGATAGTACATAATTAAATGTTATTGAGAAGGCTAGTATCGGGCCGATTCTGCGGGAGGCCATCAAGTTATTGACAGACAGTAGTAAAGCCTCTTTAGGTTCAAACCAGCTTCTCGGCTGATGACCTAACCAGCAACAGACGTTAACCCTTTATAGGGCTGCGGGGGATAATATATATGTTGTGAAATGTTAAATTTACTGTACAGGGAGGGACTTGAATAATGGATTTCTAGTGCCAGAACAGTAACATATTTATTTGTTTTGATGTTAAGCCCTGGTAACTATACTTACCAAGGAACGTTTATTGAAATGGAAATCACATAATGTTCAGTAGTAAGAATGCTTATTAAAACAACTTGTAGTACTATATAACAAAATAATGTGTAGAATAACTTGTCTTAACTTTATATTAGCATGAATTCTTGCAATCCCGTAAAAAACTAGAATTTTCTAAGCACTGTACAAAAGTAACAACAAAAAAAGCGGTAGTATACGCTGTCATGAATTTTCTTATCCCATTCGTGCAACTCAGGAAGCAAATGGTCGCTGCGCGCTAATTTCAATATGTGGACAGCCTACTTACCAGAGAACATCTGTAACACCATAAAATGCCAATAGGTTCAACTACATACCTTATTCTTAAAATATAACATCGACCTTATTGCCAGTGGCAAGTGTACTTACCAAAGACCTATGAAGGGTTAAGCATTAATTTTATAACACAGTAAAGCATTAATTGAGTCAGAATGGTTATTTAACTAATGATTCATCGTAAGACTATTTTCATTTAAAATTTTCGAATATGAATTTATTCCAAGCTAGTCTCGTTACTATGCGTGTTCATGTATAGTTACTTGAGTCACGAGTTTGCCATTGTTTGCAACGAGGGGTAAAGAGGGAAAAGCATCAGTCCGCGTGAGCGACTACTTTAATTTCAGTATAACAAACACAACAACTTGTACTATACCCAGTGCATATACAATATATCGCGGAACATTTTGTACGTTAACTTTACGAACATAACTGTTTGTTACAGTTATACAACAGA
This sequence comes from Catonia carolina, assembly GCA_035578175.1. Classification (NCBI taxonomy): domain Eukaryota; kingdom Metazoa; phylum Arthropoda; class Insecta; order Hemiptera; family Achilidae; genus Catonia; species Catonia carolina. Next base: position 68,954,330 of record JAQMRL010000001.1, on the reverse strand, counting down.
AATGTAAGTTTCTCGAAAACGTGGGCAGACTATTCACAGTGCTGAACGAAATCTAATATACAGTGTGATAAAATTTGAATCTGATTTTTCCGTGCCTCTTAACAATTATGAGCGAAGGGCTAACTACTGTGATGTTTCTCTTTCCACAATTCGAAAAATAAAAAAGGAAATTAAAGACGTGAAGAAGTTCTTTAACAGTTTTGTTGACACCTGGTAAAAAATCAGTTAGGTGAGACTAATAGTGAAGACGCCTGTGACAGCGATAGTGAAAAAGGCGATTCATTCGTAGAAAATTTTGTTCCAATGGAATTAGGTAGCTGGAAATTACAGTAGGCTAAATCAAACATTTCTAGTCATGTAATTAAGCTATAGGCAATATTACAGGTCACATTTATTTCTTATAAGGTTTATGAAGAAACATTTTCTCTGAGTAAACCATAGCTACAAATTGTATGTAGAAACTGCTCGGTAGTGGAATGTACGAGTAGTGTTTTACTGTTGAGGTTGGCAGCACTGTCAAATTTTCACTTCCCTTCCTCACAGTCCATCTATACGGAAAAGGCAATCTCGTGACTTCAGTATCTATACACGAATAGTTGGCATTATATCGCAATTTGCAACATCATTTAAACGAGTTAAATAGTAACATTAAGTAGACGTCACTAATCCATCATTATTACCGTACCATGTTACTTGAAAAAACGTCCTCGTATTGACTAAGTTAATCTTAGTTGATAATGTGTCTTCTTCTTAGAATGCTGACTCTACCAATGAAATTAAATTACTACTCTGGTAGATCGTTTTCTGTCTTGAACCACACACAAAACAGTGTGCGTACAGTCAGCGTTTGTCCAGTCTGTAACGTACTTCAACTACGAACTTTCTTCAAATATATTTCGACCAGATCTACATGTGTAGGTAGTAGAAAATGAAAAAGTAGACATAACATATTATTTATTTTTCAAAATAGAGTGTGCCAACAATAATTGTTGTTATTACATCATCAGTCGATTTTTTTTTCTTTTACGACCTCACATGATCACTTTAGTCCAATTTCTGGGCCAGTCCATTCTGTAATCGCTTCTTCTTATTCCCGAAACGTGTAAGTTGTTTTATTCTTGCTTCTTTCCTTTTCGCCCACATCTTTTTTAGGCGTTCCGACCTTTGGCGCCTGTCCTCATCCGAATACTCCCTGGTGGATTCCTTTCTAGCAACAGTCTGTTGGATTCCTTTCTAGTTTTAGGGTCAAATATTACCATAGGTCTTCTTCTCCTTCTTCTTCTTCCAGCCAAGGATTAGGCCGCAGCCTGTTCCAAACTCACAAACTATATCATCTATCTCCATCTTCTCCTAGGTCTACCGACATCCCTTTTCCCTTCTGGAGCATAGCAGTGTGCCTGCTTAGGTATCCTGTGATCCGACATCTTTACCATGTGCTGTCTCCAACTTTGGCGATAATCCTTTATATTTTCATTCAAGTTGTAGATACCTAATTCTGACCTGATTTCCTCATTCCTTATTCTGTCCAAGTGTGTAAAACCCGTAGTTCTTCGAAGAAATCTCATCTCTGCTGGATTCTCCGCTCTTGGGTTTTCGTCGTTGTCCACGCCTCACTTCCGTACAGAATAATGGAGCTGCCTTAACTTTGTAGAACTTAAGTTTTGCAACCCTTCTCGCTCTAAAACCCAAAATTCCGCTTATAGCTCCGCATATCCTCTGGAATTGGCTTAATTTCTGTTCCGTATCCAGATCAGAATCAAATCCCGCATTACAACCTAAATAACGAAAGTGAGATACTGTCTACATACTGGTATTATCCACAACTATTTTTGAACAAACAGGATATTTTTCCTTAAAAGCCATTATTTTGGTTTTATCAATAGAAATTTTTAAGCCAAAATCTTTACACAGTTTGTGTAATACATGAACCGCCCGTTGAAGATCGTCTTCTGTCTCTTGCACAATCCACACATCATCCGCAAAAAAGTGCATTCAAATAACTACTATCATTTAACTTAATACCAGGACTAACGCTGCGTTTCGTTCTTATATACCATATCTTCTTATATTACCATAGGTACTAGTATTAATTAGGTCGTCATATTTTTGTAATCAGATCCTCCCTTAAAATTCTCAACTCTTTCATGTTTTATTAGACTTTCTTAATCCATTTTGGTTTTGTTCTTTCCCAGTAAAAGTTGATTATTTGGTTAGCAAGTCTGGTCTTTTCTGCTCTAAGTAGGTGCCATAAGAATGAAATTCTTTTTTTCCTGAAGAAATTTGTTACCGGAGGTATTATCTTGCACACTTCTTCATTATATAATGATTATAAAATACAGTAGATTATTTACTGATTGATTATTTAAAAATAGTAAATAAAACCGTGCTATTACGTTGACATGATAGGTTTTATCGTTTCATTAATCGCACATGTTTTAATATAAACATCAGTTACAAAACACGCTAACTATGATGTAGGTTATTTGATATAGACAGCAGAAATCAATATTTCGTTTAAACAAGAAAATTTTCAGAAGTTGAACAGATAGATTATATCCATTAACTGCCTATTTAGTTTAATTTGCAGCATTGAATTTACAGTAATTATGAAATATTATCTTAAGAAGTTTCTCTGTGTGAGTCTACGGTAAAGGGCTCACTGATTAAGAATGCTAAATGCCCTCAAATACGAGTATTAAAATTGGCCGATAGTATGGTGTATTGGAGTAAAATATGAGATAACCACGATTAATTTTCCGATTTTACTCTTCCTGCCCCCCCCCCCAAGGGGAAAAGAGTTTTTTAACTATTAATTTTTTTCTCGCAATAGAGTTTTTGAAAAATCTACAAATGTGCATAGTAGTTGACATAAGCAACTACAAGATGAATTTTTCAAGGTAATCCAATTATGACCTTGGAAAAATTCATCATTAATTTAGGGGGAGCAGAAAATTTGCCTTCAAGTTCGATTTGATATCAAAAAACTTACCTCCATGAATTTTTTAAGATTTTTCCATTGGTGCGCTATGGTAAAAAATACTATTTTTTACTATTTCCGCAAATGTAACGGGTTTTGGCACCATGGTGCATTTCTAGGGCCATCTAACCAAAATTTGAATTCCCCTAAAAAATTACATTGAAATTTTAAAGTGGAGTTTGCTCGTTCATATGTGGTCGGTCAGCTGGTTACCATTCATAGACGCACGCTCAACCGGTGTTACTGAATAATAATTTTCTTCCAACTTACCGACTTTGCGGCCCGAAGGCCAGTAATGAATGTATAATTCCTGGAAATATAATGGGGTCATGGAAAAAGGATTAACAATTTTTTGAATATATTATGTTGTTTTCGACCCTAATGTCGTCTACCAAGGATTAATGAAATAGTTTGATCTAGCAACACCCTACACACAGCCTTCCCAGATCTTGTTTTCCAAAAATGTTTCTGTGCATGTAAGGAGTTTCTGTCCAGGCATTCGTTACAATTGGTCAAACCATAGCGTTTATATATTTTTCTAAGTCATTTTACAAAATAGTCGTAAGTGACAACCTTAACTTTCTTATATATTTAAAAGCTGGTACGGTCATTATTCCATGGAATTTAATATGAGTTTTGTTCTTTACTTTTTTAGTGTAGTTGTAGACAACAATAAATGAACCAAGTTTCTGATTGGTGCCTTGATCTATCTATACAAACTTCGTCTTCCTAATATTGATCTTAAATCAGAATTAGGGCAGCAATCCAGTAATTTGTATTCCTAAACTATATTTGAGGATTCCTTTATGTATATAATATATTAATTGATAAATCAACGTCATAAAATAACCTGAATAGGAAATAAGATTCAGTTTGACAAATATTGACCTACAGGATCAGATAATAAAATTTATTCGTACGGGAGGCTACAGTTTACGCATCAGCAATTTAAATTTACACATCAGCCGAACGTAATTCTATTTACAGAAAGAGGTTTATTTGTAGATTCTGTTTCTCATTTGATATGTAAACAGAAGGATTTGTTAAAACACTACCCTGGCCCTTGACTCATACTATTTTATTATACTGTCCACAATTCAAACAAATAAAATGGAGCTGGATGGGTTTGATAAAATTGATAGATGAAACTAACAAAAATATGACCGACTGTTCAATAGTTAAAAGAATTGTTCAGTAAGATATTATTTTTCATTTTGCTTTTTTTTGTCACAAGCAATGAATACGTTAAATTGTATCGGTACTTTCTGCTAAATATAATAATTTTTTTAAGTTAAGGTTTTCAACAACGAGCTACCACACATCGTTACAACACCACACACAGTTAAGAATATAATTATGTTATCACAATATTTAATTTTAACAAAATTTAACACAACAAAAGTACTTCAAGATTATATAACTAAAGTTGCCCTTAACCCACCGGTCCTCTGAGTAAACTACAAAAACCAAATTTCGGTTTTTTGGGGTTTGCCGTTTTCAGTTTTCCTATCTTTACACCTTCAAAACGGTTTTTAGGCAAATTTTTATTAGCAAAACGTCACAGGTACTTATAGCATTACAGGTAATTTTTTAAGTTTTAAAAAGCGATCCAATGGGGGTTGCTACCCCTATCCAAAAATTATGAAATTTCTAAAATTTTAGAATACAAAATGTATTTTAACGGCATGTTTTCGACGTTAAAAGTTAAATAAAAATATGGTAACGCGAAAACTTTCAGGTTCCACCCCCTTACCGTTGATAGGGGGTTATATTTTTTTACCTCCTGAACGGTACTTCGTAGAGGAAAATTGTATAGAATCTTTTTTGTAGCTCTCCCAAAGTACTTCAAGGCCATGTAACTAAAGTTTTCCTTAACCTACCTCTTCACTAAGAAAACTCAAAACACTAGCATTCCGGCTTTTAGGGCTTGCCGTTTTCACGTTTTTCTTTCTTTACACCTTCACAACGGTTTTTCGCAAACGTTTATTAACAAAACGTTACACATACCCCTAGAGTCACGAAGAATTTATTAAATTTTAGGCGGGGTCCTATGGTGATTACTACCCCAACAAAATTTGAAAGTTTTCGGAATACAAATATTTTTTAAACGACATGTTATTTAGCGAAGAAAATTATATAAAAAATTGGTAACCTGAAAATTTTTAGGTCGCATGAGAAAAAGAAACACTCAAAGTAACACACATTCAAACCACAACATTTAAAGTTGAAATTTTGAAACTTTAAACATTAACCTAAAATTGTCAAACCTGCAAATTTTAAATTTTGAAACTTTAAACGTTCATATCTTGAAATTTCTAAATATTGTGATCCACCCAGCTCCTTTGGCGGCCGAACTTTACCTTGTGGCAAATGGTTCTGATCCACTTATGAATTCTGATCCACCTACCCCTCTGAGGTCGAGACACGTAATTTTTGAGGTGGCGAGGTAATTTTTGAGGTGAATTTTGATCAGGCGAGTAATTTTTTAAGTTAAGGTTTTCAACAACGAGCTACCACACATCGTTACAACACCACACACAGTTAAGAATATAATTATGTTATCACAACATTTAATTTTTACAAAATTTAACACAACATTTAAGTGATTTTTAAAATTATATGAATATACTTTTTTTATTTTATTTTTTAATAAACATTCATATTATTTCACCAAAGAGGCCCAACTAAATTAATATTCCTGCATAATATTATAATTACTTTAATATAATAATATTCAAATGCATTTTAATCAATTAGTAATATTAATATGATCATACTTATTTTTAATAATTTTAATGATTACCAAATTTTGTGTCAGACACTTTTTTAAGTCAATGATTTTTATTCTTTTTTTTTGTATACTATTGACTAACTTTCATTTCGATCGGCTTTTGAATATTAGTCTAATGAACTTAATTTGAAGTAACCCATTAACCAAAATGAAATCTTTCCCATGTATTTGAATATTTAATAAAAATTATTTCAATTTTAAACTCTATTGTAATGGAAGGCTAGACCGGTAGATTTTTATCTCACGTGATAAGCTCTTTCAAATAACATTCGTAATAAATAAAAAGTATATTTCTATTTATAGACTTTTTTTATTACAAACACATTATGTGCAAAACAAAATTGAGTCCTTAGTGTTATTTTATCCCCTACAATCAGTTAAATTAAATGGTCGCTAAACTTTTTGTTTTATGAATACTGTTGGCTATTATATTTTAGCTTCATAAGAATCTATCCCATAATTCAATGCGGATGTCGAGTTTGGTATGCGAACTACTGACGGAATTTTTTAAATTTTTTTAATGGTTAATATTTTATTTCTTGTAAATAATGATGGTCGTAATCAATATTTCAAAAAAGTATTAATATTTGGTGAGTTTTTGGACTGAAGGTAAAATTTCCTCCTTTGTTACGTTTTTGTCCTCAAACTGTACAATCTCCTTCCCCAAATGATTCCTCATTATGACCTTTCGTATAAAAGTATATGAAAGATCATAAAGTTTAAGGCTGAATTGCAGAGATGACTCTTCAGCATTGGTAGGTAGTTAACGAAGCAAATGATTACACTCTTAAATTTGAGACCCACATGCTGATATTTTGGTTCTGGACTACCTGGTGTTTGAAAAAGAGACCGAAATTGACCAATCCTAGAATATGGGAAATTACGGGTTAATTTCCCACCTCGTCGATAATGACTATGTAGTAAGTATTATAAGTATAAGGTTATTCATACGAAAAAAGGTTTCTTTGATAATAAATTAAATAAATCTATTCGGTGATCCATCGAAAGAAAATGCTACGTTTCCCTGCCAAAGAAAGCGAATCAGCTACGGATTTAGCGTCTGAGAATAGCTCAGACTGCATAGTCCGCCAACATCGGCCTGTCTGCAAAGATGTTACTTCCTCCTATCAGAGTTTCTGGAGTTACTCGAGACGACTGGACGAGTTTCGGTTCGACCAGTAGGAGAAAGTATAAACTACTAGTTCTTACGGCTTCCCATCTCCGACGAACAATCCGCGAGAGAAGTTGATGTCTCCGCTGAATGACAAGATATCGTAGAATCTCCACCTAAGCTGTTATCACCTTACCCATGCCCTTAATTTTTTAATCTTCTTGCCTCGATGGAAAACACACAAACGATTCTTTTCAGGGACACCAGTTTAATAAGGTTTCACACACTGCCATTTTCATTCTCGTCATTCTATAACAATAGCTATGTTAGTATATTAAATTAGATTTAATTTTAAACTATCAATTACCACTAATGGTTTTAGAACTTAAAAATCAATTTTTAAACATTAATTTTTTTGTTTTCTTTTAGGCTGGGGAATCTTCAGTAGCAACAACAGCTTCCTCAATAGTCTTCTATAGACAGAGGAGATCCAACTGCACTCCTCCTGCCATTGAACAATTTCCAAAACCATCCATGGGACCCTACTGGAGGAAACATGGTGGACTGCTCTTCCACATAATTATATGCATTTATTCATTTATTGGCCTGGCTATTGTCTGTGATGAATATTTTGTAACATCTTTAGATAGAATATGTGAAGGTAAATTTCTATTACTTTTTATTCATTTTTTTAGTGACTGACATGGATATTTACAGTCTATATACTTGAATAAATTAACAGCAAACCTACTACTGTAATTATTCTTATGTAGAAGTAAAACATTATGTTCTGAGGACATCATGAGATTTTTTGTAATTTTTACTTTGTGATTGGAAACTAATATGTTATTTTTGTTACTGTCCATTTTTTCATTGGCTTTTAATTTTCTATGAGCTAATATATTTTCTCCTATATTATGAACCCACCCACCTTTTGAGTTACAGATAAGCGCCCGCTTGATTACTTGAAATGTTTGGTTAATTATTGTGATATTTACCTGCATTAAAGAATAAGAGGTAATTATCACATGATGATGGACCACATCATTTTCAGTCAATTGCTAGCACAAGTAGTACCTGATTTACTAAAAGCTCTAGATTTGATTCACTACAAAGTATTTTTCACCCCCCCCCCCCACAGTAAATTCACTAACTGCCATTGTAGTTATGCAATTAAAATTAAAATAGGCCTACTCTATTTAATAAACTTAAGATAAAATAATATAATATAATGTACATACTCATTTTTATTTCATTATGTTTTTTCAGTTCATTATATTTAAATTTCATTTCTCAATAAACTCCATTAACAAAACGGAGTGTTTCGTGAAATTTTATTTTAGCATTTGAAGAATATCCGAACAAACATAATATGAAAACTGTAAGAGATAATTTATCAACTTTATTCATTTATTAATACATAATTTAGCATTGTCAATAATTCCATGAAATTTATTGTGAAAATACATCTAAATCAACTTTAGAAAATTTCATTGAAGTCTCTCACGCATCATTTTTAAAAATTGTGTTCAAGGTCTTTGACTTGTTTGAACAGGTATCATTACAATACCTACTTTTATTGTATTATGTATTTCCAACAAAACAAATCAATTTTGCTAATATAAAGGTGTACTGTATAGAGTTTTATCAAAAGTGCAGACCTTGTTACGTTGTTTGGTATTAAATTCAGATGTCTCAGTAAAAAGTAACTCTTGAAAAATTATTCAAAAAAATAACCCAGAAAATATTAATTATTCTGAAAATATAATCCAGGGACAGGGTTGAAGAGACAAAACTTTATTTTTAACAAAACAGATTTTTTTTAAATAACTAGCACCTCTTACTCTCATTGCGTTCATAAAATTGTATTCTATTTTACAAACGGATTGTAAACACTGTGCATTGACATATTTAGAGCCTTCCTCCTTTTAACAATGCAAACTTTTACAATTTTCAATATGCAACTAAAAATTGTCCTGGATAACTTCTTGAGTATACAATACTGCAATATCATGTCAGTCCAGTTAATAAATCGATTTTGATGCATTTTAAAAAGAAGAAGATAAATTTCTGCTTAACTAATTTTTTGTTTGTTTTGTTTTACGTCTGTTTTGCAATTTCTGCTAATGCAGACGGTAGAGAATGATGATATATATATGAAAATGAGTTATGAAAAACTGCCAGACTGATCTGGAATCGAACCCAGGACCTTGGCGTAGAAGCCAGATGTGCTAACCACTATGCCAACAAAACGGCCTTAACTAAGTGTCAGATAGAAAAATATTTAAAAATTGTACCACTTTCATTTCCTTTCTTTTTGGTACTTTGTATTTTTTTTCTAAAGGCTCTAATTTTTGCAAAAATTGTATTACAGTATTTTGCAAAGTTTCATAAATTGTTGCATAAACATAAAGTAAGAAAACATTAAATACAAAAGTTGTAGGGTTTTTAATTCTCTTGAATTATTGTCGCCTTCATTTTTTCTAAAAAACCTCTCATAATAATTAATTAATCATTATTAAATGATACAGATTAACCCTGCTAGCCCGTCCCAACTTCAAACTTAGTCTGCCTTTTTCAAAAGTCAGAATGCCCATCTCTTTGGAGGTTGCCCAATATCATGTTGTCTGGTTGGTTTGTAGATTTAAACACCTGTTTAGGTGTTCGATCATCTGGAATCTGCAATTAATGGCTATACCACTCTTGCCTGTATTTTTAAAAGATCGATATTTCCCCTTGAACATTAAATTCATACCTAATATCTTCATTTTTTATAAAGTCCAGTAAACAATACAGCTGCTAAAGGTCGTAAAAATTTCATATCAGCAGCCACTATTCTTAATATGTTAAGCAGTCAGAGTCCAACAGTCTAACCACACATTAAAACAAACAGAACCAAGGTGTCAAAACTTTTAAATGGTCTTCTTTTGCACTTTACCGACCAGCGTTTTCCTCAGTGCTTATAAGCCTATGAAATTTTTCCAGTTTAATCTCTACATGTAGTGATTCATGTAACAGATATCACATCTAAAGTAGATAAATGAAGTTATCAGGAGGTTATATTGCTCAATAGTTAAACTGAATACATTTTGAAAGCAAAGTATAAGTTAAGGCTGTAATTTTGGTAAACCCAATTTTTCATCTTCTTTCTTTAGTAATAGAATCTTTTAAATTCTCTCTTAGCAAACACGTACAACCCAAATGAAACTTTTCTTTTTTGTAGAGGTCCGACAGATTTTCAACTTCTCGCATTTTACAGCCCATCTGTCTTCCCTGTCCCCCTGAGATTCCTTACACCTTCTTAAACTCTCTGTATTCCTATTTTTCCGTGGGCAACCTCTTCTCCTTCTATTTTCTGGATGAAAAAGAACACTCTTTGGTGTCATCTATCCAATGACTCTTCTGTTGAATGAAACTGGCATATCAAATTTCAACATTACAACAAAAAAAAATTTCATTACTCATATTTTTACTTGTACTGTTATTTGATTTATTTCCACTGGACTCTCTAATCATGTACTTGCTTATTAATTATAGACATTATAATTTTAAAACATTGCAATAAATAAGAATAGCTTCTCATGCCAGTAATAAATCAATCATGTCCTTACATTCTCTGATGATTAATTATCCCTTAATTACAAAAGTTTCATCTCTGTGACTCCAGAGAAGCAATAAAAGTTTTCTTGTATAATACATTGTATTAATTCCTTTATTGTATTATGCACTATACATTCAGATCATCAATATTGTTTTAAAACTAAGTTTCAGTAATTTAGGTGCCTCTTAGTTTATCATTCAATCAACTTATTAACAAAACAACTCAACTGGAATTGGAATGTTATTTAAATTTATTATTAATTTACTGGGATTACAAAATTTACTTAATTATTTAAATGTTGTGCCAAATTTTAAAGTACACTAGGCTTGCAACTATTAGGCTTAACGTGGCTGTAGCCCAGGCCGGATAGCTAAAAAGCTGGATAAAGAATTAGGCCTAATTGGTTTTATATGTAGTAATTCGTACTGATTCGCAATAACTGAATAATATTATAGTTTGTAGGGCACATTAATTGTGTTTTTCTTTTTATGCAAAGTTAAAGGAATTAATAAATGGGAGATTAAGCCTAATGTACTGTAAAATTAGGGTAGGCTTAACTAAACATAACACACAACGTTGTTGATAAATATTTATAGAACCTTGAAATTTATTATACAGTAATACGATATACAGAACATGATCGAAAAAATGTTAAACCTAGGTTTATTCATGATGATGTTTATCATTTACTGTATTTAGTTTTTTTTTCTTTGTCATTGTTTATTGATACCCAGGACCCATACCAGATAGTACCAAGATCTGGATATCTGGGAGCCGGATAGTTACAAGCCTAGTGTATTTATTTTCCCTTAATTTTTAAGAAAATATTTATTGGTATACTAACTTCATCATCTTTTGCAACTACATTGTTAAAGAATTGTATGCTTTTGCATTGGACCTGCATTTATGCTCTTGTATTTTGTAACAATCAATTACAGTACCATGTAACTACCATGTAACAAAATTCAAAATTTTGTTAGAGGGTTGTTTATGTAGAGGTAACAAAAAATCCCAGATTAATTTTTTAAGAATATTTTTTTCATTTTATATAATGAACTAAATACAATGTATTTTTATTAATAATGTTGTAGAAAGAACTAGACCAGTAATTGGATTTTTGTACATGTTTTACAAGAACCCTAATAAGAGTAAACGTGAATGGTAGTTAAAATAATTAGGACTTACCTCATTCGTAGAATGGGTGTAGGCCAGGATATCGATAAAAGTTTATAAACAAAATAATTAATAAAAGTAGGTGTTTAATGTAATAGTATTATTACTATGCAATAGATAGGTAACAAACTGCTCGGAATTAATGGGTTACTGATTCAACAAAAATAATTAATCGTTCTGTAATATGTACACAGGTGCAATTTAGGAATAAAAATGAAAAGAACAGCTAACCAGAAAACTTACAAAAAAATTTGAAGTAGCTAATTTAATTTAATTAGTCTTACAAAACATATTGCTAGTTATCTGCTTGATAATTAATTATAATATTATGGACAGAATTGCATTAAGAGATCCATTCTGTCAGAACCGAGCATTGTATAGGTCAGCCATTCTTAAAGTCTTTCAAGACGTAAGTTCTCAATTCCACATTGTGTATGTTCATTTTATTTTGGTTTTTGTTTTGGACCTCTATCATGATTAATTGATCAGTAAATTATTTGTAAAATCAACATATATAATACTGTTTTATGTATATTTAATTGTGTATCCATTATTGACTATTTTTGTTTGTATTTTTCTTTTCTTTTCTTTCTACTTTTGTATATTTTCTTTGCTCTGTAATGAAATATTGTTTCTGTAATTGGGCCGTAGTCGGCCTGTTGCAAACAATTTAATTCAAATAAATAATTCATAAACTTTTAAGTTTATATGTACCAGTATTTGATAGGCCAATAGATAATTAAAATTTTTCTTAAAGCTTAAATAACTAGTGGTGTCAGTTTTGCTGTGCAGAATTCAAGCTCAGTCCAGATGTTGCTGGAGCAACATTCATGGCTGCTGGGTCGTCAGCTCCAGAGTTGGCAACAGTTGTTATTGGTGTCTTCTTTGCAAAAGATGATATTGGAATATCTGGAGTCATAGGATCAGCAGTCTTCAACATCATGTTCGTCATATCTGTCTGCGCGTTATTTGCGGGAACTGTTTCATATCTTAATTGGTGGCCACTATGCCGTGATTGCTGCTTTTATGCGTTAAGCATATTAATCATGTTGTTCGTTATTTTTGATGAGAAAATATCTAGGTAAGTCCCAGTTTTTTTTAATGCTAACTTAATAAAGATAAGTATTAATTATTAATTTACTTGTATAAAAAATACTTGGCCAGACACTATTACAGTACAATATAGTACAGTGTTCGGCGACTTTGAGAGTATTGTGCAGTACCGTACATAAAATACAATACAGGTCCATTATTTTTTTTACCAAAGGCTTCAAAATTATAATGGTTATTTGTAAGGCAGAATTTAGGTAAATCCTATAGTTGAACAGGGTAATATAATGAATTTTAATTTAAAATTAACAAATAAGGAATTTGAAGGGTAATTAAAAATTGTTTTATATATTGGACACTACATATTAACAAAAATGGCCGTAAACAGCCATTTATTTATTTTACGCAATGAAATATAAATTACAATTAATTACTATACTAAGATATATACAATATTTTTAAACTAAATAACTTTTACACAAAAACTCTTCTTTACTAAGTCTGTCCACACATAGGAGTATACAAAAAAAATAAATTTATTTATTTAAATAAAATTTCATTAATACTTCTAACTAATATAAGAAATACTATTATAACATCTAAAAAGGGTACAAGAATCACGTTAAACAGTTTCTTGTTTTAAAAAAGCATTGAATATAATTGATAAATACCATTAAATTTACACAAATTTCAATTATAATAGTAATAATTTTAATACTAATACTAATAAGTTATACTAAAACTTGAAAAATAGCAATAAAGTAATAAATATAGATAATATAACCATCATAAACAATAAAATTCATATTTTCTCAGAAATCTGTTTTAAAATATTAGAGATTGCTTGTAGAGATTGATTGTAAGACTTTGATGCCTCATTTGTAACAATTCAGACTACAGGTCCAGTGCTATACTGGATTATTATTTATTATTATTATACTGAAGGTTTATTATTCATTAGGGTCTAGATGTTAAGCGTGTGGAAGCCCACAGTTAGAGATTACCTAGTATACTCACTAGTAATCATGCAAAGAATGTAACTTAACAATTAAAGTAAATCATAACACAGCAAGAAATTCTTATAAATTATTTAGTGAGGTAAAATAAATATTTTTTCCTTAATGTTTGTCTCTTTCATGTGTCAACTACAAAAACGCACAATAATATAATAACATCTTAAAATCAACCAGTTTTTAGCAAATAATATAACAATTTTGTGAACCACAGTAAATAGAAGAGAATAGATTCTCTTCTATTTACCATGGTATTAACAACACAAAAAGATCAAAAAGGAAAACAAGAGATAAATAAGGGTATTCTTATTTGTTAAATAAAAATTTTAACACTATCTGATGGCAGTATATAAAAACTTTCTACTTCAGTAAGAAAAACAGAGAATTATCTATCATTGTCTGTAACAGAACTGTCTTTATATTACAGTATGTGAACACTGGACAATAAATATCAGGGTCCACAGTAAAATTAAAGAACAGTGAAGGTCAACATTGTGGAATATTGTAATCAGCTGGTTACAATCCTATAAAGATGGATTTTTTGTTTTTTTTTTTAATAAAAAAGGAGTTGAAGATAGAAAGTAAGATGTTAATTTTTCAAAATTGAACTTGTGATATTTAGTATAGTTTCTGGAAAAGCTACTAAATATGACTTAGGTCATCGCTGTAAATAATTATAATTAAATATGTAACAGCCAAGTTGATACGCAGGCATTATAGTATAGTTTGGTAAACTTTGATATCAATCACAGTTCAGTTCTTTGACATTACTTGACATATAGTTTTATCAAAACCAGTAAAATGTGACTGATTGTTCTTCAATTATAGTATTCACTTGTTTCTGTGATTTTTTTTGTTTTAAACAATTAAAAAACAATCGATTATATCATGCAATGTATGCTAATGTATTCCATTATTATTTCTGATTTCAGAGGAGAAAGTTTATTTATGTTACTTACTTATGTTGGATATTGTGTTGCACTGGCCTTTAATTCAAGATTAGAACAATGGGCTATGACACTCCCACTGCCCTGCAAAAATTTAAATACAGTTCCAGCAGAACAAGAAGATCAACATCTTGTGACATATCGTCATTTAGATGACGGTAACAGGCAGCCAGGAAACATGCCAACAGACAAAGTCGTCGACTTTGGTGCAACTGATAATATACAGACTGGAATACCAAATCAGCTTGATGGTCAGCAACCACAACAGCAGCCTCGTCCTCCCAAACCTGACTACTATAAAGCAAAAGAGCCAGATCCAAACCAGGTATGCTAAAATAACATTTCTTTACAGAAATCTTTTACAGATAAAAAATTAACATAATATATGAAATATTATATTCAATAAGTCAATAAGTAATATACTGTCGCCGACCGGGGCCGACGACACGTGGCGAAACCTTGTCTGTGAAATTGGTGGCCCTGAAGAGGGCCATTTAATTGTGTTGGTGGCCCTGAAAAGGGCCGTTGTTGATGGTCGGAAGCGGCGAGCCGGCGTGGTAGAAGCGGAGCCCGAAGAGTGACGGCTCGGCTACCGGGTTCAGGCCTAGCCTTCCATCAGCGGCAGTTGGTCCCCACTGCAGCGTGGCAGTGGTGGCCCCCAGAGCCTCGCAGTGTCAGGTCGGCGTAGGCCGTTGGCCGATAGCGTGGCCAAGGCGGCTCTCTCCGGGTCAGCGAAGGCTGACCGGTGCGGGAATGTAGCGTCCGCCACCGGTAGCGTAGACCAGGGATGGTGCGTCCAATCTCAGCTGGGCTCTTCTTCTTCTGGCTGGAGCTCTTCTTTCTTGTTCTTCTCCGGTTGAGAGGTCAGTGAAGAGTGAGTCTCGCGGACTAGGGCCCCCTCTTAAATACCTCTCCCTCGAGCCAACAAGGTGGTGGGGAGAGGCTTAGGCTCTGCGCGTCTGTAGCACTCCGTGCGGCAAGCAGGTAGTGAGACTGTGTGTAGATGCTAGTATTGGAAGGGCAGGCGGCGACAATACCAAGTGCTATATTAGTTCAAAACAGTCCTTGTTGAACAGGAATACCATCATGCATTACTGTTACTTAATTCACGGTAAGCAGATATAGAATATATTAATAATGTTTTAGATATTGTAAATCACATGTACTACAAATTTCCATGAAAACTAAAATAACTACAATATTAGCAGCATTAACATTCCTTCATGTTTTCAGAACAGGAACTTGGAGCCTTACTCTCTTGTATGCATAATTGTGCTTCAGCCTTGCTCTGATGAACAGCAATTCAGTGATGGGTAACAACAAAACTGTTATTGATTTCAAATCAACATGTTCCAATAATTGTACGGGTGAGTCTGAAAGGACTTTACAACTTTGAAAGCATATAGAAATTTATTGATATAACTTACAGAATCAATAAAGGTGTCATTTTGTAGCAAAACACTTCAAGTTAAACATAAAATTCTCATTTAGGTTTGATGTGATGGCATTAGTGATCCGGTAAACTTCCCACTGGAAATCAATTTCTTGCCACACTTGTTCTAGCAAATTGGGCGTAACTTCTGCAACCACAGCGTAGATTCCATTTTTCAAGTCTGCAAAATTGTCTGGTAGAGGTGGAACATACACTCGATCTTTAATGAAAACCCAGAAGAAAAAATCCATAGGTGTCAAGTCAGGGGCCATGCAATTGGCCCTGCACGCCCAATCTACTGACCTGGGAAGCGACTATCTAGGAAATCCCGAACTTCTGTGAGGAAATGTGCCCTGTCTTGCTGCTAGTAGAAAGACACATCTTGTTGTTTATCATCACCTAACTGAGGAATTAAAAAGTTCTGCAACATATCCAGATACATGATATCACTGAAATTTTTCTCCATGAAGAAATAAGGCTCGTACACTTTAAATTTATGAATGGCACAAAACACATTCACTTCAAGGCTATCATGAACGTGTTCAATGGTTTCTCGTGGGTTTTTGCTTCCCCAGATTCTGCAGTTGTGGAGTTTACTGCCACTGATATTATGTAGACTCATCGCTGAAGAATTTTGAGTTCATGAGAGTCTAATGATTCCTATGCACACACTCCGCACCAGTGAAAGTAGCCATTTTTATGAACTAGCTGGTGCTATATTGATTCTGTAAGTTATATCAATAAGTCTTTATATGCTTTCAAAGTTGTTAAGTCCTTTTATACTCACCCTCTATATTTATATTATAAACAAATGAATATTATTTAGTTAATTTTTTCTAACAAAAATATGTTGATAATGTAACATTATTCTGTTACCGTGTCGTATGTTACAGATATCACCACTAATAAAACCAGAGAATGCAGATATGAGCACATTGATACAATGGGGAATATGTATGCCAATCCACTATCTTTGTAAGAAAACAATGCCCGACTGTCGGAGTGAACAGTATCGCAACTGGTATCCACTAACATTTACCGTGTCAATGATATGGATATCTTTCTACTCTTATACAATGGTGTGGATGATAACAGTCATAGGTAAATATTACAAAAATACTATCAGACCTCTCTAATTCAAACCTCCATAATTTGAAATACTCCCTAAATTGAGTATTTTCTTTATCCCCTTGGAAAATCTGCCTTAATTCAAATTAAATTATCACCCTTCATTCAAAGAATTTCAAGGGTCTCATGGTCATGTTTATTGTATAAACATTTTAATAAAAACACGTAGAGTATATGATTTCTTGTACCTACTGTTCGTTTTCAAGTCTACCAGAAGAAAACACAAACCCACTTCTCCTGTTCTACTACCTACTTCTCCCGCTCCAACTCTTTTGAGCTAAACATTAATTTCTGTTTATTGCCTTAAAAAATTAAATTAAATTATAAAGTTAATAACTATATTGAATAATTAGCTTCCTTATAATATATCATTTTAGAAACTATAAAAGAAACAAGTTATTAACGGCTGAAATAAAATACAACAAAATAAAACAGGATATCTAATCTTGTCTTATTCAATAGAATTCTAATTCGATTATAATTGGCATACATACAGCAATTTTACACATCCTCTTACACCTTTCATTCTTAGGTTTGTTCGCTAGACTTAACACAACTCTTAGAGTTGTTATAAAAGTCTACGACCTATACCTCATATCATTACCCACACACAACCCAAGGTTTATTTATGTAAGCATTATCACTCAATAAAAAAAGAAAAACGTATTCACGTGCCAACAGTAGATTGCTAGTGCTATGTAAAATATTTTCAAAGACAACACAAGAAATAACTGGATTTGTCAATTTATAAATTAATCAACTTTATTTTTAAGGGTGATAATAAATGTAATATAGCACAGTTCTCCTATTATTATATTTTCTACTATGAGTATGTCTGAGCATTGCACTTTTTACACGATTAAATATTTTACAGTTATGATTTAGAATCTTCTTCTTCTTCTTCTTCTTCTGCCTTTCAAGGATTAGGCATCTCTGCCTGTTTTGAACCTCTCAAATCTGCCCATCTCTTTCTCGGGCGTCCTCATTCTCTCCTCCCCTCCGGCTTATAGCCCAGTGTCTGCTTAGGTATCCTATCCTCTCACATTCTGTTTACATGCTCTAACCACTGCATTCTGTTCTGGGATACCTTGTTGTTTATAGAGAAGATGTTGAGTTGTTTCCTTATCTCGGTATTCCTGTAACAATCTTCTTAAATACTGGCAAACCTCATGATGCCTCAGATGATGGACCGGGATTAACGGATAATACGATTTAGAATAAGTTTATAAAATAATTCATTCATTACACCCTAATGTTGAACACTGGGGTCCAATTTTCATTTCTTTTAAACTTGCAGAGTTTCCTATGTGAAATAGGTTCCTCACCATAAATTAGTAGTCTCGTACAATATTGAGGTTTACCATGTAATGTGTGCAATAACAATATTATTAACACTGATGTAGGTTAATAAGATTTATTTATATTTTTGTAGGTTATACACTAGGAATTCCAGATACTGTGATGGGACTGACTTTTGTCGCAGCTGGTGTCAGTGTGCCTGATGCATTATCCAGTCTTGCTGTTGTTAAAGAAGGTAAATAATTTTTAAATAAAACTAACAACCAACATAACGAACAACAAAAATAATATTGACCCATTATTATTAAAGCTGCAAATTGCTGCTACCTTTATTGGTATATGTTCTGTAAGCAAAATAAGTGAGCCAGTTTAAGTTTCTCCAACACTTTTTATTTCTCTCTTTCAGTATTTCTATAACTAACAATGAATTTTGTTGGTTGTCAGTTTGTTCTCAAGTTTTTAAGGATGTGTTGCTAACTAGGCAAATTTTTATAATTACCGTATTGCTTTGAATTTAAGACGCCATCGAATTTAAGACTCACCCCAAAATATAATCATATTTTGTGGGAAAAATTAAAGGAAGGCAAAATTAATGTACACAAAAAGTAGGTATTAAAAAAAATTTCATTACGTGCCAAAAGTGTTGAGTTGTACATTTCCTTAAAATAAATGACAGTAATTGCGGTTAGTTTATAAACTTAATTAATTAATATATAAAACTTTGATGATCCTGTTGCGAGTTCCAATAAGAGCCGTAATTAGGTAATTAAAAATACAAAATATGGGAGTGGGTTGAACAAGGATTCGGTACAAACATGGATGTATTGTTTGAACTTGGTCACTGAGACATTAGTAAACCCTTACCACCACACACAAATACACATTATAACTGCTTTTTTCTAACATTTCAACTGAAAGTCAAAACTTGGTCCGCGTGTCTGTGAGTTTGAGTGTAGTAGTAAGGGTTCCATAAACCTAAGAAGCCTAATTGCTTCATACATAACAGGTATAAATTCCTGTATTGAAATACAGAAAATTTAAGACGCACCCTGATTTTGCGAACGAAGATATTGTAAAAAAGGTGCATCTTAAATTCTATGCAATACGGTACTTTTACTTGTATCCTTTGTCATAATCTAGTTTAAACTAAGCATTATAATGTAAAAGTGATATCGATATTTTTGTTCTTAGGTTATGGAGATATGGCAGTATCAAATGCAGTGGGTAGTAATGTATTTGACATTCTTATTTGTCTGGGGCTACCATGGTTTATCCAGACTGCTTTAATTAGACCTGGCAGTCATGTTAATGTTTACAGTAAAGGTAAGTCCAAGTAATTAATTTTTACCAGCCATTAGCCTGGTAAAAATTAATTCAAATTAAAATTATTATGGTAAAAATTAATTTACATCTGTTAATTATTTGGGAATAAAAATTATTAATAGTTTCCTTAGCTGGGACAAAAAGATCTTTGCCAAAAATTTAGGAACTTATCTTCATTTTCCGGAAGTTGAGAGAAGTACCTACATAATTGAGGTACCTACTCTAAAAACTGTATAATTTTCTACTATTCATACAGTGTATGTAATTACCTTAAAAATAACAAAAAAAAGCTGAAATACTTAAAATGTTCTTCTGGAACTCTTGATAATAATCACCTTGAAAATTGAGGCAGTTGTTCTACCTGTAGAAAAGTTATCCAATACCTTCATGGTCAAAAATGAGTTAAGGCATACGGAGAGGGGTGGTAATTACCAATCTTATTTAGACCACCGGAGAAAGTAAAAAAGATCATTTTGCAAGTCAAAAACTATTTGATCTATTCTTCTCAGTAATTGTTGAAAGATTTATAAGTAACTAGATATTCATCAACTTTATACCCAGGAGTATAAAAACACAGCAGTCTTCCTGAAATGAATTCATTCTAAAGTACAAAAAACAGGCATTTGATTCTTTACAAAGAGCTACAAAAATGCTATTTCAAAGACATTCTTGTTACCTGGCCCCCAACTTGAACAACCTGCTTCCCTAAAATTATAAAATTAATTATGCCGAACATCATTAAAGTTAAAGCTAAGTAACAGAAATGGCTCTTTTGTGACAGTAGGCGGTACACAAAGGAGTGATTACACCTTTAATTCTCGAGCTCACATTCTGATATTTTAATTGTGGATGACCTGGTGTTTGAAAAAGGAGGTATTATAGTAATCTATCCTAGGATATTGAAGACCATAGTTGGAGGTAATTTCCCACCTTGAGCGTGTATTTAAAAATAGATATAAATGCAAAATGTACTGTAGTGTAAAGTCATTCATGTGTATATTTACAAGAGCCATTTTTTTCACCCTCCGATTGCCATAAATAAAAGACAAGTTAATACAAAAAAGTTTTATTACTAAAAGTTACGTTCACTTATGGCTAATTTTCGACATAATCAACTTGACAATTGAGGCAGTTGTTCTACCTGTAGACAAGCTATCCAATACCCTCTTCATAAAATGATGCCATCAATGAATATAAACATGTCTGGACGTTGTCTTCACCCAGCTTCTCGTTGTGTTTCTTGTGGAATTCATGCAGCCGTGGACCACAATTAATGCAGCTATTATTGTGAAACTTAACAATTGGCAGAGCCATTCAAAATGAAAGAAGAGGCAAACTGACTTCTGGAATTATTTTGAACCTTGAAAATGCCTGCCCTTACACCATGCAACCCAATGGTTCCTTGAGCAATTTTAATTTTTGATCACCTGGCATACAGTCCCAACGTATCACCAAGTGACTTCCAACTTTTCACTGAACTGAAAAAGTGGCTAGTAATCCCTTAATCATCAAGGTGATTATGTTAAAAAGTACTCATAAGTGTTAGCCTACATAACGTTTAGTAATAAAACATTTTTTTCAAAAATCACTTGTCTTTTATTTATGGCTTATTGAAGGTTATAAAAAACGGGCCTAGTATATTTTTTGAAAAATAATTATTATTTTATAATGTTTTATTTTTTGATTTGTTTCTAAAGGTTTGACGTATTCTACTCTGTCTCTTCTATCTACAGTAATATTTTTAGTTATAGCAACTCACATGAATGGCTGGAAATTAGATAAAAAGTATGGAGTCATCCTCATGGTATGGTACCTGTTATTTATTGGATTTGCTTCACTCTACGAGCTGAATGTGTTCGGTTACATGAACCCGCCAGAATGTCCAAGTGACTATTAATCAAGCACTAAGTGCAATTTTATGTGCTATGCTGTGTGTTCATAACATTTAGTTACATATTAACTTGAAAAATATATACATATATAAAACATATAGATATAAATGTGCCAATAAAAACAGTGAACGGTATGTTGTAATACCTATTAAATCTCAATATGTTATAAAAATGTAATATTTTCATAGCTGTATATAAAATTTTATCGTTCTTTATTCATCATTTATAAAAAATATAGTTAAAGAATATGAAAATAATATGAAACATCACAATGTAATCATTCATTTTAAGAAACATAAATAACATAAAGATGCTGTTAACAGGCCAAAATATGATAATTTAATTAGTAATAAAATAATTTTTGAAAATTAGTTAGTATAATATTGAAAGAATGAGTTTGTATGAAAATATGTAAATGATAATGTATCTGATCCATTTATTAATTTTATTTATTATTTTATCAATGATTTTCGTGAATTTTCGTAGACCTTGTAATGTGAGACATGGACTCTGCTTTATAGGTGTGCAGTGGTTCTAGCACAATGTGGAGTAGTGGAAGTTAGATAGTCACCAGTTTGGTACTTTTTAATTCTTTGCCACCCATCAAGTTTTGTAACTTGTAAAAATATTTGTCAGTCTGTTTACAAACTAGTGTTATTTTTTCAATTACTGTCAACTTTCTATAATTTAAGTTATAAATTTCTAATAGTTATTTATAAAAATTATAAATTTCAGTGCGATTTTTTTAAATTTGTAGTTTTATTCATTATTGTAGTTTTTACTACAGCCTCTTTAAAGTGACCACCACAATTTTAAAAATAAATTGATCTTTTTAAGAAGTGGTCGCTTAATAGGGGTTTATAGGAATGTTGGTGGTTTTTTATCAAGTATTGTAGGCATACTGTTATACACAATGAGGTAAAAGGGCCTTATTAACTTTTTTTAACCTAATTCATGACCAAAAAGTGCTTAGTCCGCTGTCTTTTTCATTTCAACGTTTCAAATTCAAATTCAATGACATTGAAATAAAATTTTTCAGTCCTATAGAAAAAATTGGGAAGAGTTCAAAAACACCATCTCCCTCTAAAAAGGGCGTATACCAGTAGACACCATTTTACATAGACCTCCTCAATTGGTGTCCATCTACAGTATTGAAAATTCTCTAAACCTTGTGGCTGTAAAATTTAAGATTGCCCGAAAACAAAAATGCCTTTTTATCCAGCATTCATTGGTCGGAGTGAGGGGTGGTCGCTTAATAGGGGTACAGAATACATTTGGTCTTATGAGTAATAAAATCGGTTCCACAAATATTTGGTTGGAGAGAGGGGTGGTCGCTGAATGGGGTGGTCATTAAGAGAAGTTTAACTGTACTAGTCCTGTTCAAATGCATGAACTAGTGGTTTTTGTACTACAATAGTAGTATTTGTGATTTGGTCATAATAACAACCGATAAGCAGGTGCAGGTGCTTTTGCTCCCCCTTGGCTTCAATTTACATCCTCCAAGTACCATACCAGTGCATTTCATAGCTCATGTCCCACATTACAAACATTAATATTTATGCTATTATAAGCAAATCAATTTTTTTGAGGTTTTCAAAAAATTAGAAGCCCACTTAATTGGCAGTTAAACAGCAAAATCAAACACATATTGCTGTTCAATTTGCAATTCTTATTCTAGTATAAAATATAATCATGTACTTTATAACCACAGATTATGTATTAAAATGATTGGAATGTATGTGGGTAGAACATTTGTGTGCATAACTATATTATGAATAGTGCCTGATATGTAATTAAAAAGTATAGAACTAATTTAGACGGTAATGGTTGAAAATATATGTAGTAACTATCACTCATCAGAGAGGTCTTACTAAAAACTAGATACTTAAGAATGCACATCTTGTAAGTGCTTGGCACAGAACTTTTCAAATGTGAATATTTCAGTAAATACAAATTTAAGAGGTTTATTCAGAACATTACAACAATTGCAAAATACCAAATTGAAATAATGTTTAAACTTTGTAAATGTGTAGTTATAACTAAGTGGGCTTAATTGTGAACTATGTCACAAAATTAATTTCATTTTACGTACAGAATATACTTTTAACAAAATCAGATAGTTTTACTTTGTATGTTGTAATTTTGAATTTAACCTCAAAATTTCATGTTTATGTGTGTATGTATGCAAGTTGTTTGTGTGTTTGTGTATGTATGTGTATGTGTGTGTGTCATCAACATTACCTAAGTAAGCACAATATAATGTTGTTATGTGTATGTTCATATCAGTATAAAATTCATACTGTAATGTTCATTAACAATTTAAGTATAATATAAAAATGTAAGCCATATTCCTTTTAAATTGTTACAAAAATATAAAAATAATATTTATGTTTTATTATTATCATTAATAGGCTGTGTAGTAAAATGTTATTGAAATTTATAATTTCAAGTAATTGTCTTCCATAAAAAATTCTAAGGAAATGAATTTGAGCCATTTTTTTGGGTGACAAAAATTTATTCAAATTTTTATTAAACTACCCAAAATTAAATTGTTAAAATGTACTAAAATTTAAAAGTGTTAAAAAATTCAAATGAATTCTCCACTTTTCATTACTAATATGAGGGCTCTTCAAAGAGTGATGATAATAATGACCCCGAAAGAAAATGTGTAGCAAAGGGCAACAGTGGATAACTCTGAGTAACTCATTCTCGTAGCCATATATAAGGATCAGTTTCAAGTCAATCGGTGCAGTGAGTGGAGGTAATAGGTGCAACACCTACTCACACCGGAAAATATGCAACATCATATCTCCATGTGCAAAGACCTGTTATTGCGGTTTAGTGGGGAAGCAAACAAAAAAATGAACTGAATCATAACCGTAGATGAATTTTGGATGTATCACTATGATCCACAACTGAAACAACAAAGTTCTCATTAGAAAAGTACTTACTTGCCACCTCCGAAAAAAGGAAAGATGAGTTGCAGTGCTGGTAAGATTAAGATGATAATCCCCTTTGATTCTGAGGGTTTTTTGTATAAACATGTTGTCCCTCAAGGCCGTACGATTATGGCAGATTATAACAAGTCGGTTTTGATCAAGGTGTTGCATTATTTAATGATAAAGCGGCAGTAAAAGAACGTTAATGAAATTTTACTCATCATGACAATGCACAGTCCCACATTGTTCGCACTGTACCGGATTTCTTGAATGCTCGTGGTATTAGAACTGTACCCCATCCACCATACAGTCCAGATTTAGACCCTTGGGACTTCTGGCTGTTTTCTGAACTCAAGTTTCCGCTCAAAAGATGAAAATTCCAGACCAATCACGAGGTCATCAAAGCTGTAGAGGCATGCTGTAAGGAGATCGAGAAAGATTGTCTGGCATTTGTATTTAATAAGTGGCAGGAACGGTGGCAAAAGTGTATTAGAACCATGCGGAGGGGGGGGGATACTTCAAAAAAGAGAATGTAAATTTGGAAGACTGAATAAATATGTTTTTCTGTAAAGCATTATTAGAATTACTTTTTGAACAGCCCTCGTATCTCAAAAACAATTCTTTTGTAAAGTAATCTAAACTAAATGAATATATTAGTCTTAAATTTATTTAATGAACACGTACAAATATTGAAGCTCTGAATTAAGACACACAGAGTATTTTTTTCTGGAAAATAATTTATCTTTATTTTTAAATGATTGTTGTTTAAGGGAGGAGATACCTTCAAAAAAATTAAGTTTTGCTTGCAAATTAGTGAAAGCATTTTTGTGCTTGTATTGCAGTCATGATTTAAAAGTACAACTGCTAAATCATGAATAAAAATTGTTTCAAAATTTTACCCACATCCCCTAAAATCAAGGTGTCAGTTGAAAATCAGCCACTAGTTTAAGAAATCTTAACCTGGGTTTACTTTGGCCAATTTTCATGAAACTGGTTTAAACTTGAAGGAACACCCATTTCAGAGCACCATATAAGGTTGCACCATTCCATTTGTATTCAATGTTTTTTTTTAATTTCTAACAATAGCAAACATTTTGATCAACAAAGAAATAACATGATCATTTTGTAAATCTTCAAAACGCATGATTACCTTTTGCATATATAAGGTACCCTAGAAAATAAAATTTTGAGTAAATCAATTTCAAAACAAATTTAGGAAATCAGTAGATTGGTCAAAAGATTAATAGAAAAAAATAATTTGTAGGTAGATCTCCCTTTAACTTCAATAAGTGAAAAACATTTATGTCAGTGATAATAATACGTTAAACTTATTGCAAACACACACACTCACACTTACATATAACAAATTACACATTAGCAGAAGATTCCCTGGTAATCAGAAACTTTTAAATGAAGAGATGTAAGAAATAAAAGACTTTAACACTATTGTTATTTTAGAAAAATAACAATTGTTTGATATTTAAATACAAGATATTTTTAATTGAGTAAAATTTAAAAGGATATCATATTAAAAGGCACTGGTAATGATACTTTTCATTGTAGAACAATAGAAATTTCAGTTGAGATCATTAAAAGTTAGTTATTGAAATACACCATTTTGCCTTTGATATGTAATTTTCCAGTACTTTACCAGGTAAGAAACATTGAGTCAGGAAGAGGGAATCAACTGCAAGCTACTACATTAGACAATTTTTTTTTTGAAATAAAAATATCTCTCAGAAAATTATTAGAGAAAATGGTTGAGTGATTGAGATATCTTTAAAAATGCATACTGCAATTCCATATAAGCGTCAATTTAAAAGCCAAAGCAATAACAAAACATACAACAGTATTAAAAATTATTTTTTAAAAATATTAATAATGAATCATTTAGACTAATAGAAAATGTATGAATAATACTTTTCATATCAATATCAATTTAAAATGAAAATTAATGATATACATTAAAGTAATTATAAAATGTAAATCCAATAAGCTATATTTGCTCAGGGAAAATTTCTTGCAGCAAAGTAAAATATGAAATAAATTTACAGTAAAATATATTTATTAATTGATCATAAATTATATTATTATAATATGTATACATTACTAAATTAAATTATATAAAAATATGCGTAATATTAATAATGTATTCTAGGTAAGAGTGTAAAACATATATCGCAGTTACCACCATTTATGTCAATAGTAATTTAAAAGCTTACATATAAAGAAAGCATTATAAATTTTGTATAATTCTTACTATCCATGTTTTGTAACTACATGAATGAAATTTTACAATTCAAATTTCATCATTCATTCATTCATAATAACTGCATTAATAAATAAGTCAACTGCAGCCAATGAATAATAGTGAGAAGTAAGAACAACTGAAATGAAATTTAAAATGGAAGTAGACTCATGTTAAACTGTAAATATTATAATAGTTTAATGCCATCTTAATCTTAGCATAATGTATCATAACCAATAATAAATAAACATGAAGAAACCTACCAGCTTTCAGAAAGCTATGCTAAGTATTTTTTAAACCTTTTTTACCAATTATTTATGAATTAATCAACTCGGTTTGAATAAGTTAATACTGAAACACCTAAGCCTAAGTTTGTTCAGGATCTGGATATATCAAATAATAAACAGACTTTCTTTAAACTTATAACAATTGTTTATTGACACAATTATTATTAGATGATTGACAAATACAATTAATTAGTTCATTTAAATTAAGTCCATAACTTAGGTAAACTAAACTTCAAAATAATTAAGACACTGTCATTTAACAATCAAAACAATATGATTCATAAAACCATTTGCTACCACCTGCATACCACACACTATTAATGTGATTCACAATCAATCCTGTAACGACACAATTTCAAAATGGCCTTTCATACAACACTTTCCATTCATAATTCATGTAATAACTAACTGACTACAAAGGTGCTAACTGGTTTTATACCTGCGGTCTGATATTTTATTCAAACAATCGAGACCCTTGTTACACTTTCTCCATTTTACTGGAACATAGTACAAACAAATTAAAATAAAAACAAACTACTTTTGATTTCCATAACTCCTATTCAAAACGTTATATTCTTTGCAATCCATTATCCTTGTTCAATACACTCCACCCCATGCAATACACAATATTTTTTATAATAAACAATCCATTCCCTCAACCATTTCTACAATGTACAATATCGGTGCACAATGTTGTAATACTTTATAATAGAAATTTCAACTAAAATTTCAGGTAGAAGAAGTAACATGCAAATTGTTGAAATGCTGTGCAAAATTCCGATATATTTTCTGCATTAACTCTTTTGTAATATTCATTCCATTCAAATTCATTCAATAATATTACTAACTGATACATTTCCTTTTCAAATTATTAAACTAGTATATTACATTAAATCGTATTAATGAAAAAGAAAATTGTATTTCCACAAGAAAAATTTAATCTGAGGTTAAAACAAACATTGTAAAAGAAAAAATATAATTTCAATGCAGCTTCATCTCAATGACCACAAAACTAAAGTTAATTAATTTTTTTATGTTTCATTCGGTTTCAAAGATCACTGGTTTTTCTACTTGTAGTTTGGTATCAAAGAGTGACAAATAGCTTTTTAGGTGTTCGCATAATATGGTCCAATTTAAAATTTATCAGAATATAAGAATTAAATTGAGAAGGATTCTCATAATACATAAGTTGTAATATAAGTACTGTAGGTTATATTTTAGTACAATTTTCATTATAGCTGCAGTGGTATTTAACCCGAAAATAAATGGTGTGTGTTTGATTTTGTATCAGTTATTAACAGCCTGTGTACAAATTTCCTATAATCGATATTTAATAAATTTGATGTATTTTTCACTAAATAAAATAGAAAATATTAGGTAGTCATTAAAAAAATTTAAAGGGTTATTATTAAAAAATTGACGAGCAAATACCCTGGTTATTAGCATTAGTAAATATTGGGTGCAATTATCTCGTTGAAAGTGTCCTAGTAAGAATTACTGGGCACTTTGAGCCCTAACATTAGCTGTTTTAGTTAAGTTAGGATTATTACTACAATGGGGGCAGACTTCCAAATACATGATAATATGAAGATGTCAATTTTGTATTTTACCAGTTGGAAATTTGTAGAGTACCTATTATCACATAGATGCTCTTGTAACAGTTTTGTACTTGTACAAGATGAATTGGCACAGTTTTGCTATCACATACAATTCAAAATAAAGTAATGTAGTCTACCATTACAAAACCAAAGTACTATACGGAAAATTGGTTACGAAGTATAGTATTATCATTCGTTGTCTACAGCAGATTCTCATAAAAACAGTTTAGAATAAAAGTTTTTTTAGGTCATCAGCCAAAGTTGGTTTAAACCTCTAGAGGTTTTACTAAGTAAAACAAGGAGTGAGGTGGTTTACCATTCCCTCCTCACTGAGTGGAACAGTATGCTTATCAGCATGCCAGGCCCTCTGAAAAGCATCTACTTTCCACCCTGCAGGTACCCTATTAGGTACCTTTGATCACGAAATAGATTGTTAATTTAGAATTTTTTTATATTGCATTTATTACTGTCTTCCTATAAACAGTCTCTGAAATTTAGGTTAGTACTTTTAATCATTTTTTTTTATTTAGGCTACAATTTACATGAATTATTTTAATAAAAAAATGTATATTCAGTTGCATTTGTAACTTTAGTAAATTATGTACCCTGTAAGATATGTACTAAGAATCATTTCTTGTACTAAGTTTGTCTTGTTTCTATGTACTAAGAATGATTTCTGACTGATAATAAAACAACTCATAATAAAACAAGTGTTTTTAGTGATATTATATTACTTTATCATTTTGTATGAAGTGTTTTTCAACATGTAATTCAAATTTTCAAATTATTTTGTTGTTATATTCAAATATCTAACATAAAAGATACTATATTATTTTTTGTATAACTCTTAATTGGACAGATAATAATGGTGACAAGATGACCTGATTTTTCAAAGGCAGTCCTATTTTTAAACCTGAATTAAAGATCTCTATTTCGTGTAGCTATATTTATTCTGAAAGCCAAAATTTTGTTTACCAAGTTTTTTCAAATGCTCACTGATGAATCACAATTGATCCCACTTTTTGAGCTTTAAACTAAATTTTGATAAATTAATTTTTACATTACTAGGAATCAAAGTGGGTAAATTAAAATTTCAGTGGTATGGCTTTAATAAATTCACATTAAATTATTTATTTACAATTTTCTTAAACTGTTTAAATGTATTTAAGTAATAAACTTACAGTTAACTACAATAATAACCTAAGATGCATAACAAAAGAAAGAAAATATTTTATAAAGTTTGTATTTTTAATTATTATGGTGAAAAATTATAGTTTTGACAATTTATGACTAGCCTATATACAGTATTGCCTAAAAATCTATGGAGTGTTCTGTATTTGCATTTATATTAGCTTTGTATTAAATATGGAAACAATAAGCATTTAAGAAATTGGGTAATTTAGTTTCTTTTATAAATTAGCCTACATTATTTTTAAAAAATAAACTGTATTTCCATTATACTTTGTATAGACTTCATTTAGTGGATAACAGATTTATTTTTTGATACTCAGTACTTTCATTGCCTGCAGTTAGAATGTCAACCAATAATAGAAAAGCAGTTTAGTGTATTTTTTTAATTTGAAGCTAGCAAACAGCCTATGTAGAAACAGCAGTGAGAATTAACCAATGACAAAATAGTTGGCAACCATATGACATAATAGGCTAAATAAAATAATATAAAGATTATATTTTAGTTTTAGGTTATATATTAATAATTAGTAATAACTAATGCATTTACTTAATGTGTCTGATTAAAATTGATTTAATTATTGAAAGATTTACTTTGTAATATTTTTTATCTTAAAAACGATATGTTTTTTATTGGTGTAAAGCAAATTTTAAGTGGCTGAAATTCACTTGTATGTATGATAGAAAAGTAAAGAAATACGTATTACGATAATATTATGAAGATAGGTTTTTTTTTACAATCTATCTCTTATTTACTAGTACGTATTATTTATTATAAATCGGGAAACAATGATCCCACTTATTGCAGTTCTGAATGAAAGGTTATACACATCTACAATACCAAGTAATTGCTCGATATCAAGTATTGATATAAATTAAACATATTTTTGAATAATTTATTGTTATTTAAAAAAATTAGGTAAGTTTTTAAAAACAAAATTTTAATCAGAATGACATATAAAAAAAATCATGGGATTCTTTTTGTTTACTTATTACTTTTTAGAAAAGCAAATTTATTTAATTTTTAACAATTTTCCTCATTTATTTATTGTCTGTAGATGATAGCACAGACAAATATTGTTGTTTTTATGATGTAATGTGTACCAGAGTTTTTTGTATTAAAAATGATTGTGAAAACAAAATATTATAATTGTTCAATGTGTACCATAATTGTTGTGATTCATTTTTAAAAGTTGTTAAATTTAGAAGTAAGTGCTTTGTAAGATGTTACAGTATTTGGTATAATATATGTTATTCATAATATTGTATATTGTTTTGTATTAGTATTAATGATGTTAATAATATAATATTTGAAAATTATTTAAATTGTATGTATATTTTTATAGGTTAAAGTTATTTCTTTTAAGAAACTAAAGTTAAATCATAGGTATTTATATTATCTACAGCCAGTTTTATACAAAAATATATTTTATTGGCGATGGATTTATCATACGCTTTGAAATACGTAAGAAATATATTTTTTTTTGTCACAGCCCAAATGTTAGTTTTAACCTCTGAATAATGAAAGAATAAAGATATTGGTAATACTAAAAAAACTGGCATATTCATCTCAGAGCTGAAAAACATTGAATAGAAAAATACTATAGCTGACAGGTCGACAGTTTTTGTTTCACTAATTTTTTATTTAATCTTGTAGATTTTTATTTTTTTTTATTTTACGTCTGACTGTTTTGCAATTGCTGCTAATGCAGACGGTGAGAAGGATGATACATGAAAATGAGTGATGAAAATATGCCAGACCTGACTGGGAATCGAATCCGGGACCCTGGTGTAGAAGCCAGTTGCACTAACCACTACGCCAACAGGCCGGCCTTGTACAGATCTTAAAGATCTGTAGCACTATAATATGTCATTTAAAATATAATCATATTTCTTTTAGTTCTTACAAGAATAATAACTACTTGCAGTGATTTTTCCATCTACAAAAACAATAGCTTACATTTTGTTATAAATGAATGAAAAAACAAAAAGTGTGCTTCAAGAAAAAAATGTATTAATTTTAATGCAATAATTAATTTAATTTTTTAATTATTACAAACAGCTAATAGTACTATTGTTCCAATTTTTCAAATTTAATTTTATAAAAATACAACATTAGTGTAGGTATTTTGAAATAAAATAAACAGAAACCTCCAGTCAACTGTAAAATGGAGAGATTAACTATTCATTTGCTTTTGGTTATTATAAAAAAGAAAATTAGGTAATAAAGAATTCTACAAGTTTGCATGAATACAAAAGCAACATCTTATCTTCTCATTTTCCTTATTACATTACAGTAAAAGTTATAAATTATTCTGTTTAATTCAAAATTACATTATACTTTTAGTTTTACTCATACTTTTATACACAAATTTTTCTGAATTTTGGTACTTTTGGCAAATTTGAAAATTCATGTCATTATTATTTCTTATTTTGTTTTATTTTGATTATTTTAAAACTCTCCCAGCACTTGATTTGTAAAAATATTGCCAAAAGAATATTTTTTTATTTATTTATTATTAAAAAAAATCAATTTTTTGTTTTTTATACTTTTTAAAATGGTAATTAACTCTTGATTAACATTACAGATTTTGGGGAATTCCCAATTTCGACCCTCAGTACCATTCATTAATTAAAAAATTCAATTATAAAATTAAAATGTTAAATACTTAAAAATATGGTATAAAATATGTTAACTTTTGTAAACAGTTTAAACTAATTAATGTACATATTTTTAAATTTTGTTAGTCATTTATTTGATAGCATCAGAGTTGTAGTTATCCTGCACAGCAGCCATGAAATGGTAGGTGTTATATCATTATTCAGTTCTAAAAGTGGACAAAACACTACTCAAATATTGGCAACTATAAATAACACACTTACTGTATTTATTATTTAGTTAGCTACATACTTGACTATTGTGCACATTGCATCACTATGCATTTCCTAAGTAATTTCATAAAATCGTAAATACTAAAACTATAATAAATCTCAGAAATCAGTTAAGAATTTTAGTTTTCTTTTTAAATATTTTGGTTAGACATGAATTAAATTCAAACATATTACCAATTTCCAATGTTTAAAAGTATTACTTGGATTAGAAATTCTTATTTAAATTGAACAAAGCAAGATATTTCATTAACTGTAATGAACTGTATGGTAACAAAGATCTGTAATACAGCATTTTTTTGTTGTTGTTATTTAGTACACTTGTTTCCTATCGATTGACTAAACAACAAAATTTATGTAAATATTTACATCATTGGCTGCAGAAAAAACTGATGTTTTTGGATTCACATGTCATAATTACATAACAATTTATTTGAGTATTTTCAATTATTTAACAAAAATAAATAATCAGATATCAGATTATATCAGGTTATAATATCAGATTTTTACAGATACATAAAATACATTAAAAATTTTTAAAAACTGAAAGCATTTACACAATTAATAAAATTCATAATACCACAAATAAATATTTACCTGAACACTGGATCCTGTAGGATTTAATTTTCAGTAATACAGTGACCAATAGTGTGGTTGCCACAAAGGACACCAGTGTCTAGTCATCAAAACTGGTATACCAATATTTGCAGCAATACTAAAAAAATAATTGCTACAGTTATTGAAAAGTGTATTTAAATAGTTATCTTTATTTATTTTATTATCAAATAGTTTATTGCTGTGGACACTGTTGAAATCAGGAGAAAAATAACAGAATAGCCCTGCTTAACAAAATAATAAAGAAATAAATTTATACAAAAGGTTTGTTTCAATATCAATGAATTATTTCAAAATAAATCAGTAATGAAAATTATTTAAAAAAAAAAAATTATTCAACACAATAAATAATAATATTTAAAATATCTATGATATAATTTGAAACTCCATTACATTAACAAAACATTTTAATGATGAATAAAAATATTAAGAATAGGCTTACATTATTTCAAGCTCTCAAAGTAATTAATAATCTACTAGAACTTTGTATAAAGTTCTGAAGAAATCATTAAATAATTTTATAAAGATTTCTTTGTAATGATCTAAACAAATAAATTACTACAGAACATTAATAATACAATACAAACAATTACATAAAATTTAATATGCCAATTTCAATACTTATGTAGTTAATTATATCTATTCACAGTAGATTTTATAAAATAAGAAACAAAAGACAATAATTCAAAGCCTTACCATAAAGCTAATGTAATATAAATAGTAATTATGTTATATTTATTATAAATTTAAGGGTAATATTTGTCTAAATAAATTTGTATAAAACTTGTATTAAATTAGAGATTCGTTATGCCATATTCTAGATAAAATAATTAAAATTATTACATCATAACATATTTCATTAATATGTACTGCATTTAAATAAACTATTAAAAAAAGTATTATAGATTTACTTGGTTAGCAATTTTTAAAAGAATTATTTTTTATATTTTTCCTACTCTTTTTCTTAATTAGTAATTTGATTTTTTTAATATCCTAATGTTTAAAATGCCATTATAAATAATTAACAAATTTTATTTGATATGGCATATCAATATTATTTTTAAAATCCATCCATTTACAACACCACAAGAAATCAACAATGAAGCGGTTAAAAGTACCACAATTCTTTCTCAAATAGCATTTATTATTTTGTTTGACATATTTATTTTTATATCAAATGAAATCATTTTTTAAATTATATTAATTAAAATTATTAGATTTAGATATTTAATGTACAGATTTGAAAAATATTTGTATAACTATATTTTATTTTTATTTTTTATTAATTAATTTGACTAGTTGGTATCATTAAATCATTAATAAAGATAGATAGAAAGTCATCTATTCCTTCAGTAAAAAAATGTTATTTTATTAATTTTTCAAATAAAAAATAATAAAATAAATAATAATAAAAAATAAATGAAATGCATGTTTAACATCTTTCATGAAATAAAACCAATTAAGAAACAATAAATTAACATCAGTTGTTAATTATAGCAAGTGTATACTATTTATTACACAAGTTAAATTAATAACCAATAATGAGATAGTTGGTTTTAAACTGTCATAAATTTCCTAAATTTTGTTTTCCTCTATTGACATTAATGATTTAATAAACTCTTTTTATTTAAATTACAAAAATACGAAATAATGTATTATTTTAAATTATATAAATAAAATAATAATTAATACATAAGTTATAAATTATATTATATACGTATATGAATGGACAAGCAATTAGTAATTAGGATGAGCTTAACATCATGTATTTTTATGCTATATATTCATTAAAAAATTAATAGAATTAGTTAGGTATATTACTATTTTCAACGGAGAAAATTATGAGATTGTGAGAGAATTGTAAGAATTAGTATTTTTGTTTGAAAAAATTATATCTGTATTTATTATTGTAATACAATAAATAAAGATAAAATTCTTATAGCATTTATTTAATAAGATTTTAAATAAATAAATAAACGTACAAGCATATAAGTGACTAATCGATGCTAGGTGAGAAATGTATTTATCTGTATACATAATTAAAATTCATTATCGATTAATGTTTATAAAAATTGTTATAAGATATAATTTTATAGTAATTAAATTACCATAATAGGTAAATAAATATATTTAGGGATTGTAAATGTATTAGATAATATATAATTAAATAGAATGTATTAATTGTTTATAGTAAGGAAATTCAATATCAGCATATTATAATGATTATCAAAATATGGAAGGTTATGGTATGATAGACTTTAGTCTCATTAATGAATTATTTTACGATAGTAAATTAATGTCATATGAGGTATATTTAATAATATAAATTACAGTATTAGTACAAAACTTATTTAATTTAAAAGAAATATCAGTATATGTTAAAATAAATTTAAATGTATGTATGCTACTTTATGTTTGATAATTAGATTTTGTAAAAAAATTATGTAACATCTAGATAGTCTGTTCAATTAACATTTAGTTTGCATTGAGATACTTGTCCGCCAGGATTTTTAAATAATGTGCCTATTCCACTAGATACAAAAATGAAGTATTTGGGAATTCTCCTTGATAGCAAACTCACATGGAGTCCCCACACAAAGTCAAAGCACCAACAGCTGAATATTAGACTCCAAATTCTTTACTTTTTTTCCAAAATCTAAGCTTCCATCAAAACAAAATCTTTATACAGGCCTTCTTAGACCTATTTGGTCATATTGCTTACAGATCTTTTAAGCTTTCCCAAAAAAGCAACATCAAAATTCTTCAGGCATTTCAAACAAAATTTTTGCGACTTGCTACTTGACCACCATCTTACATCAGTAATCAAATTTTGCATGAAGACATAAAAATTCATTTCATAAATGAATCCTAATCACCACTAATTATCACTAATCATCACTAATTATTTAGGTTTTTAATTATCAAAAATGTATTACCCACAGTCTTACAACAAATTACACAACAACCAAAATTCTTTAATTCAAAATTTAGTTCATAGAAATGTTCCAGAAGAGAGAAGACTGAAAATAGAATGGCAAATGAATCTTCTATAAATTTAACCCTATCAAAACATGTAAAACATTCACGTCAAAACTCATCACACAATCATTATAGATCCCTGTGTCTTATCAAGACCCAACTCTTGCAAACTGCCTGCAGCATTGTCAGTTCAAGAATTCAATCCACTGGGAATTGATTTTCTTTATTCATGAATTCAAATCATATTTTGTTTATTTTAGCTTTACACATTCAACCAAATCATTTAGTAGTCGTCCAGAAGTTATAGTTACAAATTTAAAATAATGGATAAAATACACATTTAGATATAATAAAAAGTTCAATATAACGATACATTTTTATTTTGAAAATTAGATTATTGAAAAATTGAAATGTTACTGATTAAATAAAAATTTAATCTTATATCACTGAAAAAAGTAAGTGCATGATATTAATAATTCACATTTCAGTTTGAATTTTCTAGTGCTTGAGATTATTTTATGACAGATCATGACCAAGGCAGCTTAACTTATTTTGGCATTAGATCGAAAATTATGATTAAACATTGGTGAATAAAATTTAGATGTATGAATTGTGACTAATCGTACAGGGCAAGTCCATAATAGTAGAGAAGGTTTTGGGCATAGGAGAAACTCCTGGGTAAAGAATTTGTGCACATGGTACAGCAATACAACACAACAGCTGACTGAAGCTGCAGTATGCAGGGTTCAGATAGATATTGGGTGCAAATCTTCGATGTTATGAGATGGTACTGGCAGAAGAAGAAGAATAAATTGAACACTTAACTCTAAAACTACTGTAGATGAATATTATTTTCTGAAAGGCCTAATTCAGTACAAATAATTTCAATTATAATTTACATCAAAACTGATGTTTATTTTTATTTATTAAATTATGTATTATATATAACACCATTATAGTATGTAAATGTAATATACAATTAATTATGTATGTGACTACATAATGCAATACAATATAAGAATCAATATAACATTGATATAAAATACGTATTCCATAACCACTAAGGAAAAATTTTACAGTTTATTTTTGTCGTGTATATTTTTACATTAATGTTCCAGTTATGAAGAGATTTATATAGAACAAAAATAGTAATTTATAAAATCATAATTTACCTTAAAAATTTTTTTTATGATTTTTAATTTCTTAGTAGCATGAGTGTAATCGAAATTAATTGGAGTCAAGTCTGGTTCAAATTATAAAAATATCAGTGATTTCCATTACACAATGAAATTCCAAAATAAATTAATTACAGTTCCTAAATTTGAAATTTGATGACTCACATGAAAAGAAATGTGATTTGTCATTAAATTTAAAATTAATGACACATTTAATAATTTCAGATTATTAAATATGCTAAGCTGTTTTTAACAGATAAGTAAAATTTAAGTATTTGCTCATAATATCAGCCTACAACGATATCTTAAAAATGTTTAACTGTACAACCTATTCTAGAAACAATTGGATTCTTATTATTTAACTGGCTATCAATAAGTTATACATTTTATATTTGGATTTAAAAAGCTTTTAAACAATGAATTCATGGCAAATACTCAATGAATAAGTTAATTTTAGTTTGAGTCTTTCTTTTATTTCTTAACAGAAAATGTTTTATTTGTAAAATAATCAGCGACTTCAATTATTCCTTGATTAGCTCAGCTGATCACTTATCAAGTTACTTTTCCAACCTGAATAACAACAATAACACTGGGCGGCCACCTCTGTAGTGTAGTGGTAGCACACTACTCAGAGGTCCTGGGTTCGATTCCTGGCCAACGTCTGGAAATTTTCACAAGTTAAACCCAGCATTAGATATCCCACCATAGTTGCTAATGACCAAGATGTTGATGTGACTTTAAATAAACTAAAAAAAAAAAAAACACGTCTTTCAATGAACTGGTTAGATTGGTGTAGGAATTTTCTTTTCAGTTAAAATATTTTAACTGAACAATATTTTAATATTGAGTTATGAATTATGAATATTAATATTGAATTGATGAATATTTTTTTCTTACAGTTAATACAATTCAGCAGAAGTGTATGCATCAACTTTTTTTTTTGTTGTTGCGTAATCTACACCACTATAAACCTACAATATTAAGTTTCTTATAATGTACAAAGCAAAAACTTATGAGAAATACTGGGATTTCATAATTTTTATGAGTTATGTTGATAATATACTAATAGAAAATAATTATTATTCATATAATATTTTAACTGATTCATTGCTTGTAACTTTTATTCAATGTTTAATAATAAATTAGGTGCTGTATATTGTTCCTTTTTTTTATAACAAAGTTTCTGAAAGAAGTAGGTTGTATTAACAAACAATGAGAAACAGAAATTTTTATAGAATGATTTAACATGTTGACTGCCGCACTAAATTTTGTGACACTTACAGCAAGGCCATTCAATTTTTTTTATTTTTTCACATTTCATTCATTTATTTTTGTTAATTTATTTATTTTATTTAGTAAAAGTACTAATTTTTTTGTCAAATAAAGTTGTGACACATGATCTGCTGGAATGGTTTTAGCCATGTGACCATTTTCGTGTCACAATTAAAAATGTAATAGACAACTGGGTTTAGGTGCAAAGTATTCTAGAATATTTCAATCAACCAAATAAGCAAAATAAATAATAAAATGAAAAATAATAGCAGCATTCTAGTACAGGACAACAAGAAAAACTATCTGTATACGTGATACCCTATTATTTGAAAAAAGGCCAATTATTTGAACAGGCTAAGTGTACAATGTCACTTTCTGAAGTCATAGCTTTGGAAACCACATAAGTAGCAAATGACTTAAAAATGAGTAATGTACTGCCACTCATATTTGATGCATGTATCCCATTTTTGAAGACAAGTGTGAAAAATATTTGGGTCACATAGCAGTCAATGTGTTAAGATTATGCGTGTTAAGATATTGAAGGAAGAATTGACCTGATTAAGAATGAAATTATTTAAATAAATTGAAATTAATTTTAACAAAAGTTTTACAAATTAATGTATTCAAATTTATTATAAATGTACTACATATTTATAAATAATGTAAAAGACATAACTGCATGCATCTGTACTTATAATTTTTAATGAACGCACTCTGTTTGTTGTTGTTGTTGTTGTTGTTTGTTAATATTTATTTGAAATGTGGTTTAAGTATATAATACATATATATTGTACTACAGCTTGTTTTATCATAAGATATTTTAGTAGGCCTGCATTGTACTCATACATGTATTTATAAAAATATTAAATTTAGGCCTAAGGAATATTGTATTATTTTTATCTTTGAATGTATTTACAATGTTTAATAGCTATCTATTAAAAAAAAGTTTAATGATAACAGTATATTGTGTTGGAAATGAAAAATATTTATTCATTTGTTCCATTATAGCACTGTTAAATATATTTATGGAGTTCATTTTGTTTTTTTTGAAACAATTACCTGCTTTCATCCTATAAAAATTTACATCTAAACTAATCTATATTATAAAAAAAATCAGGTGTGAAGTACTTACATGACTTTCTTTTGCAATATAATTAATAAAACATATCCTAATTTTAATCGTGAGTGAATGATGCAAACTGAAAATCAACCTCTGTTCGATTAAAAATATGGAAAATCACAAGTGATACTAAAAAACTCTGTAGTAAAAACAAAAATTTATACATTTATAAATTTATACATTTAAAATAAAAATTTTTAGGGTTTTTAAGTATACTAAGGCTGCATTCTTAAAAATTTCAATTTTTTTACTGATTTTGATAAGCAAAATGCAGAAAATCACTAATTGGTACTAAACTAATTGTAGAAAAAATGATTGAGATAAAAGTTGTAGGATTTTAATTTTCTACAGGTTTAATTATATAGGTACACTCTTAACCCAAGAATGCATATTAAGGCTGGTACTGTAATCTTAAAAAAAAATATGAGAGCAGAGCCTTCTCAAGAATATCAGCAGACATGGTGCTTGCCCTATCTTGCAGAGCATAAAAATATAGTTGAGGTGATTTTTTTAAAAATTGTAGGAGCAGTTTTTGAGAAAATTGCACAAATAAACTACTATTTTTGGTTGACCAATTTTAAAGAAAATTTTCGTGTCATGTTCCCTAGTGGTACTTGCCTTAAGTTCTAAGTGTCAAATTTGTATGATATTCTGTTCCTCAGATATTTTGTTCACACACACACGAAAACTTGGAATTTCCTCTTCTAATATAGGAGGAGTTCTATTCGAAGGAGTTCTACTCCCAGGTTCAATTCCCAGTCAGGTCTGGCATTTTTTCATCATCACTCATTTTCTTCTATCACCCTTATCATTTGCATTAGCAGTAATATGCAAAACAAAAAGAAACAAGATAAACGAAAGTCTTAATTTCACAAAACTAAAAGAGTCTTAAAAAAACTCTTAATTAAGAGTTCTTTAAAACTCTTAAAAAAGAGTACTTAATTTCACAGAACTATAAGAGTTCTTAAAAAAGCCTTTACAAGAAGGTATTAATTAATAAGATAATTAGTAAGATAAGCCTGCATAAATAAAAGGATTTCAACTTCATATGTGATGGGGAATTTTTTTCAGATTAAAAAAGTTTTGTTTAATTTGTAGGGTATTTGAACGTTATAAAAATTTTATAACAAATATTTTTTATTAATGCTTTTGCTTCACAGCAACAGCTGGACTAAAATAACTTAAAAAAAATTTCTCTGTTATTGAATAGAATAATTATAGAGGCAGTGATTGTTATTATTTATTCCATTTCAGAGTTATTTTTGATGTTTTTATACAGTTTTGTGTAGTAATGATATTAATTATTTTAACTAGTTATATGATTTGTTTTAAATTCTGATTTAGTCGGTTAGTTTAAACAAGGAAGGCATGTGAGGCAAGAAAATAATTAACATGCCTCATTTTATTGTGATTTTGATTTTTGAGTCTATTAGGCTACATCAAGAGAAGACGTGAGATTATGATTTTCACAGTAACTGAATCCATGATAAGAAATTTGTAACAAATAAATCATCAGTACTGAAAGGTAAATAATTACTTACCTAAGTTTTGTCCTGCAGTTGCACCCTTGAAATATGAAAAAATATTTTTAAAGTACTTGAACATTTTATGATACCTTAGAAACAATGTTACGTTGAGGTAAATATGTCACTGCAAAGTAACTCCCTAGAGAAACAGAAAAGGGGTTGTGCAGTAGAAAATTGTTTCATTTATGTCTTGCTATTCAAAAGGTTAAGAAAAGGGCTTCATCAATCTCCATACAGTTCAATTATTGAGCTAAAGGAATTCATTTCTGTTGGCCTAAGTCATTTAGCTATTCATAATTGCAAGACTGGGTTCAGAAAATGTATATAACATTTTCTAATATTAATAATTTGCGTCATCATTTTTATTAAAACCCAATGTGTTGTGAATCCTTATGTAAAAGTAAAAAATAGAGTATAATTTATATTGTTACAATACTGACTCATTTGTATTGGAGACATGGACATGAGGAAGGAGGGCAGGGAGTAGAGTGTAGATGGCAGAAATAAGTTTAAAACGAGTATGTTAGAAAAGACAAGACGAG
Source organism: Catonia carolina (assembly GCA_035578175.1). NCBI lineage: Eukaryota > Metazoa > Arthropoda > Insecta > Hemiptera > Achilidae > Catonia > Catonia carolina. Next base: position 68,912,215 of record JAQMRL010000001.1, on the reverse strand, counting down.
TTAGAGTGAAAAATGATATGACTATGAAACAGTTGGAAATATTATTTAGCCAGATGAGAAGAGTTGGTCATATAAAGCTGTGATGAAATGGATATTTCAATAGGATGGAGGAGGGTAGGCTGCCTAAAATAAGGCTGTTTTTTGAAAGTGGATGGGTTTCAATTATGTATGAATTAGGAAAAAGATGCAATGACAAGAAAGCAATGGGGGAGAGATGGTTCAGTAATAAAAAGAGGTGGAGAGGAGTTGCATTGGACTCAACTAAGAAAACTTGGAAGAAGGATAAAGAGAATGATGATTAAAACACAATTTTGAATTTGTTTAAATTATTTCTTAATATTTTATTGAACCTAAGTATTCTGTAAATATCTTTATATAGTCTAGGTTCGTTATAAATTACATTTTTCCAGGTTATCTGAAATTATAACTAGGTACTAATCCAGATGGCCAATTGCATTACGAGAAGATTGTTGATTAAACGCATAGTCTGGATTATATTAATCTGCGTTTACACATTTGCCAGTGCTTCCATTAAGAAAAATCAAGAGTTAATAAAATCAAAATCGGTAAGTTTAACAATATCTCTCTAGCAAAACAATTAGGCTATTTCTACTAACGATTTCAATTTATTAATCAAAATATTTATATAAAATTCTGATACTACGGAAAGTAGATTGAATCAGTAGTAACATTGCATTTTACTGTTCAGCATCATTGCATTTTTTGTATTTTTGGATCAAGTATATTTCTAGGGTGCCAACAAAAAATAGTTTAGTCACAAAATGATCAAAACGAGATAAGTCAGTATTCTTCTTTTTTTGTAATCCCTAATTTGTGTACGCTGCAATCAGTTCAATTCAGAACAATAAGCAACCCGATGACCCAATGAGATGAGGATGATGTGTATGACGTATAAATGAGGTGTAGTCTTGTACAGACTCAGGCCGACCATTCCTGAGAGGGTATGGTTAATTGAACCCCAACCATAAAAGTACACCGGTAACCACTGTCTAGTATTCAAATCCATATAAAAGTAACTACCTTCACTAGGATTTGAACCAGGAACCTTCGTCTCCGAAAATCAGCTGTTAAACAGCTGATTAAACAGCTGATTTTGGCGACGACTTTACCTCTAGACCAACCCGGTGGGTTAAGTATTCTTAAAGTGCGATCTTTTAAAAATGTAATACAAAGATGGCTTCTGCACTAAAAAAAGTTTTGAGTGATCAAGACTGGCAACAAGCTTCTGCTGGAGATGGTCGGTAAGATCTCCTGAATTCGAGGTGTAACCTCTACATGTATTTGCTCCACTGAACTGAGTTGGAGAGCCTAAATCTTACAAACGAACACTTGAATCGGATGGAGTAATCTGCATCATGTTCGTTATTTTAAAGTAACTTATAACATGCATGATGGCAGAGCCGTGCCGTGTTATGCCAGAGAGAGAGGCGGCTGCATCTGATGCACAATACAGAGGCGCATAACCAGCGAAATCAAAATACATTTTGAACTATTCAGTAATTAAAAATCTTTACTTAAAGATTTCCTACGTTGGTCTATGTTATATTGATGAATGTGATTTATGATTGATCACACACTTTTGCCTATGCGATTTCGGTATTATTTTATTTGTGTCTGGTACAGGTGCAACGTTGACGAGCGCTTACCGAAAGACTTTTGATCTAACAGTACAAAGCTGTTATTTTTGTAATTGTTTTTTTAATCATAATCAAAGGTTATTTTCAAGAAAAATCATTAATCCTTTCAGTACCAGCGTCGGAAAACAGGACGTCAATATATTTTACTTAGTCATAACATCCGGTTTACCGGACGTCCGAAAAGTCATGCATAAAGTGCCAACGTTCGGATAACCGAACATTTCCAAAAAACCTTTTAAACAAAAATTAATGGAATAATGTATTTTGAAACCGCCTCCTTGGCATAGTGACTAGCGCGCTAGCCTACAAAGCGAAAGGTACCGGGTTCGATTCCCGGCTAGATTTTGAAAATTTTAATTTATTAAAACCACCGTTAAGGTACCAAAATCCACAGTAGGCCTAGTTGCTAAGGACCAAGCTGCCGACGCGACTTTAATAAACTAAAAAAGAACTTTTGAACATTTTTAGTGTTGGAACGATTTCTTTTTATATGAACACAATAGAAATTAATTTTTAACTGGAAATTTTATTTTTCTGTAACGTTGTAATTTTGGTCGGCAGGCTTTACGCCTGCAAGTTTTCGAAATAAGGGCTGGCACTTTTTGTACACACTTTTTCAAATTAAATAGCACTTAAGATCAAACTTAAATATTGTTTCGGCACTGAAAGGGCTAAAAGGTGGCATTTTAAAGACTTTCATTACATTGAGAAAATTTACAACTCGGCCCTGCAGAATGGAATATCTCTTAAATAGAACTACCCCTGATGGCAATCAACCTCACAGGTGGGAATCCAGCGTCCATCATGCGGTGCGTACAGACCGTCGGATTCTGGGAGCCTACCAAGATGCATAAAGAAATAGGAGCCTTCTAGAAGCTATACAAACTATCTGCTGAGAATGAACTCCGGATGGACGGAAGAAAGAAGCAAAACCTACAGTGAAAGAATGCTACAGTGAAAGCTGAGAGTGTGAGCCGCTAACAAAATCTTCCAGAAGTGTCTACGTGGGCTAAAACTAAAATTCCCCAAAACAAAAATAATAATGAAATTTTTTGTATCTAAACCAAAATGAAATATTATATTTTTGTTGATTAAAAATATAACATACTAATTTTAAATAAGTTAGGTACATAAAACAGACTTTCGTTCTTCTGAAAAATGTAGTTCTTCAACATGCAGTTTACTCTTTTTCACCTACCACCCGAGATGTAATTTTGCGATAAATTTTGAAACTATACTCTTTCCAACAGTTGGAAGATATACTGCCCGGCCAGTAGCTGTGTACATAGCGTGTGAGAGAGGTAGAACGATAGGATGGTGGTAAGTTATTCCTTTTTGAAAAACATCTCGGAATGCAATGTAGCCTACACAAATTATATTTTTTATGTACCACATTGTATACAAATTGTACGCAGTCTAAATATAGCCCAAATATCATGTTGGATCACCATAAAATGATGAATTACAATTCAGTGTGAAAACAGGATTTCGTGTATAAAGTTAGGTTACATTCTCGATTTATTGTTCAGTTTGTTAATTGTAAGTTTCAAGCTTTACGTGCGTAACGTTTAATTTAAAAATGAATGATTTTTATAAATGTGGCTTTCGTATGTTAGTGTACAACTTGCTTTTAACAAAACATCGGCTTCTGACAGCCGCGTTACTGCGCGGAGCGTTAAAAGAAAGAATTAACTTTAAAGATAGAAATTTAATGGCTTTCTAAAACATTTTAAGGTAAGCAAAAATGTGGCAGACATTTATAAATTAATTAATAACACAAGAAAAGAAAATAATTAATTATATTAAGTTCAACATATTCATTAAAATTTTTCCGTAAAAACGAAACACAACTTCGAATATATTAAAATAGATCTATAAAATATTGCATGAAGCGAAATTATATACGTAACGTAAAAACATGGGTAGAAAACAGTGCTAGTAGATATTTTCAGGTTTGTTAGTAGCGCGGGAAGACAGCGATGTCTCATGTGCACAGCTGTACGGCGTCTAGTATACCTTTGCTTACGGCCAGAGCGCTGTGACGTACTGTGTGAAAAACAAGACTCACGCCATGAAAATAAAAGTTGATCTTATTGAAGCCTATATTATACTTATGATATTGAAACAAATTATGTTTGCGATTAAAAATGTTTACGTTATTATCTGAAATAATTATGAGACAGAATTGCTATTACATTCGTAATTTGAATAACTATTTATGGGGTAACGTACAGCATTCTCTTTGTAAAACCATTGAATGTTATGAAAAGATAAAATTAAATTAAACATTTTTTTTATTCTTTCAAAATCTGTATACAAATTTGTATACAGACCCCTCTTATCAATTAACAATCAATTAACTTATTAATTAGACAGGCTCTTATCAATTTCATTGCCATAGGCCTATAAATTCTATAAATGTAACTATTTTTCATTTATTTTAAACTATTGCATTTCTTTTTAATTTTAAATACTGCGTCTTTTAATCGAATATTGGGGCCGAACATTATTCTTAAAATAAAAGTCACTTATCGTTTTAACTTCAGTTTAAATTATAATTACAACTAAAACTTATTCGTTATTAATTAAATACAACGTATGTTTGTAGGGCAGATAGTATTGGAGAGCGTATTGCTCTATACAACCAATGTTAAATTGGTATCGCCTACCTATCCCACAGTCTAAAGTGACTCTTGGATGTAATATAGTTCAAAAACCCTCTGAAATTTTTCAAATTTTAAGTCAATCGATCCGTGCGTTTTTGCCGTAGAAGGACGTGACACATACACACACACGTATGAACAAAACAAAGATGGAAGTCTTTCCACAAATCACTTATTTGGAGGATTAGAGGATTGCGAAACAAAGATCATTTGATATTTAAGTATCTAAAATTTTCCGCCATTGCAGTTCTCCCTCATTTTTTCTACAGAAAAAAATATTAAAAATAAATTAATTTTGTAGCTCAGAATAGAAAAAAATATAGTTTGAAACTCTCACATGACTTTCTCTTGGCAATGTAAATAATGGAAAATATAATCTATTTAATCAAGAGTAAACAACGTGGAATTGAAAACAACCTAATTTTATTCATGAGTTAATGACGTTAAATGAAAATCGATGTTGGACTTCGATTTTGATGAGCAAAATATGGAAAATCTCTTAATAAACGTTTAACTAAGCACTAAAGAATAAAATCAAATAAAAGTAGTAGCTTTTTAATTTTCTATAACTTTGATTAAAAACATTTGCCCTAAAATGCATATTGAAGCCACAATCATAAAAAAACCATTTTTTTTAAACGAGAGCCTTCTCACTAATTTCAACAGACAGCCACTCCCCTCATATTTTAGAGCACAAAGGATGTAATGAATGAGGTGATTTTTAACAAAATCGGAGCCGTTTTTGAGAAAATTTCAATTAAGTAAAAAAATCTCGCTAAGAAACTCCTACTTCTGGTTGACCGATTATGATGAAAAGTTAGTCCCGTGTCCTCATATGGTACCTTACTTGTTTTAATTTTCAACTTTGTAAGATTCTTACAAAACATTCTTAAAAGAATGTTATGAAAAGAAGAAAAAAGATTATTATTCTTGGGTTACTTTGTTCACACACGCGCACGCACACACCCACCCATGTACTGATCGGTTAAAACAAGTTTTTGGTTTCACGGGACCTAAAGACGTGTATTTCCAGGGAAAACTCGGATTTCGAAAAATCGACTTGAAAACATAATTTTCATTACCTAGGGCAAGAAAAAATAAAACTATAAAATTTTTAAAAAATTTATCTATTCTCTGCAAATTATTTTTAAGCTAATTTTTATAACAGTAATTTAAATATAGAAAAATGGCAGTTACTTATAGGTTTATTAATCATTCAAAATATTTTAGGACGCTGAAGGTGATTCAGGACGGTCAACTGTAGGCTATTTACAAGGAATCTTTAAAAAATATCATTTGGCGAATTGCACTCCTCCAGCCATTGAAGAATTTCCAAAGCCAAATATGGGACCTCAAATGAGGAGACGTGGAGGAATCGTTTTTCATGTTTTCATATGTCTTTATGCATTACTTGGACTGGCTATTGTCTGTGATGAATACTTCATAGTAGCTTTGGATAGAATATGTGACGGTAATAGAATTTTCTTCATCACTCAAATCTTTATAAAAAAAACTACAGTTATGTAAATTATAATTTTCAGGAAAATTTATAACCTAAGTTTCTCAATTTCATTTCAATCGGCCCAGCAGTTTTTGTTCCAAACATACGCATGCGTTACTTCTGTCTATTACGGCGAACTGAGAATTTGGAGAAGCCATTATTTGAAAATTACCAATGTTATTCAGCATTCGTGTGGTCATGTGGATCGACAGAGGCCCCCGTTAGCCAATTTCCTCCACGCACTCCTGTTGTTTTTTTCTATTTTCACGCCTATTTTTCTAATAAAAAATTCCCAGAAAATGTACCGGGGATACCTTCTGAACCACTAGGGTTTTACTAAGTAAAAACGAAGAATGAGGTGGTTTACTATGCCTTCCTCACTGAGTTGAAAGAGTATGCTTATCGGTATGCTAGGCCCTCCAAAAAGCACCAACTTTCTACCCTGCGAATGACACTTTCACTTCATTCACCACAGGCTGCGTAGTGAAATTTATTACTCTCAGAGGAGATAATTCTGGCTAGTGTCTTTTACACCTCTACCTCTCCTATTCTTAAAATAGTTCAGTCATATAATTGGCTGAATATGTGATAAGAAACAGAACTATTTTTTGTAGCCGTGGAACTAACAGATCGAGTGCAATTAATTTAACACTCCTTCTGCCCGTTATGGGCGTATAGAAGTCTATAGCAAATTTATAAAATCCGCAACTTTTCACTCATGAACCCACTTTGAAATTTTTCCATGCCGTATCATGCCGGCGGGTCTCTAATACAACCGCTAAGCTCAAAGTAAGCCATCTTGAGCACTCCTGGAAAAAGGGAATCATGAAAATCGGAAAAATATTTCGCTTACCCTCCACGGCGTCATTGAATAGTTTGACTCACTATTTTTTACCGGCCGATTCCAATAATTTTAATCCTGCACGCTACTTCCAATCGAGACAAAAAAATATTTTGGGGAATATTTACTTAGAAAACTCAAAGTTTTCATACAGAGTGCTTCCGAAAATTTAGCCAAAGTTTTTATCCACTCTGGAGGACCCCAGCAAGTAGGTGCGCGGTTCAAATTCGGTGTGCCTATGAGGTGCAGAATTTGAAAACCGTACTGGGTTGAAGACGGCATTTAAAAATTTTCAATCGATTTATAAATCCGTTCATCGATCTCATTTTCGGATTCTACGTTAAAAATTATCATAGCAATGTGGGAATTCATTTTTGAAAATTTTTACATTTCATGGATTTTTAGACCGTTGAACTTTTCTTTACATAACTTTACCTGTAAAAGTTTGTGAAACGGTTGAACTTTTTGTTTGCTTAATATACATGCACAATGTTTCGAATCTCATAAACATACCTTACTACAAAGGTTGATAGCAGCGGCGGCTATTCAGGTAAAGTAAGCAAAGAGCCTCTTCACCTAATTTCTGTTTAGTATCGAGATTTATTTCTCTCACAAAGTAAGTATAATTTCTATTACAATTATTTTTTGTTTTACAATAAATGAAGAAGTGTCGTGAAAAAATGTACATAAAATTATTGTATCTGCTTACAGCGCTTTCTAATGATTTAAATAGCCCTTTAATGGCCTTAATATACGTGATAAAAGCCCAAGTGAAGAGTTAGACGGGTGGCCGCCGCTTCTCCATCAGGGGAGCGGGTTGCCATGACAACGTAAATTTCAACGGTAAATATGCATGCTGCATACCTAGCTCTCCCCACCCGCCCCGAATAGTGAAGAGATTGCAGGTCCCACACAAATAATAAAAGTGGTGGGGGCTAGCCAAAATGTGTGACGTCAACGGGCGCAATGCTGTGCCGCGAGGTCGCTGAACATTCACAGGAATAACAACGTTATTTTATTTTCGTGTTACCATTATACAAACATATGGTCCTACAGTACTAAATTTTAAAACATGGTAATATAATATTTTAATAACACAATGTACTTACTTATTTATCATGTGGACATTCATGCAGATTTTAAATGTTGTAGTCATGCGTATTTATGCAAGATTTACAGTTCATCAACATAAATTCATTGTATTTTATTTGGGTGTACAACACAAAGTAGTTATTATAACAAATTACATATAATAGTATAAATAATATGTTTATCACTATTTATTGCGTATTCGTTAGTATGGTTTGTGTGATTAAAATAATAATAATGAAAAAATGAAACTGTATGGATCTAAGTAAAAGTAATTGTGAATAAAAAAATGTTTATATCCAAGATCCTCTACATTTGTTATTTTTTAACTTATCTTTTCAGGTATTTTACATTTGTTATTTCCCAGTGAGTTACTGTTTCTTTCCTGAATTGCACGTTTTTTTTTTAGTTCAGATATTATACTCGGATAAAAGTCCTTACGCGAGCTAGTTTCATCAGAATGTGTTCTTTCACATTTGAAAAACTGTTTTTCAAAATTAGAAAACATTTACAACACAATCTGTGAACAGTTTGTTTGCCTTTATAGCTATGTCGGTGAATTCTCGTGACGGTACAGTCAATTTACCGTAGCTCAACATTTCTATCCATCCTTCGTGGGATTCTTCCATCACGTCTTTAAATTGATCATCGTTTTCTTTATGAATGATATAACCGGCAATGTACGGTAACGCTTCTTCAGATGTCGAATGTATTTCTGGGTTAGCACTTGTTTCAACATTTCCTTCACATTCATTTTTTCTACTTTTTTCTATTTTTGCTCGTTTCACTTAACGGAATCATATTGAACATGCATTTTGTCAGATAGGTCACTTTCTCTTCGTTCTCTGAAATATTCGAACCTTGCGGAAAAGGCAACCGTGAACCTAATAGGACTATCTTCAGTCTGTTTTTGAATTCAGTGGAAAGAGGATGGGCATATTGACTTCCAACACCACGAATTCTTGAAAATAAACTTTCTAGTACATCTCCATTGAGTCTGCTTGTCATAATGAACTTTACTTTGTACTCCTTAATTATACTATTATAAAGACCCATCAAAGAGGTTACAGAAATAAGCAGACCTCTTTGAAAAGGAAGAAGGTTTCCTCGAGTTCCAATTTTTAAAACTTTTATCACTGCTTTCATCTGATTTATAATTTCCAATTGCTCCTTCATATTCACTCCAAAAGCACATTTTCAAGAGAGCTTTGTGTCGCATAAACAATGGGAGTTTATCACGTCTATAAATTTATTCACTAATTCAAAGAAATTTTCCTTCTCACTAGTATCTGGAAATTTACTTTTCAATAGCATAGCAGTGTGATGTGAAAACATATTGTAAAGCCATTTGAACGCATCCAGTAACCTCAACGTGACTCCTCCATAATTTTGGTGCTAACCTCAGTTCTTCCTCTTCTATAATTTTTTTCAATATCATGTTTGTCTATTGTGGCTCCTTGAGGAAGCGTTAATCCATCATCCAATATGTGGTTTCCTAAAAGTTTTATTAAATGTGACATATCAGCAAATATATATACTTTATCGTCACAGCCAGGTAAGGTGAAATACGTATTTTCAGTAGTAATCCTTAAACTCTTCCATAACTGTTGATTTCCTCCACCCATATCACTTACTATAGCTACTACAGGGAAACCAGCACAGTTAAGTTTATATAATTTCAAAAAGAATATCACGCGTCATCTTTTTATCTAAATCATAAAAGACGACCTGTTTTCATTTTGCAGTAAGCCCCGTCGCCATTGCGACCTGAACTTGGGAGTACGGCTCATACAACATTTGCTTCATCATACGATCTTCTGCCATCGACATTCATCTCGTCAAATGGCAAAACTGTTAACTTTTCGCTTAAATTCATAGTGCCTCCCTTCGCTTTCATTACAGAAATTACTGGTAACTGTAGTCATAGTGAGCATGTAACATGTTTTGTCCACTTTGAAAGTGTTTATAATTCAGGTAGAGGTACTAGTTTAATTTTCATTCTTAAAAAGTTGTAGACTACGTTCTTTGGAATAAAAAGCGGAGAGTCAGGGCTGCTTCAATATCCTCACTTTCCCATCCTACTTTTTTTCTCTTATTCATAATTCGTGTTATTTGGCCAGGAGTAAATATTTCTTTCAAAATTTCGTTAACTTTATTATTTACATCCTCATTCCACGTTTTATTTTTCTTACCTATACCACGTAATTCGGTCAACAATTTGACAGACATTTGCCTATATTTAATTTTTTTCATTCCTTTCCTTGACGAGTCCTCTTTCCGTTAAACGTAATCTTGATTTAGTGGCCTCCAGTTGAGTCTTTAATGTCTCATTTTCCTGAGAAAGAATATTGTAAGACTCCTTTAGTCTTGAAAGATGTATGTCCGCTGTTTGTATTTCGAATGCTGTTACTTTATTGTTTTCTGTATTCATTCCTTATTTCACTTTCTTGCAGAATTTCATCGTCATATCTTTTTCTACATCTAATGCGTGCTCTCTCGTCCCATCGATTGGGTAAAGTTTCTGTTTCTTCCTTATATTTGGTAAAAACAGCGTTGGAACTGCATTAGGTTTTAGTACTGTTCTCCTTACTTGACCGGTCAATTTAGCTTGCTAGTCTCTTTCGTAGTTGTTTTCAGAAAAATGTTTTCAACAGATCCTTACATTATTTGGATTAAAATCGGCTCTCCAACAGCTTATAACTCATTTTTTTCTTACTACTGGATCTTTAGGAAATTTATGAAATGAGTAAGTATTTCCAGTTTTACCGCTGAAATTCTTGCAGTTCTGATTTGCACAACCTCCCATTTTTATAACTAGCTTGCATATGAAGCTAATGTAAATAATTTACATAGGCCTGCTATAAAATAATCAAAAAGAGGTCTTGCTGTTACTTACAACAAAACTAAATAGGCTACAGTAGTTTTTTAAAATTCTTATTGTAAAAAATAAGTCACACAACCAAAACGATAAAGTAAACATAATCGCAATATCGGACTGACGTTGCGCCGCGTGACGTCACGTTGTGTGTATCCCCCACCACTTTACTCAACTCGCTACGGCAGCATGCGTTAGTGACCCCCTCCCCTGCCTACATGTTCTGTGTACGTGTACGTTAGTTGTTTTGTATTTGCAATGTCACAGTTGTTTTGTATGCGTGTATTTTACAATTTTTTACTCTCGGGAGTATTAGTACACTATTTTTCTTTTTCAGTTTTTTGTAACTCTTCGCCTAATTTTGAAGACACCAGCCGCCAATGGTCGACAGAAGGGGTATAAAAAAGGGGTAGTAAATGAAGGGGTATTAATTTAAAAAATCTTGTCAAAGGGTACCCGAAAGAAAAAGTTTGGAAACACCTGTTCTATACTGTAATCAGAAATAAACTAAAAAGTAAAAAAATAAAACCCAAATAGTGGTATTTGAGCAGTTATTCGAACAATCAGTGGCACCTTCAATAGTAAATATTTTCGACTTAAAATTCGAAAAACATTGTAGTAAAGGTGCAGCTCCGTACATTAAATACGGCTCTAGAATTAACACATACAGTACTATTTCCACGACAACTGTAGAAGGACTAGTAATGGTGACCTGTCTGTAATAGTGGGAAAAACAGAGTGGACATACAACCTAAAAATATACAATATCTAAAAAAAATTAATTTCTCTTATTAAATATTATATTGACATTTTTGTTGTTTATATCATCAGCCGAAAGGCTTGTTTGAACCTGTAGAAGTTTTAGTGAGTAAAACGAGAAGTTAAATGGTTTACCGTGCCTTCCTCACTGAGTGGAAAAGTACGCTTATCAGCATGCCGGGCCCTCTGAAATTTTCCACTCTGCAAATGACACCTTCACTTCATTCACCATAGAGTCTGGCTGTATAATTAAATTCATTACTTTTACAGGAGACAACTCTGATTAGTGTCTTTTGCGCCTCTACCTCTTCTATTCTTAAATGACAAACAGTGAAATGTGTCTTCGTACTGCACTGATACAGTAGCCCTACATCAATTTTGACTGAAATAATGTAAGTGTAAATTATTTTTCATCAACTGATTCTGGAATCTGTTTTTTCTTTTTGGTAGAGTTAAAAATTTCTCCAGATGTCGCTGGAGCAACATTTATGGCTGCTGGAGCATCAGCTCCAGAGTTAGCAATAGCAATTATTGGAGTGTTTTTTGCGAAAGACGATATTGGTTTATCTGGAGTCATAGGATCCGCATTTTACAACGTATTGTTTATTGTATCTCTGTGTGCACTACTAGCAAAAAAGGTTGTGTTTATTAACTGGTGGCCGCTTTGTCGTGATAGCTTTTTTTATGGAGTAAGCATACTGGCCTTAATGTTTGCAATGTACGATGGACAAATAAAACCGTAAGTATTTTGAAATAATTATTCTCTAATAATATTGAAGTAGGCTTATTTTTTTAATAACATTTTACAAAACGGTCAACTACCAGTTATCTGGAAAAACGGGGTGAAATGATTTCGAATAACTCCAGTTATAAGCTAGTAAGTTAATTCAATGAGAGAAATATATATTTCTACAGAAAAATATTATTAACCCCTTAAAGTTTTTGACGAAATATTACGTCGGAAGCATTGTACATGAAAAGTGCCAGTGACGTAATATTACGTTTCTGTCAAAACACGAACTTATTTTTGCTTCAGAACGTAATATTTCGTCGCCAACAACCGGTAATGCGTATAAGTCTTTTGTAATACTGTTCTCATCCGTTGGACCCTAGCAGCGCTTAATGTTAATGTTAAAATGTTGTTAAAATAGTTTAATGTTAATCTTTCTATGCTAAGTGACAGTGCCTAGGCAACTAGTTGTTGTTATCACAGTCGTATAACGTACCTAATGTTGTTCGTTGCTTGCCGCATGTTCGTATTGGTTTTATTATATAGTATTAGTTTATTTTTTTGTTTTATTAGGGTTAACTACGCCGGCCGCATTGGCGTAGTTTGTAACGTGCTCGCCTCTCATCACGCGGTCTTGGGTCCGAATCCCATTCAGGCATGGCATTTTTTCATACGTTACAAAATATCATTTCACCCTTCACCGTCTGCATTAGCAGTAATTGCAGAACAGTCGGACGTTAAACCAAAAAAAAAAAAAAAAAAAAAAAAAAAAAAAAAAAAAAAAAAAAATCTCATCATGCGGTCTTAGGTTCGAATCCCATTCAGGCATGGCATATTTTCATCCTTCACTGTCTGCATTAGCAGTCATTGCAGAAGAGTCGAACGTTAAACAAAAAAAAATTAGGGTTAAAATAGGCCTAATTATAATAATAGTTTTTGATCGGTTAATTTTATTAAATATGCCTTTGAAAATGTCATATGAGGCCTCTTATAACAAACCTAACAATCTCCATTTTTCTAAATTTTTCAGGAGAGCCAAAAAACTGCTATTCTTATGTTCACAGCTATAAACTAACACAAAAATATATAATACATGAACTTCTTAATGCTGATTTAGAATATTACATTTAAAATGTTGTAATATTTTTAGTTTTTGTGTTATTGTTATTATAAAATTGGAGATTGCGGACTTTGTTATAACTTAGAGGAGATTGCTGTTTTTGTTTTGCCCATCCATGGATATTGTTGTGTTAGTTACAACCTAATTATTTTGGAGTTTGCAGATTGTTGCATTTTAATCGGGTATGTCTTTATTTAGCAGAAAGGTGGAATTCGTTACATTAAAATATAAATTTGTACTCTCTAATTTTAACAAATAATTTAAATTTTCTTAATAATTATATCCTGGAGCCTTCATTTTTCAGAATAGGTGATAAATTAAATAAAACAATTTAATGTAGAAGGTGGAATCTTATTGGTTGAAATGGAGATTGCAGACTCTGTTATGAATTTTTTGTGGATATTGCAGCCTTTGTTGTAATATCCCAATTTTATGTTTAATTTTGAAAGGGATATTGAGTCTTTTGGTGTAATTGGGTTTCATATTCGGATTCAGGACAAAAAATACTACTAGAATCAGTTAAAAACTAACTTTCGTTAAAAAGTGGATATTGCTGGATTTGTTATGAGAGGCCTCATATAATTATAAAGAAAGTAAACAAAATAAATAATCAAAAATAATTATTCAGTGGAAAAAAATTAAGCAAAATAATATTACTTTGAATTTAAAAAAAAATCAACCTTTCAGGGGTTAAAAGGGATACGATTTGATTGGTAAACACTAGCAATAGCTAGCTGCAGGGGGTTTCAATTATTATAGGGACAGGCACGTAGCCAGGAGGCTAGGGGCTTCTGCCTCTCCCCGAACGGAAATATTGGATTTTATACTCGTATTAATCAGAATTTTTTTATATACCGCGGGTTCCTGATTCGATTCTCCGGACTCAGCCCTCCGACCCAAAATCCTGGCACGTGCCTGTCAGGGATGATTATACCATTGGAGTTAAAACAAATTAAAGCCGAAAACAAAGTAATGAGAACTTTCCTGCAAATTCGGGCGGTCAGATTTGTCACTTTACCGGATTTATTACACTAGTCAAAGCCGTTTACCTGGATTGAATGCCAATTCTACTCTATCATCGTTCCCGTGTCACTAATTTATCAATCGTTTACAAGAAGTCCAGTTTTGTTAATTCCCTTTCGTTTTTACTTTCCTGTCAGTGTTACTACAACAACCTTTTTTAATTATTGTTATTATTATTATTTACGTTTGGATAAAATACTAAATCAATAAATAAATAGAGATAAATATAGATAAATAGAGATGATACAAACATTAGAGCATAATGAAATAAGTTTAGATTAACCATTTATTCGGTAAGTATAAATTAAATTAATAATGAAATAATAATTATGAAAAAAAAAATCTGGTGTGAAACACTCACAAGACTTTCTCTTGCCAGTGCAAATAATTAACAATAAACCTAATATTAGTAATAAAACATTATAAATAAACAAAAAAATAACCTCAAAAACATAACCTTATTTTAATCATGAGTGAAAGACGCAAAATGAAAATCAACCTCAGTTTGGCCTAAAAATACGGAAAATCAATCTTTCACGCTCAACTAGGCTCTGTAGAGAAAAATGTTTTAAATAAAAGTTGTAGGTCTTTTAATTTCCTATAAATTTTATTATATACACTTTTGTCGTAAAATGCATTCTAAGGCCAAAATCTTTAAAAAATCGATTTTTCACACGTTTTCGTGAGAAAAAACAGAAAATCGCTAATTACCGCTAAACTAAGCGTTATACAAAAAAATGTTTGAAATAAAAGTTGTAGAATTTTACATTCTCTACAACTTTTATTATATAACGTTTTGCGCTAAAATGCATATTAAAGCCGCAATCTTAAAAAGAAAACGTTTTTACGTAAAAACAGCCTCACGCAGAATTTCAGCAAACATGGCGCCTACCCTATCTTGTAGAGTATAAAAAATGTAGTAAACCAGGCGATTAAAAAAAAAAATCGTAGGACCAGTTTTTGAGAAAATTGCAAAAAAGTGAAAAATTATACGAATAAACTACTACTTCCGGTCGACCGATTTTGATTAAAATGTTAGTGTCGGGTCCGGTAGTGGTATGTAACTTAAGTTTCAAGTTTCAAGTTCGTACGATGTTCCGTTCTTGAGATATTCTGTCACACACACGCACGCACGCACACACGCACGCACGCACGCACGCACGCACGCACACACACACACACACACACACAGACCAATCGCTAAAAACATGTTTTTTGGGTTCAGGGGGTCTGAAAACGTATAGATCCGGTGAAAACTCGATTTCGAAAAATCGACATGAAAACAATACTTTCCTTCCTATATATTCATATAGGCAAGAGAAAGTAACAATAATGAATAATGAAAAATTATGCCTAAGAAGACAAGCGTCTTGCATTCACTGGTAATTTACTTGGATCCTAGATCTTTGAAATGAGGCGTGCATTAGAAATCGTCTGCCCAAATTCCGCGTATAATAAAATGCACACAACAGTGTTAATATTTTATGACTAAACAATGGGAACCTCCGTAGCGTAGTGGTTGCGCGCTAACCTGCAACACAGGGGTCCCGGGTTCGATTCCTGGCAAGGGTCTATAAATTTTCATAAGTTAAAACCGACTGTAACGTCATAACCCTCCTACTGGTCGCTAATACGGAGCTGTCGGTTCGACTAAATAAACTAAAAAAATCTGGTGTGAAACACTCACACAACTTTCTCTTGCCAATGCAAATAATTAACAATAAAGCTATCGTTATTAATAAAACATTAGAAATAAACCAAAAACTAACTTTAATAACATAACCTAATTTTAATCGTGAGTGAAAGACGCAAAATGAAAATCAAGCTTTCATTTTACTTTCAAGAGAAAGTAAAAAGACTACTATATAATTGCTTATTCTTTATTTTTAACGTAAACATGTCTACCTTTTATTGTGTGGCATTTCAATAGTTACGCTTCGCATATGCCATGCTATGTTAAATAAAAAATCACGTGAAGAAACGAACCCTCGCGATCAAAATACTTGCCAAGGAAGGGAATGAGACCTCAAAATTTTATGAGTGTGTTTGTCAGTGCATTCGTCAGTGCATTTGTTGTTCATGACTTTATCTAGCAAAAATCTGGTGTGAAACACTCACACGACTTTCTCTTGCCAATGCAACTCATGAACAATATAACTTAACATTAGTAATAAAACATTAGAAATAAACAAAATACTAACCTCAAAAAATATAACCTTATTTTAATCATGAGTGAAAGACGCAAAATGAAAATCAACCTCAGTCTGGCTTATACATACGGAAATTCACTCTTTCGCGCTAAACTAGGCTATGTAGAGAAAAATTCTTTAGATGAAAGTTGTAGATCATTTAATTTTCTATAAATTTGATTAGGCTTATATAGCCTACACTTTTGCCGTTAAATGCAATTAGTACTACGGCTGAAATCTTAAAAAATCGATTTTTACACGTTTTCGTGAGACAAAAATAAAATTGCTAATTACCGCTAAACTAAGCGTTATACAAAAAAATGTTTGAAATAAAAGTTGTAGGTTTTAAAATTCTCTACAACATTTATTTCATATATTTTTGCGCTAAAATGCATATTTAAGTCGCAATCTTAAAAAAACAATTTTATGAGAAAACAGCCTCACCGAGAATTTCAGCTGACATGGCGCCTACCCTATCTTGTAGAGCATAAAAAATTTAGTAAACCAGGCGATTTAAAAAAAAAATTGTAGGACCAGTTTTTGAGAAAATCGCAAAAAAGTGAAAAATGCCACGAATAAACGACTACTCCGGTTGATCGATTTTGATGAAAATGTTCGTGTCAGGTCCTGTAGTGGTATCTAACTGAAGTTTCAAGTTTCAACTTCAAACTATGTTCCGTTCTTGAGATATTCTGTCCACACATGCGCGTGCGCACACACACCCATTCAAGCACACGCACCTTGACGCACACACACAAAGACCAATCGCTAAAAATATGTTTTTTGGGTTCAGGGGGTCTGAAAACGTGTAGATCCGGTGAAAACTCGATTTTGAAAATTCGACATGAAAACAATACTTTCCTTCTTATAGGCAAGAGAAAGTAAAAAACTACTAACAAGAACGTTAATGCTTTTAAGAATTGGAAGGGACTGAATGATTTTTTTGTGGGACTAACAGCTTACAATACTACTAGTTCACTCTTATGAGCATGTAAAGACACTACTTTAATTTTTGATACTGGGGCCAATACCACTCCTACTTCACGGCTACTTTGGTCCATTCATAAAAATCTAGTAAATCATATAATTTTTTAACCTAGAGCCAATGTAATAACATGTTTTACCATGTATGAGATAACTTCGTAAAAATGAAGTCACAATATACGTATTTTAAAAAGTAAATTTATTTCACAAGTAAAACAGGCGTAAAAATATAAAACTGTCAAAACACAATTATTCTACTGTAATCAACAATCCAAAATATTGTGAAACTTATCTCTAAGGTCAGTTTCGGGATCTGGGTAAAATAAATAATTTACACTAAAGTTTAAAATGACAAGTATTTATTACAAACTTAAAATTACAATTAATAAAGTGTCTTAAATCTACAAGAAAATTACAATTATTTCAATTAAATTAATAATTACAATAAATAATAAAAATAAATAAATTTAACTCGCACTTAATAAAACTAAATACTACTTACAAATTAAACTAAACGTTAGACAATAATTCACAGTAACGTTGACCTTCTCTAGCGCACTGTCACGCACTACGCAATGCGGTCACTGAATCAAAGACAAATTGAGACTGATTAACTCTAACAAACCGGGTCGCTTATATAAATCAGCTATGGACATTTCAAGGACAGAGATTTTCGATACCATAACAATAAAAATACAAAATCCTTCTGACAGCTTCTGGATAAATCTTTACAAGCTGTAAACAAATTAGGATTGAATAAAAGGGGTAAGAAAAAGGCAAATTGTCTAAAAAGGTACCAGACTCTTTCAAAATATTCGTACAATAGGCAGGCCTACCTGTACTATACATAACCATTTACAATACACATATTATTTGTATTTCTTGGAAACCCTATTCATCGCTCTTATTATTTACGTTAACATTTTCGAAATCTCGGGCCTCCTCGAAAATTCTCGAACACTCATGCCCTTTAGATATTGTCACAATATTTTAAATAAAGGCTTACCGTAGATCTGTATGAAATTATATTTTATTAATCGTCGTCGGTGTCGTCCATCATGGATTAGGCTGTAATTGAGCCTGTTCCGGCGTCGATCTCTTCCTCGGTCTCCCCACTCGTCTTGCACCCCGTGGTTCATAAAGCCATACACTCAAAGGTAGTCGGTCCGTGCGTGTTCAGCTCACTAAAGGATTGGCTCTAAATAGCCAATAACCTGCTGGGCTGGGCATAACCTTTTGTGAGATGACAGGATAGGGGCCTCAACCCCGACACCGTGCATCCCAATGGCTGATAAAGAACGCTCCTGAAGGTATGCAAGACAGGTGTGAATAAGGTAGAAATGTCTTAGCATTCACTGGATAAACACCTGTGGATCAACTGAGGCAAAAAAGAAAACGATCAACGGATCTAAAGACAGATGAGGAGGAGATACCCAACGACACAACAGACAGAAGAACCTGGGGGGAGTAAAACCCTTAGAGCAAATCCTGTTGGTTTTGAAACAGTGAGGTGGCTGTCACATCACCAAAGTAGCTCAGCGCAGCGTTCGCACCGCGATATGAGGACTTTAATACTTCTGGAAAGCAGCAAATAATAGCCTTGAATAATATTTTATTAATGGTACATGAAAATATCCTCTTTTATTTAAAAGTTTTGGCGGGTTTATTATTATTTTTTTTATTTACCCCATCTACGTTTAAAACAGTAAATAAATATGTTTTTTTGAGAATGATTGCCCCTTGTGAGCCAAAGTAGCTCTGGTTCATGGGAGGGTGAGTGGGGTTGTCCCGTTAGTCGGGTAGCCACCAATCCCAACGCCAATCAAACCACCTAGATATTCCACAATACATATTTACCCTGTTAGGATGATTGTTAATTGATCATGGTCCATCTTATTAGGAAAATTGCTGAACGTACAGATGTTCCCCCTTTTACCGCTATTTTAAGTTTTTGGCATAAAACATGCAGACATGAGTTGTCTATTAATTAATAACATCTATCTATACATAGTATTTTGGCTATGATTCCAGATATGAGAGTGGAATGATGGTGTCACTTTATGTAACATACTGTATTTTATTGGGCTTTAATTCAAAATTAGAAAAATGGGCATATTTACAACCACTACCATGCAACAATATAGTTCCGATTCTTGTTGAACAAGAGTATGACAAGATTGAGAAATTCAAAAGATTAAGTATGCAAGTTGCCCATCCAGATGCCATGAAGTTCATTGAGGAAAAACCAGACAAAATTATAGAATTTACTCTAACTGAAAACGAATTCAGAACATCTAAAACACCAAGTATAATCAGTCTATATACCGAGATTTCAGACAGACAAGAACGTATGTCAATTGTTGATTACCAAAAAATGAAGTACTCATTGCCTACAGTAGAGAAAGAGGTAACAAATACACACTAACAGGTATAGATACTGAAGTCACGAGATTGCCTTTTGCGTATGGATGGGCTGTGAGGAAGGTAAGTGAAAATTTGAAGTGCTGCCAACCTTAACAGTGAGACACTACTCGTACATTTTACTATCGTGCAGTTTCTATATACATTTTGTAGGCTGTGGTTTATTCCGAGAAATGTTTTCTATTGCCTATAGCTTAATTACATGACTGGAAATTTTTGATTTACTGTAATTACCAGCTACCTTATTCCATTGGAACAAAATTTTCTACAAATGAATCGCCTTCTTTACTATCGCTGTCACCGGTGTCTTTGCTATCAGTCTCACTAGTATCTATAGTTGGGAGCTGACTTGTTTGCTAGTGCGAGATGAAGTGCAAGGGGGCCTGGTACTACACTAGTTATTCAAAGTAGTTTGCGACTAATATTTTTAGAACAGCGCGTACTAATGGTATTATTACTACTACTAGGTTATAGGAGAAGGGGAATCGTACAAACAATCCTCTCGAACCGAATTCCTTTCTCTAGCAATCAAGTGAGCTCCCATCTATACCGAACCATTTCCTTTTTTACCAGATGTTAATAAAACGTTGAAAAATAGCTTCTTCACATCTTTAATTTCCTTCTTTATTTTTCAAATTGTGGAATGAGAAACATCACAGTAGTTAGCCACTCGCTCATAGTGTTTTATAGAGGCAGGGAAAGACATTTTTGTTTAGCTTCAACTTCACAGGATTATTACACTGCATATTAGATTTCATTCAGCACCGTGAATAGTCTGCCCACGTTTTTGAGAAACTAACATTTCTGTTTACGGTAACAAACAGATATTCGTGCAGTTAACCTACAAAAGGTTCTGTGACATACTGTATATGCTCTGGGTATAGTATAAGTTGTTGTGTTTATTGTACTGAAATTAAAGCAGTCGCGCATGCACACTGATGCTTTTTCCCCTCTACCCCTCGTTGCAAACAAAGGCAAACTCGTAGCTCAAGTAACTATAATGTCTACATACTAACAACAGTTTTTTTTTGGGGGGGGGGGAATTAATGGAGGACAGGCAGTGAATGCTCATCGGATCCAATCTTTGGTTATATTTGTTTAGTAGGTCTATACCACAGTGATGAATTTTTTTAGCTCAGTTGAGAATTTTTACTTTCTGTAGCACAAACTAAATAATAACTATGGTTAAAAAATTTGGTTCCTGGATTTCACGTTTTACAACCTCTGAAACCAAAAAAGGTTGTTTTAGAAGGATGTCCATTTGTATTTTTCCATACCACCATAAACCAAGATAACTTTGGCCGGTAGGTGGTTTCATTAGCCCATCATCCACAAAAAGATATTTGTTTTTATAATACTCCAGAAGGTAGTAATTTTATTGAAAACACTATTAATATAATTGTTAAAATAGTTAAGTGTTAATATTTTTAAGTGGAACTTAAGTTACAAACAAGTTATTTATCATGTATCTATTATCATCAATACATGGTGAATTATTATAAAAAAAACCCTGTATACCCTGCAAACCGCAGTGGTGAGGATTGTTCATGTTGCATTAGCAGTTTTTGTAGGCGCACTAACAGAGTGCGGGCGTCTAGCAGATAAGACCGACCCAGCTACTTTACTAAAATTTAATGCAAAATTATCGCAAATTTAACCAAGACTTAGGGCCTACGCTAAATCTACCAAATTTTTTTTTGTGTGAACACTCACTCGACTTCCTCTTTGCAATGTAAATAATGAACAATATAACCTAACATTAGTAACTACTATAAACAAAAAACTAACCTCAGAAAACATAACCTTAGTTTGGCTAAATAATACGGAAAATCACTTTTTCACGCTAAACTAGGCTCTCTAGAGAAAAATGTTATGAATAAAAGTTGTAGATCTATTAATTTCCTATAAATTTGATTATATGCAGTTTTGTCGTAAAATAAATACTACGGCCGAAATCTTAAAATATTGATTTTTTTTACAGATTTTACTTTCTCTTGCCTATATGAATATATAGGAAGAAAAGTATTGTTTTCATGTCGATTTTTCGAAATCGAGTTTTCACCGGATCTATACGTTTTCAGACCCCCTGAACCCAAAAAACATGATTTAGCGATTGGTCTGTGTGTGTGTGTGTGTGTGTGTGTGTGTGCGTGTGTGTGTGTGTGTGTGTGTGTGCGCGCGCGCGCACGTGCGTGTGTGTGACAGAATATCTCAAGAACGGAACATCGTACGAACTTGAAACTTGAAACTTAAGTTACATACCACTACCGGACCCGACACGAACATTTTCATTAAAATCGGTCAACCGGAAGTAGTAGTTTATTCGTATAATTGTTCACTTTTTTGCGATTTTCTCAAAAACTGGTCCTACGATTTTTTTTAAAATCGCCTGGTTTATTCAATTTTTTATTCTCTACAAGATAGGGTAGGCGTCATGTTTGCTGAAATTTTGGGTGAGGCTGTTTTTACGTAAAAACATAGTTATTTTAAGATTACGGCTTTAATATGCAATTTAGAGCAAAAATTTATATAATAAAAGTTGTAGAGAATTTAAAATTCTACAACTTTTATTTCAAATATTTTTTTGTATAACGCTTAGTTTAGCGGCAATTAGCAATTTTCTGTTTTTTTCTCACGAAAACGTGTGAAAAATCTATTTTTTTAAAGATTTCGGCCTTAGAATGCATTTTACGGCAAAAGTGTAAATAATAAAATTTATAGAAAATTAAGAGATCTACAACTTTTATTTAAAGCATTTTTTTGTACAGTGCCTAGTTTAGCGTGAATGATCGATTTTCCGTATTTTTAAGCTAAACTGAGGTCGATTTTAATTTTGCGTTGTAACATTTTTATTTCAATGTTACAATTTAATTATTTCCTTTCCTGGTTCTGTTCTGTTTGATTTAAATTTTGTTATCTGCTGTGTCTAAGTTAATTAGTTATCTCGTAATCGCTTGCACTTCTTTGCCTTTGTAATACCGTCCGCTGCTATCTAATTTATCTGCCGTGGCGGTTCCCTTGCTTCTTTCTTTCATGTCTTTACGTTCATGATTAGCTTGTTGGAGGGGACCCGTGACGTCAGATCAGAGTTTTCCTTTTGAGAGATTTTTGCTTCCCTCCTTCTTCTTGCTGCAAATGGTCATGTCGCTGGACGTGTTTTTTCTGGTACTTGTGCCGTAATTATTTTTAAGTTTTTCGGGGTGCGTTATGTCGCTGTTTTACTTGACCATTTTGCTTTCTCGTGTTTCGGTAAGTTCTTCTCTTTATATTTGTAGTTAAAACCCATTGAAGCCGAAAATGATTTATTTAAATTTTGTAAATTTTTGTAAACCCTTTGGGTAATTTAAATTTTTTAAATTTGAATTTTATGCTTTCCTTAAAGCGCACTGTTAAATTTTTTTTTATTTTCTCTTGTTGTGCCGGTGGGATTTAGCTACCTTTCATCTTTTTGTGTTTTGCGGTAGCCCTCATTTTCTAAGTCCTGGTTTTTCTGCTCTTTGCAGGGACCCAGTTTGGGATGGATTTAAACAAGTTTGGGCGAATGTTAACATGTTTGAAACATAAATGTAACCAAGTTTGGGCGAATGTTAACAATTATGAATTTTCATATGTCACCCGATAACTTTATTTCTCAACGATTTGATTCTACATTTCTTTTAATAAAAAAATAACTACTTTTGAAGCATCCGCTATATATATATTTATATATACATAAAAAAATCCATCATTATTATTTTTTTGATATTTTATAATGTAATGATTTCAAATTTAATTATGTTAAATTATGCTGCTAAGCATAGTTTGGTCAGGACTTAACTGGCATCCATGCTCCTTACTTACTATAGCATAATTTTGATAACTTTCCATAATTTTTAATTTTTTGTAAAACATAATTTGTTAAAACAAAAGCTCTATAATTGTTTTTTTTAGAATGTTGTAAACTTTGCTTATTTTGTTAACTTGCTTTGGTTAAACGATTCAAATTATTTTCTTATAAAAATTTATTTAAATTAACTGAATTATACTCTTAAAGCTAAACTAATTATGCTTTCTTATAAATTAAATTTTTTTAAATATTATCTATCTGTTATTCAAATGGCCTATCCTAATTAAATATTGATTCTATTGTTTCATTTTAAATAATAATAATTATTATTATTAATTATTGATCTTCTTTCTTAAAATTAATTTTTTTTTAACTGGATCCAGTATAAAGCATGCAAATTTAAATTGAGCTCATTTTTTGTCTTTCTCATTAATTTTGGCTATCTATGCTTATTAACATTTAATTGCTTATGTAACTTTTCTGCGTTAACTTAAAATCAAAATGTAACCGTATCTATTAAGTATTCTCTCTATAAATTTAATATTTTATTAAATTCTTTTACTAATTTATATTTTTTTTGGATTTATTTTGACACCACATCACCGCAGTCTCTCCTGTTGGAGTTTTTTTGTTTCCCGTGCCAATTTTGTTTTGTAGCGATCCTTTTGTTGTATCGCTCGAACAAAAAGGGGTAACAGCGTATTTCACTAATGTTTTTTGAGGTTAGTTTTTTGTTTATTTCTAATGTTTTTTTCCTAATGTTAGGTTTATTGTTAATTATTTGCATTGGCAAGAGAAAGTTTTGAGAGTGTTTCACACCAGATTTTTTGTATAAAAAAACCCAGAAAATCACTAATTACAGCTGAATCAAGCGTTGCACAAAAAATTGTTTGGAACAAAAGTTGTAAATTTTTAAATGGTTTATTATATACATACACCTTTGCGCTAAAATGCATATTAGGCTGCAATCTTAAAAAAACATTTTTTTTACGAGAGAAAAGCCTTCCCAAGAATTTCAGCAGACAAGGCGTTTACCGTATCTCGTAGAGCATAAAAATGTAGTAAATGAAGCGATTTTTAAGAAAACCGTGGTTTTGAAAAAATTGAAAAATGACACAAATAAACTACTAATTCCGGTTGACCGATTTTGATGAAAATGTTCGTGTCGGGTCCTCTAGTAGATCCTAACTTAAGTTTCAAGTTTCAACTTTGTGCGGTGTTCCGTTCTTGAGATATTTTGTTCACCCACACACACACACGCGCGCGCACACAGACCAATCGCTAAAAATATGTTTTTTTTTGTTCAGAGGGTCTGAAAACGTGTAGATCCGGTAAATACTCGATTTCGAAAAATCGACATGAAAATATTACTTTTCTTCCTATATAGGCCTATTCATATAGGCAAGAGAAATTAATAAATTTGGCCATTTACAGACAATTAGTGTACGAATTCCTATTTACAGTGTAGACAATGATAACAACATTACGAAAAAAAAGAGTTTTCAAAACTCAAAAAGAGTTCAAAAAGAGTGCTCAAAAGAGTTTTCAAAACTCAAAAAGAGTTCAAAAAGAGTGCTCAAAAGAGTTTTGAGCAATCAAAACCGACAAATGATTCTGCCAGAGATGGTCGGTAAGGTCTGACAGGAAGTGGATAACAACCGGTTCACAAACAAATTTTTAAGACACTAAACCGTAGACCTAATGTGTCTGATAAATGGTTCACAGAAGTCAGAAAGGATGTTGAAAACCCGGAATAAACTGAGAAAACTTATGAAACGAACGAAATTCAGACAACTAACTAATTATGGACTTTCATGAAGGGTGAAAACGGAACAACACGAAGAAAACTGAGAAAAGCTTACAGTTAGCGTATGTTGAGAATATAAGCTTCAAAAAGAGCTTTCAGAAACATCTACAGGCATCTCATGTAGTCTAAAATTGGCCCTAACAAGGGAAAAAAATACTGGGTGGAAATTATAAGTTGAAATTTTCCCTGAAAAAATTGAAGGTTTTTCATTTTTTAACACTTTCAGGAAATAGAGGTATTAGTAGGTACATTACGTCAAAATAGATTCCCCGGAACAAAATTTTTATCTACGCCACTGTATCACAAGCAACATTGTTCTGATACTGGGGTACCATTTCTTGCCTAGGCCAACTAATTCTCAACCGCCCCTTGTATTATTCAAATACTGTTAAAAATTTTTAATGTAATCAAATAAATATTACTACTGAAAGCCCAAAATACTTTTTCAGGTTTCTGGTAATTTCAGATCGGTAATTTCCTCAGAGATTTCATTTAATTTGTTCTAAAATTCTGTTATCTTTTAGCCAGACCATCTTTAAAAAAATATTTCTAATTCAATAAATTTATAAAATTATATTTTAATTTGTTGTAGGTAGCACCTCTTGTAGTTCCAAGGAGTTCAAACACATGGGTGGTGACAAAATGGATACTTTTATGGCCTTTAAATTACATGTTTGTAACTACCATGCCCAGTTGTAGACTGGAAAAATATAAAAACTGGTATCCATACACTTTCATAATATCCATTGTTTGGGTTTCTGTTTTTTCTTACACTTTGGTATGGATGATAGTTATTATAGGTAATAACTTTTCTTTTCTGTTTATTTAAAATTCCATTAAGTTGCATCTCTTGGTCAATGGGGACTACAGTGGGTAGGCCTAAAGCAATGTGTTTGTAGATCATGTTAAAGTTGTCAGGACCCTGTCTGGAAATTGAGCCCAGGACCTTCCACTTCACAGTCCAGCGTTTTATAGGCCTACCACTGTTTTTTCATACTGTGCCATTTGTATATTTATAAATTGTAAACCAATGTATTTCAGTGGAAAAAATAATTATTAAATAAAAAATATTTTTTATGTTAACTAAAAAACAGCCCCTTTAAAAAAAAATCCGGGATTAGATTCCAGAAATTATGGTAAGCCTACCCACTTGGACTTGAACAAAAATTTGCAACATTGAATGTATTCTTAATATATAACTTCATTTATCGCAAAGAACAGTAACGCCAGGAAAATATCAGAGAGAGACTGAATTTGTTTATATTCATTAGTAGGATCTATAGTCAACTTACCATCTTACTGACAAGATTGCTCAGTCTATCTCTCTAAACATTTTGAAAGAATACTTTTACTATTGTTCTATTTTATGATTTTATGATGCTATTGTTCTATTTTATGATTTCTTGTACTTGAGTAACTAAATTGTGTGCATTGATATTTACTTCCATTGTCTGTTACTTTTAGGTGCAACATTAAATATACCAGATTCTGTAATGGGCTTGACTTTTGTTGCAGCCGGTGTCAGTGTACCTGATACAATTGCCAGTCTTGCAGTCATTAGAGAAGGTAAATAATGAAAAAATCCCTTTAATGACGCTTCTCATGGCTGGTGGCAATTTTTAAAAAGGCTTACCTTTGACTTATGGCAAAAACATTATTGATTTCTGTATCTACTCTTAAAGAGGATCAAATGACACTTTTTTGTTTTCAAATTCCGACTTTAATTCTTGACTTCCGGTTTTGGGTTACTAGCGGTTGAAACCGAAACTTCAAACTCAATAATTTCTGTAGCTACTCTATAAGAGGAATCGAAGGACTGTATTTTTGTTTTCAAATTTCAATTTTGATTTCTTGACATCCGGTTTTAGGTCACTTCCGGTCAGAAGTGGAACATCAAACCCAATACTTTTTGCCCTTACTTTTTGTAATCAAGCCCACTAACTTTTTGTATAAACTACAAATCTGAAAACCGTTGGTTACTATCTTTTTTTATAGTTTCTGACATCTGGGTGTGACGGACGGACGACTAAGGAAAATCACAGATGACAATTTTAAAAATTGCCACCAATTTTAAAATTGGTGGCTTTTTAAAAAAGCCACCGATTAAAGTGCTGTAGCAAAGTTTCTGTTTGTAGTAAAACATAGCTACATATGTATCAGATTTTTAATATGAGATCAATTTGCAATGTACTTCTTTCACAATCACGTATACTGTCTGTCTATAACTTGATGGCCTCCCGCAGAGAGAAGCAGAATTGGCCTGCTACTAGTCTTCTCAATAACACTTCCTTATGTACCAATTCCAGTGTACTAGTTAGTAGTAGTACATAATGGAATGTTTTTGAGAAGGCTAGTAGCGGGCCGACTCTGCTCCTCTCTGCGGGAGGCCATCAAGTTATAGACAGACAGTACGTAGCAGTTGAAGTGTATATTTTTATAACATGGATAGTACACATTATGCCTACTTTTAAATTAAAAAATATTTTTTACTTTTTTGTTTATTTAAAGTCGCATCAACAGCTAGGTCATAAGCAACTACCCTATATGAAAGGAAAGGAAGTAGGTATTGGTTTCTCATCAATTTTTCCAAATCAAGTTTTCACCAGATTAAAAGTTTTCAGGCCCCCTGAACCCAAAAACATGTTACTAGGGATTATTCTGTATCTGTGTGTGAACAAAACATCTCAAGAATAAATATCGCACAAAGTTAAAATTTGGAACTTTAGTTAGGTACCACTACGGGATCAAACACGAAAATTTTCATCAAAATCGGTCAACCAAAAGTACATTCGTGTGACTTTTCACTTTTTTGCGGTTTTTTCAAAAAACGGCCCACCATTTTTTTTAAAAAAATCGCCTCATATACGAGTCTTTTTATGTTCTACAAGATAGGGTAAGCACTATGTCTGCTGAAATTCTAATTTATTTCTAAGATGGCGGCTTTAATATATGTATTCTACGGCAAAAGTATGTTTAGCTAATTAAAGTTGTGGAAAATTAAAATAAACTTACAACACTTAATTTCAAACAGTTTTTTGTACAATGCTTAGTTTACCCGTCAATTAGTGATTTTCTGTATTTGTTCATTAAAAACTGTAAAAAAATGTGAATTTTTAATATTACCGCATTAGTAAGCATTTTACGACAAAAATTTTATAATTAAAGTTATACTAAAAAATAAAAAAACTACAACTTTTATTTCAAACATTTGCTTGTAGAGCCTAGTTTAGGGTCAAATAGTGATTTTCCGCATTCTTAAGTTGAACAGTTGATTTTCATTTTGCACATCACTCATGATTAAAATTAGATTATTTTTTAAATTTTTACATTTTTTACTAGTGATTAAACATAAGTAATAAGTTATTATTTAGATCGGGAAGAGAAAGTAGTGTGGGTGTTTCACACTATATTTTTTATTTCGTACCATCACTATATTTTAGTAGGTATTTAATTTTAGTCTGAAAAGCAGGAAAAAAATTTTTGCCGTTTTTTAATCAGACAGCTTTTTTAGACCGCCTGAACACCCCCAATAATCTGTGGGATCCACCGCCCCTGAAGGCCTCCAGCGCCCACAAGGGGGCATTTTCGCCCACTTTGAGAAAGGTTGCAATTAATTTTGCGAAAGAAATTTTTTGTTGAGTAGCAAGAGAGTGTAAATGAAATAATCCAGATTAAATTATCTGCCTGGAAAGCGTTAGAAATCAAGTAAAGCTAAGTGTTAGCAATGATTTAATAAATTGTAGAAATATAAATTATTTTTCAGGTTTTGGAGATATGGCAATGTCAAACGCTGTTGGCAGTAATGTTTTTGACGTTCTTATTTGTCTAGGACTACCATGGCTGATTCAGACTACAATAGTAGCACCAGGCACTTCAGTTGCTGTTTACAGTAAAGGCAAGTTGTTAATATTGGTTAATTTTTGTAGCATAGTTTGCAGTTTCCGAAATATGTCCTCAATGTATTTATAGGCAAATACGTCACTTCAAATACATGTTCATTACCCGTAGTGGTGTTTACCAAATAAGTACTCTACCATCACAAAGTAAGAATCTTTTTAAATTAAACATGTTAATAATTAAGTAATTATTACCCAACACTAACATTTTAATTGGAATCGGTCAACCAGAATTAGTAATTCAATCGTAAAATGTTTCATGTTTATGCGATTTTCTCAAAAACGGCTCCGACGATTTTGCTTCAAATCAGCTTATTTACAAAAATTTTTGTGCTCTACAAGAAAGGGTATGTTGCATGTCTGCTGAAATTTTAAAATGAAAAACAGCCTTAATTTAAATTTAAGAGGAATAGCGTCTATACAGTCAAAGTTATACAAAATTAGAAATCCTACAACTTTTTGTTCAAAAATGTTTTCTACAGTGCTTAGTTTAGCGTCAATTACTGAGTTTCTCGTAGAAATTTGTTAAAAATGGGTTTTTACAGATTTTTTAAAAAGATTACAGCCATAGCAGTTTTTCAACAAAGCTTAGTTTAGCGTCAATTCGTGATTTTCCGTATTTTTAAGTTGAACACAGGTTAATTTTAATTTAGTGTCATTCACTCTTGATTAAAATTATATAGTTTTTCATTTCACACTGTTTACCAACTAATGATTAAACATAATTATATTTTTAATTATTTAAATTGGCAAGAGAGAGTCGTGTGAGTGTTTCACTTAAGATTTTTCATATTAATACTTATACTCCAATAAGACTGATGAAAATCTGTAATGAAAAATGACAGGTTTGACCCAAAATTGAAGCCAGGATGCCGGGTCTGGAATGAATACGCAAAGCAATATGGTTAACATACCTCAAATTTGATATTCCCAACATGCTGCTGATGTTGGCACATGCTCTACAACCAGTTAAGTTTATTCGTTGTCTCTTCAAGCTCTTTAGCACATAACAAAAAATTTTCATTTTAAAAATTTGTTTATTTATGGGCCTACCATTTAATTGTAAATATTAATGCATTCAGCAATTTTGACGAACAACCTGGTAAATTGACTCCAAGCAGCGACCGTCGTTATCGAAAAAAAGACCTTAGAAAACTAAGTAAAGAAATAATCCGTAATGTTTATAAGTTGGGTCTTTTCTTTTATCCCCCCTCCCCTCACGGCATAATTTTTCACATTTTGTGGATATTTCATATGTAGGTATTCTTACAGTATTTTTAAAGATAAAAACTGGAAAAATTATTTAAAAAAAATCATATATCAATATTTTTCTAGTTAAAGTTACAGTTCTTTTATTTTTCAAGTTAACCTTAAACTATTTATTGACGATTATTAAATTATTTAATAATATTTTATTTAATTATGTTAAATTTATTTAATGATTTACTCAATGATTTTATATTTCATTATTAAATACAGTAACAATATTGAGAAAAAGACAATTACCCTACCTATATTTGACCTTTAACTTAAAGAATATTGGCAGAGGATTTTTTTAAAATATTTTTCCCATTTTTATTGTTAAAATTACTGTAAGGTTGCATACAAAAATTTTCACAAAATATGAAAAATTATGCTGGGGGGGGAATAACAGAAAAGACCCTATAAGTTTTTCAAATTTTGGCTAACAATCCTGAACCAAGAACAAAATTAAATTTCTAATTTTTAAGATAAGATAAAAATAAAAGATAAAAAGTTTGTTCGCACTCTGCCAAATACGCTAACACTAAATTACTGTCTTAAGTAATGTTTAAATAATTTAATATAGATCCAGGTTCGCAATTTTATATAATATTTTTTAATAATTTATTTTATTTTGTTTCAAAGGTCTTTTACATACTTGTATGGCTCTTCTCTCAACTGTAATCATTTTAATAACAATGTGTCACTTGAATGGCTGGCGATTAGATAAAAAATTGGGAGTAATTTTGATGGTGCTCTACATTATATATATTTCATTTTCTTCCGTCTATGAAATGAATGTATTTGCATACGTGAACCCACCACAATGCCCCAGTGACTATTAATAAAGCACAAAGGGGATTGCAACATGTGTGATATGGATTTTTAAATCTGTTTAAAATTAAAACATGCATATATCATACATTAATAAACATTTTAGATCAATATACATTATCTTATTGTATTTGCTGTAATTATCTAAATAACATTAAAATATTGTTGGGAACATGCTGTTAAATAAACACTCTTTAATATACACTATTATTTTAAAGAAGTATAGTTACTTAAGTCACGAGTTTGCTTTTGTTTGCAACGAGGGGTAAAAGGAGAAATGCATCAGTGCGCATGTGCGACTGCTTTAATTTCAGTACAACAAACACAACAACTTATACTATACCTAGAGCATATACAGTATATTGGGGAACCTTTTGTTGGTTAACTGTATGAATATAACTGTTTGTTACCGTAAACAGAAATGTTAATTTCTTGAAAACATGGGAAGACTATTCACAGTGCTGAATGAAATCTAATATGCAGTGTAATAAAATGCTATGAAGTGTATCATTTTGTTTGGTTTGTAGTTGCTATTTAAGTAAAACCAAAGGTTTAAAAAAAATCAAACTTTTAACAGAAAATTTTGCAATAAGGCATTAATTTAATGATTTTTAAACTGTCATATATGAAACATCTGAACATTTATTTAAAACATATAAAAAATAATAAATAATTTAACAGAAAACAAAATATTATCACACTAGTTTAACCCTTTGCTTTCTCCTCATCTCTGTGTTTTCTGCTGCACGCACTCTTAAGTTTCCTGGCTACGCTGCTGGTTCGAATTTTATTACCTTGCATGGCCATTAGCTTGGGACAGATGAAAGGTCATACATGAAGCAGGAAATAAATTCAACTCGACATGAAGAATACACAAGTACTGGCCATACAAGCCAGAGCTCCTACATGTCAATTGCGAAAAGAGTATTAGTAAACTGAAACTAAAAATCTACAAAAAAAAATTAATATTTTCACAACAATTAGCCAATAATACTTTGAATTTTTGCTTCAACAGGTAGGAATTTTTTGTACAACTTAATATAGTATATCTTCTTCTTTTCCTCACAATCAAGGCTTAGGCTTCTACCTGTTCCATCTCACAACAGTAACAACTATTGATCATTGTCGTAGTTTGTACTTGCATAACAACTATTTATCATTGCCATCTCTTGCATGGTCTCCTAATGTCTCTCCTCCCCTCCGGCCTTTATTTTAAAATGTTGAGGAGGATCCATAGCCATTCTTTTTGTGTGCTCCCTCCATCGATTTTGATATTCTGCAATCTTCTCATTCAAGTTGTAAACATCCAGTTCCATTCTTATGTCCTGATGTTTTACTTGGTCCCTATGATTGCAGCGCTTTGTTCTCCGTAGAAATCACATCTCTCCTGCCTGTACTCTACCCTCTCGTAGTTTTGTACTAATCCAGACTCATTTCCAGAAAGTAGGACTGGGGCAGCCATCACCTTGTAAAATTTTATTTTATTTTATTTCCTTGTTCACCTGCCTAGGGTTCTGCTAATACTTCCAACACTGCTTGGAATTACCCAACTTTTTTCTCTATATCAAAATATTGATCAAATCCTATGTCACAATCTAAATAATTGCATTGTGATACTTGTTCCAGCATCACACCATTTATCATAATTTTAGACCTGGTGGGATATTTACTTATAAAATATCATTACAGTATATTTACATTATAATACTCTTGGACAAATTTTATAAAATTTACTACAATTTACATTCTTTATAACATTTAGTTCAAAATTTAAAAAACGCTAAATTTTAACTGATTAAAACCTAATGAAAGCTCAAATAATACAATTCACTTTTTAAAATAAAACCAATTTAAAACTACTTTTTTAACAAACATTGATCTCTCTTCAACTCTTAAAATTAAAACATAGTATATTTACACAACACAAGTTACTACAAACAATTTTCACTTATTTGTTCGTAATTCACTTGTAAATTAAAATTACTTCTTGAAAAGAAATCTGAAATAAGTGTATTTTTCTTCAAACTAGTAAAATATATGCCTACATTACAATTTTTATTTCAATATTTCTGATTTTGTTGATGAATGATGAACATGCCAACATAAAAAACCTTAAGACTGTTTAATTTAGTTTAATTAACAGAATAGTTAGATACTCTACCCGGTTGAATAACATTACTTTAAAGAAATAACATAAACAATCTGTAAGTATAATTATGTGTGCATCTTAACAGATTATTATATTCCCCAATATGTTTGACTAGATAGTAGAGTCCTGGAATGATAGAAGAGTGGAAGGGAAAGCAGGGACATAAAATAAGGCTTACTTAACAGGTTTGCTGCAACAATGTACAAGGGTAAGCTATCCGCACATGCCACATCATAATTAGTCAACTTTCACCACGGGCAGCACAGAAAAATTGCAAAATATTTTCAATAACATATCATATATTGAGTTTATAATAGTAGACAGTTAATTATTAATCAGATAAATAAAAAAACTTGTGAGGAAATCTGTGACCCTCACGGCCTACCACAAAAAATATTCTCGGAACACGCCTTGTATATCGCATGTGATCCTCACTTACAATAGTACTTAAAAAATAAATACGAATATGAACAAATAAACAGTATTATAAATAATTAACAATATTATTACAAACATTAACACATGTAATCAATAATAAAGATGAAAACATTACAATTATATGAATAAACATAATCAAAGTATCAGTGGATTTAGTTTTTGTGTAGTACTAACTAATTTTTCCACGTACAGGTGGCACCTTAAGTACAGATTTATTTTACACTAATCCTAATAGCCCTACAAAAAGTTGAATGTATTCTTAGCAGGCCCACAAAAGTTATGATGAAAGAATCACAATGGCGTCTGAGGAACCAGCATAGTTTCTCATGGCCTGTGCAGACAAACCCATGAGAATCGCCAGCAATCCTCATGGCTTGTGTTGGTCAATACCAACACTTGAGAATCACATGCACAACTCACGGTAGCCAACCTGTTAAGTAGAGTTCTCGACAAAAGTTAAGGAATTTACATATTAAAGACTGTTTTCTCATCAGATGTAAAATTAAAAAGGAGCTACATAAAAACTGTGCAGAATGCAAGTGGATGGCTTTATGTTCTTATTTATTGTAAGAAAATTATGAGATATGCATATTTTGAGCCAATACTAACTTATACAGAAACATGGACATGTAAAAGGAAGGCACAGAGTAGAATGCAGATAACAGAAAAGAAGTTCAAAAAGTATAATAGGAAAGAAAAGAAGAGATAAAACGAGAAATTATGTAATTAGGGAACAATTGGGGCTGGACAGCCTGATTGGAGAGTTGGAAAGACCTTTGTCTTTCTAGGATTGTTTGGACAAGTCAGTAGAATGGATGAGGAGAAGCTGCGTAAAAAGATGATGTACTTGAAGATAGAAGGGAAAATATCAAGGGGCAGACCAAGAGTGAAGTGGAAGGGTTTAGTTAAGGATGAATTGGGAAAAAGATGTGATGCCAAGAGATCAATGGAAGAGAGATGGTTCCGAGATAGAAAGTGATGAAAGGAGTTGTTTTGGGCCCAACCCGAGGAAACTTGAGAAAGGGACAAAGAGGATGATGATAAGATTAGAAGAAGTAAATTTTAATACAAATTTTCCTTAGCCTACAACACTCTTCTTACTTGCATTTAATCAGAAGTATTATATAAGGTCAAGATTAATTATAAAAATATAAAACTAAAGAGTTCTTTATTTTTATCCCAATCCTACAGAAGTAGCCTGAGCATCAGTAACGGATACACCAGAGGGTACCTGTATTGTTTTATGAGTCATTTGAGATCAATCCAGGAAATAATACAATCTAGTATAAGGTACCTAACTTTAACCAGTTTAGCTTAAACTTATACAAAGGTTATTTTTATTTTCAATTTTCAACCTTCAATAAACCATAAAAAAGACGAGTACAGAACACGATGAATTTATTACCAAAAGTTATGAGAACACGATGAATTTATTACCAAAAGTTATGTATGCACATAGTTACTTTTTGAAAAAATCGCCTTAAAGATTGAGTAATTTGTCATATCTGTGGACAAGCTACCTGATCTCTTCGAAGAAGATAGAAGATAGATAGAAGGAGATAGGCCTGAAAGTTGTTTTAAAGCTTGCTATTGATCTGGAAGCTTTGGCCAGTTCTTCAATTCAAGGAATATATGAAAAATCACTCAGATGTCAGTTGGGATTATCAGTTGGGCAATCAAACACATCCCATTAAAGACTGCTTCAGAAACTTTGGTTACAGTAGCCCTGTGAAAGTGGGCATTATCATGAATGAGAACAACTCCAGAAGTCAGCACTCCTCGTCTGTTGTTTTGAAAGGCATAAAGTCTGACAATAAACAGCTGTAGTTATTAAGGTCCTAAATTCTATAAACTCAACAAGCTACACCTGTTTAGTCCTAAAGAAAACTATAGCTATGCTATACCAATTGGAGGATTAATCATACCAACCAGGTTTTCAAGCATGTAGCTAAGCTCAGAATAATGAGCTGACATCAGTAGTAGCAGAGGTTATAGTAAAAGAGATGCAAAGTAATTCACTGTGCAACTACATCTCATAAAATTTGTCTGCCTTTTTAACAGCTCGATTGATGTTGAAAAAAAAAACTGTCCTGGCATTACATTTTCTTTTCTTTACAAGCATAACTGAAACACTGAATTACTTACATTATTTTGTGAAATAAATAAATCACTTTCTTAAACCAACAATTTACAATTACACATTACATTTTTACTTTATAAATTAATTAAGTTAGATTAA
Organism: Catonia carolina; assembly: GCA_035578175.1. Classification (NCBI taxonomy): domain Eukaryota; kingdom Metazoa; phylum Arthropoda; class Insecta; order Hemiptera; family Achilidae; genus Catonia; species Catonia carolina. The sequence goes on along the minus strand of JAQMRL010000001.1, from coordinate 68,875,931 downwards.
ACCTATTAAACACAAAATTGAATGTTTCTCCTAAAAATAATTTACTCCATATAAACTTACATTAACAAATTGTTTAAATGCAACTTATTATTTTAAAAAAATGCTACCATATGTTCGTTAATACTGTAATAAACTTGCTAAGAATTATCAACTGAATCCCTAATTCAGGTACTTTCAACATAATGTATCAATATAATCTAATTTACAGTAAATTATTTACAAAAAAGACAACAAATACAGAAATAAAAACAATAACACTTGGTGAAATTATTAAAGCAGATGCACATATTGTCTTAAATGGTTCAACACAATTGAGTCCCTGAAGAACAATGTTAAACTTCACTTGATCTGGAAAACGACATTCTCTTTCTGGAAAAAAAATTTATTGTTACACCATTTCTGTTTGATTGTTCTGTACAGCTGATTGATGCAAAACAGTTTAAATTACAATTAAGGTGTTATAACACCTTTATTAACTTTAACTTTTAACTTAACTTTTAACTTAACTTTTAACTTAACTTTTAACTTAACTTTTTAACTTTATTGGATCTGAATAATATGCTGCTGTAAGAAAATTGTTCAAATTCCAAAAACAATGATGTATTTATTATTCCAATTTTAACAATTCAACTATTTTTTTTCAACACAGTTTCCACCAATTTTTAGACATAGTAGAATGTGGTTATTTTATCCAAACCTTCCTCAAAGAAACATCCCACAAGTAAGTGATGATGGCCATGACTCCACAGAGTTTTCACATCATCACTTTTGAAGCACTTGCCAACCAAGCTCATGCTCCATGAGCAAGAACAAGTGGTAGTGCCAAATCTGGGCTGTACAGTGGTTAATTGAACCGCTTCCAACTGAATATTATGCTTTGAATGTCACCAGCAGTATGGGGCCAAGCATTGTCATGGAGAAACACAACTCCTTGACTAAGCATTCCTCTCCCTTTGTTTTGAGTATCACTCAAAGTATTTTCAATGGAAATGTTCATTACTAACGATGAATTTTGACTGGGTTAATGTCCCTTGTGTTAAAAAACAGGATAACAGAACGAATATAAGTCAGCAGATTCATGAATTGTTTCAAACACTGTAAACGATCATAGGAAACAGAAAAAAGACAAAAAAATATTTATGGCATCAATGAAGAGGGAATAAACCAGCAAAACTATCAAGCATCACAAAGTGATGACAGTAGCTTTGCAGTGGCATCAGAACAAAACAGTAATTAATTTCCAGATACACCTTGTATACACAGAAAAAAGTGGTCCATCTAGTATCTGAATACATCTAAAGAAAAATAATTAACAGAATACCTGAACATCTCTTGGATGATGACTGAGTAGAAATGTCCAAAAAGATAGGTTTACAAGTTTCCAACCACTCCTGCTTAGAATCAGCTTCATTATTTTTATTTCTTGGTCTTTCACATGGTCTAGATATACTAAACGTGTATTGCTCATTACTTCTTAATGTTTGACATTGTGAAACAAGCACACTTGACAGTTCACTTCGTGATACACATGCCATTATATCGCCGTAATCCCAATTTATTAACTGAAATCAGTACACAGTTCATATTAATAGAAAAAACTACTTTTTAATTTTTTAATGACCTATAGCACTACATAACTTTTTATACAAAAACTGTATTAATCAATTTATTGCACAAAAAGTAGTAATTATTACATAAAACAGACTATAAAATCACTTTTTATATTGGCATGCATTTATAATTTGTTTTTTACCAATTATTGTATTAAAAGTTTTAAAATTGTTTATGTTAATACCTTTAATCAACACTGATTATGCTGATTTTTTTAAATGTTTTCTCTTAACTGTTTCCAATAATGAAGATTTAAACAAAATTTATATAAAGGGACATAAACACCTTTAATCAACACTGATTATGCTGATTTTTATTAAATGTTTTCTCTTAACTGTTTCCAACAACGAAGATTTAAACAAAATTTATATAAAGGGACATTCAAGAACCCTCATCAGGATGACTAAAAGAATATTCAGGTATTTAAATGGGATTAAGAACAACAACTTGATGGTTTAAAGCAAAGGAGAGAAACCTCGAGAAAATGGGAATACAGAAAAACACTATCCAGAACAGAGACACATTTGGAAAGTCTGTCGATGATTTTAAAGTTTTTAAAAGCAGAAACACTGATTCTGAGGAAACAGTATACAAGTGGTCAGACGAAAGAAAGAAGATGATGAGTGAAAGGATGAAGAGGTTCTGGGAAGAAAGAAGAGGGAACAGAACATCATGCGAAAAGTTCAACGTGGTTCAAAGAAGACCAAAATGTGAAAAAGGACATTCAATTAGTAACATTGACAGATTGATGTAGAGAAAAAACTATTTATTTAATTACAATGAAACTTTTTAACACAGTCTCCAACAACATTTAGACTTTTGTCCCACCAGACATTTTTCTGTACGCTTTTTGATTCCCACAGCGTAAAGTCTTTCCCTTGCCATGTGGACCATTTGTGTACAGCTTTTATGACTGCTCATTGTCGTTAAACTTCTTGCTGCATAAAAGTTTGAGTGGGCCGAACAAATGAAGATCAGACAAGGTAAGGTCTGGGCTGTAAGGAGGATGTGGCAACACCTCCCAACCCAACTTTTTGAGCATTTCTCAAATTCTTTAAGCAGTGTGGGGTTGTTACCATGTAAGACAATCACCCCTTTTTATAGAGTGCCCTTACATTTTCACCTTAATGCTGGTCTTACTTTTTGTTGAACGATGTTAGAATAGCTACTCCTTATTCACGATGTGTTGTTCTTCTAATAGTCACAATAATTGGGACTTGCAAGTCCCAGAAGACCATCAAAATCACTTTACCTGCTGATGAGTAAGTTTGGAATTTCTTTTTGTGGGTGATGGAAATCAGTGACGTTTTGTTCTGCTCGAATTAAACTGATCCACCCACTTATACACTTAATACAGTTTTAACACTTATCATCATACTGTTTCAACATCCTTGAGTAAATTTCCAGTGCATTTATCATCGGATAGCAAAAATCCTATCACTAACATACATCTTGCGGTACACTTGTTTCAAGAGGCCAGATCCACTTCAATCATGAACTGGAGGGAGCTTCAAACGATTTCAAAATGTCAGTTGTTCGATTATGATCAAACAACTAACACGTACCCAGGGTTGCTAACTTCACCCTCAAAAAGTTTCATTGACATTGAATGAACCATTTTTGTTTTATAATTAATTTGTCTCATTAATATTACTGAATGTCCCTTGCACTTAAAAATAATTATAATACTAAAGAAAAATAACATTGGATTACCTTACAACTTTAAATCTACAGAACATTTCCAGATAGTATTACCAGTAGATCAATTTTTTGAATAAGTATTTATTGGATTAAGAAGGAATAACTACAATAGAATTACAATTATCCAAAACACAGAGCAATCACATAGTGTTTTCACTAAAGGTATCTCTTCAGTAAGCGGTGTAAATCTTGTGTTACTTTGTTAAACCTACTTTACAAGCAATTTCAGAGCACAAAAAACAAAATGACAAATGAATGATTCTCAAGAAGTTAAATTATAGTTCAAATTTTATAAAAAAAATAAACCTTAAATTATTGTACCTTTATTTGTGCCTTGGATGACCCACAGAGGTAATCTGGATGTATTCTGTACTTGATAGGCTGTCCTGGTGTAACATATTCTTCATATTCAGAATCCACTGTTTCTCTCTTACCAGTACAAAATGAAGCTACCAAACTTCTTGGAACTAAATCACAAACAGAAATTACATTGATACTTATCATGACATACAGAAAGTACACAAGTCATTGCATCTTGGTATAGGCTCCCCAGAATTTGTAAGCTTGTGTGCGCTGCATGAAGCAACAGTGGATTACCACCAGGGAAGTTGGTTACCACCTGGGGTAGTTCCTATTTATGAGATTTTCTAATATGCATACTAAAGACGCAAATTAAAGATGGTGGGACAGATTACGTTATCAAATAGTAACTCCACAGTTGTAAGACATAGGCTACTCTTTAGTTCAGTACAGCAGAAGTTCCACCTACCCAAGGGCACCCCCTGGAGAGAGCACCTCAAAATCTGGATCTTACCAAACACCTCCGGCAGAAGCTTAACCATTGAGATTGCTCAAATTCTATTTGGTGCAGGAAAAGAAACCCCAATTCCAGTGTTTTTATCAAAATGTTGGAGTATATTTAAATATTTTGCTTGTGAGAACAAACGTAACAAAAATTGTATGTTCAGTCCCAAGTTATTTTACCACTTTTTACCGTCAAGGCATCACTTACTAAGGTCTATGCTATAAACCAAACCTCTATGTTTAAAATTCATAAAAATTTAAAACTATTGTTATAGTTGATACAAAATTATAGATATTCAAAGAATAATAATTTACAATAAAACATTTTGTTTAATGGATACTGACTATAATAACTACTATTATTCAATAAGAAACCAGCATACATAGTTATTATCAGAACATCAACTTCATTGTATTAGATAAATGATAGAAAATTAAATAAATGATTAAAATAAATTAGTACATGGCTGCCTCCGTAGTGTAGTGGTTAGCGCATTGGCCTGCCACACGGAGGTCCCGGGTTCGATTCCCGGCCAGGGTCTGGAAATTTTCACATGTCAAATCCCACAGTAACTGTAACATAATCCACCGTAGTCGCTAATGACTAAGTAATTGATGCAACTTTAAATAAATTAATAAAAAAAAATTAGTGTGTTTTCAGTAAAATAACCAGTGGGCGACTAAAAAATACTATTTGCATTCTACAATACCAAGATTTGATTTTATGAACACAAAACATGCTTTAAAATAATAAAATTAAAAAAATACTTAGAAATATATGAGGCGTTGCGGACCAGAAGGGCGAACTCAACAAAGGGTAGTTTTGAGAAAAACGCAAATTAAACTTTTTGATCCAAGGGCGAACTCAACAAAAATTGCAGAGTGTATGATGCATACCAATAGGAAGGAGAAAGGGTAGAAGTGGGGTGGGATCAGTAGCGTAGAGGTGACAAGACTTACGTCTTCCTGTTGAGTTCGCCCTTCTGGTCCGCGCAACTATCGTTCAAAGTAAACTCCCTGATTTTTTCTACTTCTCTTTTCATATAATTTAAAAGGCGAACTCAACAAAATATACCTACAACATTGCAGTTTGTAACCCAAAGATGCCAAATAAAACAAAACAAAAAAATTATCCTATGTTCAGTTCGCCCTTCTGGAACGCCTCATATGCTCCAGTTAATATTAATTAATACACTAACCTGAAGATAGTGGATCTTGAAGTTGAGAAACAAATGATTGGACATTGTTAACATTATCAAGAACAACAATTTTATCATTCTGAGAACCAGGTAGAGCTGTCAACTGAACAAATTTATAATTGTTCACTCTTGATGTCACATAAACAAATCTCATATCTGAAAGAAACCAATTTTGATTTTTATAAAATTAAATCAAAAGTCAAGTTCATCAGAATTAAAGAAAACCTAATTTTGAATCCATAATAAAATAATGCAGTAAATATTCCCATTTTACACAATTTAATCGTACATTTTGAGAATGTTGTAAGTGCAATTTTGGGTGAAATCTGTTTTTATTACAAAAACACATAAAGGATGTTTAACAATGGCACAGTAGAAGTGTCTACTACTGATCCTAGTGACAAAAATTTAAACACTAGAAATATCTGTCTCAGGTCAAAACATTGTAACGTAAATATGTTTATTCCTTCTGCAGTAAAATTTTGTTTCTGACACAATGTTTTGGAAATGCATGATTCATTTTATCACAATTAAATGTTATAACTGTAATGAAATAACATAGGTATAATTTTTAAGGATATAAACAACGAGCATGAACTGGCTATTTGCTTAATCCATTCTTTTGAGAATTTTTTTTGATTATCCCATTTTATTTTAAATAATAGGAAGATTTAGGAGAATAACACATGCAAGTTACAAATTTTGACTCCAGATGTTATGAATTTTCAAAATTTAATTAACAATAATGGGAGCGGACATTATTTTACTTCTGAGAGCCATTATTAACCAACAGAATAAATGAGAATTGGTTTGAATGACAATAGATATATCTAATTTATAATAGAAGTCTCTTTTAAGTATTGATATTTACGTATCAAGATATTACTTTATCAATAAAAATCACAAGGAAACACAATGTTGAAATGAAATTGGAGCTTTTAAAAGTCAACTACACCACTTGACACACCTATAAAATTTTCTAAAAATGTGTCGGGAATAATTATGTTCACAAACCGGATCCCGCAGAGACTAGCCCTAAAATATCCATTGCGTTTCAGAAGACAATTATATTACAAGGCATGTTTACAAAGAACAGTTTTGAAATTCAAAAAAACAAATACACATATTTAACATTTTTATTTTTACATGAAAGCCTGTAACTTGATCTACTTTCCTACATAACTCCCACTAATATTAAAGCACTTATCATATCGTACAACTGGCTTTTGAATCCCATTCGCATAGAAGTCTGCCACCTGATAGTTGACACTTCTTGACACTTGAGGAAACTCATCAGATAATGATGAAATCGTAAAACATCTATTCTCTTTAACTTATTCATTAACTTTGTATACAAAATCTTCAGTAATGATTGAAGGTAACCCACTTCGTTCCTCATCATGAAAATTCATGCAGCCATCTTTAAAAGCTCTAACCCGTTTCTGTACACTCCACCGCAAAAAAAGTTTTTTCCATAAACTTTACTGATCTCATGATGAATTTCAGCTGATTTTATGCCTTTAGCCCTAAGAAAATGAATTAGGATGCGTATTTCACAGTCAACAGGATTTGCAATCGGCAGAGGCATTTTAAATACTCACAAACTTAAAAACAGTCAAATGTTTCCATAATTCCATCTGATACTTCCTAAAAGATGTAGGTATACACAGCGCACATATGCCAAATGTTGACCACAGCACTGCAGTGGCCAAATTTCAAAACAGGGCTTACTTTAAAAACACGTCTCATTCATTGAGATTGCACTGTAGGTGGAAGTTAACAAACAGTCTTGTAATTAATGTAACTTAAGTTAGAATTAAAATTAGTATATAAATATTGTTTTTATAATTTTTACAAATAAATTGAAACTACTATTGCTAGATTCATAGAGCAAATCTTTGGTTCTGCTGCAAGCATTACAATAAATTTATCATGATGGTCCTACATTGTTATACCAGTTGCATGCCTAAAATCACATGTTAATTACAATTCACACAGTACCTACCTGGATTAAGAGCTTTTATATCTGATACAAGTGCCTTTGCTTTTAGATGATCTTCATCCCTGATAGTACTGCTGTAACCAATTATTAGAGCAACATGACTTTGACTTTTGTATCTTTGTACAAATTTATCACGATGTATAGCATTTTCAATTGTTGCTCTTAAAGTCACAAGTGAAAGTGGAAGATAAAGTTCATAAGGTTCTGAAACAGTCACAGTTAAAATTAAACATGACAATACCAAATTTACAGTGTGGATAATATTACACAAAGAATCTCTTCTAAAGCTCTTCTAACACAGATACTGTAATTTAAAAAAGTTTTGTATACAATATACAAGAATTCACTAATAAAACGTCTTATATTGTTCTTTAATGTAAGTAAACTGGTTCTGAATTTTAAAAAAAAACCTGTTTTATACAAATGAGCGAGTATATTTAATTCTACTTGCACTATTAAGAAAACGTAGTCGTAAGACACTGAAGGTAAATCAAAAGATTAGTAATTTTTATTATTCAAATGAATCAAGCTTATTCAAATGAATCATAGTAGTACTTCACTACATTTTGCAAAAATGTTATTCCTTGTCTTGTGTATTCAAGATATAGCAGTGCTATAAATCTAATTCCTAAGTATTACACTAGATGCCAAGCTTCTCTGAAAAGCCCAGGATGTCAAAAAGAAAAAAGAGAAACTGAGGCTATCAAAATTGTACTGGCTACTAGGAAACTTAACATTACTGCTACTAACTTGTAAAATTTTATGTAATTAATATGTATATTAGAATTAAGCATTGCCATTAAAACAGAACACGTTATGAACATATCTTACAAAGTTTAGATATAGTTATAACTTTACCAGTTGATGAAGATTTCCAGTTGAGATAAATATCAGTAGTATTTCGTGATAAATGAGTAATCAATGTGCCCCTGTATCCATTTATAACACTCACACTACTACTGTAGTAACCAACATCAATAGCTCTCCCCAGAAACCTAAAATCAATTTAAATCCTTCATTAAACAATAATACATGTTGCAGAAATCTACTGTAACTAGACAACTAAATTAAGTTTTTATTTTGTAATGAACCTACTACTAGTAAAAAAACTAATCAGTCTTCTTCTTTTTCACTTCGTGGATTAGGCAGCTCGGCTTGTTCCGGAAACCATCTCCTTCTTGGGCATCCAACACTTCTCTTACTGGTGGGTATGTACTCGTAAGCTAACGAGACAAATGGTTCTCCCTCATCCATTCTAAATGGTTACACCAGTACCTCTTGTGAATTTTCATTCTCTCATCTAGGCTAGTAATACCCATAACCTTAGTCTATCCTCCCAGACATAGCCCTTTACTGCTCTCAGAAACCTCATTCCCTCCCCCCCTTAAACTTATTTTGTTCGCAATTCATAAGTGCCCACACCTTACTCCCATATAGTACCGCAAGTATCGTAATTGTTTTATACAACTTTAAATGTAAATTACAGTATAAATGAAATTTATCACCTTACCTTTGGTTGCTTTTTAGGTTTAAAAAATTACGCAAGTTTCGGTGGTACCAGAACAATATTATTAAAATTAAAAATTAAAATTCAGAATGGTGTTTCCATTCAGTCATTTAGATTAAAACTCAAAACGTGCGTAAGTTTTTTAAACTTAAAAAGCAACCAAAGTTAAAGTGATAAATTTCATTTGTACTGTAATTTATATTAACGATTGGCAGAATGCATTTCAAAAATTTATTTGTAAATTTTAAATGTTTTTTTTTAGTTCTGTGCTTCTAAATTTTATGTATCATCCCGCAAAAACCTACTTAGTTTATTTGCCATGTCCTGCTTGTTTGTGAAAGATCAAATCCCAAATATTTAAAACTGGATAACTGCTACAAAATGTTCTCGTTAATTTCTATTTTTGACCTCACTGAGAATTTTCCTAGAAATGCCATTACTTTAGTCTTTTGAAGCGATATTGTCAAATTGTAATCTGCAAAAACGTTGTTTAGCGTAAACAACATGTCCATATATGCTATAATGTTAAGTACAACACCATGACTCAGCCACACTCCAGATTTAAAAACTTTCTGCCACCTGTGAATGGCATCTTTTAAATAAATGTTAAAAAAGTGGGGGAGATACAACAACTCTGTCTCACACTCTTGGTTCTGACTTTGTTCGCAATCTGTTGTCTCTACCAACAACTGCCATCATGCCCTCATTTTATAAGCTCTTACTAGCTCGTATAAGATGGAAGGGTAAGCAAACTGTTCTGGGGATTTATCGTTGACTGAAAGGAACAATTTATTTTCACTCGGAAGTTTACCTAATGGTTGTTGATTGTTAAACCTACTTCATATTTTACCCCCTATTACCCCCTACCTTTCCTTTCTATCTTTATCTCTGTATGCTGTCATGTCATGCACATTGTAACACTTGTAACATATTGTACATATTGTATAGTAACACTTTCCTTTTATAGGACCATTAAATTATCAAAGTCTTTGAAAATAATTTAGTGCTCTTTTTGGGCCAGCTTCATGGATTGATGGCTGCTAGATCCACTTATTTTGAACCAGTTCATTTGCTAAAAACAAGGTAAAAATTTAGACTATCGTAACAATAAGTTCTATAGCAACACTGTATAAAAGAAAAACATTTTAAACCAAATAATACAAATACCAGTCCTGTGACTAGTTGTTGCAGTTTTTAACCCGTTAACTAACGGGTGATTCAAAAAGAGCGCCGGTTTTGATATATCAAATTAAGAGATTTATTTTATTGAAAAACTGAAAATAAATACATCAACAAGTTCATCTTTCCTTCCGATTTTATGTATGAAAAATGATGTCATGCATGTGTCCTCCTCTACTGCGCTGACACGCATCAACTCTGTCCATGAAATTGGATATTACTGCACGACAAGTTTCGACTTCCATTTGCCCGATAACCCGTCGAATTTCCTCCTTCAAGTCATTGATGTTTCGGGGTTCATTGGCATACACCAATGACTTCAGATGACCCCAAAGAGGAAAGTCACAAGGCGTCAAGTCACACGACCTTGGTAGCCATTGATGGTCGGAATTACGAGAAATGATGCGATCCTGGAACCGTTCATGGAGCAACAACATTGTTTCTCGTGCAGCATAACAGGTGGCACCATCCTGCTGAAACCACAACTCGTCAATGTCCATTCCATCCAAATGACGCCACAAAAACTCCCTAATCATCGTACGGTATCGGTCTCCATTTACTGTCACGGCTTGTCCTTCTTGATTTTCAAAAAAGTAAGGGCCGATGACACCGCCCGACCAAAAGCCGCACCAAACTGTCACTCGCTGTGCATACATTTCCCTTTCATTAACCACGCGAGGGTTTTCTAAACCCCACATACGGCAGTTTTGTTTATTAACAAAACCGTTTAATTGGAAGTGCGCCTCATCACTGAAAATGATTTTGTTTGCGAAGGTATCATCATCCTGCCGTTTTCTCAATACCCAGTCAACAAACTGTCGTCTCTTCTGGTGGTCTGCCACTTTCAAATGTTGCGTCAACTGGATTTTATACGGGTGATATTGGAGATCGTACCGAAGAATTCTCCGTACAGAAGAACATCGTAAACCCAATTGTTGAGAACGGCGAGGTATTGATTTTGCTGGGCTAACAGCCACACTGTCACGAACCAACGCAACGTTCTGCTCAGTTTGGCCAGAACGACGACGTCCAGAACTTTTAAGGTCGACTGTTGAACCCGTCTCAAAAAACTTTTTCATGAGCCTGCGAACTGTTGATTCACTCGGTGCTTCATTACGTCCTAGAGTACCGCGAAGTCGCCTGACAGTAGCCGCATAACTCTCTCCACTCTGGTAAAATGTTTTGACGATTAACACTCGTTGTGCAATAGTAAACTTCTCCATGGTTAGACACAGACTGCGAGAGTACTACACTGCGAACAAGAGAAACTACAACTGAATCGTCAATCGGAATGTTCTCCGAAATAGAAATGAGGTCAAACAATGTTGCCAACCGATAAACAAAAATTCACCAGCCGTTTAAAAACCGGCGCTCTTTTTGAATCACCCTTTACTTTAAGCCTTAATATTTAAGCCAAGTTATTTTGCAGAAGTTGTTCCGTGTCCACTTAATTTTCTTTCTGAGCCTTTTTTAGTACTTTTAAAGTAATATCAACTTCTTGGTCATTTGTGACTATGGGTTACTGTACAGTATCGGTGCATTTTAATGTGAAATTTCCAGATCCTAGTCAAGTTTGAACCCAGGATCTTCTACTTTGCAGTGTAGCACAACCTAGCACTCTAACCAATGAACCTTTGAATCTTTTATTCTTATTAGGCTATTTTATATGAAAATTTTAATCATCTCCTCCTAAATCCTTTCCAACTATTAAACTCTTCAGTTTATATTTTTTAATCAACAGTATTAACAGAGAACAACCTGCTACACTTATTTTATTAATATCAATTTTTAATAGCTTATTGTGAAACTTGAGTGTTTAGGCATCTTGATTAAAATGTCAATAATTACACAAATAAAAATATTCCGTAGGATAGAAACAGTTAAGATGACCACAGAAAAGATTGAAGGATTCCTTCAGACCAAAACAAGTTTCTGTTTCATCCTAGCTGGGACAGAATGAAGACCTTTTAGACCTCAGTAATAAATTTCGGTTATTTCATCCTAGAAAGGCCATAATATGACAGTGTACTTTGTTACCCAAGATATTTTTGTAACGAATAGAGAAAATTTATTAAATTCAACTTACAAGATCCACTGTAGTGACATATCAGATGTCCATGTTTGGTCTATGATTATATTGAGATTCATTTTCTCTGAATGAGGAGATCTTGATACACACCTTGTCTTCCTCAGAGAATCAGCTACAATACACAAACAGTAAGATTAAGTAGGTCACATAAATAATATATTCAATATGATTAAAAAGAGATCCCACTAACAGAGGTGTAGTTTGAGCGGTAAATAACTTTGGGAAAGTTTATTTGCCCCTTCCACCACAACCACATCCTACTTTTCCCTCTTTATAACCTCCAAATTCTGACTTTTTATTTGTATTGGACAATGTTGACATATTTGTTCACAATTTATTCTTTCAGAGTTTTTTTATTTCTCCCTCCCAGTCTTATCAGTCCAAAAGAAAAACTTGTTTTTACTAAATTTAATTTGAATTAAGGAGGATTTTTCAAAAAAAGTAAATATTTGAGTTATGGTGTATTTTGAATAATAGGGGTTCTTTTTTTTTTTTTGTTTAACATCCGACTGTTCTGCAATTACTGCTAATGCAGACAGTGAATGATGAAATGATTTTTTGTAACGTATGAAAAAATGCCGTGCCTGAATGAGATTCGATCGAACCCAAGACCGCATGATGAGAGGCGAGCACGTTACCAACTTTGCCAATGCGGCCGGCTATAGAGGTTCAAATTAGAAAAATCTGACTGTAAGTTTTATTCTAAAAACACTTATGATATAGTAATAATAATACAATAATATTAATTGATCAATCTGCATTTTTAGCATTCTCTTACACAAATAAGGAGTAAATCTATCAACAGTCTGACGACTTGCAGATTCGATAAAACTTTCATCTGTGTGATACGTTGTAGACACTTTAGTAGCAAGTACATTAGCAAACGCTTTAACCTGAAAACAAAATTTCATGTTCAGAAAAAATTAATTCATTAAATTTATTTTTAACTACATCCAGGAGATTCCAGTAAAGGAGTATAGGACATGTCAAGATAAAACTAATAAGCCTAACTTTTAACATAAAGTTAATTATGTTAAATTCATTAATTACCAATTCATTTATTAGCACTAGTTAATTGTCTTGTAATTTTCTGCAGCATACACTTGAAAAATATGAAGAAACTTCAGAGGCAGCAAACAAAGCAAGTTTCCAAGCATAAATACTCAATTTCAAGATAATTATATTTATACTCTACCATTTAGAATTTAATTTTTTGCTTCAGAGATTTCTATTAAAATTTTTTCAGTAATTAACTGACAAACGTTTTTACAATAACTACATTTTAAGGCCCTCAGTTAAGTTTCTAACTCATTAGAAATTTAATTGGCTAAGATATTAGTAAGCAAATTAAACAGTTTAGTAATGAACTGCAAGTGGATTAAACTGTAAGTGCAGTAATGAACTTCTTAAATCTTATATGAATAGATAAAGAAAATTCATCAGCCATCTTAAATCCCACTCCGTATTTTAGATAATATGTTATTTAAATAAAACACATTATTTTTAAATACAAGGCATTAAAGGTAAAACTTTATTACCAAAGTATCTAAGGAAAATACAGATTTATTTTGCCTGCCACCAGCAAAGTGGTAGCGCACTAGTCTACAACACAGAGGTCTCAGGTTCGATTCCCAGCAAGAGTTTGGAAATTTTCCCTACTTTTACATAACCCTCATAGTCACTAATAACCAAGCTATTTGAGTAACTTAGTTGTATATCCATTTAAAAGAAAGACCTCATACTTTACTGATTTAATATTTTCTTTAAATTGTAAATATTAAAATTACTTACTTGAGTTACAAATGTTTGTTTATCTCGGTTTATAAAATCAGCAATATTCATTTCTCTGCTGCAAGCCCTCAAATTGCTATCAGAAAAAAGACCTCTGTCAGAATAATACATGTCTAATACTTGGGAGAGTCGAAGATTCCTTGATTGATTTTCTAATGTAGGTACTTGTTTACTAAGTATTAATCCTGAAAAACAGATAATAATTGTAAATATAATATCAAAATATTCAGATAGGTAAAAAAAGTATCCTTACACCAGCACTCAATATACACTAAGATCTCCCAACCCCAAAGTAAAAGATTTACCTACAGAAATATCAGGTTGTGAAACCGTTGACCAAAATGATGATACTGAGTAAATAAATTTAGATGATTTTGAACCAGAATAATAAGATGATGACACAATCAATATGGTTATGTAGTCATAGGATGGTGCTGGCAGCGAAGGAGACCACACTCCTTTACTCCAATGCAGAAGACAGCAAGCATGTTAACAGCTGAAGAGGGGTTCAACACATTAGACATACATATTTCTGTGTCTCAAATCTCTACTTATGTGTGATATCCAATGTTATGTACTGGATGATGGTCCAAAATCGTGTTTCATGGGAGCCAATACTGTACAGTAAATTATCCAGGTTGTGCTTTGTTTTCCTGAAGAGCGTGAAGAAGCTTCTCCTGCACATATACATGTTTTCAAAAGATTGTGAAACATCATTACTCCAAGAAAAAGATACAAAATGACACCCAAAATATTTTCAGACTTTTAGAAAATTAATAGGCTATCCATACTTATTTTTACTTTCCTTAGCATATATATACAGGAAAGGAAAGTGTTGTTTTCATGTTGATTTTTTGAAATTGAGTTTTACCATTAGTACACACTTTCAGGCCCCCTGAATGCAAAAAACATGTTTTTACTGACTGGCCTGTCTGTGTCTGTCTGCCTGTCCGTGCATACAATGTGAACAAAATATCTCAATACTGGAATACCGAACTAGTTGAAACTTGGAATAAGTTAAGTACTAACAAAGAACCTGATACATTTTTATCAAAATTGGTCGATCAGAGGCAGTAGTTTATTCCTGGAATTTTTCACTTTTTTGCAATTTTATCAAAAATGGTTTCAACAATATTTTTTTTAAAAATTGCCTTATTTACAACATTTTTGTGCTCTAAAAGGTAGGGTAATCAACATATCTGCTTCTAGGAAGACTGTGCTCTGGTAGTAAAAAATGTATTTTCTTTTAAGTTTGTGACCTTAATTTTAAGGAAAATGTGTGTATTATCACAGTTGTAGAAAATTAAAAAACCTAAATCTTTTATGTCAAGCATTTTTTCTACAGGGCTTAGTTTAGTATCAATTAGTGATTTTCCATATTTTCTTTTTGAAATTGGTTTTAAAAAGTTTTTTAAGACTGCGCCGTTAGTATGCATTTCACAACAAAAGTATATAGAGTAGAATGTCAATAGTCACGCATCCAATGGTCCAGCACCATCATGCATACTTACATACATAATAAAATTTGTTTTACGTTACTGTACTACAGGCGGAAACGTGCTTGTTCGTTGTGGTTGAGCAATGCAAAAGACCTACTAGATTTTAGTAGTAATTTTTAAAATGAGACATAAATTTACAAATTACAGTAGAACTTAACTAAACTCTAATATACTATACTGTGTTTCAATTAAAAGTTCACTTTAGGCCTTTTGTAGTTATGTTGGTTTATTGCTGTACTGTACTGTAAGATGTAGTATATAATAAAACATAAGTTTTCTTCTATACTGCACAATGGTTTTTGAGTTGAAATGTTTATCCTTATGTTCCTGGTAAAAGATACAGTACTGTATTTGCATTCTAACAACATGTTGCAGCTGTAATTGCTGTATGAATTACGATTTACCGATCACCCACGGTACCAACCGGTAATCCGGCATTTCCAGTAATCTGGTACCGGAAAATTCCCAAATGTGCCGGATTATTGAAAATCTCCTGTATATATCTTTTATTTCAAGCAATTTTTTCCTACAGAGCTTAGTTGAGCATCAATTAGGTAGTAATTTTCTGTGTTTTTAAGTTGAACAGATATTTATTTTCATTTTGCATCTTTCACTCACAATTAAAATTAGGTAATGTTTTTAATTTACCATTGTTTATTCATGATTAAGCATAGGTTATAAATTTAATTAATTACATTGGCAAGAGAAATCGTGTGTTTCACACCAGATTTTTTACCTTTGTTAACACAAAAATAGTTTGTACTGTAATTAAATAAAATTGAATACACAGAATTTTATAATTTTTTTAAACTTTGGGTCTAACAAGGGTACTTATCACACCCAACATTTCGGTTATCTAAAATGGAAGCTCAGCGCCTTAATTTTGAACATGGGAGGTCTTACTGTCACTTTTACTTTCTCATATTCCTACATGAATATATAGGAAGGAAAGTATTATTTTCATGTCGATTTTTCGAAATCGAGTTTTCACTGGATCTACACGTTTTCAGACCCCTAGAACCCAAAAAACATGTTTTTAGCGATTTGTCTGTGTTAAAATTTTTAGTGTTTTGTGTGTGTGTGTGTGTGTGTGTGTGTGTGTGCACAAATATCTCAAGAACAGAACATCGTACGAACTTGAAACTTGAAACTTAAGTTACATACCACTACCGGACCCAACACAAACATTTTTATCAAAATCGGTCAACTGAAAGTAGTAGTTATTTCGTGTAATTTTTCACTTTTTTGTGATTTTCTCAAAAACTGCTCCTACAATTTTTTTTAAAATCACCTGGTCTACAAAAAATTTTATGCTCTACAAGAAAGGGTAGGGGCCATGTTTGCTGAAATTCTTGGTGAGGCTGTTTTCACGTAAAAAAATTGTTTTTTTAAGATTGCGACTTAAATATGCATTTAACACAAAAATTTATATAATAAAAGTTGTAGAGAATTAAAAATCCTACAACATTAATTTCAAATTTTTTTTGTATAACACTTAGTTTAGCGGTAATTAGCAATTTTATGTTTTTTTCTCACGAAAACGTGACAAATCAATTTTTTTAAGATTTTGGCCTTAGTATGCATTGTAGGACAAAAGTGTACATAATCAAATTTATAGGAAATTAAAAGATCTACAACTTTTATTTAGAGCGTTTTTCTCTGAACAGCCTAGTTTAGCGTGAAAGAGTGATTTTCTGTATTTTTAAGTCAAACTGAGGTTGATTTTCATTATGCGTCTTTCACTCATGATTAAAATTAGGTTATGTTTATTGAGGTTAGTTTTTTGCTTATTTCTAATGTTTTATTACTAATGTTAGGTTTATTGTTAATTATTTGCATTGGCAAGAGAAAGTTGTGTGAGTGTTTCACACCAGATTTTTTAATACCATGAACATTTGAAACTAGGTATGAATATTGGTTAGGGCTGTAGTAGAGCAGGCAGGGAACAGCATTCCTATATTTTCTTAATAAAATGAAAAAGATTCTTGAAAAAATTTATATATTTTTTCTTTTGTTCTAATTGTTCCCACATTGGAAATTTACTACTACACCCCTATAATTGGCTGAATGGGTATCTTGAAGACTGCATACATTTTACAGAAATCTCAGGATTCGATAATACTGGTCTTGCAAAAATACGACTATTAACAAACTTACATAACATTTCATACAAAGTTAACATTTAAAAACAAACATTATATTTGAAAATTAAAATTCCATTAAAAGTATCTAACAAAAAAATACCATCTATGCCTCCTGTCATTTCTGCATCAGTTATCTGCCAAGCCTTTTTCTCAATCCGATTGTAATCCAAATTATTGAAATAGTAAGCAGTGGGAATATAGGTGTTATTCCACACTCCAGGTGGACCAAGATAGATATCTCTGACACCCCCTGCTTGAAACTGTATAACTTCTGCTAGATCACCTGAACATCAATACAAAATAACAAAAGTAAACACAAACTTCAATAATAAAAACTTTAGCAGAGAAAATTCATAAATTACGGGAGCTATCCAGAAAGTAACAGACGCTTTGGTCTGCTGCAGCAGTGGGCGGGGCTACAGCTGCCATCTTGGTGCCATATCGTTCCTACACCCAGTACACATCCAGCAGTAGTAGCATGTCTCTGCGACAAGTAAAATGTACGCTACAATAGAAAATCCTGCTACTTGTGAAGTGTGTTCGGTGATTAGGTTTTTGTAGGCAAAAAAACTACAAACCAATTGAAATTTATCGCAAACTTTGTCATGTGTATGGAAAAAAATAATGAGTGAAACCTGAATGAGGCAATAGTGGATTGATTTAAAAATGGCTGTACCAATATTCATGATGAGGACCGAAGTAATAGGCCTAGACTTGTGACTGATGTACTAGTGATGAAAATCCAGAACAAAATTTGTGAAAATCGTCGTACCACAATTCGTTTCATTTTGCAACATTTTCCCCAAATTTTACGGAGTTCAAAGCTTGCTACACAACGCTTTGATACTGATGCCGAACTGCAAGCTAGTGTAAACCAGTGGTTGAAATCACTGGCGGCAGATTTCTACAGAGACAGAATTGAAAAACTTGTGCCACGGTATGATAAGTGCCTCAATTTGAATGGTAATTATGTAGAAAATAGCTTAAGAATATTTGTTTAAAATGTATATAATAAAAGTTGGTTTTTCCATATTGTTAATTTTTTATTTCAAAACATCTGTTACTTTCTGGATAGCCCTAATAATTATGCAGAGTGAATCATGTAAAGGGTTACAATTCAGTTGTGGAAGAAGATTTAACAAAAATTATTTTCCACTCATTATCACCCGAAGAATCGCATTAAAACTAAAACCGCTCCATTCAAATACAGATTGTCCACTAAACTGAAGATTGTGAGTTCAAATCTCAATACTTTCAAATGTATACATTTGTTAAGCGGTACGTCAATTAAAGGTATTAAAATCTTTAACATTTTGGTGAAAACAGATTTCAAAAATACAAATGTATTCCAAAATGGTGACTATAAATATAATTAGGATGGCACTTACAGAACACCCTGTTATCTTGCTTTCAACTTATGAACAACAAAAACCATATTTACACATAGCGTTTTAAAATGTTATAAGCTTTCCAATAATATGTCCCAAGACCATTTAAAAAAAAAAATTTAGCCTCAGAAATGTCTAAATTTGAACAAATTAAAAATAGACGTAGTCCAAAATTTTCAAATGTGAAGATAAGTAGTATATAATTTTGCTAAAATAATTTCTACCCAAACACAACTCACAATCTTCAATGTTTTTCTGTCAAAATATTGCCTTCAGCTTGACGAAAGCGGATCACAGCACAAATCTCACATTTGACAGTAGCTTCGATGAAAATTGCCATGAAAAAACAGTGCTCACAATAAAAACTAAGCCATGTAATGGCTGAACCGATTGGCTGAACTTGAAAAATAAAATAGCCCTTGTATATTACTATTAATATTTTCAAACTAGACTCATTTTCTTTTATTTTACATAAACTCATTTTTTTAGTCTGCTTAAAATACACAAACTGAGTGCTGTGATCTCTCAAATGCTGTTGTGGATGAGAATTTCCAACATGTGTAGTTCAGTTTAGACCTTGTGTTAAGAGTTCCACAGAACATTACAGCTTTCAAGTTCTGTAAAGAAAAGTCACTTAGAAAGAAAATAAAATGCACTTCTATAAATAAAAAAATACCTGCAAGTGTAGCAACAAATACATTGTCCACAGAGCTGTTGTCACTCCCTGAATATGTATTCCAACCAATAGGTTTTGCACCATATTCAGAAGGTGTTAATAATAATGACTGATTAATCTGAAGAGGTGCCAGTCCAGCTGCAATACCAGCAATCACTGTACCAGGACTAAGTGTGCCATGTTCTTGATAAACAATACCCCATTCTTCAGGGCAGCTACTTAGTTTTGCCCCAAACCTTTGTGGTGGTGAATTCCTGAGAAAAAGATTATTTCACACAGATTAAACAAATTGTCAGTTACCAATTAACATAATTAATTTCCAAGAATATGCACTATTGACATCTGATTATTAAAACACTTTTTGAAACATATGGGAGGGAGTACATCGTGTATTGTATTATCTGGTCTTCACGTTAAGTACAAGCAGAAATTATTGTACCACTTCGAAACTAGTAAGGACGTGGACTGTATTTTGTCTCTTTTTATAGTAAATGTTTTTCTTGTGACCAAGAAGTATTCATTGAAACTCCAACATATCTAAAAAAAAGATTTCAACTAGACAGCAATCTTTCATACTGAAGTTCTTTCTGAAAACATGAAGAATCCAATTAATACGGTTTAAGCTTTAAAACAACGACGGCCTAATGTGCTTTGAAAATGAATATATTATCACTAAGTAATCAGTAACTTTGTCTGCACTGTGTAACTCAATATCAAAACTTACACAACACACACAGAATATAAGCAACATGGATTACAGCCAAGATTGTTCATATACTGAAAATTCTATTTTAGCACAAAATTTCTGAAATGAAAAACAATACGTACACAAAATATTTTTAACTTTTATATGTTTATTTCTTTTTTCAAAAATCTTCATTCCATATGGGCACTAGAGTTGTGGAACAAAGAAATAGTTAAGCATGATTTGGAATTTAGTGAGGAAAAAAGCGTAGAAGGGATGTGAAGGGGGAGGGCAAGGACATGGAATAAGGCTAACATGGTAAGGTACTGGAGGAAGTTAAAGAACTCGCGTATTTGAGGATTGTTTTCTCATCAGAAAATAATTAGAACAGGAGTAAAGCAAAAGTGTGCAGAAAGCAAGCAGTTTCTGCTGAAGAGAAACTTAGTTTGAGATCAAGAAGTTCCAATGGATTACACAAAAATTATTTATAATGCATATTTTGTCCCATGGTGACTCATCCAGCAGAAACATGAAAAGGTGAATGACAGAGAGTAGAATGCAAGTGACAGAAACTAAGATCAAGAAAATTATTATATAAAATACAAGAGATAAAGTGAGAAAAAATGTAATTAGGGAATAAAATTTGGTATGGACAGCCTCACAGGGAGAGTTGGACAAATCAAGCTATAATGGCTTGGTTATGTCAGTAGGAAGACTACCTAAAAATAAATTTGAAAAGGAGGGAAAAAGTTCAAGGGGCAGACTAAGAGTGAAATGAATGTGTTCAGTACAGACAAATTGGGAAAAAGATGCATTGTTAAAGAGTAATAGAAGAAAGGTGATACGGTGATAGAGAAAGCCATAGAAGAGTTTTTTTGAGCCTAACTTGATGAAAACTTAGAGGAAAAATGATGAATGATGATATATTTATAATGAATGATGATAATATGTATAAAAATTTCAAATGGCAGAAATCCAATTACAATTTTTACTTTATTTTCAAGATACTTCATCAAGCTATGTTTCAAAAGTTACTATTCATCTTCTCTTAAATGTTTGACCAAAAATAAAATCATTTTACAAAAAAAAATTTCAGAGATGAAGGTTTCTGGTTCAAATACCAGTAAAGGTAGTTACTTAGTCCAGTCAAATTAACATTTGAGTTAGGAAAAATTCGCATAGAGCTGAAAATTGGTATAGACGTTGAATAAGTCATTACCAATGAAATGTCAGAAGTCCCCATCGATCCTGTGTGCAAAAATTTTATTCAAGGTCAAAGGTCGCAAATTCTGGTTTTTCCCATTTTTCTTTGAAACCGGAAGTATTATCGTAAAAATAGGTTAGACAAAAGTTGTAGATCATACACTTCTCTACAACAATTGTCTCAATAATTTTTTTCGTACGAATCACCATCGCGAGATATCGCGATTTTAAAAGTTAAAAAACTTATATCCTTCATAATATACACACATTTTCGCACCACCTATGAGGTAATGTACTTGGCGCATTTTTTTTTAGCGTGATTTCCGCAGTAGGCATACTCCACGATTTAGTATGATGAAAAAATTTTGATTAGTATACAGATGGTATCCTATTGTTTAACAGAATGGCACTATTGTTAATGTTCAAAGTGGTACAGGATGATTTCTTGTTATTTATTTTTTAGGTACGGTATGCGACCCTTTACACTCGGACAATGACGTAGCGGGCAGATGTTACTCAAGGTTACGGACAAAGGGAATTAGGGACTGACATTATAGTCTGATATTTGAAAAGAGTCATTTAATTTTGTGAAAGTTAAAGTGCGTGAGTAATACAAACCAATAGACTGTTGTTGTTACTTATATTAAACGTCCTATGATGTATACAGGCTGCATATAACGAAGAATATAAGTTTTTTAACTTTTAAAATCGCGATATCTCGCGAATGGTGATTCGTACGAAAACAATTATTGAGACAATTGTTGTAGAGAATTGTATGATCTACAACTTTTGTCTAACCTATTTTTACGATAATACTTCCGGTTTCAGAGAAAAATGGGAAAAACCAGAATTTGCGACCTTTGACCTTGAATAAAATTTTTGCACACATAGGATCGATGGGGACTTTTGACATTTCATTGGTAATGACTTATTCAACATCTATACCAATTTTCAGCTCTATGCGAATTTTTCCTAACTTACAGGTTTTTTTTGTCTATTTTGACTGGATTATACTTTAATTCGGATTTGAATACAGATGGTGGTTAATGGTGTACTTTGGTTCAATTAACCATACTCTCTCAGGAATGGACAAGCCTGGGTCTGTGCAAGACTACTCCTCATTTACGCGTCATACACATCATCCTCATCTCATTGGGTCATGGGGGTGCTTATTGTTCTAAATTGAACAGATCGCAACATATACACATTAGGGATTAAAATTTAACAAAATTAGTTATAACCATCTAATAATTAGGTTTCTGATAACCTAATGAGGTAAGAAGGAAATTTGAAATTTACTTTGATGTCTACTCACATAAAACCTTGAATTGAGGAGGAACATGCTATACTCTCATCTCCACGCTCCCAAGCATCTACTGTACTTGATAGCATCCAATGTAAATTGCACTAATAAAATAAACAAATATTACAGACAATTTAATCGTCGAGAAACAGCACAAATTAATGAAATATATACTATTTTAAGTAGGTACACAAATAATACTCAATAACTTAAAACAATATTATCTTGTGAACCATTATCTTAATATAATAAAAAAAGAACTGTCAAAAAATTAGTCATTTTTTTATTGAGTGATGATGCCTACATACCTTGGCTTGTGCGTAGGTAATGAAGTGAGATTAGACAAAACAAAATGCCAGACCTGACTGGGAATCAAACCTGGGACCTCTGCATACAAGACAGTTACGTTAATTAACCACTACACCAAAGAGTCACAGAAGAATGCTGAAAGATCTGTTGTATAAACCTGAAACTATTTCTACAATTTTTTAATCTTTTTGGTAAGGTAAAAATACTTCACATTTCCCATTGGATTTAACAAAAACTAAATTACTAAATAGGCCTACATCACACTTAAATCGTACCCCTTCTTTCAATACTAAATACCTACTTTTTTATTTTATTTTTTTTAGCTTTTATTTATTATTGGGAACTGTACATTATTGACAACTACCCAATTTGATCGCTGCTTTGCTGTATTATTTGATGTGAATAAGGCATGAGTTTGAACAGGGACCCCCAGTAGAGTTTGTTCACGGATGGCTGTCAGCTGGTCACCATACAAAGTCGCTTGCCCAACTGGTGTTACTTAACAAATAATAGCGACTTACTACCAGCTGACTGACTGGGTTGGCCCGAAGGCCAAACACCTACTTACAACTCAACATGACCATTACAGGAGTTATAGATCAGAACAATCATTTCCGTACATGACCAGAAAAAGATTACATAGTCAGTAACAATAATATACTTTGTAAAATCATTAACACTGAAATAATAATAATAGGTTAAAAAGAAAAATTACTAGAAAAGTTATAACACTGTTTCATGTAGGCCTATATACGCCATACAGGCAGGTACCAGAAATACGAGACTAGGTAGTGCATAGTCGACGTAAGTTAGTTCACCACTCTAATAATCATATATAATTACCTTCTCTGTTTCAGAAAGAATATTCAAAGGAAAGTTTGCCATGTTATCAAGAATAAGTTGTTGAAGTAATATACGTTGTCTGTAAGCTTGAAATCCAGATATCCTGAAAGGTACGACTCCAGGCATAGTTTGGACACTTGGATCTTTCTCTATTCCATCTACACGAAATCTGAAAATCAAAAACAAGAAAACTGAATATCAAGAAAAAAATAACACAGTAAATAGTCTCTGACTGTCTGGTTGCCCAGTTGGTGCAGTAGGTACTCAACTGCTAAGCCAAAGGTACCGGTTCAATATTCTTGACGTACCAAAATTATCTAACGTTTAAAATACCTACCTACCTATTGTGGATTGTGCAATATAGCAGCATTCCTTAAAACTACCTACATTACTTATTAGTAGCATATTCTTTTTTATTAAAACTAACGTTTAATTTTAAACCTTTAATTTAGCTTTAACCTACGTTTAATTTTTTAGAGAAAATCATACCACAATAATACATTTCTGCATGAAGAACACAGAAGCCGACAAGCAGACGGCAGGGTGCAAAATTCAAAAGAAGTTTTGTGAATCAATCATTTGAACTACCGGTTAGTTCAGTTCGTGAATTTTACGAACTGTCAACTCGTATTGTAGGCGACCGTACTTTACCGTAAACTCTGGGTCAGCTAAGCTGAGACCGGGTTAAAACAGTTTGAAAGAAAAGTATTGCGCAGCACGATCCATCCAACAGAGTTTACGTTTGTTATACAGGAAATTTACAATAGTTAATTTTGTATATTAATTAATTTACAGTCTTATTATAATCTTATTATTTATTATACACATTGATTTGTAACAAGGCTTGAGGTTTTTAATTGTAAACAAAGTACTCTAATAGGTTACCTTACTGTAATTCTTCTACACCCGATAAAATATCATCAGACGACACATCATCCTCGTTGTCACTACTAGAATCATGTTCCAAATTTGCAACAAGTTTTTCTACCAGAACTTCGCTCAAAGAATTGAAATCCCACATGCGTTTCTTCTTCTTTTCCACGTGAGCTATTCAGTTTTTCCACTTATTCACAGATACTTTAAAAACACCATTTTCCAAAAGTTTAGTTACTTTTTACAGCTGAAATGTTTTATTATTTTGTAGCCATGTAATCCTTCACCTTAGCCCACACTAACTCAATAGAATTCAGGTTACAAAATGGTATTATGTAAAAATGAAAGTGAGCGAAGGGCATCAGCCATCCGTTTACACAAAGGGTAGACACAACATATTCAACCTTACTTGGTAAAATGTTGTTTACAGTATAGTTCTCAACTTAAAAGAAATAGGGTATAGTTTCGGGTTTAGCTAAATATTTCTAAAGACCTAAACGTTAGAAAATTAATACTGTACGAGGGGGTACCCAAAAGTATCCGGAATAGCTCTGCTGTGGGCGGAGCTTGTGCAGTACAAATTCCCGCCACTAGGCTGCTTGTAGCGCTACTCATTGACAGTTCAATGCCATTTTGTTCGTTGATCTAGCTTGTTGTGTTCTCGTGCAGTGATTGTTCTCGCTAGTGCTGTTTTGTGCTCGTGTCGTTTTTCATGATGGCAAGTTTTAATGAACAACGTGCGGCTGTGAAATTTTGCTTCTTGCTCGGTAAAAACGCCGCGGAAACAGTTGTAATGTTGAACACAGCTTACAAAGACGACGCTATTGGAAAAACCCAAGTGTACGAGTGGTTTTTGCGCTTTAAAAATGGCGACATGTCGATTGAGAACAAACCTCGTTCTGGACGACCGTCGACTTCCCGAACAGACGAAAATGTTGTGAAAGTGAAAGAAATTGTACGAACAGACCGACGACAGACCATTGACCAAATATCACAGGTTAGTGGGTTATCTTGGAGCTCAATCCAACGCATTTCAACAGAAGACTTGACAATGAAAAGAGTCGCTGCCAAGTTTGTGCCTCGGGTTCTGACAGACACTCAAAAGGAACGTCGAATTGAAACGTGTAGTGATTTGAAACAACAGCTTGAAACTGATCCAGATTTCATGTCAAAGATCATTACGGGTGACGAGTATTAGTGCTATGGGTACGACCCAGAAACCAAACAACAATCCAGTCAATGGAAGACTTCATTATCACCCCGACCAAAAAAAAGTCGTCAAGTCAGATCGAACATCAAAACAATGCTGATTTGTTTTTTTGATGTGAGGGGAATTGTCCATTCAGAGTTCGTTCCACCAGGCCAGACGGTAAATCAAGCTTTTTATCTTGAAGTGTTAAGAAGACTACGAAACAGCATTCGTCGTAAAAGACCTAATTTGTGGCAGACAGGGGACTGGTTTTTCCACCACGACAACGCGCCTGCACACACGGCAATCTCGGTTACCCAGTTTTTGGCGAAAAACGGCATGGTTTTGCTACCACACGCACCGTACTCACCCGATCTGGCTCCGTGTGATTTTTTCTTGTTCCCACGCATGAAAAGGGGCATGAAAGGTCTCCGATTTAACAACGTTGATGATGTCAAGAAAAAAACGACGGATGAGCTGGCAGCCATCACTGAAGAGGAGTACAAAAAATGTTTTGAACAGTGGAAGCACCGGTGGAACAAATGTATTAGTTGTAATGGAGAGTATTTTGAAGGGGATAAGGTTCTTTTGTAAAAAAATTAAAAATAAATAGTTTTAAAAAATAATTCCGGTTTCTTTTGGGTACCCCCTTGTATTTTAAAGGTATTGCTCAGCCATCGCTGTAAATATGATTTGAATCTTTGAATATTTGTAAGATGTTTCAAATTAAACATCCAAATGTTTCAAAATTAGACTATGTTCATTTTTAACTATCAGGTGACATTTTACATTACATATTTTAACTACTGTTGAACTGCTATTTAACAAAACGTTTTAAATTAAATTCTACATGAATTATAGAGGTAAATTTGAGTACACATTGTAGGAAATTATAGTTATCAAAAATTTAAGTAAAATCATGAATTGTGTGTTTAAAACGGGTATGTTTTTTAAACACACAATTAAATATTATAATACTTTGTTATAAAGAATTTAAATTACTTGGACTGGAGCTTTAGCATAATGGACTTGGCTACATGATGGACTAATTGGCTTACAAGTGGGCCTATACAATGAATAATATGTTTTTTAAACATAAATGGTTAACTGGCAAAAATTATGTAATGTTTTATTTTGTTTTAGATTTGGTAAATTACGTATTACATTAAAAAAATATAGCCTACTCCAGATAATAAATTAAAAAAATATAATTACATTTTCAAAATAAAGTAAACAACATCTGTTATTTATATTTTTTTTATGTAGGCCTACTACTAGTCTTGTGATTGTATAAAATTTAAAGAATCCAAGCAAATAATTTCAGTTTTGTTCTTTTACTTTTTGTTGAAGCCTATTGGGTTTGTGTTCAGCACACCTTTGAAATTTCAAATGTAGTAATTTATTCTTTTGCAGTTTAATTTTGCCGCAGAGATTTTTAGGAGAATCGCTTTCATTGGTTAAAAGATTAAGTTGTTTTTAGTTTAACAAAAATATTAATCATTCATAACATCTGTATTTAAATTTAGACCACTCATGCAAAACAAACTGTTTGTTTTTATAAAGAAGATACTAACATATTAAATAAAATAAGTAATTCGTTTAAACTAAAGAAATGCTTACTTATGCAATAGAACATTGGTGAACATTCGGATATCCATATTAACTGTAGGCTGTATTTCAATTTTTTGGATAATTTCTATAAGTGTGCCCATTGTTTGTGGTAACACAGGTGGCCGATTTTTGTAACAGCTTATTAGATGGTCAGGTACTAGATTTAAATCTAGACCTTTGACCCATATTCCTGAAAAATAAATAGCATTCACAGATTAGTCTTGTAGAACTAACTTCTGCCCATAACAGGCAGGTACAGTATTAAATTATTTACACTTGATGCGGCAGGGCTACAAAAAATAGTTCTGTTTCTTATCACATAGTCAGTCAATTATATGACTGAAGCATTTAAGAACAGAAGAGATAGAGGTGTAAAAGACATTAGTCAGAGTTATCTCCTCTGAAAGTAATGAATTTCATCATTATACAGCCAGACCGTGTGGTGAATGAAGTGGTGTTATTTGCAGAGTGGAAAGTAGATGCTTTTCAAAAAGCCTGGCATGCTGATGAACATACTTTTCAACTCAGTGAGGAAGGGGTGGTAAACCACCTCTCTCCTTATTATAGTTAGTAAAGCTTCTAGAGGTTCATAAAAGCCTTTTGGCTGATAACCTAAACAACCTACCTTATTAAGAAATTTATATTATTCAATATGAATAATGAATATTGATCAATAAATATTAAAATTATATCAATTTCTTATAGTATAGTGCTCTACCTTATTAAATGTACCAATATGAAAGTCAGATTTTTTTTTTCAAGTCAATCAATCTGTACACATTTGACAAAGCAATAAGTAAATTATGGGTCATAGAAAACCTTTCTCAAGTGCAGTTTTAATCAGGCAATTGCAAATTTTTAAATGTATTATTTGATACTAAGTGTTAGGATTAGGTGTTGCAAAGCTACAGAGATAGTAAATTTTAATGTATAAATATTTTAAATTTCTTTACTAATATTTTGTAGCTTGCCTATTTTCTTTTTCTATGATTTCATTCAAAAACTTACCAACGTGTCTTGGTAGATCCACCAACTTCAGATTATTTTATAAAATAACAAAAATTGTTGTAATAAAACTGATACACAGATTTATTACATTAAAATACCTAATATTTTTATTATTCTATACACTCTGATGATCCATTGAAACATTGAAAGTTTTTAAATGAAATCATGAACAAAAGAAAATTAAGGCAGCTACAAACAGTTAGTAAATACATTTAAAACTACAAATTAAGATTAAATTAAAAAGAAATTTAAAATTAAAATTAAATTGTACATATACGTTAAAATTGATTACAATCTGCAAGATGTATTATAAAGATTTATTTTTGAAATAATGAATGTTTACTGAAGAAACTACCAAGAGACATTTTCATTACTCCCAGGTTTTCTCCCACAGTTAATGGTGAATGGGTGAGATGGAAATTTTAAAGGTGATGTTGTACATAATGTGGGAATCATCTTAACTTCGATTAACACTAACAGCAATATGTATAATTATATATATTCTTGTCAATTGACAATCTTTAATTTTTAAAGAAACTACTAATGAATGCATTAGCTACTGTGTGTTACAGTTAAATTCAAGGTTACATGTGTTCCAGTTAATTATAGGTACTGAAAAATATTTCTACATAGGTATCAGGTTGAATTCATTTGCTTTCTATATATAAATTTATGTACAACATTAAAAGATATTTAAAGCAGGTGTATCGATGATTCATTTTTTTAACAAATATTATTAGAGTCATTTATTTTTAATTATTTTATTCTCTAGGATTCATCCCATGAAAACTAAGATAGTGAGTGTTTACTGAACATAAAAATTTACAAGTTTTTAAATTTAGCTATTCATGTATTTTTTTTTCAATTTTGCTAGAAGTAAAATAATATACTTACTAAAGAAGAAGTAGTAAGCAAGTGAGTAAGTGATAGAATATATTAAATTCTACTGACATAATATTAACTTTACTACCTGTGATTTGTCTAGATTGTTTATAGGTTTATACAAATGTGGTTCTAAAACGTATTCATTTGACATTGATGGAAAATTATTAATCTGATTTTATTGGCACAACAGTAGAGGGCTGAACCACACCAAAGGTTTTGGGTTTAAATTCCTATTAAGATCAGGAAAATAAAATAACCCTTTAAAATTATACATTGTCATTAAAATAAAATAAAATTTTTAGAATGCAATAAAACAGAGTTTTATTCATTAGAAAGTTATTAGTAATAAATATTTCATTTAGACCGCCTCCATGGCGCAATGGTTAGCATGCTATGTTGCAAAGCAGAAGGACCCAGGTTCAATTCTTTGCTTGGGTCTGAAAAATTATAATGTGCAAACCCACCATTCCTTAACCCAAAGCAGTCACTAATGTTCAAACCCAAATAATGGGTTGTTAATAAATAACATGGGTATAGGTTGTTGATAAACCTTAAGTATAAACTAAAAAATTATTTCTAATAGATGCAAAAATACGCCCCCTACTTAGTTTAAAACAGTATTACACCTTATTTTACACTTTTTACATTAATGACCATGAATTTCATATTTTTTACGTAGTAAATAATTAGTCAGACATTTGGCTATATAATCGTTAATTAAAAGAGAAGAGTATAAAAGTCATCTTATAACATAAGATTTTTGATTCATTGCCATGAATAATTTGGATGTGTTAGTCATTCATAACTAATAGATTCATTCTAATAAACAGTCACAAATGTGGGTGCCATCATTGTATGTTGATTACCATAAAAAATTCCGTCATACAATAAAGAAAGAATAAACAACAAACATTGAATTATTTCACAATATGAGTATTGTTAAAAGTTTTTAAGTTTTCACTTATTACCATAATATTAAATACACCAAGAACTGACTGATAAAATTTCCATCCTCTAAAAATATTTCTTCATTTCCTTTCAAATCACATTTGCCTATCTTAAATTTTCCTTTTAGAACGGAACATCTTTCTTTCTTATCTTTACAAAAGGAAATGTAAAATTTAATATGAAGAACTAAGTTTCATAAGGCCGAACCATGATATTTGTTGAATAGTCAAACGCAGCAAAAATATGCATAGAAATAGTGATAGTAATGAAAATAAAGTAGATTAAAAAATATAAAAGAATTTTGCACAAAAATATTTTATACAATACATATTATTTTCAATAATAAAGTAAAACAATTCATAAAAGGTATTTCATCAAACAATTTTTACCAATTTTTATGTGTTTAATTATTATTTTGAATTCTTATATACAGATTTTTTTATGAATGTTGGATGTGAACTATTAATAAGCTGCTCTACGGAGAAGATAATTGATGTTTTTTTTTTACCATTAATAAAAAAAATCATGTTTTAAATAACTGGACATTCATTAAGCACAGATACGAAACAAACTCTAAAAACTGATATTATTTAAGAAACCTCAACCAGTTACGGTTTCGTTAATATTGAAATATGTCATATTTCAAACCCTAATTTCCATATGCGTAACTTGTAGATTGCAATGCTGTACAAGATAAACTACCACTGTATAGAAAATAAGTAGATTTACTTCATGCAATTTGCTGTAATTACTTATATGTACATACTAATTTTCCAATTTTCATCATTCAAATGTTATAGTATTGTGTTTAGGAAATGTATTCATGGGCTCATTTTTTTTTTTAATTTGAAGTCACAATAACAGCTAGTTCATTTATGACTACTATGACTTATGGAATGGAGGATTTTGACTTGTAATGATTTCCAAACCCGGGCTGAAATTTAACCCAAAACCTTCCACTGATACACTAACCACAAAGCCACGGAGGCAACCTAGGCTTATTATGGAATAAATAAAATAAGTTAAAGTTTAATACAGCTTTTATTTAATGGACTTAAACAGTTTGCAAAGCAATGTAATTTATAAAAGTTAAACACAATTTTAATCTGATTATCTAAGTAAATTTTTAATCACATAACACAAATAATATATAAATCCTACAACATTTCTAAGCAATAAAAAAATTGTTACCAAAATAATTTTTAAAATATAACACGAGAAATTTACACTATGGAAAAATTTTACATATATAAATTTAAAAAGAAGTTTTAATTATTAAATATGCAAACAGAATATAAAAACAGCAACCTAATTAGGCTGGCAGAACTGAATCGGTGAATTTGAATTGTAAGATTTATAGATAAATAATCTTTCCTATCATTGTCATGACATACAGAGTTTTACATCTAAAATTTTAATAAGAAGTTTAAATTATTAAATGCAAACAGAATACGAGAACAGCGATCTAATTAGGCTGGCAGAACTGACTTGGTTAATTAGAGTCATTAGGCGTTAGGGATGTAGAATTGAAATGGTTTCAATCGTACCTTATTAATAGATTACAGTGTGTGGAGTTAACTAGGGTTGTTAGAGGGAAACTTACAAAGGTTGTATCTGGAAAGCTTGAAGTCAAAGCAGGCGTTCCACAAGGGTCAGTTTTAGGTCCAATTCTGTTTCTATTGTATATTAATACGTTACCAGAAGTCATACCTAATGGCAGAGCTTTGTTGTTTGCTGATGATACTTCAGTAATCAGTAACAGTTTACTGGTAGATGCTCTTGAAGTAAATACACATGTTAACATAGAGTCCGTAGTACAGTTCTTGAATCAAATGTTATTAACAGTTAATGGGAAAAAGTGTCAGTACTTGCAGTTTAAAAATAAACATAACGTTAAAGAAAGTAGAGAAGTGGATGTATTTATTCATAATAATAGTTTAGAGCATGTAGAAACAGTGAAGTTCCTGGGCGTATCTCTAGATAGATCTTTGTCTTGGGACTTCTATATCAATCAAGTTTGTAGTAAAATATCATCTGGGGTATTTGCACTAAAACAAATCGCCAGATTAAATGATAAAAAATTACTAATGGCAGCTTATCATGGCCTCATTCTGTCTCATATCCGTTATGGTATTTTAGTATGGGGTAATTCTAGCATGGGTAATATGAATAGGGTTTTTAAAATTCAAAAGAAAGCTATTAGGTGTATGGTGGGAGCTAACCAGCTAACCTCATGCAGGCCACTATTTAAGGAGCTTAAATTGCTTACAGTTCCCTGTCTCTACATTTTTGAGGTGATTATGTATGTTAGGCAAAATAAATTTATGCAGAATTTCAATGTTCACAATCACAACACGAGAAACAGGAATAATTATCATGTGGCTAATCACTCCACAAAATTGTTTGAACAAAAACCTACTTATGCAGGGAGAAAATTCATGAATAAATTACCCCAATCTTTAAAGTGTTGTGAGGATTTGAATTCCTTTAAAAAAAATCTGAAAAATTACTTGATCAGTGAAACTTTTTATAGCGTACAAGAATTTCTTTCTTGATAGTAGTGATACATTGTGCGATTCTTATATGTATTTCAGGTGTTATATCTGACGACATGTCCTATACTCCTCCTGGAGCCTCCAGGGCGCAAAAAAAAAAAAAAAAAAAAAAATTTGAATTGTAGGATTAATAGGTAAATTAATTCCTGACATACAGAAGAGGTTAATATATCTCTATAAAAGAATGTGTAATTCTGAATATTGTAATGAGGTGCTAATGTAGTAAAACCACCAAAGTACTTCTCAGTTGGTAAATGTTTGTTTTTATTCTTCGACTGGTGGTTTTTAATAATTATATTTATAATAAAATAAGAAATTCATTAAACAGTGGATATATACTACAATGTTTAATAAACACTCTAACACACTCAGTAGAACTCGTTGAGTGTTTTCTGTTTATTAACAGATTGAACAATACATTCTAAAAACAAAGCAATTTATAATGTGAAATTAAGACGGATAAAAAATGTAGATAAAACATTTATTTACTCACCAATACATGATACACTAAAAAACGTAAAACACACTAAATGAAACCTAAACATCATGATATCTCACATGTGTGTAAAAAGCAAATGAACTGGAACTGTATGATGTGAGGTTAATAACAATACTATTTCGTTGCTAAAGATAAGATAAGTAATGATTACTAATGCAGTTTAACACTAAGCGTTTATGTACGTTGACACAATTGGTGTATGTGCAGGAGTGGCAAACATTAATTATTCATGCAATACTTTTTATTATTATTTTACGTTAACAAACTTTTATATATTACGTGCTTTTGAATTTGTTACAAACATTGTAATTGTCTATTTGTTTTATATTTGAAGGTTAGTGTTACAAATACAAAATACCATCATAAATGAAAATTTTACATTGTTAGAGAAGTTTTTTCTTCAGCCTAATAAAATACTATTATACAAAAATCTTTGAACAAATAGTAAAAATCATAATTGTAAAAGTTTCTAATATTCTTATCAGTCCTAACAATTAGAACTAAAAACAATTCAGAAAGAATTAATTGTTCAATAAAAAGATTATTACATTACTAAATAACTTTTAATAGACTGTTTAATCAATTAACAATCAGTGTAAATTATCAATACAGTATAAATTTTTATAGTTTCAGTCATACATATATAAAGAGTTTTATTATGCATTAAGGAAATAACAAGGAATAATAAAATCTTGTGCCAGTGAGGTAATCTCACAAGTAATTATTGTCTTATGATTTGTCTAATCATAAAACAACATAAAACTCCTATTTAAAATAAATTTCTGTTAAAACATTTCCACTAATTTTTCCTTCTACTTAGATAATATTTTAGATATAGGTTGAGAAAAATGTCCAAAAATTAAATCTGTTTTTGTACTAGTTTTTTTTAATTCTAGATAATTAAACACTTTTTTTCAAAATTGAATCAAAATCTTGGTCATTAGTGATTACTTTGTTTAAGGAACACGTAATTCAGTTTGAACATTTAATAATTTTTCACATCCTAGTCGGTAAATAAATCCAGAATTTCCACTTAGTAGCATAATACCCTTACCACAGAGCCATGAAGATGGCCATCTTCATTTTTCTTTTAGATGAATTTATCAGCTTGAAAGCTTTTATTTCCTTTTTCAATCTATCAACAAATTAATTGATTTATATTTGCACCTGACAATAAGAATGTTTATTTTAAGAGTTCCTACTTACCAATACTTATTTTTTACCACAGATTCCATTCTATATAATATATCTAATTGTATTTTACAATACCAGGAGTCTTGGTTTCAATTCTTGGTCAGATCTGACATTTTTTCATCACTCATACTGCCACACTTCACTTACGGTATTAGAGTGAACATGTATAAGGAATGTAATATAGTTTTTTTCTTTAAAATATTTATTTTATAAGAAATATAAAATTAATGAACTCTATTTCTGCTTATTAACTTTTCTATATAATTTCCAGAATGTGATAAGCGTTTTTCCCATTGGTGCATAAGTTTCTTGAATGCCTCTCAATAATTTTTTCTTCTTCTTTCAAACAAGGCTAGACATACACCTGTCCCAAAATCACATCTTGTATTTACATCATACCTTCTTAGGTTTGCCAGCATCTCACTTCTCCTTTGAAACATACCATCGGATTTGCAAAAGTATTCTTTGAGCTGAAATTCTTTCCATGTGCTGTCTCCAACCTTCACGATATTCTTTTACTTTCTCATTTAAATTGAAGATATTCAATTTCAACCTCACTTCTTCATTTCTTATTATATACAACCAAGTACACCCTTTTGTCCTTCAAAAACCTCAACTCTGCTGTCTGGATTTTCCATTTTTGTGATTTCGTAGTTGTCCATACCTTATTTCCATTCATAATAACCATGGTTGCCATAACTTTATTTTTATTTCTTTTCTAGCTCTATTTCCTAAAGTCCTGCTTACGGTCTCACAAATCCTTAGAAACTTGTTCAGTCTTTGCTGTGCATCTAAATCAGAGTCAAATCCAACATCACATCTCAAGTAATGAAGGTGAGAAACTCTTTCCAAGATGGTTTTATCCAATGAGCGACTGTTGGTTTTATGGCATGAATACAGGCATTTTAAAAAACATTGTCATGCAATAGTAGTTCTGGATGTTCATTTTTGAATACATAACAAAGTTTCTCAAAAGTAACTTTCTACAATCTATATTGACAGTAACTCTAGAGAATCAATACAAATACTGGTCTTATGGTCCCAGAGAAAACTTCTTGGACATTACCTACCCTCATTGTTGGACATTAAACAGAATTTTTTTCCATTAATAAATGCAGAGAAAGCACATTTGACTCTAAACGTTATTCTTGAACAAGCCAGTGGCTTAAATTATTTGCATCACAGTGTTTAATACAACATTAAATATGACAAGACGAACAAGTTCAGAGTAATGTGCGGTACAATTAGAAGGAACCTCAGGATCAAGATAAGTATAGAAAGTCAGTTGAAATTTTACAATATAATGAAAGTGCCCAAACTTTTACACAGAAGTGAACCCTGTGTCCTGAAAAATACAGATAAGCATATGGTTCAGGTAGCAGAAATGGCTTTCTTGAGAAACTTGAGGCCTTTACCATGCAGTTTGAATAAAAACTGAGAACATCAATGAAGAATTAAAAGTTTCTGGGGTCCTAAATTGTTTCATTATTACTATTGAAATTGGGTGGAACATTTAGAATGTGTGAGTGACCACAGAATTCCCAAGCAAATGTTACAATACGCAACTGTTGGTAAATGAGACAAGAGGATCTCCAAAAGTATGCTGGAGAGAAGTCAGAACGGGATAAGGACGTACCTATGTAATGAGCAGGAAAGAATTGCACTATGCCTGCGTGCAAAATTGCTAGTTTATTACTAAACTTGTTACATTGTTGTAAACATGTTACATTGACACAAATAAAAAACTTAGCTTTTAAATGGATTTGATGTAGGTCTTCGAAAATAAAATGGTAAATCCGTATTAAACTACCGTAGTAAATGTGTAAAGTTAAAAGCAAATCATTAACACCATTTATGAAATAATTTTATTTCTGTATTTTTTGGATTAAAGTGAAGAATTTACTCTTAATTTAGCGGATACATGATTTCTTCCGAAAAATCTCAAGTTTGGTTGAGAAAACCTTAATTCTCAACTTTCAGGCCGTTTGGTGTAATAGTGTTTCTCTAGGAGTAACAAACTTAAGTGCCACAGCCAGTAACTGTTTAAAAAAGTAAATAAATATCTTGTTACAATAAATGATCTTAAAGTCATGTACAAACTTCATTCAAAAATGGTAGGCCTATAATACATGTTCAACAATTTTAAAGGAGATCATGAAAAACAAGACATTTTTATAAAATAATTTAAACTTTATTTTAAAAATTCATAAAATGCATTTCAATTTTACAAACCTTATATAAAATACAAACCAAACTTATTTTAAAACATACTACTTAACAGTCTATATGAACTTACTTGCTAAAAAATTTCTGAAAACTTTTTAGAATTTATTTATCCCTGATTATTATCATTGTATTATTATTACAATGATTACAACCACCTAAAACAAAAATTTTCAACTTAAAATTAATATCCTCTTCTTTATAAAAAAATTTACAGATAAACAGAAAAAAATAACAAGAAATTAATTCTTAATAAGAAAATGATTCTTTGGTAAAAAGTCACTTATTTACTTCATTGTACAATAAATTTTAATAAGTCTCCTAGAAAAAATAATTTAAAAAAATAATCTATGTTAACATGAGTATAAGGCAAAACCAAAGTTTGATTTTCTGTACTTAAGTTCAAGATTTTTTAAATTAAAAAATTATTTACCTCTGACTTGTTTTAACCCTTTCAGTACCAACGTCCAGAAAACAGGACGTTGATATGTTTTACATAGTTATAACATCCGGTTTACCGGACGTTCTTAAGTTTTGCATAAAAAGCCAATTTCTGGATTACCGAACATTTACAAAAAAACTTTCAAACAAGAATTAATGGAATAACGTATTTTGAAATCGCCTCCTTTGCGTAGTGACTAGCACGCTAGCCTACAAAGCAAAAGGTCCCAGGTTTGGTTCCTAGCTAGGGTCTAGAGATTTTAACACATAAAAACCAACATAAAGGTATCAAAACCCACAGTAGTTGCTAATAACCAAGCTGTCGATGTGACTTTAAATAAACTAAAAAAAACTATTTTGAATATTTTTAATGTTGGAACATATTTCTTCTTTTTTATGAACACAATAAAAAAGAATTTTTAACAGGACATTTTATTTTTCTGTAATGTTAAAATTTTTGTCAGCAATAGCAGGCTTACACCTGCAAGTTTTCAAAATGAGGGCTGGCACTTTTTGTACACCCTTATTCAAATTAAATGGCACTTAGATCAAACTTTTAAATATTGTTTCGGCACTGAAAGGGTGAAATATTTAATTTAGAGCCAAGGAAACTTAGAATCAAATTAGTTTTTTTAATTTTTTTTGACTTTCTTAGGAAAATTCACAACTGTATATAAATACCGGACAAAGGTTACTGGTGTTCTTTGATGGTTGGGGTTCAAATTAACCATATTGTCTCAGGAATGATCAACCTGGGTCTGTATAAGACTACACCTCATTTACACGTAATACGCATCATCTTTATTTAATTGGGTCATGGGGATGCTTATATTTCTGAAATAAACGGATCACATCGTACACACAATTGGGATAAAAAAAGTATTTCAAATCAGCACATGAATTAAAGCTCATTGTGTTTCCATTTTGTAAATTGTACTTTTTCTATAAATTTTTTATTAGAACATTTATTTTTATAATTATCAACTTCTTGATAATATAAGCATAAGTTTCCAGGCATCAAATATTAGGTCTTTTCTGTTAGAAAACGGTATGTCTTAAAAAACCCCTTTAAGGCTTCTATTACTTGGTTGTGTAACAAGAATGACCGAAAATATAAAATTCTATTACAAAAACGTAGGTGGTCATTTTTTGCACACATTTACTTAAAGATTGCACAAGGAGGTAATTTTTTATTTATGTTTCTTGGGCAACAAGCATATTCTTAGACAAGGACAAATTCTTAGTACGCAAATAAGTTACAAGATGATCCCCAGTTAGAGTATGCTTTTTTTTAAAAAAACCTCATCTTACATTTGAGTAAATTTAGTTTTAGTTTACAATGAAACTGTTGTAAAAATACTTTTGGTATAGTTTAAAAATCCAAAGATTATTTTTACTGTGGTTTGAAATACATTTTGTAGTTATGAAAGAAATAGAATGTTAATGATAAAATTCCTTTCATAGTTTAGTTCATTGCAATACAAAAAATATTTAAAAAATCAATAAATCATCTTTAATAAATAAATGCACAAGTACATTATAAACTAAATATTACAATAAAAATAAATTCAGAATAACAAAAGTAACATAACATTACAACAAAAGAAAGGATATAAATTTAATGAACAATACCTATTAATTAAAATTATCAATAACAAGTAAAAATATTATTAACACACACACACACACACACACACACACACTCACTCACTCATACACTCATACAACACACATTGGCTAAAAAACACTTAATAAAAATAACCATTAGCTTCTGAACAAAAGAACTACTATTAAGTAACTAAAATATTTAATAATATTTTAACTAATATAAAATAACATAAAAATAAACTGAATTAAAATAAAACATAATCAATAATTACTTAAACCTAAACTCATTCATTTAAAAAAATTAATGCACAGTACTGTGATAGCCATTTTACATACAATCGTAAGAATCACAATAGCTAACTGAAGCATATTGTAACGAGTAAAACAAACACATTTTAACTGCCTTCAATAGTAACTACTAATAAATGAAAAGAAGAATAATGTAATATGTGTTTTTTTATATATTTTTTGTTATTAAGAGCTGATCCCAATGATCTAGTACATATTATACCCCCAGTCGCTCGTTTTTGGACCTTTGCTGAAAGACCCACAGTGAACCAGGCCTGTGTTCAAGGCTAAAAGTGCTAAGCTACATTCTATATAACAATGAATTGTGGGAGAAACAAATACATAATGTAAAGTAGTGGGGATAATTTAGAATTCTTTCATGCATCTCAGGGCTCAGAAACACCTATCAGATGTTTACAATATAACATAAATAAATAAATACACATTTGCTAACTTACGTAGCTCTGTTTATTTAAATTTAACAGTCATGTAATTATTATTGTTTACCATACATAGCACCGTGCTGTACATATTGTACAGAGGAATTCAATTATTTTTCTCTTTTGAATTTTGTTCAGGTTTTAAGTACGAATTATAATTCACAGAATTAGGCAATATCACTAGAAGAACACATAATAATGGAATTTGACTGCAAAAAGTCTACATAACCTAAAAGCTTATGTTAATGTGATTCTTACTATATACAATAAAGGAATTACAAATTCATATTTCTGATTCAATATGTTCCTATAGTAATTGCATGTATATCATCATGAATTTACATGTACAGAAAAAACCAGTAATATACAGAAAAAATACAGAAAAAACGTTATTGGAGTTAAAACTATTACATCTGGTGAATGAATGCTGGCTCCAAGTCGTGATTCCTAGTGAATGGACACAGTCGTTAGTACTCCCAATTTTTTAAGAAAGGGGATCGGTCTCAATGTGACAATTACAGAGGGATCAGTCTCCTGAACAGTATGTATAAAAGGTATATGCTAAAATAGTAAATGGAAGACTGGCTCCAATTGCGGACTGCATTATAGGAGAGGAGCAGAATGGATTTAGGAAAGGCAGAACGACCATAGATGGAGTTTTCTCATTAAAACAGATATTTGAGAAAAGAGTTGAGTTTAATAAGGAAACACATGTGGCCTTTGTAGACTAAGATAAGGCTTTTGACAGAGTGAACAGAGCCAAACTATGGCAAATAATGGAAAAGAGAGGTTACCCGCAGCATATAACAGATGTAATTGCTAATATGTATAAGAGTACAGCAATAGCAGTAAAACTAAATAACAGGACAACAGGTTTTAAAAATATTAACCGGGGGGTACGACAAGGTTGTGGCCTCTCACCAACTCTTTTTAACATTTACGTGGATGATATTTGTAGGCAGTGGAAACAGTATACAAATGAAGGTCTTGAGTTGAGTAGCAGCTTCTTTGTTAACACTTTACTATACGCGGATGATCAAGTAATCATTCAAGAATCGGAAGACGAATTGCAGCGTTCTATAAATATTCTTAGTAATATATGTAAAGAATATAACATGGCCGTGTCAGTCAGGAAAACCAAAGTAATGGGCTTTCAGGGTAAGGTTCCAATAAGAACTAAAATAGTCCTGCAAGATAAAGTATTGGAACAAGTGTCACGTTTCTCGTACCTTGGGGTGGACATAACATATAGCTATGATGAGGAAATAAATAATAGAATAAGTAGATTCCAACTGGTTTGTGGCTACATCAACAGGACATTTAAACATCGGGCCAGGAAAGACACACAGCTTAGAATGTATGATGTGATGGCTGTGCCGATCCTATTATATGGTTGTGAGACCTGGGTGCCAAGAAAGAGAGACTTAAGTCGAATTGCAGCAGCTGAGATGAGATACATGAGGGCGGTGAAAGGTTGCAGTCGGAGAGACCTTATTAGAAATAGTGTCATCTTGCAAGAACTAGAAAGAAAGGAGTCAGTCTTGAATAAAATGTGGATATATAGACAAAGGTGGCAGCAACATGTATACAGAATGACTCCTGAAAGGACCCCTTTCCAAGCCCTAAATTACAAACAAGATGGTGTAAGAAGCTTGGGAAGGCCAAGAAAAAGATGGTGTGATGTGGGAACAGGCAATTTGCCTAATCCGTAAAGTGGAAGAAGAAGAAGAAGAAAAAACCAGAAACACGATAGAGGTACAATGATTAAAAATGTAGATAATAAAGATTTATATAACAATAAATAACATTCACATCTGACAGGAAACAAAAAATTGTTTAAATCTTTGAAAGAATGGAGTTACATAATATTACATTGTAGTCTGAAAGAGGTTTTTTTCTTAATTTAATAAAATGTTAAAAAGCTACTGGGTTTATAATCCATATATTAAGAACTATTAATTCTTCAATACACTATCAGCCATACAAAACTAATTTTGACACAATGATCCTTACTATGGTAAGAAATAATTGAGATAATACTTCTCAATTTTTCTGGATCAATTTAAAGTAATGTCTTATACCAATACGTTCAGAACACAAAAACATCAGTGGTCGGTTGAATTAAAATCTGGTAACTTCAGTAATTGCTAACTATAACTAGTTTCTTATTATTTTTTTTTTTTAATTTATTTAACGTCGCATCAACATCAAGGTCATTAGTGACGACGTTGGGGTGTAACTGTGCGTGATGAGGATGAAATGATTTTTTGTAACGTATGAAAATATGCCGTGCTGAGTGGGATACGAACCCAGGACCGCATGATGAGAGGCGAGCACGTTACCAACTGCGCCAATGTGTCTTATTTTTTGTACGGAAAACTTAAACAATCTTTAAAATATAAATTAAAATTTTAATTGCATTGCAAAATTTTTGTAGTGCTTGTAACTCGAAACAATCAACTCAGAGTATCAAAAACTGACTATCTAAGATGTTCACATTATAATTTACGTATCACTCATTTCAAAAACATTTATACGGTATTAACTTACATTGTAGGAAATATTAAGTTAACTAATATGAACTTATATAAATAAACCAAGTCAATTTGTTATTTCTCATTGACATAAATACAAATTATTGTAAAGCATTAACAAAGTATTTTAAAAACTTCTTATGACATTTAAAAAAAAGAAGTTATTTATAAGGTCCAATTGTACAACTTAGTTTATGGTTGTATCACAATACAAAAATTTTAAGAATATAAAATAATTTAATCACTAAAATGACCCCATTTTTCTGTTGAACTATGGATATCATTACTATTAATTACTTTTTTTAATGAATATAATTTGCGCACGGTGATGATATGCATACCAAATTAACCGCTATGTAACTTAAAGACTTAAATGTAATAGAAAAAACACAATCAAGAGTAATTAATCTACACACTTTTTTCACATTCATATGAAAAGTATTCATTATATTATTGAATTTATGAAATTATTTTAAAATGTAGAAATTAAATTTGCAACTAAAATTCCAACACATCATTTGTTTTGTAGTTAAAATTCTTAAAATATATTAAAAAGAAAACTATCTGACAAAGAATTTGTGATTATTATTATTATTATTATTATTATTATTATTGCTATGTAACAAATTGCAATATTATAAAAACATTCTTTTAGCAAAATTAACCAATTATCATTTATTTATTAAAAGTTTTGTTAAGTGGCAATTAAAGAAGTATTAGATTGGCATCCATCCATAAATTATTTATTTATATTTTGATTTTTGTATACTTTTTAATTACTACAACCATAAACTGGACATAACTTCATGATGTAACAAATTACTAAATTTTTGTTCCATTAAACAAAGCCTAATAAATCATTGTAATTTTGCTTTTTTTCTACTTCATCTTGCCTTGTTTTATAATAATTTAAGCTCTATAAAGATAGTATTATCATGAGTTTTCAAAGCATGTTGAACAAACTTAATACCATTTCAACAAACATTTAATTACTATAAAAAATATTTGTTTACAATTTTTACGTGAATTAAAACAAAATTATTACAGGTAATTCTCACTGAGAAATAAAAATATAGGCTATAAGACAATTATCAAGCCAGTTGTCACCTACGGAGATGAAACATGGACACTCATAAGAAAGCAACGGAAATACCATGAAAATTTGAAAGTAGAATAATTATGCAGTGAATCTGTAGACCAGTGAAGAAGAATAATATACAAAAAATTAGATGTTATCGAGAAATGGATGAGATATTAGAACAGAAGGACGTAATAAAATTTATCAAGTATCAGTGAATATGGCACCCAGGTCACTAGAAATGAATGGATGAACAGCATATGGTATAGAAGATATTGGCTTAGATTTATGGTGTACCAGAAAATGAATTATTACAGGTAATTCTACTTGCGAAATAAAAATATAGGATATAAGACAGTTATCAGGCCGGTTGTCATCTATGTAGATAAAGCATGGACACTTACAAGAAAGATATTGAAGGCTCAGATTTATAATATACCAGAAAAGGGGTTGACTTAAGTGTAAGATGACTTGATAATGTAACTGAAGATCTTCTAAGTATGGAGATGGAGGCTGTGTGAGGATGGCAAGGGATAGACAACGTTGGAGTGGATTAGTGTTGGAAACGACAGCTCACATTAGGCTGTAGCACTGGAGGAAGGAAAGGAAGATTTCTAATTGAAAAGTCCAGGTTCAATCCAGTACATTTTTTTATATAATACCTGATGAGGATGACATGATCTGCAGAATTAAACTCAAGAGATATTATTATAATTATATTTAACAAATTAAACAAATAAAATAAACATACTAATTTTTGTTATAAACAACTTATGATTA
The DNA here is from genome assembly GCA_035578175.1 of Catonia carolina. Taxonomy (NCBI): domain Eukaryota; kingdom Metazoa; phylum Arthropoda; class Insecta; order Hemiptera; family Achilidae; genus Catonia; species Catonia carolina. Next base: position 68,831,844 of record JAQMRL010000001.1, on the reverse strand, counting down.
CAAAATAAACATAACACTGTAAAACTGAACATGCAAACTCCAAGTTATTATCTCTTTTGTAACTTGTAATAAAATATTTTGAGTTTAAAAAAGTTTTGAGTAATTTTGAGTTTAAAAAAGTACTAAGTAATGTTTTAAAAATGTTTTAAAAATTTAAAAATGAATGAAGAATTGACACCAAATGAAGATATTGACAAATAATAAAAACAATGAATAACGTTAATAAACTGATTAAAATGTTTGCCAGAAGTGTATGGTTAACTTTTTTCTTTAGTTCAGTTGTACATATTACAATATATATAAATTATAAAATTAACATAACATTTTTTTAAACAAATAACATATTTTTGTTTTAGTTCTCATTATGGAACAGTCAGTATGGCAGTAAAAAATATTAAGTAGAATTAAACATACAAAAGTTGTACCTATTTATCAAAAGTAGTCTTTTATTGAAACAAAAACTAAAGTAATGATAAGGAAAGGACTGCTAATAATTTTAATGACTCCACTGTAGCAAGATAATCCTTCATGACTGATGGTGTATTTAATCATATTTGGGTACCGGCATTCTTCCTCTGAAACACACCAAAAATTTCAGTTAACTGTCATTTTACTTAAATACAGATGCAATTAAAATTACCATTCAACAATTCAATCTATTACTCTAAGAAAAAAACACTTTCTGGTAAATTACTGAGGTAAATCCTAGCCAAATAGTTTTTCAAGTAAAAGTTAAATATTTAACAAACAGTATCTTCCACAAAAAATAAAACATCACATAACCTTTCCTTCAAGTCAAACTTCCATTTATTCCATTTTAAATAGGTAAATTTTATTCACATTGCCATTTTGTCCTTTATTCAACTTGATTATAACTACTTTCTGTCTATAACTTGATGGCCTCTCGCAGAGAGGAGCAGAATCGGCCCGCTACTAGCCTTCTCAATAACACTTCATTATGTATCAAGTCCAGTGTACTTTAGTATTAGTACAAAATGAAATGTTATTGAGAAGGCTAGTAGTGGGCCGATTCTGCTCCTCTCTGCAGGAGGCCCTAAAATTATAGACAAACAGTAACTGCATCATAAGAAAAAATTGAATATCTAACTGTATCATAAGAAAAACCAGAATTCCTGTGCATTAATTTTACATTGAAAGTTTATGATTGATGCAGATGTTTATGACAAGAAGATACATACAACTTGATCATTTGGTACCAACATAGTTTCTTGAGTATAATTAATAATACACAAAACTTAATTTCATGTTAGAAAACTTATCTGGTTTTAAGGTACAGTTTTTACCACTATATTGATATGTTACCATTATGTTAATGCACCATTAATATGTACCATTACATTGATATAAATCCAAATAAGAAAAGTCCTCATTTCATATAATGAGTTAAATTTCTCAACCATTTTCATAGCCAGCTATAATAAAAGCCAAGCCTATAGAGACTTTTGGTCTACAAATGCACATCCTCACTCTCCACTAGCCATATTTGAATTGTTCCCCTCCACTAGCACACACATACAATACATTTTTTAACAGCCACAGTAACATTCTGAAAAGACCACTGTATACAATTTAATAATTAATTATTGTTTTCGAAAAAATTGTAAACAACATTCTGCTCAATATGTGCAATGTGATGTAATATTCATAAATACATAGTTGCACGCATGCGAGTTTGTATTACTTTTCATGTGCGTGCGTTAAGGATAGGTGCAGAGTAAACAATTGTAATTAATGTTGTGGGATGGACAAGGCAGGGTGGAACTATAGGTTAACTCTATGAAAGTCTCTGTTCAGTTAGTTCTGACTATAGCTCACCATATGAACTTTTTTAAATGCAAACAATGAAAAGTATCATATACGTACTTTTATTCTATTTTCTAGGTAAATCTGTGTAGATACAATACACAGATAGAGTGATTTAATACAATTTATTTAACACTAAACTTATTAAATTTTTGAGATAAATAAGACATTCATAAATACCTCTGCAATTTGCATTCGATGAACCTGATTGTGACTGAGGTGCAGTAATAGATATGTAATATGGCTGACATTGATAAGCGTAGCGATCTCCACAACTACCTTCTCCAATTCTAAGTTCGTATGTGTCAGATGACACCTGCTTACAATTTACGTCACCTGACCCTCCAACTGTTCTGTTTCCACTTGGCAAAGGATTATTTCGTGACTGGCATACAGTGAGAGTAACTGAACTTTGTGATTGTATCTGGAAAAATAATTAAAGCATTTATTGTTAGTATGTAAAATACCTAGAAAACTGACTTCTGCCAGGAGTACCCGTTCCAGCCCTGGTTAAAACTGGTATTCTTTCATAATAAATTTCATCTTATCTTTATTGTCTGCATTCACATTACTGTTCAAAACAGTCCAAATGTAAAACAAGATGAAAAATCATTAAATAGTGAAGTTTACCAAAGAATGACCAAAATGTTAGTTTTGTAATTAAATGTTCGATTAAAAGATTGGTACATAGTTTTCTTATTCAAGTAACTTTGTCTTGTAGCTACTAATTAGTTTGGAAGTACTGCCCCCTTAGCCACTTTTTTCACTTCAGGGAAAAGATAGATATCAGTGCTAGAGTGGGAGTGTATGGTGGGTGATCGAAAATGTCCCAATAAAATTGCTCAAGAGGGCATCGGAGGGGCATGAGGATGGACGTTGTCATGGGTCAGAACAATTCTGGAAGTCAGCATGCCTCCTCTTTTATTTTAAATGGCTCTCCAGAAACTTTGTAAGGTTTCACAATAAGCAGCTACATTAATTGTAGTCCTCAGCTCCATGAACACCACAAGAAACACAACAAGGAACTTCAAGATTCACTTAAATTCATTAACGGCAACATTATGAAGAAGGTATTAAAAAGCTTGTCCACAGGTATACCAAATGTCTCCATCATCAAGGTGATTCAATTGAAACATAGCCATAAGTACATGTAACTTTCAGTAATAAAATAATTTTCCTTATTTACTTGTCTTTTATTTATTAGCCAATTGAAGGTTAAAAAAACGGCTCTCGTACTTCTGCACTACACCAATTTGAAAATTAATTTGCTAATTTAATTTTTTTAAATAAATAATTTTGAACTTTTTAAAATCTTTCCAGTCCATTATTTAAAAAATTATATTTTCAGTCAATTCTTATTGTGTTTACTTTCTTGTAACGAAGCATAAATACATTGATGAAAGTACATATTTTTTATGACTCATAATATATTTAAAATTTTAGTCTACACACCTACAAAAAATATCTAAGTGAAACATTGTTAATATTGTTCATTATTATTTATCTCTTTATTGTTATGCATATTTTTGAATCTAGCGTTGAAAATTTGTTTTGTTTAAAGATTGTAATTCATACGATAAGGTATTGTAATGTAAAACACACTAACCCGTATTCTCACATCTGTAGATTTGTAAAAGTAATTTGGATGAATTCTGTAGTAATGAATGCTATTAGGTAATAGATATCCATTAGTAGTTATAGCACTATACCATCGACCTATGTAGCTGGAACCACATGTTGGGTTAACAATGGGACGAGGAACTGAAAAAAATTAATCAGAGACAATAAATAAACAAATTTTTTATAGTTTAATATAAAAACAACAAAGATATCTTTCAAGAATTAATCTTATGATTAGATTTTATTTATTTTGTATAGGTACTTCTCAAAACATGAAAAATATAATTTTTAGTGATGATCAGTGAATTAAAACCACATGACTTGAATTAAAAAATAGGATTAACCCAAAATTTGTTGATTTACTTGTAGATGCAACCATTCATAAATACTATTATTTTCCAATAAAAACAACCATAACATAAACTTAAGTCTATGAGTTATATTAGATGCCATGCAACGGAGCAACCTCCAGACAAGAAAACAAACTCAGTTCCACTTTAGTATTCTTTACTAGATAGATTTGCTGAGTAAAATTCTATTGGGTATCAAAGGAAATTTTATTGGGCACTAATAAAGACCACTAGGCAATTTAAATATTTTCTTCTATTTTAGCCTCTCAAGTCATTCAACTTGGACATAGGTGTCCTCCCTATTCTTTTTTTCCAGCCATCTTGGTCCTGGGCTGCTCTCCTCCAGTGTAACCCTAGGATTCACTCAATTTTACCACCTGCCTCATCTGGGGCTGTCTTCTTCTTTATCCAACAGTCTCCAATGTCGGATCTTTAATTTTTCTGTCTCGCATCGTGGCCTGCAAAACCCCACTTAAGTTTAGTGATGATCTATGTAATGTTTGTCTTTCTGGTCTTGCTTCTTATCCAGCAGGTTGACTCTGATGATTTTCCTCTCTGAATTCTGGCAATTCCCCCAACATTTGTTTTAGTTTAACATTCAGGTTTGTAATCCATATGTTTAGATTGGGAGTACACACTGGTCAAATGCAATTTAATAATATTCAAATATAATTTGACTTATTTAAAAATACTGAACATAAATTCCAATACGATTTTGTAGATAATAGATTTTTTTTGTAGAGTAGAGATTTTGTATAGGTATAATAGATTGTGCCATTTTCATGCGTAACAAGAACCAGTCCCCTTAATTCTGCAGGAATAAAAATTTGAAAAATAGTGCCATATTTTCTTTCATACAATATATTATGTTACTTTTTAGGATATTAGATCACATCTATTTCTTAATGAATGAGTACTGAAACAATCTCCCAGCAATAGTAGCTATGATTAAATAGCAAATCAGCAAATAAAATTCCCTCTGCTCTATTCCTCACTGGCTGATGCTGTCACATGTTTTAAATTTTAATATACTACTACATATATTTTATAGATCTATAAATAAACAAAACATTCATGTAGAATGAACAAAATTATTAATCTACAGAAAATATAAACGATAGATAATCTTATTTTTACCTTCTGCAATTCTAGCTGCCAGCGGTGTAATAGATGATGGTCCACTATTCGAGATAGTCAGAGTAAAAATATCTTTATTAGGGTCATCAGCATATTGAGAATATCGATCTTTTGACCCAGTCACAAGATATAACAATTTTACATCTAGAGAAACAAAAAAGAATATTAATAATCACTATAATAAGGAAATAGGTAGGCCTACAATTATTATTGTATTGTAACATTTAATGTATGGACAGTGTGATAATTTAAAAGGGACAATTACGTCATAAATAGTGTCTTTAACAATAGCCTTGTATGAACTGCCATTATTCATTTATAATAATAGTCTGTTACTTTTATTCAATTGATGTTTTCTATAAAAGATTGGGTTGTATTGTACCCATTAAGCTATTAATTGTCCTATTTATTGCAATGCATTTCTATTTATCTTTTTTGATTTTTTTATGTTATTTAATGGTTATTCTATTCTTTCACATTCTATCTTTTTTATTCATAATCTGGAAGTCTCTAGTGCCACAATTCTAATTCAGAACTTCTAATATTTTCTGGGAATTTTAACACATGAAAACCTACTGACACTGTTCTATAACCCAGAGTAGTTCCTAATGATTGATCAGTTGATACACCTATAAAGAAACTATAAACTATAAAGAAATATGTAAAGGATAGTCACTCTTAAACAACCATTTATTACTTATTACTTGAACTCGTTAATAGAGTATTTAAAAGTTTTTAAATTCACAATGTCAACATGAAACCTTTTCCCAAAATTCCAGTATTTATTATTAATTTTTTTTCAGTAAGTTACCAATTGATTGCTAAGATCTAAAAATTATCATATATTTTCTGAGCACCAAAAAATTCAGAAAACCACATCAAATTACCTTTTTTTTAGTTTATTTGAAGTCATCAACAGCTCAGTTATTACCTAGTTACTCATCTGGAACCGAACCCAGGACCTCCATGTAGTAGGCTAGAGCACTAAGCACTACACTACGGAGGATGGACATACTTTCTCTGTCCATATTGGATTTAAGAATTAAGTGAAATATATTAAATACATTTTTAAAAATCCTAAACAAAACATTAGCTGATGTGATAAGAAAGATGATTGCAAATATTAAGATGTTCGATATTGACTAATAATGATAAATATTTTAAACTACAGCAAATAATATTGATAAAAATTGGTTATACCTGGAAGATTTGTTTTGTAATAGTAAATTTTATTTCTGATATAACTGTTATCACCATCTCCACCAGGACCAGCATTTGTTGATGGAATAAAGACAACAACTTTAGGTAAATTTGAAGGAGTATTTGTCCCAAATGAAGATAGTCGGCTGTAAGGTTGATAGTTATCATAGTTGCGATTATCGTAATATTTGTTTTGCTGATATCTGCTGGTAGATTGCCTCTGTATATTCATTTCAATTTCTATTTTTTGTTGCATCTCTTGTAACGTACGAGCCATGTCCCAACCTCTAGTATCTGAAAATTATATAAATTTCTTAAAATGTCTTTAAAATAATGCTACAACACTTTATTCATTATTAGTTTTATTGAATTCTCCTTTGTATTAGTTCAACACATTTTTCTACATAAGCTCAGATAAAATTACTTAAGCCTAAAACTTTAAATGGTCCTACTGCTTATTATCATTACATGACTGTATACAGTCATTAATCAACATCCAACCCAATCAACTAAACCAAAAACAATTTGACTAAAAGAAAATATTTTAAAATCATGTTCTTTTAGGAATATCTCAAAATTCAATTTTATTAGAATGAAGGTAGTTTTGAGATCAAAAACATATTTATTAAATTTTTTTTACAATTAGTTATATTACGATCGCATCAACTTTTATTTTAGTTTAAAAAATTGTTGTATTGAATTTCTCAAAGCACCATTTTATTTAAATAAGGCTGGTCCATTGGTATAGTGGTTAGCACAAGTGGGTTTTTCACCAAGAGTCCTGGTTTTGATTCTTTTTTCACTTTTTTTCACTTTGTATTTATCACTATTACATTCTTTTTTATTGCTTAGGTCCATTAGAATCCATATCATACATTCCTGGAAGCATTCTTAGCATTCTTTCACTGAAAGCTTCATTTTTCCATCTACTTCCTATATCTATTTGATATCCATAAATGGTAACCCTTAAATTCTCTAATCTGCCTTTCATTTGGTTCATTATTCTTGTTTGTTATATTTCTCTTCTTCAGATCCTTATTCTCTGAACCATTTTTCAGACAATTATATTTTAAAAGTTTTTTTACCTTTTTCCATTCATTCTATATAAATCTTTCTCAAATTTTATGTTTAGATTCTCTGGCTGTTTCCACCATTTTTCATCATTCATTTTCATCTGTCACCCTTCATCATCTGCAATTAGCACCAATATACAAAACAGTAGGACATAAAATAAAAACAATTCTCTTCGATAGTAAAAGTTATAGTTATTTTGACTTTTGACAGACTTATTAAAAAAAAACTATCAAATATTGTTACCAGTTTCATAACAAAATCAAGTCATACACCACTATTCTTTGCTATATGAAGCAGTCAAGTTTAATTTAAAAGCTAGCTGAGAAGCATCTTAAAAAACACTTTCTTACGTTAGTTTATAAAGAGTTTCTATACTATTAACCACGATATTGTGAGCTTCCAAATAAACCAAGCAGTCGTGTACCTCCACCCTTCCTGCCGTACAGTGTTGCCACTCCACCTACTCTGCCTGTGGTATTGGAATTGCTTCACTCAATCAGTTCAATGCAACCGTGACATACATATAGTTTCGTAACGTTTGTGGGCTAATTTTTTTAAAGTCATTTTCATTTATAAATTTTTTTATTTTATAGGCCTACCATTAAATTGTTTAATACAGTCTTTCGTTAATAAATTTTATTTGTTATTTTTCAGTGTATTAAATGTATTTTTAGTTGTAAACATGAAAAAATTCAGTGAATTTGACAAACAACCCGGTAAATCAACTCCAAACAGCGACCATTGTTATTGAAAGAAAAAACCTTAGAAAACAAAGTTAAGAAATAATCAGTAATGTTTATACGTTTTTTTTCAAAATTTAGCTAATAATCCTAAAGCATGAACAAAATTTAATTTTTAATTTTTATGATAATAAGATAATAATAAAAGATAAAGAGTTTGTTCCCATTCTGCCAAATACTATATTCAGCAACACTGAATTACTGTCTACTAGATCCAGGCTTACAATTTCATGGTTACTAGTATAGAAATATATCTTAAATAAATGATTAGATTATTTAAAACATAAAGCTGTTAAAACAAAGCTGGCAGAATATTTTTAAAAAATTTCTATGACTAATAGGAACTATCATGGACAGAAGGATGGATAGTGGTACAAAATTTTCTCACACACTATAAAGAATATTATAACAAATGTAGCAACATACTTACAACATTTTATGAAATGGCTGAAAATCTATAAAATTTACTTACATGTATTATAAGATGTGAAGTTAAAATTCTGATGGAATTGTATTATATGATCAGTCGTATTCACCAGTACTGAACCATCTTTACCATTAAAAAGAGTGACCCGAGACCCATATGGACTAACATCACATTTTTCAATAATGGAGCTGAAAAAAACATAAAAACAAAAAAAAAAACTCCATGGAACATTTTGTATGCTGATGATGTAGCCCTTATATCAAATAGCCTGCAGGGGATTCAAGAGAACTTGGAAAATTGGAGAAAAGCACTGGAACAAAATGGGTTGCGCATCAGTAGAACGAAAACAGAGTACATGTTTTGTGGTTTTGATCCTGATGACTCATGGAGTGGAGACATCAAACTTGAGGCAACCCCCCTGCCCAGAGTTAAAACTTTCAAGTATCTGGGGGCAGTGATCTCAGAGGATGGATCCATGGAGGCTGAAATAGTGCATAAAATAACATCGGGCTGGAACAGGTGGCGTATGCTGACTGGGGTTCTGTGTGACCCAAAAGTGCCCATAAAAATAAAGGGAAGAGTCTACAGAGCGGCAGTTAGACCAGCACTTGTCTATGGCAGCAAAGCTTGGGCACTTAAGAGAGTGCATGAACAGAAACTCCACACTACAGAGATGCGCATGCTGCGATGGGCGGGAGGAGTCACATTGAAGGATAAGGTGCGGAATGAGCATATAAGGGGAACCTTCAAAGTTGCTAATATAGCAGAAAAGGTGCGAGAGTCCAGGATGAGATGGTATGGTCATGTGCTTAGGAGAACGGATGATCATGTCGTGAAGAGGTGCCTTTCAATGGCTACAGGGAGGAGAGGAAGGGGTAGACCCCTTACCACGTGGATGACGAATGTCCAAAGAGACATGAAAATGTTGGGCTTATCCGAGGAAGACGCACAGGAGCGTAACAAATGGAGCTCTCTGATTGGGAAAGCCGACCCCGCGTAACGGGAAGAGGCGAGGCCAAAGAAGAAGAAGAAGAAGAAGGAGCTGAAAAAAACATCATTCAATCAAAAGCATGTGTCTGCTACATACATAAAATAAAAGTAATTTGCAAATTACTGAGGTAAAACTTATAAAAATCTTTTTTGTTTTTACAACAAAACAAGTATAAAATTACACATGATTCAGAATATAGGTTTAAAAGTACCAATAATAAAAAATTATTAATTAAATATGGATGACTGTGAAAAATGAATTCTGTAAAATTTTAGGGAAACATTTAAGTTCAACAAATTGAACTGAAGAAGGGTAAAATAAATATATTAAATAATAGACAGTATTAAAATTGTATTATTTATTGTGGAAAATAATATTTTTAGAACATTTTTATAAATATGTCTGGGAGATAACATGAAAAATGAACAGGCTTACAGTAAATTTAATTTAAACTCTAAGGATAACTAATAAAAAAGCTTGGGGCTGGTTTCCCTCTTAGACTATGCTGGATCCAAAACCTTTATCTCTATATATAAATACGAAAGACCTCAAAGGGTGTCTCAGCACTTATTTTCTTTTTCCATCATTCATCTTAATCTATCATCCTTCCCACCATCTGCATTAGCATTTATTGCAAAAGTCAAACATAAAATAAAAAAAAAATTATTCTTAACTACCATATAACATAGAAAGCTGAAATTTAGTACACATTTGTTTCTTACGAATTGAATAGAAAAATAAAAGCATTTGCATTTTGATCACTCACTCCAATCAGGTAAAAATGGGGTTGATAACCCAAAAGCAAGAGTTCTTATTTCTATACCTTCCCAAAGAGCTACAGTTCTAAACTCAGCGTGGGTATTCTTTAAAAGATACCTAGGAAAAGTAATTTTACCACCCGCTCATCAGGCTGAGTAGAAAGGACGATCCTGAAGAAACAAATATTATTTCTGTACTTCCCCAAACAATTCTGAAAATCTGAACCACTATTTTTAAGAAATACCTACATAAAGTACAGTAGGAAGTGAATCTAAGAACAGGAAAAACCAGTTTTTAATGCACCCCACTTAGGCTAACAATAACCTATGCATAACCTAAATGCAATTATTGCAAATCACAAAAAAATTTTGTAAAGATAATATTTGCTTGTAATAGGTTGGTGGAGTGTTAAATTATTTGCACTCGATCTGCTAGTTCCAGGGCTACTAAAAATAGTTCTGTTTCTTATTCACATGGTCAGCCAATTATATGAGTGAAGCATTTAAGAACAGAAGAGGTAGAGGTGAAAAGACACTAGTCAGTGTTATCTTCTCTGAGAGTAATGAATTTCATTACACACCCAGACCCTGTGGTGAATGAAGTGAAGGTGTAATTTGCAGGGTGGAAAGTTGTGGCTTTTCAGAGGGCCTGGCATGCTGATAAGCATACTTTTCCACTCAATGAGGAATGCATTGGTAAACCACCTCACTCCTTGTTTTACTTAGTAAAACCTCTAGAGGTTCAGCCAGCCTTTCGGCTGATGACCTAAACATCATAACTTATATACTACCTACCTAATGAAAAGTAGGATTAAATTATAATTTACCTCAGGACCCCCTGGATATTTAAGAAATCCCAAATGCAATCAATAACAAGGTATAAATCAGCAGCTGGAGAAACAATTGGTCCAGATTGTCTTGCGTCGGCACACATTGGTTCGACCATGGATGCTAAAATAAAATAGTTGATATTATAATTAATAGGTAATCACCAAGCAAAGTAAAACTATTTGTAGAAGCTAAAGAAAAATGTTTTTAATAATTATAAATGTTTGGGTAAGTGATTTTGATGAATTTAGTCAGGACAATTTTTTGGTGAACAACAAAACAGTTTTTATCAAACAGATTGAAATGAAGGCAAAAATTATTTTTACCTACAAATATCAACTAACAAGTTATTTATCATTTTAAAGAAAAGTAAATAAGTTAAATATGTAACTATTAATTTCAATTTACACAATTTTATTCATGGAAGCTGACTAACTTCTTTTTACTACTTCCAACACTGTAGTTTACTTTTAACCAGGCGATTATGAAACTGAAAATTTAAAAATTGGCACCAGTTTTCAAAAAGCTTTCATATATGAGAAATAACAAAATCAAATTAACAGGTGGGCAAGATTTTTCGAACATTCACATTTATTTTATTATATCACAGATGATGATATTTCAAAATTCAGCTACTCACTCGTACAAATTTAACTTTTTTTTAGGCCCTCATTGGAGCAAATCTAGTCAAAGATGGGAAGACTGTTTCTGGAAACTTTTCTTTTTTAACCAATACTCTTTCATTCTTTTAGATCTCTGGGATATCTGATCCTCTATTATGTTGTACTTCCTTTGTGATGGAGTTTTGATTTTTAATTTTCTTTTCTTGTTTTTAGGAGTACTTTTTCCTCCCTGTTTAAAATCTGTTGTAACATTATTTCTAGCTCCTCACGGTCTTCTTCTATTCTTGTAGTATTTTATTCTTAACTTTATTTCTCTCTTGGTAAGTTAGCAGTTTCTTGGTCAGTCTTTCTTCAGGTAGCCTAACTAGATGACTATAAAAGGCTAACCTTTTTTTCCTCATAATTTTAACAAGGGTTTGTTTTCCTAATATATATAAATTCATTAGGAAGAAGTCTGTGTTTTCTGAATTCCAATTAACCTTTTACAATAAGGTTAATTTTTTTGGTAAAAGTAAAGAAAGATATAATGCTCCTCCAGCACCACATACTTACCAGTAGAGTGTTAAATACACTTCTCTTAATTTCAGTATTAAAGGATTGAACTTATACATTCTGTTTTTTTAATTTTAATTTTGGCTGCCTCCAAGGCCAGTGGTTACCATAATATGCTGCAAAGCAGAGGTCCTGGGTTCAATTCCCAGCTAAGGCCTGTAAAATTATTACACGTTTAAACCCACCATTCCTTAATCCAAGTAGTCGCTAATGACCTATATATCACTGCGACTTTAACCCCTTAAAAGTTAATTTTTTTAACTCAAAGTAACGTTATTTTGCTTAATTTTTTTCCCAGTGAATAATTGTTTTTGATTATTTATTTTGTTTACTTACTTTATAATTATATGACATTTTAAAAGATATATTTAAGAAAATTAACAGTTCAAAAACTATTATTATAATTATTTTAACTAATAAATTTTTTTTTTTTTTTTTTTTTAACGTCTGACTCTTCTGCAATGACTGCTAATGCAGACGGTGAAGGATGAAATTATTTTTTGTAACGTATGAAAATATGCCATGCCTGAATGGGATTCGAACCTAAGACCGCATGATGAGAGGCGAGCACGTTATCAACTACGCCAATGCAGCCAGCACAGTTGACCCTAATAAAACAAAAAATTAAACTAATACTAGGTATATAATAAAACCAATACGAACACGCAGCAAGCAACGGACAACATTAGGTACGTTATACGACTGTGATAACAACAACTAGTTGCCTAGGAACTGTCACTTAGCATAGAAAGATTAACTTTAACTATTTTAACAACATTTTAACATTAACATTAAGCACTGCTAGGGTCCAGCGGATGAGAACAGTACTAGAAAAGACTGGTATGCATTACCGGTTGTTGGCGACAAAACATTATGTTCTGAAGCAAAATATAAGTTCGTGTTTTGACAGAAACGTAATATTACATCACTGGCACTTTTCATGTACAATGCTTCCGATGTAATACCGGGTGAGCATAAAGTCTTGCCCTGATTATAAAAATTTATTGCAGAAAAACTGTTTGACATAATAATTTAAATTTGATGCTGTTACATAGGTTAGTGTTAATAGTTTTTTTTAAGATTACTTACATTAGTAAACTTCAACGTGTGCCCCCTTGGTAGCTCGGAGAATGTCGAAGCGGTATTCCAGTTCCCGCCAGGTGTTTTGTAACATGTGTTCTGTCACAGTACCCACAGCAGCTTGTATCCTAGCCTTCAGTTCGTCAACGTCAGCAACTGGTGTGGCGAAGACTCTATCCTTGATATAGCCCCAGAAAAAAAAGTCAAGGGGAGTAAAGTCTGGAGAGCAGGGTGGCCAGGGTGTTGGACCATCCCTTCCAATCCACCGATCCGGAAATGTTTCATCACGGAAAACACCATTAACGCTAACATTTACTTAGATGTTTTGCAACAGTTCATTGCACCACAGTTAGAAGAATATCAACCATGGATAATTTTCCACCAAGATGGGGCACCGCCCCACTAGGCTTTGATAGTGCGTAATTTCCTGGATGAAACATTTCCGGATCGGTGGATTGGAAGGGATGGTCCAACACCCTGGCCACCCCGCTCTCCAGACATTACTCCCCTTGACTTTTTTTTCTGGGGCTATATCAAGGATAGAGTCTTCGCCACACCAGTTGCTGACGTTGACAAACTGAAGGCTAGGATACAAGCTGCTGTGGGTACTGTGACAGAACACATGTTACAAAACACCTGGCGGGAACTGGAATACCGCTTCGACATTCTCCGAGCTACCAAGGGGGCACACGTTGAAGTTTACTAATGTAAGTAATCTTAAAAAAAACTATTAACACTAACCTATGTAACAGCATCAAATTTAAATTATTATGTCAAACAGTTATTCTGCAATAAATTTTTATAATCAGGGCAAGACTTTATGCTCACCCGGTATTTCATCAAAAACCTTTAAGGGGTTAAATAAACTAAAATATACAATTTGAATTTTGGTTTAACAAAAGTGCTTTACTCACAAACAGCTGAAGGTAGTTTGCTGACTGCAATGCTTGTAAGTTGGGAAATTGCAGGACCCTCAAGATTTACAGCTGATGGTTGTTCATACTGAAGAACCTGGGCAAATGCTTCTACCTAAAAATACAAAAAAACAACTTTTTCAGGATCAAAAGAGACAAATATAAAACTATTAAAGTAAAAAATATTGTGGCAAGGCTTACGAATAAAATTCTTGCATTAAGACTGATTGTAGTCAATAAAGTACTTAAATGAAAAAATTAGAAGGAAAAATATAAATTCTTTAGGTATATATAGTGAAATGTTTTGAAGTTACATAATTACTTTATTTTGACCTTCAAAGATACACAATTTTGGTTTCATATTTACACAAAGAAAAATCCTGTGATGGAAGAGAAAAACTATGTCAATTTTCAAAACCTGGATTTAGAAATTTCATAGAAAAATGAATTTATCTTTGACAGTAAATTGTGTTAATATGGTATTTTAAAGTTATTTGGGATTTTAAAATATTTAGCACTATTTCTTAATAAAAAACATTTAGTTATTTCTTGTAGGACTGTAAATAATCCTGCTTACTTTGCTTCATATACAAAAATATTGTAACTGGTGCAATGTAAAGGCTCGGTATAAGTGGGATGGGAATGTTTTTTACAACAATAGTTTTTGTGTTGTGTTTTGTCAATAGCAGTTATTGTCTAAAGTTACTACTTAACATTCACTTTATTCATTTGTTGATTTTCTAATACTTAACAGAAGCTACATGGACTTGACATCAATGTCAATAAAACAAAAATGATGATCATCAGCAAACAGCAAATTGGTTCTGATGTTCCCATATTGGTCAACAAGGTCCAGATAGAACGAGTCGCACAATGTCAGTATCCAGGTACCTGTATTAATGAGAGGTGGGGTAATTCACAAGAGATAGCATGTTTTATTGCCAGAAATGTATTCAACACCATGAATTCAGTCTTTAAAATCAACAATTTAACCCTTGACACTAAAACAAGACTTATGAAGTGTTATGTGATCTCAGTCCTATTGTACGGAGTTGAGGACTGAACTCTGACAGAAGCAACACTCATCAAATTGAGAGCGTCTGAACTTTGGCTGTATAGGAGAATGTTGCGAATATACTGGACGCAGAAAATTACTAATGCTGAAATGCTACATTGAATGAACAAGATAGCAGAATTGGTCAGCTTAGTGAAGGCGCGAAAGCTGCAATATCTCGGTCATATCATGTGAGATGAGCGCAGGTATGAATTGCTCCAATGCATTCTGCAAGGTAAAATCAACAGTAGAAGGAGACCAGGCAGCAGAAGAATTTCATGGTTGGCTGACTTGAGGGTATAGTTTAACTAAAGCTCAGAAGAACACTTTCGGATAACTACCAGTAGGGTAAGCATTGCCATGATGGTCACCAACCTTCAGAACAGAGAGGCACCCTGAGAAGAAGAACAGAAGCTACAAGTCAACCCTAGTATCTTTTATATCTTTTGTTATTCTTTGTCTGAATTTCTTCTAGCATCGTGTAGTGTTAGAGTAGGGTCTTTTATGTTCCACTGAATTCTAGTACATATTTCTCAAAAGGTCTATCATCCCCTTTATATAAAACTACTACACTGTTGTAGATCAGAGTCAGAGTAGCTACGTAGGTAGCTCAGTGCTTTTAGTGAATCACGGTAGAAAATGTTATTTTTAAATGAAGTGAGTTATTGAACTAGTTTTTCTCATCTCTACAACTTGTGACAGAAACTTCAAAACTATTAATAATTACTAAATTGGAAGTTATTAATAAAAAATCATTTACAGGACAATGTATTGTTATTTTTCATAGATAACAAATTCAGTATCATGAGTCATGAAATAGATATGTAAAAACAAAAAGTATACAATAAAATACAATACTGCTTACTTCTCTCTGAAGATCATTTTGTGGGACAATTTGTGTGTACCTTTCTTTTCTTTTACATGCTTTTGCATTTATGTCAAACACGCCAACTTCAGAATAATACATTTCAAGAACTTGAGATAATTTTAATCCTCCAGATGCTACTCGATTCCATTCTATAATACTGTTAGCAAACATAAGACCTGAAAAATAAATCAATAAAGTTATGTAAGTCGATAGTCAATGACAAAATATACGATAAACATACACATAACGTAAAATGTAAGTTACGTCAGTATTCTGTCAGTATAAGGTCAAGAATAGAAGAAGCTCATAAAACATTCAGGAAAATGAGCAGAGCTTTGTATAGTAGACCTTGAAATTTTATTACTAGTTTACTTAATTTTTTGGTAAGTGTTTTCGATTCTGCTGTATGGTGTCAAGGACTTTGAATAGTGATGATAATAAAACAACTTGAGTTGTTCAACATGTTGTGCTACAGAAGTATGTTAAAAGTTTTTTGGGTGGAAAAAGTCTGCAACTCTGAGATACTCCAATCATTTTAATAAGAGCATGGAAATTATAAGCACCATAAAAAATTAAATTGAAATACTGTGGACACGTGATGAGAACAGAAATGTAGATTATTGTAGAATATTAAGTAAGGCAAAATAATAGATAAATATGGTCTATTTCAAAGAAAAATGTCGCAGCTCAAGAACCTGTGCAACTGGTGTGGTACAGATACAAGTGCCCTTTTTAGACTGGCTGTTGATAAAATCAAAATCTGGTGTGAAACACTCACACAACTTTCTCTTGCCAATGGAAATAATTTAAACAATATAACCTAACATTAGTAATAAAACATTAGAAATAAACAAATAGCTAACCTCAAAAAAACATAAACTTATTTTAATCATGAGTGAAAGACGCAAAATGAAAATCGACCTGTTTGGCTTAAAAATACGGAAAATCACTCTTTCACGCTAAACTAGGCTCGGTAGAGAAAAATGCTTTAAATAAAAGTTGTAGATCTTTTAATTTCCTATAAATTTTATTATATACACTTTTATTGTAAAATGCATACTAAGGCCGAAATCTTTAAAAAATCGATTTTTCATTATAAGCTAACAATATTAAAGCCGTAATCTTAAAAAAACTATGTTTTTACGTGAAAACAGCCTCACCGAGAATTTCAGCAAACATGGCGCCTACTCTATCTTGTAAAGCATAAAAAATTTTGTAAATGAGGCGATTTTAAAATAAATCATAGGACCAGTTTTTGAGAAAATCGCAAAAATGTGAAAAATGACTCGAATAAACTACTACTTCCAGTTGACCAATTTTGATGAAAATGTTTGTGTCGGGTACGGTAGTGGTATGTTTAAGTTTCAAGTTTCAAGTTCGTACGATGTTCCGTTCTTGAGATATTCTGTTCACACACACACACACACTCACACACAGACCAATCGCTAAAAACATGTTTTTTGGATTCAGGGGGTCTGAAAACATGTAGATCCGGTGAAAACTCGATTTCGAAAAATCGACATAAAACAATACTTTCCTTCCTATATATTCATATAGGCAAGAGAAAGTAAAAATTACTGTGATATTTACCAACGTTCTAAAAGGACATGATACATGAAGAAGAAAATTGACTTTAGATAAATACACACAATGCTTTAAACATATTGAAACTATAGCTATACTGGTAGGATGTCGCAGTCCCAGTACGCATGTGTCAGGAAGTTGGGGTAAATCTTCACTACAAAGTAGCCTCACTTTGTTTATATCAAATATTCTGTTGCCGAGTCTCTACTGCGAAATACTACAATGGTAGGGATAATGCTTCCCGCCAAAGCTGATGGTTGGAACACTCGAACTGCAATGTCCTTACAATATACCTATAACTACCATTATTTATTTTAACAATTGTGCTAATTTATTGGGACTACTAAAAAATAAATATTTCTTGAATAACAGATAATTATATTAATGTAGATTATAAGAAAATATATTTTGTAAATAGACAAACTTGAACAAACAAAACATTAAATATAAAAATCTATTGTCATTTTATGTATTCCTACAACTTGCTGACTCACTATTGAGTAAAAAATAAATGTAAATTCATGACCAAAATTTATTTAGGAAACAATGACTAAAATCTCACACATAACTCATATCAAATTATCTCATGTACACTCATCATATATCACTTATATGTACACTCATTATCTCATGTCACATAGTTTTTCATAGAATTTTAGAAACAATAAAGCTAATGAAGAAATATATCTTTAATTTGCTGAATCATAATAAAATAAATTAACTGTTACATACCATCTATACTAGCTCGAATATCAGATTCAGTCAGCGCATCCTTATTTGGTTCACTAAGAAAATAATAACGTGGTACTTGCGTATTATTCCAACCACCAGATAACCCAATTCTCATAGCTTGGCCATATGGTGGACCCTGTAGAATAGCTACTTCAGCTAACTCACCTTCAAAGAAAAAAAAATTAATTTGACACTTATGATGATTTAGATTAAAAAGTAGCAAAACCATACTAGTTCATTATATTATCTACTTTTAAGAAATTTATAATTTTTTTTATAAGATGTCAGATGTCAGAAACTACAACAGATAGCAACAAACAGTTTTCAGATTCATGATCTACACAAAAAGTTAGTGGGCCTAAACTCGGTTTGAAGTTCCAGTTTCGACTGGAAGTGGCCCAAAACCAGAAGTAAAGAAATCAAAGTCGGAATTTGGAAATTAAAATAGTGTCATTTGATTCCTCTTGAAGAGTAGATACAGAAATCACTAATGGTTTTTGCCATAAGTCAAATGTAAGCCTTTTTAAAAATTGACACTAGCCATGAGACGTGTCATCTCATGAAACGGATTTTTTATGTTTAGGATTATTACACTACCACACTTCCTAAAGACTATTACGAAACCGCTTTAGAAAGATAATCATTTCTTTATTCGCATCTACAATACTCCCAAAGGGAGTAAAGGACACATCAGGAACTTATAAGTTAACTTTACACATATTACATAAAAATCAATCAAGTGATATTACAAGCTCACTTATTTATTTCAATAACTGTGTCATCTTATTTACCTAATATTTACCTAATATTTTTCTTTCTCATTCACTAGGATGTCTACTTTATTTTTTTTTAAATAGAAAATTATATAGAAAGGAATGCTTGTTTACTGTAAAATATCTCATCAATCAAGTAATTTTTCAGATTTTTTAAAAAGTAAGTGCAAATTAGGACAAATTTTTAAAGGTTGTGGTAATAAATATTGATGTACAGGGTAACCTCAGAAATCCGAACTAATTGGGGTTGACCCCCGTTCGGATTCCGGAAAATTCGGATTATGCGGGGCACTTGGTAATTTATTAACTGTGGCCAAGCCTTGCATTTGAAGAAACAAATTTTGTTGTGCAGCATCAAATGGAAAACATACTTCCACTTGTTCAGCAGATTCCTGGATGCGAAGAAGCCGAAGAAAACTGTCTTCAAGAATGGTTTGCAGATGACGACGCCGGTAATCAATATTTAAGCGATGGCGCTATTGTTTCAATGGTCCAGGAACAAGACCAAAATAATGCCGCAGTCGAAGAAAGTGAAGAAGAGGACGTCTCGACTGATGTTATTTCACATGCAGATGCCACTAGTGCACTTGAAGTTGCTCTGCGCTACATAGAACAGCATGCTGCCGCTACCCCGACGGACGTGATGTTTATGCGACGCTGGCGCAACATCGCAGCTTCAAGCAGGATTACTTCCTTGCGTCAGAAGAAGATAACCGATTTTGTTCCAACCAATTAAGGTGACGTATTCATTATAAAATATCAACTAAAATGTTCAAATAAAGATTAAATTCATTTATGATTTGTAATTAGTATAACTTTCCATCACTTTTCAAGAGTAGAATTTTTTTAGCTTATTGCAAAATTGGTGTTCGGATTATCCGAAGAACACCAATATATACGAGTATATTGGTGTAATATATTGGTGTTCGGATTTTAGGGGTTCGGATTTCTGAGGTTACACTGTATTTTTTTTTAAACTATAATTTTTTTACTTAACATAAACCTTCCTTACACAACAATATTACTGCTACTATTAGCCACAACATAATCGTTTATATTTCTTGTGTTGTGATTATGGACAATAAGATTCTGTACAATTGTATTTTGCCCAATATAGATTATTACCTCAAAAAAGGAAAGTGAGGGATTACATGCAATTTAAGCTCCTTAATAGTGATTTACGTGAAGTGAGGTAGTCTGCATGAGGAAGTAATCATTAACCTTTATTTCAAAACTAAGTAGATCTAATTTACAGAAAACAATAAGTCAGTAGTAAAGGGAAATAATTTTTATGGTTCTGCTTACCACAAGTGTTTTTTGCCTTCTTTATTTAGAATTCAAATGATTACCTTTTACAAGCAAAATATATTTCATTGTATTACCAATACAGTACCTGATAATGTAGCAGCCCATTTATTGCTGACAGGATAATCAGAATCTGTAGGCCATCCTCTTGGTGCACCACCTGACTGTGGGTAACCCCCACCTGATTGAGGGTAACCCCCACCTGACTGAGGATAACCACCTGACTGAGGGTAACCTCCACCACCAGGTTGTCCGTAAGATTGTCTTTGTGAGAGTGATCCTGCTCTAGCTTGAACTAAGCTTTTCTGACTAACAGACTGTGGCTGTAACCCAGCAGCTACACCTGCTATTAAAACACCAGCCTTCACAGCACCATACCTTCAACAAACAACAAGAACTTGAATTTTATGGGACATCTAAAAATAAAACAATCTTCTGGACTGTAGTTTACAACCAGTATTCAGTATATTAGATATCTTGGTTGTCTGATAAATAACAACTGTGACAATCGAACAAAAATAAGATTAAGAATAAAACAAGCTCATATAGGAAAATTTACTTGTGTTGTAAAAACCCCAAAATTTCCTAACGAGTTCAATTTCTTCGCTGCTATTTGTTTTCATTTCTGTTATATGATACTGAGGCTTAGACTTTGAACAGGGGTTTTTTATGAAATGATTTGAGGCGTTTGAATTGTGCTGCACAGGGATGTTGAAAGTTCTTGGATAAAAAATGTCTACCACTTTGAGATACTCCAAAGGCATTAAAATTATAGGCACCATTAAAACAAATTTAATTGGAATACTTCGGACAACAGGTGGTAATAGTTCAGAAATATAGGTTATTGCAGAATATCATCCAAGGTAAAGTAAATTGGTAAACGTGGTTCAGAAGAACCTATGTAACTGGTATGGCGAAGACACAAGTACACGTTTTAGACTTGTGAATAAATGACAAGGTATATGAAAAATAAGAAGATAAAATTTTCATTATTTATTGAGTTGTTTACAGATTTAAAATTGCCGTTTCTCACATCTCAGATGACACTTCCTCTATCACTCCAATCCTCCTCTGCAAACCATTTCTTGTCCATTTTCAAGTGGATTATCCGTAGTCCAGTCTGTTTCCAAGGCACACGTCTTAAGATCTTTTGTTGTATGAAAATTTTCATGGATGACGAGGTGCAGGGCTATTGCTCTAACCCCAAACCTGAAGGGCCAGTTTTATATTGGTTTTCTTCCCCTAGATTTTAAAGAGCATACTTCCAACTACAAGGCAGTAGCTCTGATTTTGGTCGACCCCAAGTATTTTATTTCCTCAGAACCTCCCATATCTGGGAAGCATCCACCAATTGGCCACCCGGGGGCGCTCGATTGGAGGTCACCAATCGAGCTCACCATGGAAAAGATTGAAAATAAATGACAAATTTCAAGCAATAACTTCCTTAGATCATATAACAAGCCTCAGTAACCTTCCAACAAATATCAGTGGAACCAAATAGCAATTACCTACCCCACTTTGTTTACCACCATATTGTTGTTTAGGTCAACAGCCAAAAGGCTGCTTTGAACCTCTACAGGTTTTACTAAGTAAAATGAGGAGTGACGTGGTTTACTATTCCCTGAGTTGAAAGAGTATGCTTATCAGCATGCCAGGCCCTCCGAAAAAAGCTCCCACTTTCCACCTTCCAAATGACACCTTCACTTCATTCACCACAGGGTCTGGCTGTATAGTGAAATTCATTACTCTCAGAGGAGATAACTCTGACTAGTTTCTTTTCCACCTCTACCTCTTCTGTTCTTAAATAGTTCAGTCATATAATTGGCTGACTATACAAAAAGAAACAGAACTATTTTTTGTAGCCCTGGAACCAACAGATCGAGTGCACAATTAATTTAACACTCCACCTGCCCGTTATGGGCATACCACCACATTATACAAACATTATTACAATCTGATTACGCAGAGCATTTTTAATAATTTTATACATACAGGTTCTGCCCCTAACAGACAGGTGGAGAGTCAAATTATTAACTCTCAATCTGTTCGTTGCTGGGCTAAAATAAATAGTTCTGTTTCTTATCACATGGTCAGCCAATTATATGACTGAATCATTTAAGAACAGAAAAGGTAGAGGTGTAAAAGACACTAATCAGAGTTATCTCCTCTGAAAGTCATGGATTTCATTATACAGCCAGACCCTGTGGTGAATGAAGTGAAGGTGTCATTTGCAGAGTGGAAAATACGTGCTTTTCAGAGGGCCCGGCATGCTGATAAGCATTACTTTTCTATTCAGTGAGGAAGGCAATGGTAAACCACCTCACTCCTCATTTTACTTAGTAAAACCTCTACAGGTTCAAACCAGCTTTTCGGCTGATGACCTAAACAACAACAACACATACAGGTTCTTTTTATACTCTCGTAGTTCTTCACTTGAGTAGTTTCAGATATTTTACCCATCACCCAATTCTTAATAACCAAGTATTAGTACAGGAACACTACCAGATTTTTTAAAATAATTGATACAAATGGTACTCAACTGTGAAAGGTAGACCAGAAACTAAACAGGACTGATTTTAGTTTGAACTGAAGTAATGAAGTATTGTTTTCACAATGAAAGTTACAACCAATTTTGGAATATAAGAAATATACCACCCTATCATTGAACTGCTACCACTTTTAGTACAATAGTAGTTCATTAGAATATAAAGTGGAAAGTCCTGGGTTTAATCCTCAGCATGGATTTGGAAATTTTAAGACATTAAAACCCACACAACCCCAGAATCCTCTGTAGTTTCCAATAACCAAGCTGTTGATACATTTTTAAATACATTTTAAAATATTAAAAATGTTTATATTTTCCTTGATCCAGAAAACAAAATCATCTATTAGTAATCTGTGTAAAAAAACAATGGAACTACTTTTATAATTTAATGTAGTGTAATAAATTGTAAGTAAAATTCATTTTAATTAAAAGAGATTCAAATGCTTAGTTTAAATGAAGCCATACGACACAGTTTTAATTTTTGAGACTTGATTTCAAAACTAGTAGTCAACAGGTTAAGGTGTTCTGACTATAATACAGCAATAACACGGTTCTTACAAATACAATATGTGCTCGTACTAAATATAGTTAGTATGGTTATTCAGTGAAGCAGTAGTATTGCTGACTTCCAACAAAATTCTTTCAGTTGTAATATTAACAAAAAATATGATAATGTACACACAAACATAAAATAAAAATATTGAGTTAAAAAAAGTAATTACTTTGAAAAGACGACTCCATTTTCAATTGGGCATGCACTCAAGGTACTGTCTAAAACTGACATGCCTCGTGGATATGCTTGATAGCTTTGATATCCTTCCAATTCATCTGGCTTTTTGCTCATTTCATTTCTAAAAAAAAAAATATATATTAGTAATATTCCTAATTTGTGTACGTTGCAATCTGTTCAATTCAGAACAATAAGCAACCCCATGACCCAATGAGATGAGGATGATGTGTATTACGTGTAAATGAGATGTAGTCTTGTACAGACCCAGGCCGACCATTCCTGAAAGAGTATGGTTAATTGAACCCCAACCATCAAAGTACACCGGTAACCACTGTCTAGTATTCAAATCCGTATAAAAGTAACTATCTTTTCTAGGATTTGAACCAGGAACCTTCGTCTCCGTAAAGCAGCTGTTAAACAGCTGATTTTGGCGACAACTTTACCTCTAGACCAACCCGGTGGGTTACATAATATATAACACCCGATGTGCCCCAATTATCCGGAATTGACTGGATATCAATAAATTAACATAATTTTTAAAATGTGCTAATTTGCATTCATTAAAAATCGGTAAATACAAAGTTTTCTTATACATACATAAAAAAACAAAATAATAATATGGATTCTGCAGTTATGATGCTAACTAATAATTTAAATAATTATGATATGTATTAGTATACTAACTTCATAGCCGAAGAAATGATGACCTCAGCATCAGGATCAGGTGTCCTTGGTGGAGACTGAGCCTGGCGTCGTATTCTACTGTTCAATTCTGGATAATTTGTCAACCTGCTGTTGCAGACAGATCCTTCATCTCCTCGTTGCCACCTATCTACAGAAGAGCTAAGCATCCAGTGAAGAGTGCACTGCAAAAAATGAATTTAATTTGTCCATAAATTTTTAATCACATTATGTAGTATAGTACTTACTAAATAAGTATTTACAAAAGACCGTAAGATGATTACTAGTAAGAACCAATAGATAAAACATTTTTTCAAATCTATTAATTTAATGTAATAGTTCAAGAATTTACTCATAAAGAGAAAGCTGCCAATGTAGTTCACATATACAGAAGTGTTGAGTATGAGTTTATGAGACCTTGTTCTTCAAAGAAAAGTATAGGGTAGATGCAGACGTACACAATGAAACTAACTGCTCATGGTTAATATTAAGAGATTGAACATGAGAACACACCTCTTTTGAGGATAATTCCTAAGAAAACAAACTTACCAAATTTTCAGGCAATCTTCAGTAAAGGACTTTTTTTTGTTTACATCCGAATATTTTGCAATTACTGCAAAAATTCTAATTACTGCTAAAAAGACAGTGAGAAGGATGATAGATGAAAAAATGCCAGACCTGACCGGGAATCGAACCCAAGACCCCGGCGTAGGAGCCAGTTACGCTACCACTACGCCGACGGGCTGGCCCGTAATGGACTCAGCACTTCCGTGAGAATAATGTGATACCAATAATGATATATCAAATGCTTGGTTATTAGCAACCATGGTGGATAATGGAATAGTAACACTGGATTGCAAAATAAAATAAATGGTCAGCCACTAGGTATAGTTGTCAATACGCTGGCTCCTATGCCAGGGGCTCTGGATTTAAATCCCAATCAGGCTGAATTTTTTTCATTATTCACCCATGACCATTTACATTAGCTTTAATTTTCATAACTGTCGAATGTGAGACAAAAAAAGTAAAACATTGTTTCAAACCCAGGTTAGGAATTGAAACAAGGAATTTCTTTCCAGTTTATCATGCTACAATGTCATTGTGGTTGTAGCTGATAAAGTCAATTTTTATCAGATTCATTATATAAATCTTTTTCTCAAAAGTACGATAAATTTGTAATCAAATTTCAATTTACTTTATACATCATTTTATTCTATAGTACATACATATATACGAGACAAATTTACAACAAATTTTATAAAATAGGCTACTTCATTGGGTTCTGTTGAATTTGTTGCAACAGAATTCAATTTTACTGGCTCTTCATTTTGTAGACGTAATAAGTAAAAACACAATCTCAATTCCTACACAATTATGGTATGGCCTAGTAAACAATTTTAAAAATTTAGACGCCTCCGTAGCTTAGTGGTACTGCACTAACCTACACTGCAGAGGGACTGGAAATTTTCATACGTTAAAACCCACCGTAGTCGCTAATAACTGAGCTGTTGATATGATTAAATAAACTAAAAAACTAATTTTAAAACTTCTGTAAGATCAGTGTAAACCTTGAATGAGAGCAGTACTAAAAGAACAACTAAAATCATTTTTCATTCAAAAGATTTTTTCAATAGCATGGATTGAAACACATCTGTGGCAATAAGTATTCTCTTAAAGTTTGCTACAATTTGTAATTTCATCACTAAACCCAATTTCTTCTCATTCACCTACTATGGTTTTATCTTCTGGTAATTTATAATTTTTGTTCACAAGAACTAAATTTCATGAAATAATTTTACCCAAAAAATTGCTAGGTACCAATGATTTCTTTTGTACTTCAAATAATAAGCAAAGAATGGAATTAAGATTTACCTGTTCTATCATATTGAGGCTAGCATTTGGAAACGTATACCTTTGATTAGGTATTAAATTATTCATTATGAATCTGTACTTGTAGAACTCTGCTCCAGATGGTTTGTATGGTATTATAAATGCATTAGCCAATACTTCAGGATCTCTTTCAATTCCATCTAAACGAAACCTGTAACAAAAAATTTTAATATTAGTTAACTTAATTTCAAATATATTTGGCATGATAAATTTAGATTTAATATGTTTCTTTCTTAAGAATTCTTTGGTTTTAAGCGACAACAGTGGGTTTTGGCTTGTAATTTCCAGACTCTAGCCTGTACTCGAACCTGGAACCTCTATGTTTTAGGCTAGTGTGCTACCAATACAGTAAGGAAGTGGCCACTAACAGCCTTTTAAAATTTGTCAAACCTTTTATAATGATTTTCTTCAATTAAACATGTAGTCGGCCTACCCCAGTAATTTCTTTTCAATTTGGTGTACTTTTAAAGGCTGTGTATGTTGATTGCACTACGGCTAGTAATAGGTTGGGTAAGTAATCATGCCTGTCCAGAACGCTCAGCAGCTATCATTGATCACCATTGTGGACCACTTTCCTTAAGAGTATTTTTAACGATATTGGATGTTCTTGTTGAAGAGGTCAAGACGAACACTTCAATTTACAAGTTCCCCTATCTGCACCAATTAATACCTTCAGAACTTATACACTTACACACAGACTAAGCCAATGAAGAACTTTATTTATTTTTACTGATAAATAAATCACATTTTTTTTAACTTTCTATGAACCAAAATAATTCTAATGGAAAATAAATAGTAGGTAACTTATAAAAGTCCATATAATACACTACAGTACAAAGTAGGAGTATCTAGCAATAAAATCTCAAGGATGACTTTACAATGTGTTAGACCAGTCATAAATTTGTTTACAGTACCGGTATGTTAGAAAACACAATGATTATTTTCATCTTTGCTCACAATTTATTTAATATAATATTGCTATCTCTGGATTTTATGTTGCATAACGGCAAATGTGCTATAATGAATGCCCATTCATCAGGTATAGATAAGAATACTAAACAAATTACTAAGTAGTTAATTTTAAACTTGCGCTATAACAAAACCTATTAGCACAAAATAATCTAATCATTTTCTTAGAATTAATAATTGTATCAAATTAAAACAATATTGAAACACCACTTTTAACTGACATTCGCACCTTTGTGTTTGTTATCTGGAAGGTTGAACTTCCTTTAAAACATAGATTTTCAAAAATTACGACCGTAAGTAGTAGGTACCTATATTTGACAGAAAATAAATAACTGTTGCTATAATCCATTTTAGAACAAACGGGAAAATAATAGAATAAATATTGCCAAGTCCTTCAAAAGTAAATAGGTTATCCCATGTTTAAAGAAGAGATTTTTCAAAAATACGGACATGGTTTCAAAAAGGACCTCTTAGAGCACCCAATTAACCCACCCTTGGTGAACTGGAGGTTAAGCCAGCTTCAACTTCTAAAATTTTATAAACAGAGGACTTAGTCGAATCAGTTAAAAGATATTTTTAGCCAACTTCAAATTGAAGTTTTTTCGCAGAAATAGGTTTTTTTTGTTTAACCTCCGACTGTTCTGCAGTTGCTGCTAATGTAGACGGTGAAGGATGAAATGATTTTCTGTAACGTATGAAAATATCCCGTGCCTGAATGGGATTCGAACCCAAGACCGCATGATGAGAGGCGAGCACGTTACCAACTACGCCAATGCGGCCGGCACGTAGAAATAGGTTATCAGCAACTAAATGTCAATTACCGTTGAAGGAGTGTAGTAGATAATGTTCTCATATCCATGTTCATTCCTTGATATGCTTCGACTTTTCGTATTATGTCAATCAATACCGGCATTGTCATTGGCAGTAGATTGTCTTTAACAAGAAGATATGGATTCTTGTAGCATTCTACTAACTCAGCTGGTATTGTAGCAGAAATACTGTCTCGACCCTGTAATGTCCCTGTAAAATAATAAAAGATTAGATTTCGAATAATGTAGTGCTGTAGTTCCAGCCAGTGACTATAAACTAATTACCTGTGTCAGAAAATTACAAAAAAAGTGTAGATACCATGAGTAAAGAAAATATTGAAATTGAACTATAGATAACCTATTCCACTCTATTTTTCGTTTGCATCCATGGCATTATTTGTAGTTAAGAAATTAGAAAGAATACTTAAGTGATCGTTAAACCTATACATTAAATACATTTTAAAATACTTCAGTGTATTAGTAAATTCAGTCATTGGCAACCATTTTCTTCTGTAATATTTTACTACAAATTATTTTTTTTTATTGGGAATAGTAGGACTACGCAGTTAGATAGTAGACCTACTTACTGCCCCGTAGGCTACCTGGTATGTTAAAATAACAGTACAAGCCAACGCAAAAATTACCGAGGACAAAAATTGTAACTAAAGCCTTGGATATACTAGGAGACAAAATGTTCCACAAGATGACGCGAAACACTGAGACTTGATAACGCTGCAATGTTGCTCGCAACGCAACATTTCACGGCACATCGATGTGACCCGCAATGACCCACTATGAGAGCGGGCACACGTGTTGCGCCAAGGTTTTTATAGAGAATAGGTGTTGCGCGGCAGTATCGGAACAAAATTGTTAATGAGTGTTGTCGTGCGTGCAACATCACTCAAATGTCAGTAGTGTGGAAGAACGAAATTGTCCTAAAACTTATCGAGCTGTACCAATATCACTCATTGTTGAGGGCACTTCAAAAGTGTGTTCGACACTCTAAAAATGTACGACTAGAAGCATAGGAATCTCCAGTCGATATACTCGTATATCTCAGTGTGATTGCAGGTCTGATCTGAGGAGGAACAACATTCCGTTATATTGAGTCTCTTGCTTGGCTATGGAAGGCCCTATCATTTTTAGAAAAGTTTCAATCTGTTGTTGACATTCGAGTAAAATTTACAAATGATCCAACTGACATTCTAAGATCGCGTAAAATATCAACTGTTCTTTCTCTCTGTAATAAGTAGTTTCGCACCTCCTCTCTCTTTTGTTTTACTTTCAGTTCGATATACTCGCAAATATAAACAAATAAATATATCAACACTATTTTCTCGGGCGACATTCCCACGGCTACTGCCCTGGTGTGTGCGAGCACATTGCTGCGGAAAATTTTATCCTCTAATGTATCCAAGGCTTTAAATTTAATTAAACAATCGAGTCTGTGCTGTGTCGGATGTAGGGAGTAAATTTCTACCAGGGTTTACCGCTCGTACTTCAGCAACATCTACATCATTGAATAAACAAATTTGCAAGATTCATAAAATAAAGTATTGTTCACAAAGGACTTACTACCTATGCAAAAATTAATAATAACTACAGGCTCTATCTTTCTCAGAAACCACTGTTTTATCAGAGAAACCTTAAACATTTTAGTTAAAAATGCGTAATTTGCTTTCTATCCACACACGGAACAAAACAGTTTTGATTTAGTTTTTCAGCTAAATCGTGTTTTCCATCCATATTCTACAATATGAAACTGCACATTGCAGACTTCAATAGGCTAATGCCCTATTTACATTTTTTCCTAAACATCTGAAAAGAAGACTATCGTTCTAAATTAATCTTAAGGATTATCCAAATTACAAAATTTAGGCTAAAATTTTATGAAATTAACCTTTGCTGAACCACTTGGCACGAGCTCGTAAAACTTTCGAATCTTTCAAACTCTGTTAAAAACCT
Source organism: Catonia carolina (assembly GCA_035578175.1). Taxonomy (NCBI): domain Eukaryota; kingdom Metazoa; phylum Arthropoda; class Insecta; order Hemiptera; family Achilidae; genus Catonia; species Catonia carolina. The sequence continues at coordinate 68,801,821 of JAQMRL010000001.1, read as the reverse complement.
TGTTGAAATTCTGAGTAACTTCACTCAATCCTCTAAAACTGTCTTAAATTTTTATAGTCCTACAGAAAAATATATAAATTCGTAGAAAAACTAGTAGACTAATTGTTTCTATAGACATTGGCGTAAGACTGTCTAACTTGCTTGTCCACCACCTGATGGTTTACCAGGCATCAAAGTAATCTCTCCTCACCGCAAAAACTCCACCCGAGTTTGATGTTGTGGGCCTATTAGTAGGTAGCTAATAAGTAAAAATACTTTATTCGTGTTTCAAATTTTATGACTATTATTATACCTAACTGTGTTCGATTTAGTACTTTATTCCAGTTGAATCCAATTTTACTTAGTAGGCCTAGTAATTTTTTAAATTTTTGAATAATATAGTTGTATCTGAGCCAGATGGAATAAGCATCGTATAAAAACTGTGGACAATTCGAACTGGCCCAACTCTTGCTCTAAGTGTAGGCCTACACTCAGTTCCGCAAAAAGTATGTCCATAACCTATTCTTTCAACAAGGTCTACAAATTTTAATGTACGCAAATGCCTCCAACCTTATTTCAATGTTCAAACATACAAATACAAATAATTATTTCATTTTAAAATATGTAGGTACCTATTTAATTTCTCCCAGTAAAAATTCAAAATAGCCTATAAATTACAAGAACTAAACTGCAAAAACTCACTAAACTATACTCTACAGACACGGAACTAACTAAGCAAATTGGTCTGAATATATTATAATGAACAGAAAATCATATAGGAAACAAACTAGTCACATCATTACGTCTGACAGATTAATAATAACAACAGTGAAAACAAAGCGTAATGACCGTGCGTGAGTCGCACATTACAGTAGCGATTGAATACTTTTGTGACTGTACCGTCGTTGCATGGCGAGGGGCGAAGAGTGGAATAGATAAACACCGAAGCTGCTTGTGCCAATTCGAATTGTCCAAGGTATAATAAATTTTAGAAAAACAATATTTTAGAATCATCTTGATGGCCTCTACAATCCTTTCCTCAAATGAATGAAGATTCAGGAGATTACATTTTCCAGCAGGACGGAGCTCCACCCCATTGGCATCGCAATGTTCGGCGTTTCCTAAATGAATCCATACGTCAACGATGGATAGGTCGCATGGCGAATGACGACTCTGCACTTCAGTTTTGGCCACTGAGGTCTCCAGATCTCACACCCTGTGACTTTTCTTGTGGGGGTTCGTGAAAAGTGCAGTTTACGTACCACCTCTTCCCACCAATTTGAATGAACTAAGGAATCGTATCACAGCTGCAGTCAACTCAGTGACCCAAGACATGCGTCAGAGAGTTTGGGATGAGTTCAGTTACTGTCTAGATGTTGTACGTGCAGCCGGAGGAGGACACACTGAACATCTATAAACTTTCATGTATGTAAATTAAAATTTAAAACTTTCTCTTTCAAATGTAATTTACAGAATTAAAATATAACATGTAGTTCGGGAAATACAGCTTATTGAAATTGTTTCCATCTTATTGAATCACTCTGTATTTTAGCGCTTTAAATATGCCCCACTGAGCTTTATATCGTGACGTACTGTATCCTTTTGAGGTTTCATGAAGATTTATAAGCGCTCATCAACAACGAACACGTTCTCATGAGGAGCACATTGCATCGTAAACATTTTTAGTAAATTTGCGCAATAATTAAAAATGTGTCATTAGTAGGCCTAATGCTTACTTAATTTAGTAAACCGAGATAATTCGACACCGGCCCACGTTCAAGACTTCCTGAAAACCGCGATTTTAATGATAAGGTCGAGATAAATCATAGATCAAGGCCTACGTAGGAAAAAGTTCAGAATTGAATAAAGGGTTTACGTTTTATTTTGAAACTTAAAGCTCTGATGTAAACAAGAATCTTCAGATAATTATCATACTCTACCATCCTAAATTGAAGACGTCACTGAATAAACTTAGCTAACACGCTTAAAAAAAGCAGGTATATAGGATACTACTTTTCTACCTTTAATTTGACATGACTCATAACAAAAATTAATTGTGCAAATTTAACCTTAAAATTAACTCATAATTCAATGTGTTCATTGTTCATTGTATGATTTCATATTTAATACAAAAAATGTATTTATAAATGACTGTGAAGGTTGATTTACAAATACATTCATAAAACATCTTATCAAAGAACAATAAAATTGTGTAGAGTACTATATTATTTAGTTGTCTCGATTTTGCTTTTGTCCCACTTTCCAGTAACCAATGTTACATACACTGTACAATGTTGCCAACTGAACTGATGCACTTGTGTTGTTCAAATTTAGCACCATTTTAAAAAGAACAAGCAATTGATTATTTAATATTGTTGACTAATAGGCTGTTTATTTTTAATTAGCAATTTTTTACTTTATTAAATGAAGATTAACATTGATGCTTGTATTTTAACTTAATATAAATAATTTATATTATTATAAATAACTTTTTATTGGTAAATGGTGTACTATTATTAACTTATCAGATTTAATTTTTTTTAAATTTATTTTAAGTTTTTTTTTTTGCCCATCATTAGCCACTACAGTGGGATATGAAATGGTGGGTTTGAACATGTGATAATTTCTAGATTATAGCTGGGAATTGAGCCCAGGACCTTCAGCTTTGTAGGCCAGCATGCTGACCTTTACTCCAAAAAGGGAGTCAGATTACAAATTATTTTCAGTAATTTTTCTATTAAAATCAATTAAGGAAAAATCTGACTATTATTTGTTTTCATTTGACATATAATGAACCTTTCTGGCATTTATAAACAACTGCCTGGACATGTAATAAAGTAAAGACTGCATAATGACTGTATGTGACTACTCATGTTTTAAAATCATGTTAGGCTCAATTTTACTTTCATTTGGTACTTCCACGTGATATAACTTATTAATATTTAAATTTAGCACCCTATTAATACAAAGATGTTTAAATCAACTGCATTTGTAGTTGAATAAAAGTATCATGCAGAAAGTTTGATCAATTTTCTATAAATAGTTAAAAAGTCATTTACTGAAAACAATTGCTAATCTGTGATTTCCTGGAGTGGGCTATACAGCCTCAAATTAGATTAAGGCACCAGGGTGTTGATGTTTGAAAGATGTACAGAATACCTTCCAAATCTAATCAGGTAGGTTTTAGATTTGTTTTGTATCCATGGTAAAAATTAATTATATATGAATTTTTTTCGATTTTTCCACTCCAAGCAGGAGCTCCTCCTCTCCACTGGTCGCTGATTGGACCCACTGATGAATGAGGTTAGGACATGAGAGAACTGTCATTGTAGTCATGAAATGAAATAAAAAATTTGAGTATTTTCAATTTAGTAAAATAAACTAAATCAGTATTATGGGGGGAGGGGTAATAGTGTATTTTTAATTACAGAAAGGAACTTTTGAAGTTTTAAGATTGTATTTTTTATGATCTGCTGATCAATTTAAATTTTATGTAGGTAGAGAAAAAGAACTTGAAAATTTGAAAGCAATGCAATCAATATTTATAAGTTTTTAGATTAAATTTAATTAAGGGCTTGTAAAAAATATATACGGGTGATATACCCAAAATAATTAATTATTTTCAGTATCGCTTACAAATGCTAATAACATATTGCAGATAATACAAAACATTTAAAGTTCCAAAAAATTATACAGTTTTTGCTTTTGATGAAATTCATTATTTCCCCTATGGAATATGTTTAAGAGTATTTTTATTTGAATATTTAAATAGTATTCTGCGAAAACAAAACGAATATCATAAAAACCAAAAGTTTGTAAGTCATTACAAGTTTGTTTATCTTTTTTATTTCCAAGAGACTCATTAAAAAATTATGATTACAAAAGAAATCTCTCTACTCTATGATGAAGAATGAATAAAACGAACACCATATTTAAGCTTTGAACAAGTAAGTATAATAAATTAATCTTTCGTTTATTCATTCAAAAACTACAAGTACTCTGAAGAACAGATTCATTTTCTTAATATGCTAATGTATGGTACGAAGACGGAATTGTTTTGTTAGATGTCATTAACCTTTTCTCTGCAATGTACTAAATAGAGAAGAAAGAAAGTAAAACAAAAATTTACTTACCAAATGTTGAGATCACCAAAAGCATCAACGCTATTACCTTAAACATTGTAATGTCATGAAACCCTGAAATAAGAACATTTATTTTAGAATATTTTAGGAAGAAATAAGAAGGTAACTTACAGTTACCAAAACATGGGAACTAGCATATTGTAACTACTGGCTTACTACAGTGCCTCACCCATTCCACTATTCATTTGAAGTTATGCAAATGCTGGTGTGTTGACACATAATGAGTACCATTGTTTATAGTCTTTTCAGTTTTAACTCTGGATGTACTTTTCATTCCATGCTAGTTCAACTAATAACATGTTTTTTTGTTATATTGCTGTTGTCAATTCATTGTATTCAACGTACTATACCTATATAGGCATATTACTATTAATAAAAATATATTATATGCATTTTACGTACTATAAAAACTATATACTTCAGCAATAAAATTTATCGGAATGGTTTATTACGTAGTAAAACGACTGTAAATACAAGGTTATATTACGTGGTTAAATAATTCTTTTAATTGAATTCTAAAAGATGAATACAACAGCAAATTTATCTTAAACAGTATTTCTAAAGCCACTGTAAAACATGTATAACATTATTTACTTTTTAAATTCTATTTCATATAATATTATACAATAAATTTCACTAACCTTTTTTAAACTGCCTTGATTTTTTCCATTTATTACTTACATGTGTTTCGGTGGATCCACCATCATCAGAGTATATAATATTGTTTGAAACTAAAAAAATTTAATTTACATCTTCACATCATTTACATCTTATATAAGTTTTACATAGATGACTGAAGATGTAACATCTTCTATAGATTTTTAACAAAAATAGTTTTAAACGATATTATTTATATCTGATGATGATGGATCCACCGAAACAAATGTAATAAATAGAATAAAATCAAGGCAGCTTAAAAAAGTTAGTGAAATTTATTGTATAAATGCATTTTTTTTGTCATCAGTCTCTCGACTGGTTTGATGCAGTTCTCCAACCTGTTCTATCTTGCGCAAGTCGTTTCATATCTACATATCTGTAACACCCTACATCTTATGTAATTTGCTTTATATATTCTAATCTTTGCCTCCCCCTACAATTTACTCCCTCAATATTACCCTCCATTATTAATAGCCCAATACCTGGATGTCTTAGGATATGCTCCACTAGCCTATCCCTTCTTTTGGTAAGATGCATAAATCCATTATATAAAATTAAATCAAAAGTAAAGATTTATTTTTTAAACATTGTAGTTTAAATATTACCGAACGCATAATTTTATTGATGTTTTTATTTGTAAAAGTATACATGTAGGTGTTTTAAAGAAAACCTACTTTTAATTTAAATTTATTTTTAACTTGTGCATTTTGTAATAAAATTTAAAATACAATCAATAGTTAATTTGGCAAACAATTTTAATATCAAACAATTTTTTTCAGCACATTAGGTATAATCTCATCTTATACTTTATATTAATAAATTATAAAAGTTAAATTTTAAATTGTTAAAAGGCATTTCTTAATATTACTATTCCATACCATCATATTGCTAATGACCAAACTGTTGATTGTTTTCAAATAAATTAAAAAGAAGTTATGATTAACAATAAAAAATTACAAGAGAATTCTTTAGTGGCAATGCTGGTTATCAAGCCAGGATCCCAGGTTCGATTCCTAGTCAGGTCTGATATATTTTATCAGTTGTTTTTATCTGTTGCCCTTCACCAAATGCATTAGCCCATAATGTGGAAAACATGAAAAACAAAAAACAAAAATTTGGTAGTGCACAGCCGAAGACTAAAGGATTTTGTTAACTTTATCTTGGAAAATCCCAAAGAGAATACAGGAAATGTCAAGAATCTATATATTTAAAACGCAAAATCGCTTCCAATGTATTTTAAATAGGAATTCTATTAACTCCTAAATACAGAGTTCTATGAAATCGATTTTTATAATTTTTACATGGTTTTAAAGAGTATTTTTTCCTGATTTGCCCAAAAGTTCTAAACTTGAAATTCATGCTAATAATATGAGCTTCATTTTACGAAATGAAAAGATTAAATTTTGTATACAACGTGATGTAATGCGGTTCTCCTGCATTTACCCCCTACATAACCATATTCCGTAAGCATACAGGATAATATATGTGGATCTCTCTTCTCATCACACAACACACTCAGTCGATAGACATTGTATTAATGTTCTTTTATTTAAAGTTTAGTTTAAAACCATTCTTTTCAGGATGAAACTATCATACTACTGTGCTTTAGTTGTTTCTCACTGTTCTTCTAAGAACAGTTAAGTTTGTTGTAAACTTAAATCATTTATTTAATGATAGGGGTTTTAAACCCAAAAACATTGAGCGAATTTATTTGCACAGGTCCACTATGCTAATTATATAGAGTTAGTATAATTTAAGAAAATATACATATTATTACATTAATTACTATCATCCAGCTAATACATGCTTAATTTTTTAGTTCAATAAGTGAGTCATCTGCTGATATTTATTCAATATTAGCCTACCCAGTTTTCTTCAGCATTAGATGTTTATTTTTTATTTTATTTTTTTAATAAAAATATTATTTTCAAATTCTTGTATACTTTTAAATGTCTCATCAATCAAGTAATTGCTAAGATTTTTTGAAAATAAAAATGCAGACTTACACAACTTTTTAAAGATTGTGGTAATGTATTGATGTATTTTCTCCCTGTATATGTACTTTGTTGGTGTATTAACCCTGTAGGTTATTTTTCAAACAATGTGAAGTTTGTGATTGGCAACCTAGAATTTTTTTTGTTTCTTGTGCTGTGATTGTGGGCATTAAAATTCTGCATAAAAATATTTTGGCTCACATACATTATCACTCTAAAAATGTAAAGTGAGGGTCCTGGGTTTGGTTCCTAATGGAAGCTTAAAAGTAACCCTCTGTTAATCTATAATACTACTTATTTTAAACTGTTAACATGTTGCAAACTCAAAGTAACCAATAACAATCATAGAAGTTACTATAAACTTCCCAAAAATAATAAAATTATTTACAATTTTAAAACAAAAAATCTGCAATGATCTTGAAGCACTTATAAAATCTTTCACAAAAGCTTTCGAAACACGGTTTTTTATGTTGTAGTAAGTGAAAAATGATAGACAAAAATCAGTTATGAAATATGCCAGTCCTGAGCGAGAATTGAACCTAGGACAACCCCAATGAGGTGGCCTCAAAATGTGATGATACCTTTAGGTTACATGTCTTCACTGGAAGTTTTAGTATAATTTTTATTTGTTTTTATAAATCTTGAATATGTGAACGTTGCAATCTGTTCAATTTAAGAACAATAACCAACTCTATGATCCAATGAGATGATTTTTTTTGGTTTTACAAAAGTCTTAATATTTGTAACTGCTGGTAATGCAGACAGTGAGAAGGATGATACATGAAGATGAGTGATGAAAACATGCCAGACCTGATCGAGAATCGAGCTCGGGACTGCGGCGTTGTAGCCAGTTGCGCTAACCACTACGCCAACAGGCCGGCCTCCAATGAGATGAGGATGATTATGTATGAGCGCATGTAAAATTATTTGTATGAATAAATAAAACATAAAGTGTATATCAATGTTGTTTGTAAGTATTCATTACTAATTATTTACCTATAAAATAGAAAACATTCTGTTTAATTATTATCATTAGTAACAGAATAAAATAAAAACCTAACATATAAAAGTGATTCAATTCAGTGACGTAAAAGTGGGTGGAGTCTTGTTATCTATAGAGGATATATGAAAAATAAATTACCGAAAATTTGACTCATTCACAGTTAAAATATTTTATTTTTATTACAGATTCAAATGAAGATGATTAATATTACTACAGTAAACTGAATTGCTCTAATAATCCTAAAACTGATATGATTCATCAGATTATATTATTTATTTTAAAATACTGCCCATTTCATTCATTTTTGTAATACTGATACATTAGTAGAAATTATGTTAAGTAGTTTGGTTATCATTCTTATATTATTAAATATATTTATCTACACTTATATTAAACCTTAAATAAAAGCAATTATTTCAGCATTTTGGATTTACATTTGTTCAAAAGAATTACATTCAAGAATTTGGTTGTTTAAAGATTTGAGAAAATATTATAATTTGTTGTATGAATGACATTCCTTAGGAAGGGAAAGATCTTAAAATTCATAAATAAAATGTAAAATATGAAAACTCAACTACTATTTTTTGCTCATAGAAAATAATTCCTCTGGAAAGAAATATTTTTTTCTACTAAAGAAAGTTTATTAATTTGTCTGTAAATTATTAGCACTTTAAAGAACTAAAAAAAAACTACCTATTTAGAATCTATAAATTGAAAATACTTCAATAAACAATTGTTTTCATCAATCACATAAAATTTAAAAAATGTAATATTTTTTATGTTTTTTTTAAAAAGTTGCATCAATAGTCAAGGGTAACTACTGTGAGTTTTAAGATGCTGAATTTTTCAGACCCTATCCAGGAATCAAACCTTCCACACTTGCAGTCTATCGCACTAAACACAATACCACAAAGGTAGCCAAAATAATTTTATAATGAGATTGTCATATTTCCACTAAGTGAAATCAGAACGCTGCGGTGGTTTTAAAAGAACTAAGAGGAACAGTATAACACTCTTCTAAGGAAGATTTTAAATCGCACAATAACAGTACAGTTTTTTTGCCATTTTGTGCTTTATCAATAGTACACTTAACACTAACTATACAACCGTAACTCGGGGTCCGATGCAACCGGGTGTCAGATGAGCAGGGCTCAAACTTATCAAGTTTTAATTGATTGTCATACAAAAATCCAAGTAAAAGAGATAAACTGTAACTCAAGCTTTTTCAAATTGCTCACCGTCCATAATTTTTGTCGAAAACACAGTAAAACAACTAGTGTCTAAATTAGTAAATTAAATTGCACAAGTAATTGCAAGAAAAATACAATTAGAATCAATTCATTATAATATACTTTAATACTTTTAAAAAACTGGTACATTAAGGTATTCATCAATCATGGGTGGACAAGCTTTCAGCCATTGAAGGGGACAACTGATTATTGCATAGTGTAGCAACCCTAACTATGACCATTACTCCATTTGAGCCATTTGAGAAAAAATAAAGTTAAATTCAAAATAGTAACCCCCTCCCCACAATGGTGGATAAAAATGTCAAATCAACTATAATCTACATGACAAATTTGTAAGCTATCCCACAGTAATTAGAAGGGATCCCTTCTATTTACCGTGGGCTATCCTGTACATTTGAATTGGTTGCTGGTTCCTTTCTAACTACATCAATTATGTAACATCATGTTAAGCTATCTAATGCCACGGTTAACTAATTTTTTAACTTAAGAATAAACTATTATTATAATTAATATAATATACATGTGGCTCTGTTGACAAGGCGTTAGACTGTACGCTAAAGGTTTACGTTTCAATTTCTGCCCAGGATCTGTCTAAGAACTTCAGTGTTAAATAGTTGTTATGATTTTATTAAATTCACAAAATTTTTGGGTCATCAAAGTATAATAAATGGTTTTTAAATTAAATTTTTATTGAGTATGTTACTGGTATTTTTAAGAGATTAAAATCTGTTTGGTTTAGCCAATGTAGATTACGTTATATTACTTTAGCCAGATTTAATCTGTGTTTGGCTTCTATACCAATCCAATCAGTTAGCATGTCGACAATCACAAATTTAAATTGCATTTGGGGGAGTAACTTCAGGTAGAAACTTCTTTCTGTCTAAAGCACACACATCTAGGTCACTGTTCTATTTCAAGATTACAGTGGACACTCGTTCTTCCATTACATTATGTTTGATAATGAAATGGCTGTTTAAAGCACCTATAGTTAAAGTTAAATAAGTATAGTTAGTATAGTATAGTAAGTATAGTTAGTATAGTATAGTATAGTTAGTATAGTATAGTAGTTAGTATAGTATAGTATAGTTAGTATAGTATAGTTAGTATAGTATAGTTAATATAGTATAGTTAGTATAGTATAGTTAAGTATAGTATAGTATAGTTATAGTAAAATGGCTGTTAAAGTGACCTATAGTTGATGTTGGATAACTATAAATAAAATTCCTATTGTAATTTCTACTGATTTAAAATGTATTATGCACCGCATTTTCAATGAACGACCTATGATTTTTTAAATAACGTACAAAATACATGTGGATGTATCCTTGCAGGTAGATTTTGCAAAGCATATGAGCACATATCCAGTAGTAACCAGCTTGTTACAACTAGACTTAAGCAAATGTAAACTGTACAAGTCAGAAACCGGTACAAAGTAGTCAGTAAATTGTTGACTGCTAAAATGTGAACAGATCCTAGTCAAAAATAATGTTGCCACCTTGGCGTACAATTGCAGAGCTAAACTGAAAAGCCAAAAAGGTCTCAAACTGGATCCCTGGTCATGGATGTATTAGTTATTCACCACTATTTCATCATTAAAATATTGCGAACCAAAAGGAGTAATAAATGACAGAAACTGTTGACACAACTTTAAACTTTCCACCTCGTAACCAAATAATAATATAAAACATTGTGTACTCTGTTAAATTAAACCTAATACATATTCTGAAACAGTAGTTTAAACTTTAAGGATGAAATTTTATGTAATTGTGATCTTTGTAAGCAATTTTTACATAAAATTTATGAAATATATAGATTAGCTCAATAAACACTGCTTCTAGTTACATTTGTTAGTAAACTACCATCAGTAATACATTGCATCGATAGAAAAATTTAATGATAAGATACTTATTAAAGTTTAAAGCCTTTTTAAAGTTGATAAATTTAAAATTTATGACTTCCTTGGATTTCTTTCAATGAGACCATAAGCTTTATAGAACTAATTTCTTTCTTCTTTATCACCAGTTATTGGTATCAAAATGATAATTTATGTGTCGCTGGTAACCACAAGCGAAGAAACTGGTTTCACCAAAAGAAATTTTATTATTATTTAGTCATCAAGTTGAGAAACTTATATTGAAATCCTCTTTGCGTAAAGGAAGTCACATGTATAAAACCAATCATTTTAACAAAAATCAATTCATGGCCGACTCTGTATTGTAGTGGTTAGCGCATTGGCCTGCCACGGGGAGGTCCCGGTTTCGATTCCCAGCCAGGGTCTAGAAATTTTCACGTGTCGAATCCCACTGGTAATGTTACATAATCCACCATAATCGCTAATGACCAAGCAGTTGATGCAACTTTAAATAAATAAGTTAAAAAAAAAACAATTCATAAAGAGTATTAATCAAATATGTTCTTCAAACCACAAGTAATATCATAAACAGAAAACACTTACCAATTACAGCGCTTTTGAGCTTAAAGTGCACATCTTCAGTAATTTTCTTTTATTTAAAATTTATAACATCCTACTTCCACCATGGTAGATAAGGAATCTTGATAAGGACCTTATCTACCATGATGGTGGAAGTAGAATGTTTTAAATTTTAAATGTTAAATAAAAGAAAATTACTTTAGAAGTGCATTTTATCCACAAAAGCACTATAATTGGTAAGTGTTTACTGTTTTACCATATTACTGGTGGTTTGAAGAATTTAATATATTTCAATTATCAATGTAATACAGATTGAAAATACCTATATAGGACACTTTATAAAATAAAGAGTATTAAATCTATGAACATACATTAAAACATCCTTAAAAAACTAATCATAATTGTCAAAAAATAACAGAATTTTTAGTAAATACATTAAAAATAGTAAGAGAATTGTTTTTGGAAGTTACAAAAAGCCAACAACAGTAACGTTTTTAAAGATATTTATAAATTTATATAATATTACCACAGTTGAGTAATAATTACAGATTATGGAAATTATTAAACAATTAATATCAATTACAATTTGCTTACAAAATAACTGAATTAGGCCTAATTCAGTTACATATTATTCATTTTCATTATTATTTATATTAATAAATGTGTTAGAAAATGTTGAGGTGTTAAAATATAATTTTATGAGTGTTTATAGAATTTGTTATGGAAAGAACTGTTTTATCAGTTCTTTAAAAAACTTTGAAAGTTATGAATTTCATGTATTATTATGCATAATTTATTTTCAATAAATAGGTAAATGAAAATAAAATTAGTAACTTACCAAACTGAATAAATTGTATCCCAATAATAATGATAAACACACAATATACACAACAGTTAGTATTAAGTAAATCAGAGAAATGATTATCTATCTTATAAGCACTTGATGCTGGGAGCCACTCCTACAGCATTGTGGGTGACAAACCCACTAATAAACTATTCCCCTCACTTTATAACTCTTTCTCTCTCTTTCTCACTTTTCTCTTGTGTACCTGTACTTATTCATTTGTTCTCTGTCTACCTGCCTGGGGCATTGCAGATAAGATAAATACAGTATTAGTACTTACTACACACTCATGTTGCTTTGTTCAATTTGTTACACCTATATTAGGCCTACATAAATGAGTGTGTCATTGCAAAAGGAAATAATCAGTTAAAATTAAAATAATGTGGAAATAATACTTGAGTATAAATACATAATTTTTCAAATAATTAATTTTAAATTTAGAGGTGATTTACTACCTACTTTATAAACAAATAAACTTTAATAAATAATAATAAAATATTAAATAAATATTGAAATTAGTTATTCATAACATTTTTAGTTTAATTACATTTCTTGCCCATAACAGGCTGGTGGAGTGTTAAATTATTTGCACTCAATCTGCTAGTTCCAGGGCTACAAAAAATAGTTCCATTTCTTATCATATAGTCAGCTATGCAATTATATGAATGAAGCATTTAAGAACAGAAAATTTAGAGGTGTAAAAAACATTATCTCCTCTGAGAGTAATGAATTTCATTATTCAGCTAGACCCTGGGGTGAATGAAGTGATGGTATCATTTGCAGGATTGAAATTAGAGGCTTTTCAGCAGGCCGGGCATGTTGATAAGCATACTTTTCTACTCAATGAGGAATGTATCGGTAAACCACCTCACTCCTCGTTTTACTTAGTAAAGCCTATCGAGGTTCAAACCAGCCTTTCGGCTGATGACCTGAACAACAACATAGATTATAAAACTCTGGTGTGAAACATTCACACAACTTTCTCTTGCCAATGCAAATAATTAACAATATAACCTAACATTAAAAATTTAAAAAAAACTAACTTCAAAAAACATAATCTTATTTTAATCATGAGTGAAAGATGTAAAGTGAAAATGAACCTCAGTTTAGCTTAAAAATACGAAAAATTACTCTTTCATGCTAAACTAGGCTCTGTAGAGAAAAATTCTCTAAATAAAAGTTATAGATCTTAATTTCCTATAAATTTGATTATATATACTTTTGTCGTAAAAATGCATACTAAGGCCGAAAACTTTAAAAAAAATAGATTTTTCACACGTTTTCGTGAGAGAAAATCGCTAATTACCACTAAACTCAGCGTTATACAAAAACATGTTTGAAATAAAAGTTGTAAAATTTTTGATTCTCTACAACTTTTACTAGATACAGTTTAGCGCTAAATGCATATTAAGGTCGCAATCTTTAAAAAAATTGTTTTACGAGAAAACAGCCTACCAAGAATTTCAGCAGACATAGCGCTTACCTTATCTTGTAGAGCATAAAAAAATGTAGTAAATGAGGCGATTTTAAAAAAAAATCGTAGGAGCCGTTTATGAGAAACTCGCAAAAAAGTGAAAAATGACACGAATAAACTACTACTTCCGGTTGACCGATTTTGATGAAAATGTTCGTGTGGGTTCTCTTCTGGTACCTATAGATGGGAGCTCACTTGATTGCTAGCGTAAGGAATTTGGGTGGAGAGGATTGTTTGTACGATTCCCCTCCTCTTATAACCTAGTAGTAGTAATAATACCATTAGTACGCGCTGTTTTAATAATATTGGTCACAAATCATTTCGAATAACTATTAGGTACAGTACCAGTCCCCCTTGCACTTCATTCCGCGCTAGCAAACAGTCAGCTCCCAATTATAACTACTGGTACCAAGTTTCAACGTTGTACGTTATTCCGTTCTTGAGATATTTTGTTCACACACACACAGACCAATCGCTAAAAACATGTTTTTTTTTTTGGTTGAGGGTGCCTGTAAACGTGTACATCCGGTGTAAACTCGATTTCGAAAAATCGACATGAAAACAATACTTTCCTTCCCTATATATTCAAATAGGGTAAGAGAAGGTAAAAATCTGTATGTAAAGCTTTTCTATATTGGTCTGTCCGATATATTTTATGTGTAGGCCTACAATTTAAGATTTATTCCATGTCTCTGCTTAAGCGTTTTCAATGGGCCTACCCTATGATTTCGGTTCGGGGGTAATTGCATCGTTGTTAAATTGGCTGCCGCTCTAGGATACACATCCCTAATAAACGAATTTGCTAAAGTTAAAGTCAGAAGAGATAAAACTGTAGAAGGTTCTTGCGGTGTTGATAATTTTAAAGTAGTTAATATTTTAAAAATATAAATAGTATCCGTATATTTGGTGAATTATATTAATCACAGTCGAAGACTATTTTAAAGAAAAGCATTTTCCGGAAGGCATTCAAAAGCTTGAATCAACCGACAAAAAATTACCGCACGGCCCCGATTGCCTAGAGCGAACCGAAGCCGTACGGATAACTGCATAAATCTATCTATAATCGCAGTCCCATTGTATGAAATACAGGTAGGATGTCAACGAATAATTTTGTACTAAATCATAATATGCATGTACTTAATCATTTCTTTGATTAGATACATACCTAATAAGCAAATAATGCCTAAATAACCTAATTTCAGCCAAAAAATTACGGCAACAAAATTGTATGAAATTGTACAAAATTGCGGTCCTGGGTTCGAATCCCACTCAGGCACGGCATATTTTCATACGTTACAAAAAGTCATTTCATCCTACATTGCATAAAGTTCCACCCCAACATCGTCGCTAATGACCGTTGCAATTGATGCGACGTTAAATAAATAAATTTTTAAAAAATTCTATGAAAAGAATATAATTTCTTTTAATAATTTTATTGGGAAAGTACTTTGCAATTCTTATTGAAATAAAAATCAGTTAGATGTAGAGTAAAAAAAATTACCGACGAGGATGGGATTCGAACCCACGCGTGCAGAGCACATTGGATTAGCAGTCCAACGCCTTAACCACTCGGCCACCTCGTCAGATGAAAGCGCTGGTGGGAAATATGGGTTACTAAAGGTCGGCATTGATTGTAAGAAATTATTTGATACTATTTTATACTAAAATGTAATGAAATGTTAAATTCAGAAATACATCGTTACATAAATTCAGAACAACCATTACAGTTTATAATTTTAGTTAAAAAATTGAAAATTATTATGAGACTTTTACAAAATTAACTGGTTTTGAAATTGAGTTGCTTTTAATAACCGGCAGTCTTAATATGAATTTTTGTACCGATGCTGAAGATAATTTTTGCTGTTTACACTAGTACAACCACGTTATTTATCAATTTGATCTAGAAAGCCTAAAAATAAATATGTGGAACACTAACTGGGTGGCTGTAGGATATTCTATTATAATTTTATTAACGTAATTAAAAATATTATGTATTACATGTTCAGTAGCTTAATGGGTTAATCGATACGGCTTCATAAAATTTTATGTAGGCTACGATATGTTTTCGTTGAGTAATCTAATGACATTGTATGTAAAAATTTATCAATTCTGTGTAAATTTTCAATGTTCCAGCTTTCATAGACAACATAAATTTCTACATTTCTAAAGCAGCAAGACCTACCTACCCCGGAGTGTTGAAAGGCAAGATTTTAAAAGGAAATTTAATGTTTTCCATTCCGTGATGGAAGAAACTAACTGTATTTAGCAAGCTTTTGTAAATTTACATTGCCGGAAATGTAATTCAGCCAAATCTAATTATAGTAATACAAAAATTTTAACAGCCAGTTAGGTAAGGCTAGCCCTTCAGTACAGAACACCGTTTAATTACCATCCAGTCAACTTTCTCCGTGCAAATACATCCAATGAAGACCATTATACATGTATACACGTGTTAGTTTTTTTTTTAATATTGGAAGGCAATTAATTAAATCCACTAATGAGTCAACTGGAATGAAATCATGTAGTTTGACTGCAGTTTCTTTCTTAGAAATGAATTTTCACCAGATGAATTAATATGAACCCATTTTTACTTTCTCTTGCCTAGGCCTATATGAATATATAGGAAGGAAAGTATTGTTTTCATCTCGAGTTTTCACCGGATCTACACGTTTTCAGACCCCCTGAACCCAAAAAACATGTTTTTAGCGATTGGTCTGTGTGTGTGTGAACAGAGTATCTCAAGAACGGAACATCGTACGAACTTGAAACTTGAAACTTAAGTTACATACCACTACCGGACCCGACACGAACATTTTCATCAAAATCGGTCAACCGGAAGTAGTAGTTTATTCGTGTAATTTTTCACTTTTTTGTGATTTTCTCAAAAACTGGTCCTACGATTTTTTTAAAAATCGCCTGGTTTACTCAATTTTTTATTCTCTACAAGATAGGGTAGGCGTCATGTGTGCTGAAATTCTTGGCGAGGGCGTTTTCTCGTAAAAACGTTGTTTTTTTAAGATTACGGCTTTAATATGCATTTTAGCGCAAAACTTTATATAATAAAAATTGTAGAGAATTTAAAATCCTACAACTTTTATTTCAAACAATTTTTTGTATAATGCTTAATTGAGCGGTAATTTGCGATTTTTTGTTTTTTTTCTCACGAAAATGTGTGAAAAATTGATTTTTTTAAGATTTCGGCCTTAGTATGCATTTTACGACAAAAGTGTATATAATTAAATTTATAGAAAATTAAAAGATCTACAACTTTTATTTAGAGCATTTTTCTCTACAGAGCCTAGTTTAGAGAGAAAGAGTGATTTTCCGTATTTCTAAGCCAAACTGAGGTCGATTTTCATTTTGCGTCTTTCACTTAGTATGCACTTATAAGTGAACACTTAGTATGCATTTTACGACAAAAGTGTATATAATTAAATTTATAGAAAATTAAAAGATCTACAACTTTTATTTAGAGCATTTTTCTCTACAGAGCCTAGTTTAGAGAGAAAGAGTGATTTTCCGTATTTCTAAGCCAAACTGAGGTTGATTTTCATTTTGCGTCTTTCACTCATGATTAAAATTAGATTATGTTTATTGAGGTTAGTTTTTTGTTTATTTCTTATGTTTTATTACTAATGTTAGGTTTATTGTTAATTATTTGCACTGGCAAGAGAAAGTTGTGTGAGTGTTTCACACCAGATTTTTAACTATAGATCCGGAACATTTTTTACCAGTAAACCCTATAGTCCCCGCAGTCCATATTCAATCGCATCATCTATTCATAGAAAACTAGGAGGAGTAATCGCCCTAATAATATCAATTACTATTTTAATCACCTTACCATTTACAATAAAAAATAAATTCCAAAGAAATTAAATGTACCCCATTAACATTAACTGATCTAATAGGTGCATCACAATATGTATAGTTGAGAGATGACTTGAATCCTAGTCTATCTATGGACAAGCTTTCCTATTCCTCACTTCATCTCACACTAGCATTCAAGTAATGACTCCACTATACTTTTCGATATTATCACCTTGACGATCGAGGCATTTGTCCTATCTATGAACAAGCTTTCCTGTTCCCCACATTGTCTCACACTAGCATTCAAGTAATCTCCCCACTATACTTTTCAATATTATTATTTGTTCTATCTATGGACAAGCTTTCCTGTTCTCCACTTCGTCTCACACTAACATTCAAGTCATCTCTCCACTATGCATAATACCCAGCTTCATCAGTAGAGTAGATATAATAGAAAATTATAAATTGTTGTTCATCAATTCCTCTATTTAAGTGTAGATGTGTGTTCATATTAATTCACTCTAATATTCTTTAGCTATTAGTTTTTGCACGACTAAGTGTTCATGCACTTCTTTCGATTAGTTTCAAAAATGCACTGTTATTTCCTCTATAAGTGACGATGATAGGAAGCCAGTTTTCCTGTCTTTGATCATGGTTTTATTCCCCATGTGAGTTAAAATCTTGGTGGTTCAAGGAAATAAATTGCAGATCTTAAGAAATAAGAGCAAGAGGAAATTAATTCAAAAATAAACTTTATTCTCATATAAAATAATATACCCTACATACATGTGTATATTAACATATCTATCTGTATATTACATATCGTAACTATGACATATCTAACAGTCAAATGTTTCAGCCTGTAAAATGAAGATGGCTCATCAGAATTAAGAACTTCAGTCAAAGCTACAAAAGCAGTATCTTAAAACGTTTGTGTTTTATATATTTTTCTTGAATCGTATACTGTTCTAAAAATTACTTTTATACGTTTCATATCATCTCATCTCAATTAAGTCAAAAAAAATGTATCATGTAAAAGAAACTACACCAAAAAATAGTTCTGCATTCAAAATATTACTTAAAACATTTTAATAAATGAATGCATTATAAAAACTGTAATTTTTAGTGTAAAATACACATTTTGTGACTGAACAACATAAGACTTGAACAGACGAGACCGACCAAACAACAGAAAATTGTGTATTCTGACAAAGAATACCACAAGAGATCAGAAAGATTGCAGGAGTACTGGAGAATAATCAAGGAAAGAAACATCAGGAAAAGTACTCCAACACAACAAAAATTGAAATAAGGCATTTCTTCTTTAATGAATTCATATAGTCCTATGTGGCTTAAAAGAAGGACACATTTTAAGCAAAACTAACAATTTAAATGGTAAGAAAGGCATTTATGTAACTGTTCATCCAAAATACACACAAACAAGATGGCTCACATTATGAAAAATATAGTCCTAAAATAAAAATCTTTAAGTTATTATGTTTTCCGACTAATATCCCGTAACTTGTCAGTTATGAACTGCATATGTGCTGGAAATTTTATATTAACAAACAAGGAAATTGACTTGTTTCTTCTTGTAGTATGTATAACACTAGAAATTCCAGATATGTAGAATCTGTCATCAAACTGAAATACCAGTCCAGAACCACTGTCACCAAATAGAATATGCTTTGACTCTGAAAAAATGTATCAGTGATTAAAGTAGTAAAATAATAAATTTCTGAAAATTAATTTTAATTAAATATTATTTCTGCTTTTTTAGAATCATCATATTTTAGAAACACATCTTACTTCAAAAACTCAATATTCTATAAAATTTCACTGAAAATGTGAGTATTTAAATTATTACAAATTATTAAATATTACATTAGTATAATTTTTTTATAACCGGTAACAGTAGTTACCGGTATACTTTCATGGTTGGGTTTCAATTAACCACACTCTCCCAGGAATGGTCGGCCTGATTCTGTACAAGACTACACCTCATTCACACGTCACACACTTCATCCTTATTTCATTGGGTCATGGAGTTGCTTATTGTTCTAAATTGAACAGATTGCAATGCGCACACATTTGGAATTGAAAAAATATATATAATTTAGCTTAGCTTGTGTTAAACGATAGTTCTTCAGAATTTAAAAATACTTAGCAAATTGATTTTCAGTTGTGAAGCAAATATATTATTTGATAACAAATTAGAAGAAAATATATAACTACATCTCATACATCCTAAATAATAATAATAATAATATCCACATTGTAGCATCCTGCACCAATTGTTTATGAAAAAACTTCAAATTGTTTAAAAAGTAATGAACACTTTTCATATTCCATTCCCCGCAGCTATTGGTATAGGTAGTGAGTCACAAGAATACCTTTTGCGTATGGATAAGGAAGGTAAGAAAAATCTGACAATCTCAACAGTGAGACACTACATTTTACTACCATGCAATTACATCGATTGTTAACCACATGTTGTCTTTCAATTATTATACTTTGTTGTGACTGACACTTTTTCCACTTAAACCCCATTTCCTTTAAAATTAATGTACAAAGTTCCCAACTAAAGTTTAGCCTTTTCAATTGCGGTTATAACTTTTTACATGTCGGCATTACTTTCTTATTGATATAAAAATGCCTTTTTTACCAGGTATCAAAAAAAACTATTGATGAAGAATTATCTTCTTTACTGTCTTTAACTTCCTTCTTTATATTTTGAATTATGGAAAAAGAAACATCACAGTAGTTAACCGCTCACTCATGCCTTTTGTTAAGCAGCACGGAAAGGTATTTTTGTTTCGTATTTTTCTTCAACTTCAAAACATTTTATTACATTGCATATTAGATTTTGTTCAGCACTGTGAACAGTTCGACCGCGTTTTCAAGAAACCGACATTTTGTTTACAGTTACAAACAGTTATATTTGTGCAATTAACCTTCAAAAGGTTCCGCAAGATACTGTATCTCCTCTAAGTATAGTTTACGGTGTTGTGTTGGCGAACTGATACCAAAGCAGTCACACATCTGCACTGATGCTTTCCCCCTTTACCCCTCAATAAAGCCAATGGCAAACTCGTGACTTAAGTACTATATAAATATACATCAATACAACTTACTTTTAAGTCACAGGTCCTAGGTTCAATTCCTAGTCAGTTTGGGCATTACTTTCATTGGTTGTCAGAGTTAGCATAAACAATACATGCCAAACAGTCAGATGCAGTGCGTGCTGCTCCAACCACTGATATCACCAACATCTACCAGTGACTTTCATTGACTTTGTGTCACCTCATGTCATATAAAGCCTTATTCAAATTAAGGACATTAGGTTGTCTGATGATTCCCTGTGAATGATATAAGCTCTCCCTTCGTCCCTCATCCATTCTGTATAGCTGTTTTATTATGGTATATGTTAGTTTATTTCTAACCTATGCCTGCACCATGAAAGTCTATCTGAACAGTTTTTTCTTCTTTTAATATTATCCTGTAATATCCTTCAACAGATATTTCTCCTTTTTTTAATATCTAGGCCTACATGATTCTCTACATCATAATCGTTAATTACAAAAATGTAATGATCAATTGATGACCAATTAACACTGTACTTTATTTAATTAATTAGTTTATGGTTTAACCCACCAAAACAAATCAAAAAAACACTTTAATTATATCTTACCATTTGGATAGAATGCACAAAATTTATCTTTTGTTACAGCTTGAGAACCAGATAAAAATTTCTTACAGTCTTCATGACTGACATACGGTAGGTTTAACTTCTGTAATCGTGAAGGTAGCGATCCATTTTCACTTTTCAGACCCCACCCAACAACCTAAATCAAATGAGAAACCACTGTAAAAAAATTTATTAAATTAGAAAAATGTTTTTGAAAGTAATTAAAAACTCCAAAACTGAACCCAAAGTCAAGAAATAGGGTTCTACACATGTAATGAATAGGCAGATTATTTTTATGATTAAATATCAAGAACATGGCAAACCACATCCTGACTTTCTATTACTTTTCTGTTTAAACTAGAATTTTTTCAGCTGATTTTTATCAAATCAGAAGTATCAGTCTCCTGTGTGACTCATCACTATTTTTGATAGAACCAAGTAATGCAAGAATAATCATTCTAACTCAGTTGGTATTTCTGTACCGGGGCTAGGTAATAGAATTATTAGGTACTTTGAATCAGTACCATTCAGTATTCATACGGAGTTATACTAGACGCAGAAAAATCCTGTTCAAAACCCAAGACTAGTAGAAAGATGATGATTTGTTATGTAAACTCAGTTAGGTGAGCAACTTTGTATGTCAACACACAACAGTCATCCCTACTCAAGTTCATGTCTACTGACACCTAAACTCCATAACAATGCAGTCATAAAATTAGTTGGTAGTTTAATATAAAACAGTTCATAGGCCTAGTAGCAAAATAA
Organism: Catonia carolina; assembly: GCA_035578175.1. Classification (NCBI taxonomy): domain Eukaryota; kingdom Metazoa; phylum Arthropoda; class Insecta; order Hemiptera; family Achilidae; genus Catonia; species Catonia carolina. Next base: position 68,779,787 of record JAQMRL010000001.1, on the reverse strand, counting down.
AATCTAAAAATAGTGATACATTTCAACTGCTGTATTAGTAATACCAACAATATCAATATTACAATTTTAAAATGAGCAAACTGTTCAATAGTTCGTTGATTGATTCAATTAGCATCTTGGAAAACTTACTTCTTTTTTGACTAATTCTACTTACTGTTCCCACTGAAGACTGTTTAAGTACATACTTATAATTTATATCAATACATGCTGGTACCACCGAAGAAGTAAATATCGCAGGAGATTTAAGTTCAAAAATAGCTATGTCATACGGCCAATTTGGTACATTATCATAAATTACTGTTACATGTACTCTTTCAACCTGACAAAAAAATCATATTAAAGCAGTCATTAGTTAAATGATATAAAACAACATAAATGATGTAACTATGAAAACAACATTACAATCACATTATACTAAAATTTGGTGTGAAACACTCACACGACTTTCTCTTTCCAATGCCAATAATGAACAATATAACGTAACTTTATCAATAAAACATTAAAAATAAACAAAATACCTAACCTCAAAAAACATAAACTTCTTTTAATTATGAGGGGATGATGCAAAATGAAAATCAACCTCAGTTTGGTTTAATATTGATATGGAAAATCACTCTTTGACGCTAAACTATACTTCATAGAGAAAAAAAGGGCCGAAATCTTAAAAAATTTATTTTTTTACAGATTTTCATGAAAAAAAAAACAGAAACTCACTAATTACTGCTAAAATAAGCATTATACAAAAAAAGGTTTGAAATAAAAGTTGTAGATTTTTAAACTGTCTGCAACATTGAGTACATACACTTTTTCCTTAAAATGCATTTTAAGGCTGCAATCTTAATAAAACCATTTTTTTTTTAAAGAGAACAGCCTTCCCAAAAATTTTAGCAGACATGGCACCTACCCCCCCCCCCTATCATGTAGAACATAAAGAATGTAGTAAATAAGGCGATTTTTTAAAAAATCGTATAAGCCATTTTTGAGCAAATTGCATAAAAGTGAAAAATTACACGAATAAACTACTACTTCCGGTTGACCGATTTTGATGAAAATGTTTGTGTCGGGTCCTCTAGTAATACCTAACTTAAGTTTCAAGTTTCAACTTCATACAAAGTTCCGTTCTTGAGATATCTTGTTCACACACAGACCAATCGCTAAAAACGTGTTTTTTTGGGTTCAGGGGTATGAAATGTGTCGATCCGATGAAAACTCGATTTTGAAAAATCGACATGAAACAATACTTTCCTTCCTATATATTCATATAGGCAAGAGAAAGTAAAAAAAACATGCTGTTTCTAAAACTGAATTTTAAGATTTGGTAACAAATTATTTAGAAGACTTCAGTTTTTACAAATAATCGACGCTAGTTTACTAGCTGCTAGTACTAGCACGACCTATCAGCCCGTAGGTGACGGTTCCCATGGAGCTAGTTAATTATTGCCAGTGCTCTGAAGACACATGTGAGTTATGTTATGTATTGCTGTACTTTGTACAGCAATACATAACTACTACTACTACTATTAGCTACTAATTAGCTACTAATTGCAGTACAAAGTACAGCAATTAGTAGCAATTACTCGCAACTGGCAACATATCCAAATTTTCACACCAAGTTAAGTTTACTAGAGCTAGCCAATCACATGACCTTTTCTCCCATACTAACGCTAGTTAAATCATACATGTTTAAAGTCACTAGCACGTTAGTGAATATATTGCTTTAACAAAACTAGTTGCTAGTTGTTTATTCCCATTACGTTATTTTGCTAGCTGCTAGGCAGTTAGCACTATTAAAAAAAATCAGGTGTGAAACTATCACACAACTTTCTCTTGGCAATGTAAATAATGAATAATATAACTTATGTTTAATAATCAGTAGACAATGTAAAATTAAAAACATAACCTAATTTTAATCATGAGTGAATGATAAAAAATGAAAATCAAAACTTCACATGAACTTAAAAATATAGAAAATCACTAATTGACACTAAACTATGCTCTGTATAAATGAAAGGTTGAAATAAAAGTTGTAGGTTTTTAATTTCCTATAACTTGCTTACATACAAGTTTGTCATAAAATTTATACTAAAGCCGCAATCTTTAAGAAAACATTTTTTACCACTATAGCAAAGCCCTCCAAAAATTTCAGCAGACATTACACTCTACTGAAGAAAATGTTTTCATCTTTAATCTTGTAGCACTAAAAAATGTATATAGTAAATGAAATGATTTTTAAAAAAGTACGAAGAGCCATTTTTGAGAAAATAGCAACAAAGTTAAAAATTGCATGAATAAACTACTTATTCTGGTTGATCGATTTTTATAAAAATTTTCATGTCTGGTTCCCTTGTGGTTCGATACCTTAGAAGCTGAGAACAGAGCTTCTTTCTGGATTTACCTTCCAGTAGGTTGGCCATATTGGGATGTTAATATTTAACATACGGCTTTAGGCCCCAGGAGACAAACAAGTTGGTAAACCTTAACAATGCAGATTATAGACCCCCACTGCACGAGAAATCCTTATATTGAGGTCATACCGGTGGCTGGATTCCTTATCGAGCAGGGTTTGTCCAACCATATGGGATTTTATGCTGGCTAGAACATATCTAACAAAATTTAAATTTAAATTTTGAAAAAGAGGTTTGCTTCTCTTTTTCAAAAGAGATTCTTTACTGCTAACTCCCACAACTTGGATTTTTTTTTTTTATAAACAAAAGTTTAACTTTAGTTCCAAGTTTCAACTTTATATGCTATTCCATTCTTAAAATATTTTGTCGCATGCACACACACACACACAACACAAACGCACAAGACCAATCCCTAAAAACATGTTTGTTGGAGAACAGAAAAACTTGTATTTCTGGTGAAAAATCGATATGAAAACAGTAATTTCCTTCCCTATCTATTCATATACGGCCAGAAAAAGTAATTAGGACAGCAAAGTGGTTTTCAAATTTTTTTTTACATTTTGGTTGTAACCTGTAATATATGTTGTATCAAATTAAAATGTTTTTGTGTAACTTTTTGTTTCTCTCCATTTTTTCTTAAATGTTTAAACTGTTAAATTATCCATCTCTCAACCCAAGGAACTGAATAAGAGGAAGAACAAAAAATATTCTATACTTACATCAAAGTGTTGTGACATTTCATCCTCAGCACTATCATAATCTAAATGTAGTTTACCAAGTCCAATTCTTATTTTGTCAACAGAATATGAAATATTTTTATTGTGGGTGCAATGAGCAGCTGGAAGAATAAATACATAAGTAATACATAAGAATAAATAAATACATAAGCATTATGTAATCTTAAATACAAAAATTAATCTTTACTGAACAACACTGTATCTCAATTACGAACAGAATTTCTAGGAAACATTCCAAAATTATAGAAAAGTAGAAGTATTCAGGAAATGCTGTACAAATCATTCCTCTAACAATAATTTTGTTTACAAATAAATCTTTACAATGGATCCTACAGCCTATAATTAATCCAATAATTGTGTGAAAAATACTGTAATTTTCACTAACTATAGGAGCTTTATTATTACTTTTTCATTATTTTATTTTTCAACTTAGGCCTACATGTTATGGTGGATACATTATCTTTAGAAAACATAGATTGTTTGCCCATAACAGGCAGGTGGAGAGTTAAATTATTTGCACTCGATCTGCTAGTTCCAGAGCTACAAAAACTAGTTCTATGTCTTATCACATGGTCAGCCAATTATATGACAAGCATTTAAAAACAGATAACATAGAGGTGTAAAAGACACTAGTCAGAGTTATCTTCTCTAAGAGTAATGAATTTCATTATACAGCCAGACCCTGTGGTGAATGAAGTAAAGGTGTCATGTGCAGAATTGAAAGTAGATACTTTTCAAAGGGCCTGGCATGCAGATAAGCATACTTTTCCACTCAGTGAGGAAGGCAAGGTAAACCATCTCCTGCCTCGTTTTACTTATTAAAGCCTCAAGAAGTTCAAACCAGCCTATCGGCTGATGACCAACAACATAGATTACAAATATTAGTTTCAATATTTATAATTAATAAACTCTGATGACGGTGGATAGTACTCTGCAAGTTGAAAAAATAAATTCACCAAAATAAAGAAACAACATTGCAGCTATAAGGTGTTAGTGCAAATTACTTTGTTTACAATAGGATACAATTCATATTTGTCAAAAAATGAATATTTTGAACAAGGATAGTGAATTGCAATGATGAGATGAACCAAATATTCACCTGAAAGAACTGCAAGGGGTGTTATCAATGTTCCTCCACAGATCAATTGTTTTCTACCATTTGGCGGAAATCTTTGTATATAAATCCCTGCATTCCACGGATGCTGAAATCTAACAGCTTCCTCACCTCCTAGTAGTCTATTTCTTTGATTGCCCAGTATTCCACAAGCTGAAAGTTAAATTGTAAAATTTTCTTTAAATATTAGTTTAAATGAGTAGAAGTTTATAGATGTACACTGGTGAAGTGCTAGACTTCAAAGTTGTGATCTTCAGTCAGATTTGTGGCTGAGGCCAGGTGTATACTGGAGTACAGTGCGTTCGACACGGACACGAGCAGGGCAGAGGAGGCAAAGCAGACACTTCTCCCAGCGTATACTGGAGATGCAGGACAGGCGAATATTTTTTTCAGGTAGAGAAATTACCTCATGTTTGGCCATTTAGTGCATTGGATCATTTTAGTGAGAGTGATCGGTTAGTATCGGATTAGTCCATTTTGGGTATAGAAGAATTAATTTTACTGTATTGTATTTCAAAGCGAAGAGAGAAAAGTTGTAGCAAAGTGACTATAAAAAAAATATAAAACGTATGGCAAGTTCAAGTTAACACAAGTTTGACAATACTTCATGCACGAATTATACTAGGTTTACAACTTAAAGAGTTTTTCATGTAATCAGGATGATTGGTATCATATAATAAGGTTTTGGTGCACACAATTTTATTAGCTTCTCTTGAACCGACATGTTTCCTGCTCAACGCATGCACTCAAACTGTGCCTCCACCACAAACTGTGGTTGCTCGACAGAGACATGTTGCTGTGCTGCACTGTCTGCCTCCCAATATACGGTATGCAACAGGCAACAAATGGGTGCACAGTTTTCGCTCCTGCCCTGCCTGTCCTGAACTACGCTACCTAGGCTCCAGTATACGCCCGGCTTAAGATTCAGAAACTTTCATGATTTACAACATTTATAAAATTTTTTACTCTCACTGAATTTTCCAATGACCAATCAAATAACTTACAAAATTTTCAATAAACAAAGAATTTTAACAATTTCATTTATTGTCAAAACATCTTAAACAACACCTTCCATTTTATGTGTACAGCCGTTCAGAATTATAATAAATTGCAAATTTACTTCCTCTATAATATAATATACATAAATAATAATGGCAAGGAAGTCCATATTACCTATGATTTAATTAGAATACACAACTGGATTAAACAGTTAATTTATTGAAAAAATGAAATTCATAGACGAATAACACTGGCATAAGTTAACGTTCCACAGGAAAGAGGAATCAATAAATATTATTGTTAAATTCTGACAATATAATAGTGTAAAAGGGACAATTATAATTTGACAACAGTGTTATAACAAAAGTTTATGAATGGGTTTTGAAGTTAGCATTATTTGCTTTTGTTAATTCATCCAATTGATGATTATCCAGAAAAGTAGAATCCGATTATTATTTTTTCTCAATTCTATTCTTCTATTTATTCTGGATAATTCTACCAGTTATTGTTTATTTATTTATTTATTTGGTCCTTTCTCCATCTTTCTATAAATTCTTAGAATTTATAAGGTGGGGTACCTATACAAACAGCTGGGTCTTTTGTCAGGCAGTTGAGTAGTAAAGAGCTTGTGGTAACCATCAGTCATATTTTGCCAGTTTGAATAGCAGGAACTAGTTTTGCGTACCGCTATTGAAGTAGTTTCATTTGGGTAGGTAAATGGTTTCTATTGTGATTGTGTACAATACAAAACTGTAGGTATGGGATTGATTATCTTGATTATTAAAGGTCATCTTCTTTACTTTTTAGTTAAGTCTTAAGTTTAATACCCTTTTGTTATAAATTTTGTCTCTTATTAAGTAAAGTAATTTAATAGTTTACAAGTACCTAGTTTATAGACTATATTTTCAAAACATCGCTGAGATTTGTGTTGGGACTGGCGAACAAGCTTAAAAAAAAAATAGTGTATGGGGAATAGGCGTCCTAGTAGTTGGAATTCTACTGAATAATAAGAGAAGAGATGTCCGTATTTCATTTTGTTGTACTTACTCCAATTGTTAATTACTAGTTTTATTTATAGATTCTTAAATATATTTTGTTGTTGTTTAGGTCATCAGCCGAAAGGCTGGTTTGAACCTGTAGAGGTTTTACTAAGTAAAACGAGGAGTGAGGTGGTTTACCATTGCCTTCCTCACTGAATGGAAAAGTAACGCTTATCAGCATGCCGGGCCCTCTGAAAAGCACGTATTTTCCACTCTGCAAATGACACCTTCACTTCATTCACCACAGGGTCTGGCTGTATAATGAAATTCATTACTTTCAGAGGAGATAACTCTGATTAGTGTCTTTTACACCTCTACCTCTTCTGTTCTTAAATGATTCAGTCATTTAATTGGCTGACCATGTGACAAGAAACAGAACTATTTATTTTAGCCCTGCAACTAACAGATTGAGTGTAAATAAATTGACACTCCACCTGTCTGTTATGGGCAGAAATATATTTTAAGGAAGTTTATTATATCACATAAGAATACATACGTTCATAACTTAATGGTGTTGCAGGTAGATATGAAACAACTTGCGAAAGATAGAACTGCATCAAACCAGTCGAGAGACTGATGTTAAAAAAATTAATTAGCTTTCTTCAGACAATAAACAGGTAATGAACAATAGCTTGAAAGAGTTGCAGCAGGAAAAGCAGATAACAGAAATTGGAAAGGAGCGGTCCTACGCTCCCCAACTCATCTTGTGATAACTAATAGACTTGCTTTCAACCTACTCATTTACTTCTTGCAGAGTTGTTATGGGAATGAACTACCTATAATAGAAGTAATAATTTACTCTATACTATTATTCAGCATTGATGAGCTCTGAGCGTACGCATTGCCCCCTACCCACTTCATAGCTAGCCAATGACTTCCCGGCAACGTTGCCAACACTTCCTCTCATAGTTCTGTTATATATTTTGTCAGCCATTTTCTTTTGGTCTTTCAATAGCAATAACCTATGAACATACAATCAGCTGATTATATTATTAAGTATTGCATGTTCACGCACTCTATAATCAACGTGTTCAGTCCAAGCTGCAAGACACGAGTGAACTACTGTGGCTCTTATACGCATGCGCGCGTAATGTTTGTCAGGCTAATACATTTGTACAATCTAACCACGCTGGCAAACGTTCTGATTGGTCTAAACGTGTGGAACTGCAGAGTTCATCAACAGTGAAAAACATTATAAGCTATTAATTTATTAATAATTAGTTGTTAAAAGTTTAAAAGGAATTTTTATCATTATGTGTTACAATATATTTCTAATAAAATTATATAATTATATATTTAAAAAATATTACTGTGACTGCAGGCAGTTTGTTCATACAGCCATTCTCCAGTTTCAGTACAAGTATTATTAAAATACAATCTTGAATGAGCAGCTGTATATCCAGCTTTGCAATCAGAAATTACCATTGTACCAGGGCGTATTGGTTCATTACAGGGAACACTTCCTCCTCTGTATTTGCATTCCACCCACATTGAATCAGATTCTAGAGGTTTACAGAGACCTGTAACAGATACATTTTTTACATAAACATTTAAAGAATAAGAAATTTTAATAGTAATTTGTTCACTTTGGGCTATGACAATAAGACAGTAGTTACAATCACACAATCCTAATTCCTTCACAATAATACTATTTCACGTTAGCATTACTAAACGCAGACCAACATACAGTACTTAAAAGGATGCTGGTTTAAAACTGCCAAAATTATATTACAATGACTACAGTTACCAACCCAAGTACATTAAAACTGATTAGCTGTTATTAAAATAAATCTGTTATTAAAATTATTATTATTATTAAACCTGTTATTAGTAACCTGTTATTAAAATAAACAGCCTACTCAATAACACGGTTTTTTAACCTGTTATTAAGTAATCTGTGCTAAGTATTGGCTTCGTTGTTGGTACAAAAAAATGGTTGTCAAAACCGTTCGGGCGGTTTGTCTAGGTTGGTCTAGGCGGTTTGTTTTATGTATTGACTTGCTTTGATCCTGCCATCAACTATTATGGATGCATGGCTGCTGATTTCTCGGCTCGGTGTGTAGGGTGTATACGATCGGGTGTAGTGCTGGCACTATTGCTATTGTCTAATTGTATGAGATAGAAAAATTGTAGTCAATAATATATACTTTCCTTCGTAGAAAATGATACTTTCCTTCCCTATATATCCATACAGGGCAAGAGAAAGTAAAAATCAATAATAAAAAGTAAACAGCAGGTTTTACAGTAAGATAATCTTTAATCTTCATGACTCTTTTGATTCATGTATTTTATTCACAGATAAAAATAAAAAATAAAAACCACTTGTAGGCTATGTATGATTAATTTTTACTTAATTTTTCTAAATTATTGATAGAGGTGCTACAGAGTTTGGTGGACAAAATAATAGTCACAAGTAATGGCTACAGACTTGAAATTTTTATCAAAAAGATTGAGGTAATGGTAATCAGTAAGAATATTGTCCAAAATGTGAACATCAAAATAAATAACCTAACTGCAGAAAGAGTGGACCATGAAGTATACCTGGGAACAATCATTATGAGAAATGGGACATGTCACAAGAAATTAGAATCCAAATAGCTAAAGCCAATCTGCTTTCAATAAATTTTTGTTTTATTCCTAATGTGTGTATGCTGCAATATGTTCAATTAAGAACAATAAGCAACCCCATGACCCAATGAGATGAGGATGATATGTATGACGTGTAAATGAGGTGTAGTCTTGTACAAATTCAGGTCGACCATTCCTGAGAGAGTATGGTTAATTGAAACCCAACCATCAAAGTACACCGGTAACCACCGTCTAGTATTCAAATCCGCATAAAAGTAACTACCTACCTTTACTAGGATTTGAACCAGGAACCTTCGTCTCTGAAAATCAGCAGTTAAGCAGCTGACTAGCGGCAACGATGTTACCCCTAGACCAACCCGGGGTGGGTTGCTTTCAATAAAATGAGCCAACTTTTCCAGAGACATCAATCACAATTAAAATGAAGCTTATTAAATGCTACGTTTCTCAATACATACGAGGGGGTACCCAAAAGAAACCGGAATTATTTTTTAAAACTATTTATTTTTAATTTTTTTACAAAAGAACCTTATCCCCTTCAAAATACTCTCCATTACAACTAATACATTTGTCCCACCGGTGCTTCCACTGTTCAAAACATTTTTTGTACTCCTCTTCAGTGATGGCTGCCAGCTCATCCGTCGTTTTTTTCTTGACATCATCAACGTTGTTAAATCGGAGACCTTTCATGCCCCTTTTCATGCGTGGGAACAAGAAAAAATCACACGGAGCCAGATCGGGTGAGTACGGTGCGTGTGGTAGCAAAACCATGCCGTTTTTCGCCAAAAACTGGGTAACCGAGATTGCCGTGTGTGCAGGCGCGTTGTCGTGGTGGAAAAACCAGTCCCCTGTCTGCCACAAATTAGGTCTTTTACGACGAATGCTGTTTCGTAGTCTTCTTAACACTTAAAGATAAAAAGTCAATGGTCTGTCGTCGGTCTGTTCGTACAATTTCTTTCACTTTCACAACATTTTCGTCTGTTCGGGAAGTCGACGGTCGTCCAGAACGAGGTTTGTTCTCAATCGACATGTCGCCATTTTTAAAGCGCAAAAACCACTCGTACACTAGGGTTTTTCCAATAGCGTCGTCTTTGTAAGCTGTGTTCAACATTACAACTGTTTCCGCGGCGTTTTTACCGAGCAAGAAGCAAAATTTCACAGCCGCACGTTGTTCATTAAAACTTGCCATCATGAAAAACGACACGAGCACAAAACAGCACTAGCGAGAACAATCACTGCACGAGAACAGAACAAGCTAGATCAACGAACAAAATGGCATTGAACTGGCAATGAGTAGCGCTACAAGCAGCCTAGTGGCGGGAATTTGTACTGCACAAGCTCCGCCCACAGCAGAGCTATTTCGGATACTTTTGGGCACCCCCTCGTATGTGTGGAGTAGAATCGTGGACCCTAAATGAACAAGGGATAAAGAAGTTGAAGGCTTTCGAGATGTGGGTCTAGGCCTATAGGAGAGTTCTGCAGATATCGTGGTCAGAACATGTAAGGAACGAGGAAGTACTATGGCGACTGAACAAGGGAAAAGAACTCCTTCAAATTACAAAAATTAAAAGCTACAATATCTTGGACACATAAAGCCCGTTACGTTCTGCTGCAGCTCATCATCCAAGGCAAAATAGACGGAAGACACGGCCCAGGATGACGTCACATATCTTGGCTGCAAAATCTCAGAGTGGTTTGGAAAAACATCAACAGAGCTTTTTTGCATTGCTGCAGACAGGGTGAGGATTGCCATTATGGTTGCTGACATCCAAAACGGACAGTCACTAGAAGAAGATATAATTGATAGGGTCTATATTTTAACAAGCTCCTTAAACCTATGGGAATCAATTCATAAAATAATACTAAATTAAATTAAATTAGTTATTCTTAACAACCAATTTCATAATTACATTAACACTTAGTCTTATTTAATGATGGTTTTTTATCAGTGCTATTTATGAGTTATAAGATAAGCAACTAAATAAACAATTCCAATCACCATAACTGCCCTTCAAAATAAACTAAACTTCACAAAGTTACTGCCAAAATAGTAGCAATATTCAAACTTTAATTCAATTGTTTTGTTTTTTACTTTGCAAAATATCGTTACAACTTCTACCAATTTTTATTCTCTGATTTTTTTTGCAAAATCCCAAAAGTGTTCTTTTTACAGCCATGTAAAAAAATTTTAAATTCATTCAATAGAACTCAGTGTGCAAGGACAAACAGAATCTTTACTCAAAATGCATTGGATCAGATTTTGTGTTTTAAATATATGATTATTTTCTTCACTCACATTTGCGAACTAATCACATATTAGCCTAAGTTTCGTACATGAATTATTAATAGAAGTGAACTGAATTTCAGGTTATAATATTTTCATGTTTCCCTAAAAAATTCATTTAGATGTACAATTAATTTCATTTTATTTTATTTGTCAAAAATACCATGTTTTGTTACTTACGCACACAAGCAATCCTATGTGGTTGCCACCTTCCCTTATTGCAAGAAGTGAAATTAAAAAAATCTTCATCCAGTGCAAAACCTTTAGCACAGCTAATATAAATGACAGATTGATCAGCAATTTCATTCAGGGTGATTTCCTTACAGTCTTCATAGTTAGAACAAGGCTTCCACGAGTATTTTGTACCATTTGAGAAAGGCAGAACACAGTGATTTTCTGGAATGCTATTAAAAAGGTAAATAGGTAAAAACGTAAATTTCAATGGTACAGTGTTTATAAAATAAGGGTGAAAATATCAAGTAGCAATCTGCCCTTATCATTATTACATTTATAGACATAAAAAATATCAGATATTGCCGTATGGTACAAAAAGAGATGGTGCGGTATTGCCATGTTAGGCCTATGAGGTCTATAAAAAAAGTATTCAACTTTTTCAAATAAAACATTTATTTTTATACATATTCAAAAACTCCCCTAGTCCCTTCAAAGTAGTCCTTCTCAGAAAGTCCTTCTCCTTGCACTTGTTCCACTAGTGATGCCACAGTTAGAAGCAATTGTAAGAGCTCTTTTAGGTGCACTGTTTGGGCAACTCATCGTATTTCCCATTATAACTTTTCTAGACTCAAATTGTTGTCCTTTCAAAAAAATTTTGAGCTATCGGAAAAGCCAGAAGTCACAACGTGCCATACCAGGTGAATAAGGTGACAGCCAAATCACTGGAACATTAAGTTTTGGCAGAAAGCTTTGGATAAGGTATCACAAAGGAGCATTGCATGATGTACGGTTCAGCCGTTCTTAGTTTGCTCCTACTGACAACAAACCAAAGCCAGCTACTACAGGGTGCACACTAGGGTCCACGACTTTATGGATGCCGTATTCCTATTAAGTTAACTATGTTTTAAACTACAAGTACTTAAAGTACTTCAAACATCAGTTATGATATGATGTAGTCCTAACAATTTAATTTATAAAAATACTTTTGAAAGTATTTTGTTGTTACTTTTTAAACAGCATGTACACATTTTCATATAATGCGCATGCTCAGTGACGTCATTATTTGTTTACAGTAGGAGCAAACTAAGAAAGGCTGGACTTTAGCTGCGATAATCTTTGTTGTCCACAAATCTTGTTGCTTATGTCATACAGCATCATGATGTCATCGTACGACTTCTTAGTAGTATTCTTTAGTAATAGTTTGACCCTGAGGAGCATATTCAAGTTTTCACCAAGATCTGCACATTTTCAGACCCCTGAACCCAAAAATACACATTATTAGCGGTTGGTCTCTGTGTGAACAAAATATCTCAAGAACAGAACATCGTATGAAGGCAAAACTTGAAACTTAAGTTAGGTACTACTACCTAACATCATCCATTCATGATTAAAATGAGGTTATATTTTCTGAGATTAATTTTTTTGTTTATTTCTAATGTTTTATTACTAATGTTAGGTTATATGGGTCATTATTTGCATTGACAAGAGAAAGTCGTGTGAGGGTTCACAACAGATTTTTGTTTTTCTAGTATATGGCAGAAGATATGTAAATAAAAAACAGTAGGGATAGACTAGATATAAATAAAATTTTGAAATAGTTGAAGTAATAAAATATGAACTTTATTACCTATGCCTCACTGATATATTGTGAAGAGTTTTATTGATGAAATCTGAAAACTTATCCTTCCTCAGGTCAAAAAAATAATGAATAATTTCACTCTTATTGTATTGATCGTAGACCCCATCAGTAATTCCAAACAAATAATGCCTTCCATCATACTCAATAGTCATACCTGAGCCACCGGTTTCAGTTTCCCCTGGTCTAAAATAACCTGTAATTTGATGTAAAATTTTATGCATTAGGAACTTCGATAATTTTTGTAGTTTTTGAAAGAAAACTATTTACAAGTCATGAAGCTTAAAAATAATAATCAAAGTAGACAAATTTTAGAGTAATCATAATAACTGAATGTAGAGAACTTCTTTTTACTTTTGCTTCATAGCTGATATTGTTCACAAGTTCACTGATTCAAACGTTTCATTTTCTCCCTGTAATAAAAATTTTTTACCATTTTCATCTCCAATTCACATAAAAATTTTGTTTTTTTTTGTTTTTATTCCTAATGTGTGTAAGTTGCAATCTGTTCAATTCAGAACAATAAGCAACCCCATGACCCAATGAGACGAGGAGGATGTGTATGACGTGTAAATAAGGTGTAGTCTTGTACAGACCCAGGTCAACTATTCCTGAGAGAGTATGGTTAATTGAAACCCAACCATCAAAGTACATCGTAAACCACTGTCTAGTATTCAAATCTGTATAAAAGTAACTATTTTTACTAGGACTTGAAACTATTTTTGCACCATTCCATCACTGATTGCACTTTCACCGTAAATTTCTGTAATCATCTGATGAATTTCAACTGCTTCAACGTTCCTTGCATTTAAAAACTGGCCAACAGGATGAATCTCAAAGTTGGGGGGTTCATCGATTGTTTTAAATATTGTAAATGACCACAGTAAACATAAAACACAAGACTTATCAACCACAATAGCTTCAGCGGCGAGATAACAAAGTAGATAAAGTAAAGTGCATGAGCAGTAGTGTCGACATTAGTGCTGCGGTGGCATTAGAATGAAACGCTACTTACTTTCTGCGTATGCTTTGTAATTACAATAAAACTTACCATTCTTATAAACACCACAGAATTTATCAAGTCCTAAAGTGAAGTTATTGATATCAACTCTGAATGCTATTGAAGCACATTTCTTGTGACTTATGTATGAAGATACTAACATCACGGCAGTTCTATTATTAACACCAGTAGTATACCAAGCAGGAACCTATAACAAATACAACCCTAGATATAAAAAAAAAACACTCGATCGAGTATAATTAAGAACTTACATAAAGACATTAGAAGCTGAATCAATATATTATTTCTTCAGCAGATTAAATACTGAGCGGATTAATTTATTTTCCTTTTTGTGTTGTACAGATTTTAATTACACTTTAACTTCATCACTCTAAAATTACCTGCCTGAAAGTCTTTGAGTTGTACAATTTTTGAAGAATCTTCAAAATACAGATTAGTGAAAATACCAAATCTTCATAACATCAGGAATACTTGTTTAACTTGGACACAATAATTATAATTTTTTTTATCAGTTGTAGCTTATTAAGACAATTTTTTGTACAGAAAAGCGTTGTGGTCAGGTACCATGGTTTGCTACATTACTTTTCTAACCACCCTTGTATTGGCTCCACTAGAAAAATCCTGGATATTGTACTAAGGAATACATTAGAGTTTAAAATTCTTAAGTTTTAAAGTAATTTCATAAGCTAAAGCACAAATTTAAAAAATGTATGTTTTATCATCCAGTTTCTCACATTAAGTTACTTACAATTCCTTCTGTAGATGGTGTTAGAAAATCTATATTATTCCATACATGAGTATCAAAACACACTGGCATTACATGAGCATTAATATAAACAGCTGTAGTCAATTCAAATATAAGTATTGTTTTTAGTGATTCATCACTTGAATCTTGGAATATTACATGGATTTGATTGACCTGAAAAAATTAACTAAAAATAATAATGCAAGTATTATTTTTTGACTGAATTTAGAATTGTAGCCTAATTTATAAGTAGAATACCCAAAAAGAATTTGAAAAGTTTACAAATATATTAAGCTCATGTATGTATATATACAGCAGTAAAATTTAATCCACTAGAAATTAACAATCTCAAAATACCATTCATTTTTAAGTTTTAATAAAATTCTAATAATGGAAAATTAAAAGAAAAATAGAGTTAGTTCCACTAGTACAGAAACAAGAAAATCATCTTTACTAAGGCCACAATATCTGTGCAGTTTTCAGAGCCCATTCATTGATTCCCTTTGAAGCGATTTAAAAATCAAACTGTCCACTCAAAGATTCCAAGTTGTTTCCTCATGTATAAATCACCTGTTTATTTAATAACTATATAATGAACTGTGTATAATATGTTACATTAACAACATAAAAATATTGTGCCCAAAAAATATTAAAAATAATAAAATCTTTCGAAGCCAATAAACAATTGTTACAATTTATTAATCAACATAAAAATTTCTGAGACCGACACTTGAGATCAGTAGGGTGGACAATGAAGATCCTTAAGAATGCAATATTCTTAGCTAAATCGTTCAAAAGTTATAAAAAAGTTTCAGTACCTTTTACACTCAGTACATCATTATTTATATCACACAAGTAGGCTTATTTCAAACATAAAATCTGGTCCAATGTATTTTATATGAAGAATCTGTTTGTCCTTAAACACAGAGTTCTACCAAACAGATTTAAATAGTTTTTACATGGTTGTAAAGAGAACACTTTTAGGATTCTTTAAGAAATTTGAAAACTAAAATTGGTAAAACAGTAATTAGATTTTTCAAAGTAAATAACAAAATACCTAATTAATTTGAAATTTTGGTTGTGCTACTATTCTGATGACAACGTTATGAAGTTCAGTTTTTTTAACTTGTTATAGTGATCGGAATATGTGAAAATAAATCAATTATTTTGGTTAGTGAGGTGTGCATTTCCCCTTTTTAAATACAAGGTGGCTACATGCATGGTGTGAGTAATAATGCTAACCTGTTGATAACAAAAATAAGTAATCAGTTGATTTTTAATTTTAATAAATTTATAAAAAGAGGGTAAAAATTTATTTATTTGTTGTAATTAGTGTAGTGGTTTTTGTTTTATTGTCTTCAACCTCGCAGACGGCCTGTAAGTCATGTCATTAGTGAATACAGTAATAAATTTATTTATTTTCTTTCTTTTATCTTTTTCTTTATAGTTAATGTATAAGATTAGGGATATTTTGTAAGATAAATGTATGATATAATTGATAGCTAGTAGTGATGGGAATATTTTTAATTTGGGCACATTTTATTTATTTATATTATTTATTTCCCATTGCTTACAAAAAATAAATATAAATACATAATAAGGGTTAATTTCCTTAATTATACTTTGATAATCTAAAAAATATTTTTTTTAATTCGCGGTGGGGAAATTAATCCACCCAACTATGGTTTCCCATGTTCAAGGGTAGATCAACTTATCTTATTCTTTGCCCATAACAGGCAGGTGGAGTGTTAAATTATTTGCACTCGATTTGCTAGTTCCAGGACTACAAAAAAATAGTTCTGTTTCTTACCATTACGGCCAGCCAATCATATGACTGAAGCATTTAAAACAGAAGAGGTAGAGTTGTAAAAAATGTTAGTCAGAGTTATCTCCTCTGAGAGTAATATTTCATTACACAGTCAGACCCTGTGGTGAATGAAGTGAAGGTGTTATTTGCAGGGTGAAAAGTAGATGCTTTTTAGAGGGGCTGGCATGCTGATAAGCATATTTTTCCACTCATTGGGGAAGGCAGTTGTAAACCACCTCACTCCTCGTTTTACTTAGTAAGGCCTCTAGAGATTCAAACCAACCTTTCAGCTGATCACCTAAACAAAATCTTATTTCATAAACACTGGTACAAAACATGGTGAAATAAGGCTGATATACTATTTTTCAAAGTTGATGAGCTCTGAATGTTCGCATTGCCCCTTATCCACTTCATAGCTAGCCAATGAATTGCCAGCAACGTTACCAATACTTACTCTCATAGCTCTTATATATTTTGTCAGCCATTTTATTGATCTTTCAATAACAATTATAACTTATAAACATACAACCAGCTGATTATATTATAAAGTATTGCATGTTAACGAGCTTTGTAATCGTCGTGTTCAGTACGAGATGACACGAGTGAAATACTGTGGCTCTTATACGCATGCGCGCGTGTTTGTCAGGCTGATACATTCATACAATCTGACAACACTGGCAAACGTTCTGATTGGTCTAAACACATGGAACAGCAGAGCTCATCAATGGTGAAAAACATTATAGTGTTAATGTAATTGAGAAATTGGTTCTTAAAAATAAATTAGTTTTATTGTGCAAATTAATTTATGCAGGTCCGCTAATATATAGTAAATTATATCATAAAACAGTAGTTACCTATTTGTAAAAACCTGTTTAAATGTAGTTCATTAACAGAATAATTACTACTCATTAACAGTGTTATTACAAAGGAGTATATTTACAGGAAATAAAATTGAAGATAATTCCTAAGACTTACATTAAATAATTGAGTATTTTCTTCCCTCTGATCCAAGAAAAAAACATACTTTTTACCAACTGCAACTTTATATCCACTGACACCAACACTGGTCATAATTTGTTCATTATAACTGTCAACAGCTAGCAAATTATACAATATTAAGACATTTACATCTATATAAGCTAAGTTATTACCTATTTGTAAAATAGCTCATGAAGTCCCACTGATCAGGGATATTGATCCCTGATAAAACTTTGTTTAGTCAACATGTATTACAGCACACACTTGAACACAGCTTTCATGATTCGATAATCATCTGCTATGATGCAGTAAACAGAAAACCTACAAATTATAATAAAATTTAAATTTCTATCACTCAGTTTTGTAGTATTGGTATTCTTCCAATTTTACTGTTTATTATTACTGCATAATCACTGCCATAATGTCTGCATTATTTATCGATTTGTATTCTTTTTTAATTCCCAGTAACCAGTAGTTTTGAAAGGTTAAAATTATCATTATGATGTAGATCCACAAAACTGATATTAGTAAACTAATGGAAGCCAACAAGGCCTTAGAAAACAAAATAAAAATAGTTCATCAAAAACTTCAAATGAGTTAAGGTTTGCAAAAACCAATAACAATAAAAATAGTAAAAATAAATAAATGACACTAAAAATGAAACTAAACCTACAATTAAAAATGGTCCAAAGAAACCTTTGTATAATAAAGCCATGGAGACTAAACAAGTGTCTACCAAAAGAATTAATAATAATAATAGGAAAAACAAAGTCTAATACTGGCAGACAGTCATGGCCAAGGGTGCTGAAAATTGTTAGATAAAAAATTGAATTTGAAGTTAGTGTAATGCATAAGCCGAATGCTCTGCTAAAAGAAATTGTCAAGTCACCTAAAACCGATGTAAAAACCCTGGGTAAAAATTACCATTTAATAATTCTTGGAGGAACCAATGACATCAAGTCAAAACAATTTAAAGACACTCTTCTTGACATGCCCTATAGTCCCTTTTGGAGTCTCCTGGATCCAATTATAAAAAATCTGGTGTGAAACACTCACACAACTTTCTCTTGCCAGTGCAAATAATTTAAACAATATAACCTAACATTAGTAATAAAACATTAGAAATGAACAAAAAACTAACCTCAAAAAACATAACCTTATTTTAATCATGAGTGAAAGACGCAAAATGAAAATCTACCTCAGTTTGGCTTAAAAACATGGAAAATCATTCTTTCTCGCTAAACTAGGCTTTGTAGAGAAAAATGCTCTAAATAAAAGTTGTAGATCCTTTAATTTCCTATAAATATGATTATATACTTTTGTCGTAAAGTGCATCCTAAAGCCGAAATCTTAAAAAAAATCGATTTTTCACACGTTTTCGTGAGAAAAAAACAGAAAATCGCTAATTACCGCTAAACTAAGCGTTATACAAAAAAATGTTTGAAATAAAAATTGTAGTATTTTTAATTCTCTACAACTTTTATGGTATAAATTTTTACGTTAAAATGCATATTAAAGTCGCAATTGTAAAAAAGCAAATTTTTTATGTAAAAACAGCCTCACCAAGAATTTCAGCAGACATGGCGCCTGCCCTATCTTGTAGAGCATAAAAAATTTGGTAAACCAGGCGAGTTTTAAAAAAATCGTAGGACCAGTTTTTGAGAAAATCACAAAAAAGTGAAAAATTACACGAATAAACTACTACTTCCGGTTGACCGATTTTGATGAAAATGTTCGTGTCGGGTCCGGTAAGAGTATGTAACTTAAGTTTCAAGTTTCAAGTTCGTACAACGTTCCGTTCTTGAGATATTTTGTACACACACACACACACACACACACACACACGCGCGCGCGCGCGCGCGCGCGCGCGCGCGCACGCACGCACACACACACACAGACCAATCGCTAAAAACATGTTTTTTGGGTTCAGGGGGTCTGAAAACTTTAAGATCCGGTGAAAACTCGATTTCAAAAAATCGACATGAAAACAATACTTTCCTTCCTATATATTCATATAGGCAAGAGAAAGTAAAAATAGATACTCGTACATCTGTGTAGATAGTTTTACAACATTGTGAAAGCAACATTGTTACGCTACAATGTGAAGATTCCGTACTCTGTTGACTTAATTAAAGTTATTTCTACACATACTTTATAATACCTCATGTCCTGAAAGATGCTGTATTAAATGCTTCAACACAAACAAATCTCCCCACAGAGGCACATAGCCAGTATTTTGGTTCAGGGGGCTGAACCTATAGAATCGAACCTGTGTGTCCCGAAAAATCAAAATGGAACTGTGGCATATATTAGTCTGGTATGCAATTTAAATTTCCATTCAGGGGGCTGAAGCCCTTTAAGCCCTCCTCAACTATGTCCCCACATACATATTTTTATCTCTCTTACTTACTTGTTATAACACTATTAGGGGAAATTAAAGTTCCACTATATTGGATAACATAACTGGAAAGATGTGAATGAGGTTGACTTGAAACATAAATTGCAGCATTCCATGGAGCTGTTTTCAATGAAATCTTTTTCCTATACATGTCATCAGTTTTCAGTTTACCACATTCTAAAAAAACAATTTAAAATGTTTAATTAGATTTAATCAAGAATACATATTAATCAAATTTAATAAAAATGATTAAATAATAAATCCTAAACTGTTCTTATTTCAATAACGCATTTGAAAATACTCACAGTTACAAGTGCTACATAAAATACATGGCTATCATTAAATAGTGACAGTTTTGAGAAACCACAAGACATTTCAGGGACCTTTTGAAAAATCAAGTTAACTTCTGCAGTTTCTGACATCTCAATCCCAGTTTAATGACAACTGGATAGATGGATAGATATGTGTTCAAGTTTTTCCAGTAAAATACTATGAAAACGTAAATAACACGTATATCATTAAAACATCCATTCAGTTCAAGTTTCTACATGCTCTTACATGAAAATAAACATAATCATAACATCAAAGAGATATGTAACACTGTGTTTTATATTATTTGTGATACATTACCAACATATGAATATACAGTACTAAACAGTCAAATTATTCATATCAAGATTCATATTATTCTGTGAAACAATTAATAGAATAATTTTTGCAACTTTTTATAGCTATTAATGCCATTTTTTACAATTCATTAAGCCAAATTAGTAATCTGTAGAAATGTATTTATTTATTCACTACATTACGGGACTGATTTTAATATAATATATGGTAATTAATATTAATATAATTATATTAAAAATATAATAATACTAATATGATGGCGTTTAACACAAAATTTGCAGGATGGACATAAGGATGGACCCAGTGCTTCCTCTGCTTTTGCCATTGTAATTTTCTGAACCAGTAATACGTACCAATGTCCTCCTCATCACTAGAATTTGACGTACGTATTTGTCCAACTTTTTGAAAAGGAAAGAAATAATACATGGTACAACACTCTTGAATTAACTGGTGGAAACAAAAATTTCAGTAATAACATTTGCAAAGTAATTGCCACACCTGCGGATCCCAGTCATTACTAAAGTATTATCCTAGTAATTGTAGAAATTGTGCAAATTGCATCGTACCATATGCAGATCCCAGTTGTGTGTATCGTACTACACTTTGATCTTAGCCAAGAGGCCGAGAAGCGATGTGTGTATCGTACAAATCATATAAACGTGTTAATCGCATGGCACGATTCGCAAAGGCCCTTTCTGTCAATTTCCACTTTTGGCACACTAGACCAGAATGCTTTGCTGTATAGCTCTTCCAACCCTCTCATGTGTTGAAATCCAAATTTCATTTGACGATGAAACAATTTCACATTAGTGTCACACAACAATACTTATTTGATTACATCGCTGAAATGATTTCCAGACTTTAGTACACTTAACTCTCTGTACACAAATGGAATAAAAAAAATCTTTTCTTATTACCATAATTGCATTCTGGCAATGGATAAAGCCAATCACCATTATCAAGGCAATAATTATACAAAAATGAAGTTGAAGATGGAGCATATCCTGATTCACACTTAAATTTCGCAAATGTTCCAGGATACATTTTTTCACTACATGTTACATTTTTTCCTTCATAAATGCATTTAATTACAAATCTCGATGTTTCAAAAAGTGGTTTACAGAGCCTGCAAAAAAATAAAAGTAAAATTATTCTATCTAATAATACATTCACAAACTGAATTTAACATAATGCCAAAACATAATAATTTTTTAGATGTATAAGTCATATATTCAACGTGTATATTCCAACACTGATGTGAGAGTGCAAAAAAATTCTTCGTGTAGGAACAACTGTAAAAGACTGATTGTGTGCATAGGAAAAGTAGAACCATAGTCTTACTTGTGTACTTGCAGATACTAGCTAATAATGAAAATTCTACTTTATATAATAATTCACTTACCTTTTCAGCTGTCTTGCTCCTTTTCAACCACTTATCTGTGTTTTGGTGGATCCACCACCATCAGAGTACATAAAATATCATTTAAAATTTTAAAATATTAATTAAAACCTACAGATGTTGCACCTTCAGTTACCTATATAAAACTAGTTTTAATACAATAGGTAGGTAAGTTTTAATGATTATTTTTAAGTTTCACATGATATTTCATATATTCTGATGGTGGATCCAGTGAAGCACGTGTAAGTAGAAAACAAGGATCATGGCAGCTGGAAAGGTTGGTGAAATTGATATTATATAAAATAGAATTTACTTCATGCTGTGGGATGCATTATAAAGATTGTTTTTTAATAATGAAAAGTGTGTTTTTTTAAACAGAATTTAAAATTTTGCAGGCCTTATTATCTAAATACACAATTATTATTTTTGTACAATTTCAACTATTAGCCAAATCAATGCATCAATAGCCAAAAGACAAAATCATAAAAAAAATGACAAGAGAAATATTAAGGATGGTAGTTACGAAAACACACGTGATACAGACAGAAATGATAATAAGGTTCTTACAACCAAGTTTTACTCAAACTGTAATATTTTTCCAACTGTGAAAGATAGTAAAGTCTTTATACACAAATATCCCTACCCAAAATAGTGTTTTAAGATAGATACTTTGTAGATAAGTTGATTTTGGTCACCTAAAAAAGACATTTCATATTTTTTTACAACTTGACTCTTAGAAATAAAAAAATTCAGTAAAGTAAACAATAACAGGTAAAGTTTTGTCCACAGTTCCCTCATACTAATAATTAAATTTATGTCAAATATAATGTTTCCAGCCTCAACTCACTAAGTTTGGTAAAAAAAAATTACTCAGCACTGTTAAGTTACACCAGTTAGCCCAATAGCTTCACATGGTGACCAGCTGATAACTGTAACTGGTAAAACACCTTTGAATAGTATCCCTGTTGATATGTACGTCTATCAGAACAAAAATCCAGAAAAATGCAGCAGTCAAATTAAGTGATTGTTTAAAATAAAGAAATTCCTGATAAAATAAAAACTCAAAAAAGTGTTTCTAGATTAAATGATAATTGAAACTATGTATCCATATTTTTCAAAAACCATTTAGAATTTGTCATGATGTAACACTTTACTACGAGTCTTTATACATAATGTGTGTTCCTTTAAGCCATATAATTTGGTTAAATAAAGAGGTTTCAGCCGCTTCCGTAGCGTAGTGGTAGCACGCTGGCCTACCACACGGAGGTCCCGGGTTTGATTCCCAGCTAGGGTCTGGAAATTATAACAAGTCACAACCCAATATTCCATAACCCACTGTAGTCGCTAATGACCAAGCTGTTGATGCGACTTTAAAGAATAAAAAAAGAGTGTGTCAAAAAGGACAAATATGTAACACTAAGGTTTCTATCTTGTAACACATAGGTCAATTTCATTTCTCCTTACATGTTGGCTGGTATTCAAGATTAACAGACATAATAGTTGAAATATCATTATTGTGATAGATAGCTTTGCATCAGTGCTATTCTGGTATCCATTTGTCTCTGTTATGTCAAAGATGTGATTTTCCATAGATGAAAATGTTTGTGTTTATTCTTGAGACTTATTTCGCTTAAAAATCTTATGGACAAGTAAAAGATGAATCTCAGTTAATCTTTCCCGATTCTACTATTCCAAATAAGTCGACAATCTTGGGTTTGTTAGATCAATATTTTATGAGACTGGAAGAGCACAAGATCGCAAAAACACATCTCTTGGTGTTGAGTAATAGGGCCTTAATTTTTTGACGAATTGTGGTTTGTGAGGTTTTTGCAATTTAATTCATCAGTTGATGCAATGTTAGATTTATATAAAGAGAATGTTACTTCAAGCAGGATACCCTCGCCACATTGGTCATGACGCACTAGAAATTGGTATGGGATTTTTCGGCCATCGTTTGATATCGAAAGGGTTGTGGTCTCCAAGTGTTTAAAAATGACACTTTTTAAATAAATCCACCAAAGAAACAAATTCTTTTGTGGAGTTATTTAAAAAGTGTCATTTTTAAAGCAATTGTCATACACAAATTTATTTATTTTATTGACAAATATATTTTTGATTTTCAAGGTTAAATTAAGAAAAGTGGGGTTAGACAAACTGTTCAATATTTAACAGTAGTTTTAATAAAAGGATTTCCTGTATAAACAATACTATCTTTACATTACACTTGTACTGATACAATAATGGAATCCATAAGTTTTACGTAGACATCAATAATAGTCATGCAATCACATGATCAATTCAATAAAATATTCTCTTAGTGTCAGTTTATAAACTAATTTATTTTTACCCTTACCTGTGCACAAAAAAAAATATGAGTGCTTTTATTAAATACAAGATGACAATGATCCATTTCTAGTATTTCCAAAAAATTTTCCTGAGCATAATATTTCAATTAAAATTTATCAACTGACCTGGTATGTTTCCTTCTAAGAGTTTGTTCAGTACTACTGATGAAGTTGCTTATAAACTGATTTGTTATGTTATGGAACACATAGATGTACGTATTGTTATTATGAATACGTTTATAATTTGTCACTATTCCAGTTATAAAGTATCTGCCATTTATCTTAAATGTCACACCAGATCCAATTTCCTTAGGTTGATTATCTTCAATAATTGCTAAAATAGAATTATTTATATCAGAACAGTAAGTGGTACAATAAGTCGTTAAATTATGTTGGTTAAATGTCCACTCAAAATTCAAAACATGTTAAACATTCAAATGGTTTTTGGGACCTCCATATAAGTAGTCGTTGAATGTTACATGTTAAAGACATAAAATAAAGCTTTATGAGCACGAGTACATTGGCACTGTCCTAAACCAGTTCTGAAAAAGTTTAGAACTATACAAAATATACAATCTTTTCTATATTTTCTTTATGTATTCAATATTGCAAGCTATTTTCATAAAGCTCATTATACATTATCCTGGTTTACAACAGATAGTGGATTTTACATCTGAACACACAGATAGTCATCCTCATCTAAGATGAAAGGAGATGACAATTGAGGAACCATATCCTGGTTGGAAGAATTGTCAAATTGTTATTCTAAATCAACAAAAGTTCTAACATAACTTGGTGAAATAAGATAATACATTCATAATCATCACCTTTTTTATCCCTTTTCTAAGCTTCCTCAAATCAGGCCCTACACAACTCCTCTAGGCCCACTCTATAGATGAACTATCTCTCCTCCATAGCTCTCTTAACATCACATATATCTGCACAAATTCCTGTGCTATAGATAGATAGTGAGTCACAAGAACGCCTTTTGCGTATAGATGGGCTGTGAGGAAGGGAAAAGAAGACAGTGCTGCCAACCTCAACAGTGAGATACTATACTTTACTACCGCGCAATTGCACCACATTTTGTCTTTCAATTAATGTACTTCGTTGTGACTGACACATTTTCCACTTAAACCTCATTACCTTTAAAAAACTTTTTAACGTATAAAGTTCCCAACTAAATGTTAGCCTTTCTTTCTACACTAGTAATAACTTTTCACATGTCAGCATCGCTTTTTTATTAACATAACCGATTCCATTATTTAATAGGTGTCAAAAAAACTGTTGATGAATAATTTGTCTTCTTCAGTGTCTTATACTTCCTTCTTTAAATTTTTAATTGTGGAAAGAGAAACACCCCAGTAGTTAGCCGCTTGCTCACAGCTTTTGTTAAGAAGCACCGAAAGGTTTTTTTTAGTTTCAACTTCACAGCATTTTATTACATTGCATATTAGATTTTTTTCAGCACTGTGAATAATTCAACTGTGTTTTCGAGAAACCAACATTTCCATTTACGGTAACAAACCGATATATTTGTACAGTTAACCTACAAAAGATTCCACAATATACTATATGTCCTTTAAGTATAGTTTACATTGTTGTGGTGGAAAACTGATAGTGAAGAAGTCGCGCATGCGCACTGATGCTTTCCCCACTTTACCTCTCGTTAAAACCAAAGGCAAACTCGTGACTCAAGTAACTATAGTAGCGGGCACGTAGCCAGAGAGGATGCTTGAAAGGCATCAGCCCCTCCAAACTGAAATCCTGATTACATGCCATGCTAGCAGGAACCTGCTGAACACTAAGTGGTTTTTGTTCAGAACTGTATTACTCCTTAACTATTTTGAAATATAATTGTATGAAAGATAATGAAATCTCTTGCACTCAAAACAATTTTTTTATAGCAGATAATAATGGACAACAGGGCCTGAGGAAACCACAAAAAACTGCATTTTAAAACTAGCATTAATACATTAATCATCAACTACCAACTTCATAATCTATTTCAAAACTAAGTATGAAACTTACCATTTTTTAATATCCCGCAAAATGAACTGTTATGAATAATTCTTTTTGAAAAATTATTTTCTGTTAATAAATGTAAACATTTGTGTCTGCTTATAAACATTATATTTCTCCTTTGAAGAAGCCCATTTAAATTATTTAAATTCATAAAAGCAATCTGAAATAGAAAACAATAGAAATTTCAGAAGGTAGTCTACCATAGACCATTCATGAAACAATGTAAAATGAAAATTGCAATAAACTCTCAATTATCTACCATAATGACTTCATAAAGAAATAGCGCAGTATTTGTAGATAAAATCCACCAATACTGAAAAATGTAATAAAGAAAAGGTTTATTCTTAATACAAACACCCTGTTTCATTTATAATAGAATGATATTCAATTTGAAAAATAATAAAACATTAAAAGTTAACATAATTAATGTGAACATTAATTATGGAAATTAAATGAGTAACTTTATTTAAAAACAAAAATAAAATTTATAAACAAGACTCCTTTTATAACTTTTCATAAATAATTTCATTGCAGTTCCTTTTTTACTTTATATTATATTTTTATTTGTGATTGCAATTCAGGTACTATTAGTTTGTTGGCCAGTAATGATCTTGCTGTTCTAAATATACCAGCAGTTTCTTGACAAGTAAAAGCAATGTTGCATGAGCCATCTTCAGCTACCTAGTAGGCTCTTCTTCACTGTCTTCCTCATCTTCAGCCACCTTTTTGGTATTAATAATGATTTTGTTATCAGTCAGTTCTCAAATTCTGGTTCATTGATGTCATAGATTAACCACTAAGAAATGTTACATTCATTCACATCTCCCCAGCTGATCTTGCTAAATTAGTCATTCAGAAACACAGGACACCAACTCAGTTAAAGGTTCCATCTGTTCATTGAAACTGAAAAATTTCCCCATTTGACATATTATCTCCATGATTTTGAGAGTAAAAAGTTTAACTAAATACTAGGCTGAGTACATTCTAAAGATTTTAAGTGTATTTCTCCATTGTTTCTGTTTTTTAATTTCACTTTTATCACTTTATTTGTTTAGTACCAACTTATACATTACAATATAAGTGACTACATTACATATTACAAAATTTGAAATTGAAATATATATTTCTAACCACCAGAATACGGCAACATAAAACACTTACCAATGTTTATAGCACTTTTGTGTATCTTGTACACATCTTCAGTAAATTAAAATTTATTTTACGTCAAAATTTAAAACTTCCTGCTCCTACCATGATTCCTTATCTACCATGGTAGGAGCAGGAAGTTTTAAATTTAGATGTAAAATAAATTTTAATTTACTGAAGATATGTACAAGATACACGAAAGGGCTATAAACATTGGTAAGTGTTTTATGTTACCGTATTCTGGTGGTTAGAAATATATATTTCAATTTTAAATAATACGGTTGTTTAAAAATCCTATATAGGATGTTTGATAAAATAATTACAAAATTTATGTAATTTTTCAGTTTCTGAAACCTGTCAGGGATAATCAAGAACTTTTTGAACTGGTGGCAATTTTTAAAATTGACATCAATCAATCTATCATTTTCCTTCTTCTGTCAGTCTCTCACACCCAGATATTAGAAACTACAAGCGATAGCAACAAATGGTTTTCGAATTCATAATCTACACAAAAAGTTAGTGGACCTGGATAGGGTTTGAAGTTCTGGTTTTGACCAGAAGTGGCCCAAAACCAGAAGTAAAGAAATCAATGTCAGAAATTGGAAAAAATAGTGTCATACTATTCCTCTTAAGGAATAGATACAGAAATCATTGGGTTTGAAGTTCTGGTTTCAATCGGAAGTGGCCCAAAACCGGAAATCAAGAAATCAAAGTCACAATTTGGAAACAGAAATGGTAAGTGTCATTCGATCTTCTTAAAGAATATATACTGAAATCACTAATGGTTTTTGCCCTAAGTCAAAGGTAAGCCTTTTTAAAAATTGCCACCAACCATGAGATGCGTCATCTCATGAAAGAGATTTTTTAGGTACTTACGTATTATGCGGAGGCCGCTATTGTACAGCAATTTTTCCTTACCAGGTTCAAAAAAAGACTACATATTTATAAAAAACAGACTTTATTTGACTCGCTGTGAAAATTACATGTCATTATGACTAGCGGTTCTTGATTTCTGCCTACCAAAATGAATCGCCGCCAGTCGCGGCCACTCCCAACCGCCACATAAATTCCATTAAATAGGACTCAAGATGAGCGGTACCTCAATGTTTCCTGTTTCTCCATTTAGCACTTCCCCACATCCGTTCAACTCGTTGGGTATTTGCCCCAGTTTCTGGATCAACGAAATTATACTTGTGGTTCACCGTTAAATGCGTAAATTCTGCTTCCTCGAGTACCTCAACTGTTTCTGACACCATTTCACTGATGTTAGTTCCTCACTCCAAAAATAAATAAAACATATGATTGTGGTGTAGGGCAGTTTACTATTTTTGAACCAAGTACCTACTCTAAGAGACGCCTTTTTACGACACGATCGCAAATTACACTGCCAGAACGCATATTCTTTTCCAAAGACAGTTTCATTTCGTGATTATTCACACACAATTTTGTTAAAAAATTTTGGCAATAAAAATCTTTCTAGAAGGAAATGTACACTGTCCTCTTCAGTCCGAGGTAAATCCCAAATCCGTAGACAATCACTCATGATGACAAAACTAATCAAGCGTACGGCACTGACACTGACAAGCGACTGATATGTTTGCGCGCTCTGGTCAATGATCTGACCTACTTGGAGGGGATTTGACGGCGGAAAGTATGACTCATCGGGTATCGTCCGATTCATAATGTAACAAGGATAGTAGTAGAAAGATATTTATTATAACCTAACCTATCCACCACAGGATGCTGTACAATAGTGGCCTCCGCATAATACGTATGTACCATTTTTTAAGCATAAAATATTATTATAATATAAATTTATATTGCTACACAATTTTTTTGTCTTAACTTTATTTAAAAATAAGCGAACCAAAACTATGTAGAATGCAAAACAAAATCAATTCTTCTTTCAGTAGGTCTCTGAGTTCATACCTGGTAAAGTTAAAAAATTTACAATCGAAAATAACCTGAAAATGAGTTGTTCATAAAATTTACTTGCTCATTGTATTATAAATAGAAGAAAATAAAATCAACATTTGCCTTAAGAGTCCAACAAAATGAAAACTAAAGATGGAAGTTATATTACAAAAAAGTATTTAACAGGAAAAATAAAATTAAACTTTATTGGTACACTTACACTTCCAACTGAGTAAGGTCTAATAATTATTTCATTACTGAAATCAACACACGCAGGTTGCACATGTTTTGAGACTAGACCGGCAGATTTTAATTCTAAAATCGCTATATCAGGTAAATTACTATTCGCAAAATAATCAGGTAAAGTGTGTACATGCTCCACCTATTAAACAACAATTCAAAATAATTAATAAATTTACATGAATTACTAACTAAACACAAAGTAAGTAAAAAAAACTTACGTGTTAGTTTAATTCAAAAGTCCTACATAAAATAAAAACAATTGGTAGTTCTTTTTCCCCTTTTGCAAAAGATATTCACTTGATAGAGGTAACAAAGTGCAGGTATGAATAGACTAGAGTAACCTAGTCATTAAAAACTAAAAAATCATTAGCAAAAGTCTGATCTGACTAATTAAACTAAAATTACCACATAGACAGAATTTAAAAAATTGATAAGGTCTTTCTAAATTATAACTTTGTGTTGATAATTGCTTTGTCCACAAATGCTTTGAAAATCCTTGTTAAACTTCACAATATAAAATAAAAAAATTACTTTTTTTCTATTTAAAGTCGCATCAACTGCTCAATCATTAGCAACTACGGTGGAATATGCAATGGTGGGGTTTTACCTTGTGATAATTTTCAGAGCCTAGCTGGAAATCGAACCCAGGTTACCACTACCACTGCACTACAGAAGTGGCCAAATTACTCTTATTAGAATCACAAAAATGTTTAAGTTAGAACTAGTCTTCGGTTTAACAGGATTTTTCTGTTTGTAGCAAAACTCCGTATGAATGCTAAATGGTTCTGATACAAAGTAGGCCTACCTGATATTTTAATACCTTTTATCATTACAGAAATACCAACTGAGTGAAGAAAGATTACTATTCTTGATATACTTCATTCTATTGGAATTAGTGATGATACGAGTTGTATGAGACTAACACAACAGACCTGATACCAGTGAATACTAGGGACAGAACTCCTACTGCAGTCTTTGGCCTACTCTCATACCCAATTAACTGGACTATTCACTCTCAGTTAACTCTCCAGTTAATTGGGTATGAGAGTAGGCCATGAGAGTAGACTGCAGTAGGAGTTCTGTCCCTAGTATTCACTGGTATCAGGTCTGTTGTGTTAGTCTCATACAACTCGTATTAATAATGGTAATAATAATAAAAATAGTAACAACATCAAGAATCCTGTTTACATTCGATGCAGCACTTCTTAATTATATTTCCTCTATCCTTTCTACATTACCTACAATCTTAAAACCTGTTTTCCGCATATAATTCCTACTGTACGGCAATAAATGCATGTCTTTTCTCCTGATTCACAGTGCCATGTAACTTAGTTCTGCTGTGTGCCTGGTACCTGTTCTTTACACACACTTGTATGCAGTAAAAAATATCAGTATCCTACAATTAGGAACCCCATCACTAGTTAGAACAACCTACAATCTCCTGGCATCACTAAATCACAGCAGAAATGTCATCCTACCAAAAAATCAAAGATGTAAAAACCTACCATGGGTAATACTAAAATGAAAAAATAGTAAAAAAAACAGCCCAGTGGCATTACTAAAATTACATGAGCTTAACTGCTGGAAAAATATCCATCCTAATTTACACTGCCCTTGCATTAATAATACTGCTCTAGTAGAACCAGTAGTTGTCGTTATACAACTATTCAGAGATGTAATAGCACGGAATGAGTTGAAATAATTTTTTCCAGTATTAAAATTTTAGTTCAACAAAAACAGGAATGTCTTATAATCGTAATCCACTTTCTTTTGCCTGGGCACCCTTTTGCCCCAGGGTTGGGAAACTGGCCCTAAAAGCGGAAGAACTGTGATAAGACAGTCAACGGTATAAGGATGCATGGCAACGGAAACCCTAGTCATTAAAGGTCACCTGGTGACTTTCCTAGTATGTCAGCATGGCTATGTTCTTGTTAGGATAGCCATAGTCAGACTGATCGCCAATATTCGGAACGAATAGGCACTAACAGAAGAAGAAGAAGAAGATATAGTCTGTACAAATAAAACTATTGAAACTCATTAAAGGTATTTGTACTTACCGGTAAATATTGAACGTATTTGTCCCTAGGATCTGCAAACAAATTGTATGTTTTTCCCAGAGCAACTTTGAACTTTTCTGGTGGAATTTCATCCAAATCTAATGTTGATATACAAGCATATTCTGTAAAAAATATTAGTTATTTATATTATAAGATATCAAACAGTATAAGCTCTTTTATATGAAGATTGGATAACAGATAAACATGTAAACCTCAAAAGTTTACTACATTTTTTGTCATTTAGGGTCATTCAGATCATCTCAAGTAGCTTTAAACTGCAGTCCAGATTTTCAGCATTCTTTTATTGTAGCTTTTCCATCCAACATACTGCTTTTGCTCTTTATGTACACCCAAAAATTCAAAATCTGTATTGTATTTTCATCCATTTTGTATTCACCATTTATGTATTTTTTTTTAGGTTTGTTCTGACTTTTTTAAACCACTTATCAGACTCTTCAGTCTATTGCCTAAAAGGCTTATAAAGTTGTCTATTATATCACAATTTACTTGACATATACGTTATATATTTTATATTACATTAATTAGTTATTTTATAGGGCAATACTATTATATGCAAGATTTAGTACATTAATATACTATCATTAAAATTTAAAAATGGCATTCAAAATAAAACAGCTAGTACCCATTAGGAATAAACATGTAGAATTGCAATAATCAAGTAGAGATTTTAACTGAAGTCATCTAAACAGAGCTGAACTCTATTTAAAACAACCGCTGAAATCAGCATACATAACCACTGCCCTGTTATGAGATTATATGAAAATAAAATCAACTAGTAGTCGTATTTATCTTCTATTCGAGAACAATGGTAACCAACGTCCAAGTTTAATTAAACTTAGAACAAATTGTTTTCATAAGGAAGGCTTGCAAAAATTTGGTTGTATCTGATTAAACTCAGAATTTAAAATCTCATTAATATCTTGGGATGCTCACACACAATCATTACTATAACAATTTTAATTAGCATAAATCACTGTTTATTGGACCGACTTCTTTGTTAAAAATTATGTTTTTAACTTTTAGGCTATGGTTTGAACAGAGGCTTCCTCTGGTTGTCAATTATTCATTTAGTTTAAAACATGTATGGACATAAGGCATACTGTTGTGGGGAACAGCAAGCAAATCCAATATTGAAATTCCCCAAAGATTTTAATCAAAAACACTAAGAACAATCATAAAAGCACCATAGTACATTGCAAATAAATAAATATATCATGAACTAAAGCTGCTCACAGTTAGGGTGTTCTCCCACCGGTGATACTCGACTGTGACACGACCTCGACTCGACGTCCGATACGAGTCCATCCCTTACATTTATATGTTTCCCCTCCCACCAGTATGACCTCAACGTAACCTCGATCAAACCAATTGCATGCGACTCAGTTTGTCCAACATCTGCTCGACCAGTCACGTATAATCATGGCAGACGAAGCAGCCAACGTAGCCTTTGCACTTGAAGTTGAAAAATATTCGTGTCTGTACAATTTTAATTTTATTTTAATTAATTTTCTTTTGACATCCGATAAAAAGACTTAAATTTGTATTCATCACAGGAGAGTTCTAGGGCACACACATATGCTAATCTATTACGATTATTACTTATATACGGTAATATCAAACAGCTGCATTTTTTCTGTTTTCTTTCAAGATAAAAATAAGCAACGACTACATCTTCTTCATCACTTGAAATTTTGCAAACTGCAAAAGTGGATTCGAAGAAAAGCTTGAACAGTTGCATCGAGGTTGAGTCTCCTTGACGTGCGAATATGTACGAAGCGACTCGTTTTTCAGTCAAGTCGAGGTCGAGTTTCACCAGTGTGAGAGTGGCCTTAAAGAAGAAATGTGTGCAACATGCACAAAGTACCACACCAGACTATAACACCGACTCACCACATCTAATCCCCTCGCCATCAACTTATTTATCACAACAACTTACAATAGCACTTTAAAACAGACACCACTTTTTAGATCTATCTTTCCAACAATAAGTTTACACCATATTAAAAAAAAAACTATTGAAATTAACGATTGAAATTTGGATAATATGAATAATTGAATCATTGAATAAGGGAGAGTCATCACTGGATAATTCCTCTGATCAAAACTGAATAACACCAAATTAGTTGCTCAATGTTTTCTAGACAAGTTAAAAATTAAAAGTGAACAAAAAAAATATTTTTATGGTGAACATCTATGTTTGCTTTATTTAACACTTTTCTGTTCTCTGTGTTGGCTATTTATGAAATAAAAAGTATGTATTCAGAACACCTATTTAAATAATAATAATAAATTTAATATTCACCTGTCAGAACCATATAAGGAGTTATTAATGTTCCGAAACATTTGAAATAGAACAAGAAACTTTTATTTCCACCATCAGAAACGAATATAACAGCATTCCAAGGATATGAATTCTTAATATTTGCTGAGTATTTATTAGAAAAACTGCAATCTAAATTAAAAAAGAGAAAAATAACATGAATTACCATAATTACACACAAAAATAATATTTTCTAAATAAACATGTTATAATTTTCTAAAATTTTGAATTAACAATGTTTACATTTTCAATTTATAAAATTTATTTCTTTTGAATTGAAAATACAAATACAAGTGACAAGTTTTAATTAACAGTTACAAAATAAATGAACTAATCCAAGATACAGTCCATTCGAATAACATGATAGTAAGTCTCTGAATGGTGTTAACTTTCCTGAATAAAAAGACCCTTTTCGAAAGTAAAATTTCCCTTTCAATTATTCTTAGCGGTATTCTTATTATTCTAAGTGGTAGCAGAAACGCATGAGCACATTACAAAATTCCCTCTGTAATTTAATTCCTATTAAATAACTTAAATTCCCATTTAAGTAATACTATCATGTTATTTCAAATGGACTGTAACTAGGGCTGAGGATACCTCATATACCAAAAAAACTTATAACACAGATTCATTGGAAAATTATACTATACCATAGGTTATTTGTAAAATGGAAAGTTTTCACAGAATAGTAACAATAAACACAATTCTTTTACTCAATTTTTGTTTTTACTTTCTCTTGCCTATATGAATATAAAGGAAGGAAAGTATAGTTTTCATGTTGATTTTTCGAAATCGAGTTTTCACCGGATCTACACGTTTTCAGACCCCCTGAACCCAAAAAACATGTTTTTAGTGATTGGTCTGTGTGTCTGTGTGTGTGTGTGTGTGTGTGTGTGTGTGTGTGTGTGTGTGTGTGTGTGTGTGTGTGTGTGTGTGTGTGTGTGTGTGTGTGTGTGTGTGTGTGTGTGTGTGTGTGTGTGTGTGAACAGAATATCTCAAGAAACAGAACATCGTACAAACTTGAAACTTGAAACTTAAGTTACATACCACTACCGAACCCAACACGAACATTTTCATCAAAATCGGTCCATCGGAAGTATATTTGTGTAATTTTTCACTTTTTTGCAATTTTGTCAAAAACGGGTCCTACAATTATTTTTAAAATCGCCTGATTTACCAAATTTTTTATGCTCTACAAGATAGGGTAGGCCCCATTGTCTGCTGAAATTCTTGGTGAGGCGGTTTTCATGTAAAATAATTGTTTTTTTTTTTAATTGCGGCTTTAATATACATTTTAGCGCAAAAATTTATATCATAAAAGTTGTAGAAAATTAAAAATACTACAATTTTTATTTTAAACATTTTTTTGTATATCAGTAATTTAGTAATTAGTTTAGCAGTAACTAGCGATTTTCTTTTTCTCACAAAAACGTGTGAAAAATCTATTTTTTTTAAGATTTTGTCCTTAGTATGCATTTTACGACAAAAGTGTATATAATCAAATTTATAGGAAATTAAAAGATCTACAATTTTTATTTTGAGCGTTTTTCTGTACAGAGCCTAGCTTAGCGTGAACGAGTGATTTTCTGCATTTTTAAGCCAAACTGAGGTCGATTTTCATTTTGTGTCTTTCACTCATGATTACAATAAGGTTATGTTTTTTGAGGTTAGTTTTTTGTTTATTTCTAATGTTTTATTACTAATTGTAGGTTTATTGTTAATTATTTGCAGTGGCAAGAGAAAGTTGTGTGAGTGTTTCACACCAGATTTTTTTTTTTTATTACATCTGACTTTTAGCTACATTAAGGCTAATGCAGATGGTAAAAGTTGATAGATCACATAACCAGCGAAAAAAGCCAGACCTGACCAGGAATCGAACTCAAAATCTCTGGCATAGTTGCACAAACTTATTACACCAAAGGCCAGCCAACAGGATGGTAAGCTACTCTACTCAAACAAGACCAATTACACAAACCACCTACATCAAATGCATTTTAATAATTCTTAGTAATTGGAGCAATAAGACAAAGGATTTTTCAAATAGTCTCATAGGCCATTTTTTCATATAGGCCGGCCTGTTGGCATAGTGGTTAACGCAACTGGTTTCTACGCCGGGGTCCCGGATTTAATTCCCAGTCAGGTTTGGCATTTTTTCATCACTTATTTTCATATATCATCATTCTCTACCGTCTGCATTAGCAGAAATTGCAAAACAGTCAGATGTAAAACAAAAAAATATATAAAAAATAGTTATATAAATTATTAAAATATGTAGGGATTACCCACAAAAAATTTACAACACTAAAATTGGTTCTACATCATTTTCTGTTTCAGCGTGTAATAGGCCCGTTGGCGTAGTGGTTAGCGCAACTGTCTTCTACGCTGGGATCCCGGATTCGATTCCCGGTTAGGTCTGGCATTTTTTTATCACTCATTTTCATATACAGTATTCATTCTCCACCGTCTGCATTAGCAGAAATTGCAAAACAGTCAAACGTAAACCCAAAAAATTTTAAAAAATGGGTGCAATATTTAACAACGTACGTTGATTTTTATTACAGAATTGAATTAGTCCTCAAATTACAAAAGAGAATCTTTAAATTTTGTTTAACAATTTAAAGAGCAGTACACTAGCAAAAATTGTTTTTAAATTACCATATGAACAATCCGGTATTGGATAATACCATTTTCCATTTGTTTGACAATAATTATGAAAAACTGATTTTGAAGACAATGGTGAATGAGCTAAATGACAGTCAAGCTGAGCTATTGTACCAGGATGCACTTCTTCGTAGCAAGGTACACTTTTTGTTTCAAACTTGCATGTTGTTTTCATTGATGTCGATGTAATTGCATCACATGTCCTAAGAAAAATAAATACAAAATTTATTTTATTGAGTTTCTTGAATTCATTTTTGACAACCACCCAACTTTTTAGCTGCATTTTTCTGGTGATTTTCATTCACCCAGGCTTGAATTTTGAAAAATGATACCCAGTTGAAAGAAATCATGACAGATTGTCAGTTGGTTACCTTACCAAGATGACTAATTTTAAAATTATTTGACTTCTTAAAGTGTGTACTATTGTAAAAGTACAATATTTTTACAAACAATTGAAATTATGGTAATTCCCAATTACTATAACTGCCAATACTCAGGTAAAAACCAAATAAATCATGTAAGGGAAAAATCCCCATTGTTAGAGTAAGTTAAATTAGAATAGCAGTTAGACAATAAGTTGAAAATATAGCCAACGGTCAACCATCATAGGCAGGTGTATTTTCTCCCTCTGTGTTTTTGGGCCCTTCTTCCACCTACCAACATTCAGTCAATCATTTGGGTAGTTCTCCTTCCCGTTGGCCCTCCAGGTTGGTTGAACAGTTGGTGGGAGGGGAGGCTTGTCAACCGGAGGGTTCCTGGTTCGAACCCAGGAAATTCACATTCGTTCCCTTGGGACTTAAGTGTGAAATAGAGGAGTTGTTAAGAAGGAGCAGAATTTGAAGAAGATACTAGGAGACAAGGAGTCTAGGAGAATGAGGAGTGTAGAACAAGGGTGACCAGGAGAACAAAGAGAAGAAGAAGAAAGGGGAGACATTTAATACAAGGTAATTCATTCGTATATTTTGTCAAGGGTTTTTAATTTCTTGTTTTTATATTGACGTCGCAGTAAAAAAGGTTGGCTAATTTTAAAATAAGTTAGGGTACTTTAAGGATAATTTTGTTAGTAGTAAGTTAATTTAGTTAGTAGTTTATTATTCATTAAATATTTACTGTAAGTAAGGAGATATAGTCTTTTTTTATTTATTTCTCATGCTCTGCTGACAGAGCTGGAGCCCAACAATTAATTATTTTTTTAGTTCACATTTAAGTGTTTGCCCACCGCTCGAATTTAAAGGTGGTGCGAGTGACTTCAATTAATTGCATCAGGAAAGTATATATAAGCATTCAACTGTTTAAAAAAAATCAAACTGAATGTTTTTTTTAAACTTAGTATAAAAAGTCCAAGTACAAAGTCTAAAACACCTCATAAAAAAGAAGTATCAATAACAACTTCAATTTGCACTTCATAATTAAATTATTTGATATTGTAATTTCATCTTTTGATTATAGGTTCTAGAAAAGCTTGTAAATTTTAGTTTTTAATGCACTAAACTAATTTTAATACCTAAACTGATATCTGTCACAGGCAGATAAATGTTAAATTAACTGCACTTGGCTTTCAGGATATAAAAAATAATTTTTTTTCTTCTCAAGGGATCATGTGTTTGAAATAACTGAAATATTTAAAACAGATAAGTTGCACGTGCAAGTGGCCATAGTTATCTCCTCTGAAATCAATCTATTTTATTATACAACCAGACGCTTTGGTAAATGAAGTGAAGGCATTCACGAGGCTAAAAGTAAGTGGATTTGGAAGGCTTGGAAAACTGATAAATCAGTAGTATAACTTCTCATCCCATTGAGAAAGACAATCATAGGACAACCTCCAGGGGTTTAATCAGCCTTTTATTTCTTGATCTATGCAACACACCTGAACTACATGATATTTATATTTATTACAGACATACTTACAATAGTAAGTATATAAAATTAAATAGAATTTTCAATATCGTAACTGTTAACAAAATATTTTGAAAGGGAACCAAAATACAACTGATAACAATTATAATGACTTCTCTTCTTCTTCTTCAGGTGCCATCTCCGCTTCGAAGGTTGGCAATCATCAGAGCGATTTTTATCTTTGATGTCACAGCCCTAAACAATTCGTTGTTGCTGCAACCATACCAATCTCTTAGGTTTTTCAGCCAGGATTTTCGCCTTCTTCCCAAGGATCTCTTTCCTTGGATTTTCCCCTGGACAATCACTTGTAAAATTTTATATTTTTCTCCCCTCATGACATGTCCCATATACAATAATTTCATTTTCTTCACCGTTAATAGTACTTCTCTTTCTTTATGCATACGTCTCAACACCTCCACATTCGTCATCTTTTCCACCCAAGAAATCCTCAGAATTCGCCGGTACAGCCACATTTCAAATGCATCCAGTCTCCTTTCATCAATCTTCTTCATTGTCCAAGCCTCCATCCCATAGTACAGTACGGATAGGACATAGCATCTTAGGAGACGTGTTTTTAATTCAAGGCTTAAATCTCGGCAGCAGAACAGTTTCTTCATCTTTATAAATGTTTTTCTGGCCTGTTCTATTCTGATGCGAATTTCCTGAGAGCTGTCATTGTTTTCATTAACAGTTGTGCCTAGGTACTTGTAAGCATGGACTCTTTCAATGCATTGGTTCCCTACATATATCCTACCAACGTTCTGATATGCTTTAGCTATTAACATATACTTTGTTTTATTAATGTTAAGTGAAAGACCGTACTCTTCACTAACTGTGGCCACTCTGTTTATTAGCATCTGAAGGTCTTCATGTGTTCCAGCTATAAGAACTGTATCATCAGCATATCTCAAATTATTTATCGTCATGCCATTGATTTTAATGCCTGTGTCCAACTCAGTAAGTGCCTTATTTACTATATCTTCCGAGTATACATTAAATAGGATAGGTGAAAGTATGCACCCCTGTCTAACACCTCTCTGTATTTCTATTTCCTCGGATGTCACGTCTTCTATCCGTATTGCTGCTTTTTGGCCATAGTATAGGTTCGATATTATTCTTATGTCTCGGAGATCTATCCTTCTCTTTATTAATGTTTCAATGAGTTGATCATGCCTAACTTTATCAAAGGCTTTGTTATAGTCTATGAAGCACACATGTAGTTCTTGGTTCATGTCCAGACACCGTTGAGATAGTACATTGAGAGCAAACAGTGCTTCTCTTGTTCCTAGGCCATTACGAAACCCAAATTGTGTGTCACTGATATCTACGTCTAACTTTCTGAATATTCTATTATGAATTACCTTCAACAGGATTTTCAATGCATGTCCCATCAAGCTTATTGTACGGTAGTCAGAACAGTACTTTGCATTTTTCTTTTTAGGGAGGGTTATAAACGTTGATAGCAACCATTCATTTGGTATTGTTCCTGTTGTATATATTGTGTTAATTAACTCAACCAGAACATGTATTTGATCTTCCTCAACCAATTTAAGAATTTCTGCAGGCAGTTGATCTGGACCTGTAGCTTTTTTGTTCTTTAGAGTATTTAATGCATACATCACTTCATCTTTAATTATGTCTGGACCTAACTCACCTTCCATATTTTCAAAATTAGCCTGCTGCCTCGTGTCCTCAAAGAGTTGAGTAATGTAATTCTTCCATAACTCCATTTTGTGTTCCATAACTGTCACTATTTTTCCAATGTTATCATACAATATATTGAACTGCTTTTGTCTATTTGTACCAACGAGTTCTTTGACTTTTTTGTGTACATTGAAATTATCATGCTTTACTTGCAATTCTTCAATCTCTTCACATTTTTGTTTGTAGTATTCTTCCTTTGCTTTCCTGATTTTTGAGCGGAGTATTTTATGTATTTCTTTATATTGTTGCTCATTTTTCCCCTTACATTCTCTTTTTCTATCCATTAGATGAAGGATTTCATTATTCATCCATTCTTTCTTTCCTTTGGGCTTTTCTTTTTTCAGAGTGCTTATGGATGGTTCCAATAAAGCTGATTTAATCCTATGCCATCCTTCATCAATACTTCTACAGTTTTGATAATCTTCCTCGCTTTCTAGGGTTTTCAGGTTTTCATTTATTTTTATTTGTAGCTCATTCTTTATACTATGGTTTTTCAGTAGTTCTCTATTTATTCGAGCTTCTTTTTTCTTTGGAATTCTTTTGAGTTTGATATGCATCTGAGCAACCAATGGGTTATGGTCTGAGGAGACGTCAGCACCTGGGTATGTCTTAACTGATGTGATATTGTTTCTGTATCTTGCACTTATTAAGATGAAGTCTATCTGATTTCTTATTGGGTTCTGATCATTGTCCCGTGGTGATCTCCATGTATATAGACGTCGCTTTGGGAGCTTATAGAAAGTATTTGTTATTACCATATCTTCCTCTATGCAAATGACTTCTCAGTATAGGCTAAATCAAAAAATTCAGCAAAAAACATCAGAAACAAATTATATTTATTTGTTACTGACCTAACTTATTAAAAATTAATTAATACAAAGGTTTAGGTTATCAACTATAAAATTGAATCTAAATCTTCTACATCCATTAACTGATTACGAATTAGCAGCACATTAGTTTTGTAGAATGTGGTAAACATATGTAGCCTTCCTACATATTTTACAGGTCCTTCAAAATTGAAAGTTAAGTTTTTTATAATGCTACAAAAGTAGTGATTTAGTCTACCTATATACAAAAGTTAACTTACATACGCGGTTTGATTTTGGCACAAAAAACTTCTAGTTCATCTGACCCATCCTTGCAATCCTTCATTCCATTACAGACAAACCTTTTCTCAATGCATTCTCCATTATTGCACCCAAATTTACTGAAATAACAAAATGTTATTAACCATATTATGTAAACTATCATGCATAGGTTACATTCTTATCCTGCTAAGGTTTGATTCAATTGGCTAGAATTACATTACTTACTTCATTATTTAAAAATAAAATGTTCTCATAGATCACCTCAATGGCATAGTGGTTAGCGCGCTAGCCTACAAAGCAGCAGTTTTCAGATTTGATTCCCAATTAGGTTCCGAAAATTATTTTCCATAACCCTTAGTAGTTGCTAATGACTAAGAAATTGACACGACTTTAATCTAAAAGAATATCTCACAATTGTTTTTTCTTCAAATGGTGTAGGTTGTACTCTTTTATTAGAAAGTAACCAGTTCAGTAAATGAATAAAGAAAATACCTACTGAGTTCAAATCAAGTTTTAGTAATAAATATTGC
The DNA here is from genome assembly GCA_035578175.1 of Catonia carolina. Classification (NCBI taxonomy): domain Eukaryota; kingdom Metazoa; phylum Arthropoda; class Insecta; order Hemiptera; family Achilidae; genus Catonia; species Catonia carolina. Next base: position 68,737,884 of record JAQMRL010000001.1, on the reverse strand, counting down.
ATGGAGAATAGGCTTACAAATCCTCTAAAACCGTAAGCGACAAATGTTAATTTAGATGTTATTATAATAAATGTTTATATCTTCTTTACAATTCCACCATTTAAGTAATGCCAAATTAAAGAGGAAATCAGATAAGTACATAGATAACCTTCATACTGTATTTTTTTTAGGATTACAAATATCTAGATCAGTAATCTACAATCGGGCACTAAAATCAAAAAGTAAAACTAAAATTGTTTTGTAGAGTGGGTTCAACTTTAAAAAAAGAGTTTAACTATTTTCTCTGAGCCTTTTAGCACAAATTTAATTCTAAATTTAGGTGTATTTAGATATTTTTGCATCCTGGAGACTCCAGGAGGAGTATAGGACATGTCAGTTATAACACCTGAATACATATAAGAATCACACAATGTATCACTACTATCAAGAAAGAAATTCTTGTACGCTATAAAAAATTTCACCGATCAAGTAATTTTTCAGATTTTTTTTAAAGGAATGCAAAGTATCACAACATTTTAAAAATGGGGGTAATTTGTTCATGAATTTTCTCCCTGCATAAGTAGGCTTTTGTTCAAACAATTTTGAGGAGTGATTAACCACATAATTATTCATTATAATTATAATTATTCATTATCATGTTTGGTAACATTGCCAGAAAGTGTAAGCTCCTGATTAAGAACAAAATTACTAAATATTTGTCAACCACAAAGAAGCTACAAAATAAGTCAATGTCACTTACCCATTGCATTTTTTGGTTTGCCTTGAAGTTCTAAAATATGATGGGGAGCAAGTAACACCAAGAGTAAACAATTCTGGAAAAAAAACATAAGGATCTTTTGTATTGCACATACACTTTTGTCAAAATGTATTAAAATTGATAAAAAACCCCCATTTATTTGACAAGTAATATTATCGAAATATTAGCCTAAAACCATTCGTTCAAAAAAAACCATTATCAAATGTTATAAAACTCAAAACGTTTGATATTATTGAGATTACAGTAGCTACAATTCTGAAATTAATTCCTTCCCTTATGCAATGTAAGTAATTTCTAGATACAAACATAATTTATTGCAGGCTGAATAAAAATTTGCAAATAAACTTAAATCTGTAAGTGTTTTAGTACACCAACTGAGAAAATATAGGTACTATTTATAAAAATAATGTATTTTTCCTCAACAATTTATCAAGTAGGCTACCTACATTCATTGTAAGCCAGTATTCACAATTTTTTGGCTAAGAGTGTTAGAGATAAGGTATTTACAACAGAAATCACTGTACCAGACTGGTTCATAAATGTTAATAAACTTCTTCTTAACATGCCATCTCTGACCGGAGGTTGGCAATCATGATAGCTATTCGGACTTAGGACACCGCAGCTCTAAATAGCTCCACCGAGATACAATGAAACCAGTTGCAAAGATTCTTCAACCAAAAAATTCTTCTTCTTCCACATCTCTCGTCTCCTGAATCTTGCCTTGTATTATCAAGCGAAGCATTTCAGATCTTGGTCCAGGCATAATATGACCCAGATATTCCATTTTCCTTTTTTGGATGGTGTAAAGAAGCCTTTACACCATCCAAAAAACCTTTTCCTTTTCCTTTTCTGTTCCCATTCTCTGCAAGACTGTCTCATTGGGTACCTTATGCAAGTTTTAGGTCTCGTTGGATAACTTATACAAGTTTTAATAAACTTGCATAATATTTTTCCTTTGAAGACTATTTTTGTAGCATTAACTTCTAAGTTTATTTCCAAACCATTATATGGTTTTCTGCTTTTATGAATACACTCATTAGAAAAGGACTTATTATATGGTTCAGCAGATTTCCTTGAATATCAACAGTAAATTTTAAAAATTATAAAAGGTTGCCTTGGTGGCTTATATTGCAATATGTTCAACTTCTCAGATAAAAATCTGTGATGCTATTTATCTAGTTTTTACACTGTATTACATTTTTATTCGTTCAGTACCTACTATAGTCATTGGAGACGTAGCAATTGATAAAAATAATCAAATTTGAAAAGGAATTTAAAAAAAAACTAAAAAATTTTTCTAGCCTACCAGAAAATTTACAACTTTTCTATTAAAGTTCACAAAAATTTTTCATACATTGTGGTTGATAATAAAATAAATATCTTAACAGATTACAAAAAATATTATGAAATAAAAGATTATGAGAAAAGGCAGGAAACATAATACTTTACCTATTATTAATATTGTAAAACTCAACAAATAGTACTTCCAGCTATTTTTATGGTTGATCATTATTATATAAATGATTCATCAAAAACAGGTCAATTCACGGTAGGCCAACTTTTCCAAGTGATGTTAAAATGCCGGAATTTTCTAATATTTATTGTAGGTAAAACTAGAATTTAACCACAGTAGATCTGAATTTTTTTAAAAAAACTTGGGAAGTAAGAACTCTACAGTTCAATAATTAACACAAGTCAAAAAGATTGATCAAACTAATTCACTTCACAAATGTTTAGTAGGTAAATGTAAAAAAACAGGTTGCACGAGTACTTTTAATCAATAGAAATTATCATACCTATGTAAAATAATATGTCTAATTAAGTTACCATAATGATGGAATAAACCAACATCCTACCTAGTTTCCTGTTTGTTGACTGTAGAAAAGTCGATTAGATTCCTTTTCTTGAATTCAGATTAAAATCTGACCACAAACCACATCAATGGTCAGTCACAAGTGAAACAATGATCTACAGACAAGTTCAAGCTCATGTATAACTAATTCCATTGTAAAATTAAAATAAAATTCACATTCAAAAAAGTATTAACTTAATTATTAAAATTATTTTAAAAACTTTAAAATAGTGCTTCAAAAGTTCAGGTTAGTCAGCCAACCAGCCTAAACTCTAAAAGCTTAAATTTTTAAAAATTTCATCAAACCTGGAAGTTGTTTTCCATCACTCTGGTGGTGGAATGTAGTCGTACTTGTTTCAGTGTATCTATCTATTTACAAAGTATTCAGATGAACTAAAGTCCCTTAGCCGTGGGAGTGAGAGAATGCTTAACGCTCTCACTCGTACAAGCCATACGCGCCATTCCAATTACATTACCGTATAATTTTACTCATTGTTGTGAGCAAGCGTTTATGCACGCAGTAAACTAACGAGCAAGATAACGACTGTAGTAGCCTATGTTTTCAGATTTGGATTATAACGGTAAAGACCTTTGGGCGCATGCGTAGTTATGCCACATATCTCCCTCTCACTCGCTCGGCTATGGAACATTAATTCATCTGATATCTGTACAAGGAATCTCATACTACCGGTCGCAAAATTTGTGAATTACGTGCCAAGCCGCTCCCACGGTGGAATGCCGGGCTGAATTCAAAGTAGACGCTAAAGCTGTTGATGCGACTTAAAATGAACTAGCATAGTGGACCCGTGCGAATAAATTCGCACATTGTTCTTGGGTTTCAAACCCAATTACATCATGCTGTATTACCACTACGTTGTAAACGAAATTTATTTTTTTTCATTTCGTAAAATGAAGCTCATATTAGTATGAATATCAAGTTTAAAACTTTTCGGCTGATCAGGAAAGAATACTCCTTACAACCATGAAAAATTATTAAAAACCTGTTCGGTAGAACTTTGTATTGAGGAGTTACTAGAATTCCAATTTTAAAATACATTGAAAGCGATTATGCGTTTTAAATATGCAGATTTTTAAAAAATTATAGATTAGTTTGTCTTATGAGGAGAGGTGGTAAATTCGCAGTATTTTTGAAATTATTTCAAGCCAGTTGGAAAATAACAATGGCGAAATGTCATAATTTCCAAATTACCGTAAATCCGCATGTCTCAAATCTGATCGCGACGTTAAAAATTGAACAAAAAATACCTATGTTGAACATATTATCAAACTCCAATTTCCCGGCGCACGTTTAGCGTTCTTACAAATTTCGCCGAGGTAAAGTATCAAGGTGAAATAGGTACCAGAATATTCTGAAATATTAGGGAACAGTTCTGACAGTGCAACATTACCGAACATCAAAACTCCTAAATAGCGAAGCCAAGTATACATCTATAAAAATTTTAATTTATTTAGTTATATAGTAATGACAAAATATACAAATTTCAACGGCTTGAACAAAGGATTGTTGTCTAAATAGAGTGAATAATAAACAATGCAATTGTCTTGATAAAAAGCGCGTGGTAAAATCCTACATTGGTTCGTCAAATAATAAGAAATGGACAAATTTGGAAAGTGTTACTTAGTGCAAATGTGCAAGTGCAACAATTTTCCGTAGAATTTGTTGTTAGGTTACGTAAGTTATATAAAAAGAACAGTGCTACACGAAAAAAGCAGTTGAAAAGATATTGTACTCAATCTGATGACACAGACTTGCTCAATTTGTACACACGTTTTCAAGAAGAATGACAAAATTAAACAGCTGTTAGCCATTATAACAATGTGTAAATAACACAAACGTGTGAGAAAATCTGAGTAGGCCCTACAACAGCAACAGTTATGAAACTGTTGCAGAAAATAACATTAAATTATAAAATGTGAAGACATACAATGTTCGTTAAAGTACTAAAAGTAAGTAAGTTAGGTTACTTAGAATAGTTGTCACTACGATAGGTTAACGTAAGATCCAGTGGCGTGTATTTGTTTCGGTAATGGATTACGTAAGTACCCTGCAGTTTATATTTTAATAAGAACATTGATTCATATTTCAAACATTTCATTTTTTGTGAACACATCTTTTTGCTTCTTTTTCCACATCAAATTTCTTCTTTTTCCTGATAATTACTAAAGGTAAGCTGCTATTTATAACAGATTAGGTCTTATGTCAGATAAGGCTGATAACAAATATTTCTTTAACACCATTTCTCTTATAGACAAACATTTTTTATAAAAGTTGTGTTCAATGGGACTAATCCTTCTGGAAGTTTTCCTACCATTTTCCTTTATTTTGCAAATTCATAGTCCAATTATTTCTAGTAAACTTAAAAGTTAAATTTTTACTATAAACTCAAATAGGGTTTATGCCGTTGGCAAAAGCCAAGGTAAAACAACGTGCCTGGATCAAAATTAAAATAATTAATGTTTATAATTTTAACAAACTAGGCCTACTTGATATTTAAAAGTAATAACTCCACAGGTTTTTTATTTATAAACATCAAAAATCGCTCTCCATCCCCGACAACAAACTACTATTTCAAGCCACTGCAACAGTAGATTTTAAGGAAAAAATGTTTGGGTAACGAAATACGAACTTAAGGAACTCAGGGTAACGAACCTTGGAGTATTAAAAATATCTTCCCGGTTTGCAGCAAAAATACATAGCCAACTCTTTTAAGAAAAAACTCGATAAAAATATTTAGTAGCCTGTGGTATATTTTTCTCTCAAACCGACAAAAATTTCTCCCCCTTAAACAGTGCATGTTTAAGGGGTGTTCTTTTAGTCATATAATAATTTATTTATAGGTATCACGAACATTAAAAATATGTAATTTTTGATCTGTTTATTGTGCACTCGTTGCACAACTAGGCCTACATGCTTTTTTATTTAACAACCGTTACACTAGCATTGGTATAATAAAAACCCAAAGAACTTTCATTAAATTAATTCATAATAAATTACTTTAAATAATCAATTTAATGGAATTTTAGAGAAAACCGTAGGCCTACATTGATTCTGTTCTGAGCATCGGACGTAGGCTACAAAACAACGAACAGTTAAATATAAAAATGTTGGCTTTTTAATGTTTTTTATTAGTACACTCACTGGTACCGCTTTTGCCCCTAAATTCATCGTGCGGTAATTTTGAGTTACTAAAGGTATGGTTATTACAGTCTAGGTGTTTTGCAGCTGATACTGCTTACGCCTTCTTAAATGACACGAGAACAAATTTAACTTTATGTAAGTAAATAAGACAAGTAGGCTGATATAAAAATCGTTGGAGCCGATTTCGGAGAGACTAATTTTCGTAAGAGGTTTTTGAAATAGTACTTATAAGAGTGATCTATACTTAAAGAAACTTACGGATCAATCACTCGTACTTCATATATCGGTGATTTACGGGGAGATTTAATGTTAAACGTACAGCAAATCGTACGATCATTTCCTGAAGAAATTTCAATACAATGAAACAAAAATTTACCAGGCCCGGTGTGAAATACATGGCGTCACTCATTCCGGATCAAATACCAAATCAAATAGGTATTGTTAATTCGATTTAGCTTTAGGCGGTTACCTAAAAACATTTTCAAACTTAAGTCGATCATAATTTTGATATGAATTCTTTTATTAGTAAATTCTTATGGAATTTATTTGTTCATCAATTGAATTCATGAATGAACTTCCATTGAAGAAATTAGCCCACACAACATTTTTGCCGAGCAATAGCCTTAACAGTGAAAATTCAATTAATTATGTAATTAATTAACACGCATGTTACGTTTTACATGCATGTTAGTTTTACCTGAGTAAAGCATAACTAACACCGCGGTCCAAAGAATGGATTTAAAATGAATTATCTGAACCAATTTCGAACACGCGGGTTAACCCAAGCGTTTGAAGAGTATGTTTTACTCCGGTAAAACTACCGCGGACCAAAGAATGGATTTAAAATGAATTATCTGACACAATTTCGAACACGCGGGTTAACACAAGCGTTTGAAGAGTAGGTTCCTTTCAAATAATAATTCAGACCCTTCAATTTTGTTATAGGCCTACAGACTAAATCTTTTGTGGAAAAGAATAAATTATAAATTCACTTTGCAACTTTCCATTCTGCCAATGCATTAAAAAAATCGTTGGTGAAAGTAACAAATTTTCTTGTGAATAACGCTGAGTTGTAAAGACCTTCGTGGAACGGGCAAGGTGTGATACGCCTTCTCGGAACTGACAACGTGAGGTGACCTGTTAGTTGCCTTACAACTTGGTAGGCAATTACTTACAACTTGGTTTTATGGTCACGCTGACTGGCCCAACGCCGTCCGAATACCCGCGTACTCAACCTGAGCGCTCCATTTCAAGTTCAATTTTCACTACCCAACAGTTTTAGTGATTTACGTTAAGCTTTATTGAACAGGAAAAGACATATAGTAATATTATAATCATCAGCTGTTTATAGTATAAGAACACACTCAAAGAAACATATAATTTTCTTCAATCTGTCATGAGAAATCTTGACCTAATATTTGTTTGGAGACTAATTTCTAAAAAAAAATGTTTATTCCACTTGAACTAAAAGTATTAGTTCTTGTATTAAAAAGAAGTAGTAGGTCTATACGTGGAGGAATTTCGCCCGATTAGCTAGACCTGATTTTGTAAAACCCTACCTGTTATAATTAATTTTTATCAAAATAAAGAATCCATAATTTTTCACCTACAGGATTATTTACAAAAGCTTCCATACATACGATTCCAATTATTTCTCTTACTGTAGTTAAAAAGTGAAAAGTAATCATGTAGCAAGTAGAATAAACGTGCATTTAGTAAAAATCAAATAATTTTGAAATACTGCATTGCTGTCTTCATAAATATAAAAATAAGTTTGTAACCTTCGAATAGCAATAATAATTCTGTTAAATAAACAACCTCATCTTTGCTTAAAGTTATTGTTTTTATAAACCGATTGCAAAAGAAATACACTGTGACCAAAAAAAAACAATAAATTTAATTAAATATTGAATATTTAAATATTATATTAACTATTATATATATTATTATATTAATATTATTTAATTAAATATTTAAATGAGCTTATATGTTACATAATCACTCTCTTTAGATATGAGCATTATACCGGTCTCTCGTTTTTGGACCTTCGCTGAAAGACGCGCAGTGAACTGGAACGTTTGAGGCTAAAATTGTGACGCGACATTCTAAATAACCGTAGATTGTGGGAGAAACTAATACATTACTTAAAGTAGTGAAGGTAATTTAGAATCCTTTTCACGCATCTCTGGGCTCAGGAACGCCCATCAAAGTTTACCACTCTGGTAAAGGGGCATCGGGCCCCAATTTTCAGCCTCTCAATTAAATATAGGGTGATTCAAAATTATACGGCAATCTCTTGGGATCTCATTCTATAGCTAAAAATAAGAAAAAAAAATCATATAAACATATGCCTGGAAACGCTTAGTTAGCGAGTTACGGCTAGCGAAAAAATTCACCTAGAACTCTGTACCCTCAGTGAAGTAAGGCCGTATAAAAATGTTAAAGGTAGTTACAGATACAAATACGATTGTTTCATATGTTTTTTAATCTAAAAAACTGAATAAAATTGGTTCCAGAGCTGTAAATGCAATACTTTCAGAGATATCTTACGTAAAACACAAGAATTGGTGCAAAGAAATAACACATTTTTTGTTTAACGTAAGATTACTTCCGTAAATGATAAATAAAGGTGTATTTTTACTTTCTCTTGCCTATATGAATATATAGGAAGGAAAGTATTGTTTTCATGTCGATTTTTGCGAAATCGAGTTTTCACCGGATCTATACGTTTTCAGACCCCCTGAACGCAAAAAACATGTTTTTAGCGATTGGTCTGTGTGTGAACAGAATATCTCAAGAACGGAACATCGTACGAACTTGAAACTTGAAACTTAAGTTACATACCACTACCGGACGCGACACGAACATTTTCATCAAAATCGGTCAACCGGAAGTAGTAGTTTATTCGTATAATTTTTCAGTTTTTTGCGATTTTCTCAAAAACTGGTCCTACGATTTTTTTAAAATCGCCTATTTTACTCAATTTTTTATTCTCTACAAGATAGGGTAGGCGCCATGTTTGCTGAAATTCTCGGTGAGGCTGTTTTCACGTAAAAACGTTGTTTTTTTAAGATTACGGCTTTAATATAAATTTTAGCGCAAAAACTTATATAATAAAAGTTGTAGAGAATTTAAAAACCTACAACTTCTGTTACAAACATTTTTTTGTATAACGCTTAGTTTAGCGGTAATTTGCGATTTTCTGTTTTTTTTCTCACGAAAACGTGAGAAAAATCGATTTTTTTTAACATTTCGGTCTTAGTATGCATTTTACGACAAAAGTGTATATAATTAAATTTATAGAAAATTAAAAGATCTACAACTTTTGTTTAGAGCATTTTTCTCTACAGAGCCTAGTTTAGCGTGAAAGCGTGATTTTCCGTATTTTTAAGCCAAACTGAGTTCGATTGTCATTTTGCGTCATTCACTCATGATTAAAATAAGGTTATGTTTTTGAGGTTAGTTTTTGTTCATTTCTAATGTTTTAATACTAATGTTAGGTTTATTGTTAATTATTTGCATTGGCAAGAGAAAGTTGCCGATTTTTTCTTACATAAATTTGTAGAAAATTTAATTCTGAAAAGAATCATGTAAATTACTCAGGAAAAAATGAATAATAGATATTGAAATTTCGCTTTATTTAAAATCAAAACAGACGCACATAAAACGCACATTCTTAACTGCATAAAATATCAGTTAATACTTTAATAAAATATTAACTAATATTTTAACTGAGATCGCGCAAATACCAGCAATAACTAACAAATAAAATTTTATTTTATTAAAATTCCATCGTTATAAGCTATGGTTATTATAATGTGTCCACAGCTCGGTGGCACCTAGACCATAAACCGACCCTTACACACTCACGCAGCAACCCCTTACCTGCCATAGCCTGCCTTACCAGCGTTTTACATTGTTCAGTAGTGAACAATGTAAAACACCGCTAGGGCAGGTATAGGGGTGCTGCACGCGCGCGCGCGTTTGTGTGAAAAGGTCGGTTTATGATCTAACTTCCACGGAGCTGTGGACACATTATAAGATGTAAGCCAGCTTAGCGGTTTTAAACACTAAGCTGAGCATTATAGCTCAACGGTTTTAAGCATACTGCTTATTGTTTGATAATAGCTGCGTAAGTAGCCTCATAGCAGTAATGCACGATTTTTCGAGTACGCATCTATCATTAATTTGGAGAAAAACAACCAAATATTGCCTGGTTTTCGTAAGGAGAGCGCTGGGCAAAACGTGCGTCTGCATTGGTATAGGTAGTCTTGTATGTACTGCAATCGTGGAGCGTATATTATCAACAATGGAACAGCATGCCTACAAAATATAATGGGCGTTGTCATTTTTCAACAACACTCTTAAAGTAAGACTGTACATCTTACTTTAGGTCGGAGATATACGCGGGGTCGAAGTTATGTATGCGCATGCGTAGTCCAACGCTCACAGCAATTGGCTTGGCCTTTAATATGAATGAAAGAACTTTACTAACTAGACCAGAAACGCAATAACGACTCCCACTCTGGTAAGTAAAGTAGTAATAACAAAGCTATTATTTACAAAAGAGTAAATGCCCTTGTAAAATCCCAATCTCCATGAAGAATTTCTTTACTAGGCTACATAAAATCAAATAAAAGTACTCTGGTCTACCTAGACTTGCAATTAACTTGTGGAAAGACTATTAGAATGGTTTCATTACGATTTCCAGTTGACAACCTGCCTCTTGAATTTCAATACCAATTGGTTCTAGGTGATAAAAACTTCATTGATACAAGACGTAATAAAGTGTCAAATACGACGATTGTCCGCAGGACCATCAGTATCAGCTGTTGCAAGTGTTTTGTGATTTGTTAATTTTTTATTTTAAAAACAATGACAATTTTCTTCTTAAAAAGATTTGGATTATTCATTAATCGATAATAAAACTCCGGATTTTTCCAACGTGCCGGGATGTCACAAACAAACCTATTCGTCTTTACAAGGTTTGAATAAGCGCGGTATGCTTTCGGATTGTACGTTTTAGATAATCGTTTATTACTGCAAAAGTAGACATTGTTATATCAGTGATTTGTTTTAATTTAATTAATTAATTAATGTTAATGGTGATATTTAAAATTAATTCAACGATAATTTGGTATTTCACCTACGTGACTACTGGAAACTAAATTTAGATGGCAGTGGTGTGACAGAGGTAAAAAGGGTCAATCTAAAAAGTTGTAAAAGTACCCTTACTGATGTTGTAAAATGATTTCTAATGCTTTAAAATTGTCAACATTAGGATATAGGGTAAGCTCTCAACACACTCATTTCATGGTTTTTCATTAAAATTGTTATGGTTCTATTTTGGAGCTAAAGTACTTTCATCATGATAGACGTAAAGATGTCTTGTTCGGGATTGTGTTAATTTAATTTTGTTTTCTTTCCGTTAGTAATTTGTTTTGTTTAAACGATCGGTAGTTATTGTCGATAGATTGATACCAGAGTAAATACAGTTGCATCGGTGCATTATCGTGAAATTCGGCAGTTGCCGAGTGGTAAAAACCTAACCTTAAATTTATTTCCAAGTTAATAAAATTTGTTGGGAAAATTTGTTTTTCTCGGTGGTGGGTTCTGTGGTATTAAAGTGTTTAGTTAGAAACAAGTAAGCCGACAGTTTTTGTAAATGAGTGAATTATAATTAAAGTAGACCTAATTGTAAATTTTACATGTGTTGGTCATGTGACTTAGTCGGTGAATGATAAGCCAATGATTTTCAATCAGAACTTTATAAATTCAGGTTCTATAAGTAAAACTATTTTAAATAAAAGTTTTAGTGGTATTGTAGCCTAACTGATCTTATTTTATGTATCTAAGCCTACAGTTTTTGTTATTGGAAATATGGATATGAAATTTACTAATGTACTAGTTTTATTATATCATATTTTCTTAACCTGTTAACATTTAAATGAGGTTTGTCTTATGTAGCCATATTTAACAAAAACATTGTGTAGATTCGAAATAAGTTTGATTTGTATTACTAAGGCCTTGATTTGAAGCATTTTACTGACATTTATTTAAGAAATGATTCACTGCCAATTTAAAAAAAACTTATCACTAATTTGTGTTTATTTCTGGACTTTAAATTTATTTAACATTGAAGCTGACTATTTAACTGAATAGAAAAGAATAGCCTAGAGCTACCTTATTTCATTATTTATTTTACATTGGAGAATTATTTGACCCAGTACTTATTTATATTTGGAATTGTGTTTTTAGGGAAAATTTAACTGTTTAATAATTAGCCTATTAAATAATTTTAACTGGCTCGTGTGACGTAATGACTTGTTTAAAAAAGTTAATGTTTAAGTTTACATTATGGTTAGTTAATCCATTTTGTATTAAGCGCTTATAATGGATGTTAAGTATTTACGTTAAAGAGGGAATTTTTATTTTTGTATTGTAATGAATATAATAACTTGTTGTTTTATGAAATTGACCTCATCACTTATGCATAATAAGGCTACTAGTTGTGTATCGATAGTATTTTGAATGTGAGCTTGCCTTATCTGATACATTTGTATTTATTGAGTACTGCAATGATGAGATTTTTTATTTTATGCTTCTTTTCTTAATAGTAAAATTGTTAAGGTTAATTTAATTTGTAAACCTTGAGTTTTACGTAACTAGTAGTACATCGAGGTTATTATTAGTGTTTTTCAGTCATCTTTAAAATACAGTAAGAGTAAAGTTTTTAATTATTCAGTTTTGATTTACTTTTTGTCAGAGTTAAACTTGTACTCGATTCATCATAAGAAATATATATCAAGTAAACAAATAATGACGTCACTGGGCATGCGCATTATTTAAAAATGTGTACAAGCTGATTAAAAAACAACAAAATACTTTTAAAAGTATTGTTATAAATGAAACTGTTAGGCCTACATCATATCATGACTGATGTTTTAAAGTACTGATCAATAAATTTATAAACACTGTAGGCCTATACTTTATTTTCATTCTTTTTCATAAATTAATGTGGTTAAAAGTTATATGTATTACCTCTGATCTGTATGATGAAACAAGAGAACTTTAAAAGTAAACATTTTTATTTTAATGATTAGTCATATAATATTAGTTCAGTCACTCGTTATTTCACAATTTAATTTGACGCCTAATCCAAACCCGTAAATCTCTCTCCACGTATTTGAAAAAGAACATGTCATCGTTATATGCTACCAGTTTGCTTTTGACATTGTATTGTCTTGCATCATTCATACGAGCATTATAATTTATTTTCAATCAGGAATTTAGTGTTATGGTATTTTTTGTTTTTTCATTTCTATTTATGGTTTAATTCTGTATATGGTTAAAAGCACGTATCAGTTATCACTGTGATATTTTCATTAAAAGTGTTGCATTTTTTCTGAGTCACCGTTTTAGCAGCTGATTTGGTAACCGCTGTTTGTTTACTCGAGATATGTTTCTTGCGATGAACCAAGTATAAAGTTCTTGGTGAACCAAGAACCTACTCCATTTTTTACAGTAAAAACAGTAGGTTTTGAATTTGATTGATACCTTTAATGAACATAGTGTTAAGGTAATCAAAAAAATCATTGGTCTTTCTTGGAGGAAAATGTAGAAACATGTTTGCTACACTCTAAAAAATTTTGTAAATTATAATTATTAGTTAATAGAATTATGATGAAACTGTTATTATTACTTACTAATGTTTTTTTTATAATTTTACAGGTTCTGAGGCCTCGGTACATAAGTTCTCGAATATTTTGCGTTACAAATTATCAACAAAAACGAGGCACCCATGGAACGAATACCCAAACAAACTACATAATTCCACTTTCGTTCCATGGGAAACAAAATACACTGGTAAATGAACCTATTTAATTACTTGTTTGTTGTTTAGAAGGATGCAAATTATTAACGTGCACTTAAAGAAAATTAATTACACTTCGACTTTTAATTTTTACTTTCTCTTTCCTATATGAATATAGAGAAAGGAAAGTATTGTTTTCTTGTCGATTTTTCGAAATTGAGTTTACACCGAATCACATGTTTTCAGACCCCCTGAACCCAAAAACATGTTTTTAGGGATTGGTCTGTGTGTGTGTTTGAACAGAATATCTCAAGAACATCATACGATGTTGAAACTTACGTTACATACCGCTAGAGGACCTGACATGAACATTTTCATCAAAATTTGTCAACCGAAAGTAGTTTATTCGTGTAATTTTTAAAAAACGGCTCCTACAATTTTTTTTTTTAATTTCCTCATTACTACATTTTTTATGCTCAATTAGATAGGGTAGGCATCATGTCTGCTGAAATTTTTAGTGAGGCTGTTTTCTTGTAAAAAAAATTGGTTTTTTAAGATTATGCATTTTAGCGCAAAAATGTATCTAATAAAAGTTGTAGAGAATTTAAAGTTCTAATACTTTTATTTCAAACATTTTTTTGTATAACGCTTAGTTTAGTGGTAATTAGCGCTTTTCTGTTTTTTTCTCACGAAAACGTGTTAAAAAGTCTATTTTTTTCAAGATTACGGCCTTAGTATGCATTTTACGACATAAGTGTATATAACTAAATTTATAGAAAATTGAAAGATCTACAACTTTTATTTAAAGCATTTTTCTCTACAGAGCCTAGTTTAGCGTGAAAGAGTGATTTTTTTTGTATTTTTAAGCTAAACTGAGGTTGATTTTCACTTTACGTCTTTCACTCGTGATTAAAATAAGATTATGTTTTTGAGGTTAGTTTTGTTGTTTATTTCTAATATTTTATTACTAATGTTAGGCTACATTGTTAATAATTTGCATTGGAAAGAGAAATTTGTGTGAGTGTTTCATGCCAGATTTTTTTTTAATTAACCTTATAACCAAGGTTAATTACCTTAAAGAGTGTTTGTCTGAGGGCAATTGTTTAGTTAATTGATTTGTGCCAATAAAGTCAAGCTAAGTAATAAGGGTATTATATATATATATATATTTTATTTTTTTTATTTATTTTTTTATTGTCCTATATAAAGAACGCACTGGTTATGTAAAATTATTTCTTAAGCTGTCGCTTGTTCGCATGGTAGTACGCCTTCATTCTCTCGCTAACCTTCTCCCTTTGTTCCTGCGTCCATGTCCTCTGCCTTGTTTCTGCAGTCGGGAAATTCCCAAAATCTTTTATTTTCCTTCTAAAGGCAGTTCCATCTATTACATCGTTACGTGAAGCGTTTATGGTGTTTAGGTTTGCTTCGATTTCTTTGATCCATCTATCTTTGGTTTTAAAACTTTCTTGATATGTGATCATTTTGTACGTTTCGTTATTTTTGTTTTGGAATCTCATCATGTGACCGTAATATTGTAGTCGACGTTTTATGAGCTTAGTTGTTAGAGTTTCGCCTAGGAAATTCATTATGTGTTCGTTCGTTCGTTCTCTTCTTGTGGATCTTGGTTTCTGGGTCGAAAACTGTTCCTAGGATTGTCTGGGCGAATCTCCTGTGTATTTTATTTAGTTTTGTTAATAATCCTTTACTATGAAATGTTAGGGTTTCGGCTGCGTATAAGACTTGTGGTAGAACGACTGTGTTTAGATGTCTAAGTTTGGCGTTTCTAGATGGGCATTTTTTGTTGTAAAAGTTCCTTGTTTGTACGTAGGCCATTTCTAGTTTTGCTATTCTGTTTTGCAATGTAAGTACGTCGTTTCCGTTTTGTTGTATAATTTCTCCTAAGTATTTGAAGTGGTTGACTCTTTTGAGCATTCCGTGTTGGGTTTTGAGGGCGGATGGTTTACTTTTGTTATCTGACATGTATACGGAAATTTATCGAAGGAGATATTTAGTCCTGTTTGGGTGGCGATTTCTTTGAGGGTGTTTGTTTGGAAGATTGCCTGTTGCTCTGACCAAGCTACCAGAGCTAAGTCGTCTGCAAAGGCTAGTACATCCAGTTTTATTTTCTCGTTCCTTTTGTTTCTGAAGGGGGCTTCTTTGATTTTGTTTTCTTTGTTATATTCTTGGCATTTGGTCCGCCATTCTGTAATTACTTTATTTAGTACGCAGTTAAAGAGAATTGGGGAGAGCCCGTCGCCTTGTCTGAGTCCGGTTTTTATTTCGAATGGTTCCGATAGTTCGCCCATGAAGCGCGCTCTGGATATAGTGTGTTAGAGTCAATTTTATTAAGTTTCTTGTCTTGTTGTCTACGCCCATCTCTTGCAAGATTTTATCGAGTATTTCTCTGTCTATTGAATCATACGCTTTAGCAAAGTCTATGAAGCTTATGTAGTAGTTATTGGCCGTTCTTAGTGCTGCTTTTCTGCACAACATTTTTAAGTTAAGGATCTTTTCCGATCCGCATCGACCTTTCCTGAATCCCGCTTGGTAGTCTCCTATTTGGTGGTCGACTTGGGGTTCTAATTTTTGGAGGAGTAATTTTGAGAAGATTTTGTATGTGATATCGAGGATGGAGATTCCTCTGTAGTTATTGATATCAGATTTATCCCCTTTCTTATGGATGGGGTGAATAATCGCTTCTGTCCAATTTGGTTCCGGGAACTCTTCGTTTTCCCACACATCGGTGAAGATTTGGTGGAGCTGGTTTATTGTTTGATCTGGGGCGATTTTCATAGTTCTGCAAATAGGCCGTTTTGGTCTCTGGCCTTCTTATTTTTTAGTTCATTTATTGCGGTTTGGATTTCTGCTTTTGTTGGCGGGGAGCTGGGTGGGAAGGGGTTGTTGCTGGGTTTGGTCTGTATGGGGTTCTGGGGTTTTGGACAATTTAGAAGTTCTTTGAAGTACTCTGCCATTATGGAGCAATTTTCGGACTTGCTAATGGCGATGGAGTTGTCCGTTCTTTTGAGGCAGAGGTTTGGTGGTTGGTATTTGTTCTTGTACGTTTTGATGTTACGGTAGTAATCTGAGGTGTTGTTCTTCTTGAAGTCTTTCTCGATGGAGTCCAGCATCTCTTGTAATTGCTTTCTTTTTTCTTTTCTTATTATTTTAGCGGTTGTTCTTCTCTGTTCTTTGTATTCGTTGTAGTCGGACTCCTTTTGGGTGAATTTCCATGAGTGATACTTCCTATTTTGCTCTTCGTGGGCTTCAGCGCATTTATTATTCCACCATTGCCTTTTCGCGAACTTTTGAGGAGCGATTCTTTCCGCAACATTGAGCATGTTAATTCTGATTTCCTCCAAGCTCTCAGGTTGGTGATCTCTCATTTCTTTTTGATAGTTTGAAGTTTTATGTTCTGTTTTCAGTATCTCCCTATCCACTTGTGCTTTGGTAATGTTGGTTTTTAAATGTTTCTTTGTTCTTTTGGGTATTATTTTAATCTTGATTTTTGAGAGGTAATGGTCAGAATCTAAATCCTGACCTCTTAGGACCCTTACGTTTAATATTTCTTTGGAGGATGTTTTGGAGATTGCTACGTGGTCCAGTTGGAATTCTCCCTTCCGATTACCCGGCAGTCTCCACGTTTTGAGTTTGTTGGGCTTGCGTGTGAAGTTTGTAGACATGAGTTTTAGATTGAAATATTATATTAATATAAATATAATATTGGTATTATATTTATTTAAAAGATAATTGTAAAATTTAATTTAGTATTTTTGAATTAGTCAAGTGCTTGTATTAATAATTGTTATCAGTAGCTGCAAAATTAAATATTTACATTTAAAAGATTCATACATCAAAGTTAAATGAATACTACAAGCTAAATTTTTTATTATTGATGATGAGAAATGTGTGTCAAAATCTGTCCAAATTTAGTTAAAGCAATTATTCTAACTCTATGATTGTAGGTTAATTTATCGTATTAAGAATTTGTAGCAGTATGTTACTTTTGTGATAACTACAAGGTTCTTTGAAAAGGCATTTTCAAAGAACGCCTAAATTTCAAAATTTATATTTAGGGACATTGATTCATAGTAGGCTATTATTTACATAGTTTTCTTAAATGATTGTTTTCTGGTAATTGAATGGGTCAATGGAAAAACGTTGCTAATAACAAAAACAAATTTTTACAGAAAGTGAAAGATACAATCTGATTCTTAGCTGTATAATGATTTTGTTTCAAGAATTTCCAAGATTTTAGTTACAATTCTACCTGTTAGAATTCACTATTTTGATCAAATAGAGGATTTATAGAACATATTCCACTGAAACCTCACTTTTGTAAATTTTGTCAGTTGCAATGTTTTTCTGTTGAGCCATTCAATTATTCTAGGAATCCATAACTAAATAAATTTTCCTGCTGAGTCGGCAATCTGCCTTTGGATAAGGTAGTAGAGCAATGCCAAATAAGCTAGCAAGTTTTCTGAAGTGCCCAGGAAGTTTATTTTGGTAATGGCACGCTCGGTTGCCTCAGGGAGTGGCGGAGGTCAGTGCTATACTAGCTATGATCAGAGGCACATTGCCCTCGCAATGTTACATATCAGCTAACCTGAAAACATTAGTCTGTAATGTGTTGTTTGTGATAAGTGTTAATTGTTGTATACAATGTTTAAAATTGAATATTTTTAACTTCGCTAATAGATAAAAATTTATATCATTTAGAACATGTGATTTAATAGGCAGTTTGGTACTAAGACACGAAACCTACTGACTGAATCCGAACTGTTGGCGCAGCTGCACTGACAAGCTTATTTGGTGTCCATTCTACTGTGTGGAAAATTTTTGTAGCATACTTTTGACTTAATTGTAATATTTTTAGCACCTTGAAACATTTCCTTGTTATAACATAAATTTTTATAAATACTTGTAAGTGTAATAGATTGCGTACGTACATTAAAATGTTTTATGGTATTGCAGATTCCTAGAAAACCACTACTCTTTACATTTTTCATATCTAAGCCTGTTCCTCGATATTATATTTCAAATTTACAACAAATAAAATATTACAGTACAAAAGGAAAAGATCCAGTATGCAAACCAAAAAAGTAAGTAGGTTTACTTATATTTATTATTATTTTATCAAACATCCTATGTAGGATTATAAACAGTCGTATTATTTAAAAATTGAAATATATATTTCGAACCACCAGAATATGGTAACAGAAAACACTTAGCAATGTTTATAGCGCTTTCGTGTATCTTGTACACATCTTCAGTAAATTAAAATTTTCAAAGAATTTTAATTTACTGAAGATGTGTACAAGATACACGAAAGCACTATAAACACTGGTAAGTGTTTTCTGTTACCGTATTCTGGTGGTTAGAAAATATTTCTATTACTTATATTTATGTTCTTCTTATATATAGACCTATTAATATTATTCATTCACTTGAAGTTATTTGTCTCTGCCTAGCTGTTAGTAACCAGAGGAGTTAAGATAAAGAAAATTGATGTGTTACTAGGTTGATAACCTGTCTGGATGTCATAAAAAGTACAATGGAGTAAGGGTTGCCATACATCCTGAAAATTTGATTTGTCGCAAATTCAGAGTATGAAAACCTCCCCTTTTTAAAATCAATAGTAATAATTGTTTGTTTACACGGGAGTGTGTGTCAGAAGTACATAATGGCCTAAACAACACTTTTTTGTTTTTCAAAAATTTTCTCTCAATAATTCTCCTTCTCTGTCTTTTGATGCCTCAAGAATTTGCTAAGAGAGCATACATACATACATTTCTCTCTTAGGAAATATGGCAGGTCTTATTAACAGTGTTCCCAGGAAGTTTTTGGTTATAAAAATAAATGTTAAAATACCTAATGTTTATTCAGGGATGGCTTATTTGTAACTGTTAACACATGTAGTGCGGAGGGTGCGTATATGTGTCCAACAGAAACATTCCCACCGGACTGTGAACAATATACACATCTAATTTAGATATTACGAGGCGTGTTCAGAAAGTAAGTACCGTTTCATTCTACTGCCGCCGTAGCGCTGCAATCGGTGTTCCTCGCTTGCGCACTAGTCGTCCTTGTTCACTGGCTATCAACTCACGCCATTGTAGTTGTTCTACGTTGTGTTCTCAGTTTTTTCTGAACATTCAAAATATTTAAGACAATTAGTGATCCCGCCGATTGTGAGATTCATTCTGTAATAAGATTTTTGAACACACGGAATGTGAAACCGGCCGAAATTGATCGTCAACTTAGAGATGTTTTTGGGGAAGACGTGATGAGTGAAGGAATGGTGATAAAGTGGGTTAGAATGTTCAATGGCAGTCGAACAAATATGCATGATGAGAATCAGAGCGGTTGGCCTTCTCTCATCACCGATGATCTGGTAAAAATCCAAAAAACATTTTTTTTGATGAAAAAATCCAAGAGAACAGACGTTTCACTATGACAACGCTATCTGTCGATTTCCAACAAATTTCACTACCACTTGTTCCTGCACATGAAACGCGAGCTAGGTGGCCAACGCTTTGAAACCAACCATGTAGTGAAAACTGCCGTGGAGTTGTGGCTACATTCATTGGCGGGAACCTTCTACGAAGAGGGTATAGAAAAATTGATCACCCACTACGACAAGTGTTTGAACATCAGTGGAAACTATGTCAAAAAATAGTTTAAGGTTTGGTCTTTCATGTTGAAAAAAAATGGTTTTACTTGTTTTTTTTAAAAACTGTATTTACTTTCTGAACACGTCTCGTATTTTATGACTATTCTAGCCGACAGGCACCTTGAATCGCTTATTATTTGACTTGTAGTCCCTCAGTAGAACTTTCAAAGCGAGGCAGGTTGTCATGCAGTATATCAGCACTATAAAATTTCTATGGAATTTTAAGTTTGTGCTTATTCTGAATCGCAGCCTGAATTCCAACTCGTTAATTGTTAAGTAATTTCCAGGGAGTTTTCACACTAAGAAAATAATCAGAAAGTTAGAATTTTATTGTTTTAAGTGCCTACTAACATCACTGGAGATTTTTTTTTATTATGTATACGAAGGAAACTTAGTTGTATGTGTGCCATAGTAAAATTTAAAAAATAATACCATTTAATTATTTCTTTTTGTATTTTTTTCTGCTTATTGTACAAAAATATCCTTCTCAACATAAACATAAGTAAAATTCTGATTATGTTTAGGTAATCAGTGAAAAGGCTGGTTTAAACCTCTAGGGGCTTTACTAAGTAAAACCAGGAGTGAGGTGGTTTACATTTGCCTTTCTCACTGAGTAAAAATGTATGGTCACAGGGTCTGGCTGTACAATAAAATTCATTAATCGCAGAGGAGGTAACTGTGACTAGTGTATTTTACACATTTACCTCTTCTGTTCTAAATGCTTCAGTCATATAATTGGCTAACCCTGCGATAAGAAACGGAACTATTTTTTGTAGCCCTGGAACTAGCAAATGTAGTGTAAACAATTTAACACTCCACCTGCCTATTAGGGGCTAATTCTGTTCATAATAATTTTAATATTAAAGAAATTATAATATTTTTAATAATTAAAAAAAAATCTTTAAAATGCATCCTGCAGCTTACATTCGATTCTATTATTAATATATTAATTTTTTTTTGCTGTGAACTGTTATAGCTGCTATAAATAATTTTTTACAGCTTTAAATTTATTTAAAAATAAAATTTGTTAAAAGTTTTGTGCAAATGACAGATGTTACATCTTTTAAAGATTTTAATAAGTTAGTTTCTTTTCTTTGTTCTTAAATTTTTTATACTTTTATGATGGTGGATCTACCAAAACATGTCTGTAAGAAATAGGATTATATGTAAAGAAAATATTAGAAACAAAGTGATACAATAGCTTTAACAGGTCAGTGGAAAAATGAGATATTTTTACAATAGAATATTAAAAAATTATTGTGTAATGTGCAAAAGAATGAGAATATTTTTCATTTCGTAGCAGAATGTCCAATTTTAGTTGAAATACATAGGAAATGGTTTGTTCGAGATGCTATGACGAGGCCTGTGTTTAAGGAGTACCTGAATGGGGAAAATTGGATGCAGTTGGCGGAGTATTGTCGGGAAGCCTGGAATTATAGATTTTCTTGTATATCGGAATTTAATATTATTGATTTAAAAACTGAATAGATATAAAAAAAATTCACTTTTGTTGTATGTACTGTAATTATATTATAGTTGTAGTTTATAGTTTTGTTTAATTAATCGAATGAATCCTTACGCATTAGTATTTTGCAGTAAGAATCTTATTGTAATAGAAAGATAAGAAATGTATTTTATTTTATTTTGTTATTCATTTAAAGTTTGTCATTTATGTGTAGAGATAAAAGGTTATTTACTTTTTAAAATGTGTGCTGCTAACCGCGCTGACGGTCTTCAGACTAAGCGGAAAACAATGCAGTTCTGTTTAACGGATGTATTTTCTTTTATTGAATAAAGCATTATTATTATTACTAAAAAATAAAAATTTTAATAAAATGTGAAATGTTATTTATTACCAAATTGCTGATGAAAGAAGCATTCTCACAGGACTATGGATCCATATTCGAGTCACAAGATTAGCCAGGACTGAAGACGCACCAATACCTCTCATCTTTCCATTGTTCTTTTTTTCTTTGAGATTTCATAAGTAAATTTTGAAGAAATGTAATTTCTGGACAGATAGTTTGGGTCTCAAATCCGAATTCCTTAAAGGGTTACACAATTTTCCCACTCCTGCGTCTAGCGCGCCAATCTGACTAGCAATATTCCTGTGTAATGTCAACTCCACTGTGTGAAACACATTACTTTCTCTTCCCAATGTAAATAATTAAAAATATAACGTAAATAGCAATTTAGTCATAGCAAAGTAAAACAACAGAATGTGTAACGTGGTGCTATATACTGGGACTGGGAAAGATGTGTGTGCACGTGCGTGATTGTGTCTGTTTCAGTATGAGTATTCAGTAAGGCAGGGAGTGGGAGAAATGAGCACGTGTGCAACCCTTCAGGGAATTCTGGTTTGATTGTGGCATACAGAAAACTGAAAAGACCCGAAAGTTATGGCTTGTTCTTGATAGATTTCAGTATTCGAAAATTTAAAAAAAATTGTTGCCAGATTAAAATTGAATGAGAAGTATGTTTGGTGTTACTTTTTTCTGTAGAGGAGGAAATAGTACAAAGATAGAACATTATCTAGAGGTTCTTTTTTATTGTGTATGGAATCCAGGTATATATAAGTAGACAAGTATTTACTATTGAAATTGTGTCTGTTTTGTTACTCAGGAAAAGCAAAGCTCCTTTATACTTCTTTGCAGCCTTTTTGGCTTTATCAGGTGTCATAGGATACGCAAAGTACGATCCAGATTTTCGATCTTGGCTTGAAACACAAGTGCCTGGTTCCGATGAGGTGATAGCTTTTATATTCCAAGAAAAAGTATCATTTTTGGAGCGTATATCCAACATGCTGGATGCCATCAAAGACAAGTAATGTATATTTTTACTATTGTGTGTATTTATATAAATAAGCACTGTGTATTCATTTTATTACAAATAGTAGATCAATGCTCTATAAAGTTAACCTTTCAGGTTTTGAGAATAAAATAATTAATGATTTTAATGAGATGTTGAAACTGGATTTCGGTTAAACATAAGAAAATTTTTAAAAGATCTTTCCTGCCTTGTTTTCTAGTTGAAAAACTAAAGTACTTCTTTTTATAATGGTGTGTTACTGTCCCACGACGAGTTGAACCAGTGTTTAAAAGAAATACTAACAGCATATTGTTGAAATTAAAATATGAGGGCAATCCAGAAAGTAACAGACTTTTGGTCTGGCACGGCAGTGGGCAGAGCTAGCGCCGCCATCTTGGCGTCAGAGTTTTTCTACATTCAGTTCGCAACTAGGCTTGGTAGCTAAAGCATCAAGTGTATTGTACTTTTTAAAATGAGCGCTGCGATTGAAAATCCCGTTAGTTGTGAAGTGCGTGGTGTGATACGGTTTTGTTGGCAAAAAATTACAAACAGATTGAAATTTATCACCAGATTTGTGACGTGTACGGCAAAGGAATAATGAGTGAAAGCTGAGTGAGGCAGTGGTGCATTGATTTTAGAATGGCCGAACCAATGTTCACGATGAGGATCGCAGTGGTAGGCCTAGTCTTGTGACTGATGAATTGGTGGTGAAAATCAATGAATAAATCTGTGAAAATCTTTGTTTCACTATTACGGAACTCACAGAACATTTTCCTCAAATTTCACGGGGTTTAATTCATGAAATTGTGGTTGGTAAACTTTGATACCACAAATTTTGTGCCAGGTGGATTGCGAAAATCCTAACTGAAGACCACAAAAAACAAAGACTTGCTGCAGCACTGACATTTCTGGAAGAGTGCAACAAAAGTGAAAACCATGTTATCGATCCTATCATAACTGGTGACGAGACTTGGGTAAAGCACGTCAA
This sequence comes from Catonia carolina, assembly GCA_035578175.1. Classification (NCBI taxonomy): domain Eukaryota; kingdom Metazoa; phylum Arthropoda; class Insecta; order Hemiptera; family Achilidae; genus Catonia; species Catonia carolina. The sequence goes on along the minus strand of JAQMRL010000001.1, from coordinate 68,713,836 downwards.
CTGTGAAACAAAACGGCAGTCGATGGAGTGGGGTCACATGCATTCGCCCAAGAAACCGAGGAAGTGTCTGCAGACTATCAGCAAGAAAAATCATGGCTACTGTTTTTTTGGACGCTCATGGAGTGATTTTCGTTGATTTTCTTGAACTAGGCCAAATAATCAATTCAGAGAGGTATTGCGAAACACTCAGAAAATTAAGACGCGCGATACAAAACAAGCGTCGACAAAAACTTAGTGGGAAAGTTTTGTTTTTCCATGACAACGCCCGTCCACACGCGTCCAAACGTAGTCAAGAGCTCTTGGAAGGTTTTGGATGGGAAGTTTTTAATCATCTGTCGTACAGCCCGGATTTGGCGCCGAGCTATTACCATCTGTTTCCAGCAATGAAGACATGGCTCGCTACGCAACGCTTCGACACTGACGCTGAACTCCATGCCGGTGTAAACCAGTGGTTGAACTCACAGGCGGCAGATTACTACAAAGAGGGCATTGAAAAGCTTGTACCACGTTACAATAAATGCCTTAATTTACTTAGCGATTACATAGAAAAATATCCTAAGGCGGAGTGCACACCTATACGATACGTAAGAGACGATATTTATCTTATACGATATTTATCTTATGTGATAAATGTCTGCTTGCTCAATACAAAACACATTGCTGGTGAAAACTTGCCGCACACCAGTAATACAGCGACATCTGTCGTAAGATATTTGTAGCTCACGATATGTTCGGCTTGTCTTATGCGATAAATATCTTAAGATATTAGTCGCCCTGACACCCCTGTTTTAAAACATCATCCTATCGCTTGTTCTTATTTTCATTGTTTAAAATTTGTTTTAATTTTATATTTTTACAATATGAAGGATGATCCTGTTTTTATGATATTCTTTGTAAATGAGGTACAAAAATATCCGTGTTTATGGAATTACCAATTAAAGGATTACAGTTGTTCTGTAATCCTGCAGTGATGGCCATCCTGTAGCGAGTATCCTTTTTCTCTAAATCGGAGGAAACAAGATTTAAAATAAAATAAAAATTCTCAGGTCTCATTCTGTATGTCTCCGTGAATGTATCTTCATGCAGCGATAGTTCTTTATATACAATAGCTGAGCTGTGGTGTGCATTGTGTAAATTATATGGATGAACCCAAAACCTTCTGTTTATCCTTCTATTCTACGGAAATACCAGTGGGAGATTACAGCATCCTCTTCACTTGAAGAACTCATTATATACTGAGGAAATTGTAAGTTTGTATCGTACAAATAAAATCGTAACGCACACTGTAAGATATACGATAAATATCGTATCGCACTGGTGTGTATTTATGTAAGATATACAATAAATATCGTATATGATAAATATCGTATCGTATAGGTGTGCACTCCGCCTAAGAGTTAACCTTCAAAATGTACATAATAAAAATTGGTTTTTTTACTTAGTTTATTTTTTATTTCAAAACGTCTGTTTCTTTCTGGACAGCCCTCGTACTTACTGTATAGTATATAAGTAGAGATACTCCAATTCTAAAGCGCTTCATGTTCTAGACAACTTCAGAGCAAATTGAAAAATTATGGGGTTTGGTTTCTTCACAAACAATTGCTTTTTTACTTTCTCTTGCCTGTATGAATATATAGGAAGGAAATTATTGTTTTCATGTCGATTTTTCAAGAAAGGACTGGTGCTACCAACCTCAGTGAATGTGATAACATGATTTCTGTTTTATATTATGTAATTTAACTAGGAAAATTTATTTCTGGATTCCCGAATGTAATTTAAAGGCATATTCCCACAGTTCTAGTTTACTAGTAGCTACTAGCGTGTAGGTGACAGTTCCCATAGAGCTAGTTAATTAATGCCAGTGATCTGAAAACATACGTGAGTTGTGCTGTGTATTGCTGTACGAAGTACAGCTTACTAGTAACGTTTCCAAACGTTCACACCAAGCTAGTTTACTACCCCTAGTCAATCATGTGACCTTTTCTCCCCTACTAGTGTTAGTAAAATCAGTCATGTTGAAAGTCATTAGCGCGCTTTAAATAAACTAGCTGCTAGTTGTTTGTTTCCATTACGCTATTTTGCTTTGAGCTAGTACTAGCATTATCATGGGAGTAGGCCTTACGGATTTAATTGGTGTAAGCTGAATGTGGAGTATCCACAAAAAATTATGGTTCCTTTATGCAGTTAGAGAAAACTACTTCTTCCTTTAGTAAAATTTGAATTTTTTGTTTTTTTTTTCAGAATTGTTGATGTAATTAATAGCGCATTTGGCAGTGAACCAGATAAAGCGAGTGGTGGTGGTTCAAAAAAGAAACTTCCACCTTGTGATGACGAAAATAAACCTTATAAACGTAAGTTGTGCTACATTTTTGTTCGAAAATTTTTTATTTATGATTGCAGTGGCATAACAAGCATTTATCTAGTTGTAATGGGTTCAATACTATTAATGTATTTTGTGTTGAAAAACTTTAAGAAATGATACTGCTTATAATACGAGGGCGAATCAAATATAAACGGTAATTTTTAAAATTATATTTATTGAATAATATTATACAAAAACTATGCCTTCAACATTTTTCAATATAGTCTCCTGCATTATCTACACACTTCTGCCACCGATTTGGAAGCTTGAATATTGCCTGTTCATAAAAAGATTGAGGGAGAGTTGTCAACTAATCACGTGCTTCTCGACATCTTCATTGCTTTAAAATCGTTTTCCTCTAAGTGATTCTTTCAGAGGCACAAACAAAAAGTAGTCACAAGGGGACAAGTCTGGACTGTAAGGAGGGTGTTCGAGTGTTTCCCAGCCCATTTCTTCCAATTTATCCCTTGTCAACAATGCGGTGTGAGGCCTTGCGTTGTCATGGAGAAGGATGACATCTCTAATGGGCGCACCTCGTCTTTTGTTTCGGTAACTGGTTTTTGCAGACTGTAGCACCTGGCAGTAGTAAGCCGCATTCACTGTTCGTTGATTGTAAAGAAAATCAATGAGTAGAACTTCCCTTGAGTCAAAAAAAATTGTTGCAAGAACTCTTCCGGCTGAGAGACGAGTTTTGGCTTTCACTGGGCAGCCTTCATCCTTCCTTCGCCACTCCTTACTTGCCATTTTCGATTCGGGAGTGTAATGGTGGACCCACGTCTCATCACATGTGACGATGTGCCTCAAAAAATCTTCACCTTCTTCTTGAAATCGATGCAGAAGTCTCCCGGCGATCTCCGACCTGACCTGTTTTTGATTTCCGGACAGCAACCTCGGAACCAATCGAGCACTAATCTTTCTGAAGCCAAGGTGGTCTGTGATTGCAGACTGAACACTCCCGTAGCTGATACCAATTTCTGACGAGATTTCTTGAACAGTTAACCGGCGATCACCTTCAATAAGCTCTCGAACGGCACTAATGTTGTCATCTGTGAGACCTGACCTTGGGCGTCGACGGTGACTTTCGTTTTCAACATGTTCTCGCCCACCCCTAAATTCTCTGGCCCACGTATACACTCTATTCTTAGACAGAGTAGTGTCCCCAAACTGTGCCCGCAAACGAGTAAAAATTTCCGAAGGCTTAACATGTTCATTTGCTAAAAATTTTATGACTATTCGTTGCGCAACAGATGGATGTACCTCTCGCTCGGTCATGGCTGTACTGACGGCAGAACGCAACAATGCTGCGAAGTAAGCTGTTCCCCCCCCACTCCTATTAAACAAAACAACAACTGCTCACCGCCACATCTGGTCGGAACGTGTTTGGTACAGTCAACAGCAAAATTACCGTTTAATTTCGCCCTCGTAAATAAATTATTCATTCTTCCAGAAATGAAAGTTAACAACAAATTCCACTAATGTGAAATTAGGGATAATCCAAACTGATGTCTATTTATTTATCAACCTTTTTATGTATTAAACATGTTTTAGATAAAAATTAAGTAATTTACAAAAAAAAAATTTTTTGTAGGCTTTTAAAATTTTTTTTTTAGCTTATTTATCGGGAACTGTAGAGTAATGACAATTACCCAATTTGATTGCTGCTTTTGTTGTACTATTTGACGTGGATTAGGCATGAGTTTGAACAGGGACCCCCAGTAGAGTTTGTTCACGTATGGCTGTCAGCTGGTCACCATACAAAGTCGCTTGCCCAACCGATGTTACTGAGTGACTGGGTTGGCCCGAAGGCCAAACATTAAATAAATTTAAAAAATGATAAATGTGTAGTTGCGAATATAAAATGAACGTAACCAATGCAAGATCTACTTTATTAGCAGTTAAAAAAAATTTTACATTTTTACTGCTGCCTGGCTGCATTAAATTACCAATTGTTTGCTGTAGTAAACAAGATCCTTGATGATTATGCAATATGAGGTGTGGCTGTTAAATAGCGATACTGATGTTGTAAAAAATTTAATTTTAATTTTATTCATAATCACTTATTGTCACCTTCAATATACACTCCTCTATCCCTACAGCGCTCCATGCGAATTTTCCATTGTTGGAAACAGTGCTGGAAGTTATCTTTTGTCAGCTCCTTCAGGACACTTGCCGCTTTCTCTTACAGCTTCCACAGACTCAAATCTTGTCCCTTTTAATGCAGATTTCACCTTAGGGAACAGGTAGAAGTCACATGGTGCAAGATTTGGTGAATAAAGTGGATGTTCTAACACTGAGATGTTGTACTTGGCTAGGAACCTCTTCCAAATAACGCGGAATGAGCTGACGAATTGTCTTGATGGAGAACCCATGATTTATCCTTCCACATTTCAGGGCGTTTTTTCCTTACTCTTTGACGTAATTTAGAAAGTACCTCAAGGTAGTAATATTGATTATTTGACCTTCAGGAACCCAGTGAAGGTACACAATCCCATGGATATAAAAAAAAACAATCATCATTGTTTTAAATTTTGACTTGCTCTTTCGAGCTTTTTTGGCTCGGTGAAGTTCAGCTATTCCAGTACACATCATTTCTGGATCGTCAGAAAAAAACCACGTTTCATCACATGTTATTATCGTTTCCAAAAAATTTGGGTAATTTTCTATTGCGTGCAAAGTGCCAGTACAAACATTTATGCGAGCTTCATTGTAAACATTTTTGAGCGGCTTGTGTCCTGAAGGAGCTGACAGAAGATGACTTCCAGCACTGTTTCCAACAATGGAAAATTCGCATGGAGCGTTGTAGGGATAGAGAAGGAGTATATATTGAAGGTGACAATAAGTGATTATGTATAAAATTAAAATTTTACGTCAGTCTAGTTATTTAATAGCCACACCTCGTACTATTAACAGCTGTAGTTTGTGATGCAAAATTCAATGCTGTGTACTTGATCACATTAAATTAGAATAGAGTTCTTATCGTGAAGTCCTTGTGCCCCAACCACCCCTTCAATCTTTGGGCCTTTATGAATTTGACTATGTCTCTGCCTTTCTTGTTGGTATTCAGTTCTGTTTTTTTACTTTCTCTCCATTAATCTCCTTCCTTTAACACTTTGAAGCCTAGCCACTTTTACATATGCTCGGACCTGGTTGCCTTTAGGTTTTGAGGTATTTTTAAAAACATTGTGCCCGCATAATATTTTAATGAAGGTAGACAATTTATACATCATTTTAAAGAGAAAATCATGCAGTTTATTTTAATATATACATGCATATAATAGAGTACTTGCCACTACTTTTGTGAAGTGTTGAAAATGTAGTAATAAATTAAGAAAATAAAAATTGTAACATTCGTTCAGTTCATTGTACTGCATGCAGTTAAAACTTATCCATTATAAAAAAAACATAAAATCTACAATAATACTGAGAAATAAGTAAGTGTACATGGAAAAATAGTTGTTGGAATAAAATATTTACATAAGGAAAACCGTACAACAAAAACATAACCAAGTCACTCGCACAATATAAACAAACAGTTACACAAAACAAACACAAACATTATAAACATGAAACACTATGCAAAAAAACACTTACTACATAAATTTGGGAGAAATACTAACAAAAAACATTTCAATAAAACTGCAACTAAATTATTTAAAACTGCAGAAAGAGCAAATAAATCATAAACACGGACAACGAACACGACCGCCTATAAGATATACGTTTAACCTCAAATTACATTGCCTTCGTATTTCTTTTATGTTTTCAAAAAAGCCGTTAGAATGCGCTGAATTCATAAAGAATTGAACAAAATGAACTAGTGAATCTTTCTACGAAGCCAAAACATTAAAATCAGCTGTGTGAAGTTTTATATCGAATAACTTATGACGGCCCGAAAATGTTCGGGCTTCGTCCACTTGCGTAATTTAGTCAGCCCGAATATTTTTGGGCTTCGGCTTCAAAGTGCTCTCCATTAATCTCCTTCCTTTAACGGTCTAACGATTCTCGTTAATATCTTCCTTTTGAACCTTCTCTGCATGCTGCAAACTGTTTCTGACATAGTCACTTTTCATAGCCATAGGTGACAACTGGGTGTACAAAACGTATATATTTTTATCTTTCTGTTCTTACTTATTTATTATATGGTTAATTTTGTATTATTATAAAAGGTTGTAAGAATCTACCAACTTGAGCTGTGTAAATGATTTTATGATCTTATTTAATGCAAAAATACTAGTAAAGTTTTTACTTCAGGCAATGTATAAATGTGTAACAATGTTTTACTGCTTTTTAGGGTATGTGCATGATTTCAGTTAATTACATTAACAGTTTTGTACTTATCCATACTTCCATTTCTATCTGTGTCAGTTATGAGCAGTTAAAAATATTACCACTTCACAGGCTTGAGTAACATTGTAGTAATTATTGGACATATTCGTGTAATCCAGCTATGAAAACCAGTATCTTAACCATAATATATTTTCTTTAAATGCAGTCTATTTTTGTGTGTGTGTGTTTGTAAATTTTATAATTTTTACTAACCAATATTATTCTTTATTTTAAGCACCTAGGTCAGCCTTCAAGCCATTACTAGAAAATGAACCTAAGAAAAAAGAAGTTAAGTATACTGAAACTCGAGAACTCAAGGGTAAACCAACCAGTGACAAGGTCACCATAACACAAAGTAAGATTATCAAAATATTGGGGGTGGAAATTATAGTACATACTGTTTTAAAACAAATCTTTATCGTTTACCATTTTCTTTTAAAAATCCAAGATCGTTTTAAAATATATTACAATAGCGTGTCAAAGCTATTGTGGTATAATTTTTTATACAATTTTTAAGGTTTTGCATCAATTTACTGTGTATCTGACACTTTTTGGTGCTGTCAGTTCAAATATTTACTTGCACTTGTATTATTACCATCTTGCATTCAGTAAGAGAAAGTATAGTTTATTTAAATATAAAACTAATCCATGTAGATTAACTATTTTTGTGTTTATTTTTTCAATTTATGTAGTTTCATTTGTTTAATTACTATTTAATGGACAAAAGAATATTGTATGTAATGAAACCTCCACGAGCAACTACATCTCCAAAGCAACAAACACTTTCTCTATAGGTATCTCTGGAAACCAGAAAAATGACTTTGGTGTTGCTAGTTGACTATGGTTTTATTTTTTCAATTCAAACTGAGTAAATAACCCTTAAAGCTTAAGTTAACGATTTATCATTACTACTTACTTCCACTAAAAACCTCAAGGTGTTAATTTATCATTACTTCTTTCTTGGTCATTATAGAGTTCTCATTTTTAATAATTAATGGCACAAATACTATACCAAATTTTTTTTTAAATTCCTAATGTGTGTACATTGCAATTTTTTCTTTTAAGAACAATAAGCAAGTATGACCCAATGAGATGAAGATAAAATATGCATAAGGCATATTTTACAGTAGCCTTTTACAGACTCGTGTTGACCATTCCTTAGAGAGTATGGTTAGTAAAACCCCAACTATCAAAGTACACCTGTAACCACTGTCTAGTATTCAAATCCGTATAAAAGTAAATACTTTTCTTATATTTGAACCTGGTACCTCATCTCTGAAAATAAACTAATAAACAGTTGACTTGCAGCAGCCAATTTACCGCTAGACCAACTCAGTGGGTCACACCAAATAAATAAGGGGCTTCCTTCGGCGACCGGGTAGGGAAAGGCTGATCGGGGTGGGTGCATCCAGTCTCGGCTGATCTCTTCTTCCTCGGTCGGGAACTGGATGGCGAGTGTCATCTGATGCAGGAGTGAAGCATCCAGTCTCAGCTGGGCTCTTCTTCTTTGTTGTCTGTTCAGGAGTTGGATGCCGAGTGCCGAAACCTCATCCAGTGAGTCAACTGCATGGTGGTGGGGAGGCACTGCTGGCTGTGCGTCGTTAGTGCTCCTCACGGCAGTTTCTGAGACCGTCTGCAGCACTAATAATGGTGGGGTCATCGGCAGCACTATAAACTGTTGCCAACTGACATGAAATTTACATATGCATTACTTCTACCTTCTTAATGTTACGGTTGCATCCCTTTTGAAACGCTCATCATTTGTACTAAGTTGTATATTTTAGAAGATGGCTGAACTGAACAATGCTCAAATGTTGTAAACAAAAATGAAGAAGTGTGAAAATTTTTATGAGGTTTTGTGTCTAGTTTGTGATTGTATTTATTACCATTTGTTTTTATAACTTAAATATTTTTACTGCATTTTTCCATTTATGAAAAGAAGGAAGGAAAGTATTGATTTCATGTTTTAATTTTTCAAAATTAAATATTCACAGGCAATCCACATTTTCAGACCCCCTGAACCCCAAAAAAAAATTTTTTATCTTTATCTGCGTATGAACAAACTATCTCAAGAACAGAATATTGCATGAATTTTAAACTGGAATCTTATGATAGGTACCTTTAGGTGAACCAGTACGAACATTTTCATCAAAATCTGTCAACCAAGAGTAGTAATCTATTCGTTCAATTTTTCATTTTTTGCAATATTCTCAAAACTGCTACGATTTTGTTTTAAGTCGCCTATGTGCTAAATTTTTGTGCTTTATAAGATAGGGTAACCAGTATATGTGCTGGAATTTGAGAGAGGCTGTGCTCTTGTGGTAAAAAGTGTTGTTTTCTTTAAGATTGCAGCCTTAATATGCACTTCAGACCGAAAGCGTATGTAATCAGCGCTAAAGAAAATTTAAAAACCTACAACTTTTTTTCAAAGTATTTTTTCTACAATCCTTAGTTTAGCATCATTTAGCAATTTTCCGTATTTTGTCATTGAAATCTGTAAAACAGGTATTTTAAGATTACGGTCTTTGTATGTATTTTATGACAAAAATGTATATGTTTGTATGTGTTAAAATCCTACATCTTTTATTTCAAGCACTTTTTCTACAGAGCTTATTTTAGCGTCAATTAGTGATTTTTTTCTGTGGTTTTTAAATTGAACTGAGGTTGATTTTCATTTAACGTCATTTACTCATGATTAAACATAGTTATTGGTTCATTGTTTACATTAGCAAGAGTATCTAGGTGATCATATAAGTGTTTCACACCAGTTTTAGAGACCATATTTATTAAATGTTGATTACCATGAAGCTTTCAAATCGGCAAAGTAGGATGAAATTGAAAATAGAAAGTCTCATGACACAGTATTATAAAGGTTGTTTTCCTTGACTGCATTTAAGTGACTTGTAATATAATGATTTTTCATGTGTTACAGTAACAAAAGAAGAAGAGCCGCAACCACAACCTGAGAAATCTGACCTTCCTCTTGATGAAGTAGCAGATACTCAACCTTCAACTTTAGTTGAATTGGAAGAAAGTATAGGAAATCATGCTCAGGTTGCGATAAAGAGCTATAATGACGCAATATGTGTGTTGAGGGGTAAGTTTTTAAGAATAGTTTAAAGTGTTCATCAAGCTACAGAATGTATTTGAAATTGTCACCATTGATATGAGGGCTGTATGTAGTATACCTATGTTTCAACTATATTAATGTGTTCTTTTAATTGTATGGTGAATGTAGGGTTGTGTTCACAAAATATCTCTGCCATTTTATTATAGTAATTACACTTAATGTTGAAAAAAATCTAGGATGAATTTTGTAAATATTTAAACAAGATTAGTGTCTTAGGAAAATGTTTTATCATTTTTACATGTCACATCATCTGAAGTGTTTATGAAAATTTACAAGTTTTGCCAACCTAAGTTTTTTTATAGGTGATTTCTTATTGTAAAACTGTTGCAAGAAACATGTACTGATGATGCATTACATTATATTATGTTTGTCAATGACATGAATATTCTTCAAAATTTGGAAATTGAAGTTCAGGAGTAAACTGTTAATAATTATACTGTAAAATAAATTAATAAATGACTAAACCTACATCGTGCCCAAATAGTAGAATTTGCCGTATTTACCACCCATTTATAGTAGGTTGAATGAATTTGATCTAAAAATGGTCTATACACTTGTCCTTAAACCCACTTAATGTCTTAAATGTCTTAAAATGTCTTAAACCCACTTGTCCCATAATATAAATTTTCATCCACGAGTAACTTCTTAAAATACATTACCTCCTTTGAAGTCCCAGTCCCAATCCCGCAAGAGCCAGAATCCTATTTCCTAATTTTAAACTATAAAATTCCCCCTAAATTTCATGAGGTTGCAATTATTCGGTAAAATTGTTCCCCGAGCGATCAGGTGTTCCTTAACACGATGTCGCCATCATAGGGCTTCTCAGCCCTCTCAACCAGGGTTCAGGATTCAGGATTCTATACACTTCAATTTTATCAAATATTTTATGTAGGTATTTCTAACAGCCGTATTATAATCTTATTATTAAAAGTAATTTAGTGGCTTTTTAAAACCAGTAAAACTGTAAATAGTAAACACTCACCAATCTTTTATAGAGTGCTTTTGTGTAATATAATGCACTTCTTCAGCATTAATTATCAAGATTCTTGAATAGTCAAAGTTTAAAACTTAGTTTTCATTACCACAGATAAGGAATTCGTTCAAAACTGGAAATTCAAACCCAATCCAGGTCCACTAACTTTTTGTGTAGATTAGGAATCTGAAAACCATTTGTGGCTAACTCTTGAAGTTTCTGACTTGATTTTTTTGACTTCTGGTAGAAACCAGAATTTAAAACACAATTTAGGCATACTAATGTTTTGTGTAGATTACAAATCCGAAAAGCGTTTGTTGCTATCTCTTGTAGTTTCTGACATACGGGTGTGACGGACGGACAAAACTAAATGATAGATGACAATTTTAAAAATTGCCACTAATAAATCAGCTATTTCTTACCTCTCTTGGTAATGGAAAGGAAGTTTTAAATTTTGACTCTTCAAGAATTTCAATAATAATAATTAATACTGAAGGTGTGTATTATATCATACGAAAGTGCTCTATAAAACATTACTGAGTGTTTACTATTTTCTGTATAACAAGTGGTTTTAAAAGAAACTTGTTAATTATAATCTCAACTTGTGACTTATAATACTGCTAATTTGCCATTTCTTATCTTTTCTAGACCATGCTGAAGATATCTATAAGTTAGTTGAGCAGTCCGTCGAGAAAGTAGACCCCAAAATCTGGTCTCAAATAAAGGATAAAACGGAAATTAAAGAAAAACTTGTTTCTGAAGCCGAAACAAATGCGAAAGCTGCAGAGTAAGATATTTTTTCTTTTCTTATCAGTTAATACTTGATCTTAACAAAATTGATTTATTTTTTATTAGTATTTTACCAGTTTCTTTTTAACACCTTTCGGTAGACAAATGTTAACAATATGTTTAAATTTATGGTTCCAATAAAGTAAATCATATTAGTCTGATCAAATTTTTATAAATTAGAGTTCGTTTGTACCACCAAAAAGCAGTTATGGTTTGGTGTGTGCAGTTATTTTATTTATTTTTTATTTTTTTTACGTTCAACTGTTCTGCAATTACTGCTAATGCAGGTGGTGAAGGATGCATAAATAACGTTATTTATAAGTAGAAATGTTGTGTAAATTACTAAAATGAAATTTTTTTTAAAGCACACAGTATTACTGAAAAATCAATTGATATACTATAATCGTTTGCACTTTCAGTTGACACAATGGATCTTATGAGAATTGTCAGTGCTATTAGCGACACTAAAAACATCAATATTAAATCCATCTGGATGAGTATAAATACGTTTTTTAAACCTCCATAGAACACGTATTTTTTAAGGTAGAACTACTATTCAAGTTTTGCTTTACAGGAAAAAAATTGTGTATTATATAGAATGTTTAATGAATTGTAAAAAATCAAAAAACTGTAAAAGCATTTTCTTCTATTAGGGAGAGTTAAAATGAATATCTTATCTATTTTACTGCAGACCTACTAATACCTTCTCCACATTCCCTCGCCACACTTTCTAAACACTGCGTGATAAATGTAAACAAATGACACAATCTGTTATTACGAATCAAAAAAATCTTTCCCAGTACAGATATCGGAAAAAATATTTCTCATTTGTAATCCGTATATGAATTTCAGTTTTATAAACTTATAGTGTTAATTATTAATTAATAGTCATAAATAGACTACTCTACATTGTAAATGTTTGTTTTCGATGGGGCGAGGAGGAGGGGAATATTATTGGTTATGATTGCATTGATTGATCTACAAAGCCGATGTTTGTGTGTGTGCTAGTAGCAGTCAGAGCCCCATAAGAAATACACTCTCCTATACTGCTCTGTTGCATTAACTGAACGCGCAAACGACTTCAGTTCTAAATTCTAGCGATTTCAATTTTATACTTTTTACAGTATTTTAATACTGTCATTACTATTGATTTTTGCTTATTTATTATAAAGGACTTTGTTTCAGGCAGAGTATAGACCAATTAAAAAAGTCAATAGACAGCCCTAAATTGGTTGCTCCACAGGAAATGAAGGACAGAGCGAAAAATAACATGCAGAAGGTTTTGTCTGATGTACAAGTAGCAAAAAAAAGTTTTGAAAAAGAAAAAGCTAAAGTATCTGTTACAGAGAATTATTGGAGTAAGGTTGAAGAAGCTCGTAAACACTTCTCTGTAAGTATGCATTAACCATTCTTTTGTTGGAAAATTATTATTATAGCTTAAAAATCAAGTTCTTAATGATTATGTAATTTAATTTAAATAAATTTGTGTCCAAGAAGTTATGAAATATACATTAAAGGCCGGTCCAGACGCTACGATTTGTGCTACGTTTTCACTGTGCAGTGAAGACGTTGCAGATAAAATATAATAAAAAGTTGTGTCCACATCATTACGTTTTATTGTACGCTTTACCAGTTGTATTTCCCTACTCTCATGAATGTCCCTACTCTCGAGAATGTCGTACGCCTCTCATTTTCTATCACGATCACTATATTCTTTAGATTTTACTTTCCAAAGACAAGTATAACTTTGGTAGAGTTCGATTAGTTCAGTAAGAAATTCACGGGTACACTGGCGTAGGTCTGACATTTTTAACTAATTAATATTTCAATTTTTAATAGTTAACTAATAAAAAATTTTAACTAGTAGTAAAAAGATACAGTAAGCAGTACGCACTCAACAATTATGTCTCTAACTGCAGTGAAAGAAGACTGACAAAACGTAACAAGTGTCTACATGTTACGACTTGTCCAACGGTAAGGGAAAATGTACGGTAAGACGATGCTTTCATCTTTCGTTTTGTGAACGACTCTCTGTCTTCATTACGTTCCCGCAAAACGTTCGTTTTGTTGTCCAAACACTACCTCTTATATGCAAAGTTTTGACTGCACAGTTAAAACCGTAGGACAAAATGTAGCGTCTGGACCGGGCTTAAAGTAAGAAGTTGAAATTTCAGCTCATAAGAAGTAGGGCAACTGGAACAAGGTGTGTTGCGCACTTGTTTTGCCCTCCCATACCTGTTCTGATTTTGAGTACCCTTTCCAAGTAGAACTTATTAGCCTTCCACTTAATATACCCAAATGTTGTTTGCTGTTAAGACTGCTGTGACACACTCTGTCTGTGGTCAGCAGTGAAAGTGTTAAATTTTATGCATATAAAATTTTTTTTGTTGATTTTATGCTGAGATACAGCATTAATATTCTGTTAAGTAGTAATTCATCTTACATTTAATATTAATGTTCTGAGTTTTTGAATATTTGTGTTTTTTAATGCTGGGTAGTGTCCTTCGAAATATTAATGATATCCTTTAAAAGTTAGGTATAAAAGATTAGCATATATTGGTTGATGTTATTTGAATTTATGACTCCTCAAATCTAAGTTTGTTTAGGTTAATTTGGATATCCAACATATCTACTGCATTTTGAATTGGCATATGAAACTACTTTATAATGAACCAACAAAATTACTGTTACGTTTTCCAAATTTACCGGAAATATTATAAATTAATATTATTTAAATATTACTTTGTTAATAGACTCTATGTTTAATTTGTTTTAGCATTGTTGGCAGAATATGTAATCATTGTGTATTTGTTTCAGGAAGAACTAGAAATTTTGTTTCCAAATGTGAGATTGAGTGACAAGCAGTTGAAATTAGCAGAAGGTGAAATCGATTTGTTCATACTTTATGCTTTTCAAAATATTCTCTTTTATCAAAAGGAGCTGTCAAAACTAGAGGTATGGTAGAATTTTATTTTACACAAAATTGATTGTACAAGGTGTGTCCGGAAAGTAAGTATAGTTTTGAAAAAAGTACTAAAACTTTTTTCAAGCCAATGTAATTTATACAAGAAAGGACCAAAAACTATTCTTCAACATAGTTTTCACTAATGTTTAGAGACTTACCTTAGCGGAGTGATAATTATATTCAAACCTTCCTCAAAGGGACATCCTGCCACGGAACACAACTTGTAATAACCTAAGCAGTCTGTACCAATGTCACACAAAGCAGTTCTCAAAATTTGTGGAAATTTATCTGAAAGTGCTGACATCGTGAACCGTCTCTTGTCACTAATTTTCTCATCCATTTTTATAACTGCCCAAGCCACTTACACACCATTCCATCACTCATAACATTTTCATTATAAATGAAATCTATTAACTGACAATGAATTTCGGCTGGCTTAACATTCCTTGCATTCGAAACCCAGATTACAGAACGAATGTCATAATTGACAAACACATTGTAAATCAGTAGTTCCCAACCTGTGGTACATATATGTACCTCTGGGGATACGTGAGACACCATCAGGGGTACGAAAAAAATTGGTAATTGCAGATAGCAGTAGCAGGGAAAATAAAAATAAATAAATAAGAAAGGGAAATCTGCAGCTGTAGGTAGCTTAAGGCACAAAAAATGAGTGCAGTTTGTTCATTGTACATTTTCTCAAGTTTTGTGGTACAATTAAAATTGTTTTCCATTGAAATATACTTTGAAACTGGTTGTTATTGTGAAGCCAGAAACGCATGATTTTATTTTCATTAACATTATTCATTTTCGTAGAAAATGTTCATTATAACTTCGAAATTAAAAAAATAAATAAAATATTAAATGGCAACTAATCAAATAATGTCGTTTAGTTATGCACTAAATCAATTTTACAATTTTTTATGTATTTCTTTTTAAGAAAAATTTCTATTACTCGCAATGAACTACGTAGTAGCGATATTAAATATTGTCTTATTTTCTATTATCTGATGTATAGTTATCCTCCCTTTTACCTACAATGCTGATGTAGAATGAAGTAGGGGATGGCTGTTTTACCCTGATGTGGGCAGTTTAATGAAAATATTTCAAAAACTAAAAAATATCCATCTGCAGTTTCACTATTGAATTTCATTTAAAATTTCAGATCAAAATCACATATATGACCATCATCCTATTTAAAATAAGAAAGTTAAATCCAAGATATCAGACAAAAATTTCAAATGTTGTTCGGTGTAGTTTTTTTGTGTTCTTTTTTCATAATCAACTAAACATCTTCTGGTTACCCAGTCCACATTAAGTTTTCTACTGTTCAGTTATTCCCAGATGAGTATTGGAGGAAAAGGGAAGGAGTTGTGAGAAGGGATTCTCATAAATGAAAAACCTGGTTAAGAGACACAGGTGTGAAAAACAAATTGGGAACCGCTCTTTCAAACAGTGACAGGAAACTCAAGAAAAATAAATTATGGTGTCAGTGAAGTTGCAATGAACCAGCAAAACTAGTGTGCATGCACCAAATGGTACTTACTTACTTGCCGAACACGCCTCATATTAGAAGTTTTATTAAGCAGTTGTAATTTTAAGTAGATAACAAATTCATTTTGTACTATTGTAATACAAATTAAACTGAGGAAGTTACACAAGAGTTTTCTACAGAATTTCAACTACAGACTTATTAAAAGTTGTAAGTTATTACTTTCTCTTGCCTATATGAATATATAGGAAGGAAAGTATTGTTTTCATGTTAATCATTCTAAATCGAGTTTTCACCGAATCTGTTATCATTTAATTTATCATCCAAAAAAATATGCATTTATTGGTATAGACCAAACAAAAATGTTTACATGTGTCGTCAATTCTAAGAAATCAGATGTACATACTTTATTCACATACATCTTGTAAGTCTCATTAGTTGTTTGTTCACATAGTTGTTCATATGTCATTTGTTTACACGACTACTACACAGTACTGCATCGTTTATTTTTATTTTTTCATTTTTACGTATATTTATGGTTTCAGTGTGCTTTTACATAAT
Organism: Catonia carolina; assembly: GCA_035578175.1. Lineage (NCBI taxonomy): Eukaryota > Metazoa > Arthropoda > Insecta > Hemiptera > Achilidae > Catonia > Catonia carolina. The sequence goes on along the minus strand of JAQMRL010000001.1, from coordinate 68,697,238 downwards.
TTAATTTTGGAAGATATTTTTTCATTTGTTTTGTGAAGTTTGGTGTCAGTTGAAGTTTCAAAGTGTAGCAAGATGTCCGAATCTGAAAAGATACGACGTTATTTAAGTCTTGAAGAAAAACTTAACATTTTAGATCAATACAGTAAATTACCAAAAACAAGTCAAAGAATAGCTGCTTCTCAACCTCTATTGTGTAAAATTTTGAAAGACAAAGACTCCATCTTGACATTATCAAAGTGTAATGATAGGCCTATGTATCATTCAGTAAACACTTATGACCATAATACTGTGAGGTCAATACGGTACTTCTACATTTCATGATTACGCAGTCAGTTATTGTTATCAAATCCGCTTCTGACAAGTGTGATTACAATAATTGGTGACTACTGTATATACAGCAGTAACTGTCGTTTTATGTATTTCAAATTCGCTTCTGACTGGTGATGCTGATAAATCAAGTTGTAAATTTAATAATTAAGGGAAGCATCTGCAGGTGGGTTGTAATAGTATGTATGTATGTATTAAACATAAACAACACATACTTTGAAATAAAAAAATGAAAAGTCAAAATCTTAACTTTTGACAATGAGTACAAAACAAAAATCTTTATGCTAATTAATAAATCTTTTTGCTAATTCATGTACAGAAATCTTAATTTGAATATTTAAGCAAATTTAAGATATGTAACTTTTGTCTAGTTCTGTAAGTGCTGAAAATCGCTGTTATATTTTATTTTTATATATATATTTTTTGTTTAATTATTACATTTTAGACTGTAGGAGAGGCAAGAATAAAACGGGCTCTGGATCAGGCTAAAGTTGGTGATCCAGATGTAGTGAAAACTACAATAGAAGCTGAGATAGACAAGGAGAAACGAAAACTTCAAGAAGATTTCCAGAAAAGAGTAAGTGAATGCATTTTTTTACTATAGTATTAAATTGTAATATAGATCCAGTTACAGTTAATACGGAAGTCAAGTCTAATCGTATCTTCATGGAAAGGGTCTGCTAATCCAACAGGCAGTTGAAGAGGAGTGGTTAAGAGAGACTACTGTATATTAAAATTCACAATTTTTTCTATTTCATATAATACCTTGTTTATGTGTGTTTCCATGTTCTGTTAAAATGTCATCTGTATCTGACCAATAAAACAATCTGACCAATAAAACATGCTTGTTTTATTGGTCAGAAACAAAGCGTTTTGACTGAACATGGAAATGCATGTGAAACTTATAATATGGTAAAAAGAAATAGAGAATTTTAACCTTCAGCTAGTTGTTTATTAATCATATTCAATCTATCATTATAACTTCTTTAAAAACGTGTTTGTCAATCATCTGTTGAAATGATACAGTAATGCTAAGTTTTTGGTTTTTGTTCCATTATCCTAATTTTTTTATTACGTTTTACACTGAAATGATGGAATACCCCAGTATAGAGGTGTTCTCTGCTGATTTTTAAAATTAATAACTAGATTTGTTTGTCTGATTTTCTATGCATTTATTGAATGTTGATTCTTATTATAGCGTAGTCAAAAGATGCCCTTTATTATTTAGTGCAGTTCTGCTTTTAAGTGACCCATAATTTTTCCCTCGTGTGATTTAAAAAATCGACTAATTTAGCATAATTCTTTATTAATAATACTGTTCACTATGCATTGGGGAAGGGTTATTGATTATAATGGATGTATAGCTAAGTTCATATTGATGATTTTGTGTTATTAGACACTGGAATTGAAAGCAGAGTTTGAAAAAGATATTAGAAGTCAATTGAAACGACAGGCTGAAGCACATAATGATCACTTACAAGAAGCAATGGCATTAAAAGAAAAAGAAGTTGAACGGAAGCTAAGTAGAAGAGTAGAAGAACGAGTTCTTCAAGAACGAACCAGATTCAAAGAGGAACTTTCTGGTATGATTGCTCGATTAAAAGGACTCGATGAGGCAATAAAAAGTGAGTATTTATGTAGTTGTGAATTTTTGATTAAAATCAGTATAAATTTACTAATTTTGGACCAGTCCTTGTCAGTTACATGAAAATTTTAACAATACATTTTTGAAGGGAAAATAGTTATTAGTGAATACTTAAATTAAAAAGAAATGTTAAAATAAAATTTTGATTTTGCATCATCCTCAGAAGTAAGCACCACTGATTAAATTAGTGAATTGAGGTTGACCAAATTTGGCATATTTTGGAAGACAAAAAGATTCATCATCCAGTGATTTTCTTATGCTGTAGTTCTGTAACGATGTCCTGTTAGATTTAAGGTTAATGCGATAACAATCTGTAGGCCTACCTATGAGATTTACATATGGTCCTAAATGTTTGTTTATTTACTGTGGTTTTTATGAATAGAAGAGAGTATAATTTTTGATATTGCAAGTAAACAAACCTATTGTTAACATATCAGAACTTCTCTTTGTTATCCGAACCTGGTCTGGTCGAATCATGTTTGGAGAGCAAGAGTTGACAGTATATAAATACAAAAGCTCTCACTAACTTGCTTATTGATTCACTAATTCTCTAGCTCCCGAATCACCTAGAGAACTAAAATTTGGTGTTTTTCTTCCTTTTGGGTTGAACCAAAAAAGTTAAGCACTGGGATTTCTGCCACTTGTGCCTAAAGGGTAAAAAATGAATGACTAGCTTTAACCGTTACTTATTCTTCTTACACTGTCCTCTTGAAAAACAATGTTCTAAAAATTGACATATGTAATACCAATTTTTATAACTGGTTGCTAAGAGCTAGAAAGAGGTTAAATAATCTAAATCAGTAAGATTTACTTCTGTAGCTTCCTAAAAGATGTAATCCTAAAAATTAGTAGTATCTTAGTAATACCAAAGAAGTAATGTCTGGAGTGACTCCAAGAAAACCAATTCACCAGTTGATTTATTGCACCCTTCTGTAGCTGGCAATACGTCTATACTGTGTGCAGGTGTATTGCTGATTTTTCTTTTTTATGAATAAAATATAATGAAGATTAATAATATTAGGTTTTTCAAAAAGTCTTTTCTGGCTTCAGAAAATAGAGCTATCGATATATATAAAGCTTTGAGTGATTTTCTTGATTTAACCCTACTAGTGTTAAAAGTCGCAATTGCGACTTCATTGCACGTGGCCGCAGCGGTAAAGTCGCAATTGCGACTTTACAAACAAGGTCCGATTCAAGAGCTAATTTTACCTTTTGTATTCAATTTAACCGCCAGTGCTATAGTCTATACGATACTTAACATTGTATTTTACTCTACAAAACAATAATACGATAGTTTTGTTCATAAAAATTCCCTTTTACAACATGTTGAAAATGCTACGTTTGTTGGTTATGTTTGCTTTGTGTTGGTGTTCATACCATGCGATCGTGTGTTTGTTTACATCGTTCTGTAATCATTTTACAGCATTTTGTGTGATAATTTTATTGTTTTGCTGTGTCGTGGGTTATTATTATTATTATTCTTATATTAGTGTCATTAGTTATTAGTGTTATTATTTGTTAGTGAAAATGAGTTCCCGAGGTACTAGTTTGGATGAAGACGACATAAATAACATTTTACAAGCTCCCAGTAATGAATCAGATTTTTCAATAACTGATGATGAATGTGATTTTGAAGTGGTTGAAAATGAAGAAGGTCTGTATACACCTGTAAATATTAATATATCTGACTCTGAATCTGATGATGAAATGAATGTAGCTGAATACATTGATGAATGGAAAATTATTGATCCTTCTGAACATGACATAAATTTGGATTTTACAGTTGGAAATGTAGGGTTGCAAAATGGGTCTCCCAGAAATTCTCATCCTATGTGTTACTTTGATTTGTTTTTTCTCTGCAATAATGTGGCAGTTAATAACAAAGCAAACAAATAATTATGCTACTGAATTAGTTGTTAAGAAAAAAAGATTCCATGAAAGCACACAGTAGGATAAAAAAATGGAGAGATATAAGTGTTCAGGTTTTAAGAAAATATATTGCTATCGTTTTGAATATGGGCTTAATTGTAAAAAAAAACTATGAAGATTACTGGGATACTAGTTCATCTCAAAGAACTCCATTTTTTCCTGAAACAATGCCATTGATTCAGTATGAGCTGATAAGTAGAATGCTGCATGTCAGCCCTGTAAAAGATATTGTTAGAGGTCAACCCGGATATGACACATGGCATAAAATTAGAGCTTATTTAGGACCTTCTAAATGATTCTTTCAAGATTTATTTTAAGCCTAACCAAAATATATGTCTAAATGAGAGCATGATAGGCATGAAAAATAGATTTGTCCACATTCAGTACATGCCCAATAAAAGACATTGTCGCTTCGGGATTAAAAAGTTTGAGCTCTGTGATAGTAAATCATCCTATGTTATGCAAGTTGACTTGTATAATTGAAAAGATTTTCCCGTTGATGAGTATGATTCAGTAGGTCATAAGGTAGTATTAGATCTTATGAAAAAAACAAATTTGCTTGGTAAAGGATACCATTTGTTTACTGACAACTGGTACACTAAAATTCCACTTGCTGAAAACCTCACAGCACATAAAACTTATATTACAGGTACAATTAGGAAAAATTCCAAGGGTTTGCCTAATGTACTTGTTTGTAAAACTCTGAAAGAAAAAGAAACTGTCTATGTGAAGAAAAATAATATACTTCTCGGTTTCAAAGAAAAAAAATCTAGGAAGCCTGTATACTGCTTGTCAACTGCATGTCACGCTGAAAACAAATTAGTCAGAAGTAAAAGTGGTCAAGAATCAATAAAACCTGTTCTAATTCATGCCTATAATCAATACATGGGAGGTGTTGATAGTAATGATAAAAGTATTTATCATTATAGTTGCAACAGGCCTACCCAGAGATATTGGAAGAAGATATTTATGAATTTGCTTGACATTACTGTGTACAAGTTTATGGTTTCTATAATTGAAGAACTAGCTGCAAGTAATGCTGATCAAGCACCAGCTGCTCCATTGCCTCTAGGTCCAAGTAAGAAAGATGATAGTCACAGACTTGAGCATTTACCTGACCGTTAGGAACGACTATGCACTGTTTGTGGGCCAACAAAAAAAAGAGGTAGGTCTCATTACTGGTGTCCTGGATGCAACTGGTATTCATCCAGCTTGTTACCACATGCTGGAACACTATTACAGACCACTGCAGAGAGGAAAAAGGAAAATAACCGATTTGGGTGATGATCTGAAAAATTAAGCTTTTTTTGGGCAAATGACAACACAACAAACAATTAAGTGTAAGTGGTTTATTTAGTTTTATATTAATGTGTAAAAAGTATAGACTGTTTATCCCGTTCACTGAAAATTGGAAATAAAAAAAGACAGTTATTTACAAATAAAAGGTAAGTTAATTTTAACTATTTTAAAAAAATATATAGACTTTACACTTTAATTTGATATCCTATATCATGTATTTCTAATGAACGATGGAATTTTAGTTAATTTTTAAAAACGGGACTACACAATGCTCAAAAGTTGCATACCATTTCTATGATGTACCATATAGGGTTAAAAAGGCAGTTCGCCTATTTTTAAGTTGTTGTCAAAAGGTTATATTTTCTTGTTATAACGTGTGAGGCAGTGAATCGGGCGATTATAAAAACACCGTGAGGAAGTTAAAAAATGTAGTTTAATTAATTTTGAATATACCAAGTAGCACTTACATATTTACAATTTTTTTATAAATTACTTGAAAATCATATATGTCCTCCATTTTGTCGCACACATTCCTGAACTCTTGCACAAAGGTTAATTCATCACATTTCGTAATGTGGCTGTAGAAATTCAAGCCATTTCTTCAAGTATCCGTTCTTTAAGTTCCTGTACATTTTGAAGTGGTGGAGATTGGAAAACACATAATTTTAAGTGTCCCCATAGAAAGTAATCACATGCAGAGAAATCTGGTGATCTGGCTGGCCATGAAATGTCTCCGTTCTTAGAAATGACACGATTGGGAAACAAGCATCGCAAAACATTAATTGAAGCCCTGGATGTGTGGCAGGTAGCACAGTCTTGTTGAAAAAACATGTTTTGGTAAGCCAAATTACGAACTAATTTCGGTTGAAGACAGTTCTCCAACATGTTAACATATCGCTGTGTATTCACTGTAACTGCATGTTCATTGTCATCCTCAAAAAAATATGGTCCTACGATAGCCTGTGCTGATATTGCTCACCAAACTGTTACTTTAATACTGTGAAGCGGCTTTTTGTGGATTTTCACATGACCAATATCTAAAATTCTGCTTATTTACGAAGCCCGAAAGATGGAAGTGAGCTTCATCACCCATCCAAAGATTGTTGAGACGATTTGCGTTGTCATTCATCATGTCCAATAATCTATTACAAAAAGCAAGTTGGAATGCATGATCAAAATTATTCAAAGCGTGCACAAAGTGAATTTTAAACGGATGGAACTGTAGATCTTTGTGTAAAATCCTCCTCACACTGCGATTAGAAATGCCGAGTGATATTGCATGCCGTCAAGCTGAATGCGTAGGACTTGTTAACACAGCCGTCTGCACCTTGTCAACATTTTCTGGTGTACGGACACTTTTTACGCTTCCATTTCGTGTCTCCAGTGTTGAGCCTGTTTCTTCAAAGTTTTTAACCCACATTTTTATTGCATGGGCTGCAGATCATTACGCGGAATATTGAAATAATTACGAAATGCGCGCTGCGCAAACACGTAACTATCATTATTTTTATAATACGCTTTAACAGCACATGCTCGTTGTGCACTGCTCCACGACTCCATTGGAACTAAATGGTAAACAGACGCTTCAAGATGGCAGTAGTCTCATTCTCCTAGCCACACTACAGGAGACTGTATGCAGTGTTGCCAAATCGCCCGATTCACGGCCTTATTATTATTATAATTACATTTTATTATTTTGGTTGTAGTATTGTAGTGTAGTGGATTTTTTTAATAAATAACACTACTCGGTTGTTAATATTTGACTTTAAATGACCAGTTAATACATTTTCCCATTTTTCTAATACTGTGCACCTATCAACTATTACTATTATTATTAGTATTGTGAACTGGTAATTTTTAAAGGAAAATTATTATTTCAGTTAGATTTTGTTTTACAGTTAGTAAGTTCAGATTTATAAATATTACAATTACAGTTATGGTGGAATTTGTTATTTACAGAAAGGGCAGAACAAGATAAATATGCTCAACAGTCGCAAAACTTGTGGAGTGCATGCCAGAGTTTAGTTGCAGCAATAAATGATTCTGACGTAAACAAACCATATGCAGACCAACTGAAGCCTTTGCAAGGAGAAATTGATGCTATTGCTAAAGCTGGAGGTTAGTATATGATTATGATGAGGTATTATTTAACATTGATAAAAAAGTGTTTTATTTTTTATTCATACCAATACTTTTAGTTACCAACTACGCCAGCCGCATTGGCGCAGTTGGTAACGTGCTCGTCTCTCATCATGCGGTTTTGGGTTCGAATCCCATTCAGGCATGGCATATTTTCATACATTACAAAAAATCATCTCAACCTTCACCGTCTGCATTAGCAGTAATTGCAGAAGATTCGGACGTTAAACCAAAAAAAAAAAAAAAAAAATTATTTTAATAATATATATTTATTAATATATCGGTGTATGCAAACCAGTAAAAACTAAAATTTCTTGGCGAATTCTCCCAAGACTTCATAAATGGAATCCATTTATGTGCGATTAATAAAGTAAGAATATTGATTGTATCAAATACTTCTTTCCTATGTGCTTTTGAAGTGTTTCAACTAGCTGTTAAGTATTCTGTACAATACACAAATTGATTTTAATATACCATAGACCTATATTTTTATTCATGAAAGTGAAAATTAATAGTTTTGTATGTCTTTGTCTGTAGAAAAAGATGATTTGGTGGATACTATCGTAAAATCCATTCCACCAGAAGCAAAGGAGCGTGGTGTTTACTCTGAAGATGCTCTTAGGGAACGTTTCTTAAATGTAGAACGAGTGGCATCGATCGTCGCCATAGTCCCAGAAGAAGGAGCGTCATTACCTTTAATATTTCTTTCCTACCTACAAAGTAAAATAATGATTAAAAATCCGTTGCCCGTGCCTGCGTATGAATTAGCCAATGAACCATTTGATCCTTCTTCGTTAAGTACCTTCGATGTTCTCCAAAGAGCGAGGTTTGTTGAACATTTAGAAGTTATTTCAAGTTACTAGAAATTTAGAATGGAGGAGAAACTATTGGTAAAGTTTTTGGTTCTTTAATTTCTATCTATAAGCATAAAAGTCCACATGATTCACTTGCCTCTTAGAAGTTATAATATAGCTATCACATAGAAGCTATAATTCAGCGCTCAATATTATTTATCAAGAACAACATAACATATATTTTTTATAACTATAATTTCCCTATGCTAGGCTATAATCTAGCCTATTTGCGGGTATGAGTTTGATATTATTCTAAACTTATAATTATATTACGACTGGATATTAGTTAAAACAGTATTAGCCTACTATTACACTAATTTGTTAATTAACGCTGCTGCGATCAATAATTATAATTTATGACAACAAAATGTAAATAAATTTAATTAAATAATAAGCCTATGTTATAAGTAGTAATGGATGAAAGCAGGCTTTGGTACCAATATTGTGACAAAAATAAAATATATGGCCAAATCAAGGGAAACAGTGATGCAGAAGTATATTCAAATTAGCTCAGATATATAGAGCTGAATAACTCCTGACTGTTGTATACATTTGAAAAATTAAGTAAGTATCTTTGATAGCCTGTGGTATATTATTATTATTTTACTTAAGGGTTGAACAGAAAAACTTAGCGTTTGCTTTTTTTGATCATGTGCTTCTAAGAGGTACAACGAGGGCGACTACCCTAAATAAGTACTTACTATTTCTGTATCTTCTCGAAAGACTGTAGTTCTAGGAACTTACATGTGTATTCTGTAAAGATTTCATAGAACAATGAAGTGTGGAGTAAACTGAAAAACCAGAGAAAATGATAAATCAGTTTATTGAATGTCCCTCTCAGAGGCTAGTAACAAATCAGTTTGCAATCGATAATACTAGCATAGGTATATAATTATATAAGGGTAAATCAAAAGGATTTTTTTTAAATTTATTCATTGAAAAATAAAAGGCAAATGTAATTAACTTTTCTACATAGTTTCCTGCTTTAGGAATATATTTTTCCCAGTAAGAAGGGAGGTTTTTATCTTTGCTTCTTAGAATGAAGCTGGTTGTGTCAGAAGCCAATTGTGCACAAAATTCCTCACATCCTCCTCATCCTCCAATCATTGCCCTCCTAGTGCTTCTTTAAGTGACCCAAACAAATAAAAATTGCAGGATGCTGGGTCTGGGCTGTAGGAAGGATGATCAAGTTGAGTCCAGTGCATTTCTTCCAGTTTTGAGACTTAGAGCGTCTCAACCTCTGATCTGTAGTCAAAAAGTGAGGGACCATCTGGCGCACTTTACAGAACTTTAGATAGTTTGTGATGACCACTTGACAGTTCCCGTAACTTATTCCGACCTGTTGTGCTATTTCAGATACACTCACCTGTCGATTGTCTTCAAGAATGTCTCGAACCGTGCAGATGTTTTCGTCAGTAATACTGGTTCAAGGATGGTGATCGCCCTCGATCGGTGGTTCGAGGATGTTGATCAATGAAAGTGATCGTGTTCCTGATTTTCCACTCATTCTCGTCCATCCTTGAACTCTTTTATGCCAGGCAAATACACCAATCCTTGACAATGTTTGGTCCCCAAACTGTGTAATCAATCTCTAAAGAATATCCGTCGCTTGAACTCCTTCCCGAGCATGAAATTTTATCATTATACGTTGTGCAGTGGAGGGGTTTACCTGCTGCACCAACATTGTGAGTGCTACTGACACATTGGTTGAGGTATGAAATGGCCGAGTCTCCCCACTCCTAATGACCCCAACCAAGCATACGAGAAGCACAGGCCCAGTCCTACCAATCTTAGACGCTCAGGAACAAAAACTCCGTTTATATTTGATTTACCCTCGTAAACATTGACTATTTTGTCACTGTCTTACCCAAGTTCACTCCATTCAACAGCCAAATCAAAAAGTTGTTGATGTGTATTTGAAAGTGAGTTACCGCCTATTGGATAACATCTCTTTTCTCCGTAGTGCGTTATCTGATGTTGTCCAGTTTTATAAAAACACTTGTTAATATGCTTAAAGTATTTTGTTGTTACCTTTAATATCCCCATATTAAATGGCACTTACTGGTTGCAGTTTTAAATATTTATACAGCAGTTAAGCAGTGGTCACCCACCTATTGATATTACTAAGCCTATAGTGTTGTCAGAATTGTCCTTTTTTGTAATTTGTGCGATTGTTTTAAAAAATGTAGCTATAAAGTTGTTTTTATTTTACAGATTTTGGATGGACAGAGGTGATCTAGCACAAGCATTAAAATACATGAATCTATTACAAGGAGGTCCTCGCGCCGTGGCTAATGACTGGATTAAAGAAGCCACCATAATGCTTGAAACACAACAAGCGGCAAACGTACTGTTCGTTCATGCATCAGCATCTGGGCTTGTATACGCGTAAACTCCAAAGTACATGTTAGTTGATTTGTACCACAAATTTTCGTTCATTAAAACAAAAAATTTAAAAACAGTTACAATCTTTTAATTTTATATACATATATTTACTGCAAAAAGTGATTAAATCAAAAAAAGTGTTGTTGAACACTTATTTTGTTTTTACCGTAACAACAAAAATGAATAATCATGCGATGAATGTATTTAATTTTAATTGGTACTCATATCGTTTAATACAAAACGATCTTTGATTATTTTAATCGTTCGTAAAGATATCTTAGTGAATTCTTGGTGAATCTTATTGACTTATATAAAAAATTGAATTATTTTATTCTAAAAGTAGTTTTAGCCCAGCTAAACGATTTCACATAAATAAGTTCGCGTTTTTGCACGATTGAGATTTTTCAGTTGGTTAACATATAAGCCTAGTAGGAAGAAACAGCCCCTAAATTATATAAGTGAATTTGTATTACATGATTTTAGTAATTGGTATTTATGACAACCAATTAAGCTAGGGCTTGAAATACTGATAAGTGTTCAGTCTCCAACACTTCATTAAAAAAGAACATTTTCACATAGTAAAAAGGGGTGTAAAAACCGAAATAGTCAACTTTTTATAGAGTTTAATTTTGTTTTAGTTGTTACCAGTTAGGTATAGTGCAATGAATACTTGCCTGAATCATATAATTAAAGAGAAAGACAATTATTATGTACATGGTTTTTAAACCACTTGGATTATTTATTTTGATTTTAATACCAACCAAAATTATTCCTTATTAAAATTAAAGACTGTTTAGTTTATATCCACTTAATGAGATGATATTGCATTCCTACGTATTCAGAGTACTGATGAAAATACCAAAATTTGGTTTAGCTTAATATTCTTAAACATGTCGTAAGTTATGTATCATATTTCTTCTTTTAAAATCTCTAGTGCATTTATTTCTTTTTAGAACAACGATTCTTGATACTGATTATTAAAAAACCATTGATATTGAGTTTTTGAGTGCAAGTGAACTGTTTTTAGGGGAATCATTAGTTGTCATAATTTGGTTATTAGTGACCACAGCGGTTGGTGTTGGGACAGTAACGTTGAGGTTTTAAGAATTAAAACCAAGTGCTTAATAGAAAATTGGATTCATATTGTTGGGCAACGTAGTTTACAACTGTACTAAATTGAATTTATAGATAATATTGAGATAGGCAGATTAATAGAACGAAATGTTATTTTACATTAAATTTAACTAATTTTTCTCAAATTATAAAAAAGACTTTTAAAATAGTGCATAAACACATTTTTCATTTCCACCATAAGCGAAATTATAATTAAATTAATTTTTAATTTAAAAAATTTAGTAAACAATTTCATGAAAACGTCTCTTGGATATTATTACAAAATTCAGTGCTTTTTATACAGTTTTTTGAGCAGGGGGAGGACAAAAATTCAGTATAAAAAGTAAAGTATGTCAATTTGATATATGTATTCAGATTTTACACACTAATATGCAATAATAAAACTTAATGAATCTTGCAGTTTGTGATAAATTCTAATGTATAAATATTTTAAATTCTTTACTAACCTTATGGAGCTGTCTTGATTTCATACAAATAAACTTTCGCGATTCAGTGGATACACCCATCATTTGAGCTTGTAAGATAACAAAAATTGAAAATAGTTCTTTAATATTTTATTAGAGTAGTATCTTCAGTCATCTGAATAAACCTATTTTATCCTTATAAAACAGTTTAAAAACATCTGCCAAATGGTTCAAGAAAGTACGTGAGGATCTGGAGGAAGCAAGAATAGAAGCACATTGTCATGGATAAAGATACATTCTAACAGAAAGTAACGGAACTTGAAGGGTTCCATTTCAACAATGAGAACATGAGAGAATGAGTGGGAAAATAGAGTAGAAATGTGTATGAAGGTGAAACTACAGTGAACAGTTTGATAAGTACTGCAATAAATTTGCAGTAGTAGAACAGTGAGGCCCTCACAAAAAATTGATCATAGGTGAAAGTGGCCCAATGAGGCTAAACAAGACAGAAAATACAGTTTCATACTGACTGAAAAAACTACTTCAGTTACAATTTTACTAAATTATTTTCAATTTTTACTTTCTCTTGCCTATATGAATATATAGGAAGGAAAGTATTGTTTTCATGTCGATTTTTCGAAATCAAGTTTTCACCGGATCTATACGTTTTCAGACCCCCTGAACCCAAAAAACATGTTTTTAGCGATTGGTCTGTGTGTGTGTGAACAGAATATCTCAAGAACGGAACATCGTACGAACTTGAAACTTGAAACTTAAGTTACATATCACTACCGGACCCGACACGAACATTTTCATCAAAAACTAGTCCTACGATTTTTTTAAAAATCAACTGGTTTACTACATTTTTTATGCTCTACAATATAGGGTAGGCGCCATGTTTGCTGAAATTCTGCTTGAGACTGTTTTTACGTAAAAACATTTTCTTTTTAAGATTGCGGCTTTAATATGCATTTTAGATATAATAAAAGTTGTAGAGAATGTAAAATTCTACAACTTTTATTTCAAACATTTTTTTGTATAACGCTTAGTTTAGCGGTAATTTGCGATTTTCTGTTTTTTTTCTCACGAAAACGTGAGAAAAATCGATTTTTTTAAGATTTCAGCCTTAGTATGCATTTCACGACAAAAGTGTATATAATCAAATTTATAGGAAATAAAAAGATCTACAACTTTTATTTAGAGCATTTCTCTCTATAATGCCTAGTTTAGCGCGAAAGAATGATTTTCCGTATTTTTAAGCCAAACTGAGGTCGATTGTTACTTTGTGTCTTTCACTCATGATTAAAATTAGGTTATGTCTATTGAGGTTAGTTTTTTTGTTTATTTCTAATGTTTTATTACTAATGTTAGGATTATTGTTTATTATTTGCATTGGCAAGAGAAAGTTGTGTGAGTGTTTCACACCAAATTTTTTTATTATATAATCTAATCTGATGGTAGACCCACCAAAACATGTAAGTTTATTTGAATGAAACCATAAATAAAAGAAAATAAAGCCATTTACACAGAAGGCTAGTAAAGAAATATAAAATATTTATGTATTAAATTTAGTAACCAAAGTTTTTTCTTCATTTAAATTGACAAACATAAATATTTTAATCATTTAATTTTAAGTGTAGTAATTAAATTAACAAAGACCTACTGGTGGCATTTATTTTTTAAATCTACAGATGACGATTCAGCAGGATGTAGATAGATGCTGTCGTGGACCTTGATTAAGCATTATTTTTTTCTATTTTCAAAGATTAATTTAACTGGTTGTTTATAATTCCATCATAAAACTCCTTGAGAATCAGATTCTTTTTGATTTTTTAAGTGTGTTTGTATGAAAAATTCCAATAGTTTAATTTTGTAAATTTTCATGGACTAATCTACTGTTGATAAACTATGAAATTTGGGTAAAGAATGAAATTATCTATGAAAGGAAACTTTTGTTTAAAAAATTGAAATTGTATAAAGATATGATTTCTAAATAGTTTGACTTTTTTTACTTTTTGTGAAGATTTGTGATGTTTTCTAAATAAGATCTAGCTGTGTACAATATTATTGTTGCTGCAGGATTTAGTAATCTTTCATTGTTTATCTGAAAAATTAGATTATGTGAAAGCTTAAAATATTCTGGTTATTCCTGACAAAGCAATTATGGGAGGTTTATAAATAATTTTGATTTGGCACTTTTGCAGCATTTGATTGTATATATGTTAATAAATTTGTTTTTATTAATAGAGTGTTTTAATTACTGTGATAAATATGTAAAATCAAACAATGACAAACTCATTACCTTTCTGGCTAATTTAATAGAAGAAAATCTTTAATGGATCTATTGATTTATTTAGTTGATATTTGGTACAGTTATTAATTAATATATAATATAATTTGTTAAAATTACATTTTGTAGTGTTTTTCTTAACATAAACAGTGCACTAGGCAGTAAAGATCACCGTCTCCCAAGTTTCCTTGGGTCAGACCTAAAATAACTCCTCTCCACTTCTCCTACCTCTCTTACCTCCATTACGATTTTAGTATTTCATCTTTTCCTCAATTATTCATTACTTTCACTTCACTCTTGGTCTGGTTTTCTACTTTTCCATCATTATGAAAAGAGTGCCCAAATGAGTTTAATTTCCTCCAGGACCCTACCATTTAGTAGTCTCATTCAAGGTCCTTGCCTTCCCATCAGACATCTCTCCTGCCCCAGCACTTAAACTCTTCATTTTACAACTCCAGTGGGGCCTTTCAACTTCTCTCTTTCTCTATATAACCACATCATCAGCTAACAAAATCTCATTTTTTTCTTTGATCTTTCTTCACACTCTTGTGTTTATTCCATCCATAAATAATGCACTCCTCAGGCAGTAAAGGTATGTGCCAAAAGGAATAACTACAGGTAATTTATATTTGAAGCACTAAAGGCATTGTACTGATTAGTAGTACCTGTAAACTAAGTGCTCTTTTAGTAAGCGGTGTGAAAATGTTTTACTGAATGGTGAATAAGCTGATTAAAATGTTTGAAGAAATGCAGTATGTTGAGTTGCATTTTATGAATGTACACCTGAACCATTACTTGTCATTTAAATTATTGTTATGCTAATTTAGATGAACAGTAACAAATGAAAATGAGGGACGATAAAATTTCAGACCTTTGAAACGCAGTAACC
The DNA here is from genome assembly GCA_035578175.1 of Catonia carolina. Lineage (NCBI taxonomy): Eukaryota > Metazoa > Arthropoda > Insecta > Hemiptera > Achilidae > Catonia > Catonia carolina. Next base: position 68,681,943 of record JAQMRL010000001.1, on the reverse strand, counting down.
TGCTAGTAAGGAAGCCAGTTGAATCGGTCATTTCGAAAAGCCCATTACTCAAAAACCTTTTGAAAAAAATTAACTGGCAATTTACATTTTGATAAAAACAGTATTAAAAAAATGTGATTTGTTCATAGGGCTCTGTCCCTTTAATTTAAAATTTATATTTTTAAAGCTAAGCCACTTGTTTAAAAAATTGAAAATTTTGATTCACGATGTCTCTGAAATAAATTGTTCTCTGTGAAATTTGTCGTTAGATCAGGAAAAAATTGTGTCATACAATTTAGTATTCATTTATTTATAATACTAGTTTACAGTGGTGACTTAAAGAAGCTTTCTGCAATAATAAAAATTGAAATTCTTAACCTTAAGAAAGAAAAAAGTTGGTTTTTAAAAATATTCACACTTTACGTCATCACCTCAACAGTAGCCTAAGTAGTTATCTCCCTTAAAAAAAATGTTTGTATAGAAAATTTGTATGGTCTCTTGGACTAGAAAGTAGGGTTATACTTTAAAAGATCATCCATTTTTGTTTTTTAATAATTGGAAGGAAGCAACCCTCTAGGATCAGTCTTTTGTTAGGGTTCTATTAGTTAAAGGAAAACTAGACTTACGTTATTTTTGTAGGCATGGTGTGTTTACATTCCGGTTACGAAAGAACAAAGGTAAAATTTTAACTTAAATGCTTTCTTTAATGACCGATTCAGTTGTGCTGACCACTTTTCAAAGGTCATCCATTTAAATTATACTGATTATTAAGAATTGTTGAAATTTAAAAAGGATAATAAAAGTTAAAGCTTTGGAAACAAGTTTGGAACCTAAATAGTTTTTCATATTTGTGAAGTATCTTCAAATGATTATTATGATTTTTTTAAATATTTAAAATATCTTAGTTTCACTCCAAGACTCAGTTAGGAAACCATCAGTTGATAGGTCATTAATTAATTGATCAGTCATCATATAATCTATGAAACAATTAACTTTGATTTTAATTAAGAGAAAAGTTTCAATGGTTGATGATTGAACCCAGGAATTCAGTTGCAGCAATTATGCTACTTAAAACTACTGTAAGGCAATTCCAGGCAGCGTTTCATTTTTTGCTGCATATATCATTCAGACTAATCAAGTTTCTGATCCTTGAACTCTTAACAACCGTATATGATGTTATAGAAACACTTTCACTATTTTAATTGCATAATTCTACTCTTTCCACTTAAACATAAAATTTTAACATCCATTTGCAGTCGTGAAATTTCTTAAAATTTGGATTGTTTTAATGTTTTTATTAATCACTGACTTGATTATCAAAATATGAAGTACTTGCATAGGGGTAGAAAATTGAAATTTGGTATGGTGCTCTATCTAGACCATGGATTCTCAACTTTTTACCACAAACCACATTGAGAATTAAAAGTTTTCAACCATCCTTTGCAATCTGTTTTTATGATGCAATCTTAAAAACAGCAATGCCAATTATTGTTTTTAAATGTGGCATTTATCCTATGTTTGAGATAAATGGTTCGTTACAATTTATGTTCAAAAATTAAAAGTATATTTGTTTATTACATGTTTAGACACCTATTTAAAAATCATTTACATTGTGAAGTTAAAACTCAAGCTCAATAAATTTTCGCTGCAAGCACTAATCTCGTAAGTACATATTATTAAGTGTATGATTTGAATCAAATCACAGAAAACTAATAAAAAAAACTTATAACTTTGAAAATGGAATGAGATTTCTGTAAGAAAAATATGAATAAACCAGTTAATACCAAAGTGTTTTTCTCAGAAGGAGTTATAAAGTCAAACTGAAAACAGAAGGGCTTTCGTGTGTAAACCTAACCCAACAACCATTTTCTCATTTATCTACCCCCACGATGTTTATTAATCAATTCAAATTTTTACACTCCTTTAATAATTGATTGAGTGATGATGCCTACACAAGTCAAAAAGAGTTAGGAGTTAGTTAGTAGTAAAAGAATTAAGGCTTGTGCATAGGTAATGATATACAGGTGAAAAAACACTACTTATATGAATGAAAATTGAACCCGAGACGTTTGCCATAGAAGCCTTGGTTATCACTAACCACTACAGTAATGAGCTGGCCAAATTGCTTTGTCAATGGTCTTTACTCTGTCGCTCAGCTAGTTTTTCCTTTGTTTACAAAGTGACACAGAAAAATAGACTAGAAAATGATTGCCAGGACCTAAGGAGTGTTGGAATTATGTTGAAAAACAAAATGACAGGGTAAATAAATAACATGAGGAAATTGTGTTGTAAGGGAGGCCCTTCTGGTGTTCTGGTGGTGCCCTTTACACCATCCTGAACTGGCAATTAAGCCAAGCCTTAATTGCTAATCATTTTAAACATGTGCTTTTTTGGATCAGAATACACAGAATAGGTTTCTTCAGAATCAGAACTACCAGTTTCTCCGAGATTTGTTGGTATTTGGATTTTATAGCCCCTACCTTTATATGGTTGCTCACAGTTCCTTCTTTGTACATTTTTAAAGTGATAATGTACGTAAAGAAAAATACCTTTTTACAGAATTTAGATGTTCACAACCACTACACAAGAAACAGAATCGATTATTATGTTGCTAATCACAACACTAAATTGTTTGAACAAAAACCAACTTATGCAGGTTGAAAATACATAAATAAATTGCCACAAGGTTTAAAAAGTTGTGGCAATTTGTCATTTTAAAAAAAAGCTAAAACAATATTTGATTGATGAAACATTTTACAGTGTGCATGAATTCCTTTCTAAATAGTTTTGATTGAAAAGTATTTAACTTCTAATTAAAAAAATAATGTGTACTATTTAATACAAAGGGGTTCATGACAAGCCTACTGAGTTAAGCAGTAGCAGGAAAAAATTATTGGTAAGTGATGAATTTATCATTGTGTTTCATTTTTTTATTTTGTGTGATATTTGATTCAATGGGTTTCATGACAAGCCTACTGAAGTAAGCAGTAGCAAAAACAATTTTTTGGTGGTAAGTGATGAATTTATCTTTGGTGATAAACTTTTAGTTTATCTGTTTTATCTTGACATGTCCTATACTCCCTTTGGAGTCTCCTGGATGCAAGAAAAAAAATTGGTAATTCATTTATTTCTATTGAATAGATTTCTATTTTTCTCTAAATTTGTCTTATTTGAATACAAAACCAAAAAAAATAGGTTGTAACTTAATGATGAATAATTGTTTGTCACAATCTTTATTTTAATAATAATTAACTACCTGTGAGCATGTACAGTTCAGCCGTTCTTAGTTTGCTCCTACTGTCAACAAACAAAAGCCACCTACTACAGGGTGCACGCTAGAGTCTGCGACTTTACGGATGTCGTATTCATATTAAGTTAACTATTTTTTAAATTATAAGTACTTAAAGTACTAAAAACATCAGTCATGATATGATGAAGGCCTAGCAATTTCATTTAGAAAAATACTTTTAAAAGTATTTCATATTTAAATAGTTTTGAAAGTATTTAGTTGTTACTTTTTAATCAGCATGTACACATTTTGATATAATGCGCATGCTCAGTGACGTCATTATTTGTTAACATTAGGAGCAAACTAAGAGAGGCTGGACTGTAGTTACAGTAATCCCTTGCTATTCATTCAATAGCGGTGCGTTCTACAAATAGAAAAACCAAACCTATATGGGGTAGTGGTCATCAAATATAAACATTAAAACGCATTTTTCAATGTTTTAAAATTGTTATTTACAGATGTGACTTTTGATGACTGGAAACTGCTTTCTTTCATACTTCTCCAAATGTTTTCTTCCTTTTTAATATAGTAGACTGTTGACTCGTTTACTGTACTCTAAAAAACCTTGTCACTAAGCCTACACTTTTCCCATTCTTAAACCAATTAAGAAGTTCATTAAAAAAATTAATTAAAGGCATGACTTGTTTTAGATTTCTTTCAGTACTTATGACTTATGAATTTTTTAAATTCCTACTGATAACTTAAAAATGTAATAAACTATTTGTATAAAACTTGAAAAGAAAAAACAAGTCTGTACCTAAGAGGTAAAGGAGTTAACTCCATTTTTATAATTTTTCAGAAGAACCAAAAACAATGAAACTTTTTATATTGAAACATTTCTGAAGGTGTGAGAATTTTTTTACATTTATACCAAATAAAATAGCTTCCGATACAGAGATTTAAATGACTAAATAAATTTCTTAACTTCTATCCCCTGACCTACCACAGAACTTCACACTCTTTACGTCTTTCTGCATTTTAATTACACTAGTGTTTACCCACAATATAACTTGAGTTAATCAAACTAAAACAAAACTTAGACAAAATATATTGTGCTAACTCTATTCTGATAAAGAAACAGCATTTTATTCACAACAATGTCTGAAAAAATTACTAAATTCAAACAAATTCTGACACCTTTCAGTTAGACAAAAAAAAACAAAATAATTCAGAATAAAATAACTTATTGTCAATAACGAGTAAACATTCAATTGGAGTTAAAAATAGTAGTCATTTTAAAAATCTTCCGTATCATTGTACAAAAATGTGGTTACTGCAACTGTTATAGAGCTTTCTTGCTGATTTTCAAACTTAATTTTGCCAAAATTGGAGTTAACCCCCTTTATCTCTAGGGCTCAAGAGTTGATCAGACAGTCACTAGAGCAACAGACACATAGTGAAGAAACAACTCGTATAAAGTCATTGGACTAACTCACAATGTTTACAGGGTATATTGAGATTTTTGAGCAGAGTTGCTTCTGTGTTTTGCAGATAGTGTTCTGCTCATGTGGTATTTACACAATATTATTAAATTCTTTCATTTAATAGTATTACATATTTTATGAATACATTTAATACAACATTGTATTTACTTCATACGCCTCAGTATTTTATTGAATAAAAAATAGAACAATGTTATATACTTCACATTTAGAATGAGGAATGATTACTGTATATCCACGATCAATCTGGATTAATTTTTAATATTCAATAGTTACCCACATTTAAAGTAATTTTGAAATTGAAGGATGAGAATGAGTGACGGAAAAATGGCAGAATTGACCAGTAAAATTATACTACATCAACAGCTGGCGTGGTGTAATGGCTATCGCAACTGGACTCTATGCCTGTGATGCCGGTTTCGATTCTCGGTCAGTTAATTTCATCACTCATTTGCAGTTACTACCCTTCACCGTCTGCATTAGCAATTATGCACAAAACAGTCAGACGTAAAACAAAACATTTTTTTTAAATTACCGAAGAAGTCTAAATTAAATTTAAACCACCCGCTCCAGTTTGTGATGTCATCGTGTTAAATGCTTCGCAAGATGGTTGATCCAACGAATATTAAAATCACATATATTTTATTCGTGCGAGAAGAATTAAATTTTTCTAGCTGTTTCGTTCAATTCCAACCCAATAATGAACCGGTGTGTGGCGTACTTTTGTTCAAAATTCATTTTCTAATTATGAAATGTAACCTTTGAGTATACCAAAGAATATAACGGATGAGTTGATTATACTATGATCAATGTCCACTATATAAATTCAATTCATGTTTAGAATGTATCGATTAATTTATACTAAAGATAGCACAGATAATAAATTTCGTAAACATTATCAATACGTGTCTTTTTTTGTACACTGTGTATAGTAAAATATTTGTTTAGAATATGTTCATTAATGTTTCTATTGTATTCCATTTTTGGATTAACTAATTTGTTTAATTATAACTGTTATTTTTATTACTTAAATATTTTGTTATTTTAATCCGTTTTGTGATCAAGTTTTTAAAATATTTTTTTACTTCTTCGCACAGCTGCTTCACCGAAGTTGCCTTTCTCTAAAGAACTGTTATCGAAGGGTGTTTTCGTATACGTATGGTTGATATTAGAAAATGACGTGTAAGTTGTGGATATTAATTTGTTGATTTCTTTACAGATAGAAAATTGTATAATGGCTTTCAAACGAGATAAAAAAGAGGAGGAAGAGGGTAGGTACTGTAAATTAAATTTCAGATGGAATGTAATATTTCCAATGCACGAATTGTTGAATATTTATATGTGGTAAGGTTAGATTACGCTACACACTTTTCCACATTGATCTAATTTTTAAATTGTAAGCAGCAATATTGTAGTGTTACTGTTTTTAAAAAATATAAAATATTGTATATTGTTTATAAAACTGTTTTAGTTTATGTTGAAACGGGTATTTTTATGTATGGAATTGTCGGCGAATCTGATGATGTAGCTGGTTTCAATAGCGGTTCTGTTTTTGCTAATCTTAAGTTTCAAACTTTTAGTATTGTGTTTTTTTGCTGGTCTTTATCTACAAAATCATCTTCCTGGCATATTACCAGATGATTCCGGTTCTGTATATCTGTCGTGTAAATTAGATGAATATTATGACAGATCTTGAGACTGTACTTTCGAGAGGGGAACAGAATCGGTTGCCTATCATTTTTATTCCTTTTAAAGACTTATCTGTCAAAATACCAAAGGATACAGATTGTATTACTAATTATTCCAAACTATAAACTGTGATGTATTTACACTATGAAAGTCTTAAACTTTTACTTGCCTTTGCAGCAAAACACTTGCTTACATCAAAATGTACCATTACACTTTTCATGAGAACCTTTTGTAAATTAATATGATGTTCACATAATATTTAATCTGAATCCTAAAACAAGTTGCCCCCAGAATTATGAGTTAACATAAATAGGTAATATTTAACAGTAACCTACCTTACATTTGTTTATGTTAGTAAAATATTATGATAGAAATAGTCATAGATTTATCATTTAGAGGCTATTTGTAAGAGGTATTTGGCATTTCATGTTGTAGTTTGGTAAAACATTATGTTTGCATTTGTGTTGTACTTTTCTAATTGATGTTTAAGCTTAGATCATTCATTCTTTTCTGTACTAAATTGGTTAAACTGGTATCCTGCCTGAGCTGTAGTCTGATATTTCTTAAATTTTGCAAAAATTTGCTTTGCAGTGTTATAATTTGTTAGTCCTGATGTTATCTTTAGCTTGACAGACTATTAAATTAATGAACTTAACAGTATCACAATATCTTGTTTGTTATTGCTGTGAACTGCTTACTAATAATTAGTTGTAATGAATTTTGTTTGAGTAGTTTTTTATTAAGAGATGTTAATGTATAGGCATTTAGGATACACTTTTAAAATGTTAATAGAAATTATTATATTGGTTGTTTTTGTTAAAAAAAAAAAAAAATTTAAATGAAATGGTAGCATGTTAAATAAACAAAATATTTAGGTATCAATGCAGTCATGAGCCATTTCAATAGTCTGATAAGTACCTATTTAAAGAATAATGTGTAGTAATCAATAAATACTTTTATTTAATCATGTTTCAGCATGAAAATGAATAAATTACTCATGCATATCAATAGAAAATCAGATGGAGGTGAGATGATAAGAATAATAATATTAATTACAAAAATTGAATAGCCAGAAAAAAATTTCATGATTAATGAAATGCCAATAACCTATAGGGTTATTGCTTTTTAATTATGTGAACCCATTGATTTGTTTGACTAATTTAAATTCTGACACATATTCTTTCTATATCTGCAAAATTAATGTGCAGACAGTTTTATTAAAATCTGTTGGTCAGATTTAATTTTATGTGCACTTTTCAGAATATAAAACGCAATTGTTTGGTTTCTTTCTGAACTTATACACTTTCTTTATAGCTTATTATTTAAGTTTAAGTTTTTTTTAGTAGAAGGCACATCTGTTTTCCCAAATTCCCTTTCAAAATTTTAATAAAATTCCGTAAGTGGCAGACCATTATCAGTTCATAATGTTTCTGTATGCTGTAATTTCATGTACCTACATCTATACTAATGTTATAAAAACAAAGCGTGTTTTTTGTGCCAGCTAATTTTTAAAACTACTAACGGATTTTCATGAAATTTTGACAGCATATTCGTATTTATATTCACAGCAACATTTTATTTAAATTTTCAAAAATTATAGCCCTAAGGGCCCTAATGAAGATTTTCAAAAATATGTATGTGTGTGTGTCTACATGTGTGTACGACGTATTGCTGTTTGAAGTTGAGATGAAGGGGTTTGATGACGATGAGAGACAGATGCAGGGAAATTATCAAAATGTCGTTTTGTGTGTGCGCGTGTATACTATTGTTGACCTATATTTAAATGTATGTATTGTTGACGTATAAACACTATTGAGAGAGTATGCGGGAAAGTTTATCAAAATGTGTGTGCGCGCGCACGCACGTGTGTGAACGTTGGAGTATATAGTCGATCTAGTAGATACACAATTTCTGTTACATATTTATTTAAAAAAATGAATAGGCCCTATACATTTTTCGCATTTGAAGCTGCGCGGGGCATGCTAGTATATGATATATCCACATCAGCTCATTCTGTTCCAAAAATTGTGTTGTGAAGTACTACCAGTGTAAGTTATTTTGAGTATTTCATAATAAGTGCTAATAATTCTGTGAAGATATTCATTTACTGTTTAAAAGTTTGTGGAATAGTGTATCAGATATCGGAGTTATGTTGGGTTAAGTGTGAAGGGTATAGGCATGATTTAGCAAGCAAAAAGATTGGTGCCAAAAGAAAGTAGTTTTGTCTTTGTTCTCCTAAATTTTTGTCTTCTTAATCTTTGCCTTTTCTTCTTTGATAGATGTTCTGGTCAGAATCTATTATTTGACCCTATTTCCTAAACTATTTTCTACCTAATTTTGTATAATTATATGTAACATTTTAATGTATAACAACTATTGCTGTATTGTGGAGGCCAACATGAAGCACAGATATAGCGAATTAGCATCATCGCCTTAACATTTTCTCCACGTGAGCTCACACAAGTAACTAAAGATGGTCCACATTGATCGGTAGCAAGTTTTCTGAAGTCCTGTTTTACAATGCAGAAAGAAAACATTCTCACATCTCCGTACATACACCACCAAAAACCCACTGTTGTAGGTTAATTTGTCCAATATTATATTTTCATTTTGTGAATACTGATTTGTCAATTTGTACTGTGAGACCTGGCCCTCCAATAACTTTATGATTATTTAGTAGCTTCCAAGCACACACTTCCACATACGCTTCTCTGTACAAAATCATTCTGTACACCTAATTATAACAAATGGCGTCAAATAACGGACTCTGACATTGACTCTTCATAAAACATTGTAATACATGCAGTACGCTCCATGGATTTTTTATGGAAAATGTTATGGCATTATTTGCACCTTCATTGTACCACATTTCTTATTATTTTTCATACTTCTTTTGAGTAGTATATCCATGTTTTATTCTTAACGTAGACAAAAAAGAATGAGTAACGAATTGATATTTCACTGTCTGAAGTTCATATATAAAAATGTACTTTTAATCAAGTAAATGCTGTGCATAACAACCTCTCATACAACACATGACCAACTTAAATCTAATAGAAAAATATGCCACATGATGAAATAGGAATTACATTATGTGTATTGCTGCTATTTTGAGGACTTCAGAGTCAATAAAATTTGCATTGCGTTAATAAACATGTAGAGGAGGTGATGCATTATAAATGCATAACAGATTTTTCATTAATGCAAGTAATTTTTTAAATCTTTTTCCTTTAAATAGAAGCATTTAAGTCATAAAAGAACAGTAGCTTAGAACCAGCTATATAGTATGCCGTTGAAATATATATTTCAATTTCAAATAATATGGCTGTTTGTAATCCTACATAGGATGTTTGATAAAACAATAGTATGCTGTTGATCTTTATACGCCAAGGAAGCTGCCTATAGTCTTGTTATGTAACAGCATCAGTAATAATGATAGTAATAACAATACTAATTCATTAGTAACTCTAAATTTGAGCCAGCATTTGTGTAGACATATTTTTTTACAATGGGTTAAAACTGGTTTAATTTTATTTCTTGTACTTAATTCCCAATTAAGGGGGTAATGTTTGTAAATGACAAGTAAACTAGATGATGATTAGAATTGCAGTGAATTTTTGATAGGACTAAAGGACAGTCATTTAAATTCCACATTTTTCTTGTAAATCGGGGAAATAAACTTTATATCAAATGTTGCATTACAAATTTCCAGTTCTATTTCAATGTAATGACACATTAATTAATTTTTGCTGTACTATTGAACATTTTATCTAAAGAAATAAAATAATTGATGTGTTTAGATGGTGGTGCAGTAACTAATACATGCCTTCACAAATTTGTAAACATTTAAATTAAAATTATATTGATATCTCTTAGAAAATCACCTTACTAGCGTAAAAAGTTCAAGATGTACTGGAATATTATTATACAGATAATGATTGATAAATAAAACAATTTTTGTGGGACCTTTTGTTGTTAATAATATACAATAAATTCCAAAATGTACCCTCCTCCCTCATCTGTTTATGTACGTATTTATGTCCAGCTAATCATTTAAAGTATTGTTAGACAAAATTCAATCTGTATAATATTTTTGTTTTGTATTTACTGTTATATTAAGTAGATAAACTTCTTAAAAAGAAAGTAGTGAGTAGTTTTGTGCATGTATCAGTAGGTGTAGTATTGGTGGTAGAAATTGTTATGTTTTAATACTACGAGGGTAGGCTGATAAGTAATGCACACATGCTTGTAGAAGACGAACAAAAAGAAATAGCAAGATGGGGTAAATAAATTAAAGTACAAATCTTAACCTACCAAATTATCTATTTATTTTTCAATATAGTCACCGTTAAGCATTACACATTTCTCCCAACGTTTAACAAGTTTTTTCATTCCGTCACTGAAAAATTCTTCCGACTTTCCTCGAACCCAGGACGCAATAGCTGCCTTCACCTCATTGTCCGAGCTGTAATGATTACCCTTAAGGTCTCTCTTCAGTAGAGGAAAAAAATAAAAATCGCAAGGCGCAAGGTCGGGAGAATACGGAGGGTGTAAAATTGGTTGAAACTTCAGGTTTCTCAGAGCCTCTCCAGTTGCACGCGAAGTGTGTGGACGAGCATTGTCGTGTTGCAAAATTATTGGCGCCAGGTTGCCTCTAACACGACAAACTCGACGTCGGAGGTGTTTCAGAGTCTGTATATACTGAGCAGAATTTACCGTTGCCCCTCGTTCCAGATAATCAGTCACATAAACTCGGCGAGCATCCCAAAACACAGTCAAAAGAATTTTTTTTGCGGACGGTTGTGTTTTGAACTTTTTCACAACAGGAGAATGTGGATGACGATATTCAGCGCTCTGCCTTTTTTCTTCGGGATCGTAATGATGAACCCATGACTCGTCCCCCGTCACAATATTCAAAAGAAAGTCGTCTCCTTCGTCACGGTAGCGCTTCAAAAGTTGTTCAATTCGCGTTGTTTAATTCTCGTTGACATAGCACCAGAACACGACGCCATACTTCCACTACTCAAAACAAACTGAATGAAAGCAACGCCTTCAAACTGCGCAGACTTGTAGAGGAGAAATAGTACTTCCACATGCCACCAGGCGCGCTACTGAAGTTTATTTAGTTGTCTTCTACAAGCATGTGTGCATTACTTATCAGCCTACCCTCGTATATTACTATTTATTACACAACAAGCTTGTTAAAAATTTTGTTGCACCATTTATTTTCATGTGTTGCTGTACTTTATTTATTTTTAACAAAATATTATTTTTAACAGAATTAAAGTTAACTTTTAAACGAACTTATCCACAATATTTATGTGACCTAAAATTTCAATAATAATTTGTAAATGACATTTAGTTGTGACCTGCAATTAAGTGGTTATCTTTAAATTATGCAGCAAATTCTTTAATACTTTGCTGTTCTCTTTTCCTTACAATTGGTTTTTCTACGTGCCTGCGAAATAGTGATTACTTAACTGACCTTATTTTTAATCGTCGATAGTAGACTATCCCAGAGTAATATTTTTATGCGGTTGCATCAGTTTCTAACCTCAAATTTGCGTTACATACATAACCACTTCCAGATTTTTGAAACGCTTAATTAAATTATTAAATATAAAACTCATTATGAAAAAATTGATGTGCCAAAAATAATGTAAAGGAATTGTTTTATGCTGATATATGATACATAAGTGATGTATGATATCAGAGCTTTAACATTTTTAATAATTAATTTCTTTAAAAATTAGCTGCACTTCAAATAATTACAATTTTGTATTCACAAGTAATTTATCAATCAAGTTATTGTTTCTTCAGCCTAAAAGGTTTTTATATTACTTGTTACTATTTTTGCTTTTATTCAGTGTAGCTTAAACAAGTATTAGGGGAATAATTGATCTTTTCTTACTACAAAATTTATTGATTTGTATAAATTAAAATTTTGTTTTTCAGGTGGTGGCAACCCATTTCAGAATTTGGAAAAGACTAGTGTCCTTCAGGAAGCTAGAACATTTAATGACACCCCTGTGAATCCAAGAAAATGTACGCATATCTTAACCAAGATTTTGTATCTGTTGAACCAAGTAAGAATTTTTGTTAATTTTATTGTGTATATTACATTTATCGAGGAAATAGGCTGTCGGCCTTTTACATTAAAAGTCATAATAATGTAAGCTTCAAGATCATAAGAGTTTACTTTACCGCCCATTATACTTATTAAGCTCCTTTGCCACATTCACGCTTTCTAAAAAAACAAATCGTCAGGTGACTGCGATTAACAATTTAATAAAATAGTTTACAATATTATATTTATTTAAATGTAATATTTTTATGTTGTCATAAGTCTAGAATTCAGTAAAAAATTAGAGGTACACTATTCCATTGTAGACAAAAGGTATTATCCTTGCGCTTATTTAAAGAATTCATGGGAAATCCTTGATCAGAATTGGAAATCATAGTAATGAACTTTAATTGTTTTACAGCTTGCAAAATTGGTTTAAATTTTAGTTAAAAATATGGTTGTTTTGATGTTATTTCTATTAATTGTTGTTTAGTTATTGTTATTTTATAGAAAAATTTAATAGCATTAGTTATACAGAAGTCTATCTATAAAACACAAAAGGGTTGTAACAATGAGCACAGCGATATTACAAATAAGCAATATGAAAAAGTGGGTTAACAGCAAATTAACATAAAAATGAAGTGAGTGTTCCCATCATTTTTTTCTGTTCATTGATCTTTTGGTTAAAATGAGATTGTTGAAAATTGTGAAGAGCTTGTGTTGCTATGATCCTTACTATAATTTTTTAGTTTCTCTTGGTTAATTTTTTCTTTAATTTTTTTCCAGGGAGAACAACTTGGTTCAACCGAAGCAACCGAAGTGTTCTTTGCGATGACGAAACTGTTTCAATCAAAAGATGTAGTTCTTCGCAGGATGGTCTATTTGGGAATAAAAGAGCTTTCATCACTCGCCGAAGATGTCATAATTGTTACATCAAGTTTAACAAAGGATATGACAGGTCGCGAGGACCTATATAGAGCTGCTGCCATACGAGCCCTTTGCAGTATTACTGATGTTAGTTGAATTATTACTGTTGATTAATCAAATAGTTTGTAGTAAAGTACAATCGTGAGTATGCAGTAATAACTTGAAATAGGAAAAATTTATTTTCTTGAAGTATCTAATGTTTTCAAAGTAGTACTTCCATTAGTACTCCACATTATCTTGATGAATTGTATTAAATCTTTGTTTGAATTTTAAAGGTTATTGTTCTCAAATGTTTCATTTAAGTGATTTATAAATTGCTATATTTTAATCATTATGTGGGTCTGCTTGTAAAAGTTGATATGTCAGCTGTTATGCTCCAATACTTCATAATGAATTGCATGCCTAATTGGTTATCTAAATATTTGAATAATTTTGATGGGTAAAAGGGATTTTGTCAATCCAAATTGACATACCTCTTTTTAGACAGTGAGAGGAAGCATAAGAAACCTGTGTAAAAAGGGATAAGTACAAAATAGTTTTACAAATTTTCGATTTTGTGACTTATCACCTTTTACACGCCGACCCACGGAATAGATGAAATAATTTTGTCTTTACTATTTTTTCAGTCCTAACAATTAACATTTCTCAATTTATAATAGGACTATTAAAATGTGTTTTTGTATAGGATTCTCAATGTTTATTTTAAATTTCTGCTTGCATTTGTCAATTTTTTTTACCAAAATTAGTTTTTCAAAAAATATTTTAGTTTTATTTATAGTGGAGTTATTGATTAAAATTTAAAAAAATAATTCTTATGTTCTGAATCTAATTATAAAATTGTTCTTTGTTAGGTTACGATGTTACAAGCCATAGAAAGATACATGAAGCAAGCTATAGTAGACAGAAATTCTGCGGTCAGTAGTGCAGCTTTAGTCAGCAGTCTTCATTTGACAAAAGTTGCCGGTGAAGTCGTTAAACGATGGGTTAATGAAGTTCAAGAAGCTGTTACTTCAGATAGGTAAAAATTTTAGATTAAGATAGGTATTCTGTTGTTCAAATCGTAGTGAAAGTTATTATTTTTATATGGATTTGAATACTAGACAGTGGATACCGATGTACTTTGATGGTTGAGATTCAATTTATTTTACTTTCTCAGGAATGGTTAGCCCGATTCTATATAAGACTACAAATCATTTACATGTCATACATATCCTCCTCATCTCATTGGGTCATGGAGTTGCTTATTGTGCTAAATTGAGCAGATTGGAACTTAACTCATTAGGGCGTAAAAAAACAAGCTATATATTGAGACTTGTTTATTTGAATCAAAGCAGTGTTGTAAAATTTCTTTCAAATTAATTGATTACAAAAGTATCATCGTCTTAGTAATTATTGAAGTTTTGTTTCATACAATTTTAAGTTAACCCTTTCCTAGGCATTGACAAGATATCACAAAATGGAGTTAAAATTTTGGTGTGCTATGTTTTGATAACTGTTTTAACTAACTTCATAACAAGAAATTGATTTCATTAAAATGAAACGGAATTTTGTCTCTACACTTGTGTATAGCCTGTTATTGTAGGCGAAATCAACATTTTGACCTCAGATATTCAGTTTGTTGTATGTGTGTTTTGATTGTTTTATCAGTTATTTCTTACATTTTAAAAAAAAATTATTAGAAGTTAAATAGTGTACAATTGAGGAAAATAATGTCCTTTCTTTTATTAGGTATTCAATACCAAGTATACCTTTTTGGTTTATACCTTCTTGTAATTGTTATTTTTTCTTACAAAAGTTGACAATTGCTAGCCCTGGTAAATGCCGCTTAAGTTTTATTAGTGGCTC
This sequence comes from Catonia carolina, assembly GCA_035578175.1. Lineage (NCBI taxonomy): Eukaryota > Metazoa > Arthropoda > Insecta > Hemiptera > Achilidae > Catonia > Catonia carolina. The sequence continues at coordinate 68,666,708 of JAQMRL010000001.1, read as the reverse complement.
ATGGAAGGGGTTAATGCTATTATTATACTTGTGTTACAACTAATGTATAACTGATTTTAAACTAATATAACTAATATTTATCTAAATAACTAATTAAAAAAGAATATCTACCACTTGGTTTTACAAGAATTTTTGTGATTCGTTTAGCTGTATTGACATAAGAAATGGTCCAAATATTCTTTGTGCACTAATTAATTTTTTTTTGCAGTGTTATGGTTCAATATCATGCTCTTGGTGTATTGTATCACATTCGCAAATCAGACCGTCTTGCAGTCACCAAACTTGTCGCAAAATTAGGAAGAATGTCACTGAAATCCCCATTTGCTGTGTGCATGCTGGTAAGTTTAATAATGAGAATTGAATGATTATATTCCAATTATTGGCATTAATAGTATTACCGTAAAACATTTCATTAAGACATGTATGGACAATGCCTGGATCCTCTCGCAGAACTGTTGTATACTTTGTATTATACTCTTATAAACTCTGCATATGAATAGGATATCATTTGCCTGTACATGGGGATAGTCATGAACTTACAGCCCATGTAACTATTTTAAATTTGTTTATAAAATTTATTTTTATCAAGCTATCATCATTGTTCTGAAGGTAGAAGTACTTGGACAAACCTAAATAAAACCACTTTCTTAAAAGCGCTAAAAATTCAGTTTTGTCATCATCGTAGATTCCATAAGAAATCTAATCATTTTTATTGTTGCAGTGATAAGAGTTGCTGCACCATAAATAAATAAATAGCCATACAGTCTTGGTTATGTTGATATACGAGGGGGTACCCAAAAGAAACCGGAATTATTTTTTAAAACTATTTATTTTTAATTTTTTTACAAAAGAACCTTATCTCCTTCAAAATACTCTCCATTACAACTAATACATTTGTCCCACCGATGCTTCCACTGTTCAAAACATTTTTTGTACTCCTCTTCAGTGATGGCTGCCAGCTCATCCGTCGTTTTTTTCTTGACATCATCAACGTTGTTAAATCGGAGACCTTTCATGCCCCTTTTCATGCGTGGGAACAAGAAAAAATCACACGGAGCCAGATCGGGTGAGTACGGTGCGTGTGGTAGCAAAACCATGCCGTTTTTCGCCAAAAACTGGGTAACCGAGATTGCCGTGTGTGCAGGTGCGTTGTCGTGGTGGAAAAACCAGTCCCCTGTCTGCCACAAATTAGGTCTTTTACGACGAATGCTGTTTCGTAGTCTTAACACTTCAAGATAAAAAGCTTGATTTACCGTCTGGCCTGGTGGAACGAACTCTGAATGGACAATTCCCCTCACATCAAAAAAACAAATCAGCATTGTTTTGATGTTCGATCTGACTTGACGACTTTTTTTTGGTCGGGGTGATCATGAAGTCTTCCATTGACTGGATTGTTGTTTGGTTTCTGGGTCGTACCCATAGCACCAAGACTCGTCACCCGTAATGATCTTTGACATGAAATCTGGATCAGTTTCAAGCTGTTGTTTCAAATCACTACACGTTTCAATTCGACGTTCCTTTTGAATGTCTGTCAGAACCCGAGGCACAAACTTGGCAGCGACTCTTTTCATTGTCAAGTCTTCTGTTAAAATGCGTTGGACTGAGCTCCAAGATAACCCACTAACCTGTGATATTTGGTCAATGGTCTGTCGTCGGTCTGTTCGTACAATTTCTTTCACTTTCACAACATTTTCGTCTGTTCGGGAAGTCGACGGTCGTCCAGAACGAGGTTTGTTCTCAATCGACATGTCGCCATTTTTAAAGCGCAAAAACCACTCGTACACTTGGGTTTTTCCAATAGCGTCGTCTTTGTAAGCTGTGTTCTACATTACAACTGTTTCCGCGGCGTTTTTACCGAGCAAGAAGCAAAATTTCACAGCCGCACGTTGTTCATTAAAACTTGCCATCATGAAAAACGACACGAGCACAAAACAGCACTAGCGAGAACAGAACAAGCTAGATCAACGAACAAAATGGCATTGAACTGGCAATGAGTAGCGCTACAAGCAGCCTAGTGGCGGGAATTTGTACTGCACAAGCTCCGCCCACAGCAGAGTTATTCCGGATACTTTTGGGTACCCCCTCGTATATGGCTTGCTTGTAAATAAAGGAAAACGTGTGTTTGTTCATGGTGGTAACTATTAAGATATAGTACATATAACTCCAGTTGGTCATAATTCCCATGTATTAATTGTGTTTCAGTAACTCACATTTTTTTCTTTAATTTTTATTACAGATCAGAATTGTATGTAAATTGTTAGAAGAGGAAGGAGGTGAATGGGCTGATTCTCCTTTGTTTGAGTTTGTCGAGTCATGCTTACGGCACAAATCAGAAACTGTTATTTATGAAGCAGCTCATGCAATTGTTAACATGAAAAACACTACTCAAAGAGAATTGGCTCCAGCCGTTAGTGTTCTTCAATTGTTCTGCAGTTCTCCAAAACCAACGTTACGTTTTGCTGCTGTTAGGACACTTAACAAAGTTTGTATTCAGTTTAATTGTATTTTTGTATGATTTTCTTTTTATTTAATAATTTGATTATAGAAAATTTTTGATTATAAGTTCTACATTTTTAAGTTATTCTACAATTTTTTTTATATAAAGATTCTTTTTCACTTTTTGTGGGTCATAATTAATGTGACCGGATATATTGTGTCCTGGAGCAGGACACATTTGCATTACAAAATTGGGGTTAGTTTAGGATTATAAATGCATGCTAAAATTAGCAAATAAATTTTATTTTTTATAATAAAAATATCATTCTGATTGGATTTGATTTTTTGTTTGTTTGCCAGTTTAAAAAATTTTATATAATGTTGAAAGAAAGTGAAACAATAACGTAAGCCCCAGGAGGAATGAAGAAATTAAAATATAAAATTAGCTGCCTTCATAGCCCAGTGGTTAAAGCCCTAGATACCTCCTACACACTGCAAAGCAGAAGGTCCTAAGTTTGATTCCCAACCATTGTATAAAAATTATTACAGTATAAAACGTGTTTATCCTGTATTAAACCCTGTAGTAGTCACCAGTAACCAAAACAGTTGAACTTGATGACCTCATTTTTATGAAATGTAAAATACATGTCCTAGAGAAGTCAATATGGATTTTCATACTTTTTCTTAAACTTTTTTGTTTTATATTGCTGGAGAAGATAAACATTTTAAATGAAAGTCTTGACAAAGTCCAAGTATCTTCCATGTGCCTATTAAGCTCATCTCCAGTTTAACCATAATTTTTAATAAGTTGTTTTGGTTATCAAACAGATTATTCTTCAAAGCAGGAAATTTGAACATCCTATGAGAAATTATGAGGACAATGGGACGCAGTGCCCTAAAGCAGCCGAACGTCTGCTTATGTTAGCCATAGTAGACATACTTTTTGGTTGAATCTTAATTGGTTGTTTTGATAAGGTATCCTTATTTCTATTCTTTGATTTTATGTACCTTATTGCCAAACAGATACTCAAAATTTGGTAGGCCAATTGATTTGAGTGACCTTGTCCATGAACTGCCTCCATTTCTTCTGTGTTATGATGTTCATTCACAGGGTTTATAATCAAGGATAATAATAATTAAATCATGTAGGCATTTTTTAAATAGCATCGTATATTCATTCAAAAATAAATCTTTATAATGCATCCTGCAGTTTGAAATTATTTCTATTTCATATAATGAATTTATATAATAATTTCACCAACCTTCTTTTTGAACTGCGTCACCTTTATTTTTATTCTTACTTACACGTGTTTTGGTGGATCCATAATCAGAGTAGATAAAAAAATTGAAACCAAAAAAATTTTTATCTCACTTATTTAAAATTTACAGAAGATGATACATCTTCAGTCATTTGTATAAAACTCAAATAAGGTACACCGAAACACGTGTAAGTAAGAATAAAGATAAAGGTGACGCAGTTTAAAAAGGTTGGTAAAATTATTATATAAATTCATTATTTGAAATAGAAAGCATTGTATTTTGTTCCAATATGTATCAGTATAAAATAATATTTTTTTTAAATAAAATTTTATTCTTGTTTTGTTGAAATTTGTCTACTAATCAGGTCATTTTCTTATTTTCAGGTGGCTATGTCTCATCCTACAGCAGTTACTGCTTGCAACCTTGATTTGGAAAATCTCATTACTGATACAAATAGATCAATTGCTACACTTGCAATTACAACACTTTTAAAAACTGGTGCTGAATCCTCCGTAGATAGGCTAATGAAGCAGATTGCATCATTTGTATGCGAAATCAGTGATGAATTTAAAATTGTTGTTGTTCAGGTAAATATTATGTATTAAATTTTGATTTAGATATTTTAGTACCTGGTGTTAAATATTGCATTTGTGTGTGTGTGTTTTTTTTTCTGTGCTGGAATTTATTTGTAATTATTACTATAGAAAAGGGAATTTTGTAAGTGTTCATTCTTTCTGTGTGCTTCTTTCTTTTTACTGTCCATTGTATGCCAGATTTTTTAATGTCATTCTTCATCATGTTATAAATTAGGTCTTCCGACTTCTTTGCCCATAATTTTTGCGGCCTATCCACATCTCTTTTTTTTGTCTATCCATGTAGTTTAATGCTCGTTTTGTCCATCTATTCTCACTAATTCATATCAAATGTTCCTCCCATTTTTCTCTATATTTATCGACTGTTTCTAAAAGAGAGGAGATTTTTAGATGGCCTGGATTTTCTCATTCTTAGTTCTTAATTTGATCTATCAAACTACATCCCTGAACTTTTCTCAAGAACCACATTTCCGCTGCCTGTATCTGATGTTCATCTCTCATCCCAAATACCGAGCATATGTACAACCATACAGCTATAGTGGAACAACCATAGTTCTGTAAAACCTTAACTGGGTTTCTTTCCGAACTCTTACCTAGTGATCATGCTACTGAACTACAAATACACTGAAAATGATTCAGTTTATCATTTCAATCAAATCCCAGGTATTTAAAATGCTGTAGCTGCTCTATAAGGCACCCATTGATAACTATTTTCAATTGTACAGTATTTGTCCCTCAGAAAGCCATCTATTTCGTCTTTGCAGCAGATATATCAAAGTTATACTCATGAAATATTTCTCTCAAATTATAAACACATTTCTGCAAATTATCTTCAGACTGTGCTATCAGAGTCTGATCATCTGCAAATTATTGCTTATTTATGTAGTTCTTGTTACACCAAAATATCATTGTTATCATAAATTCCTTTATTTCTATGCCTGAGTTGTATTTATCTTATTTATTGGATTTTCTGCCAAGTCATTTTGTGTGTTTTCAAGCATGCATTTTGATTTTTAAGGAGTTGAATACCCTTTTGACATTCTTCTGTCATTCATTCTTGAAATGTACCGTATTTTTCGGACGATAAGACGCACCCTTGTTTTTCAAGGCATAAATTATCTAAAAATTATTTTGACTGATTTTAATTAGTTTTTTAATACAGGTAAATGTGACTTTTTTATTTGAAAAACAGCAAGTACAGAAGATACAATATATAAATAATTATTTTATAGTCATAAATTTACAAAAAACCATGGATATAGAAACTGTAAGTACGTAAATTACTATCGGTTTCATAATCATAGACACCCGAGTTTTAACCCTTACATCTCCATAACTATGAGTCGGATTTCAACATACTTTACATGAAAATTTAGCTCATTTTTTTCTGCGTTGACTTATAATAGTCCTATATTTTTAATGTTGTTTAAAAGTTGCCATATCGAGGTTGGAAGACAAAAAGACCCGGTTTTTTGATACGGCAACAAATTTCATGCGTTTAGAGGCGTGTAACTCGATAAATATATGACCGAAAAGTTTGAAATTTTAACACGACATAGACAATTATATTCTTACAGCGTGTACGAAATTTCAAAATCATACGTTATTTAAATTTTGATTTATTAACAATATTCTGAACCCTTGCTATCTCGGTAACCACACGATCGTTCGGCTCGGGCAAACTATCGTTTTATTCAGCGTAAAAAACTTAGTACAGATATGTTAACATGAAATATCGATTGGCCAATGTTGTGGTAGAATTTTTAGAATTTTGAAAAATAGATGGGTAATGCGGGGGGTGGGTGTTACTATCCATGTTGCTAGTTTGTGTACGTGACATCGTGTCGGACTGTCTACCTGAACTGACATACTGCATTGTCAAAAAATCAGGTAGACAATCAGATTCAGGCAACATGGTTAGTCTAATAGTAATTGATAATCCAATTTTTCAATTGTGCTTCAAGTCGAGGCCATTTGACAGCATGAGTTCAAAATTTACTGGTATGTTTCTTATTATCTGCCTTGAGTAATAAATTTTCTTGTTTTCGCCATTCCCGAATCATTTTTTTCTGTTGGAGGAGGTAAAAAATGCCTTTCTACTGCCCGAATGCCATTATCTTTTGCATATTGAACCACTTTTAATTTAAAAGCGAAAGAGTACGAAACATGCTTCACATTTTAAAATGCTATGCTATTTACCGTAAGTAATATCGATACAGAAATTACTGTGTATTATGCTTAGAATCTTCAAGACGATACAATTTAAAAACTACGGTACATCCTATATCATTGTATGTTTTGTTTTGAAATCCCTAGTTATTGAACGTGTTTCAGTAGAGTAGGGTAGTATTAAATATTATTATAGAAAGCATCTACCCTGAAATATAGCTAGCGTTCGGACCATAAGACGCATGGTAATTTTTAGGTCATTTTCCTACGGAAAAAAGTGCGTCTTATCGTCCGGAAAATACGGTAATTTGTTTTAATAAAATGATGACGTAAAGTCTTCTTTTTTCATGTTGTTTAAGCGAGTGTCCTGACAGATTACCTCAGGTTTGATGACAGGTATTAAATTTATTTCATGAACTGATGGAAAAATTGAATATCTTTTTGAAAGGATTATCAGTGTGTTTGTAATGATTTGGTGCATTTTTTAATGCTGTGAACAACCGTAATTTTTTTTTGCAATTCAAAAGCAGAATTACTCTCGTTTCACTATCATAATAACGATTTTTAAATTTTTCAGGCAATCAGAGCTCTGTGTTTCAAATTTCCCAGAAAACATAGTGTATTAATGAACTTCTTATCAACTATGTTGAGAGATGAAGGAGGCCTTGAATATAAAGCATCTATAGCGGATACTGTTATTACTATAATTGAAGAGAACCCAGATGCGAAAGAGACAGGTATATTAATATACTGTTTTAAAATAATTAAGTTTTTTTATTTTTTGAAAATTTTATAGATTCTGTAATGGGAACTACTACTCTAAATATCATTTAAAGATACAATTTGTCTATCGATGAATCAGTAAAAAAAAAGTTTAGTTGGAAATCTTTATACACCATTTCAAATAATTGAGTCATATTTGTAATTTGTTTTTTTGCTTAAAGAGTTATCTGTCAAATTTTAAATTAACTTTAATGACTTGTGTTTCTTAAGAGCACTACCTGACTGATGCAACTGCTATAGAAAATATGTAATATTTTTCAAATTATATCCACAGATTTCCAGAGTAATCACATGGTTATTATTTTACTTTTATTGGTTTAAAATTAAGTACCACTTATCACTTGAAAGTTATATTAGTCATCATAACGTACTCAGTACTTCAAATTTTTATCATTTAATAATTAATTTTATTTTTATTTACAGGTCTTGCTCACTTGTGCGAGTTTATCGAAGATTGTGAACACACCAGTCTCGCTGTCCGAGTATTGCATTTATTAGGAAAAGAAGGTCCCCTCACAAAACAACCTTCTCGGTAAATTTTTGTTTTTGTTCTGTGACTTATGTAATAATTAAGGGTTTTTTAAGTATCCAGGCTGATCATTAAAAAAGATTCATCTAAATCTTTCCTTTTTTATGTAATTTTTCACATTTTTGACTCAAGGTTATTCAACTCTTTATAAAAAATGAAAATGTTCTTGTTTGAACTAGTAAATTATTAATATTTGTGTTGAATAATTCAGCAGATCTATAAATTGTACCGGGTGTACAAATCTCGATCTGGACAGTTTATTTATTTTATTTTTTGTTTTACGTCTGGCTGTTTGCAATTGGTGGTAATGCAGATGGTGAGAAGGATGATACTTTAAAATGATTGATGAAAAATGCCAGATCTGACTTCTTTAGATCAGGAATGAAGTGGATGGTTCTGTTATGGATGAATTGGGGTAAAAAGTGCAATGTCCAAAGAGCAATGGAAGAGATGGTTCAGTGATAGAGAGAGGGTGGAGAGGAGTTGTGTGTGGCCAAACCTGAGGAGATTTGAAAGAGTTATAAAGATGAAAATGGCTTATAATAAATAAAAATTACTGAAAATTTGTGATAAAAAATGATTTTCATAGTTTACAAGAAGCCAGCTTAGATGTTTAATTAATTCGTACTATTTACGATTGAGTCTAATACATTGTGTGTGAATTAATCTTACAGGTACATTAGATTTATCTACAATAGAGTTATATTGGAAAACGCAGTAGTACGAGCAGCTGCTGTTTCTGCAATGGCACAGTTTGGTGCGGCATGTCCAGATTTGCTCCCCAACATTCAAGTACTTCTAGCTCGTTGCCAGATGGATTCTGATGATGAGGTCCGTGATAGAGCTGCATATTATCATAGCATTCTGGAACGATCCGATAAGACACTTTCCAATCATTACATTGTGGATACATTGCAGGTAATTTTTATAAATGTACTTTAGGATAAAATGTATTAAAAGAATAATATAAATAACAATTAATGTAGATATTTGTTTCAGACTTAAAAATGTTGTTATATCTGCTTAAATTTTGACTGATGTTTTTAGGTCTGTTGTATTAAAAATTTTCCTTAATTATAATTTTCTATTATCTATGATAATTTTTTAAATATTTTATAACTACTACTGGTTACAGACCATCTGAACAGTTGATATTTATTTATTATACTCTGTGAATAATCTCTTTTTAGAATAATAATTCTTTCTAAGTAAATAACATGTTTAGCGAATGAGATATGAACATGTATCAGCTTTTGAAGTTTATTACTTAAATTATTTTTTTGTTTTTCCTTAGGTGTCTGTTCCAAGCTTAGAGAAAGCATTACATCAATATACATTAAACCCCTCACCAGTTCCATTTGATATGAAATCTGTTCCATTGGCTTCTGCTGTACCATCTGAAGATCAAGCTGCTGTAGCCAATAAGATTGCTACTGATGGCATAATTACTAATCCAGGTATTTACAGAAATTATAGCATTAATAATGTATATAATTCAACTTCAGTTATGTAAATCTAAAATAAATATAGGTAGACAGAATTTGTATGAAATAGTGTGAAACAACATGGTTATAAAAAAAGAGTTAATAACCATGTTGGATTTTGTAATAAAATTGATAAATATGTTTATTTTTTGACAATAAGTTTAAATTTATGTGGTTCGTCTATACCACTACACTAAATTTGTTTTCCAAATTAGCAGTTTCGTGCAACTGTCTTCATACATCCCGTATGAACAACCTTATAGAGTACTAATATACAAAAACTTATTAAATGTTTTTGTTATCTGCTTATATCTAAAAATTTAAATATTAAATTCTAAATATTCAATTTTATATTAACAGAAAAGATTTCTTAGTATTTTATGTGATTGTTTTTTAATGTTACTCTTTTTCGCTATTCTTTTTTGTCATTTTTTTTTGTCTTAGTTCTTAAGAAGTACAGCTGAATTTTAACAATAATGTTTATTTTTGCAGTTCCTAACACAATAGAATTAAATATAGGTGTGTATGAAAAAGTACTATTTACTTCTTAAATTAAAAATTAATTTTGAATATGTATTTTAAAAAAAGATACATTGTATTTTTCAATTACAATGTAGGTTTGCCACAAAATAAGATATTTCCGTGGCTTGTTGTGATAGCAGTAGTGTAGATTTTTGCTGCACACTGATTCTCTATCCCCTGTGATAAAAGGGTATTATGGATTGATTGAGCAATATTGAATTAAGGAAGACCTACTATTTGTTGTTGTATTTAACTTGTTTGAAAGTTCCTCAAAAAATTTTCTTTAATACACCTTTGTGTAACATAATTCAACTGTTTGTTAAATATTTACCGTTCATAAAATAATTAATTTTGGTTTTACCTTTTTATGTTTATAATTTATTGTAAGATTTAGTTAAATCTCTGGTTGAATGAGTTTTTTGCTCTCTGAATTCTGAATGTTATAAAAAGAAATATTTCTTACTTGTTAGCAAATTTGAAGTAAATATTTACTGTAAATGTTAAAGTTTAAAAAAATTATATTAATTATGATTTTCGTGGGTAGGATTATTTTAAGAGGATTTTTTACGTTTTATTTAGCACAATTTTCATTGCTGTTAGTAATAGTTTGTGCATTTAGGAAAATAAATATGAAAGTAAATTTTTATAACCTATACGGTTTGAATGGTTCATATAAGGTAGGCCTACTTATTCTAACTTTAAAGTTATAGAGTGTCTAGGAGAACGAGTTGAATCCAGTTATTATAAAATTTGTTTTAGTTGTAAGAAGTGTGTAGGCCAAATAATTTCATAATTTTTATATAGTTTCATTTTATTATGTTGCCAGAATAACTTGGGGTTTGCTTGTTGTTTAACACCTGTATGTTGTTTTTTTTTATTGTCCTCTGTTAATATTGAAACGGACTACCAAGGACTATTACAAGCAGTCCATTTAGTTCATATCACTAGCCAAAGTAAAAAAGTAACTGGATTACTTTTAATTTTAATTTTTCCATTGTTTTAATGACATTAATTTTTTGTTTTTTCTTAATAGGTCCGAAAGTACCCACTCTTAGTCGAGAGGAAACTAATGCTGAAAAACTCCTTGCCGTTCCACAGTTGGCAAATTTACCTGGACCATTATTTCATTCATCAGATCCTGTGCAACTGACGGAATCAGAAACAGAATATGTTGTCCGTTGCATTAAACATACCTTCCCACAACATCTTGTTTTACAGGTAGCCAATCAATCTGTTAAATTTATATCTACAAAGATGCAAGAAGCATTTAAGCCTGTTAAAGTGCCATATAATATGTTAAGTTATGAACATCAACAGTTTAAATATAACTGTGTTTATGTTAATTCAATTACTGCAGATAGTGCTGATAAAAAAAAATTAGTCACTTGATTAATTGCAAACAAATATGCAATAAAATCACCACTTGAAAACCAGAATGATACTTAATACTCATGATAGGCAAATCTTTCTTGAAAGCCTACTATTTAATTATTGTAACCTAAATGTTCATGACTATTTTTTTGTTTATTCTTAAGTCCTAATTTCTGAATTGACCATAACAGCCATGTACAGCAACAAAATATTTCTTAAAAAGTATATTTCGGTAACACCTCACCAAAACAACAAATCTTACTAACTTTTCGTCAACAATTGCTGATCAACAGGTGTTGGTGAAAGGTCAGTCTATTTTGTTTTTGTTTTGATTAATCCAACATAGTTGAGCAACATAAGTTTTATGGGTAACACCTCAGTTTTGTCGTCTGTACTACAATTCTGGGGACAGTTCTTAGCTCTATCTGTTAATTCCCCAAGAACATTGATCATTTGAGCATTATAACAAGAAAACCAACTGGCAAACTTATTTACTATTTGTAAGTTCATAATTATAATTTAGCTTTAATAAACTATACAAAATATAATACACTTGCATTAGGTGCATAAACACCTTCTCTTCAGCCACTTATTACTACAATACCTGAAACAAGCACGTTTGTTCATTCCACAGAGCTTCCACCAAATTATACCAAAAGCAATCGAGTTATTTAGCTCCTAAGTTTTTAAATATTATCCCTGCTAATATCAGTAATCAGGAGAACAAAAGTTTTAAAAAAGGCTAGTCTAGTTTCTTAGCCAAAATAGCCACAACATCCACTGGATGTGGACTCCTAATAATTATTAACTGATTTACTTACTTTTTTAACTCATTAACACGTTCAGTACGGCGGCTGGAATCACAGATGCTTCGCTGTGCCGACCCGCCATTGCAGTGAAAAAATACCATGACGCCTTAAGGCGTCATTCGTCCCCGGAACGATCTTACTTATTTGCTCATCTACTCACCGGCTAAATATAGTATGGTATTATACACGTTTGTTGTTTCTACGAAATTTATATTTGAAATTCATTTTTTAGTTATTAGAAAAATTAATACGTATAAATTATTAAATAAATGAAAATTATTGTCGTGTGTAAAATATAAAAATACAATTATGTTTGATAATGAATAATATTTAATTTAAAAAATTTAAATAAATGAAATACATTAAATAATTAAGTAATACAGTAGTAATAAAGCTTATTACTTTATAAAAACACAAAAACCTGCAAAAGAAACACAGTGCATAGAAATCGCGAGTTCAGAAAGTAACAGAAATCTTTCTTTTGAGTAATAATTAAACTATTTTTACGTAAAAATGTATTATTTTTACCTTTTATTTGTAAAAAGAAGTCACTGGAAACGAAGAAATTCGTAGAATAATTGATATAATTAAATAAAACAATAAAATCACACGACACTAGGACGTTTTAATAGACTACAATTTTAAAAATTTGTCAAAAATTCCCGGCAGTTGGTAACGAAAGACGACCTTCACAGTGGCGCTCGTAGAATAGATCTGAACCCCTGAACAACCTTTACTAACACTGCCAGTACACCGGCGATTTATAAAAAGCTATAGAAATGTGGTATTGTATATGACGCCTTAGGGCGTCATTCGTCTCTGGAATGAACCTCGATTTGACGCCTTAAGGCGTCATCCGTGCTGAACGTGTTAAGACAGACTTTTGCCCTAGTGGGAAGCCATCATCAAGTTTACCCTAGCATATGGTTCTATCATAGTTGGGTAGGTTGATTTCTCCATCCATCGTACTTATTATTTTGTGTTAAATTGTATTAATGATAGCAGTAATTTGTGCGTGTTTTTGTTTTCATAGAACTTTTAATAAGAAATATTTATTATATGCAAGCATATTCTATGTAATCTTTATTTTTCTTTACGGGTCGATACTTTATCTCAATTATTTCAATTTTCTAATTAGTGAAACTTTTTTTCATTGGAGAAATAAGCATGTATGTTATTCTGTTTAACTGTTACTGTATATTAAAACCTTGTTACTTACTACCCCAACTTATGTGTTTGTTTTTATTGCATATTTCAGTTTGAATGCCTTAATACACTTAGTGACCAGTTATTGGAAAATGTAAGAGTTCAACTAGAGCCAAGTCCAGGGTATGAAATTTTTAAAGAAATTGCTTGCTCACATCTTCAGTATGGTGAAACTGGCAGTACTTATGTTGTCCTAACATTCCCTGATGTGCTTGATGCAACTATTGGTAAGTCATTAAAATAATTAATGTACTTTTCTTGATTTGGCTGGGTTAACAGGGTTTCATGGAAATTTCAGAAGTCAAAAGAAATTAACACTTTTTGGCTTGAAGACAACCTGATTTTTGCCATATTCAGTTTGTCAATGAAAGATATGAACATATTAAAATAATATTATACTCAGTTGTGATGGAAGAGCTTCATTGGAAGTATATCCAATATACAGTGTCCCTCGATTGTTCCAGTTGGTGTCAAGTTCACGATCAGCAAAGTAGTGTTAATTTGTATCTTTAGATTTTTGGTGTTGCTGTGAGAGTTGTAAACATTATTATTGATAAAACTCCTCTCAGAATCTCAGGGTATGCATTAAGTTAGTTGACTATTGCCAAAGTAAAGGACTTCCTTGATTAGTCCCCTAATCCAGGAGATTTGTTGTTTTGAATTTTATTCACTATTGCAGCATCATCTTGGGGAGAAAGTAGTATCAGGTTGTAACGGGTGTTTTATTAAGGACGCAACCCTGATTATAAGAAGATAGAAGTAATACATCGGTAAATTTTCTGTCCCCCAATCAGTATGTTGGCAACAGTGTACTCAAGGCCAACTACCTGAGACAGTTAAAATGTTCCAGTCAAGCATTAGTGTGGTGGCAGCAGTCGTTTCGTTATATTGTGTCAGCAATGGTTTTTTCCAAGGAAGAACCGGGTGTTTTATTAAGGATGCAACCCTGATTATAAGAAGATAGAAGTAATACAATGTTTTCATTGCAATTTGCTATTCATTTGTAAAATAATAATTCAGATTAATTTTATTGATAATTTGTAAAGTACGAAAAATAAAAATATGCCGTAGATTGTGGCTTTTAACATTGGGTTGCGTTCTTAATAAAACACCCGGTTCTTCCTTGGAAAAACCATTGCTGATACAATATAATGAAACGACTGCTGTCACCACACTAATGCTTGACTGGAACATTTTAACTGTCTTAGGTAGTTGGCCTTGAGTACACTGTTGCCAACATACTGATTGGGGGACAGAAAATTTACCGATGTATTACTTCTATCTTCTTATAATCAGGGTTGCATCCTTAATAAAACACCCGACATTTCTTATGGGTAAGGTCAGTCGGAGTTTTCCAGGTTACTAAGTGTTTGTGCTCACTGTTAGTTCAGAGAGAGAGAGAGTTATTTTTAGATCAAAATTTTTTTTTCTTAACTTTAATTTTTGTATATAAAATTTTTACAGGTAGTTGTGGTGCTACTCTAAAATTTGTTGTAAAGGATTGTGATCCAGCTACTGGTTTACCAGACTGTGATGAAGGCTATGATGATGAATATATGGTGAGTAAAACAACAATATAGTACATTAAAAATCTGGTGTGAAACACTCACACAACTTTCTCTTGCCAATGCAAATAATTAACAATAAACCAAACATTAGTAATAAAACATTAGAAATAAACAAAAAACTAACCTCAATAAACATAACCTAATTTAATCATATAATGAAAGACGCAAAATGAAAATCAACCTCAGTTTGGCTTAAAAATACGGAAAATCGCTCTTTCACATTAAACTAGGCACTGTACAAAAAAATGCTCTAAATAAAAGTTGTAGATCTTTTAATTTCCTTTAAATTTTATTATATACACTTTTGTCGTAAAGTGCATTCTAAGGCCGAAATCTTAAAAAATAGATTTTTCACACATTTTCGTGAGAAAAAAACAGAAAATTTCTAATTACCGCTTAACTAAGTGTTATACAAAAAAATGTTTGAACTAAAAGTTGTAGGATTTTAAATTGTCTACAACTTTAATTATATAATTTTTTTTGCTAAAATGCATATTAAAGCCGCAATCTTGAAAAAACAATGTTTTTACGTGAAAACAGCCTCACCAAGAATTTCAGCAAACATGGCGCCTACCCTATCTTGTAGAGCATAAAAAATTAAGTAATTTAGGCGATTTAAAAAAATATCGTAGGACCAGTTTTTGAGAAAATCGCAAAAAAGTGACAAAATTACACGAATAAACTATTACTTCCGGTTGACCGATTTTGATGAAAATGTTCGTGTTGGGTCCGGTAGTGGTATGTAACTTAAGTTTCAAGTTCGTACGATGTTCCGTTCTTGAGATATTTTGTATACACACAGACACACACATAGACCAATCGCTAAAAACATGTATTTTGGGTTCACAGGGTCTGAAAACGTGTAGATCCGGTGAAAACTCGATTTTGAAAAATCGACATGAAAACAGTACTTTCTTTCCTATATATTCATATAGGCAAGAGAAAGTAAAAATACTTATTTCTATTAATTGATCTGCTAATATTCTTTCTGAATACTAGTGACCTTAAAAAAAAGCGTATTTGAAGGAGTAAGATGATTTTTAAATAAAAATGTATGAAACAATAAGTGGAAATTATGTTTAATATGATACTTATTCAAAACAAAACTGACTGTTTTAAAGCAAAGCATATCTGTGCTTGAGTTAACTGTAATTTAAATAAAATGTATGTTAGGGATTCCCTTTTGGAATTGGCAGCGTAAAATGTTTTGTTAATAACAAAACAATTTACATATACCAGAGGACTGACTACATGATTTATTTGACCACCAATTAGGAGGGTTGTTTAAACGCAGGGAATGAGGTATTAAATGGGTTAAACAGGATGGGGTGACGAAGTGGCATACAGTACATAAATATTGAAAACTCTGTATAAATGTCAAAAAATGAGTTGCTGGTAATACAGGTAGACTAGTACTTACGGTTTATTAGTTCAACTGTAGCACAAGGAAATCTGTTAGCTTTGTAGCATAGAAAAAGGTTCGAAGGTTCGCAGTCTGTGTTACATATGACTTAACATGAGCTGAAGCAACGCTAATGCAGAAATGTTGGTAAATTTACTAAAACTCCTGAAATACATTCGCTCAATAGTTAGTAAAGTTCAATATTAATTGCAGAATTAATGTATAGCACTGTACAAACATGGAACATTTGAAATGATTGTTTGAATAATAACTCAATTATGGTAGGTTAACATAAGTCCCAATTCACACTTAGGTTTAGTATTGAAACTAATAATAATGAAGTCTTTCACTATAAAATCGATATACATACATGTCAATAACACACTATTAAACTTATCACAATGTCTGTGTAGCGATATGAAAACTAAAAAAAATAGCGATTGCAACAGAAATTTGTAGTTATTTTAGCTAGTTAAGTTACATGGATCAACTAAATGACAACATGTTGACAGTGAGACGATGAACATAATACTGTGTATTTGGAAGGCAAACCAGGAAGGGGAAATTGGTAGAAGGCGCCAAAAAAACAAGAGGAAAACTGGTTACTGAATGGGAAGTAACTAGAGTTTTTAATAGATTGTACGTAATAGCTAAAAAAATGAACAAACCAAGTCAAATACAGATGGCAGCCATTGGCAATCAGATGAAACATGTCATCAGTGCTTATTTCAAAGAGTGGGAAGCATCCGGTAGTTTAAACTATTGTATGAAGATTTAACAATGTATAAATTATTTTTTAGAGCAAGTGCTTCTTTCTTTTTTAATTTGTAACAGTTGAATGAGTAAGAGAAAGATTATGTTCTTATTTTACACCAAATGTTAATTCTTTAGGATTATGTACCACTGTATTAATTATTTGTCGTTTCTGATTAACAGCTAGAAGATGTTGAGTTGTCATTAAGTGATCAGATACAGAAAGTAGTGAAGGTTAATTTTGGAGCTGCTTGGGAAGAAGCTGGCGAAGCTGGTTATAGCGAATTGGAAGACATGTACAGTTTGGGGAGCTCCTCGACTCTTGAAGAGTCTGTTGCAAATGTTATATCTTTCCTCGGTATGCAACCTGCAGAACGAACTGATAAAGTTCCTTCTGGCAAGTCGTCACATACTCTGTTCTTAGCTGGTAAGTTGTAAGTCTAGGTTATTATTTTTAAGAATTTTTTTCAATCCATTTTGTTGGAAATAAAATCTCATTGAAATGAAATGACCATTTGAAAATCTCCGGTGAAGTCATAAAACTCAAAATTATGAATAATAATAATAGTAATACAGTAAAACCCAGATTATCCAAAATGGATCTGAAATGCTTGTTTTTTAATTCGGTGATTACTTAATTTCAGTATTGAGTATACGCACAGTACATTATTTAAACATGTAGCGTCATTGAAGTACAGAACAGTGTCAAATGAAATGAATTACAAATATGGCCACCTGCTAAGCGTAGTGATTAGTGCGCTAGCCTTCAACGTGGAAATCCCGGGTTTGATTCCTGACTAGGTCTGGAAATTTTCACAAGTCAAAACCCGCTGTTCTAGATACGTAGCCTACTGTATTCGCTAATAACCAAGCAATTGATGGGACATAAAATAAAACTAAACTAAAAAAAAATTACAAATTATATAAAGTTTCACTATTCGGGGTATGTTTAGTTGTTCTTTACCTCTTGGACGTGCTTCTAATAAAACGATGGCGTGATGTTACCACAAAACTGTTTCATCAAAGATCAGCCACATTTTTAAAAAGAATGTAAATAATTTAAAAAAGATAAGTTGTAAGTATTTGTACAATATTACATTTGTTCTCTTGAAATTTCTGTATTTTCATTTTAAAATATTTATAAACAGTCATAAAAAATATTGTGTAATCATGTTTAAACCCTCAAAGTATGATTCTGCGTGTTTTCTGGAATTTTACGTAACAAAAATCGGGTCTGCCTCTTATACTTCTGTTAAGTGAGGTTTTACTTTAGTTATGTGAAGTAATACTGTTTTCTTAGTTAAGTCTTCTGTTCTTTAATTACAGTGTATACACTGTTAGGTGCTCCGTGGTCTTATCAGTTGATTTCCAATTGTAATTTCTTGTATATCTCAACCAAATGGATATTTTTTAGGTTAAGAAAAAAGCTAATGAACTTGTATTTGTATAAGATTTTAAGATTTTTTTTCTTTCCAGATACGGAAATGAAACAGTTTTAATCAATGTAATGGTTCCAATTTAATTTAACTCTTTCCACTCGTATTATTCAGAAACCGACCGCCTGTTCCTCTCGTATTTATTTCTATAAATCTGTGCGTGTCTTCACATTCTGTTTTTTAATTCTTCCCATCTCTAAATTTTGACCATTTTCTATCTTATCTTTCAACCTTGAAAGAGTAAATTGGTGTAAAAATTCCAGCAACACCTATAAAACAAACTATGTACTTAAATAATTATCACAAAGAAAACATTACAAAGATATACACAATATGTCCTATTTGACTTAGAGTATTATTTATGCACTAAGATATAAAAACTGATAGATTTTTGCAAATGAGAATAAACTGGCACTCGCATGTAAACAAAAACAAAACTTTATAGGTTAAACAAGCTGACCGCAGAATGACATCTGACAATTTGAGTGCTAAAATACATGTATTTTTTAAACATTTTTGTGAGTTTGGTGACTGTTAAAATGTGGAAGTTGTGGTAAAAGGATTTGCTCTAGTATGTTTTTAAATAATTGCATATTTTTTTAAGAGGTTGAGTCTACAGTAAAGTGGTTAGGTAGAAGACATCTTATCGATGTGAAAAATTTTAATCATTCATAAGCTGAATTACCTTGTTTGTCATTCATCAAGTTATTTTTTGTTACAGGTCTGTTTAGAGGTGGTCATGAAGTTCTGGTTCGTGCAAAATTAGCTTTAGCAGATGGTGTAACTATGCAGTTAACCGTACGATCCACAGATGAACAAGTCGCACAACTGATAACATCAACTGTAGGATAAAGTTGTAATGACCAATAGTTAAAATGAACTTGTGATAAATCACTGTAATGAAACTGTTATTTAATTATGTAATGGAATATTTATTTTAAATAATAATTTATAGTGGAATTGGTAATGTGGCATGCCAAAATTCTTATTTTTATTTTATAATGCTATTAGATTTGTTGTTTACATTTAAAAGTGTATTCATAAATTGAAATTTTATTATTTTATTGTGCAGTATTTTAATATTACAGTTTATACAATACAGAAAATAATACATAGCTGTTTAATCCATTTTATTTCCTTAATTGAACTCTGTATCTACTTACGCATGTTATTTATTAAGTATAAATAGAAATTAAAATATTTGTTATCAATTTTGATGAAATAATGTGAGCAGTACATAGTCAGCAATGTGGTTCAAACACATTCATTTCTAGAACCAGATCATTCTTTTGGTTCTCCTTTATAAAAAGAGGAAATGATTCAAACTTATATATTTTCTGTATTTAATTTCGCATCAGCTCTTGATTATTAGCAGCTTCAAAGTACACAGTTTCATTTAAATTTTGTTCTTTTAAAATACATTATTTTTATAAGTTTTATTACCTTAAAAACTTCCAGTTATGTTTGACCCTTTGTGGACTATTGATAGATATATCCACAAAAAAATAATTCCCACAAGTCATTTTGCGGATGTATCCACTTACGGTTTTGATTGGTTATGGGTGTTGAGCTGATATATCCACACATTTACAAATTAAATTAAAAAATATTTTGACTAAAATTTGTCTTAACAGTCATCAGAATTATGCCAAAATATCTAAGCAGTCCAGGAAATTCGCACTTACAGAAACTGCAGTGCGTTGACAGCACTGCCCACCAGTGTTTCCTGGCTACCAAAAGGTTTTAGTCGTCAGTTCTATTTACGGATAAATCCACATCCATTATTATTGAGGAAAAGTGAACACAAAATATTTGATGAAATTTACGTGGATTCTGGGTCTTCACATTTTTTACTCCAACCCATAATTTTAAATGCATCTATGAGAAGGAAGCAGTTCCGTCCACAAAGGGTTAAAACATTCATAAAGTGTTATTCGATTCATAAAAGTTAAAGTAAGAACTATCACAAATATAAAGGTGACGAAATTCCTTTCTTCTATAATGTTTGCAGTAATAAGTCTGTAACGTAAGAATTTACTTCACTGCTATGCAGCAAGAACTTGAAACTTTTATTTAAATAGAAAAATTATTAAAATGTATATTGTATGTTTAATATAAAATCATATACTTTATTATCTGAATAGTATTGCTTTATTCCTTGATTAAATTTTTAGAATATTTCCACTTTTAATTAAACTTTAAAACTGTAGTGTACAAGGGTCGATCAGAAAGTAAGTTACACCTTTGCCATATTCTTCAGTTGAAAGGGATATATGTTTAATGTATTGTGGTGGCAACACTGGTTATATTGTTGTCTCCATCCTCCTGTAGTAGCAAATCTGTACAACATTCAGTACTTGTGTAGTGTTGTATTCAATATGGCGTGTCCTCTAGAAGTTTTGTCTATTATAGAAGTGTATAGAAGCAGTCCAATTTTTGTGTGCCAAAAATGACAATTGTTCTGAAATTTATCGCCAAATTATTGAGGTATACAGTGGGAATGCAATGTCTCGCCCCATGGTCTCGTGTTCAGAGATGGAAGAACAGATGTGAGTGATGGATAGCATGCTGGGCAGCCTTTAACTGTAAGCATGATGGCTAACGCAGAACGCATAAATAAGATGATTTGAGTAACCGGCGGATTAAAATTAAAGAGATTGTAAGTTAACTTAATATCAGCTATGATATGGTGTTTGTGATTATTCACCATCTGCTTGGTTTTAAAAAATTACGGAAACCCATTAATGTTTGAAGACCCGGAAGAGCGATGAGGTAGTTTTTCTTCACAACGCTCCTCCTCATTCGGCTCATGTGACAAAAAAGTCATTGAAAAAATTTAAGAGGGAAGTGTGGTCTCATCCACCTTTCAGCCAAGACATAGCACCATGCAACTACCACCTGTTTGGTTCTCTCAAGCTATACCTGGGAGGGGAGCGTTTCGCTAATTATGATGAACTAAAGGAAGCAATTTGTAAATAGTTGCTTGTAATTGGGCAACATTTTTATGAAAGTGGAATTGAAAGCTTGTCAAACAATATGAAAAGTGTTTAGAAAAACTTTGTCATTATGTTGAAAAGTAGATAAAATTATGTAGTATTTTGTTCAATAAAAAAAAAAATTTCAAATATGTGCTAGTTTATAGAGAGGGTGTAACTTACTTTCTGATCCTCCCTCGTACAAAAAGTGAAGTTTGTAAAATCTTAGGTTATCCACATAGTACAAAGCTGAAACATTTAAGTGAATGTTTAATGAAAAAGTAAGTTGCAGATGTACATTTTCGGTTAGCGCTGAATAGTTTGTAAAACCTAAAAATTAAGAAATGAAGCCAATTACCGAACTACTGCATTAAGAAACTTTATGGAATATTACAGACATTCTTCCTGCCTATAGTTATATTAAATTTAAGTATTTAACATTCTTCAAGAAAAAGTAATCTTGCCAAAAATTAACTTAAAAGTGAATTATCTGCTTTTGTGATTCCATTAAAAGAAAAACAAGTTGTTTTGAAATGTTTTAACTCCCAAGTCTTTTAAGAATTCATACCATCATTTCATTTTTTATTATTAGAATCATGCAAAATAATCTAAAATATTGTATAATTATTATTATACAAGTTAATGCAAGTGATATCTGAATGAAGAAATGAATTAAGATTGATTGAAAATTTATCTTGCATCAGAAAAATTTTGATACAATTTGTTATTATCGATTTAATTGCTTCAGCTATATATTAATTGTGAAGAAGATGCAATGCCAAAAGAGCAATGGAGGAGTAGAGATGGTTCAGAAATAGAGTGAGTTGGAGAAGAGTTTAGTTAGGCCAGATCCGAAGAAACTCGGAAGAAAGATAAAGAGAATGATGATTATTAATTTAAAAGAAAGTAAGGTTACTTGAACCTAGTCTTCAAAATACGAATCGTAAATCTCACACTACTCCAACGATTAAAATATGTTTTTATACTGACTTTATTTATTTGTCTATATTCATTGCAGACATTCTGGCCTCTTATCTCCATATTTAGGTTCTAAAATAAAAAGGAAATTGTCAGAATTAGCTTGCTAATCTCAGAGGGTTGCATTAACTTAACCCCTTGATGTGCTTTTTCATATTATTATGCTGGTGAAAATCCCACAGCGTTCTGATGTAACAGTACAAATTCATGTACTCCCATCAATGCCTGCTGTCTAACAATCCCAATTTGTGCTAAAAATGACTTGGACTCAATACAGTTTTTCAGAAAATGTCATTCGTAATTTGCAAACATTCTTTGAAATAAACAATAATCTTTTTGAACATTTCATACTATTGCCATTCACCATGATTTGTTAAAATTTTTATTTAATGTACATTGATGTACACTTACATTATCTTAAAGTTTACGTAAGTAGAACAACAAACTATAATCTGGACAACCGACAATCCAGCCTCCCTCTTCCAGATTGACTGAGGAATCAATACCCTAAGAGAATTCCAGCTGTTGGTAAAAAAGCCACTCCACTAAAGAGGTATGTAGTTTACTTCAAAAATGTGAAAAAGAAAGGATTTCTTGTACTGTTATCATAACTGTGAAGCTGGTTTATGCATAGATCAGTGTTTTTTTCTTTTAGACATCACACTAAAGACTTTTTAAGCTAACTAAACTACAAACACCCTTTTCAAATTAATTATAATAATAATAATAATAATTTATTTCCATTCAAACATAAGTACAATACATTTTGTAACATATTACAACAGAAATTAAACAATTCAAAACCATACACAACAATTCCACAATTTGTAACAGACTACAAGCAAGTTAACTAGATATTTGTGTTGATAGCATAAAGAAACTTAAATAAATTATAACTTGCATGTTTTTGTGAGTATATTACAGGTATCAGATGAATTAATGTCCTGTAGCCGAGCAAGTGAGAGGGAGATATGTGGCATAAGTACGCATGCACCCAAAGGTCTTTACCGTTATAATCCAAATCTGTAAACATACTACAGTCATTATCTTGCTTGTTAGTTTATTGCGTGCTTAAACGCTTGCTCACAACAATGAGTAAAATTAAACAATGTTATTGGAATGGCATGTATGGCTTGTGCGAGTGAGAGCGTTATGCATTTTCTCACTCCCACAGCTAGGGGACTTTAGTTCATCTTAATACTGTATAAAGGTATTCCCTTTCCATCTTGTATGAGCAATTGAGAGCTTATATGAGGGCATGACGGCAGATGTTTGTACAGATGGACAGATTGCAAACAAAGTTAGAACCAACAAGGGTGTGAGATAGGATTATTGTATCACCCTTTAGATGATGCCATTCACAGGTGGCGAAAATTTTTTAAATCTTGAGTGCAGCCGAGTCATGGTGTTGCACTTAACATTACAGCATACGCCGACGACATTACTGTAATTGAAGAATCTGAAAAATAGATTACAAAAGGGATATTTACACTAAATATTTGTGCAGATTACAATTTGACTTGTTGATTTATGATGCCTACAGAAGTTTTGGCTTGTGAAGAAAACATGATCTGGTCATCCAAGGTTAAAAAATATAAATTACAGCCTAGTTATTCTTTTATTCATCTGGGATTAATTTCCTTGAAGTGACCCATATAATGTCTACCAAATGTTGTTCCTCGGTTTCACCCTATTGTTAAGACATTTTCGTATTTTCTTTGACAGCATAATAGTGTCAAAACTTTCCCCCAAACATTAGTTATTTTTTATCTGGTGAAACAAATATTTTAAAAACCAGCCACAGATAATTTTAAAACTATTTTAAATAATATTTATTTTTTTACTGAGGTAGAAGCATTGGATATCAAATCATTAAATGACTGGGCAACTGCAATGGAAACCTTTAAGTCTGTCAGAAGATAAAGTTTGCACATTGTAGAGGCAGACCAAGTTGTTAGCTTAGAAGAAGCATCGTGTTATTTGATAATTGCAACACTCAATGTATAATTTCCAAACCTTAGGTGGGAATCAAACCTGGGACCTTCACGTTGTAGGCTAGCATGCTACCACAAAGTTATGGAGGCTGCTGCCATGTATTAAATAATTTTTTATTTCAGTGCTGTGATGATTAATGATATGAATCTATGAAAATTTGTGTAGGTAGCAGCACAGACTACTACTAGTCACAAACGTGTTCAAATCGGTAAACTGCAAGAAGTAGCATGATATGTTTTGTCAATTCTTTTTTTTAGAACATTTCAAGTTAAATAGATAGCAGAGAGAGATGAATATCAACATATTTGTGTTTTAGCAGTGTTATTCAATTTTTGTAATTTACAAACTGCTGTTACAAGCAAGATCAACAATCTTACCATTTAATAATAAAAAACCACGCTAGTGGCAGCATTGTATTTATTATTTTATGTCTTGACTGGTTTGCACATTAATACTAATGCATATTATGATGAATACGAGCAAAGAAAATATGCCGGGAATTGAATCCGAGACCCCTGGTGTAGAACCCAGTTACAATGACCACATGGGCTGGTTGTTTTGTTACAGCTGGCCTGGATGTTTTAATTACCGTGCGTTCGGAAAGTCGCTGTGCACTGGAATTGTGACTATGGATTTATGAAAATATGTATAAAGAAATGACTAAGCATTTTGGAAAAAAATTTTTACGTTATTGTTCTGATATTTTAGAGAACTTTACGCATCAAATAACACAAGTGGAAATGAATAATGGTTGGTTCCAACAAGACGGGGCAACAGCACATACATCTAACATCTCAATGGCTTTCCTGCGCAACGTGTTTGGTGAACGAATAATTTCAAAGAATTTGTGGCCTGCAAGATCTCCTGATCTGACTCCCCCCGATTTCTTTTTATGGGGTGCGGCGAAACAAACTGTGTATCGGAACAGACCACACACGATTGACGAACTTAAAGCCGCAATAACGGCATACATTCAAGGAATCACTGTTCTTCAGTTGCGAAAGGTGTTTGCAAACAAAATGAAACGAGTGCAATGCTGTATTGATGCCAATGGAGGTCATTTCGAACACCTTCTAAAACAATGTAATCACGGTTTAACAATGTAATTAAGGTATTGAATAAATTTTTTTCCAAAATGCTTAGTCATTTCTTTATACATATTTTCATAAATCCATAGTCACAATTCCAGTGCACAGCGACTTTCCGAACGCACGGTATAAAAAAAGTTACTCTGGTTTAAGCAAATTAAAATTTAATGTGCACGCTACTGTTCAATTAATGGGTTACAGTGCAAGTAAAATTATGTTTTAAAATATGACTTGGCTTCTCACCGCTTTAATCCCTCAAAATGGAATTGACTCAATTGAAAATTCTCTCATCATTCTACTTTTGAATGTTAATAGGGTTTTACAGCATGTGTATGAACATGAATATACACTGAATCTAAAGTGCATTGATGTTTGTCTAATAACAGAGAAACCTCTTAAACCAGGTTTAATTTTTTTTGTAAAATGGTTTTTTTTGTAAATTCTATGCGGTTTATTGTACAGTTCACCTGGCCAATAATTGTCAAATGTCAGGGAACAGTTACTCTAAAATTTAGAGTTTTTTAACATGATTTAATCATGTTCAGTTTGCCCTGGGTTTTTGTATTCTTCCCCTGTGCTTTTTCCTTTGTATGAATTTCCTTATTTGTATTATAAATTATAATGTTTTTAATTTATCAACATTATTAATCGTATTAGTTCAAGATATTGTCTTATTTTAGTTTTTCAGTTAAGCTCATTTATCAAATTCAATTTTTTTCAAGGCCTTTGGGCCAGCCCAGTCAGTCAGCTGGTAGTCAGTCGCTATTATTTGTTAAGTAACACCGGTTGGGCAAGCGACTTTGTATGGTGACCAGCTGACAGCCATCCATAAACAAACTCTACTGGGGGTCCCTGTTCAAACTCATGCCTTATTCATGTCAAATAATACAGCAAAAGCAGCGATCAAATTGGGAAGTTGTCAAAAATGTACAGTTCCCGATGACAAATAAAAGCTAAAAAAAAAAAAAAAAAAAAAATTTCAAAACGTAAAATTTTAATTTACAAAAACCTGTTACTGGATATTTGTTTTTTGTACAATTTCATGTTTATTTTTTCTTAAGTTATCAACCCATTCGGTGGTTGTATTGTTTATTACTGTTCAGAATAAAAAATTAAGTAAACAAAGTGGGTTAAACGAAGTTTCACACGTTGAAATTCTTTAATAAAATTGACTTATTTGAACTTGGCGCGATAAATTTAAATAAAAGGTGTGGTTTTAGTTTTAATACAGATCTCGACCATGGCGAGTAGCTGTTATAAAGACGTGATAAGTTACGTGCATGTTACTAAAAGATTATAGAAGTCTTAGTACAATGTTATAAAGATACTAGATAATCTAGAAAAGTTTAAGTTTTTCTAATTTGTACGCAAAAATTTGTGCTTGTTGACCACAATAAAATAATAAGAAAATATATCAGATTTTGATGCTTAAAGTATATTACTCTCTATTTACGTCGTAGTATAAATATCACAATGTTTTACCAAAAGGTTTTACCCTTTGAGTATACTACCTATACTCAAGTACAGTATAGTAAGTATAGTATAGTGTACTCATATTATATATTATGATAACTATATAAATATTATGGAACTATAGGCAACTTGCCTATAGTTCTTGTGTATTATAAATAGCGCAAGTTATTACGCTATCTGTCTCTTCCTAACAAACCTTCTGTCTTGCTCCTGTTGCCCCGTTACCGCGTACTCCGGTCATCGCTCTGCCACACGAATGTCGAAATCGTATGTGTTAGACAGAGAGCGCTCAATATTACGTGATCTATCTCTCTCACACAATGTTACCATTTTTGGCCGCGCACATGCCTCTATTTAGAATACTTAAAGGTTTTATCACATCTTCATTTGCTCTTTACCTTTAATTTATTTTCAAGAATTAATTTGCTAAGTCCACCAACATTGACTACAATTTTGCTTTCTAGGGAGTTGTAATTATACACTTTATGTAAAACAGCCTTTATATAAGACGAAAGAATTTTATAACAGACTAAAATAATAATGATGAAATCTCTTTGCTAGTCTGATTCCCGCTCTTTCTACATTTCTTTGCAAGTTTGGCGCGAAGTTGTCGGCGTTGTTTTGTAGGTTAACATCCGAAGATCATTGTTCTAGTGCTTTCATTACTTATTTTGTTAAGTGGAGTAATTTAATAACTGTTAACGTACAAAACAGTTTTAGACATGGATGAAGAACTCGATCAGCGCTTACGTGAAAGTCAAAGCGAATATTTAAACTTTCTTGATGATGAGGTAAGTTTTGTCACAAATTTATTATTTATATAATTCACCTGGGCACCTGTTGACATTCTTGGCTGAAATGCCTCCCAACGAATGTTCATCGTGTTATTTTCATTCGAAGTTTAAAACAGGCAGATTTCTATTTATGTTGTTTCCTGTCAAATTTTTATTACGTTGAATTAATAGATCCTTTGTACAAAAGAAAGTGCTGCAAATTAATTACGTGATGCCAATGTAGTACAAGAAACAGTAAAGGAATTATATATTTGTGACAGCCTTATGTTCACTGCAAAGCTAAAGGCAAGGATTCAATTCTTGTGTAGGTTATGAACAATTTCTGTAAAATTCCTTTGTGTTGTAATGTACAATGGTTACCAATAATCATAAATATTTTGTAACTAGAAGAAAGGAAAGATTTATGTTCTATAAGTGCAAGATAAGGCTGTTGTAACACTTTACGCTTTTATGTCAGCTGTGAATGAGAAGTCAGAATTTGTTAGTGTTAACAATAGTTTTAAATTAATTTTACTACAGAATTTGTATGCAAAACTAAGTCTAAAGCGGGGGTATCCACAATCATACATGCACAGCATACATGATGAACAACACACACGTATGAGCATGTGAATTGCTGCATGATAGACAATTTGGATATAATATGGTATACTAAAATGCAAGTATGGAGAGAATCAAATCAAGTTAGATTTTTTTGATGTAGTGTTACATTTTTCCTGTATAAACTCGAATGATCATAAATGTAGGCCTGTCAAATGCTACCTGTCATTCTGTAGGTAGCTGTTCTTGTAATGTCAACATGTCTGATAATGCAAAATACGAGGGATTTTATTGATGCTTATCAAGGAATATGCTTTCATTGCAGGGGAGGCAAAAAAATAAATTTATTAAGATCAGTTTACAGGCGAACTGGAAAAGTCAATACAGCATTCTTATTCCATGGTTTAGGATTGAATGTTTAGTGCTTTATGTATGGCAAACATGTATGTACTGGTATGACATTGGGCCTAGGAAACATGGTATGACCATACGCTTTTATACTTGTATGCCATGCATGCATGATCGTGGATACCCCGCTTAATAACATGATCTGTTACTCAATTCCATTGTGAGATATTAAAACTGACTTATGATAAAGTCATTAGTTAATATTTTAAGATTCCAAGCATTAGTTGAAAACAAAAATAGTTTACCAGTTATTTAAATAATACAGATTATCTATTTATAAAAAATGCACATTTATTATGTTTTTATACTATTTTTAAGCTATGATAAGTTCTGAACATATACATTGCCCCATCCACTTCATAGCTAGCCAGTGACTTGCCAATACTTGCCTTCGTAGCTCTGCCATATATTTCGTCAGCCTTTTTTTATCTCAATAACAATTATAACTTATGAATTGACAACCAACTGATTATATCATAAAGTATTGCATGTTAACACGCTCTATAATTGAATCAGTCATTTCAGAAAACACAAGTCAAAATTTTCCCTTTTTTGATTTTTTCCCAAAAATCAAAGAATTATGGCTTCTCTTCACTAATATCCTAAGAGCTTATCCTTATGATATAAAGCTTATCCTAAAGCCTTTTTTCTGATTAAAAATAAAATAAGTGGTATTTTGAAGATGAAGGCCCACACTTTAGAAAATACAAAGTTTCTGCGCAAAAAATCTGTAGTATGGAAAAACTACTTTAAATTGATGATGGTGACAAAAATCCGTGAATTTCTGATGACAAATTTTTTTTTGAAAGTCAAGAATTTCTGTTTTTATTGTAGTGAAAAGAACTCCTTAAGTCACTGGTGTAATAAATAAATAGGCCTATTATTGTATAACATAATTTTCTTATGGTCATGAAATAATTTCATACAGAAACAACACAAGTCAGCATTTTACTTTTTTACTTCAGAACAACATAAGACTAAAGTTAGTATTTTGACTTTTGTGCTTTCTGAAATGACCAATTCAATTGATGTGTTCAGTACGAGATCAGTACAATCTGACAATACTGGCGAACATTCTGATTGGTCTAAATGCATAGAACAGCAGAAATCATTAATGGTGAAAAGCATTATAGTCTCAATTTGTATAACATTGACATGATTGTCTTTTGTAGGTCGGTACCTTCAAAATAACATCATTAATTGTTATATGAAGTTAATTAATCTATTTAAAATCAACATGAATTTTATTAAATTGTGCTAATACTGTAATAATAACATTTCAGGAGGATCAAGGAATTTACCAGAAACGAGTTAAACATATGATTGAAGATAAAAGGATACGATTAATAGTAAATGTTAATGACTTACGACGAAAATACCCGAAACGAGCTACAAGGTAATATTCATCACAGATGTTATGTGTTGTGTGTTAAATGGCTATGATTTTAAATATCCATGTATGATACACATATTTAAAAGTCTATAGTGAATTTTTCGTTTGTATTTATAATTTTGTATTGTTTTTGTTTTATTTTGATGTATTTGTATTTATTGTTCTATTATAGTTTTGAAATGAATTCAATTAACATGATTGATTTTGACTAAAAGTCTTCAGTAAATAGCTGGGTGTATCTAAAAATGGTAAGAAAATTGTGATGTGTTCCAGTAGTAGATGGTTTTTCAATGTAGCTTGTCAGTGTAGTCAACAGTGTTTATTTTTATAACTTTCCTGTAGTAGAAATGTGTTGTAATAAAATGAATCTTCACCTACAAATTGAATTTTGTATGTTAATAGTATAGTATTGTGGTGTTGGTCGAAGAAAAAATACAGTTACATAACAGTGTACATGGGTTTAATCCCTGGTTAGGTCTGGCATTTTTTCAGTACTAGCTTTCATCTATTAGCCTACGGCCACACGTACAACTTTTGTAGCAAGATTTTTGCTACAATTGCGGCACGAAAAATGGGTATAATGTATTATAAATGGAGGGGGCCAGATGTTACAACAAAAGTAGTTGTGTGGACGCGTTATCAAGGTCATGTCGCACACGAATGGGTACGGTTCCATTTTTCGTGCAACATTTGTGGCAAGGGCTGGCTACACGTAACTACATTTGTCGTAAAAACATTTTGTTCTATTTTGTGATTTGTAGTTCTTTACAAAATGCAGTTCATCGACAACGAATTATTAATATTGGAAGTGCAAAACCATACATGTTTGTACAATATTTCTTGCGAAAATTATAAAAACCGTAATAAGCGTGTGGAAGGATGGATGACTGTTGCCAAAAATGTTATAGGAGCACGGTGGGATTCGTATACAAATGACGAAAAAATGAAAGCTTTCTGGGTTTTACTTAATGGCATATCAATGAATAAATGATATCAATAAATGAATATCAATGCGTCCAACTGTATACACTTGAAACACGCGAGTAGAATAGTGGAAAATTTGTTGCATCGTGTGGCCAGGCAGTTGCGTCAAATGTTGTTGCTACAAATATAGCACAAAACGAGCAGCAAATGTAGTTGCGTGTGGCCGTAGACTTATCCTCATCACCTACCATTAGGATTGATGTTCAAAATCAAAAAAGAACACCATGTCATCTGCAAAGATCATGTGTTAATGTATTTTATCTTTTGTAAATTTTGTTTTACTTTTCTTCCCTCTAGTTCTAGTTGTACCTGCTATGGTTCTCACCCTGCACCAGTTTAGTTTACCTTATACAGTTCCTTTATCTATTGTTACACACAGGTCTACTTCTAGTTCTTTGAGGCTTTTCCGATTATATTACCGTGTCGTAGGTTTTCCTTAATGTCAATGAAACTTACATAAATTTTTTTCCCAAATTACCACTTCTCAATCATCTGTCTCACCACAAAAATCAGATCAACAAGACTCATTCGTGGCTGAAAACCATGTTCTTTGCTCAATATTTCTTCAACCTGTGATTTGATTCTGTTCAGGATTATCCTTTCAAACAGTTCTGCACACTGGGTCATCAACATGATTCCTCTATAATTCAATACAGCAATGAATGTTTCTTTTTTTAAATATTGGCACTATTCTTTCTTTGCCCTATTTGTTGGCACTGAATCCTCTGCCTAAATAAAATCTAAAAATTATTTATTAACTAATAATCATGTTTTAATTTTCAAGTTAAAAAGAGCATTTAAAACTACTAGCATAGTGGACTCGTGCGAATAAATTCGCACAATTTTCTTGGGTTTTAAACCCCTATCATTAGATAAATGATTTTAAGTTAACAACTTAACTGTTCGTAGAAGAACGGTAAATCCTTAATTTGTGTACGTTGCAATATGTTCAATTCAGAACGATAACCAACCCCATGACCCAATGAGAAGAGAATGATGTGTATGACATGTAAATGAGGTGTAGTCTTGCACAGACTCAGGCCGACCATTCCTGAGAGAGTATGGTTAATTGAACCCCAACCATCAAAGTACACCGGTAACCACTGTCTAGTATTCAAATCCAAATAAAAGTAACTACCTTTACTAGGATTTGAACCAGGAACCTTCGTCTCTGAAAATCAGCTGATTTTGGTGACAACTTTACCTCTAGACCAACCCGGTAGGTTTTAGAAGAACGGTGAGTAACGACTACAGCAACTTAGGGGAATTTACGTCATATAACCCTAATTCTAATAGTTGTACAAAATTCACTCTTTTTTTTCGTTAAATGAAGTTCATATTAGTATGAATTTCAAATTTAGAATTTTCAGGCAAATCAGGAAAGAATACCTTTTAAAACCATGTAAAAATCTGTTCGGTAGGACTCTGTATTGAGGAGTTAATAGAATTCCCATTTAAAATACATTGAAAGCGATTTTACGTTTTAAATATATAGGTTACATGAGGAAAATTAATTTCATTAGTCCGACAGTAAATTCTTTATTAATAATGCGCCAAAAATGTTTTCATACAATATACATGAACTTGATACTCAAAATTCTTTGAATAAAGAAGGTAATTATTTTTGAATTAAGGAGGAGTTTTCAAAGGGATAAAGTAAATACTTGATTTAGGTAGTACTTCAAATTAGAGAGGTCTAACTGAATTATATTCAGTTCCTAATAGTATTTTACTTGAAAAACGATAAATAAAACTGGTTACTGTGATTAAAATAAAGTACAACAAAATTAAACTTGGAATTTGCTATCTTATTTGGTCGTTTTGAACTGCAATTTAACTGATGAGCATACAATATGCTCAGCACCTCACAATTCACTCTTATGCTCTTTCACCAGCCTCAACGCAAATCTCAAGTTATGGAAGTGTACTATTACAAGCAATACAAAGTTTGTATTCATACGGTACAAATTGTATGGAGTCAAGTATTTAAGAAATAGCAAGGGCATTTTCCTTTTAATTTATAGTCTGCCCATTCTTTTAAAAAAAATCTTAAGTCCCACTCTTTTGAGACTATTGGTTATTAGTCAAACATTTTTTTCTACTACTCCAATCTACTCTTGAGACTAATAAACGATATTTTTCTAACCTAAATTACTAAACTATTATTCTTAAAAATTAAGTGTATAATGTCAACTATTGTTTTGTTCCCAATAAAAACGCTTTTATATTATGCACTACACTATTTTTAACTATAGCTCTACACTAACTCGAAGGGTTTCTTTCTCTTGAGCCGATGTACTGCATTTGAGTTGTCGAGAAGTTGTATAGCTTCGATGTTTACTTGCTTCATGTTTTTATGCAGATTTCCTTATTTCATTAAGTTCTTTATCTACATTTTGATTATGATAATTTATATTTTTGTACTCTATTTTCTGTTTGTAGTTTGTTGAATAACACATTTGAAGAACAACTTGCTTTCCAAAGAGCACTTAAAGATTATGTAATGAATGTCGATATTGAGTACGCAAATACTTATGAAGAATTCTTTATTGCTTTTGAAGGGAGTTTTGGTAACAAACATGTCACTCCTCGAACATTAACTTCAAGGTATCTTGGTAACCTTGTTTGTGTTGAAGGCATTGTTACAAAGTGTAAGTTAATCACATTATTATATTTACTTGACTAAATTATTAAAGTACGTAGGCAATTACTTCTTCAACCTTATTAATCTGTTAAAACAAAATATTTTTGTTAAAGAACCTTGTGGTTCAAGTTCTAAAATAAATGTAAGCATAAATACTTGTAAGTAGAAAGAATTCTGGTTAAAAAACAATCAGGAATCTCTTTGAAATCAATTTTGTTTCGTTTTCACTGTCAAGTATTAAAAAAACAAGTGAATCTTAAGTGTTTTGCAGGACACATTGATCACAGTATGATCTACATAATAAATTTTACAGTAGCATTTTAAAAAATTTCTGATTAAAATTAGCAACTATGTGGTACTTGGAAATTATTGGTACATACAAAACATATAGTTTTAAAAGTAAAGGAGTTTCAGTTCTAAAAGTTAATTTTCCAATAACTTTGTTTTGTTGCTTCATGTACTTGGTGCATTATTTAGACTTTGAAACTGCTTTATCAAAATAATTAAAGACTTATTGTGTGTATAACTGCAGGTAAGTATATTCACTTTGTTATCACAGTTAAATGCAGTAAACGTCTGACCAACAGCGATGCGTATTATTGGCGGTCCATTGAATTTTTTTATATAATCTTTGACACTGTTTCATATCATCTGATTGGCTTCGTTGGTTTTTATTTTTAATTTCAAGTTAATATTTCTGTTGTTACAATATATCATTGTTTGTATTATAGGTTCATTAGTTCGGCCTAAAATTGTAAGAAGTGTTCACTATTGTCCAGCTACAAAGAAGATGATGGAGAGACGTTACACAGATCTGACTTCATTAGATGCTTTTCCTTCTAGTTCTGTATATCCTACAAAAGTTAGTAAATTTTTAAATTAATATTACATTTACATGTACAATTTTGACTAATTAAAAATAATTTTCTTCGTTAAATTAAATAAAAACATAACCTGTCCAACTTGAATAGTTGAAGTTTGTATGAAAGTGCTGTGAACAATCAACTAAACATTTCTGTATTGCTTTTGCAGTGTTATTGTTTGTATTATTGCTTGTATTTGATTACAAGATATGTTTCTTGAATGCTAGGTCTTGAAATCCATTTTCTGGAATTTTTTTTCTTCTAATAGAATGTTTAAAACATGAAGGTTTGTGTTAATTTATGGTGTGTGTAAAATTTGAAGATATTGATTACTGTTAAATGCTTGATTTCTTTTTTAGGATGACGAAGGAAATGCTTTGGAAACTGAATACGGTTTGTCATCATATAAAGATCATCAAACATTGACTATTCAGGAAATGCCTGAGAAAGCACCAGCAGGTAGATATATTAAACTAACGGTAGTATAAATGTTTTATTTAGTGTACATATATAATGCATGATATTAATAACAATTTTAAAATAATCTTTGTAAATGCACTATAGTCGTTTGCACGTTCAGTTGACACAATGGAGTAGTGTAGGACAATGCATTTGTTATGGGGCTCTTACTTCTACTAGCACGTACGTAAACATCGGCTTTGTAGATCAATCAATGCCATTATAACCAATAACATTCCCCTCCTCCACGCCCCATCGATAACAAACCTTTATAATGTAGAGTAGTCTATATGACTACTAATTAATAATTAACACTAAGTTTATACCCAACTTCATATGCGAATTCCATTTATGAAATATTTTATTGATATCTGTACTTGGAAAGATTTTTTAGGTTTGTAATAACCGATTGCATCATTTGTTTACATTTATCATACAGTGTTTAGAAAGTTTGGCGAGGGAATGGGTATTTTTTTTTTTTTTTTTTTTTTTTTTAACGTCCGACTGTTCTGCAATTACTGCTAATGCAGACGGTGAAGGATGAAATGATTTTTTTTGTAACGTATGAAAAGATGCCGTGCCTGAATGGGATTCGAACCCAAGACCGCATGATGAGAGGCGAGCACGTTACCAACTGCGCCAATGCGGCCGGCAGTGAATGGGTAGAAGGCATTAGTAGGTCTGCAGTAAAACTGATAAGATTAATTTTAACCCCTCCCCCCTCCCAATAGAAGAAAATGTTTTTACGGTTTTTTGATTTTTTTAACATTTCATTAAACATTCTACATAATACATAATTTTTTTCTGTCAAGCAAGACTTGAATTGTAGTTCTACCTTTAAAAATACGTGCTCTACAGAGATTTAAAAAATGTATTTATATACCCATACAGATGCCTTTAATTGATGTTTTTAGTTGCGCTAATAGCAGTGACGATTCCCATAAGATCCATTGCGTCAACTAAACAAGCAAACGACTTTAGTTTTTTGTAATGTTTATATTGTGTAGCTCAAAACTGCTTCATATTTAATTAATAAGAGTTAATTGAAACTTGTTACATTAAGCATATATTTGTAAAATTTTGAGTGTTATTGGATCAGATTTAAACTAACAAATGGATTAGTTAAATAAAGTTATAACATAGCTGTGAAACTCGTGTCTTAAAAGTTTAGTAGATGAAATTTAAAAAGTTTTGCGTGATTTTGGTCAGGTCATTGTATTTCTTTCAGAAGAAAGTTTTGTGGCTTTGTAGTTAAATGTAAGTGCTATTGCAGGAGTCATTAATAACTTCTGGTGCAGTGAATTAGGTTTAAATAATGACAGCTATTGTGAAAAAAAATTTATTTGTTTTGATGCCCAATAAATTTTTTTTAGATTTTTATTTGGTGTAGCTACTAAGATATACTAGTTAAAACTATTGAAAGCAAATATCATGTAATATAACAATTTAGAACATAAAATGTGTAATATGAGGCGTATTCCTAAATTAAGGGTCGTTGGCTTATATTTAAATATTGGTAGGTCTGAACACTGTTTCACACATGCAGTGCCATCTATTGACTATTTATGAAGCCACTGCAGTTGCTGTTTTGATTCAGTAGTTGTTTGCCAGCTAGTGAATACAGATCGCAATGTACGTGTTGATTGTTTCTCCCGTCAGTTGTGAAGTGCACCCTGTGTTTCAATTTTTGCAGCTGCTAAAATCCATCAGGAGTTGTGCCTAGTGTATGGAATTACAGTAATGAGTGATGGGAAGGTTCGACAATGGTGTTGAGACTTTCAAAATGGCTGCACAAATGTGCATGATGAACTGAGTGCCAAGTCCAGTATACAGATTGACATCATTGATCAAGTGAATGTAAAACTGCAATGTGGTCAGTGATCGATGATTAGTGTTCTGGATAATGAATTTCTGGATGTTACATGAACCTCTATCTACAGGATTGTTATAGGAAAGCTCGGCCAGCACAAAGAGGAATGAATGTGCAATCGAGTAGAGTTTTTGGATCGCTATCGACAAGATTGAGATAACTTGTTATTTTATTGTTGTACAGGCAGCAAGATGTGGATATTGTATACCAACACAGAATCGAAACAGCAGTCAATGCAGTGGCACCATTCAAGTTCACTCAAACCAAAAAAGTTTAAGCAATCTCCATAGTAGAGTTGAAAAATGATGGCATCCGGTTTTTTTTATATATATAAAAAGAGTGTCATTTTGGTTGATTTTATGGAACATGGGTCTACAATTACAGCTGACATGAACTGCGAGAAACGTCTACCAAACTGAGACGCGTGATCCAAAACAGCTGATGTGGGAAACTGTCATCTGGTGTAATTTTCCTTCTTGACAATGCCTGTCCTCACATTGCTGGCTTAACCAAGAAAAAGATTCAAGATTTTTATAGGGAACTTTTTGACCACTCTTCGTACAGTCCCAACCTTGCACCCAGTGGCTACTTCCTCTTGCATTTGAAAAAGTGGCTTGGTGGAAAACTATTAAAAATGATGAGGAACTCAAGACTGGCGTTGTCAACCGTTTCATTTCCCAAGCGGCAAATTTTTTTGCAGAGGGTTTAAGAAGATGGTGGAGTGTTACAAAAAGTGTTTATAATTGAATGGCAATTATGTGGAAAAGTAAGGCAGGAATCTAGTAAACTAATACATTCAATAAAAACCTTTTCTCTCAAACGTTTTTTTAAAATGACCAAACGGCCCGTATTAAAGAGTATGCTTTGTACCTATGTTTTGTTAATGCAAGTAGTTCACCTAAACTAGAAGATTATGATTTCTATTATGGAGTACTTGTTGCTTTGAAACTTGTATTACTATGAAATTTAATTAAACTAAAAAATACAAGGTAGTTTATCCAAATTCTAATTATTATTTCTTTATTAGGTCAGTTGCCAAGATCTGTTGATGTAGTTGTTGATAACGATCTAGTTGATTTATGTAAACCTGGTGATCGAGTTCAAATAGTTGGTAACTTCCGTTGTCTACCAGGAAAACAAGGAAGCTTTACAAGTTGTACTTTCAGGTAAGTTCTTTCATTACAATTAATGTTGTAA
The DNA here is from genome assembly GCA_035578175.1 of Catonia carolina. NCBI lineage: Eukaryota > Metazoa > Arthropoda > Insecta > Hemiptera > Achilidae > Catonia > Catonia carolina. The sequence continues at coordinate 68,628,726 of JAQMRL010000001.1, read as the reverse complement.
CTTGTTTTTAGATATTATTTGTTAAGCTGAATTTTATACATTTGACAGTCATCCAAAAAAATAACAATTTCTGGGTTTTTTTGCATGGAGCAGTTGTAATTCAACAGGTCAACATACATAGTTGCTTGTTCAACTGATATTTTTTTAATTAATTAATAGCAACTTTCAACCAGCTGACTGACTGACAACATGGCTGACCTAATGGCATGTACAACATTACATTTTTTCATGCGAGATATTTTTCATTATAATTTTCTGATATCTTGTGTTTCGTGTTATATAAAATGTAATTTTCTGTTAATCAACTTTACAAACATTTATATTTATTAATGTAGATTAAGGTAGTAATAATATGACTTCAGGTTATTGTATGTAGGCTCAGTAATACTGGTGTATGTAGTATTTTTACTTTCTCTTGCCTATATGAATATATAAAAAGGAAAGAATTTTGTTTTCATGTCGAATTTTCGAAATTGAGTTATCACCAGATCTACATGTTTTCAGACCCCCTGAACCCCAAAAAAACATGTTTTTAGCGATCGGTCGGTGTGTGTGTGTGTGTACAGAATATCTCAAGAACGGAAGATCGTACGAACTTGAAACTTAAGTTACATACCACTACCAGACCCGATATGAACATTTTCATCAAAATCGGTCAACCGAAAGTAGTAGTTTATTTATGTAATTTTTCACTTTTTTGCGATTTTCTCAAAAACTCCTACGATTTTTTTAAAAATCGCCTGGTTTACTAAATTTTTTATGCTTTACAAGATGGGTAGGTGTCATGTTAGCTGAAATTCTTGGTAAGGCTGTTTTCACGTAAAAAAGTTGGTTTTTAAGATTGCGGCTTTAATATGCATTTTAGCGCAAAAATTTATACATTTAAGTTGTAGAGAATTTAGAATACTACAATTTTTATTTCAAACATTTTTTTGTATAACGCTTAGTTTAGCGGTAATTAGCGATTTTCTGTTTTTTTTCTCATGAAAGCGTGTGAAAAATCGATTTTTTTAAGATTTTGGCCTTAGTATCCATTTCACGACCAAAGTGTATATAATCAAATTTATAGGAAATTAAAGATCTACAACTTTTATTTAAAGCATTTTTTTCTAGAGAGCCTAGTTTAGCATGAAAGAGTGATTTTCCGTATTTTTAAGCCAAACTGAGGTTGATTTAAATTTTACCTCTTTCTCTCATGATTAAAATTAGGTTATGTATATTGAGGTTAGTTTTTTGTTTATTTCTAATGTTTTATTACTAATGTTAGGTTTATTGTTAATTATTTGCATTGGCAAGAGAAAGTTGTGTGAGTGTTTCACATCAGATTTTTATGGTGTAATAAGCTGCAAATTAGTTCTTTTTTTATATTTAGTGATAATTTGAGTTTTGACGAAGTGTATAAAAGGAAAAATTAGTTTAACAGAGTGGCATAGCCAAAGTGTTTCTATAAAATGGTTTACCCTTTCTACTCATATTATTCAGAAACTGACTGGCCATTCTATTTGTATATATCTCAGTAAATTTTGCTTGCCTCAACATTCTGTTTTTTTTATTATTTCTTCTCTAAATATTAACCATTGTCCATTTCTTATTCCTGTCAGACTTCTTAAGATTGTAACGTAGTATCGTTTAAAAATTTCATTTACTATATAAAACAAACACTTACCTCAAGAGTTTACACAATAACACCACTGAAAATAACTGTCTGACAATATAAATAATAATTATATCGTACTTAACTATAGTTTCACTTTCAAACTAAAAAATAAAGCAGCTAGATTTTGCTAAATAAAAATAGACTAGCACCCACATGTAAATAAAAACAAAAACTCAAAGGTTAGACCAGCTGACAAGCCAAATGACGTTTTACAATTGAGTGCTTTCATAATTTGAGGCGATACATTTTGATGCAAAGAAGAATGAAAAACAAATAACAGACATGCCGGCCGCATTGGCGCAGTTGGTAACGTGCTCGCCTCTCATCATGCGGTCCTGGGTTCGAATCCCACTCAGGCATGGCATATTTTCATACGTTACAAAAAATCATTTCATCCTACATCACATAAAGTTCCACCCCAATGTCGTTGCTATTGACCATTGCAGTTGATGCGACGTTAGATAAAAAAAACAGACATCTGTTGTTTTTCAAAACATTTTCTCAAAGGTGTGTAGTTCATACTACAGAGCAGTACAATAAGATATGCAATAGAATTTTATAAAAGTGGTTACAAGTGCAAAGCTTAGTACAGACGACACGAGTTCAATGGGTTAGAGGTACAAAGTCCTGTTTTTAAAGTTAATATTTCTAACCTGATTCTGCCTTTGGCATAGATAGTGTGTATTATTCAGTGCATGTATAATTTGATGTAAAAATGTAGTAGTATGTTATGGACCTACAAAATTTTAATGTATTATTATTGTCTCCATTTTCAGAACAATATTGATAGCCAATAATGTTACACATTTAAGTAAAGAAGCAAATTTGTTTATTACAAGAGAAGATATTAAAAAATGCAGGCATTTAGCAAGAAAACCAAACATTTTTGAACGCTTGGCTCGATCGTTGGCACCATCTATCCATGGACATGAATTTATTAAAAAAGCTATTCTTTGTTTATTACTTGGTGGGGTTGAAAAAATATTACCTAATGGTACCAGACTTAGAGGGTAAGTGGTTTAAATTAATGATTGTTCAGGTTGCATTTAAGTCTTAATTAGTACAGTAAATCATTGTTGGCATGGATCTAGAGTTCATGTGAACAGCTTCTGCCAGTCTAAATTTTATTGAAAGATTTGGCAGTGCAAAAGTATTGTAAAACACCAATATGGCTGTGTAAAATTTTTTGGAACCTTTTATTAATAACTAAATCCAATTTTATGATGTTCTTATTTATGAGCTTTCTGGTTTTACATCTTTTATGAGCATTCTCTAGCAGGTTAGTGTAATCATGGATTTATTGTATTAATCTGTTATGTTTTAATCAAAAAAATTGTAAGAAAAGTAACTTAGTGTTTTATGAATGTCTGGCATCATTTATTGTTTTCCTTTGTTTGGCGTAATTATATGGTTCGTGTCATGTAAAAAAAACATTGATATTGCAGTATGTTCTGTTAAAAATAGAGAATTTTGGAAAATAACTTGCTACCAGATATACTGGATATCCAAATTCAGATGTGTTTTAAATTTAATAGTTTAATTAATTAATTCTGGTTATGTGGTTCTTCAGTTTATATGAAAAATAAATGTTAAAAGTCATCATTAGTTATAGCTGTGTTAGCCCTGGGCCCAAGGTGTTTGCTTTCTGGACTGTAATATAACTGGTTGTGATTAAGTTTATTAACTACTTATACGTACCAGAAAGACTGCATCAGTGTCCCAATACACATGTTATAGTGTCACTATATTATTCTTTAAAATATTGTATTTAGGATTCCAATCGCAAGTGACATTGTATTCAACAACAGTTACTGAAACTTAACAATAAATGCCTGCTTATGCAGTATTTTGTGGTAACATTATTGTAAGAAGCAGACTAGCAGAAATGAAGAGATTCTGTTTCAGATGAGTGATTTAAATGTACAGTTTGGACCAAATTGAATAGCTGATTAAGCACACCTGTTTACCTGTTTGCACAACAGATTTACCTGTTTGCTATTGAAACTGATTAGGAAACCAGTTCTTGCCTGTACTTTTACACTAAGTTGTTTATGAATGTCTTACGAGGGTAGGCTGATAAGTAATGCACACATGCTTGTAGAAGACGAACAAAAAGAAATAGCAAGATGGGGTAAATAACAAATTAAAGTACAAATCTTAACCTACCAAATTATCTATTTATTTTTCAATATAGTCACCGTTAAGCATTACACATTTCTCCCAACGTTTAACAAGTTTTTTCATTCCGTCACTGAAAAATTCTTCCGACTTTCCTCGAACCCAGGACGCAATAGCTGCCTTCACCTCATTGTCCGAGCTGTAATGATTACCCTTAAGGTCTCTCTTCAGTAGAGGAAAAAAATAAAAATCGCAAGGCGCAAGGTCGGGAGAATACGGAGGGTGTAAAATTGGTTGAAACTTCAGGTTTCTCAGAGCCTCTCCAGTTGCACGCGAAGTGTGTGGACGAGCATTGTCGTGTTGCAAAATTATTGGCGCCAGGTTGCCTCTAACACGACAAACTCGACGTCGGAGGTGTTTCAGAGTCTGTATATACTGAGCAGAATTTACCGTTGCCCCTCGTTCCAGATAATCAGTCACATAAACTCGGCGAGCATCCCAAAACACAGTCAAAAGAATTTTTTTTGCGGACGGTTGTGTTTTGAACTTTTTCACAACAGGAGAATGTGGATGACGATATTCAGCGCTCTGCCTTTTTTCTTCGGGATCGTAATGATGAACCCATGACTCGTCCCCCGTCACAATATTCAAAAGAAAGTCGTCTCCTTCGTCACGGTAGCGCTTCAAAAGTTGTTCAATTCGCGTTGTTTAATTCTCGTTGACATAGCACCAGAACACGACGCCATACTTCCACTACTCAAAACAAACTGAATGAAAGCAACGCCTTCAAACTGCGCAGACTTGTAGAGGAGAAATAGTACTTCCACATGCCACCAGGCGCGCTACTGAAGTTTATTTAGTTGTCTTCTACAAGCATGTGTGCATTACTTATCAGCCTACCCTCGTATATTAAAAAGAGAGGTAATATTCAGCCCAAGAAACCACCAGCACATTGTACCTACCCTCAGTTATATGTTAATATTAGTAAACTGGTATGTATTATTTGATAGAAAGTAGAAATGCAGTTTTTCATTAACACCTTGTTTTTGTTTAAATATTTTAGAGATATCAATGTATTATTGATTGGTGACCCCAGTGTTGCTAAATCACAACTTTTAAGATACGTCTTATGTACAGCTCCGAGAGCTGTTACTACAACTGGTAGAGGAAGCAGTGGTGTGGGTCTGACAGCTGCTGTCACAACTGATCAAGAAACTGGTGATAGAAGGTATAAACATGGATATATTGTTTCTATTTTATTTCATTGTTCAATATTATTTATCTCCCTATGTGTAAATTGTTTACATTTGTTTGCCTAATTATTTATTGATTTTGCATCATTGCACCTTCTTATATTAGTTAAATTTACCATAAGTTTATTATGATACTATATTTATTTTTAAAACTATGATTGCATTATATTGTATGACATAATTATTTATTAATCCTTTGAGGACCAACTTTTGTAACAATTTTTTTTGGGTCAGTTCATTATTAATAGCCCATTATTAATTAGAAGTACGAAAAAGACCACAATCAAAAATGTCGATTTGCAAGCATTAGTAAAAATCTTCATAACTTTGGTTATATAAAAGGTATTATTGTGATTTTTTTACCGAAATATCAAGAAATACTTGCAGTTTTAGTCCATTATGCTAGATGTTCAAAAAAATTATAAGTTTCTTTTGTCAGTAGCCTTTTTTATAAAAAAAATAAAAAGTAAAAAATAAAAATGAAGTTTTTGATTTTTTTTAATGGAAACTATTAACAATTTTTGTATGGGAAACCTATTAATTTTGTAGAACCTATTAAAAGTTACACGCAAAAACGTTTTTACATGACAAAATTCAAAATCACATCCAACATGCTTAGAAAAATTAATTTACGCACAAATATCAATCCCTTGATGATTCACTAGTTTTCTGAATACAAATTATAAAAATAAATTACACTAATTAAAAAACTAATAATAAACACTGAAATTAATATCTAACTGCACTAAATTCTTTACAAACAAACACGAGAAACAAATCACGCACGATTGACGAATGATAACCTCTACTAAACACAAGACAACACAATTGCCTGCAATACATTCAGTTCTGCTCTCTGCAAACAGCTGATTGAATAAGAAATTATTTTTTAATATGTTGACATAATATAGCAGAACAAACAATGTGTAATATGAAATTAAATATACATAATATTTTATTTACCGAAATTAAACCAAAATGAATTTAGGACACGTTTCATGTTGTTATATAAACAATACGATGGGCTGACGGACCGGCCTGCCGTCTTTTTCACACAAACAGTTAAGGCCGACCGATCGGCCTGGCGGTCTTCAAGCAAAAAAACACGAAGGCCGACAAATCGGCCCGTGGTCCTCAAAGGGTTAAGGAGACTAACTTTGAAGTTCTTTTGCTTTGAAATGACTTGAAAGAATAATTTTACTGGTGCATTTTCAAATCTATGAATATGTCTTGACTAAATACTGTACTTCTTAATCCATGTTAAAATTATCAAGTATAGTGTAAAAGGAAAATAATGATGGTAAATTTAGCTAGCTTTTTAAGTTTTCGTAAAACTTTCATCTTGTCCTAGAAAAATTACTTATCAGCCGTGAATAATCCACCATTACGTAATGATTTATTTATGATTATTGAACCCCATATTAACTTTAAATTATTTTTGTCTTAGGTTGGAAGCTGGAGCTATGGTTCTTGCTGACAGAGGTGTTGTTTGTATTGATGAATTTGATAAAATGTCTGATATGGATCGTACAGCTATTCATGAAGTTATGGAACAGGGTCGTGTTACGATTGCTAAAGCTGGTATTCAAGCGCGGTTAAATGCACGATGTTCTGTACTTGCTGCAGCAAATCCAGTTTATGGAAAGGTATCGAAAGGTTTTTTTTTTAATTTTATGGTAGTGATTGTGTCTAGAATAGTTTTTATTTTACTGAATTTCTGCTTTTTTCATTCACATTCAGTTCTCTTATCAAGATTTATCTTGCATTAAGCACATACAGCTTTTATTAAATTTTAAAACATTGTGTTGAACTTTTTCTCAGATTTTTGTACCAAAACTAGATTTTTTTAAAATAAAATACATATTTTACTTAAAATATTACAAAATTGATTTTTATTAGTGTTAAAAGAGTTTTGATCATGAACAAATTAGTTTCTCAATAGAGAAGCTATAAAATTCAGCACAAAAGGAACTGACTTGTGATATTACTTATATGATATTGACTTATGGACATCTGTTACAGATACAGTTAATATGTTGCACTGAAGGTTTTATTTTACAGTAGTGTAGAAAAATTTAATTCATTAATAAGTCACATGACAGTAGAAAATGCAGCTTGAAAATCTAGTAATTTGCTCAAGTATTTTTTTGCTGTGCAAACTACTACGTCTGTGGGTTAAAACAATTAATGGTTTATTACTCATTAGCTCAATTAGCACTTTTCTACGATATTGTGACTTGGGGAGGGGCATATGATGCTCATATAATGCCCCTTTTAAGAGGCTGGCCCGTTGGTGTAGTGGTTAGTGCAACTGGCTTCTACGCCGTAGTCTCGGGTTCGATTCCTGGTCAGATCTGGCATTTTTTCATCAATCATTTTTATACATCATCATTCTCCACTGTCTGCATTAGCAGAAATTGCAAAACAGTCAGACTTAAAAAAAAACAAATTAAGAGCGCAGAAAACAATATTGAAAGTAATAACCAAAAAGCACCAATGCTTTCCATCTGATAAGCTCTTTATGGATTTTCAATTACTGGATATTCGACAGCTTTTTATGCACAAGAAGTTCTTATTCAGGCATTTAAAAACAAAAACCCCTTCATCTCTACAACTCATTGCTACAATATCCGAAACAAGCACTTGGTTCCACTCCGCAAAGCTTCCAATAAATTATACCAAATCAATCGGATTGTTTAGCTCCTAAACATTTAAATCTTACGCCAATTGATATTAAAAATCTGCCGAACATCATAAAGTTTAAAAAGGTAGACAGTCTGTGGTTGCTTAGCCAAGATAGAAACAAGATTTACCGGACGTTGACTCCCTGTAATTCTTAACTGGTTCACTTGCTATACTTTTGGGCTATAAAAACTTACATCTGCCTTAATGGAAAGTACTCATCAAGCCTACCCCAGAACTTGGCTGTGCCTTAGTTGGGTAGGTTGATTTCCCTACTCTATAATTATCAATAAGTGTAAATAGTAATTGCATTAATAATAACAGTAGTTTATGTAAGATGATTCTCTTGTTTTTGTTTATGTAATCCGGTAAATGGTAATTAAATTTTTATTATAATGAAAAACATGGATTTACGTATTGCAGTTTTAACTGATAAAAACCTATGACCAGAAATATGGGGCTTGTTAATCTCAAAATACTTATTTTTAATAGTTTATTTTTTAAATCTTCAATGTACGTGACAAATTTTTCATGGATTATCTGTTCTATTTTATTACAGTATGACCAGTACAAGACACCCATGGAAAATATTGGATTGCAAGATTCACTGCTCTCTCGTTTTGATTTACTTTTTGTTATGCTTGATCTCACAGATAAGGAACATGACCGTTTGATTTCGGATCATGTAGTTAGAATGCATAGATACAGGTTAGTATCATTTTTACAACAGGTACATAAGTTTAACTGGCATTTAACTTTGGATATTGATAACTTTTGTAAACACAGACAGAATAACAAAACATTTTTTAATACAGTTTTTGAAACTTGTAAAAACTATAGATTTTCACTTTATTTAATAAAACAAATGGGCAAGCAAACTGAAACCTATTGTAACTAAGAAAACTAAAATTAAAGGTTATGGTGTAAAACTATTAACAAGATTTAATCATGAAGCAGCAGATTTATAAGTATTTAAGGAAGATTGTTTCAAATGAAGCTGAATGGTTTAATAACCTCATTATGCTGAATGCTGATATTGAATTCATAAACTTACAGTGCGCAAATTGAACTTCAGGGACAATTGTTAGTTACATTGGCATGTACATTTAACATTTCCTGTTATATCCTGTTTTTTGTGTATGAGTAGATAGAAAATGATCTCACAGTGAATTAAACATGTTTTATTTTGGTAAGTTTTCTTTACTTGGTGCATTTAAAAACCTTGCAAAATTATTCTTTGGTTTTAAAATTTTCAGGAACCCTGGTGAACAGGATGGGGAAGTTCTTCCTATGGGTTCAAATGTTGATGTTCTCTCTACTCACAGTTTGGATTCTACTGAAGTTGAAGTAGATACACCTATTTATGAAAAATATGATGCTTTACTTCATGGAGCTTCTCGTAAAAAGACGTGCGTATAGTCAAAAACATTTTTGAGTCTACATTGGGTGTAAAAAGTAGCAATTAAATCAAACTGGTTTAGAAAGGAAAGAGTGTTTTAAGTAATGGTTTGCCCCACGTCTAATGGCATGCGTCTTGCATTGTGATATTACTGGAATAGCAGATATCACGGGCAGTTGGTTTCTGTTAAAATTACAGATTTTTTATATTTCATTCAGAAAAATTATCGAAAAAAAATTTGTATTCACTTGTTTGGTTTAATCTATGTACTTCAGTTGTACAAACTAGAGTATTTCTTTTGAATTACAAGTCTTTTTTTATTTTAATGTCACAACTGCTTGGATATTACTGATTATGGTAAGTAATGGAGCCATATCAGTGGGTTTCAACTTTTAAAACCTGTCCAGGTCCTAGCTGGGAATCTTCAAACCAGGGACCTTCAACTTAGCTGTTAAGTACTTTACCATTAAGCTACCAAAGTGCACATCATGACTTTAATAATTTTCTTGCAAATTGTTTTGTATTCAAGGTGACACAATTAGTGAGAAAATACGTTTTTGGAAATTAACGGTTCTTTAACTTTGTGTAGTTTTACTTTCTATTGCTCTGTACGAATGTATAGGGAAGGAAAGTATTGTTTTTATGCCCATTTTTCGACATTGAGTTACTACCAGAAGTACACGTTTTCAGGCCTCTGAAACCAAAAAAAAAACATTTTTTTACAATTGGTGTGTGTAAGAACAGAATACCGTATGAATTTGAAATTTAAGATGGGTATCACGAGGGTACCAATACAAACATTTCGTCTAAATCGGTCAGCCAGAAGTATTTGTTAATTTGTTCAATTTTTCACTTTTTGTGATTTTCTCAAAAATCTACAATTTTTTTTCAAAAATCACCTCATTTACTACATTTTTTACTTTCTCTTGCCTATATGAATATAAAATATAGGAAGGAAAGTATTGTTTTCATGTCGGTTTTTTGAAATCGAGTTTTCACCGGATCTACGTTTTCAGACCCCCTGAACCCAAAAAACATGTTTTTAGCGATTGGTCTGTGTGTGTGTGTGTGTGTGTGAACAGAATATCTCAAGAACGGAACATCGTACGGACTTGAAACTTAAAACTTAAGTTACATACCACTATCGGACCCGACACGAACATATTCATCAAAATCGGTCAACCGGAAGTAGTAGTTCATTCGTGTAATTTTTCACTTTTTTGCGATTTTCTCAAAAACTTGTCCTAAGATTTTTTTTAAAATCGCCTGGTTTATTCAATTTTTGATTCTCTACAAGATAGGGTAGGCGCCATTTTTGCTGAAATTCTTGGTGAGGCTGTTTTCACATAAAATTGTTGTTTTTTTAAGATTACGGCTTTAATATGCATTTTAGTGCAAAAATTTTTATAACAAAAGTTGTAGAGAATTCAAAATTCTACAACTTTTATTTCAAACATTTTTTTGTATAATGCTTAGTTTAGCAGTAATTAGCGATTTTCTGATTTTTTCTCACGAAAACGTGTGAAAAATCGATTTTTTTAAGATTTCGGCTTTAGTATGCATTTTACGACAAACGTGTATATAATAAAATTTATAGGAAATTAAAAGATCTACAACTTTTATTTAAAGCATTTTTCTCTACAGAGTTTAGTTTAGCGTGAAAGTGATTTTCCGTATTTTTAAGCCAAACTGAGTTCGATTTTCATTTTGCATCTTTCACTCATGATTAAAATAAGGTTATGTTTTTGAGGTTAGTTTTTTTTAATTTCTAATGTTTTATTACTAATGTTAGGTTTATTGTTAATTATTTGCATTGGCAAGAGAAAGTTGTGTGAGTGTTTCACACCAGATTTTTATGTTCTACAAGATAGAGTGCCATGTGCTCCAATTCTTGGGGAGGCTACATGCTCTCCTGTTGAAAAGTTTTTTTTAAGATTGGGACCATAATATGAATTTTAAAGCGAAATTGTTTTTAATTAAAAGACCTACAATTTTCATTTCAATCCGTTTTTTTCTACAACATTCAGTTTATTATCAATTAAGTGATTTTCTGTATTTTACTTATCAAGTTTGTTTAAAATTTGTTTATGATTGTGGTCTTCGTATGCATTTTACAACAAAAGTGTATATAATCAAAGTTGTAGGAAATAAAAGCCTACAACTTTTATTTCAAACATTTTTTCTATAGAGCCTAGTTTAGTGACAATGAGTGATTTTTCCCATATTTTTAAGTGAAACAGAGGTTGATTTTCATTCATGATTAAAATTTGGTTGTTTTTTATTTACAATGTTTGCTACTGATTAGACATGGGTTATATTGTTTATTTTTTTACACTGACAAGAGAAAGTCATTGTGTGTTTCACACCAGAGTTTTTTTTAAGTAATCAGATAGCATTTTTATAGTATGTTAATATTTAAACTGTGGTGGATTTCATGATTAAAGTCGTTGTGTAGATGTCTCTCAGTAATTATATTGGAATCAATTGACAATTCTCATGTAACATGTTTGAAATATTTCCTTATATAATGTCTCTATTTACTTACTAAGTATTCGATTGAATTTCTGTGTTTGTTTTCAGAGATCAGATATTTAGCATAAATTTTATGCGCAAATATATTCACATCGCTAAGGTTCTTAAACCAGTACTTACTGAAGAAGCATCAGAAGTAATTGCTGAAGAATACTCCCGCTTGCGTTCTCAGGATTTGATGGAATCAGATGTGGCAAGGGTTAGTAATATTAACATATAACATCTGATAGGATTTTAACAAAATTAGTTTCAATTTTTATATTTTGTATATTCTAATTATGGTGGATCCACTGAAACATGTAAGTAAGTTAAGGAAAATAAAATTATAGACAACTAAAATATTGCAGCTGTAAAAATGTTTAGTGGAAATAAAATGTTGATCATTAACTTAAAGAATGTTAATTTTCAAGTACATCATCTTTTGTTATGAGCCAATTACATTGATTGTTTCAGACTCAGCCAGTAACCGTGCGTACATTAGAAACTCTTATTCGACTTTCTACTGCCCATGCAAAGGCTCGTTTATCCAGAAATGTTGAGAAAGAAGATGCTGATATCGCAATCCAGTTGATACAATTTGCGTATTTTAAAAGGGTATGTTGTTTATCTTTGATTTAGATTTATCTTCAGTCATTGTTATTAATGTTGTTATTTCTTCAATATGAAAAGCAAGTTCTAAATGAGTTATGTTTTTTAATCATTTTACAATAAAGAAAGTTCAGTAGTAATAAGTGTTCTTTTACCAGAAATAAAGAATAAAAACATTTACATTTAATAACAAAACAAAAATACATTGTTTTTATACATGTAGAGGCATAATCACAGAAGGTCATCTTCCAGTTTGGTGCTTCTGAAACCCCATATAATATCTCTCCGAGAAAATTTCCGTTAAAATGGACAAAAAACAAAAGCCCCTGAAATTTGCATAAGTCCTGCTTAAGAGTACTATAGATAATTAATCATTTTAAATTTGATAATCAAACTTCTTCAGTAAGAGGTACCTAACTGATTAGCGTCTAAATTAGACCAGTGTCCCTTTTTTAGAATATAATTAATTTTGTTCTGTTAATGTCTCCTTATCAAACTAGAATCTCCTAATTTCTCTTAATTATAAGATCCTGTATGTGAGGTTTAAAGAAGTTGGAGTCTCACACAAATCAGTATTGTTGACCAGTTCTGGAAGAGTGTATTAATAGGAAACCTAAATCCATTGGTAATAATTAATTGTATCTCTGTGATTCATGAAGTTGCTGTTTCTTAGTGAACTAGGATGTTGCAGTTTCAAAAAAAGTTAGTTCTCGTCAGTGATCGTAAACTTTAGACTGATCTGGATATCAAATTAAACTTGGACATTTTAACATGTCAGAGACGACTGACTCCTCTTTGGCATTAGCCTGATCATAATGGTCAGTTAATGTAAAGTTAAACCAATTGCTCCATATGATTAAATTATTGTGTTTAGGTCATCAGCCGAAAGGCTGGTTTGAACCTGTAGAGGTTTTACTAAGTAAAACAAGGAGTGAGGTGGTTTACAATTGCCTTCCTCACTGAGTGGAAAAGTATGCTTATCAGCATGCCAGGCCCCTAGCACATATTTTCCACTCTGCAAATGACACCTTCACTTCATTCACCACAGGGTCTGGCTGTATAATGAAATTCATTACGTTCAGAGGAGATAACTCTGATTAGTGTCTTTTACACCTGTACCTCTTCTGTTCTTAAATGATTCAGTCATTTAATTGGCTGACCATGTGATAAGAAACAGAACTATTTATTTTAGCCCTGCAACAGATTAAATTATTATAGGAAACATTAGTTTATGATACTGACTTGTGTTGTATTTCAGGTACTGGAAAAAGAAAAGAAAAAACGAAGGAGGGCCGAAGATGAAAGTGGTGAAGAGGATACAGAAGATGAAGAAGAAGAAGGAGAAGAAGGTGAAACAAGTCAGCCAAGCAAACGATCACGCCGTCAACGAGTAAGATATTTATAATACTTTAATTGAAATAATTTAGTCTGGGTGTATTTTTATTACACAAATATTATACGGGTAAAACAGTTGAGTCTAGAAGTTTTAATGGTCTTTATTATAGAAAAATAATTATTGCTTTTAACCCTTTATAGGGCAGTATTACGGGGAAAATATACATGTAAAATGTTAAATTTTGCTTTATAAGGATTTGAATAATGTACCTAGTGCCAGAACAGTAAGATATTTATTTTTTATTGATGTTAAGCTCCAGTAAGTGCACTTACCAAGGAACGTTTATTGAAATGGGAATCACATAATGTTTAGTGGTAAGAATGCTTATTAAAACAACTTATAGTACTATATAGCCAAAAAAATTATAGAATAGCTTAAGTTAAGTTTATATTAGCATGAATGCTTGCTTCCCCGTAAAAAACTCGAATTTCTAAGCACTGTACAAAAGTAACAACTAAACAACACGATTGCGTATGCTGGTATGAATTCTTACCACATTTGTGCAACTCACAAAGCAAATGGTCGCTACATGCTAATTTCAAAATGTGGATAGCCTACTTACCAGAAAACATATATAAAACCATAAAATACCAATAAGGTTCAACTGCATAGCTTATACTTAAATAAAATCGACCTTATTGCCAGTGGTAAGTATATTTACCAAAGACCTATAAAGGGTTAAATATTAATAAAATTTTTGAGTCAAAAAAGGCATTATTTCAAATAATAAATATTACATAAAACAAATTTTATTGTGTAAGATTTATTAAATTAATTTTTTCCAGAGTATCATAGGAAAAGCATTTTCATTAGTTTGGGATAGCGTCTGTGGAAAATAATTCTGAGTTTACACATTGTATTTTGAGTACACATAGGCCTTTTTACTTAGTTCATTAGTGGTGTAATTGTTCACTATCAACATTATTGTTAGAACAATGTTTCTCAACCTTTTCTAAAGTTGATTAAATCTTTTATAGGGTATAAAATTTATTGATCAGTTGTAAGTTATTCTTAATGCTTAACAATTGTCTTTCAAAAATTGTTTTACATAAACTATTCAAGTTTATGTTCATTTTAAATTATTTTGAGGCATTATTTATGACCATTTTGAGTGTAAATTTAACTTCTTTTACAAGTATTAATTTTTTAATGTGCTCTTTAAATTTTTAGACAGCAGAATCAAGCCAGGAACCAGCAGCTCAAGAAGAACATGATCTATTTGATTTTGAACCTGAGACAGAAGATGGAACGCCTGGAAGACTTCGTCCACGCAACGAACAAACTAGTGATGCACCATTTAAAACTCTTGCAGAGCCTACATCCGTTTCTTCTGAAAGGTATTATTCTATTGATTTATTTAGATTTGACAACAATATTTTTTAAATTTTGTAGTAGACAATTGTTAGAAATAATATTTTTTGTGTTAGTCTCATTGGCAGTTTGGTCGTTAGGGTTTTAATCTGTTAAAATGTCTGCACCCTAGCCCAAAATTAAACCTGGGACTTTCTGCTTTGTAGCAGAAGCTGTGTAGGCTAGTGCAATAATCACTACTCCATGGAGGTGGCCATTTACTTTTATTATGTAATAATAATTCTTTAGTTTTAAGCTCTTACTATAGGTTTGTCATCACCCATTCTCAAAACACAAAGTGCTTTACACTTTAAACACTTTAAACTTGCTTTAAATAAAACAAAATTTGTTTTACCCAAAACTAAGAATGATGTAGTGAAATTAATAATAAACATTAACCATGAAAGTAAGTGCATGGATAGGAATGGAAAAAGCAGTCCTCATTAAAATGAACTATTTTTTATGTAATGAATCTAAATATAGACGTCCGAGATCAGATTTGTAAGATGCTACACATTTTCTATGCTTTTGTATCGAATTGAACATTTTTATTGTAAATTCAAGACTTCAAATTAGCGATTATGTGTCTGGTTGTTAAGGGTGGTGTGGATGGAGAAAAGGACATGAGGAAATCGTATATCAGATAGTACATAAAGAATGAGAACTAATTAACGTGATACAGGGTTGACACTGGAGTATTTCAGACATGTTGTTCATGGAGATGAATACCATCTGCTGAGTTAATTTTTTAAGGAAAAATAGCAGGAGAGGATTGCAGGATGACAGAACATTCTGGTTAAAGAACCTGTGAGATTGAAAGCTTTGCTTCTCTGTAGAACTATTTAAGGAAACAGAATTTGTTATGATCACTAACCTTCGATAACAGATGGGACCCAAAGAAGTTGTTTGAGGAAGTTACCATACTGCCACCAAGTTCAATCATTTAGTAGTCTTTGAACTGATTAATAATAATAAAATACGTATTTTTTTGTAATTATTATTATTCTAAGTAGATATAGTCATAAATTTGTAATATTTCTTTTAATTTCTGTGCAGGTTTCAGTTGTTCAAGTCAAGTATTTGTAATTTATTCCGTTCAGAACGAACAGAGACAGTAAGTTACATGCGTGCAATGGAATTTATTAATGGAGAACACAGTAGTGATAAATTTTCAGAAGGTGAGGCTTCTGCTGCAATTCACCGTATGAGTGATGCCAATCAATTGATGTATGCTGATGGAATGTTATTCCTAATCTAAAAGTTATTATTGTTTTACTTACATCATTGTATAATTACTTACATTATACCAGTTTATTAATTCAAAAATATTTTTTTTTATAATTCACATCCTGTAGCTTGTAATCAATTCTAATGTATACATATTTTAAATTTCTTTTGAACTTTTGTTGCTGCCTTGATTTTTATTTATTTACAATAATAGTACGATCTTAAATAAATAAAATTCAAGGAAGCAGCAAACAGTCGGTACAGAAATTAGTATACAACATTAGAACTATACATTAATGATGTACGAGGGCCATCCGGAAAGTAGTACCCGTTTGTGAAATAAAGACACAGAAGTAAATATTAACAAAT
This sequence comes from Catonia carolina, assembly GCA_035578175.1. NCBI lineage: Eukaryota > Metazoa > Arthropoda > Insecta > Hemiptera > Achilidae > Catonia > Catonia carolina. The sequence continues at coordinate 68,612,155 of JAQMRL010000001.1, read as the reverse complement.
GTAAACATTTTTATTGAAAAGAGCATACCTTAAACTACTTCTCCACATAATCTCCAAGCAAATTTAAGCATTTGTCATAACGTGTGACGAGTTTTTGTATTCCAGCATCATATTCCTCCGCCGCCAGCCGATCGAAATACGTAGTCACACCTTCTTTAAGTTCTTCATCGCTGTCAAATCATTTTCCCCCCAAAAACTCTTTTGTTTTGTAAAGAGTTTTGTAAATAGATGAAAATCTGAAGGGGCCAAGTCCGGGCTATACGGTGGATGGTCGAAAATTTCCCAATTGAATTGCTGGAGAAGTTGTTGTGTTATCCCCGCTGCATGAGGCCTGGCATTGTCATGGAGGAGAATGACGCCATCAGACAATAGACCTCTCCGTCGATTTTGTATTGCCCGCTGTAATTTCTTTAATGTTTCACAATACGCATTAGCGTTAATAGTGTCTCCACGGGCCATAAAATCAATAAGCAGTATACCACGTCGATCCCAGAAAATGGTTGCCATAAGTTTCCTGGTGGACAGAACAGTCTTGAATTTTTTTGGTTTCTTTGGTGAATGAGGATGATGCCACTCCAGTGACTGTCGTTTACTCTCAGGTGAAGCATAACAAACCCACGTTTCATCACCAGTAACTATGCGATTCAAGAACGCGTCTGCTTCATCAGATTAACGTTCCAAAAATGTTAATGCAGCAGCCATACGCTTGGTTTTGTGCTCATCTGTAAGCATGCGAGGGACCCACCTTGCGCAAATTTTTGAATAATGCAGATGGTCTTTGACAATTTCATGAAGAATTGTGCGAGAAACATTAGGGAAATGTTCACAGATGTCATCAATTGTAACGCGCCGATCGTGCCTCACGAATTCGTCTACTGACCTCAGCAGTTGATCTGTAATGACAGATGGTCTCCCTGAACGCTCATCGTCGTGTGTGTTCCCCCTCCCCAAGTTAAAATTACGACACCAGCGCCGAACAGATGACTCATCCATCACATCGTCTCCATACACTTCCTTTAATTGGCGATGAATATCACAAGGTCGAACGTTTCTTGCATTGAGAATTTTTATTACAGCCCTCACTTCACAACTGGCGGCGTTCTCAATTTTTTTAAACATTATGAACGGTCACAGAACAAGACAGGCAATGCTAGCGTCGCGGAACTTGCAACAGAGAAGGCAGACAAGCCACTGAAGCGATCTGACCTTAACCGGCGGCTGCTAGCCTCGTCAGCGCCTCATGCGGCGGAAACGGGTACTACTTTCCGGATGGCCCTCGTATTTTATTCTTCTGAACTTCTAGTTGTTGATCATTTGTATAAATAACCATAAGCTGTATATACTATATTACTTCAGTTTAAAAAATACAGAATTTTTGTAAAAAATTGTTCATTTCTTAAATTCTTTTACTATTAACATTTATAGACTTAATTTTTTGTTGATCATGTTAATTTGTACTACAGTGCAAGTATTTGATGCTTACCTATATTTTTTAAATTCACGTACCAAAGTATTTAATGAGAATATTGTTAAGGGAACTATCTAAGAAAGGGAAATCCAACTGGATTTTTACATGCATGGTTAACAAGAAATGATAATTAGTTTTATTTTATTAGCTTAATTACTTTATAACCCACCGGGTTGGTCTAGAGGTAAAGTCGTCGCCAAAATTAGCTGTTTACCAGCTTATTTTTGGAGACTAAGGTTCCTGGTTCAAATCCTAGTAAAGGTATTTACTTTTATACGAATCTGAATAGTAGACAGTGGTTACCGGTGTACTTTGATGGTTGGGGTTTAATTAACCATACTCTCTCACGAATGGTCGACCTGGGTCTGTACAAGACTACACCTCATTAACACGTCATACAAATCATCCTCATCTCATTGGGTCATGGGGTTGCTTATTGAAAGACGCAAAATGAAAATCAACTTTGGCTTAAAAATACGGAAAATCACTCCTTCACGCTAAACTAGGCTCTGTAGAGAAAAATGCCTTAAATAAAAGTTGTAGATCTTTTAATTTCCTATAAATTTGATTATATACACTTATGTTGTAAAATGCATACTAAGGCCGAAATCTTTAAAAAATAAATTTTTCACACGTTTTCGTGAGAAAAAAAACAGAAAATCGCTAAACTAAGCGTTATACGTAAATATGTTTGATATAAAAGTTGTAGGATTTTAAATTCTCTACATTTTTTATATAAATTTTTGCGCTAAAATGCATATTAGAGCCAAAATTTTTTTACATGAAAACAGCCTTACCAAGAATTTCTGCAAACATGGCGCCTATCCTATCTTGTTGAGCATAAAAAATTTAGTAAACCAAAAAACATGTTTTAAAAAAAAAAATTTTAAATTCGTAGGACCAGTTTTTGAGAAAATCGCAAAAATGTGAAAAATTACACAAACTACTTCTTCCGGTTGACCGATTTTGATGAAAATGTTTGTGTCAAACAATCTGGTAACAATTACCAGATTTTTCATATTAATATAAATCAATGTCACAAAAAATTTGGCTGGGCGGGAAGGACTAATGTTGAAATATGCAACTTACGCTGAAAGTTGCGTTACTACAGAAACTCATGGAATGGCAGTTGTTGGATCGTCGCTAGTGGGTGCGGTCTGGTATAGATGCTCCGGATGGCTTTAATTTCTGAAGCCATTCCGGCGTCGTGGAGATTCCTTGAGGTGTTGTGGATGCAGCCTGGGTGGAGGGAAAGAGGTGATCATGGATGATGGAGTTAGGAATTATAGTGGATAGTCGCAATGAGGTGTAGGATGCGATTTTGAAAGGCGTAAAAGGATTTTTTATGCTTATTGGCTAGGAGTGGCCACTAAACCGGCGAAAAGAAGAAAAGAACGGATAATGGCAGAATATATGAGAAATTTTACTGAAGTGGCGATAGATTTGGAGCGGAGAATGGGGGTAAGTTTGTATAGAAGGATCCTGCCCTTACGAATTTTGTCATTGGCGTGTTCAGCGAAGGTAAGCCTCTTATCCAAACTGACTCCAAGGTACTTTACCTTGGATGCTCAATTGAGCCGGTGGTCAAGTATTAAGTGGTTCAGGTCGCAAATTTTTTGTGAATAAACAACGCTTTTGATGTACCCCCACAAGAAAAAGTCACAAGGTGTCAGGCCTGGACTACTTGGAGGCCACAGCATAGGTCTTTGCAGGCCTATCCATTGATCTCCAAATTTTTCGTTCAAAGCGTCTGCGACCAATGCACTGAAGTGTGGGGAGCGCCATCTTTTTGGAAATGAAGTTGATGAATGTTTTTGAGTTATTGCTTTCCTCAGCTAGATGAACTCGAGAACATTCATCAACTTCATTTCCAACAAGATGGCGCTCCCCCACACTTAAGTGCATTGGTCACGGACGCTTTGAACGAAAAATTTGGAGATCGATGGATAGGCTGGCAAGGACCTATGCTGTGGCCTCCAAGGAGTCCAGACCTCCTGACACCTTGTGATTTTTTTCTTGTGGGGGGGTACATCAAAAGCGTTGTTTATTCTCAAAAAATTCACGACCTGAACCACTTTAAAAACAGGATCATTGAAGTAATGACAACCATAACCGAAGAAATGTTAACGAATGTTTGGAGAGAAGTTGAGTATCGTTTGGACATTTGTCGAGCGACTAAGGGCGCACATATTGAAATTTATTATTTATGTAAAAAACCCGTTGAGACGACAAATTAGATGAATAAACAACACTAAGTAATTCGGTTTTTCTTTAAACCATGTTTGAAACCGCACCATTCATTCTTTTATGATAACAGGTATAATAAATGTTACACATAGTGGGCGGAACATATTGTATAATAGTAAAACATGGTAGTTTCAGTAAAATCCGTTAGATAGCGGTTTTTATACTACCAGTTTTGAAAAAATCCAATAAGAGTGGGGTAGCTGAAGTTAGGTAGTTTCAATAAAATCCATTAGATAGCGTTTGTTGTACTGAAATAGTTTTAAAAAATTCTGATAGAGAGCGGTAGCTGTACTCGGGTATTAAAATCCATTAGATAGCGTGGGTTATACTAAAATAGTTACTAGAAAATCCAATAGAGTGCAGTAGCTGTACCCAGGTAGTTTCAATTGAATCCATTAGATAGCATTTGCTAATACTTATAAAAGATTTTTTTTTCTACTTGCATCCAAGAGACTCCAAAGGAAGTTTCTTGGACATGTCAAGTAAACTGATAAACTGAAAGTTTATCATCAATGATAAATTCATCTCTTACCACCAGAAAATTGTTTTTGCTACTGCTTACTTCAGTAGGCTTGTCATGAACCCCATTGAATAAAATATCACACACAATTAAAAATAAAAAAATCAAACACAATGATAAATTCATCACTTACCAATAATTTTTTCCTGCTGCTGCTGCTGCTTAACTCAGTAGGCTTGTCATGAACCCCTTTGTTTCAAATAGTACACAATATTTGTTTAATTAGATACTCCTAAAAGAACCTGAAGTGCTTGGGGGTAGAATAAAGTTCAAAATATAAGAAACCAAACAAAGGAAAAAAAACAATATTGCAAAAACCCAACTACCTGGCTAGTAGTAGCCTACTCGCTACTAAAGTATCCAAATAACTTTAAAATGTTCCTAAATGTCAAAAGGTGAGTGTAAAACCTTGAAAAATGTTAGTTGTTTAGGTCATCAGCCGAAAGGCTGGTATCAACCTCCAGAGGTTTTATTAAGAAAAACGAGGAGTGAGGTGTTTTACCACTGCTTTGCTCACTGAGTGGAAAACTATGCTTACCAGAATATCAGGCCCTCTGAAAAGCATCTACTTCCACCCTGCAAATGACACATTCACTTCATTCATGACAGGGTCTGGCTGTAAAATGAAATTAATTACTTTTAAAGGAGATAATTCTGACTAGTACCTTTGACATGTCTATCTTTTCTGTTGTTAAATGTTTCATTCATGTAATTGGGCGACCATGTGATAAGAGAGAGAACTATTTTTTGTATCCCTGAAACTAGCAGATCGAGTGCAAATAATTTAACACTTCACTTACCTGTTACGGGCATATAAAAATTTTGTTGTTGTTTAGGTCATCAGCCGAAAGGCTGGTTTGAACCTGTAGAGGTTTTACTAAGTAAAACGAGGAGTGAGGTGGTTTACCATTGCCTTCCTCACCGAGTGGAAAATTACGCTTATCAGCATGCCGGGCCCTCTGAAAAGCACATATTTTCCACTCTGCAAATGACACCTTCACTTCATTCACCACAGGGTCTGGCTGTATAATGAAATTCATTACTTTCAGAGGAGATAACTCTGATTAGTGTCTTTTACGTCTCTACCTCTTCTGTTCTTAAATGATTCAGTCATTTAATTGGCTGACCATGTGATAAGAAACAGAACTATTTATTTTAGCCCTGCAACGAACAGATTGAGTGTAAAAAATTTGACACGCCACCTGTCTGTTATGGGCAGTTAAAATTTTACAGAAAGGAAAATGTGTTAAAAGAATATCATTATAGCAGATAAATAGCAATAATAACTCAAAGGTGAATTCCCTTAATAGTGTATTTATTCCGGTGGTGTGATCAGCGCAACTATGCTGGGCACCGGGTTCAATTCCGGGTCAGTTTTGGCAATTTTTCATGTGTATATCACTTCATACAGTTACCCACAGCTTTAGTTACGGTGCCCTTTCTTAGGTAGCTTTAAGTAGGCTATATTATACTCCTAGTTAGATAGACATCATTACTCAATAAAAAAATAATGTGAACTAGAAAAATTAATACCCTGTACTCTTCTTTAGGCCCGCATTTACTTTACGAAGGAGTACGGGAACAGCGGTGTATTTATGAATAGCCGTCAGATGGTGGCACACCTCTCTGTTCTAAGCAGTGTAACTTAACAGGTAGTTTAGAGAGCTGGATTATACATGCAGTCGTTTATTGAGATTAAAAATATAAACTGAAACCTCTATAAAAAGACGAACAAAAGTATAGCTTCGGAATAATGCTTTACTGGGTATTTTAACAATTTAGTTTGATGGTACACAAATAGAGATTAAAAATTATCGGAAACCTATATTAAAAGACGAACGAAAGTACAGCTTCGGAATAATACTTTACTGGGTATTTTAACAATTTGAGTTTGATGGTACACAAATTACTCGTCATGTCGCTCTCTTGTTAAGATTGTGCAGTCTAAGGACTTAAATTGTCGCTGTTCTAAAGACCGCCAAAACGATGTAAACAATAATGGTTATTAAAATTTTAAGGTTAGTTATTTTAGTTTCGACTATTGTAGGTTGTGTGTTCTTTACGCGTAAAGTATAACATTGTTTACAAACTTTACGTAAGTTTTTTGAATTATTATTTGTTTTTGGTAATTAGTTTGGAATGTCATACGAACATTGTTTAATAATCCGGTTATCTGTTTTGCTTTTACCATTGATTTCCGATTAGTTTCGTCAAATGTTATCGGCGTTCAAAAGTTTATAAACTTTTCTTAACTTCTTAAACTAGTGTAGTGCTTATATGTTTCATCAAAAATTGTTCGTTGCGAACCGTTGGGTGGTTTTTAGTAAACGATTTACGAAAAACATTGATAGAATTAGTGGCAGTGAAACTTTTAACAGGAGTTGTGAATGCTGGATAAATTCATCTTGTTGATTCAGGTTGGTCGGTGCTTGTTTATTTCTTTACTTTTATTTTGTCTAGTTTGTTTTGTTTTTTTATATTTTATATGTTATTTCCTGTGTTTTTAAAAAAATTTATTATCAAATTGATGATTCATTGTCAGGAATATCAGATGTAGTTAGTGTTTTTAGAGTTTTTGAGTGTTATTTTAAAAGTAGTGCATTGGGTACTGTTTTATATCCTTATCAAATGTTTGATAATGTTTGTGAAGAATTTCATAATGGCGTCTATGAAAAATATGTTCATTTTGTGTTATATTGTATGTGCATCTTTGTACTTTTAGTGTGCATTATTGTATAAGTTGGGTTGTCTGTATGTACAATAATTGTTTTGTAACTGATTGATTATTTTACATCTTTCGTAGGTTTTAATTGTTTTATTTAGTCAGTGACTTACATATATTTTAATGTATGTAAGACTTATGTAATTTGGTACCTCATTGGATACAAGTTATCAAACATTGTTATTAAAAACTTATCTCAAATAATTGATGTTGTTTTCAGCCGTGTTTCTTTGTGATGTTAGGAAAAATACCTGTTTTTAATTTGTGGTCATAGAACAGAGAAGGATTATGTTTGTGTAGCTCACTTTTGAAGTTGTTTTGTTGTTTTATTGTAGTTGTCTACTTAAAAATTGTGTTAAATGTGTAGTATTTTGGTTGGACATTCAGTATAAAAGTGTACATGTTCTAATAATTTTAAAAAGTGAATATTCTGGCTTTGACTATTGTTAGAAGTTGTTTAGTATTTTTAAAGTTGTGTTCAGTAGATATTTGCCTTTAACGTGGGTGTGGAGTATAGAAAGTGTTTTAGTTTGATTGGCATTAAAAGTTGCATTCTTTAGTAGGGTAAAGTTTGTCTTTTTAAAGTAAATCAGACAATTTTTTTGCAGCACTTTGTACTACAAAACAGAATTTTAGATAAATTAATAATTATATATACAAGGGTAAATAAATAAAAAGGGTACAAAATTAAAAGTTATACAGATTAACTTGTTATAACTAAGGTAGGTATAAAAAAAAGTAGATAAAACAAAAGTTGAAAATAACTGTCATGTCAGTCTGTGTTATAGAATCATTGTCATTGTAGAATTTCTGGGTTTTAACCATCTGTTTGGAGTTGGTTATCCTTGCTGCCAAAAAACAAAGCTTGATATAAGTTGTAGTTTACCCAATTTTAAAAGTGTTAGAAATTGATTGTAGAAAGTTTTTATGGTGCTCCTTTGATTGGTGATTAAAGCTAAAACAATCAACACTAAATTAGGCCCTTTAGAAAAAAATGCTTGTTAAAATTTGTCGATTTATAACATTTTTAACCATCCATTGCAGCTAGCAATGTGACAAGTTGTTTGAAACTGATATTTTGTACCAGATAAAGTGTAGTACTAACTATAATATTTTTCAAAGTTGATGAGCTCTGAACATATGCATTGCCCCCTATCCACTTCATAACTGGCCAATGACTTGCCAGCAACGTTACCAATACTTGCTCTTGTAGCTCGGTTATATATTTCTTTAGCTATTTTTTTTTGTTCTTTCAATAACAATAACCTACGAACATACAGCCAGCTGATTATATTATAAAGTATTTCATGTTAACACGCTCTATAATTGATGTGTTCAGTATGAAATACAAGACACAAGTGAACTATTGCGGGTCTTATACTCATGTGCGCGTAATGTTTGTCAGGCTGATATATTTGTACAATCTGACAACGCTGGCAAACGTTCTGATTAGTTTGGAGCATGCAATTGGTTTGGTTCTGATTGGAGGATGCAATAAAACAACTCAGTAAATTCTGTATCAAGTGCAAGTTACTGGTTTACTTGAGAACTTCTTACAAACTAAAAGAATTTACAAAAATAATAAGGCAGTGAGAGATAAGGTGGAAAAATTGTTGTATTTAATATTTATCATAATTTTATAATAAGAATTGTATGTATTAATCAGTTTTGAAGCTTGTGTATGAGTAGAAAATAATAAAAAGCTCCAAACATAAGCTGTGTTTCTGTTGTACACTACTTTATTGTTTTTATTTATTTATTACATGCTTAGTGCACACCATTGTACAAGGTGAACATTTGCAAGTGATTAGGTGTGAGAGCAGTCTAAAGATTTCAGTAGGAGCTGCTGTAGCAGTTGTTTTCCTAGTATTTACTTGTACCAGGACCAAAGTATTTATCTCCTGTGATTCACGTCATTACTAGTTTTGATTGAACTGAGTATAGTGAAAATAATCATCTTTATTTGCTCAGGTGGTATTTCTATATCGATTCCAGGTAAAAAATATCAGTTACTGTTCAGCTTTCAAACTGAAAAGTCCTTTTTTAACTCAAGACTGGTTGCAACTGAGCATTTCACAAACTTTTAAGTTAAATGTCGGAACAGCTCAACTGATGTACATGATATTTTATGAATTAACAGTGTTACATTCATTCCAATTACAACGGCTATTTTAAGAAATTGGAACAGGCTGTAATGAAATTGGTTTTTTAAAAATAAATTTATTCAGTATTTTGATATGTTTTCAGTTTATTTAATAATTATTATAAAGAATATAATCTTTTACAGGTAGATTTATGTTTATCATTAATATGTGGAATGAATTAAATAATTATTTCTAGTAGAAAAAATTAACAGAAAAAAAATTAAACAGTAAAAACCTTTGTTATGAAAAATAACTATATTATGATTTGTATTACTCGGTAAACAGTATTAGAATAAATTACAAAATTACCAATAGGCGTACTCAATTCAAATATCCAGAATACACATATTCTCAATTTTTTTATACCTTATATGAATGATTTTTTATATCAAGGCCAAATCCAGCCAATAAAAGAAAATTCAAATTTGTTTATATTCGATTTCTTTCCCCTAATTTTCTTTTTAAATGCGTAGGTCAGATGACCTTTTTTTAAAAAGTAATTTTGTGAAGAAGTTCTACGTTACTGAAATAAAAATAACAATACTCTGGAGTCACATAAGAGATTTTTTGTAATAATTTTTTAGGTTAGTAAGTTCTGACCCATCTAAAATGATCTATTTCAACAAGTGATGTAGCAAAGAATTAAGACAAATACTCTATAATGGTATAGACATGTATAGCCTGATTTTCGTACGGAGAGTGCTGGGAAAAACGTGCGTATGCATTAGTCTTTGCAACTTTGTTCCATTCAAACTTTTTGCTTCAAACTTTCTGGGCTTCATGTATGTCTACAGATCTAACTTGTAACATATGCTCATTAAAAATATTTCATTGGGGGGGGGGGAGAAAAAAAATTTGTTTTATTTTTTCATTCTCGACAGGCATATATGATTTTAAAAATTCATGAAAAGTCTGTACTCAAGAAAATCTGAAAAGGATACGTTATAACATAGAAAAATTTATGAAGATTCATTTAAAAATTTTTTTTTGAAGTTATCTCAAATAGTTCCAGAGATATGTGTACCTACATTAACATTACAGGTATAGGCTGCACCAGTGCCCTTAAATGTTTAGTCTGCCTTAATGCAGTACTCAAAAATTTAATCATTACAATGACTATTTCCATTTATTGGGCAGAATTCTTGATTGTCTTCGTGCAGTGCCTCTGAAGCAAAGTATTTATTTTTTTCTTCTTCACAGGCCTCATTTTGTGATGTACATTTGTCAGAAAGTGTACTTGGCTGGTAATTATCTTCTACCCAATCATCTTCAGTTTCAGTTTTATAATTTTTTGTTTTTATCTTGTAATGTTCAGCTGCACTTTTTAACCTGTACTCTTTTAAAGAATCAGAACTAGTGTAATAATTCTTTTCAAACTTATTTCTCATTTCTTCTATGTTTTTTTCAAATTGTTTTTCTTTAATTATATTTTGTTCGGATTGATCACCTATTTCTGCTTGGTTTTTTAATTCATTTTGTTTTATTAACTCTTTGTCATTCATTTGTTTCAAATATTTATTATGTTGTTGTTGTTTCTGTAAATGCCTCTTATATTCTTCTCTGAAGTATTTATCTGTGGATTTCCATACACCGGCACTATACCACAAAACAAATATTACTACAACAAAACCTGGTATAGTAATTGCCATTTCAACTGTCGTATTTTCAGTGTATTCAGAGGTTCTGGAAGCGTTTTAAATTAAGAATTCAGTCCAGTTTTGAATTTTATTCAGAATTGTTCTATATGGTATTTATTTTAAATCTGAAATCATAAATTGAAAAAGTGTTTTTTTTTATAGTATAAGAGTTATTAAATTTTAGAAAACAACGTTAAATTAGAAGACAACCCAACATCATCATAGCAGAAAAACTGCGAGCCGCCAGATAAAAAAACATGACTGGGTATAGGATTAAAAGAGGCAGCACCAAGATAATTCCGTACCTTGAAGACCTAATGGACATTGAATGACTTAAGTGCTCCTATTGGGGCAAAAACTACAATATAAACAGAGTTATTAATTGCTTATAATGTTATAAGATTAGAAAGAACTGAATACTTATATAATCCTGGCAATGTGTATTCAGAGATCTCATAGTCATTAATTTACTTTTGTGTGCGTCACTGATTACAATTTCTAAGAGCATATTACTTTACTTATACATTGTAGAATGGTTGAAATTTTTTCTTTCTAACTTTGGAGTGAATTTTTTTTGTTTATTAGTTGCATCAACATCTTTGTCATTAATGACTACTTTGGATTATGGAACAGTTGGTTTTGACAAGGAATAATTTCCAGAACCTAGCTGGGAATTGAACCTGGGACCTTTAAGTTTGTAGGCTAGTGCGCGAATCAATATGCCACATAGGTGATCTAATTTATTTTTACATTAAATAAAAAATGAATACTTGTACAATTCATTTTATTAAAAAATAAAATTTTTTCTATTCATTTTATAAAATAAGTATTCATTTTATTAAAAAAATATTTCTCTAAATAGAAAAAAAAGTTATTGAGAATTACTCCAATGTGAAACATGGAATAATTTTTTCTAGTTACTGTATTTTACTTAGTTATGGAAATTAATTGTGTGAAAGTGTATTTTTCTTTGTTCTATTCCATTCGTAATGTCTGTTGTACAAAATGATTGAATAATCGATTTTTTTCCTAACTGTAATTGAAAATATTTGCTCCGAGTTTAAAATTAAGTGTAATCATTTTTGTGTGTTGTTGTTAAGGTCAACAGCTGAAAGATGGTTTGAACCTGTAGAGGCTTTACTAAATAAACACGAGGAATGTGGTGGTTTATTATTGCCTTCCTCACTGAGTTGAAAGAGTATGCTTATCAGCATGTCATGCCCTTCAAATCTAAAAGCCTTCAAAAGCATCTACTTTCCACCCTGCAAATGATACCTTCACTTCATTCAACGAAGGGTCTGGCTGCATAGTGAAATCATTACTCTCTTTGACTAGTGTCTTTTACACCTCTACCTCTTCTGTTCTTAAATAGTTCAGTCATATAATTGGCAGACTATGTAATCAGAAACAGAACTATTTTTTGTAGCTCTGGAATCAACAGATCGAGTTCAATTAATTTAACACTCCACCTGCTCGTTATGGGCATAATTTTTGTATATGATTGCTTTATAGTGGACTGCACAAAATATTTCTGACTTCATTTCTTAGATAATTTGAAATAAACATATGAACTACTGAACTTACAATTGAACTTGTGGCTGCCAATCTGATATAAAATGCAGCCATGAGTGTACTTTGAGTAGATAAGATTTCTTAAATTTGTGTGTTAAGGTGCCATTGCGAAGAAATTTTCTTGAAGGTAAATTTTATGAAGGAACATGAGAGGATCAAAATTGTTGTCAAAAAATTTATGTTATGTTTTTTAAACATTGCTTATCTTTCTTGAAGGAGCCTTGATCACAGTCTTGAATTAATACGCTACTGATTCTGACTATGAATGTGCGAGATGCACAGGTGCTACTGTAGTGTATAATATATAGCCTACCCTTTGAAGTTATGGAATCTTTGGGTTTATGATAGAAGAACGCCTACTTGAGTGTGTTGGAATGTCATCACAAATAATATCTTTAGTTAGACTATTTTGTTGTCAAGGTGTAACAGTCCTTGACTAAACTTCATCTGATTACTTAATCTGATGATATTGTTGAGTGCTTCACAAGTATGGTTTACTCAATTTTTTGATGAGTTAAAATAGTAGTCCTATTCTCATCACCAGTTGTTAAATTACTATTCAGCAGAAATTTTGTATAAACTCACGGTGTACTGAAATATATCTTAAATTTTATTGAGAAAAATGTCACTTATGAATATGAATGTGGATCACTAACTGACTGACTCAATCATCCGTAATTCTCTAACTTCCTATTCACATAGATGGAATTTGGCATATTTGTTCTGTAGGGGTTAACAGAAAAATTAAAGAATTTGCATTTCAACTACTTGCATCTGATTGGTAAAGAGGGGGGATTACCATAGAGAAATAAATTTTTTATTTCTACACTTCCTTGAGGAGCTACAGTTTTAAGTATCAGCGTGTGTATTATGCAAATGATTAACTAGAAAGTGAAGCATTGAAATTTTGACTACAAGATAAAAGGGGGTTAATACCCTTAAGCAATTAATTTTTTTTATCCGAGGTGGTGAGAAAAACTCATGCTTACTCCCTCACGATGAGGGGAAGTAGTGTTGGACTCAGTTGAGGCATCCTCGTCCAGCCCCAAGGAGGCCTACCAACCAAAAACCCGCCGCCTGGCCACTTGATTCGACGTCAGCAAAAAACCTTCCACCTCCCTCGGAACTATTAATATAATACTACAAGGGAAATTTTGGGTTAAAAAATTTACACACCATCAGCGGGGCGTGGAAGGAAACTATAGCCTAATTCCTCTCTCACTATCATTGACCAACACAAATATTATTTGTGTTTTAAGAAGGTACACAAATAGTATTTAATTGCTTAAGGGTAGTTACCCCTTTTATCTTATCTAGTTATCCCTTGTATAATACACATGCTGATACTTAAAACTAATCTATCAGAACTGTAAAAAACGTAGAAACCCTAAAAAATTTATAAGAAAACTTGTTATTATTGAACTTACTTCTATAATTTTGTTATTTTATTTCGCTTTATCAGTTATTCTATATGATATTCCAGCGTTGTTTCTTCGTCTTCAGTAAAGTAAGATATCAATGCTCGAACTGTACTTGACATGGAAGACCAACTCATTGAAAGGAATACTATCAATGAATTTAGTACCACAAACAACCTCATATAACCGATTCCATCTCCAGTTTGAAGCCACTCACTGAATCCTGAATTTAATTCATCATCATTAATAGTAGTAGTAGTAGTATCACCTGCAGTGGTGGGTTTGTTTGGTTTTTTCTGTTCTATGTTTGGACTTTTTTTCGGTGATAGTTTTCTTTGTTTCATTTGAAAATTGTTACAAAGACCTGGAAAAAGAAATTCATGGTAATTTATTTCTAGATTAATTCAAATGAAATGTAACTGTTACATTAATAATAGTAGTAGTCGTAGACTAGTAATAGTTACAGTGAGATTATTGTTTACTGTATGAATGCTTCTGGATAGAAATTCTAAAAAAGTTGAAACTAGAAAGATCGTTATTACGCCTATTTTTTATATTCTTTCTACAAAGTTGTGGATTGTTCTAGTCGAGCATAGAAGGTTTTAGAAGTGTCTCTATTGTGCCTTATGTTGTAGTAAATCTTTGCCGTTCTGGAAATAACCACGGTCTCAGGTATTTAAAGGCGCTAGCTACTTTATCAGTCAGTTCAGTTCAAGTTGCCGCATGGTTATGAATGAGTGAGTGCTAACCAGTTAATTGTAGAAAGTATGTTAAGGAAAAGGTTGTCGTACTTTAAACTTTGTAATTGGTTGTAGGTAAGATTCAATTATTAAGTGTAAAATAATCTTTAATTTTAGTTAATTTAGTCAAGTTTTAAGTTTTGTAATTAATATAATTTAAGCTGTTAATATTGTAATTTTTTATTAGTCTAAGCATAATAATTATTTTTAATTTATAGTCTAGTAAATAAATAATTCTATTTCATATAATGAATTAATATAATAATTTCACTAACCTTCTTTTTAAACTGCGTCACCTTTATTTTAGTCCTACTTACACGTGTTTCGGTGGATCCACCATCATCAGAGTAAATAAAAAATTGAAACTAAAAATTTTATTCATTTATTTAAAATTTACAGAAGATGATACATCTTCAGTCACTTGTATAAAACTGATTTAAAATTAATTTATTTTAATTTATCCCTTCTCATATTTACTGTAGATAGCAGCAGCAGTCAATATCACTTCATCATTCCTAAATTTTATCTGTTCATTCAAAATGTCCTGCTTTTGCTCTTTTAAATATTTATAAATGTGGAACATCTCATATTTTTCAATTTTATTTTTATTCTCTATATTACATTGTTCTATTATATTGAAATGTTCATCTATTTTACCAAATTTATGTTTTTCTTCTTTTATATGATTGGTATAGTTAGATATAATGTAGTCACATTTCAGTGCTTTTTTATGTTCATTATACCTCACTTGAAAATTACGACTAGTCATACCAATGTAAAATTTTTTACAATCCTCATTACCACAATCTATTTTATACACACCCTTTTTATTGCTTAGTGTTTCATTTATATTATTTTTATTATATTTGTGGACAGTAGTTTTTTATTATTACATGTGTATGCGATTTTATAAAATTTATTTAATGTTCTGTATAATTTATTGTTAATAATTTTATTGTATTTTAATGCAATAAATGGTTTATGTTTTATTTTATTATCTAATATAAGGGTGGTTCTCAAGTTATTTTTAAATTGTAGTTTGTTTTTAATTTTATTTATTACTTTATTTATTTCTTTTTCATGATACCCATTCTTTTGTGCTATGAATTTTATTGTTCGTAATTCATTTTCTAGTAGTTTTTTATCTTTTATATAATTATATGCTCTGTGAATCATACTATGGTAAGCTGCCATTTTAGTCTAGTCGTAATTTTCAAGTGAGGTATAATGAACATAAAAAAGCACTGAAATGTGACTACATTATATCTAACTATACCAATCATATAAAAGAAGAAAAACATAAATTTGGTAAAATAGATGAACATTTCAATATAATAGAACAATGTAATATAGAGAATAAAAATAAAATTGAAAAATATGAGATGTTCCACATTTATAAATATTTAAAAGAGCAAAAGCAGGACATTTTGAATGAACAGATAAAATTTAGGAATGATGAAGTGATATTGACTGCTGCTGCTATCTACAGTAAATATGAGAAGGGATAAATTAAAATAAATTAATTTTAAATCAGTTTTATACAAGTGACTGAAGATGTATCATCTTCTGTAAATTTTAAATAAATGAATAAAATTTTTAGTTTCAATTTTTTATTTACTCTGATGATGGTGGATCCACCGAAACACGTGTAAGTAGGACTAAAATAAAGGTGACGCAGTTTAAAAAGAAGGTTAGTGAAATTATTATATTAATTCATTATATGAAATAGAAATATTTCAAACTGCAGGATGCATTATAAAGATTTATTTTTAAATAAATAATTGTTATAAGTTTAAAGGAAGTTATTAATTATACAACCAGATCCTGAAAGAAACTTGACTTAAGAGTTACAATTCATTAATACACAGGGTGTCCCTTGAATAAACAATGAAACTTCGTCTTCTGGTGCTATATGTATAATTTTAAGGTAAAAAGTTCCTATAACTGTCACCGAATGGCAACAGTTATTAGTGGTGTTCTGTAACCTTATTAGTTTTGGTTGTTGTTTCCATTTTGTTCTGCCGGGCGAGCAGACTGGTGTTTAGGGAAGCAGAAATTTGTTTCTCATACATTTAAATCAGTCCGTTTCTGTATAACCTACTTTGCACTGCATTGAGATTTGAGGAATGTATTGAAAGCAACACTGTCTCGTCACTCCAGCCTGACAAAATCTTTTGTGAAAATAACCACAACTCTATTTCCTGGTCAAAGTTGTATTCTTACTAAGTATCCAGTCTGCTTTTGGACAGTGTCAACTACTGATTCTCAGGGCGTTGGAAAAAATGTGCGTTATTTATTTACACAATCAATAAAGAGCTAAGTGAAGAACTCAGGTAGACCGCACTAAGACTAATAATATATGGAACCAAGCTAGAGTCTTTTGGAGGTACATCGCCTTGTACCTTTCAGGTCTCGGTGCGGAAACGAATAACGTATTAGCGTAAAGAGGACTGTTTATTGACCTTTTCCCCTGGTCTAGATGTATCGTGTTCAATACAAGCAGGATGACTTTGAGCAAATTGCGGCTCTTCACTGTTAATTTACGGTTTTCAGATGTTTCATCAAGAAGCTTTTCTGAATGGGCTACGAAGTCTAAACCTTTATCTAACATGTAAAGTATGGTGGACTTGTCTCCATATATTGGAGATAGTAAGATAGTAAGTCAATATTCTAATGGCATCATTCATAATTGTTGCGAATAAGTTTTTCAGAATTTTGAATAAATTAAAACACACTGCACTAACATTCTCTCTAATCCTCTAGCAGTCAATATTTTACTCACGTTCAGACCGATTTTGATGGTGTGTCTGCAACAGTTATAATTTTATAATTGATGTTGTTGAGCAGCTCATTGTGTAGTTGGCTAAATCTTCTCAGTTACGCCAAGGGTGGCTATACTATGAGAGATAGTTATCGGATGTACTAATTGTAAAGGACGGTTCTTACAACAAAAAATCACTGACAAAAGCAGTGGTTTTAATTATGTTTAGTTTTGGTATTATGCATTTCTTGTCTATAAATATTTATTTGGCCATAACAGGGAAGTGGAGTGGTAAATTATTTTGCAATCGATCTGCTAGTTCTCAGGGCTACAAAAAATAGTTCTGTTTCTTATCACATGGTCAGCCAATTATATGACTAAATTATTTAAGAACAGAAGAGGTTGATGTGTAATCAGAGTTATCTCCTCTGGGAATAATGAATTTCATTATACAGCCAGACTCTGTGTTGAATGAAGTGAAGGTGTCATTTGCAGGGTAGAAAGTAGATGCTTTTTAGAGAACCGGGCATGCTGGTAAGTACTTTTCCAATCAGTGAGGAAGGCACTGGTAAACCACACACTCCTCGTTTTACTTAGTAAAGCTTCTAGAGGTTCAAACCAGCCTTTCGGCTGATACCCTACACAACAAAATTAATTTATAGTGATAAATAAATAAATGATACACCTGAATGGTGTAATTTCGAAAAATAAGATTTTTCGAACGGGAGCTAAGCCACTCCCCCTCCATCTAACGTTTCCAATAATACCGCTTAATGGCCTGAGAAAAAGTAGTAAATATAAAAATAATAAGTAAATAAATAAGTAAAGGAAGTTAAATAAGGATGATTTGATCGGTTTTGGATAAAATTTATTTTTTATATTTCTGCACCAGAGTATATTTTATAAACCACCCTTAATTTGGGAGCAAGATCACTAGTTCGTAAAACCACTGTGCGGTTGATTGAGAAAGCCGTAGTTTTTGAAATTTTACTTAAATCGGCTGGTAGTTTTTTTAGTACGAATAAAACAAAAAACAAGTCCTTTTAAAATCAATTTTTTTTGGCTTCAGGGGTCTTGAAATGTGAAGATCAATTGAAATCAGGGTATAGAAAATGTAGTAGCTTATCGTAATATTTCTGGTTCTTTCAAAATTGTGTGTTCTTGTTTTATTAAATAAATTTCATTCATTAAAGTACATCAGAACCCAGAAATAAGCTGTATTCTTAATGTTAAATAAAATTGAATTTTGACTAAGTAAAACGTTCTAAGCTACCCTTGTTTTTTTATAACAAACAAGTTTTAAGAATTTTAATTAATTTTTTAGGCGTCCTGTTTCCGTTTTTTATTCTGTAACAAACTCATGTTTCGTCTCAGTAGAGGAAAGTTTGAAACTTTGTGAATACTTTAATATCTGCAATAAATATTGGATGTTGGCTACCACATCAGTTTCACTAATCCACGTTCAGTCGATAAAGTTAATTATGTATCATCCTTTCTGGCTTGTCTTTGTTATGGTATTTGGAATATCGATTCTTGTTTCTTCTCTGTTTCTGAGAAGCCGTAATTTCACCTTACTAAAGAAAAGTTATTCCGTGGTTAAAACCTTGAACCGAAGTACTTTTAAATGTATTTTATGTAACTGATTTGTTTATATTTTTTGTAAAACTTTTTTATGAAGTTATTTCACGTTAATAGTTGCTATCACTGTTTATATAAAAGTGATAAATTATCTCTCTCTTATTATAGACATGGATTTTCGAATTAAAATATTGGATGTGATTGCATGAAAACATTTCTGATTAAAAATATTTCATTTGATAGATGTAGGATTACTATAATTTCTGTTCTCCAATTCCGGACATTTTTTTTAAAGGGGCTGGTGTTTTAGTAAATATTTTTTGTTTATTTAATATAATTTTTTTCCACTGAAATACATTGGTTTACAATTAATTTCTTAGTAGGCTAGTTGTGTTTTAAGTTATTATTTTTGAGTAATAAAATGTTAACTAAAAGCAGGCACAAAAACACCTAAACATTTACTTAGAAGTGGCTCCTGCGATTACAACATCTGTACATCGGGTTTTTTTCTTGCCCTGGAGTTGGACGGGTGCGCTATTTCTCAGATGATAGTACTTTTCCAAGGAAAACTTAATCAGTTTTAACTTTTTCGTAAAAGTCCACACAAGACGTCTTTGAATTAATTTTTAACGGCCTAGTATTGCTGCATACAATGTTATCAACCTCTAAATCAAAACAGCGGAATTTCTCGGCAGCCGTTTCTTTTCATAGATATCCGAAAATCCTGGGCTCGGTAATCCAGGACATATGGTAAAACTAGCTAGATCTAATTTTCTTTTCATCACTAGTCGTCTACCTTGTCGATCACCTGAAAAGCTTAAATTCTGCACACTATTTCCTTAGAGGTTGAACAGAAAACTAAGGTTTATTCAACTATTTGCGTCTAAAGATAAAAAGGTGATAACCCTAGAATGATTTGTATTATTTTACACCTTCCCAAAGAGCTAGAGTTCTGAAAATTGGTATCCGTTTTCTCAGAGGCCGAGTAAGCACCAAAATTATACGCTAATGACGTGATACGGAAGTGATGAGATCTTCAAGTTAGACAAAGCACATGAGTCAGTGCTCACCGACGTGATACAACACGAAATGATATGTAACAACCATATCACAATCATTCAAGTTTTCTGCATTGCTCGTACGGTTCTGAACACAAAATATATTTCATCGTGCTGCCTTAGTTTTCTTTAATTTATTGTGTGCTATTTTTCAAAAATGTTTAAACTTAACTCATTTTTGTGTTTTTCTTTCTAACGTTTTGTAACGAGTATGAAATAAAATTAAATAACGATTTTCAAAAATATATTATCTAGCGTGAAAGTTATTTAGCCCCAAAGGCAATAATCATGATATAGTCAATTCAAAAAAGGAAAAATGCAGTATTTAGCATTTTGCAGTATGAGCATTGAAAGAAGTGTTTTAGTGAGGATAAGGACATTCTTGTAATTTAACTTGTTTAATTTAACACTTGCTTTAATTAAAGTAAATTTAAACCTATCAATAAATATGTTGTTGTACCACATTTGTTTTCTTTAAATTCATAAGTTAGATTATTATTATTATTTTTATTGATATTATTATTATTATTATATGGATTTTCAAAACACAATAATAATTTAAAAAACACTATGCGAAATGAACTATATAGCCTAAATATCCGGAAACTAAAAATGTCATTTCTATCACGAATTGAACATACAAATTTTATAATTTTGTCGCCTAAGAGTAAATTATTAAAGTTATACTGTATTATGTGTCTGTTCAGATTTTTATTCAACTGCATTAAATTTTAAAAGAGATCACCATCCTTAACCTAAAAAGACGTTCTCGGGCGTTACAGATGTCTAGTATCTTTTTTTAAATCTTAGGAGCAATTTTTTCTTTCAATCTTTCAGAATAAATGTTGTGATGACGAGAACATTCTAGATTATATTCTAGAATTATAGAATAATTATAGAATTATTCTAGACATTGTAGATATATTCTAGATATAGTTATTATGTGGATGTTGTTGTTAGATCACTTCTCGTGTCTATTTGATGAGCGCTCGACCTAAGTGATACTTGGAAAAACTGAAGCATTTACTTTTCGACCACTTGCGCCTAAGGCGTAAAAAGGTTTATCCGAAACTGATCTAGTTCCATAAACGAGGTTTCAGTATGTAACCGATTCAACGATTGCGATCAGTTATTCGGTGTTAGTTCTGTTAAACGATACAATGAATTCAAATCAAATTTGATCTGACAGTTTTATCTATGTTCTATATCCAGATTCAGAATGGTTTACAATCACCCAGTGTCTGCTCCAAAGCCTTTATGCAAAATGAACTTTATAAATTTCCGGAAACTAAAAATGTCGTATTTCTATCACGAATTGAACATACAAATCTTTATAATTTTGTCGACTAATGAGTTAATTATTATTTTTAAATTAAATTCTCAAATTCAAGAAACTTTACTGGTTACAAGGTAGGAAATCGTCATTATCTACTTATAACAAACTTCTAATATACTTGCAAATATTAAAAACCGTATGGATCTATGGAATTTAGCTCTGGGGATATACAAAAGCATCAAACCAATTAATGATACAAAGATTCTAAAACAAAGTTCTCGGAAGCATTGTCAACGCTCCCTGGTATGTTAGGAACGACGACCTGCACCGGGACTTGAGAGTGGATTCCATAAACGAAGTAATTCGGAAATTTACCAGGAGTCATGAAGACAGACTTCTTCATCATGAATGTAAATGTCGAAGCTATATAGCTACTCTACAACGCAGATCTGAATAGGAGGTTTTCTCGTGTAAAACCATTTGAACTGGTGTACTGAACAATACAATGTTATTAAGTCGTTAGTTAATAGTTACTTGTATATATTTTGGTGTTTAGTAAATATTGTAGTGTAGGCGTACCTATTAGAATATATCGAACATAAACTAAGAACTACTAGTTGGTAAATTCTTAGATTAAGTACTTACATCATTTAAGTTAGAACAAAATTGTTAATTACTCTTAGACTAGTCACAATAAATGTTGTTGTTTAGGTCAACAACCGAAAGGCTGGTTTGACCTCTAGGGTTTTACTAAGTAAAAACGAGAAGTGAGGTGGTTTACTATTGCCTTCCTCAATGAGTTGAAAGAGTATACTTATCAGCATGCCAGGCCCTCTGAAAAGCACTTACTTTCCACCCTGCAAATGATACCTTCACTTCATTCACCACAGGGTCTGGCTGCATAGTGAAATTCATTACTCTCAGAGGAGATAACTCTGAGTAGTGTCTTTTACACCTCTACCTCTTCTTTCTTAAATAGTTCAGTCATATAATTGGTTAACTGATAAGAAACAGAACTATTTTTGTAGCTCTGGAACCAACAGATCGAGTGCAATTAATTTAGTACTCCACCGGCCCGTTATGGGCAATAAATATCAAAATCGAAAAAAATTTAAATTCTTTACAGCAAAAGTCTAAACCATAATTTCAGGGTGAAAGTAAAATTACAATTGTGCGCGGGAATCAAGTGATTTCCTCTCAAAACAGAAATTTGGTTCCTTAGTTTAATGTATCGGAATAAATTTTTTAACAATATCTGTTATAGAGTGAGACGCAAATGTGCGGTTGATTTTTTAAAACTAATAATTATGTTTATACATTAACTTTCGTATGAATCAAGACTTTTGCGAACATGAGACAGGTTGAAGTTAACTTAGTTTGGAAGTTTTAAGTTATACTTCAAAAACACTAATTAAGTGAGTAAATTTCATTATAAATTTATGCTTACACTTGTTGGATATTTACTTTGTTTCCTGTAACAAACAAGGCGTCATAAACAAAAATAAAACAAGTTCTCATTTGTTTTTGTAGTTGAGTGGTAAAATAAAAAATCTGGTGTGAAACACTCACACAACTTTCTCTTGCCAATGAAAATAATTTTAACAATATAACCTAACATTAGTAATAAAACATTAAAAATAAACAAAAAACTAACCTCAAAAAACATAACCTTATTTTAATCATGAGTGAAAGACGTAATATGAAAATCAACCTCAGTTTGGCGTAAAAATACAGAAAATCACTCTTTCACGCCAAACTAGGCTCTGTAGAGAAAAATGCTCAAAATAAAAGTTGTAGATTTTTTAATTTTCTATAAATTTGAATATAAACACTCTTGTCATAAAATGAATACTAAGGCCGAAATCTTAAAAAAATCAATTTTTCACACATTTTCGTGAGAAAAAAAAACAGAAAATCGCAAATTACCGCTAAACTAAGCGTTATACAAAAAATTGTTTGAAATAAAAGTTGTAGGATTTTTGATTCTCTACAATTTTTATTATGTAAATTGTTGCGCTAAAATGCATATTAAAGCCGTAATCTTAAAAAAAACAACGTTTTTACGAGAAAACACCCTCACCAAGAACTTCAGCACACATGACGCCTACCCTATCTTGTAGAGAATAAAAAATTGAGTAAACCAGGCGATTTTAAAAAAAATCGTAGGACCAGTTTTTGAGAAAATCACAAAAAAGTGAAAAATTACACGAATAAACTACTACTTCCGGTTGACCGATTTTAATGAAAATGTTCGTGTCGGGTCCGGTAAGGGTATGTAACTCAAGTTTCAAGTTCGTACGACGTTCCGTTCTTGAGATATTTTGTATACACACACACACACACACACACACACACACACACACGCACGCACGCACACACACAGACCAATCGCTAAAAACATGTTTTTTGGGTTCAGGGGGTCTGAAAACGTATAGATCCGGTGAAAACTCGATTTCGAAAAATCGACATGAAAACAATACTTTCCTTCCTATATATTCATATAGGCAAGAGAAAGTAAAAAAAAATATTGCAGATGTTGTGCAACATTTATTTCATCAGTTTAGAAAATAAATTTGTTGGTTAGATTTTTATATTTATATATTTTTTAATTTGGTTGAGCACGTTGAGTTACACGTGGAGCCGGGAATAGAATTATTAGCTTTCATTTAATTCTTGTGTTACATCATTTTTGACTTTGATTCTTTACTTTGAAACTGCTTCAACGCTCGTTTAACGGACTAATTTGGGGATACCGAAGTCTGTTGTTGTGATAGTCCGTTAAATTAAAAGTCATTCAGTTATAACACAATTGGTGGTCACGTATGTTTCTACAATGTATGCATTAACCTAAACATTGGTAAACATTGGAATTGCTTATTCTTATTATAATAGCCTTATTCTTATCATAACTCTAAAAAAACTAACTTAGGAAGAATTTACATGAAGTATTATATAAGATGAATTTATACAACATGAAGATTTATATAAATCGCCGGCTAAAGCACTGATTGTATTTTTTTAGTATTTTTAATTTTTATTTGAAGTTGCATCAACTGCTTGGTTATTAGCAACTAGGTTGATTTTGTGACTCTCACTGTGCGTTTTGACTTGTTAAAATTTCCAGACCCTGGCCGGGAATCGAACCCGGGACCTCCGCGTGGTACGCTAACGCGCCAACCACTGCGCTACAGAGACGGCCACTGATTTAATATTGTATGTTTTTACCAATGCAGAAGTACTACTGAATAGTAAGTAGGCTATAGATAAAAACTATCAAAAGAACCTTCGCGTAAGTGTAATGAAAATTTCACCCCACTACCACGCAAATGAACTGTGCGGATGCGCAGGAACCGATATTATTGAGAGATGTCTGCGTCTTTCTAAAATACTATTTTGGTGGAGGGGATTAGTCCATATCATAGTCTTCTGTATTTCGCGTTCCTCCGCCTTAAATCTACTACTAAAAACTATTAAAGTGTTGATTTCTTATAACGCGCGTACGTATGTATGTTTAGTGTGAAAGTGTGTAAATATTGTTGTATTACATCTTTCTACAGTTTAAGTTATTGCTTAAATTTAATTAAAAATAGACGTAAAGTTTAATAACTTTCATTTTGTGTTAATTTAAATACGGCATCAACTTCAAAATCGTCAAGTTCATCCGGACGCCCACTTCAAGGACAAGCTCGTGAAATAGTTTATGATGTAGCTTTCTGTTTAATAAATAATAAAAATATCATAATTTAAAATATTATTCTGTTGATGCTACGAGCAACGATGATTTATAATTATTGGTAAGTTACACATTTTTTAAGCTCTTTAGATATATATATAAAGTGGTAATACGTATTTTATGCACACGTATGGGGAAAATTTAAATTTTTTAGTCTTACAATTTACAGAAGTTTGAACCAAACTGTACGATCTCATAACAATAAAAAATTAATTAATTAATTAATGTTAAAACCTACAATTAATTTTAGAAAATTTTATTAACAGTAATAAGGTTGAGAAAACTGCTCTAGAAGAAGTGTTGTTCAAAATTCTTAGGCTTAACAATAAACATAAACCTTAATTGGAAATGGTATAATAGATAAGTTATGTAGGCTAGATTTCTTTCACGCAACACGTTCGCTGTAAGCAGTGCACATTAGACGAATTGTTTTCAACTGATCCCCTCCACTGGCAGGCTGTGCGAGAGAGAAAAAATGTTACGGATCCATCGTTTTTCCTCTCTCTGCGCAGTAGAGTTCATTTTTAGGAGGTTCTTTTGTTTGCGCACGCATTATAATAGCAAATTTAAAAAAATTACAGTTGTTAAATTGTATTAATCACATTGATCAAATAAACACATAGATATAACAGTACAAAAAATTAGCGAAAATGAATGGAAAAAAATAAGAAATCATGAATATGATTTCGCGTGCGCACATAACCTAACTAGTAATAAATATCAAAAACTGTTATTGGTAATTTTCTTCACCAAAATTAACATTTCGTGGATTTTTGTAATTTTTAACTCGTTTTATTTATTTAGGAGGTTAGACCGTTAAATTGTGAAAGCCTGATAAATCGAACATTGACGTATTACTTTACTACGTTTACGTAACCTACGAGAACAGATAACAAAACACAAAATACGCAACTCATGCTAATGGACATCAAGATTATTCATAACGTGTTTTTGTACCCCGGAAACTTACAGTTAGACATTTCAAATAAAATTTTGTAATTTTTATGTAATTGAGGTCGGTAATGACTTTATTGTTGATTTGACCGTACATAAATGAAATTAATGTTAAATAACCCTGAAATTTTTGTTTAATCTGAACTAAATGATATGTTGATTAAATTTGCGATACTTAAAATTAAAAAAATGCAATTGGCAGTACACAATAAAAAATGTTGGTCTATTCATGGTTGGATTGATATTGAAATTATATAAAACGCTCTGTATTTTTTATGAAAATACAAAAAAGATTCATTAAATCAAATAATATTATCAGAAGTAACGCTTTTTAAGTATCATATCATTATGTTATACGTATATACGAGTATATTTGCTGTTTTTTTATTAAAAAAACTATAAGTTATCTGTATTATATAGAGGAAGAAATTGTTCTTACCTTAGTCCTATAAATCAACGTGAACTTTAACCGAGTCTTTCTTTTAACTTAATGATCGGAGTTCTGTTAGACTTTGAGTTATTTGTTGGGAAACCAAACAAAATGGTAACGCCTGACTCACTTAATCCATTTAAACAGTAGCCTACGTGATATTGTTGTTCAAAATAGGTTACATTATTGATTTAAGATGCTCTTCTACTCTTTGCTGTGTAGGTATTTTTAAAAATTTTTGTAAATTATTGTTTTTTAATTATTACAGTAGAAAATTGATTCTGTTATTCATTCGTATATTTTTTCTTGCGATTCTGAAGGCAAGAATTTTAATTTAAGGAGAACTGGTTCACTTGATTGGTTACTATTTAATAATTACTTTGTTAGCCTATTTTTATGTTTAGGTTATCACCTAAAAGGCTGGCTTGAACCTCTACAGGTTTTACTAAGTAAAACGAGGAGTGAGGCGGTTTACAAGTGCCTTCCTCAGAGTTGAAAAGTATGCTTATCAGCTCTCTTAAAAGCACATATTTTCCACTGCAAATAACACATTCACTTCATACACCACAGGGTCTGGTTATAATGAAATTTATTACTTTCAGAGGAGATAACTGTGACTAGTGTCTTTTACATCTCTATACTGTGGACAATTCGAACTGGCACAACTCTTGCTCTACGTGTACATACAGTTCCGCATAAAGTATATCCATAACCTATTCTTTCAACAAGGTCTGCAAATTTTAATGTACGCAAATGGCTACAGCCTTATTTTAATGTACAAACATACAAATAATTATTTAATTTTAAAATATGTATTTAATTTGTCCAAGTAAATATTTAAACTATAAATTACAAGAACTAAACTGCAAAAACTCTCTGAACTATACTTTACAGACGCACGCAATTAACTAAACTAATTGGTTGAAATATACCTATAACGAACAGAAAATCATATATGAAAACAAATTAGTCACATCTTTATGTCTGACAGAT
This sequence comes from Catonia carolina, assembly GCA_035578175.1. Classification (NCBI taxonomy): domain Eukaryota; kingdom Metazoa; phylum Arthropoda; class Insecta; order Hemiptera; family Achilidae; genus Catonia; species Catonia carolina. The sequence goes on along the minus strand of JAQMRL010000001.1, from coordinate 68,584,904 downwards.
TAATAACAACAGTGAAAACAAAGCGTAGTGACTGTTCGTGAGTCGCACGTTACAGTAGCGATTGTATACTTATGTAACTGTACCGTCGTTGCATGGCAAGTGGCGAATAGTGGAGTAGATAAACACCGAAGCTGCTTGTGCCAATTCGATTTGTCCAAGGTATACCTCTTCTGTTCTTAAATACTTCAGTCATTGGGTGACCATGTGATAAGAAACAGAACTATTTTTGATAGCCTATTTTTTGTTAGACTGATAAAGTCAATAAAATAAATTTATTACAAAATCAGCAATTGCGCCCGGGCTGCGAAAAGAGCTTATTGCTAAAGCTTCAAAGTGGTTGCATTAAAATTAGGTATTCAATTAGGCTATATTTTGTTTTATCTGCTGAATAAAAATTATTAGTAGGCCTACTGTATTAAATATTATGGTGAGTTTCAGGCTTGTATCGTCGCTGGGAAGTTATAGGAATATTATTAATTTTTGGGAATCAAGTTACGCCCTTTTCACTTAGTAGGAACAAGTGGTCAAATTATATATATTTTTTAAATTTTTTCTGTTCGAATTCAAAGGAACAAATGCGCTGAATTTTAGCTTCTAAGGTAATCGGGAAGTTAAAAAATTAGCTTTGAGGGAGTGAGGTCATTCGCATTTATTTATAAAAAGAATAGAGACATGTTTTTTGATGCATTGCGAGTATTATGTGCAAAATTTTAATCGCGTTAATCTTATTTCGTCTTTTAGTAAACCAGTGTGATATCTAAAAAGCATTTAAAATCTTTTTCCTTCCGGCCTTTTTCAATTTTAACTTTTTATTCATGCTAGGAGCCAAAATTGTTTACTTACAAAAATTCTTTTATTGCCTTTCTTAGTTCGTAATGTAAGTTTAATTGGTTTTTTATTTTAATTAACTGGAAAAGTTTCTCTTAGTATTCTGTTGAAGTTCATTTAAATGGAATATTATAGGCCTAATTAAAAATCGTAGAAAATAATTGGATCAGAGATTTTATAGATTTATAGTTGATAATTTTTTATTTTAGCTATATTTCGGTAGTCTAATACTGTATGAATTAACTAACACGAAGACACGAATATTCGTTTAATTAATTTTCATCAAAGGTCAATAAGGAAGTTTTTATTTACCCGTCTCTAATACATCTGCGTTTGCGGGATGTTCAATTTTTCATTTGAATTATCCATATTTTGAATAACTCAGTCGATGGGTAGTATAAGTAAAATATATACCTATTAATTTTCAGCAGATTTTTCATGGGAAATCTATACAGAAAATCACGGTGTTCTAAAAATTCTCCACCAGTTGCCATTACCATCGTCACCATGGTTATTTGGCGCCCAAAATGTATAATTTGGTCTCTTTGCTCGTGAAATATTTAAATGATAGGTCTTTCGTGTCCATAAATGGATAATTTTATTAATATTGGAAGAGACAATATAGAAAGATTACTATCATAATAAAGTTTTGGTTTGTTTTGGCTAACTCACTTTTATATGTATTTTTTTTTTTTTTAGTTCAATAGATTATATTGTTTTTGTTTTGTTTTTAAATAATTGTATAACTTAAAGAACGTATTTAAATATTTTTTTGGAAATTTTATAGATTTAAAAAAAAGTATTTGTTTGAAGCTCAGTTTTTAAATCGCTCTTGTATTGTGTTACTATATAAAAGTAGGAAACACGTAGGCCTACCCTAGAACATGGCTTTTTCCCGTAGTTGGGTAAGTCAATTTCCACCATTTCGTACATTGCGAATTTTTATAAATCCATTATAGCTTTTTTAAAGAATGTCTATGGAAATAATTCTAAAAAATAATATGAAAATAAAGTTTTATTATTTTTATTAGGTGTGTTAAAAATGAGAATTACCGATCGTAGTAAGCTTTTCCGTCAGTTTTAGTTGTAACGAAAATTCTTACTTAATTTAAGGTTGTAGAAATCGCTGTAATCTTTTATTTTTATTCAATTTATTTTATGTAAAACCCATGGGAAAGGAAGTGTTATGATTTTCTCGAAAATTAAACCGTAAGATTTTTTAGTATTTTAATTTTTGTTTACTGATGAACAAGAGGCTGAACATGAACTGGTTATAAGAATATATGACTTCGAAGTTGATCTAAGAGTACACGTGCCACTAAGCATTTCTCTGTTGAATGTTTGTAGTAAAATTTCTCTTCTTTTCCGTTCTTCGAAATACTTCTTAATTATTCACTCTGGCTGGCAGACGACCTTGGTCATGCCGTTGGGGTTGTTAAATTTATTTTCGTACAACTTAATGAATTTTATTTTATATAATAAATTTTACTAACCTTTTTTGAGCTGCCTTTATTTTTTTATTTATCACTTACAAGTGTTTCGGTGGATCCACCATCATCAGAGTATTATATCGTTTGAAACTAAATTTTTTAAAAATCTATAGAATATGTTACATCTTCAGTCATCTGTATAAAACATTTTTATACTGAGTTTTATACAGATGACTGAAGAGGTAAAATATTCTATAGATTAAAAAAAAAATTAGTTTCAAATGATGGTGGTGGATCCACCGAAACACATGTAGTGATAAATAAAAAATAAAGGCAGCTTAAAAAAAAGGTCTGCCCATAACAGACAGGTGGAGTGTCAAGTTATTTACATTCAATCTGTTTATTTCAGGGCTAAAATAAATAGTTCTGTTTCTTATGACATGGTCAGCCAATTAAATGACTGAATCATTTAAGAACAGAAGAGGTAGAGGTGTAAAAGACACTAATCAGAGTTATCTCCTTTTAAAGTAATGAATTTCATTATACAGCCAGACCCTGTGGTGAATGAAGTGAAGGTGTCATTTGCAGACTGGAAAATATGTGCTTTTCAGAGGGCCCGGCATGCTGATAAGCATACTTTTCCTCTCAGTGAGGAAGGCAATGGTAAACCACCTCACTCCTCGTTTTACTTAGTAAAACCTCTACAGGTTCAAACCAGCCTTTCGGCTGATTACCTAAACAACAACAAAAAAAAGGTCAGTGAAATTTATTATATAAAACGGAATTAATTTCAAGCTGCATGATACATTATAAGGATTTATTTTTCAACATAATAAATGTTAAAGGAATTAGGTATTTTTTTAGAATTAGTCAATATTTTTAGTAGTTGGAATAAAATCACATTGTAAGAACAACACTCTGTCGTCCAGATTTTTCTTCAGTGTGTTTTTACCATCATGGACGTAAGATTAAGTTAGGGATGGGGTAATAGGCTGATTTTGACATCGGTAATGTGTAACTTAAAACTAATTATTAAAGCTGTTATGTGATGAGAATTTTCTTTTACTTTTTTAATTTTTATGTATTTTTCACAGGCTATGAAAAATTGTGTATTGTAATTTATGTTGAAAATACTGAACGCATCTTTTTTTTAAATATGAAGAATTAATAAGGATTTTAAAAATTTAATAAAATTTGTAAAATATATTAGTAAATTTTTATAGCTGCTTTGCTTATAAAATATTGCTGAAATAAGAACTATATTATTCGTTGTAGAACAAGACCATTATTAAACAATTCTAGTTTTACGTATAAGTAATGCAGTAGCGCAACTTTCTCCAGCTTAATTGAAGCAAGCTTTATAATTCGGAGATTCATCAGCGCAATACGCTATTTTCGGGTATTCCCATGTGATCTGATAAGCTCATTATCTCAACCACTTCTCTTTAGGCCTTGTACTGAAGCTGTACAATTTGATTTCACTCAAAAAGTAATTTAATGAATTTCATTTCATAACATTGTATGTTATTCTCGGTATTGGTTGTTTTACTCGTTTAAAATTTATCTTGGGATATTATTTTGATCACAGGTTTACAAGAAAGTTATGATTTGGTTAACAAAAATGGTTCCTACTGGAAATTATTTTTTATGATTTTAAAGATGAACTATTATGGAGCGCTTTTCGTTTGCAAAGTAGCGTATATTTTGTGAAAGTAGATAGTTGTAAAAATTGCGAAACCACTTTCTAATTAATATTTGTTCACGTTTAATTTGTCATGTTGAGCTTTAAAATTGATATTTGAGCTTTATTTCATGCAGTGGTAATATCGGGTTATCAGTTGTCATCCGAAACAAAAATCAGGAAACCCAACAGAATGCTGTAATAACCAATGATTTTGATTTTTTAAAATTACTTTTTACTTAGTAAAGAGTAAAGGAATATCTACGTGGATTCCGCTATGATGATTTAGATAAAGGAAATTGTTTGTAGATTGTGCGATATAATGGACATTGGCATCACATCAGTTTTTCTTCTGATCATTTTACATTATTAATTCACGGTTGAAAATTTAACTTATATTTTGAACAAGTTATTTAAGAACGTCGCCTTGCAACGCTAAAGGCATTCTTTTTTAAATCAATTTTTTCCTTTGTGTCCGTTGAGGAAGAATTTATTTCTCGGCAAAGCTTTGAATTTTAATTACTTTGTATTTAAGCAAATTGTCTGTCAATTTTGAATTTTTTTTGTCAGTCCCTCGACTGGTTTAATGCAGTTCTTCAAGCTGCTCTTTCTTGCGCAAGTCCTTTCATATCTACATACCTGCAACACTCTATATCTTTTGTAATTTGCTTTAAATTTCTAACCTTTACCCCCCCCCCTACAATTCACTCCCTTCCATTATTGATAGAGCATCCTGGATGTCTTAAGACGTACCCCACTAGCCTATCCCTTCTTCTGGTAAGACATTTCCTCTTTCTTCTTTCATCCACTCGTATAAAAACATCTAAATTGCTTATTTTTATTGCTTATTGCTCACCCACTTATTCTTTAACATTTTTTGTAACAGCACATTTCAAAAGCTTCTATCCTCTTCCTTTCTACAGCTCCTACCAACCACGTTTCGCTTTCATACAACGCTACTCTCCAAACAGAGTTTTTTAAGAAATTTTTCGTAATCTGTAAATCAATGTTTATAGTCAGTAAGGTGTTTCTCACTTCAAAGGCCCTTCCAGCTTGAGCAATCCTGCTTTTGATATCATTTGTGCTTCTACCACTCTGTTATTTTCACCCTCCATAACAGAATTTTCCAAATCCTGTATGTTTTCGTTGCCTACTTTTAAATTTCTCATCTCTTCTAAACCACTCTTGCTACTCCACAACACTTTTGTTTTCTTCTTATTAACTTTCATGAAGCCCCGTTCTCATTGTCTCATCCATTCCGTTTAAGATATCTTCTAGTTCTTTCTTTGTCTCGGCTAATACCACTATATCATCGGCCAATCTCAGCATTTTTATTGTTTTTGAATTTTTAATTATGTAATTCAAAAAAACGTTTAAACTAATCTAAATTTACACCTGGATATTAAAAACTTGTAACTACCGTACTCTCGTATTTTTCGTATCTACCGTATTTTAGAATTAGAATAATTATAGATTGTGTATATAAAAAAATTGTAGTTTTTGCACTTTTTTAAACGATTGGAACGGTTTGTTTACTAATACATACTAATATAATTAAATATTATGTAATTTTAATGTTATTGCTTATGTGTAGCTACTTTAGAAAGTGTACTTTATATTTACTTCGTAAATGACTCATTATGGGAGGAAAAATACTATTTTGTACGTTTTAGCACAGGCGAATGTGGCTGACAAGCCAATAGCTAGGGATAAACGTCACATCGTACATCTGTTAGAAGCCTTGCTTGACGCAGCAAGTTAAGTAACTGAAGTTCTTCCGTACTTGTTTCCGTTTTGTTTTGTTTTTTTATTATCAATTTTAAATTAATTGGGTTGGATGTAAAGTCTGCTTATGACACAGAAACATCCAGAATTTTATTTCTTAAGACCTTTCATCTTCTCATATATTATGTTAATTAATTCAAATATGTGACTATCGACTTGTTTAAATTATAACATCAATAAATTTATTTATTTATTTTTATTTACCTACGAAAGAACATTTTAGCATAATTATAAATTTGAAGGAGTACGAGTGCTTTAATCAAAAGATATGAATTTATCCAACACATCTTAAAATAACTTATAAGGTATTGAATTTTTAGTGGTAATGTGTTACTATTGTTTTTAGATAATTATTTAGTATTTTAGTAACTTAATAAAACAATATAACTCTTCATTTAACCATAAAAATAAAATACTGAATTATATTTTCCCTTTGTATATCAATTCAATACTGAAAATAAACTAAATCGCTGTTTATTATTTTTAATTATTTTAGTCGGATTACTTCTGCAAAATCACCTATAAATAAAGCCGTGTGATAAGAAACAGAACTATTTTTTGTAGCCCTGGAACAAGCAGATCAAGTGCAAATAATTTAATCACTCCACCTACCTGTTATGGGGAATAACATAATGTTATGTATAAATATTTTAAAAAATACTGAAATTCAATCATAATTTTGAACTCTAAACATTGTTTATTCAATCAAAAATATGAACTTGGCCGCCTCTGTAGCGTAGTGGTTAGCGCTTTGGCCTGCCACGCGGAGGTCCCGGGTTTGATTCCCGGCCAGAGTCTGGAAATTTTTATGTGTCAAATCCCATAGTAAATGTTAAGTAATCCACCGTAGCCGCTAATGACCAAGCAGCTGATGCGACTTTAAATAAATAAATTTAAAAAAAAAATATGAACTTCATCTACTATTAGTGAAGGTTTTAAAAATTGTCTGTAATTTAAAATCGTGTACTTCAATACGTTATATTTTGTTTTAGAAAAGTAAACAAATAGTTTTGTGTCGAAATTCTTGGCTTTTTAACGCATTTTTGTGAAAATAACTTGGCCAAAGGAAGAGGTGATTGTATTTCAACTGGATTTTGTTCTGAGAATGTTGTCGTGCTTAGATCTCATTCAGTTGCCGACTGAAGTGTTTTAGTGTTACATCTAATGGATTCTTACGATTTACAGCCTCCATAATCTTCTTACTGTCCAGAATTATTATTTATTTTCGCTACATTTATTATTTGTACGATATTAAAATATTATTTAGTGCTTACTACTCTCCACTATCGTTATCTTATCGCTCAAAAATATTTTTCAGAAAGACAATTTCTTTTTAACGAAGTAAATTTTTTTCTATTATAAATTATTACTACTAGTTTTTAGCTATTAAGCCACATGTACTTCGTGTTGTTTAGGTCATCAGCCAAAAGGCTGTGGTTTGCACCTCTAGAGGCTTTACTAAGTAAAACGAGGAGTGAGGGGGTTTACCATTGTCTTCCTCACTAAGTGGAAAAGTACGCTTATAAGCATGCCAGGCCCTCTGAAAAGCACATATTTTCCACTCTGGAAATGACACTTTCACCACAAGGTCTGGCTGTATAATGAAATTCTTTAATTTCAGAGGAGGTAACTCTAATTAGTGTCTTTTACACCTCTGCCTCTTCTGTTCTTAAATGATTCAGTCATTTAATTGGCTGACCGTGTTATAAGAAACATAACTATTTATTTTAGCAACTAACAGATTGAGTGTAAATAATATTGATGCTCCACCTGTCTTGTGGGCAAATGTACTTCGTATGTAGTAAAATTCGGCAAAATAATAGTATTCCAGATATCCATGTTAATCTTACAACTGGTATTGAGCCTTTTTCGTTGTTACCACTCAATATAAAGTACAGTATTACTGCATTATAGCACTGAAGTGTGGCAGTTCTTTTTGTATTAATCGTTTTTAAGACTTAGCGCTAATTCCTGTAACGGACTAATATTTTTACGAATAAAATACTTTTTCTCTCTATTTATTGAATGTCTCATCAAATACTTTCGTTATTAGTGACCAAGTTGGTTAAGGAACAGTATCTGTGGTTTTAAAGAACGACGTGTTTATTTTTTCATTCCGTAGTCAGGAATGGAAACCAAGGCCTTCTCTGTTTTCCGGTCCGAATCTAACATTCCAATGTCGCGTTGCAGATGCTGAAATATTGTTTTAGTTTCATATTATTATTATTATTATTTACGTATATTCCTCTTAAGGAGAGCGCTAAAAACACAAAAATCTAGCTCCTGGTGGTGGCTCTTTTCCTCCTTTTAGCTTCCCAAAAACCTTTCATCCTCTCACGTTCGCCTTCGTCTGTCCATTTCCGCCCACTTCTTTTGGCTTGTGATCTGAACTGAATTTCCTGGTTTCTGATTTTCCTCTACAAATTTTGCGGTCGTGAATGTCTTCCATTGTGTTGCATAATTTTTGTCGGGTCTTCCATAGTTTCTTTGTACCAAGAGGTGCCCAACTTTGAAGTGGAAATTATGTTTAATATTCTTTTTGTCAGTCTGGTGTCATTCATTCTGGCTCTATGTGTAAAAAACCTCCCTCTGCGTTTTCTGATGAAGGTCGTGATGGTTTCAGTGTGCCTGTATAGTTCTATAGTATAGAACTTGTCACTGAAGTTTTTTTGGTTTTTAGGCCGACTGTTGTGCATATTAAGGCTGATGCAGACGTGAAGGGATAGGTGAAAATAAATGATGAACGCCAACGGGCCAGCTGGCAAATCACTTATTTATCACGAGTTCTCTTACTTCCCGGTGAGGAGCTAAAATCCTCAATTTTGTTCCTTAGGGGTTGAACGGAAAAATTAAATCGTTTTAATTTTGACCACATGCGTCGGGATAACCTTATTTCCATAATGAACTGCTCTGAAGCTAGCAGTAATTTAATCGCAATTTATAGTTTTTGTATACAAGTAGACGACGATTTTGTGTATTTCATTTTTGGAGTCTTTTATACAAATCAAACAGCTCTTGAATATAGGTAAATAGATAATTTTAAAATTTATTTATTTGGTGTTTAGGGAATTATAATTAATAATTATCTTTCTACTCGTGTATACAGCTCAGTCAAAATAAATATTGCTCGAACAGCTGTGCTGACGTTTCATTACTTTTAATTGAGAAGGTACTGTTTCCATTAGACCCTTTGTTCTAAGTTGATCACACGATTTCAAGTAGTTCTTTCATTTTTATTTTTGGTTTATACTAAGACTCTTCAACTGATTAGTCATTAGAGATAGAAGTTGATTGAAGATAATAGAGATTGAAGATAAACAGCATCAGTAGAATTTAAAATGTTCCGACCTTAGCGGGTAATTGAAAGTGGTAATTTCCGTTTAACAATCTAGTGAAGTCAAGCTTTCTACCACTGCGCCACGTCCTCTTTTTAATTTTTATTTAAAATCGCATCATTAGCTCGGTCATTAGTAACTATTGTGCGTTGTAGAATGGTGGGATTTTAAGTTATAATTTTCATTCAGACTTAGCCTGGAATCGAACCCAGGAGCGTTCCTTTTGAAGCCTAACATGCTAACAACTACACCAGTGTATTATTTGTATGTGAGAATGCTCCATTTTGTTATTTTTATCGCAAATTAATCGTTATAATAGGACAACTTTTAAAATATCTTCAGTCTTCTGTATAATAAAAGTAACTTTTAATTTCTACTTCATGTTTTTCTATTTATTCTTTAATCTGCCGACTATAAAATAATTTTATAGTAACAAACGAATGGCGTAAAAAGAAAATGATTAAAAGAGAGTTAAACTCGAAAGTATGATTCTAAAATGAACAAACTAGCACAAAACATTATTTCAGGACATGTGCCATGTTTCTACATCAGCGGATTATCTATATGTACCATGAAATTCTACATGATGACTTTAAAATCCCTTATGTAAACGACATTTTCCATCGTTTCTACTGGCGTCTCTAACAGAATACTCGCTAACAGAAATATATTTCTACGCAACCCGAATTCTCCACATTTATACGGCAATCCTAATCATAATGTTTCATTTATTTATATACAGTGAAATCCTAAATATTTCGCGTTAGTGATATTCTTTTATACGAATTTTCTCAAAAACGGCTCTTCCAATTTTTTTTTTTAAAATCGCCTCATTTACTACATTTTTTTGCTCTACATGATAGGGTAGGCGCCATGTCTGCTGAAATTCTTGTGGAGGCTGTGCTCTCGTAGAAAAAAATATTTTTTATTAAGCTTGCGACCTTAATATGTATTTTAGGGCTAAAGTGTATATAATTACGCTAAAGTTGTAGAAAATTTAAAAACCTACAACTGTTATTATAAACATTTCTTTGTATAATGCTTAGCTTAGCGGTAATAAGTGATTTGCTGTTTCTTTTTTATGAAAATCTGTAAAAAATTGTTTTTTAAGATTTCGTTTAACAACATTTAACGACAAAATTGTATATAATCAAATTTATTGGAAATTAAAAGATTTACAACTTTTTTATTAAGTATTTTTCTCTACAGAGCCTAGTTTAGCGTCAAAGAGTGATTTTCCGCAACTCATGATTAGAAATAAGGTTATGTTTTTTGAGGTTAATTTTTTATTTATTTCTAATGTTTTATTACTAATGCTAGGTTAAATTGTTCATTATTTGAATTGATAAGGGAAAGTTGTGTGAGTGTTTCACACCAGATGTTTTTGTGTTATTTGTAATTTATATGTATGATTGTTATAATGTCAGCTGCAGGCTAATAATATTACTGATGGAACCTGTAAATAGGCTTTGCCTTGGAGGCCCTATTTTTTCTTGTTGTGGAATTAGTTTGTAGTTTTTTATTTAGAATTTATGATTGCTTTTGTTTGCAATAAGAATATGTTTTAATAATTTTATTATTTTTATGTTCTATGTTTAATTTTTATGTTGTTAATGTATTTTTTCTACAACATGTGCAATACATTTTCTTATTCTTATGTTATGTACCTAATAATGTTTAATGCTTCTGAACAATCTACAATATAATTATGTATACTTGAATAGTCAATATTATTTTATGTATTAGTCTCCAAGTAAATTATAATTACACCATATGTATTTTGTAAATACAACTTGGTATTAATTATTATTAAACTGCAATAGTCTGAACATTTAATAACAACGCACTGTGTTAGCATAAAGCTGTTGTAGTAGAGGTAGTAGACTGACTGGTTAGTGGTATGAGATGGTAAACGCAGAGAAGTACATTTTCTTCCACTAGACTGATTTTCAATGAACTTGCCTTCCCAAGTTAAACCCGGTCTTTGTTTCATCAACAGTTTTGTACGTTTCTATATTGTATGTAGAATGACGAATATCATTTATCTAATAATGCAAAATTAAGTAGAAGTTACTACGTATCGAGAAATGAAACATTTATTCAGAACAATTTTAAAGTTTAAGTAAAATAGTGTTATAGCAAGTGTTAACCTAGTGGTAATTGTATAATTTTTTTATAAATCCTTCCTTTTAAAAATTTGAAGATTGTGTTCACGTATTTGAATCGGATTTGTGTGCGTTGGATGCTCAGTTATATATATATATATTTTTTTTTTTTCATGCGAGGATTTACAGCCCCAGCCGTATCTCACTTCCCAAGCCCCACCTCTCTTTGTCTCGCCAGTCCCCACCGGAGAGCCGCCGCAAAGACATTGCCTCCTGCACCCCATCCAACCATGTCACTTCCGGCCTACTCCTCCTTCTTCTACCGGCTGGCGTCCACTCTCATACCCTCTTTGGCCACCTACCATCCTCCATCTTGTGGAAATGGCCAAACCACTTTAACTTCTTCCGGGATATAGTATCCATGATATTTCCTTGAACGCCGATTTTTCTCCTAATTTTAGAATCTGGAATTCGATCGATCCGCGACACACCATAGCTGCACCTCCAGAAATCTATCTCCACCGCTTTTAGGCAATCCTTCTGTCTCTTTGTCAGTACCCACACTTCCGCAGCATAGGTACACACACTCTCCAGGATATCATGATTAATATTTATCTTTGTTTCCTTCCATATTTTATCATTCCAAAGGACAGAATTTAACTGCCCTATAACCCTTCGCCCTTGCGAATTATGCTGTTTACTTCCGCTGCACTTGTTCTGCTCCTATCAAAGAAGACTCCCAGGTATGTAAAACTTTCACAGCTTTTCACTACTCCCGTACCCAGCTGAATATCATTTCCTGGCTTACCAACAGTAAGGTTAACACCTTACTGACTGAACGTCTTGTTTACCTTTATATTGAGGCCACACCTTTCGTACTCCTCTTGCAACTTCCTCATGGATGCTCAAGTTTTTGATGCAATAAACTATGTTAGAAATTTAGTATTCAAGTTTTTTGTTGATTAGTAGAGTTACAATGAACTTTCTCGAAAATCATCAAACATTTTGTTCGATTTATATTTGTTTTGATGATATAATAACAGTTAAAGTGTACGTGATTAAAAACCACTCAAAACGGAATAGATTAAAATTAAAGAGATTTTTTTACAAATTTTTGCAATTTGGTATTAAATTTTGCGTTGGGAAACATATTACATACAAAATTTGTATATGCAATAATAATTACACGTTTGCTGTGAATTAGTTTTTAAAAATCCATATTTTATGCGGTTTTTTATATTCTTTCACTTATACCTGCTGAAGAAAGCGTCGGACAAAAATATTTTAATACAAAAATTATAGATTTCTTATTTCATGTATGTTGTTGCTGTAACGCTGATATTTTGTAAAATCCTGTTTTATCGCATTTTTCTATTAAAAATATAAATAGCGGGTTAAGCTAAAAAATTTGAACACAAATGTTGTTACGTTGTTTCTCATGTTCAACGGTGATCAGCTGTGAAACACTTTTGTGTTTTTCTACTATTTTGTATACTATAGAAATATCTTCTACAAAAAAATATTAGAAGATATTTATTAGTGTGTTAGTAATTAAAATGATGTGTTTGTAACTTTTATTACTAATTACACTACTTAGATTGATATTAAAATATTACGATACAATTTAAATAAACAAATCCAAAGAAATGCCAGCCGCATTGGCGCAGTTGGTAACGTGCTCGCCTCTCATCATGCGGTCCTGGGTTCGAATCCCACTCTGGCACGGCATATTTTCATACGTGACAAAAATCTTTTCATCCTCCATTGTAAACAGTTACACCCCAACGTCGTCGCTAATGGCCGTTGTAGTTGATTCGACGTTAAATAAATAAATTTAAAAAAAACAAATCCACAAAATTTATGATGTTTTGTGGATTTGTTTTTGTTAAGGTAAATCTACATAATTACATAATAAATCTACTTTTCTACATAATTCCCACCAATACTAAGGCACTTATCGTAACCTATAACCAGCTTTTAATATATGCCATCCTCGTAGAAATCTGTTTAAAAGATTCATAAAAATTTATAGGAAATTAAAAGATCTACAACTTTTATTTCAAGAATTTTTCTCTATAGAGCCTAGTTTTGGGTAAAAGAGTGATTTTCCGTATTATTAAGCCAAAGTAAGGTTGATAGTCATTTTTGCATCATTCTTTCATGATTAAAATAAGGTTATGTTTTTGAGGTTAGTATTTTGTTTAGTTCTAATGTTAGGTTATATTGTTTATTATTTCCATTGGCAAGAAAAAGTTGTGCGAGTGTTCACACCAGATTTTTAAATCGGATCTTCCAGTATCGTACCTAATATTGTCCTTCAACTTCTTTTAAACAATTTTCATTATGTAATTTGTAAATAGCTGTTTCTTCGGGAGAAAAAAGGTACTTGTGTAATAATTTCATTCTGGTAGATACATTTATAGCCTAATAAAAGTTAACCCTTTCAGTTTCTGAAGTACGTTGTAAGACAAGATTAATAACAATTGATAATAAACTTTGCTATTATCTTCCTATGAAAGGTTAAGAGTTTGTGAAGTGAAGTGTAATGATGTGTGATAAGCATTTTAATGTTCTAAGAAACTGTGTAAAATTTTGATTTATCTGGTGCACCAGTCGAAGGGAGTTTTCTAAGTTTATACTTTTTATAAATTATTTTCAAAGAAAAACGATTTTCTTTTAATTAATAGTTATAATAAAATTGGAATTTATCTTATCGGTTTTAAGTGAATTTATTGGAATGTATAATTCATTACATCAATAATTTAGTAGAACAAGCTATTAGAATTTATTAAAAAAAAAAAAAAATATCTTGTGTGAAACACTCACACGACTTTCTCTTGCCAATGTAGATAATGAACAATGTAACCTATATTTAATCGTGAGTAAACAATGTAAAATTAAAAAACGTGATCTTATTTTAATCATGAGTGAATGATACAGAATGAAAATCAACCTCTGTGGAGTTTAAAAATATGGAAAATCAGTTATTAAGATTTTCAGAGCCTCTAAACTAGGCTCTGTTGAGAAAAATGATTAAAATACAAATTGTAGGTTTTTTAATTTCCTAGAACTTTGATTATGTACGCTTTTATCGTAAAATGCATATTAAGGACGTAATCTTAAAAATCCCATTTTTTACAAATTTTGATGAAAGAAACTGAAACTTTCAGAAACAAAAATTATAGCTACACGAAAAAATGTTAGAAATAAAATTTGTAGGTTTTTAAATGTTCTATAACATTCTTCTTCTTCTGTTAGTGCCTATTCGTTCCGAATATTGGCGATCAGTCTGACTATGGCTATCTTATCTACAGCCATCCTGAAAAGTTCTGTTGTAGACTTGGAGAACCAGGTACGCAGGTTCTTCAGCCATGACATTCTTCTTCTTCCTGGTCCTCTTCTGCCATAGATCTTTCCTTGGAGAACGGATTTCAGCAGGCCGTATTTTTCTTCATTCCTCATGACATGGCCGAAATATGCAAGCTTCCTGCTCTTGATGGTGTTCATCACTTCCAAATTCTTATTCATTCGCTCCAATACAGCTTTGTTGGTCACTTTGTCCATCCATGAAATTCTCAACACTCTCCTATACAACCACATCTCAAAAGCCTCGAGTCTTTTCTCAGTTGATTTGGTCAATGTCCATGACTCCATCCCGTAGAAGAGTATTGAGAAAATGTAGCAGTGGAGGAGTTTGATTTTGATGCACATGTTAAGGTTGTGACTCCTGAACAGTTTTGCCATCTGATTGAATGCGGCCCTCGCTTTTCCTATTCTGCATCTCACCTCCTGAGAATGATCTCATTTCTCATTGATTAAAGTTCCCAGATAAGTGAACTGTGGCACCCTCTCTATCGGTTTGGTGTTAAGCATTAAGTCACATCTTCCTACTGCTCCCCTACTAATCACCATGAACTTAGTTTTGCTCACATTGATTTCCAAGCCATACTTTTCACTAACGCTTCCTATCCTGTTCACAAGCTCCTGCAGACTGTTCCTGCTGTCAGCGAATATTACCGTATCATCCGCATATCGAATGTTATTCAAGCGTTCTCCATTCAACAGGACTCCCATTTCAGTATTCTCAAGGGCCTCCCTGAAGATTTCCTCTGAATAAAGATTAAATATCAATGGCGAAAGGATGCAGCCCTGCCTAACGCCTCGAAGAATGTCAACTGCATTGGTTTGCTCTTCAGCACTGATCCTTATAGTAGAGGACTGATTCCAATACAGGTTTTGGATGATTTGAAGATCTTTCCCATCCATTCCTGTGTTCCTCAAAATCTCCATCATTCTCACATGCTGAATCCTATCAAATGCCTTCTTGTAGTCGATAAAACATGCAAAAACATCACAGTTCACGTCTCTACAGCGCTGGAACAACACTTGTAGACAAAACAAGGCATCTCTTGTACCCACTCCCTTCATGAAACCAAACTGTGTGTCTGCGACTCTTTCTTCACAGAGCTTGTAGATTCTCCGATGAATAATCTTAAGGAACAGCTTCAACATGTGACTCATGAGGCTGATGGTTCTATAGTCCCCACATGTTTTGGCTCCCTGTTTCTTTGGCAATATTATAAATTCTGAGATCAGCCATTCATCTGGGATGCTTCCAGAATTGTATATTTGATTAAATATATTAGTCAAGAATTTGATTGATCCATCGTCTAAAAGTTTAAAAAATTCTGAATGCACCCCATCTGGTCCCGGAGTCTTTCCTTCTCTCATGGCTCCAATAGCAGCCTTGACTTCATCCACCATGATACTAGGACCAGACACATCCTGTATTTGCATTGCAGGTGGTTCTCCTCTTTCATCAAAGAATAGCTGTTCCACATACTTCTTCCAAGCCTCTTTAATGTCCTCTCTATCCACTATCAGATCTCCCGCATCACCCACAAGTCTCTCAACCGTTTTCCTTTTCAGCCTTCCTGTCACTTCTCTCACTCTTCTATGTACGTTGACCTCATCAAATTTGTTCTGGAAGAACTCAGTCTTTTGGCATTTCTCCTCCAACTCTTTCTCCTTTGCCTCTCTTATTTTTCTTTGAATGACCCTCTTTAAGCTCTTGTAAGTTGAAGGATTGTTCTTTTGTTTTCTCCTTTCCTCCATGAGTGATAAAATCTCATCAGTCATCCATGATTTGTGCTTCTTCCCATCATCCTTGAGATATTCATCCTTGATCTTCCTTGTTGCCTCTGCAAATGCCCCAACCTGATCCCGCGTATTGACAACTTCCTCTTCAATCTGCCTGCACCTATCATTGATGACATTCTTCACTTGGTCCTTTAGTGTGCTATTCCTAAGCTTCCTGAAGTTATATCTTGGACATCTCTTCCTTTGTATAGCCTTGAGCTTCATCCTATATTCTCCTATAACTGGGGTGTGATCCGACTGTAAATCAGCACCAGGATACGTTTTCACACTTGTGAAGCTGTTTCTATATCTCTGGTTTACCAAGATATAATCTATCTGATTACGAATAATATGATTTTCTCCATCATCTTTAGGAGACGTCCAGGTGTAGAGTCGTCTGTCTGGTAACTTGTAGAAAGTGTTCATTATTACCAGATTATGTTCAGATGCAAATAAGCTCAGAGTTTCACCTCTCGTGTTCCTATCACCAAAACCATGAGGACCAATATGTTTTCCTTCTCTACCTTTGCCTACCCTGGCATTGAAATCACCCATCAGGATAAGTAGTTCTTGTTTAGGAAGTTTCTTTATAAGATCCTCGATGTGAGAGTAGAACTCTTCGACCTCTTCTTCACTGTGATCACAGGTAGGCGCATACACCTGGATTATATTCGTGTTCACCGGTGATGTACTCAACTGCAGACGCATGACTCTTTCACTCACAGGGACAAAGTTGGTGACATGATTAGCAACATTTTTATTGACGATTATTCCGACGCCATTCTGATATCTTCCATCTGTTGTTCCAGAATAGTAGACTCTGTAGTCTCCTATATTACAGTAACTGGAGTTGGGCCATCTCATTTCACTTACTCCCATGATCTCTATACCCAGTCTTTCCATTTCCAAAAAAGCATTATGAATTTTTCCTGCTTGGGCCATGGTTTTAACATTCCATGTACATATCCTCTTAATCTGTTTCATCTTTAGTTTATAATTACTCATGATTCTGTTCCCATTTGCCCCCCCCCCCCGGAGAACCGATCGGGGAGCTTGAAACTCCGGACTGATTTAACAAGAACATAGCCATGCTGACATACTAGGAAAGTCACCAGGTGACCTTTAATGACTAGGGTTTCCGTTGCCATGTCATCCTTATACCGTTGACTGTCTTATCACAGTTCTTCCGCTTTTAGGGCCAGTTTCCCAACCCTGGGGCAAAAGGGTGCCCAGGATCCTCCACCCGCTCATCCGCCCTGTAGGAGGCCGTTGGCACTTGATGGAGGGGGCCACTTATGCCGATGGCCACTATGGTCGCAGTTTATCCTCATGCCCGGGAGGCTCTATAACATTGATTATGTATAATTTTTCCCTAAAATGTACATTAGGGCCGCATTCTTAAAAACCCCAATTTTTTCTACGAGAGAACAGCCTCCCGAAGAATTTCAGCTGACATTAAGTTTATCCTATCTCGTAGAGCATAAAAAATGCAGTCAATTTCAATATAAATTAATAAATTTTGATGAAAATGTTCATATCGGGTCCTCAAGGTGGCATCTTACTTAAGTTTCAAGTTTGAACTTCTTACGATGTTCCTTTCTTGAAATATTTTGTTCACACACATAGCTCAAACGCTAAATACAGGGGGGCGGGTAAAGTGTATATCTGGTGAAAACTCGAATTCCGAAAAATCGAGATGGAAACAGTACTTCACTTCTTTATATATTCATACAGGCCAAAATAAGGTAAAAATGGTGGAACACCGCACACATTTTCTCGCTAATTGTTTTTAATTCTCATCCGGGTAAAAAACCACGCGTTGAAGTTTGTTTATTCCATATTCGTTCGACATTGTTGACCGCATAAAGTTACTATTGTGGATTCATCATTAAAATCGGTCTTAGAGTATAAGTGAAATTTTATATTGTTTGAATCTTAGTGAGAGAGTAAGTGTAAGAATTATGTTTTGAAAACGTTAATTTAATTGTAGGCTGAAAGGTAATCATAATTAATTTGAGAATGTGTAAGCTAATGACTATTTTAATGTTTGACTTCTTGAAAGTTATTACAAATGACATAGCTAGAGCCTGAAATAAATCAATTAATTATACAATGGGGTAGTTAATTGGTATCTGCAGCGCACCCCTGAGATACTTGAGATACTGTAGAGGCTGGTCTTTACTCAAACTTTGAGGTTGCTAGTTGGAATCTTAAACAATGAAATTAAGCTTATTGTTTAAACCGTCTTGAAGCACTCCAATGAGTAATTCACAGTGTACTGGAAATTATTTCCGGTTAAAATTTTCGGCTCACTATTGTACTAAAATATAGTTGCTCTTAACTTCACAACATGTGCCTACCACAAAAACGAATGCAATTTCATTGAGTAATGTATTTCATATTGATGTAAACTTCCATTATTGGTCGAAACTTGTTTGGAATTTGAATCAGATATTTAGAACACGGTCTAAACGTAACAATTAACTGCCTACCTACATTCAGTTTAGCATATGTTCTTGTGATATTATAGCATTTCCTTTATTGTGTAGACTTTGTAGACTTTGTTCTATTTTTCACTGTACATTTTTGAAATAATAAATTTTTTTCTCGTAAAGGGCCAATTTCAGACCACGTTAAGTGACTAAGCGTTTCTGGAAGCTCTTTTTACAGCCCTTATTCTCAACATTCGCTCACTGTAAGCTCTTCTTCTTTCTTTTGTTCACCCGGTGTTTTGCTCGTCATGGAAGCCCTTAAAGTCCGTAATTAGTTGTCTAATTTGGTTCGGTTTATTCCGGGTTTCTCAGTATCCTATCTGACTTCTTTAAACCATTTATGCGACAGCTTAGATCTATTGTTCAGTCGCTTAAAAATTTATTTTGTTAACCGGTTGTCATCCTTTCTATACAGATGTCAGCAAAATTTTAGTCTTCTTTTTCTAATCGTTTCCATTAATCGCTTATTTTCGTGTACAGTTCTTCGCGACCTCGTTACCGATATTGTTCGTCTTCATAATCTTTGAAGTGATAAATACGTGAAGCAAAGTGCCTTTTTAAAGAATTCAAATGTCCACAGTCATAACATGAGAGACAGAATTGGTTATTTTGTTTCTAATTACAACACTTCATATCATTTTTTTGAACAAAAACCTACTTGTGCAGGAGGATAATACATTTAATACATTTTTACTATTTTTAAAAAGTTGCAGTAATCAGTGTATTATTTTTTAAACTAAAAACATAAATGGTAAAACATTTTATCGCAAATAAGAGTTCCTTTCCCCATTTTAATTTAAAAATATTATCAACGTCTTGCTCAGTAGCAATTACCCTTGGTAGATTTGAATGTGTAATATTTTTCCAGACCCTAGCCAGTAATCGAACCCGAAAACTCCGTTTTCAGCGTAGCATGCTAACCACTGGGCCACGGAGATTTTTTTTTTGGTTTAACGTCCGACTGTTCTGCAATTACTGCTAATGCAGACAGAAGCGTGCTTCTATCCAACCCCTGGGATGTCGTTCATTGGGGCCCATCAGTGGTTCTTGGCATCCTGAGGCCAGTCCATCAGCGGTAACAACGTGGTGCAATGCGAGAGAATTAGTCGGGCGCCTGAGCTTCCTACGTCTGACCCTGAATCTTCGTCGCTGTCATCGCTATCATTCGTAGTTATGAACCTCTCCAATTGCATATCTGTAGCCCCGTCAGCCTCTTAATATGTATCTTTCACCTTTCGTTCTATTATCTCCATTTTTTTTCTTTGGTTGATATTCTCCTTAAAGTATGAACTGATATTCCTCAAAGTTTAGCAGCGCGCTCCTGAATTTCCTTACGTGGCATCTCGTAATTTTCGTTGGAAAGATTTTTAAGTACATTCATAATACCTAATACATTTATTTTGGCTTCTCAGCGTCACTCCTTGGCCTATTAAGCGTGTTGATTTCGGTTGAGGCATTACAAATTCGTATTAGATAGATTCGTATAAAGTATGTACAACACAATAAACCTGGTTAAATTAGTATTGAAGAATACTTTTTAGTAGAATTACAATGCTGAGATCTTACCACTGGAAAATACACAAAGCGACTGCTCTTCTTCAGAAGAGTGTTGTCAAACCTCACCCTCTGCCGCATAACAGTTCATACCCTCCCTCTCCTACCTAAACAGCCACTACACATTCTCAAAAGCAAGCCAAATGAACGACTGCGCATTAACGGAGAACGGATACACTACTTTGTTCTACTGTACACTTTTTTTTAAATAAATCTGAATGGAAATTAGTAAACTTTTGATATTGAATTTAAATTAAAAAAATAAGTCTGAAAAAATGAGAAAATTACAAAACATTGTAAGATAAGTACGTTTTACTCGTATTCTATTAGAAGGAAAATATTTCACTACCGCGTCTTATTTACTCAACGAACATACCAACTCGAACGAAAAACTTGAATCCAGATTTTCAGAAATTGATTTCAGCAGATGATAAAGAGTTCATTAATAAATAGAACATTAAAATTGGTCCAATTATATTTGAGTCCTTTGATATTGTTAAACACACATACGAGGTGTGGCTATTAAATAACGAGACTGACGTTGTAAAAAAAATTTTTTTTTTTTGATACATAATCTCTTATTGTCACCTTCAATATACACTCCTTCTCTATCCCTACAACGCTCCATGCGAATTTTCCATTGTCGGAAACAGTGCTGGATGTCATCTTCTGTCAGCTCCTTCAGGACACGTGCCGCTCAAAAATGTTTTAAATGAAGCTCGCAAAAATGTTTGTACTGACACTTTGTACGCGATTGAAAATGACCCAAATTTTTTGGAAACAATAATATCATGTGATGAAACGTGGTTTTTTTACTAATGATCCGGTAACGAAGCGTCAGTCCATGCACTGGAAGAGCCGAACTTCACCGAGAGCCAAAAGAGCTCGAATGAGCAAGTCAAAATTTAAAGCAATGATGATTGTTTTTTTTTTTTTGATATCCATGGGATTGTGTACCTTCACTGGGTTCCTGAAAGTCAAACAATTAATCAATATTACTACCTTGAGGTACTTACTAAACTACGTCAAAGAGTAAGGAAATAACGCCCCGAAATGTGGACGGACAAATCATACAAAGACAATGCGCCAGCTCATTCCGCGTTATCGACAAGAGGTTCCTAGCCAAGTACAGCATCTCAGTGTTAGAACATCCACCTTATTCACCATATCTTGCACCACGTGACTTCTACCTATTCCCTAAGTGAAATCTGCATTAAAAGGGACAAGATTTGAGTCTGTTGAAGCAGTAAAAGAGAAAGCGGCACGTGTCCTGAAGGAGCTGACAGAAGATGACTTCCAGCACTGTTTCCAATGGAAAATTCGTATGGAGCGTTGTAAGGATAGAGAAGGAGTGTAATATTGAAGGTGACAATAAGTGATTATGTATAAAATTAAAATTAAATTTTTTACAACGTCAGTCTCGTTGTTTAATAGCCACACCTCGTATACTTACATACATATACACGCATACAAATATCGTTATTTACGTAGAATAAAAGAATCACATAATTAGGCCTAAATTAATTTTTATTCTAATTTATTCCGTTAACTACTTTTGTGATTCAATTAAAAACGTTCGGTTAATATTGTTGTGCACGATTTTCACTATAAAAATAAAGCAATAAATAAATAAATAAATATACTATAGCGGTTTCAACGTTTTAGGGAAATTAGTACGATGTTCATGAATGATTTATGCTGATCGGTTGTTTGGTGTAGGTCTGTTTGACGGGTCATCCTACACAAGTATTGCAGGAAGGGAGGATGGTGGTCAGTGTTCGTGTCAGAATTGTACAACATTCAACGTTGGCAAGTGGACGTGAATGTAGATTGCGATCGTGACAAATTAAACCAATTATATTTCTAAACTAAAACATGAAGTACGTTGATGTTATTTTCATGCAGGTTAGGCGAGTTAACATTTTTGTGCTGAATATTTTGTTTTCTTCCCGTTGTTACCCAAGTTAAAACAAGAATTTTTTTATTTTTTTTGCTAAATTTAAGAAAAAATATCTGTATCAACATTACGGTAAAAAGGTTCGATACAGTTCATACATTTACAGTAGCTGAATTTTTGAACTATACAACTGTGTGCTACTATATTTAGTTGGATGCTGCAAATGAAATTTCTAAATCTTTAACGGTAATGAACAGTAATTCTTCAAACAGTTTTATTGATAGAATATATAATTTTACTGTATATAGCATTTATTTTTATATTCGTTTCCTCTTTAACTGAATAAGGCAAAATAATAAGGTGCTGGAGAAAGTTAAAGAATTCACATATTTTGGGGCTGTTTTCTCATCACACGGAAACTTGGAAAAGCAGCTAAGTAAAAGAGTGCTGAAAGCAAGCATTTTATCCGAAGTGTGAGACGCTTAGTCTGGTATCATATAGTTCCTGTGTACTGTAAGAAAATTATGCATAGTACATAATTCGTGTAAATTTACTGACTTATTCAGAGGAAACATGGACAAGTGGAAGGAAGGCAGAGAGTGAAATCCAGGTGACCGAATTGAAATTCAAGAAGAGTGTGCTAGGAAAGACAAGAAGAGATATTATGAAAAATGATGTAATTAGGTAACAATTGAGGATGGACAGACAAAGCTACGATAGTTTGATCATGTCAATTGGATGGAGGAAGGTATTACTGCCTAAAATAATGGTGTATTTGTTGATGGAGGGGAAAAGACGTAGAGTGAAGTTAATTGTTCAGTTAAGGATGAATTGGAAGGTAGATGCGAGAAATGGAGGTGATGGTTTAACGAAAGAGTGAGGCGGAGAGGAGTTTTCTTGGGCCCAACCCTAGGAGACTTGGAAGAGGGTAAAGAGGATGATGATGTTTATTATTTGTGTATATAAATATAAAAAATAATGCATGTCACAAATTATTTGTCACTTGTCAGTTGCTGTTACCCATCTATTGATATTACATAGATTACACTGATGCCCATAACAGACTGGTGGAGTGTTAAATTATTTGTAATCAATCTGTATGTTGCAGGGTTGAAAAAATAGTTCTGTTTCTTATTACATGATCAGCCAATTAAAGGACAATCATTTTATTCATTTATTATTTTATTGAAGTGGTGTAAAATACACTAATCAGAGTTATCTCCTCTGAAAGTAATGAATTTCATTATACAGCCAGACCCTGTGGTGAACGAAGTGAGAGTGTTATTTGCAGATTGGAAAATAGGTGCTTTTCAGAGGGCCTGACATGCTGACAATCATACTTTTCAACTCTGTGAGAAAGGCATGGGTAAACCATCTCACTTCTCGTTTTACTTAGTAAAACCTCTACAGGTTCAAACCTGAGGTTCAAGAGTGATGACCTAAACAACAACAGATTACATTGGTCTTCATTCAGTTTAAGACGACACTTTGGAAAAGCGTTATAGTAAACAGCGGACAGCTGGGCTCTTGTTCAAGTCAGTTTACTTATTTTTTCTGCTTTTAGAACATTGGTGATTAAATTTACATTGTGTAGATTTTTCCGAAAGTCCTTCATTCTTTCACTCTGTTTTTTTTCTTGTCCATTTGTGCGCTTCATAGTTCTTTTATTTTTTCTATATTAACAATCTTTTTCCTATCATCGTCCATGTCTTGCTCTTTCAAAATATTTACTATTTCTAATCAATTTTTTCTTTGATTCCCCTAAACCAATGCGTTCTTTCTTTATTCTGTTTTCTTAAAAATTAAATATTTTCTTTATTGATATGTTTTATTTCGTTCCATAAGTAGGTCTGAAAAAATTAGATCGTCTTTTCCGGTTGGATTTTTTAGTTTTTCACAATCTATAAGTTTCTTCTGATTTTCTTAATTTCTACACTCAGGCCGCCTCCGTGTCCCAGTAGTTAGCGTGGTACGCTTTAAGTGGAGGTTCCGGGTTAGGTTTACGACTAAGGTCTGGAAAATTATCACAAGTTCTAACCCACCGTACCTTAACCCAATGTAGTCGTTAATAACCAAGCTGTTGATGCGACTTGAAATAAACTAAAAAAAATTATTTACTCTATTTTCACACTTGGTCAATGATTTTTCCTTAGAACTTTCTGCTTTATTTACTCCTTTCTCAAAATATGTACGTAAACATTCTGCACCATAAATGGCTTCTGAAAGAACTAATATTTCTCTCTTTTTAAAGCCACATAGGACATAATTTCATTAAAGAAGAAAAATCTTATTTCGATTTTTGTTGTGTTGGAGTGCTTTCCCTGATGTTTCTATCCTTGATTATTCTCCAGTATTCCTTCAATCTTTCTGATCTCTTCTGGTGTTCTTCGTCGGAATACACGATTTTCTGTCGTTTAGTCGATGTTTTCTGTTCAAGTCTTGTGTTGTTCAGTTTGTGGTAATTATCCTGTTCTATTTATTTGATTCAGCGAGGCTGAAATTTTCTGTTCTACTTGTTTTCTGTGTACTCCGACGCTTCGATTCGTCCTTATCTTTCAGCTGTTTGGCCTCCCAACCCGATGGCAAACTTTTCGGCTTATTAACCAAGGGAAAAGTATTTTTTTCTGAAAGACTGTCCATATTTCCTGAATTTGTCGTGGGAGTTTCAGAGTCCCTGTGTGGGAATAAATTCGCAAGACTAAATTTGTGAGAACTCTAGATGTGATGTAGAGAGGTGTTATGAAAGATGAGGGTGATCCTAGGTGAATTTGTGGAGAGTGATTTCAATTCAGCTCACTCAGGAATTTTAACGCTAAATCCTGAGAGACCTAATATTTTATAATATCTAAAACATTTTACGGGGTTTTATTAAACAACATAACAATGACGTGTCCGGACAGTGTTATAAATTTAGATTATTTTTCGGGTTAGTAGACATTTCGTGAAAATAGGTTATGTGTGCTTTTGCGCATTTGTAGATTGTCCAATATAGTTCATTAACTTCTTATATCGTTTGGATTTCGCATTGTGCGTTTAACATTTTATAATAATACAAATTTGAATGAGATTGTTTTATCGACGGTGTAGCGGAAGTTCTATCATTTATGAACCTTTTATAAATATTGTTATTTTATAGAATATTAGATAGACATAAAAGACGGTTATCAAAATTTTGCGGTATGTAGTGTCATATAGCCACTGTACTGTATAGTAACATTAAAACACACCACATGAATCGTTTATTGGCCACGGAGGGATTCAATTTTCTGATAACAAACTTATTTGGCTGTGCACACAGCCAGAAACGGCGGCACACGGCAAACTCCGTTGGAAGGGGAACCAAAATTTCATTATAAAATATTTACTTCGATCTGATACGGTTTATCTGATATTCATGATCTATAAAACTGAAGCAGCTATAGTTTTTTTACGGATCGTTCAGATCATTTTTATATCATTTGTTCATGTAATAAGAAGTTCATTTACTAAAGAAATTAAAGAGCTAAAAAATGACTTATCAAACAATTGATTTTTTTTTATAAATGTTTTTTGTTCATTCCTTTCCTACTCCGAAAGCTTCGTCTTGCCGATGCAGTCGTGTATTACTCTTAAATGATTTTTCCACAACAAACACAACACAACAAAAATCGAAATAAGATTTTTCTTCTTTAATGAAATTATGTCCTATGTGGCTTTAAAAAGAGAGAAATATTAGTTCTTTCAGAAGCCATTTATGGTGCTGAATGTTTGCTGTTTCCTTGGTCTTCGTTTGCTTTTTCTTACCCTGCATCTTACTGTCGAAATAAATATTATGAAATCATCGTGTCTCATCACACATCCGATACAATTTACTTTCCTTCTGTTCAAGCTGCAATGAGTTCTCTGACATCCGATTCCCGGTAATACTTAATTTCATTATTCGTTTTCTCGGCGCAGCTGGTCTAAATCTGCCTCCATAGCCAAATCTATATCGCTTCTAATCCTTTATCGTGCTTTCCTATTACCGATGTTTCACTTCCTGTACAAAAGTACTTCAGATTAATATAATTGGTTAAGTCACTGGAGATTGATACTTAGCAGCAAAACTATCCGTATCATTCACAAGTTACTTAAGAATTACTTATAAACTAAAGCGAAGGCAATGAGAGAAGGAAAATGATCTACATATTTAAAGCAAAATCGCTTCCAATGTATTTTAAATAGGAATTCTATTAACTTCTAAATACAGAGTTCTACCGAACGGATTTTTATAATTTTTACACGGTTTTAAAGAGTATTTTTCCTGATTTCCCCGAAAGTTCTAAATTTGAAATTCATGCTAATATGAACTTTATTTTACGAAATGAAAAAGAGTAAATTTCGTAGAACGTAGCGGTAATAACATCGTAATGTAATGCGGTTCTCCTACGTTTACCCCCTCTGTTAAGGCCAATCGCACCCCCGTTAAGTAATTCATATTTCCCCGCCAATTGTATCCCGCTTAATCTGTTGTTTCCTTCAGTGACCTCATCTCGTGACGTTTCTTCCCCCTCTTCCCTGAGTTCCGCTCCAACTCACATTCCTTTCTTCCCGGTTCAACTCACTCACTGGTTAGATTCTGCGACATGTAGACTGTTCGTGCCTTCTCTGCGCCGGCCATCCTATGGCGTCGCTTCTGCAATTGTCGTTATGCTTCGTTCGTTTCTGATGTACCATACATCATTTTCAAGTGTGATTTTGCTTATGTGTGTAATTTATAATCATTTACAATTGTTCTTGTTTTCGTATCAAACATTAAAGTTACAGTGTGAATCGAACCCCGGACACGGGTCGCGTGGACGCCGTTTCTACACTTCAGGCCATTCAACAGGTAAGCGAATTAGTCTATTTTGTTGTACGCTTTCTGATTTTGTGTTTGAGTTGACCAGTGATGTCCTGCTGTTCCAGCAGTTACTTATCGTTTTACCTTTGCCTCCCGCAGTGTACTTTCTATCGTTGTATCTTGCTTATTCAGTCGTTACGCCGTTGGTTTCTGGCGCCATTAAATGAAACTAGGTCCTCCGAAATAAGTCGTTTATGCTTCAGTTTACATTAATCTGCCATTAGTCGTGGATAGTGGGTTGATGTCCTACAGTTACAAGTCGGCTTACCGCATCACTCGTTTTATCCAATATATTTTTGGGTTAATTTCAAAACTCCTGCCATCAAGGCTCTAACACCCTCTATATTCCATAAGCGTAAAGAAAGTGTCATTTCACAACACATTCAGCCGGTAGTAGACATTGTGATACGTTGTTTCATTAAAAGTTTCAGCTTTTTAAAACCATTCGTTTCAGGACGAAACTACCGTACTACTGAATGATTATATTAGAATTAGGGTTATAGTACGTAGATTCCCCTCAGTTGCTTTAATCGTTAATCACCTTTCTTCTAAGAACGGTTAAGTTTATTGTTAACTTTAATCATTTTATTTAATGATAGGGGTTTGAAACCCAAGAACATTGTGCGAAGTTATTCGCACTATGTTAGGTGGTTATAATTTTTACTTCCTCTTGCCTATATGAATATAATATAGGAAAGTATTGTTTGTATATATAGGAAAGAAATGAGTATTGTTTTCAAGTCGATTTTTCGAAATCGAGTTTACGTACACAAGATCTACATGTTTTCAGACCCCTGAACCCAAAAAACATGTTTTTAGCGATTGGTCTGTGTGTGTGTGTGTGTGTGTGTGTGTGAACAATATCTCAAGAACGGAACATCGTACGTACTTGAAACTTAAGTTAGACACCACTACCGGACCCGACACGAATATTTTCATCACAGTCGGTCAACCGGAAGTAGTAGTTTATTCGTGTAATTTTTCACTTTTTTGCGATTTTCTCAAAAACGCGTCCTACGATTTTTTTAAAAAATCGTTTGGTTTACTTCATTTTTTATGCTGTACAAGATAGGGTAGGTGTCATGTCTGCTGAAATTTTTGGAGTGGCTGTTTTTGCGTAAAAAAAGTGTTTTTTAAGATTACGGCTTTAACATGTATTATTATTATTATTTTTTATTCCTAATTTGTGTACGTTGCAATCTGTTCAATTTAGAACAATAAGCAACCCCATGACCAAATGAGATGAGGATGATGTGTATAACGTGTAAATGAGGTGTAGTCTTTGATGGTTTGGGTTTAATATGTATTATAGCGCAAAAATTTATATAATAAAAAATGTAGAGAATTTAAAATTCTACAACTTTTATTTCAAACATTCTTTTGTATAACGCTTAGTTTAGCGGTAATTAGCGATTTTCTGTTTTTTTCTCACGAAAACGTGTGAAAAATCGATTTTTTTAAGATTTCTGCCTTCGTATGCATTTTACGACAAAAGTCTATAATCAAATTTATAGGAAATTAAAATATCTACAACTTTTATTTAAAGCATTTTTCTCTACAGAGCCTAGTTTATCGTGAAAGAGTGATTTTCCGTATTTTTAAGCCAGACTGAGGTTAATGTTCATTTTGCGTCTTTCACTCATGGTTAAAATAAGGTTATATTTTTGAGGTTAGTTTTTTTATTTATTTCTAATGTTTTATTACTAATGTTAGATTATATTGTTCATTATGTTCATTGGCAAGAAAAAGTTGTGTGAGTGTTTCACACCAGATTTTTTAACTAGCTGGCCGTTCTGGCTTCACCCGGGGATAATTTTGTTTTGTTAAAATTTTTTTTTGAATTAGGGTTATAAATACTGTACATCAAAAATAAGATTTTCTGATTTACAAAAATATGTTTGATGTAATCCGAACTTTCCATAACACGGAACAGCTTGCAGTCTTGATTATCCCGGTATAAGCGGCTACTGCCGTAAGTTCTTAGAATGTGGTGGTACAATTTTGTTAATTGTACTTGCACGGAATCTCGGAAATGGCCTTTTATTCCGCGTTGGTAGGTAATTCAATTATAGATAGATAATTGATAAATCTAAAAGCGACGTTCATCGACGTTAATGGTTGTTCATTGATGCGTGCGGGCGAAATGTCATACAGTTTCTTAATTAACAACTTCAGTGAATCGAACAGACCACATATCAAGCTTTAGAAACAACGGATTAAATTTAAATGTAATCGCTTTAATGGAACTAATTATTGTGGTAGAAAAAAGATCCAATTATTTATCTTTAAATCGTGATATATTTGGAGGGGAAAATAATCTGTACAATTTACTTTTAAATAGAAAAACGAAACACGAGTTATGTTGCGTTAGTAAGAAATTTAGAATCGAGGGAGAGAGGATTTTAAACGCCAGGTTATTTGATTTAAGCGTGCTTTTGGACAATTACAAACTTCTTAAATAAATTTCTCTCTCGCAGTACAGTACACAGCGTTTCTTTTAATTCAGAAGGTGAAATGTAATTCCCGTTGTGAAGCAGCGTCTCATTTGAGGCGCGCACAATTTAAAAGTGGGTGTGAGGTGGCAGAGTGCTGTTCCTGATTTTATTCTGCTTCTTGCCTTTTGCTCAGGAAATGCTGATTCTAGAACGCCTGTTAACGGAAATTTTGCAAATTAAATAGGAAAATTTATTTTTTAAAAGTAAATTATCTGAAGGAAATTATGAAAATTGATTTATTAAGTCAAGTCTGTTTAAGTTTAATTAATATCCGGTTATTTATTCAATTTTGTGTTTACTAAATAAAAATCGAAAAGAAGTGGAAATATAACTAACGTTCTATCCTTCAGCGTGGGATTTGAAATGTGATTTTTTATTTGAGCGTAAGAAATTTTAACTCAGTTACTTGATGTAGAAAACGAAGAAGTAAACAAATATAAACTAGAACACTGAAATCTTACTTTTTGAACAAAACTTGTACCTTAGTTTTCTTTTATTAATTTCTGTAATGTTAACAGAACTTCGATGAAAGAGCTTTGAGAGATTTTCAGTTCGTTGAAAAGACGTTTTCTTTTAATTGAATTCATTTGTTTACTTTTTTGGTTCTGTTAACCAAACGCTGTTTTCATTCATGTCAACCACATTTTATTTCTGATATCTTGAAAAGAAGTAAAGTTTAGAAATCTGCAGTTGTAAGTTTTTTTTACCACGTACCCTTCTGACCGCAAGCAATAAGTCGGCGCGAAGCGCTGCGTTATTTTCCGTAGCTCTTAAAGGAAACTTCGGTGATACTGACCGAAAATTCTATTACACGCGAATTATCAATAAAAAATATGACAGACATAAACCTGATGAGCCCCTACCGACCCGCAAATCCATCCTCTTTTTCGGTATTTTGGAAAACCTGATTATTTGCTCACTAATTAATATTTTATTAAGTTATTAGAACTGCAATACTAACGATTTATAACTTTATATAATATTTTATAATTGCAAAAGACTTTAGTAGGCCTATAATATTAATAAAAAAGAAAAACACTGTAAATGTTTCGGTGAAGCCGTACAAGAAACCCAGCAGCTGCAAAGGGTTCTTACTTCTTGTTCTTAAAATTAAACATAGTAGAACATTTATAAGTCAATAGGTATATTACTAGGACAATGATCTAAAAATTTTCGGTTGCGTGTCGTGTTTACTAAGAAATTGAACACCACACGTCTGCACATTATTATTATTATTATTGCAAAAGACTTTAGTGAATTAATAAATTTAATAAAATTTAATACATTTTAATAAATTAATGTAATTTATAATGTTTAAAATTGTTGAAAGAATCCAAATCCAAAATATCTGATCTTAAGGTAAAGAAGGATTTGTAATTAAAATATACGAGGCGTAGATATTTTTAAAGTAAGTACCATTTTGAAAATCCGCCGCTGCAGCACTGCTGTCGGTGTTTGGCGCATGCGCGCTTTGTATCGCTATCTATTGGCAAGCTACAGACGCCATTACACAATCATTCGACCGTGTTTCCGTTTGTTGTGAGTATTTGAAATGTTTCCTCCGATTGAGAATCCCGCCAACTGTGAAATACGGTCTGTGATTCGTTTTCTTGTGCTAAAGACATGAAAGCGGCTGAAATCCATCCTCAGATCAATGAAGTGTATGGAGAAAACATCAGGGATGGAGTGTTACGAAAATAGGTGAGTGCTGTTAAAGATGGCCGTACGAATGTACGTTATGGGGAACGAAGTGGGCGATCTTCAGTCATTACTGACAACTTGGTGCAGAAAGGTGATGAAAAAGTGAGAGAGAACAGACACTTTTGGATTTCGTCGTTATCTAATAAGTTTCCTGTAGTGTCAAGAAGTGTCCTTTATGAAACTGTGACAGAACGTTTAAATTATCGAAAGTTATGCTCCCGTTGGGTTGCCGGTACCTATTTAGTCTGCTCCGCATAATATAATCTTCCCTATAAACTAAGTAACTTAGATATTATATTTTGTCTGCACCTTGTAATAAAATCTTCCCTATAAAACTGAGTAACTTATTTTTAAACTCTAAGGTAATCTCTCCGGAATTGTAGGCTATACTAATAAACATATTCTTTTAAGTGTTAAGTTTTGCCACAGTTCGATCGGCTATTCCAAGAAACCCATTCTCAAGACGCATTCATTGTCATTGCTATAATATTTTTTCAAAATTTATAATCTCTTTCTAATTATTTTTTCCTTAACGATTTATAAATGCAATCTATCGACTAACAAAAATAAATTAATGTGTTTATACAGGTGATTCACGAAGATATGCAGAAACTTTAGGAGCTCATTTAACATGTAAAAATAATGAAAAAAGTTTTTATAAACATGGGTCCGGAAATGCTTCGTTTCCGAGTTATGGGTAGCGAAAGTTTCGCCCGGATTTCAGCTCACCAGGTGAAATGAGGTCTTCCTGAAATTTTGGTAAGGTAGATTAAGGGGGAATTCAATCATTTCTTATGGTTTTTGATCTGATAAATTGAATAAAACAGATCCCAGAACTGTAAGTTAAATAGTTTTTGAGAAAAACGGTCTCAAATGCAAAAAAAGGGGTGAAAAACACAATTTTTTCATCTTTGGGCATGAATAACTTTGTTAATTCACCAAGAAACAGTTAAAATTTTTGAATAAAACTTAGAGAAAATTTTATTCTCAACAAACCGGTGTAAATAAAGTACACAGAAAGCGAATAGATGTTTGATTAAATTAATTTTTATTCATAACAATACAAAGGAAAATTAACCAGAAAAACAAAGATGTTATTTTATAAAGATGTTATAAGATGTTATAAAGATGTTATAAGGTGTTATTTTTCACTCCATTTTTTGCATTTGAGACTGGTTTTCTCAAAAACTAGTTAACCTACAGTTCTGGGACCTGTTTTATTCAATTTATCAGGTCAAAAACCATAAGAAACGATTGAGTTCGCCCCTTAATCTACCTTACCAGAATTTCAGGAAGACCTCATTTCACCTGGTGAGCTAAAATCAGGGCGAAATCTTTCGCTAGCCGTAACTCGGTAACGAAGCATTTCCGGACCCATGTTTATATAAACTTTTTTCATTATTTTTACATGTACAATGGGCTCCCAAAGTTTCTGCATATCTTCGTGAATTATCCTGTATAAGTCCTTTGCTAATAACTTTCATTTATTATTTTTTCAAAGTACGTATGCCTTTTTATGATATTATTAATTTTGGTAATCAAGTATCGTCATTACTTTCAAATTAAAGAATATTAATTTAAAATTGTGGACTAAGTTTTCCATAATCAAATATCAAGTTTATATCTAAGAAAACCAAATAATTTCGTTGTGTTTTGTAACTTAAATCCTTGACTACCTCCTGTTTCACATGTAAAATTGCGGTAATTATGAACGATAAGCCTTAAAATTTTCATTTACGATCAGACCATTTTTCTTTGCAAATTGGCTGAGCAACAAGTACTTTAGTTTTTAAATTATCTTCTCATCCTTGAGATGTGATTAACATTCAAGGAGGTAACGTGCAATTTCATAGTTAAAAAGATGGTAAACTTGAATTCGTTGATTTGCCAGTCCGAACAATTTTTTTTAAAATGTAAGACAACTTGTGTGATTCTTAAGATTTGACCTACCACCCTATGGGTTAACTTTAAGCCTTTACCCCAAACCCGAAATTCGATCGGGAGTTTAATTCCAGGTTTTAATAAGTTATACCCTACGTTAACTTTGTCTAAATATATATAAATATTATTGATGGAATAATATGTGTTATATTCATTTCACTTATTTACATTACAATTTCAATTATTTTTGCTACATTTCAATTATATATTTGCACAACAAAATTTGCATTACAAATGGCGTAATGCTGTAGAACAGCCGATAAAATACAAATTAATGTTACAAACTTACTGTTTTTGAACGTGATTCAAGGTAAGACGGAATCGAAGAATTTTTTCTCGATTTTTTTGTGTTTATCGCTAAATTGATAGTTTAAGTTTTTCTGCATCTATTGGTGTGCTATGCATGTTTTTTTTTACGGTGGATTAATAAAGTAATTAATATTTTAAAAACGTATTGCCCGCCAAATTTTCGTATTATTTCATTTACATTATCACCGCTTCACAAAAATTTGCATAACTTGGTTATTTATTCAGTGATTTTAATTAATTTTTTTTAAAAAATGCACGATATTTCACGTTGAACTTGTTGGTCATACTGATTGATGTTTGTACTGATAACTGAATACAGCCGTTCGGGCACATTGTTTACGTTTTGAGGTTATACGTAACTTACTAATCTGTGTTGTAAACTGTAATCTTGTAGTATTGTGTTGTAAATTTATTTTAGTTGTAGTATTTTCTATAATATTTTAGTTAAAATGCCACGTTTTAGTAATTAAATTGGTGGGAAACTGCAAAGGGATTGGTGGACATAAGAAGAAAGATGAGAACAAATTTACAAATCCTTCAACTCCTAGTTAAATTCATTTACCGACATTTTTTCGTTTTTTGCCATTTACCGAAAATATGCTTTTTTAATACTTGGAACATTTTCGATTGATCAATCTTTTTTAAATTTTCACTTAGTGTGTATCTTAGAGTACTACATATGCTGAGTTATTCTTTGGAATGATAAATTCTACTTTAACACATTTTTTTGTGACAAATTTACAAAAATTATGCAGATTGAAGTAGTTCAATGAACAACTTTTTTCATTTTCTGTTCTTCACAATTTACTGGAAAAAAACTCAGCATACGCAACAAACCCCAATAAAACTGCTGTAAAAATTTGAATTAATATGGTTTAGTAGTGTATGAGAAAATGTTCCTTTTGTTAACATGTAGTTATATAGGGGAAAAAAAATCAAGTCGACGTAGGACATAATGGTGAAGAATCTTTGAGACTGGATGGTGTAAGTTCGGTTACCCTTTATCGACCCGTTGTCGACAAAACTCAAGTATCGTTGACTGTAGCCAATGTTTTCTAAGGACAAGGTACTTGAAGAAGTCAGTACGATTTTTCGGAGATTCATTTGGAAGAATAATACAATTATCTTGTAATGATTATATATATATAAAATTATAAATATTTTTAAGTTATGGAATACGTTTTGCGTTTAAGATCTTTAATTTATCTGCAAAATTCTCACAGAAAATTAGAAAACAAGAGATATACAATACGATTTTTTATATCTTTCAAGTTGATTGTTG
This sequence comes from Catonia carolina, assembly GCA_035578175.1. Taxonomy (NCBI): domain Eukaryota; kingdom Metazoa; phylum Arthropoda; class Insecta; order Hemiptera; family Achilidae; genus Catonia; species Catonia carolina. Next base: position 68,550,069 of record JAQMRL010000001.1, on the reverse strand, counting down.
TAACAGACAAGTACGATTACAATACAGGGAAATTTGTATTGTGTAACGTTTGAATGACTCCATTTTCATTTTACTTCCAATCTATGCATGATTTAATTCGAAAGACGTTCCAATAGATCTACAAAATAAAATGAAAAAATAAATGTCTGTACTTGTTTGAATGTAAATCTATGGTAAAACCGTAGCAAACGTAGAACAATAGAGGCAAATTACCAAAGGTTGGAATTACTACCGACTGAAGGATTACAATAAAAATCGATAAAAGACGAGCTACATAAAACAATAAATAACCGAACTTCAACAGTTGCCAGACAATAAGTAATCTGTATTGAGCGACATGCATCGTACATTGTAATATGTGTCACTTGGAAATAATCTTTTCTGACAATAGCAAAAACCTCTACGTTCTAATACCTTTTAAATACGGCTTTACGAACTTCAAATCGAAATACCAGCCAGATTATGGCGTAAAAATTGTAATACCGATCGTTACTTTAGTACATTTACATCCACGTTTGCAAAAATTATTTTATTTTAATTTGTTGAAATACGATGACTTAAATCGTACAACCTTAATATTTTAACTATAAGCATGTATAAAATTAACTTTATTGCTCGAAGGAAAAAACTCATTGGTTCTCTTTCTGATTTACATTAATACTATTAAGAAAGTAGGAGAAAATTGGTACTAACTTGAAAATTTTCAGTTTATATGGCTGTTATTTACTATTTCTTAGAATTTGCTTTACATTATCTTTCTTGTTATTGTTTAGGTCAACAGCCGAAAGGCTGGTTTGAACCTCTAGAGGTTTTACTAAGTAAAAACAAGGAGTGAGGTGGTTTACTATTGCCTTCTTCACTGAGTTGAAAGAATATGCTTATCAGCATGTCAGGCTCGCCGAAAAGAACCCACTTTGCACCCTGCAAATGACAGTTTCACTTCATTCACCACAGGGTTTGGCTGTATAGTGAAATTCATTACTCTCAGAGAAGACAACGCTTATTTTACACCTCTACCTCTTCTGTTCTTAAATAGTTCAGTCATATAATTGGCTGAATATGTGATAAGAAACAAATATTTTTTGTAGCCCTGAAACCAACAGGTTTTTTATAGTTTTATCATTCTTTTAAAAATTGTTTAGAGTATTGAACACTGACTGCTAAGCTGATTTCATGAATAGAAGCGGCTAAGATGAAATTTTTAAGACCTTAACCAGGGTGTAGATTGATGGAGAAATGAAGATCTCAGGCATGAACTTAATGTGCCATATCAACTATTTTGAAGTAGGCAAGATTAGTATAGTCATTTGTTTTGGATACCAGATGGTCGAACACCCAAACAAATTGTTTATTTACAAGCCAACCAGACGACGTGGTCGACTCTGGGAGAGATAACCATCTTAACGTTTGTAAGAAATAGCAGAATACTTTAAAGTTGGAACAGGCCAGAAAGCCTAATCCGTATTGTTTATGACAATAATTTTCCTGATTTTTTTCTACTTACGATCTTCGTTGAATCGAACTTTCGGAAGGTTTCTGAAAACTGTCGAATTAATGGATTTATGAAATTTTTTAGTTTGTGAAATTTCGTGTCGAATATGCTTTAGCATACTGTTAATTGAACCTTTAATTAAATTAAAGGGTGTTCAAGATCATGTTGTAAAATATAATGGTGACATTGTTGTTCTCATCTTGCAGTGCTGAATTATGATCAGAAAGTATGTATTTTTAATGTTAATTATCTTGGAAGAACTGTACAGTTGCGTTATGTTCACTTGCACTAAATACTGAAAAGTTTTGTGAGCTACTCAGTCACTTTCCAGATTTAGTGACATAAATACTTAGTTCAAAGTAATGAAATACCGGAGTTCAATACCGCAGTGAACGAAATGAACATATGAAATTTTTGGTTAGAAAAATTGTTGCTCTCTAAGACCGATGAAAAGTGAATATCTCGTACTTTAAAGTTTACTCTTATGTAGGCAAAATAATAATAAGAATCGGACGTACTTTTGTTTTTGATGTCTTTATAATTTAGTGGAAAAGTACGAATACTTATATTTTTTGTTTCTATTCTGTTATTGAGAACTGTTTTCTTTTTAACCGCCTAATTTAATCGTGGCTTCTTCCCGGATTTTTCATTTTTGACCTGAATTTGAACAGGATAACCCAGCAGTGTTTGTTCGTGTCTGTTTGTCATTTGACCAATATGAAAAGTAGCTCGCCACATCAATGTTGATTTTAAGTACGTATATTTTCTACCAGCTGACTACGGCCAATCTTATAATAATTAAAATTTAACCGAAATTGTAAATTTATTAGTTAAATTGTAAATTTGTAAACTTCTAAAAGTGTTTCGAGTCAGTTCCGTTTTCTCGTATGTAATTTTATTGCAATCAAATAATTCTACCAGTTTTATTCATATTTTATGAGTGTCGCAAATGGTAAAACAATTTTATTTTAAAGATTTACCGGCCTCATATTACTCTACTTGGTGAGCTCTAAAAGAATCCGATTTCTTTTTATCATTCAGGAAGGGTCTTTTCTTTCTTATGGCCTTCTTTTCTTTTATACTAGCGCTATCCGTTGTCATTCAGTTATTTTACTCTTACTTGGTTCAGCTAAGCCTAAAACTCGAATAACTGTTTCAAACTACTCACGGGTTTTCTCGCACCGTGAAACACTCTCCAACACTGCGAACTAATGTTCTACTTTTCTCCAGTCTGTTTTCCGCTTTGTACGAGACTATACTCGTGGTACCTCTTTTCTTTGGATAAATTCCAAACGTTTTCAAATTATTCTTCTCTAAAATAAAACGCTCTAGTGACGTCCATTTAGCCTACGAAAGAAAATATTTGTAAAATTTAAAGGCCATTAGTTAATATATTGTAATCTGTTCGTTCCGAGAGTTATTTCTCTACTTATGTTTTGTACTTTTTAATATAGTATATATAACTTGAAGTTTAGTGGAGAAATTATTAGAAATTTATTGTAATTTATTTGTTATAATTTAATTACTGCGTACGTTGCTTAATTTGAAATAAGAATACATTACGATGTAAAATATTTTAATTATTTAAAGCACGTTGAGAAATGGTATGAAATGTTAATTGCAGACTCTGCGTTATGGTAATAATCGCTTGATTCTGGACAATGGAATCAGTCAGGTCGTGTCGTCAGCATTTCCATTTTCTGTTGGCATGTGGAATTGATGATGATCGGCCAGATATATTCGTTCACAACCGATTGAGGATGAAGATTGTTAATGTGGATTCGCCGCTGCATTATTCCAAGAAGCTTGTGTTTACATAGATCAAAAGGGTGGAGCGTATAAGGGAGGAATCAGTGAGATTCCAGAGATAGCTTAGAGATAACACATGTTTTGTCTCGTCCTGATTAAATAGTTGGCATAGTGGCTTGCTTCCAGTAAACGCTACCATTACTTTCACACATGTCTCCTCTTCGACCCTACGGAGTAAGTTTCTCCTTCCTCTTTTTTATACTGACTGACTTTAACCTCAACGTCAAATAAATTATAACGCTCATTCCACTCTGTCTTGTGTCCACAAAAATAAATACAGAATTCCTAAATGAATATGAAATATAACCGGCTTGTTAAATAAATCTGTTATGAATTCCGCTGCTAGGATTATTTCTGTACAATCACATTTTTTAAATACCTTACCGTCATGCAATTATCAGCGTAGTACCTGAAATAACAGATCGAATTAGATGTATGGAATCTAAAGGACAGCGAATGTACTATACATTTTTTGATGATAAACACCCTCGTTGTTGCATATATATTTCGGCTAATAAAATCTGACGGATTTTCAGAGTACGTACGCAGAATAAATTTGAAATTGATTTATAAAATTCTTTACTACAATACTGTGACACTTATTGCTAAGGTCCGTTTCGGGATCTAGGTTATTAAATAACTGATACACTAAAGTTTACAATTACAAGGATTTATTACACTAAAAGATCACAAAATAAATAATTCAACTAATTATAATTAAGAAATACAATAAATGATTAAATAATTCACTTAAAATAAATAACAAACAATAAATAACTTAATAACTTACTTAGCCTACTTACAATCACTTTTATAGATTACACTAACATACAACACAAACTGAATTCACAAAACTACACATTAACAATACACTCACAACAAAGAGACGGTATAACAATCTTGAATCACTACAATACTCGGATGTGTAACCTGTAAATACACACCCCAATAATCGTACGGCAAAGATCACACGAATACTGACTGACCGCACTCGGGGGTCTCTTTTTATACCTACTCATTCATAAAGATTGTTCCAGAATAAAGTAGAGAAATCATAAAGTACAAAAATAACTCTTTATTAATGAATGCTAGAAAAATCTTGTTAATAGGTCAACAAAAAGTTTTTTGTAAATAGAAAACGTAAACAACCTGCCTCCCTCATAATAAGCTATACACAATACCTAAACTTTATGATAGTTATTACAACCCTTATGAATGAATAGACACATTTTTATGGCTATTGTGTGTTGTTATTTCTGTCTTTATTATTCTCTCTTGTTGTTACTATTATTTCACACTATACTATTTCATGAATGGATTTCTGGAACCTTCGAGAAAAAAATCTTTAATTCGATCTGTCACAATACTTTGATGGAACTGATACTAGAATTTCTATTTTCCGGCTCTCGTTTTTTTTTATTCTGGAAGTATTCTAAATAATGTACATCCTAGAAAGTAATATGGAGATCTTCATTTTATTTCGTAACTTTTATTACTAGAATAGAGTAGAGCGGGGCAAAAGTTCGCGCGGGGTAAAAGTTCGCAGTGAAGGTATTTTAGTGTTACACCTCCAGCAGTTGGAAATTTCCTATGTTAGTCCGTTACTTGTGTCTACAGAAGTATGTGACCGAAGTTTTGCGTCGTTACTACAATATTTGGCTTTACAATGAGGTAAGATGTTTATTTACTTTCTTTGATACAATATTTCATTGTATAGGAAATAATTTCATGCTTACGCAATACAAGGAAAACTTTTATATGTTATGCCAACTGAAAGAACATAAATTAATCTATAGAAAAACGCCATTCAATGTTTAAACATTGCACATAGATAACAGCACTGATCATTGAGTTGGAAATTGGGCGGTGGGGCAAGAGTTCGAACTGACTCGTGGGGCAAAAGTTCGCATGCGAACTCTTGCCCCACAGATGCGAACTTCTGGCACACATGCTTGAAATAACATAATAGCCTACTAGTTACACGATATTACTATAGCAATATCATGCATACAATTTTAAATTTAACGTAGTTTCTATCTATGTCAGTAATAATTAAACAATCTATCCGATCCTCCATTGTTTTTTAGGACTTACAAGAGAAAAGCAGAGAGAAAACCTGCGGTAATGAAATGCTCCAGGTAGCGAGAAAAAGAAATGGACTTCGCCATCAGATCTGTTGCCTTTGCCGAAAAGATAAGGTGTTGCTTGAGCAGAATCAATCTTTAAAAAGGGAAGCAGAAACTTAAACAAAACAAGGACAGAAACAAAATATGGTACCAACTCCAAGACGTAGGCCTGACAAAAATGTAGAAAATATAACAAAACTTGACTTTAGCAAACAAGAAAATCAGCCCTCGACTTCTAAACAACGGGTTTCATGCCCAGATTGTGGAGATGAATGCTTCAATCCACCAGAAGAAGACTGGATTCAGTGTAACAAATGTCGAGTTTGGTGGCATGATAAATGCCACCAAACTCGATAATTACGAGGGTGGAGGTAAATTTAGTTGTGATTACTGTTAATTCTGACAAATTATTGTTGTTCTTATAGGCCTAGTGTTCAAGAACATTTTATTTTCGTTAATTGTGGTGTAAACGTGTTACCTGCTGCTAAATGTAGCTAAATTTTAGCTAGTCTCATTTTATATTTTTATTTAGCGTAGTCTATTTTTTACTAGTGACATTTAGTTTTACTATCGTATTTAGTTTCAGTATTTCAGTTTAAATTGTTAATAGATTAATACCTGCTATTTACATAACTAAGTTTATATCGTCATTTTACTGTTTGCTTAACTAGTGACTGTTTTAAATTATAAACAATAAGATCTTATTGAATATTTTATAAAATATTTATAAGAATAATTAAAATAAGTCTTGTTAATGTTCTTAAGTACAATACAATATTTTAGAGCTGATTAAATAAAATTTACATTGAAGTTGTTTTGTGCGTACTTTTACCCCACGCTTAGCGAACTTTTGCCCCACATACGGGGCAAAAGTTCGAATTTGGTATGTTGTGAAAAAACAGTGTTTTTTAAATTTAATAAAACGTATAACGATACAGGAAGTATACAGCTTTAAATATAAAATATACCTAGTAATTATAGCGAAGTTTCATTTTTCTAAGTGTTTTCTTTATCGATTACGAAATAATCAAAAATTAAGTGCGAACTTTTGCCCCGCTCTACTCTACATTTGGAATAACTTAAAGTTTGGTATTTAGTTTAAGTTGTTAATCTTCTTCTCGTGCTCTTCACGGCGTAGGCATTATCCTATTAGCCTATTCCGGCATCAAAACGTCTTCGAAAAAGAAAGATGGAAATAAAATAAATTATTCCCAGCCTTGTAGTGGTCTTCCCTAGTTTCTCTTTCCCTTAGACTTGTATTCCAAAACTCATTTTGGAATTCTATCTCTTCATTTTTTGAAGTGGCTCCACCATTTATTGAGATTATAATAGATTTTCTCATTTACACTCTGTTTGCAGCTCTTTCCTTATGAAACAATTTTAAATTCTACGTTGTTAATATACGACTACAATTATCCCTTGCCATTCACGGTTGCTTATTCCGACTGTCAAAGTAATAAGAAATGTGGGAAGCTGTTTTCACTGGTTTTATTCAACGTAATACGCACTAAGACATATTAACCCTTTATAGGTCTTTGGTAAGTATACTTACCACTGGGAATAAGGTCGAGTTTATTTATGAATAAGCTATTCAGTTGAACTTTATTGGAATTTTATGGTGTTATAAATGTTCTCTGGTAAACACGCTATCGTCGTCGTCGTCGTCGTCTTCATGGATTAGGCTGTGCGTTAGCCTGTTCCGGCGTCCATCTCTTCCTCGGTCTACCAATACATCTTTTACCTGTCGGATTATGGATCAATGCATTTAATGGAAGGCGATCTTGGGACATTCTTAACACATGCTCTGACCACTTTTCTTTGTATGTCCTTATAGTGTTCAACAATGGTTGGGCACCGCATTCATTCCTTATTACTTCATTACGAATGCGATCCTCTCTTGTGCAGCCCTTAACTTGCCTTAGAAATCGCATTTCCGCTGACTGGATTCTTGATTCCTGTTTTCTCGTCAGCACCCATGCCTCACTTCCATAAGCCAAAGTTGGGATCGCCATTACTTTATAAAACTTTAGCAATGTGTTTTTCCTGGCTCTATTCTTGAGAGATCGACTTATTGCACCACATACCATGTTGAACCTAGTTACTTTTTGATGCACATCGTGGTCATAATCATACGTAACATCGCATCCCAAGTATTTAAAATTAGCTACTTGCTCCAAACGCTTGCTTCCAATCACTATTTTAGACCTTGTAGGCCATTTTCCATGGAAAGCCATAATTTTTGATTGGCCTGCAGAAATTTTCATATTAAAATGTTTGCCAATTATGAAGAGCTTATGCACTGCCATTTGCAGCTTGTCCTCGGATTCCTGTATAATCACAGTGTCGTCAGCAAATAATAAATAGTTCATAAAAGTATTGCGGGTAAGAGCGATCCCCTTGTCTACTTCATGCTGCCACATAGGCATAAGCTCGTTGACATATATATTAAATAAAGCAGGTGAAATTGGACAACCTTGTTTGACTCCTTTATTTGTAGCTATTTCATCTGTCAATTTTCCGGCCCCCACTGCTATTTTTATTGTTGTTTTTATTGTTGTGTTCTCTGGTAAGTACGCTATCCACATATTGAAATTAGCGCGCAGCGACCATTTGCTTCGTGAGTTGCACGATTGTGGTAAGGATTCATACCAGCGTACGGTACCGTGTTGTTTGTTGTTACTTTTGTACAGTGTTTAGAAAATTGAAGTTTTTTTAGGGAAAGCAAGCATTCATGCTAATATAAAGTTAAGATAAGTTATTCTACACATCTTTTTGTTATATGGTACTACAAGTTGTTTTAATAAGCATTCTTACCACTAAACATCATGTGATTCCCATTTCAATAAACGTTCCTTGGTAAGTATACTTATTAGTACTTAACATAAAAAAAAGAAATCTCTTACTGTTCTGGCACTAAAAATACATTATTCAAGTCTGTGTAAAGCAAAATTTAATATTTTACAACATAATATATATTTTTCCCCGTAGTACTCTACCCTATAAAGGGTTAAGTAAATATAATGATGCTATTAAACGTATAAGTAAAATACGTTAATATTATTGGTGGCAATTTTATTAATCTATCATTTTCCTGTGTCCGTCCGCCCGTCAGTCAGTCACATCCAGATGTCAGAAACTACAAGAGTTAACAAACGCTTTTCGGATTCGTAATCTGCACAAAACGTTAGTGAGCCTGTATTGGTCTGAAGTTCCGGTTTTAACTGGAAATTATCCAAAACTGGAAATCAAGAAATCAAAGTTAGAATTCGGAAACAAAAATACTGTAGTGTCATTCAATTCCTCTTAAAGAGTAGTTACAGAAATCACTGGGTTTGAAGTTCCGGTTTCGACAGTTAGTAGCCCAAAACCGGAAGTCAAGAAATCAAAGTCGGAATTTGGAAACAACAATAGTGTCATTCGATTCCTCTAGAAAAGTAAATACAGTAATCACTAATGGTTTTAGCCTTAGGTGTAAGGTAAGCGTTTTTTTAAAACATTGCACCAGCTATTAGACCACTCATGAAAGGGATATTTATATTATTGCTGTATACTATTTTTAATGTTATTAAAATGAAAGAATTTATAACATTGTGTAAATACCACGTTGAACGAAACATTTTTTACCAAAACATAGGCGGAACTCTGCTGAAAAATGTAAAGACGCTATGACCCTACGTGCATACAGTTGAATTGGGCTGCATCAAGGTCAGCAGTGTATCTCAACAGAACTCTGTAAGGGTTGCAGAGACTGTTGTCTTTACGATAACATAATGTATTGGGGTGTATAGGATATTGTTCGGAGAATCGCGCGTTAGTCAGTGTTATTATATCGTGTTATTCTTCAGTTATTGTGAGTGTTGTAATGATAAATTTTCTTGTTTCAAGTTTTATTTTCAAGACTCAAAATTTCCACATGTGCTACTGAAAATATAATCTTAAAAAAGTTATGCCTTCAATTAAAAAAAATTGAACTTCTTGATCGGCTAAATTTGATTGCTTCTCTGTTTTTTTTTTAGACACAACACTAATTTCATATTATTTTTCTGTGGCAGTTATTAGTTTTTTTTATGTATTCTGGCTTGAGCATGAAGATGATAAATTTATCATTGATGTTTAAAAATGTTCACTTGAATTCACAAGTGTGGTGTAATTGGTTTTAATGGTTGCATAGTAAACATAAAAACCAACAGTAAACATATCCGCTTAAACAAGTACACTGTGCAATATAGTATACAAAGGATATACTATATGTGTTGTGGTGTATGTATTGTCACCACATATTCGGTACAGTGGTTTAGTAAAATATCCATGAAACCAAGCTGAAATAGTATCCTTTGTCCAGATCACTGTTTATTGATTTTCAAAGTTAAGACTGTATATCTCGAGGATTTTCGTGTGGTATAGTATTTTATTTGTAATAAATCAAAATGAGTTATGGACAGATTTTATTTATTTAAAATCTTGTAAACTACTCGATCGTTAACGATTACAGTGGATTATGGATAATTTTATCATTTTGTTGTTTAGGTTATCAGCGGAAAGGCTGTGCCTTTCCGCTGATAACTAAAAACTAGTTAAAAATCGTTTACGATTTTTAACTAGTACTGTTGATTAACCCACCGCATTGGCATAATTAGCTTTTTTTTATTAATATGTAACTATTTGTTGAAAGCAGTTTTAGTATACCTTGGTGTATCATATCATAAATACGAATCTATTGTATTTAATAATTTTATTCTTTGTTTGTCTTGTATCTCTTGGGTAGAAGTGTTGTTTGTGTGAATTAAATTATTGATGATATTTTGTTTTGATTATTTATATCGTGTACATTTCCCTGACTGAATAATGAGACTTACTTGAATGTTTTATTTTTCGGATGATTTGTGGATCGTGCAAGAGAGTGAGAACAATCGTCTGAGATTGGTATTTGTTTTGAATGAATTATGCTAGAAACAAAATTTCAAAGTTTTCGTAAAAAAAAATTCAAAGATAATGGCATTTACTGGTAAATATCCCACTAGGTCTAAAATTGTGGTAGATGATGTAATGCCGGAATAAGTATCACAATTGATTTAGGTTGTGACATAAGATTCGGGTATAGAAAAGAAAGTTGGAAAATTCCAGGTAACATAAACAGAACTCCAGCCAGGAAAAGATTGAAAGAAACTTAAACAAACATTTTCAAGGTGATTGCTGCCCCAGTCTATGGAAGTGAGCCGTCGGTTAGTACAATATCACAAGAGAGGAGATTACATGCGGCAGAAATGGGATTCCTGCGGAGGACAAAGGGTTGCAATTGCAGGAACCAACTGAGAAATGAGGATATAAGAACGGAACTGGACGTTTACAACTAGAATGGAAAGATTGGAGAATATCGAAATCGATGGAGAAAGCACATTGTCTGCATTACCTAGCAGTAATTGCAAAACAGTCGAACGTAAAACAAAAACATCCGTTATACAAAAATGATAGGCTACTGAATAAATTGACTACGAGAACTCAGGTTTAAAATAATCAAAGTAGTATTTTTTTTTAAAATATAGATGATAATAGAAACCGCTTTCGCGATTTATAATTTAATCCAAAAATGTTTAAACCAATTGGTATACTTCAAATCACGTGATTTTTAAACATTTTTTTACATGACAAAGATTTATGTGGAGCCGTTAATGAAAAAGTAAAACAATTTCTAGTAATTACAATAATATCTGGAATAACAGTTTTTAATACTTGTTGCTTAAATTCTTTTGTTATTAGGTATTGTAATCTGCGTATTTTATTTTTCTGGAAAACCTAATGAATGCTGCAGTTAGTAAGTTTTTTTAAGTATATGGGTTTGAAAGCAATATAAACGGTATGAGCAGATTACGTAATTGTTTTAAGGACGGTATCAAGGGTTTCAATTATGTGGCGAGGCAGGATAGTGACAGATGGGGACACAGTAAACTAATGGAGACCTTATGAAACTAGGAGAGGTGTTGGAGGACCGCTGATTTGGTGGCTGGATGAGAACAGCTTACGACCGGGATAAATGGAAGTAATTAGAAAAGTCCTATAACCAGGATTTTAAGAAGACAAGGACGTAATTGTTTCCTTAGGCTTCCGGATTTGGACATTCTTCAAAAGTGCTTCACGTGGTACAGAAAAATTAATCGTAAAATCTTTTTTCTAACTTATTAGGGGATTTTAACGCCGCGTAAGTTTTTTACTGAATTATTTTTAAATAAGTAGGAAGACTTTCCTATTGTAAATATTCTTCAAAATTATTTCACTTATGAAGGAATCGTTAATACAAAAATTATCAAATTAAATGAAAATCATTCGAGGTTTTTAGAATTTTAATGTTTTACTGATTTATTTGTTAGTAGGACGGCACTTTCTTTATTTATATTAATTCTACGAGTTAAGATAATTTGGCTAAAATCCACTGTTTCGGCTATGTAGGTTGTGATGTGTTTATTTTATAGAATTACAGTGCTACATAGTTATTGTTAAGTTTGTCATAGCTTAAGAAACTTTTCAAAAAACAATGCTGTGTAATTATGGATTAAATCATGTATTCTATTGAGTTAATCAATAATGCATTAGTGTTGTTGTCTTTTTCACTGCGTTGACAAACTTCGAGTGAAATCAACTGGACACTAATTACTGTATTGATTTTGTAGGACTTGAAGGAATTCATTTGCAAAGTTGAATCAGGAGGATAAGCGTTGGAGTTGCCTCGGTGTCGTTTATTAGTCTTCTCTACAGGTTGATTTCTCTAAAAGTTTTTCTCGTTTGTATGGAGCGTAATTCCTGACCTGAATTGTGTCATTAAAATGTACTGTAAATGTTAATCGTCGATGTTGGCTATTCTTGGCATTTAGTCTCTAGTTTGATTTTCAATTAAGACCGTACAGAGGTTGCCCTTGCATTGCTTTCATTCCTTCATTAAATCGAATCAATTCAAGGAAATTATTTGCACCATTCAAACTCAATACGCACATAACATTACACGATTGTGTGTTTCTAACTTCTGGACTAACGACTGTACTTTACACATTATAACTATTTTCTATTTAAAGATTAATATCAGATATTGAAAATATCTAAATCATATCTTTGATACGTACTATTTATTAATACTATTTATTTATTAATAGTATTATAACGGGTGATTCAAAAAGAGCGCCGGTTTTTAAACGGCTGGTAAATTTTTTTTTATCGGTTGGCAACATTGTTAGACCTCATTTCTATTTCGGAGAACATTCCGATTGACGATTCAGTTGTAGTTTCTCTTGTTCGCAGTGTAGTACTCTCGCAGTCTGTGTCTAACCATGGAGAAGTTTACTATTGCACAACGAGTGTTAATCGTCAAAACATTTTACCAGAGTGGAGAGAGTTATGCGGCTACTGTCAGGCGACTTCGCGGTACTCTAGGACGTAATGAAGCATCGAATGAATCAACAGTTCGCAGGCTCATGAAACAGTTTTTTGAGACGGGTTCAACAGTCGACCTTAAAAGTTCTGGACGTCGTCGTTCTGGCCGAACTGAGCAGAACGTTGCGTTGGTTCGTGACAGTGTGGCTGTTAGCCCAGCAAAATCAATACGTCGCCGTTCTCAACAATTGGGTTTACGATGTTCTTCTGTACGGAGAATTCTTCGGTACGATCTCCAATATCACCCGTATAAAATTCAGTTAACGCAACATTTGAAAGTGGCAGACCACCAGAAGAGACGACAGTTTGTTGACTGAGTATTGAGAAAACGGCAGGATGATGACAACTTCGCAAACAAAATCATTTTCAGTGATGAGGCGCACTTCCACTTAAACGGTTTTGTTAATAAACAGAACTACCGTATGTGGGGTTTAGAAAACCCTCGCGTGGTTAATGAAAGGGAAATGTATGCACAGCGAGTGACAGTTTGGTGCGGCTTTTGGTCGGGCGGTGTCATCGGCCCTTACTTTTTTGAAAATCAAGAAGGACAAGCCGTGACAGTAAATGGAGACCGATACCGTACGATGATTAGGGAGTTTTTGTGGCGTCATTTGGATGGAATGGACATTGACGAGTTGTGGTTCCAGCAGGATGGTGCCACCTGTCACGCTGCACGAGAAACAATGTTGTTGATCCGTGAACGGTTCCAGGATCGCATCATTTCTCGTAATTCCGACCATCAATGGCCACCAAGGTCGTGTGACTTGACGCCTTGTGACTTTCATCTTTGGGGTCATCTGAAGTCATTGGTGTATGCCAATAAACCCCGAAACATCAATGACTTGAAGGAGGAAATTCGACGGGTTATCGGGCAAATGGAAGTCGAAACTTGTCGTGCAGTAATATCCAATTTCATGGACAGAGTTGATGCGTGCCAGCGCAGTAGAGGAGGACACATGCATGACATCATTTTTCATACATGAAATCGGAAGGTAAGATGAACTTGTTGATGTATTTATTTTCAGTTTTTCAATAAAATAAATCTCTTAATTTGATATATCAAAACCGGCGCTCTTTTTTGAATCACCCTATACGTACTATTTATTATTTATTGAACTATTTGGAAAATTTTAAAACGTATGTATTCAACTTACAGATTTTTCACGATTCATTAGCAAGAATATTTGCTTGAATGTTCCCGATAAATTACATAAAAAAGTCCACTGAATCTGGTAATTGCACACGAGCACTTGCTTACTGTGAACCTCGTAGGGTTGAGTTAAAATTGAGTTTACATGAGTCACTGGGAGAATAAAAATGATAATTATTATTACAATAAACATGATGAGTTTTAGAACTCTGTATCTTTCTAAAGGTATAAAAATAATGTTACTTGTGTAGGGTAGTTATCCCCTTTTTACCCATTACGTGCAAATGTGTAAATGTTTAAATTTTTTCCTGGGTATCCCTTAGAGAATATCCGTTTACACTCCTTTTACATGCTCCTTTCAACCCGTTGGGCTCAAAAGTGATCGAACCACGTATACCTTAGCATTTTCAGTTCAACTCCTAAGAAACAAATTCGCTGAATTTCAGCTGTCTAGGTGATTGGGGAGTAAGAGTGTTAGTGATAAATGTAGTAGTGAACGAATTTTTTCCTGACTGACACAATCAAAAAAACTAAAAAATTAATGAAAATTATTGTCACGTAAAATAATGTAAATTGCACAATGACAAGTCAAAAAATATTGGGGTAAGGAATGGGAAGGGTTGAATTGGGAATGGCAATGTATATGCTACTATTGCACAGATCGTAAATATGAGACTGACCAGACTCTCACTTGAAGTTGCCATGGAAAACTGCAAAACCGTGAGCGTGACAGCCAAATATTTTATTTAAACTAATTGATTATAATATTGTGTAGTGTGCGTGGTCACAACTATTGGTTCCATTAAACAGTTATAACAAAAAAAAACAGTACGGATGAAAGTTAATTATACGATACATTGTAACAAGAATAAACAACCAATTTAGAAAAGGAACATAAATTTAAATTGAAATTGAATTAAATTTAAGTTTAAATTGAATTCGTTGAGCATAAACAGATTTTCTTTTGATATTGAATTTAAATTTAAAAAATAAAAAAGTATGCAAATAATAATATATTATAGGAAATAAACAATATAAAATTGTTATTATTATTATTTTTGCTTTTACGGTCTCGTTGGACCACTTGAATCAAATTAAGAAATCCTTCTTGGTTTGGTTTTAAGATTCTTACGCTTTTCCTAATAATTCTTCATATTTTGAGATCTGATCTGTCTGATTTTATCTGTAAAATTGATTGACGACAGAGCTTGAGTTTTTCGACGAATCTTGTGTCTTTATCTTTGTGCAACTTAAGCTGTTCAGATTTTCCTAAAAGATCTTGGTCTGGAATGTTAAGTTTTTGCAAATCTTGCTTTATTTCGGCCAACCAAAATTATTATTTAAATTACTGAAAAACTATTATAGAAAATATTATAAAATTGTTTCTCTAGCAGAAAAACAGTATTTAGATTGTATTTGTGTCTTAGATTATTTATTCGTAAGAGGTAATAGTAATGGTCTGCTGGCATTTCTCCCACCACCTCCATTTCGATTGGTCGCCAGAAGGCATAGACCCGGAAGCCGTTCCTAGGCACACTTAACACTATATGCAATTGTGACGGTAACTGTCATCTTTATACTTCGTTAATTAAATTAAAATAAGTTCGAAGGCGAGTTAGAGCCAGATCGGCCGGCTCGGGGAGTGTGCACTGCTCACCCTCTTGTCATGGCATGCCTCTTGGGGCTTGAAGGCCCCGTCAGAATTTTTAGAATGGGTCTTAACAATCGAAAAGAAAGGTCGTAACGGAGTTATTAATCGTAATAGGTAAGTTGGCGTTATCTACCGGTAATAAATGTTTTGCCTATATTTACACAATTGTTTTTGAAGAGCTACAGTTTAAAAAATGGACATGTCTATTCACTAGTTGATACCTACGAACAGTAAATTACTCCAATTTCGTCTGTTTTATCCTAAGAGGTAAAAAGGGTAACTACCCTAAAATATTAATATTACTTTTGTGCCCTCCTCGAGAGCTGCAATCCTGAAAATCGGCATTAGTATTCTTAAAGTAGTATCTAAAGTTAAGTGTAGTGTTTGCTGGGTTATTAATAATTTGAATGAAATTATTTTATCTAACTAATATAGTATCAAATTTGTTTCATAAAAATAAAACTTTTTATTCGGTAAAATGTAAATTAGTAGTCGTAACATGTTTGTTTACTATTTTATCCTTCTGTAATGCTGAGTATTTTAAACATAAAAACACGATTATAATTCTACTACATTTTGTAATGAAATATTGTGTACCGTCCACTATTATCTCTTTAAGTTATCTAAAAAGTTTCCTTATGAATGCTTGAATAACCTGTATAAAGTACAAAGTTCTTCTACGTTCTACGATAAGTTAAATAAAAACTTTTATTATTTTCTCTCACACTTAAAACTACTGTATTATTGTTAAAACTTTTACTTATTATTTTTTTGTTACACTTTCTGTAGGTATTAAAATGAAATAATACTGTATTATTAAAATATTTTGTCTCTGTAAACAGAATACTCCGTTAGTAAAATATATTATCAATTCTTACAAAGCAATATCTTCGTTTTTTATTCAATATATAACTTGTGTGAGATGGCGTTGTCTACGCATCATAACATTTCAAACACATGAACTCCTTTCCATATATAGATCTACACGAAATTGAATGTTCCTTTTTGTTTACCGTTCAAAGTAAATGAATTCTTTAAAAATACTTCTACATGAATTCTAACAAAATTTGTATTTTTTATGGAAATGGAAATATAGAATTATTTTTAAAATTTTATTGTACTTTTTCAAGTATAGAAATGTACGAATGCAGCTTTTAAGTGTAACTTTGGCGGGGTGAGTGACTTTGTATGTTGACCATCTGGCAGCAACATAATAAACACAACTGAGTGTACCTGTTGGAATTCATGTCACAAGTAACTCAAGATTATCTTGTGAAAGCAACGGACAAATTAAGTGTTTGTTGTTTAGGTCATGAGCCGAAAGGCTGGTTTGAACTTCTAGTGGGTAAGTAAAACGAAGAGTGAGGTGTTTTGCCATTGCCTTCCTCACTGAGTGTAAAAGTATGCTTATCTGAATGTCAGGCCCTCTGAAAAGCATCTACCTTCGACCCTGCAAAGGACACCTTCACTTCATTCACCACAGGGACTGGCTGTATAATGATACTAGCATCCCCCGCGCGGCTTCGCACGCGAAACATGTATAATCAATTTTTTTTAAATAAATATATAACAAAAATTGTGTAGCTGCTGGTCGACTGTTCCCAACGTACTCACACAACGTTTTCATAAATTCCCCTACGAACGTCTCTCGATAGTCTTTATACGTATGTACAACAGTAGTTTTACTATTCTTCAAAAATATTGGGCGCGCGCGCGCGCGCGCACACACACACACACACACAAGCAGCATTGTGATAATTTCCCCTGCGTACGTCTCTCGCTTATACGTACTCACATGTACACACACACACACACACACACATACATATTTAGAAAATTTTCATTAGGGCCCGTAGGGTTATCATTTTTGAAAATTTAAAAATAAAATGTTGCTGTGAATGTAAATACGAATATGTTGTCAAAATTTCATGAAAATTCGTTCTGTAGTTTTGGAAATTAGCCTGCACAAAAAACATGCTTTGTCTTTATAATATTAGTATAGGTTCATTACTCTCAGAGGAGATAACTCTTAGTAGTGCCTTTTACACCTCTAACTTTTCTGTTCTAAATGCTTCAGTCATATAATTGGCTGACTATGTGATAAGAAACAGAACTACTTTTTGTAGCCCTGGGAACTAGGATCGAGTGCAAATATAATTTAACACTCCACCTGCCTGTTATGGGCAAATTGAATGGTTATCAATAACAAGTGTATATAGTTTTTTCGATTCCAGATCATTTTTTTTTTTTGTTAATTCTTCAGTATGTATAATCTTCAGTATACGTACATTACCTATATGTTGACGAAGTCTATTCCCAAAAAGGTAGCCTACTTATAAAGATTTATTTATTTAATAATGTACTGCTCCTGATCACAGAAACTAAACAACCATGAGTTGTTTAGTTATTTAGGTTATTCTGAAGTAATAACTTTAGTTATTACAATTAGGTTATTTTGAAGAAGAATAAAATTACTTTGGTCGATCCCGTGACCCATTGATTAGTGTGCTACGCTGCAAAGAAGAAGATCCCGGGTTCGATTCCTGGCTAGGTTCTGGAAAATTATTACATGTTTAGACCCGCCGTTTCTTAACCCATATTAGTCGCTAATTACTAAGTTGTTGATACGACTTTTAATAAAACTAAAAAAAGTTATTCTTTCTGGTGATAATTTTCTTTCTCGGTTTTTTAGCCCTCTTCTATCCATTTAGCCGGCCGTTTTGGTATAGTGATGAATTCAAAGGGCTTCTAAACCAGCGGTTCAGATTCCGATTCCCGTTCAGGTCTGGCATTTTTCATATTTATATCACCTCATATCATTACCTACCCAACGCCTAGGCCCATTTATAGGAATCTCAGAATGAAGAAAAATAAGTAAATTTGTTTGGTACAGGCCTCCATTAGTCCCCTACATTTTTCTCGGGTTTTGTCCTCCAAATTACTGTACGTTTAATCCCCTCATCTTTACTGGGGTCAACCCCCTTTCTTACCCAACCATGAGCGCCATTGTTTTATTCTAGCGTCCATCTGTTGTCTATTCGACTGGTGTTTTAACCGGAAAATTTCCATTTCTGTGTTGTTACTAGTTTTCTTCTTCTTCTTTTTCTCCTCCTCCTACTCCTGCTTCTCCTCCTTCCCTTCTTCTTCTTCTTTTTCTTCTTCAATCAAAGATTAGGTACTAGGATCTGTTCCGGCATCCACCTTGCCACCGGTCGCCCCGGATCGCGCCGTCCAATCGACTTGTAACTTCTAAACTAGTTTTCTTATACGTTTCTATTAATTCCGTTTTTGATCTTCGGATCCATGTGTTGTTGGTTTTTCGGTCTCTAAGTAAGTACTGCAAGTAAGTATGCAAGCAGGTTTTTAAGGTCTTAGGGACCAGTTATTAGACTGTTACTGTTTTACTCAGTAACTATTACCCATTGTAGCCTTAAAACCAATTATTTGATGCTATATTAACCTTAACCAATAATTAGTCAGTTTACTTAGCTTATCATTACTGATTGAAAATAATAAAAGATTATTACTATAAATATTAATACATTTCCGTGCTTTTGAGAATAAATAATCATTCACTGTTTTCGTCTGTTGGTAGTTAACATTATATTCAGATAATTATATCTGTCTTGTATTTCTTTATCACTCATAAACTGAATAAACTCAGGTGGCTTAGACTGAAATTGTATAGGGTGATTCAAAAAGAGCGCCGGTTTTGATATATCAAATTAAGAGATTTATTTTATTGAAAAACTGAAAATAAATACATCAACAAGTTCATCTTACCTTCCGATTTCATGTATGAAAAATGATGTCATGCATATATCCTCCTCTACTGCGCTGGCACGCATCAACTCTGTCCATGAAATTGGATATTACTGCACGACAAGTTTCGACTTCCATTTGCCCGATAACCCGTCGAATTTCCTCCTTCAAGTCATTGATGTTTCGGGATTTATTGGCATACACCAATGACTTCAGATGACCCCAAAGATGAAAGTCACAAGGCGTCAAGTCACACGACCTTGGTGGCCATTGATGGTCGGAATTACGAGAAATGATGCGATCCTGCAACCGTTCACGGAGCAACAACATTGTTTCTCGTGCAGCGGTGACAGGTGGCACCATCCTTCTGAAACCACAACTCGTCAATGTCCATTCCATCCAAATGACGCCACAAAAACTCCCTAATCATCGTACGGTATCGGTAACAGCCACACTGTCACGAACCAACGCAACGTTCTGCTCAGTTCGGCCAGAACGACGACGTCCAGAACTTTTAAGGTCGACTGTTGAACCCGTCTCAAAAAACTTTTTCATGAGCCTGCGAACTGTTGATTCATTCGGTGCTTCATTACGTCCTAGAGTACCGCGAAGTCGCCTAACAGTAGCCGCATAACTCTCTCCACTCTGGTAAAATGTTTTGACGATTAACACTCGTTGTGCAATAGTAAACTTCTCCATGGTTAGACACAGACTGCGGGAGTACTACATGGCGAACAAGAGAAACTACAACTGAATCGTCAATCGGAATGTTCTCCGAAATAGAAACGAGGTCTAACAATGTTGCCAACCGATAAACAAAAATTTACCAGCCGTTTAAAAACCGGCGCTCTTTTTGAATCACCCGTTATTAAGTAAAGATTGGTTGGTAAGCGGGTTTTTGCGGAAATTTTCGTTTTATCTGTAATCAACTTTACGGCAATTGATTTCCTTTTTTAAAAGCCACGTCAAATATTCTCTAACTTTATTAATCTTACGAACGAACTCTTTTTCTCGAATCTCACCCTTTTCCTGCAAGTAAAAGCTACTTCATAAACCCAATTTTAATTATAGAAAATTACCGAATCGGCGACGTAATATTAGTTTTGCACTTAATTCTCTTGTAGTTTATATACTACCTACTTTCGTTTATTATATTATTAATTTTATTTTTATTAATACATCGTTAAAATATCAAATCTGGGTTTATTGGTAGTCACCTTTAGTAGAAATTTTATTATCTGTTTTTCCAATTAAAAATTCATTTGTTGCTATTTATTAATAAAGGTGCCTGTTAAAAAAGATCATTTCAATTTTGTTACATTCTCTCTTCAATAACTTCTTTACCACTGTGGGATACAGCAGCTGAATGGTAGTACAACTCCCGTATCCCTGGGGTTTGATTACGTTAATTAGCTGGATCGAATACAGCTTGTACACATAAAGACGCGATGTGGCTTCGACGCGCACATTAGGCGTATAGCTTAGCTCGTTATTTATAGGTACAATGGTAAGGATGTTTAAATATACAAAATATAAGAAGGAAGAAAACTCTATCATGTATTAACTTCGGTACTTACAAGTTTTGAGTGCGTAGATTGCTGCTGAATTCGTTATTACACCCACTGATGAAATTGACACTTAATACGGCTGCAAGCCTGCTTGAATAGTCACACATAAGAGTTTACACAAATCACTTTAGCACTGAAATCGTTCGAATAGTTTTAACATTGATAGAGTCTAGGAAAGGCACGTTAGGAAAATGTAGGATATCGCTACAAGTTCACACATGAATGGTTAAGATCGTTAATCGAATATACGCCCGTTAAATGAATTTGAATAGCTAATTGCAATAAGCACGTTGCTTCGAATTGCACGTTAATTGGGGCCGAATAAGCACATTTCTATACGGCGACAACACTTTGAGAAATGCGACTGGCGTTATGCGTTACTGACGCCTCGTGGCATGGCGTCCCCAAGATAGGAAACGATACACGTCCGATCAGAATGAATGCGCAACTTGCAGTGAGAAGGATTCTGGAAGAAGGAACAATGGCGCGAGCACGAAATTAATAGAATTTTGCTATTGGCGGAGAGCGGCTTGTGGCCAGGAATCGCACATGCGCTGAGCTAATTAGTACAGCGATCAATACAGAATCAATATTAAGGATTTAATCGAGCGGAAAAATCTTATTCTAGAATATTCGACGGCGCGGGGTATTTGAACTTATTGTAGTACTGAACAACCGCCTTATTGATGCAACTAACTTAAGTCCATTTCTAAGTAAGATTCCATTTCGTTTCTTGGTTAGGATCTTGTGTATTTATTTTAAGTTTGAACATTTCTTTTGACAGTGTAGTTAATATTGACTGTAGTTAGTTTTTTTATTGTCTTAGTACGAATAATCATATTTTATTGTAAGTTTCAGGGTTTATATTTTAACCCTAAAAATAAAGTGTCAAATAATTAGTAACCCCTAAAATAAGTAGTGTTATTAATATATTATGTTGCAGTTCAAAGGTTTATGTTTAAAAATCGTAACCGACATGTTGTAGCGATTAAGTGTTATTTTATGAGGTTTTTCAAAAGCGAATACTGGTTGTTCAGAGTATTTTCTCGTAAATGAGTGTATTGTTACAGTTGATCTGTATGCTGGTTTTAATGATTGGTAGGCAAGGGCACTAACGGCTAATAATCAACGAGTAACACCGGTCAGTGACATGTCATTCGCTAATTACGAATCGAATTAGTTGATGGTTGGCAAGAACAAAACTCAAAATTAAATTACTTTTATAAACTGAATGTACGGCTGGTAAAAGGTTCATTAAAAAAAAAATGTCTATTATGATGAAATGAATCTAAACCCGGTAGCCTTAAGCATTAAAGAGATCGAATTTAATTGGTCGCATAAAGAAATGGCAAGTAGTAATTAAACGGTTCAAGGGGATAAAACTTAGGAAGAATTATTTCCTCCGTAAGTTACAATTTCTTGTCTACAGATAAAAGATTACTTTCGGAGTAATCGATTTAATTGGAGTAGGGGTGTGAAATTGAATGTTTTTTTACAGTTCGTTATCTGTATGTATAAATGCGAAAACCCTCATTGACTCTCTCACTCATGATTAATTTATAACTTCCCGGTCATCTAGAAGATATATTTGTACTTTCTCTTGCCTATATGAATATAAAGGAAGGAAAGTATTGTTTTTATGTCAATTTTTCGAAATAGAGTTTTCACCGGATTGTACACGTTTGCAGACTTCCTGTAATATCAAATGTTCATGAAGGGATAATATTGTAACGTTAGTTCCGGGATCGGGTTTTAATTGATTGAACTTCCCTTTAATTTTATAAAAAATATGGTTTTAACAGATTATTGAATTAAAATAAGTTATTACGGTTAAACTACTTAACTTAAATATTAGACTAAATTGGTTACAAAATGTCATTCACACCTTAAAATTAAACTTAAATAAAATAAAATATGGCCGTTGACAATATTGAGCAATAATGAATGAACCCATATTACTTACGATGGCACACATTTTTAACTACCTCCTTGTCATGGACGAATCTGTTTTCAATACGCGACCAACAACTGTTCGACATTATTGACTTTACTTCGCACCTTTCAAACACACTAACTCGACAGAGAAAGCAACTTTATTTATGATAACCGGTCGCAGAATTTTAATAATAGAGAATATGATCGACTTATAAATAATTACATAAAAAGAATTCTTGCAAAATCCAAAGGCAAATATTAAAAGACATATTAGAGAAATAACAATAAACAAACATATAACAATAGACATTTTCTACCTTATTCCTAGAGATCACGAATTAATGAGACCTGACCGCTATTCCGAGAATCACTTTTCTAAATCTATTCCAAAAGCGCTTTCATTGTTGTATCATTGTCATTTCTTACAATATTGTCACCAAAATGGGCATCAGACTATTTACAAAGAGTTGGTGGACTTAGAACTTGGATCACATTTTACTAAAAACTATATTGTTGTTACAAAGCACCTCCATCCACTAAGTTATTAATAATAAATGATAATTTGAAGTAAGTGCAAACGGATGTGTTGTCATACAAATCTTAATTTATATGTATTTCGGTGTTTATTTTTATTGTTATTTCCGGATATTTGAAGTCTAATAAAAGAAAAAAAATTCCATCACGTGTTACATTTTATGAGTTCACTGTTCTTCAAATTGGTGATAAATTTAGTTACGAACGGTAAAAGGTTATGATTTGTTATATTATGAAATATGTGGGTGTTCAGATAGACGACTCTGTTATTACATGGTGTTTTGATGTGTGCATTTGTTTTTTCCATCGTATAGCAATGTACAGGATATGGCCGGTCATCGCGCATTCTACTAATGATTTAGACACAGTATCCTCCTGAATGATAAATGCGAAATCAATATGTGGAACGGTCGGCCGGTTGTTCGCCAGGAGAGGCAGATAGATGGTGGTGTGGGTAGGGGGCACTGTACCCTGAAGGAAGGGGTGAAGTTCTGGTGGTCGGTTTTGTTGGGTGGAAAGGGTGTTTTCGGTGGTAGTAGAATACCGCTGCTCTGGGACAGATTCCTCTTAATCTCCGCCTTATTTGGTCGTTTGCAATAGAATATCAACATACTGTACAATCTCCGTTGCTTTTCTTGTTTCAATAATAAAGCACAATTGAATTGGAGTTGTGTCTTCCCACTAAAATCTATTTAAAGCAACCTTTGTTTTCGTTCTTATATGTCTGGGGTATTGAATTTGATGTTGTTATTGCTTTAATTGAAAATTAATAAATACAGTCTTTCATAAAATCGTCAAGTTAACTCGTTTCGTAGCATTTAGAGAAAAGAGATACATTCAAATCAAAACTAACTTTAATATTAACAATAGTAACTTTTTTAGTTTATATTAAATCGCACCAACAGATAGATCATTATAATAACTAGACTAGTTTGGGATAAGGATCTGTGGGTTTGAACTTGTAAGAATCTTCCAGATTTTGGCCGGGAAGCAGTCAAATAGTAATTTTGTTTTTCAAATTTCTTTTATGTACGAATAGCGTATACACAACTTACACTGTATTAAATTTACTTAAAGATTAACCTCTTTTTTTAAATTTATACATTAGGGGAAAGTTAACCAATCCAACGATAGTTGTCTCATGCCATAGGGTATAGTCGATTTAGTGCTTCTTCTTCAAACACCATATCTCCTAGAATTAAAATATCATGTTTTGAGCTCACAGATTTATAAGTAATAATAATAACAATAAAAATTTATTTATTTCCTTATTTTTACAATATTAACTTATATACATTCATTTTAAAAGCTATAATACATTTATTATAATTTACAATGTACGAGATGGAGGAAATTGACCTACCTACAACTATGGCTAACAGCCGTGTTCTTACACAGATTCAGTCGAACGCATATTTTTCTGAACATTTGACTTTCAGTAGACGTGAATTCGAACAAGAACATCCCTTTCTAGGGAAGATTTGTCAATATGTGACAAACTTAGTAATTTTTTACTTAATTATTTAACAATATTTATATTTTTCTTTGATAAACAATTTTATGTATCATCTGAAGATTTAATTGATAAATATATAAAATTTTGTGCTACATATCTGAGCTAAATAATTGGCTAGTCGTTTGTGATTACGTGACTTACAAAAGGAAAAAAGGAGAAGACAGGTGTGTAAGTTCTCATAAGAGGTAGATAAGTAGATCTTTTGTGTTTTTATATTTCGTAAAAGGCCATTATTTACAATCTAACGGATGACAACCAAGGCATAGTGGAAGTCTGTTGCGTGAAACTTGACTGTTTATTTTGATACTGAAAAACAATTTTTTATATTGTTCGTATATTGTTGAAGTACATTCGTTTACTGATTTTTACAATTTAAAACGAATACTATCAAGTTTTGTGTTTTTATTAAATGTGATTTTTTTAGTTTTTTTTAAAGTCGCATCAACAGCTTGGTCATCAGCGGCTACAGTGGGTTGTGACTTGTTTTAATTTCCAAACCCTAGTCGGGAATCGAACCCGGGACCTCCTTGTTGTAGGCCAGCGCGCTACCACTACGCTTCAGAGGTGGCCTTAATGTTTATTTAATGGTACAGTTAACTTTCTCGCCAATTTCAAGCAGTCATTACGTTTACTTACCTTGTGTTTTTTGCTGTATTCTTAACATTTATAGACAACACGGTCACTAATGCCGAACTTCTCTAAATAGAATGGCCCTATGTTAGCGTATTTCTTTACAGATAATCACTAATCGTTGCTAAACAGGCTTTAATAAAATCTTCACTGGCGCTATAACGCAATGCAAGTTCTGACCTTCAGTTTGTCTTTCTAGTTTTAAAATTTCAGTTCAATTGGTGTAGTAGTTTTTGCTGTAAATCGAATAACATACATATACGTATATAACCGAACATATGTGTTTCTAAATAAATAATTTTTGGTTTCGCGGGGTCGTGAAGATCATTAAAATTCAGGTGCTGAAAATTTGTCGCTATCGCTATGCTCTTATACTCCAGGTGAAGTAGTAGTAGGAAGTTAAAGAGATCGTTAATATAAACCTAAATAAATGTTCCCTGCTGTTAACTAGGTCAGTAGTAGGTCTACTGTAAAAGTACATGATAAGGCACCTTGGTCGGATGTAAATGAATATTTTGAAAAAGATACATGTGTTTATTCAACCCAGTGGTTAGGATAATAACGTGCCAAAGTCGCTGTCGGACTAATCCATCATGCCATGTTATGATGTTCTGTAAATAATAAAGATCACGCGTACGCTGCGGTTTATTTTTATAATTTCCTATTTAATCGCTTGTTCGCGCTGTGGAAACCTAGCTTTCATGAAATATAGTTAATGAGAAAGTTTTGAACTCAGAAATTATTAATCTTTAAATAGAGTTGCGTACTAGACTTAAACGTCCTATACATCAACGATATGTTCCTGCGCACATACACACGATTTAAAAAGAAATTACACAATAATCCGAACCAGCTCATCGTTGACCTAGACGCACCAGATTTACTAACTGCCCCTATAATACGATGACTGAAACGACTCTGGAGTAGGATATCATGAGACGTCAAAATTAAAGAAAAACAAACAAAAATTAAATAATTAAAAATAATGAACTAACTTAATGATTACGATTGGAGTACTGTCAATGGGCAGCCATCTCCTCAATGTCTTAAAATTGTCAATATTTATATCCTTTATTTATCAAATTTGCTTGTTGTTAATTTTACACAGTTGCTAATAAAAAAAATATCTTGCATAGTCAAAAAAAAAAAAAAAATTTGCATTTTAAAAATTATAATATAATTAATTTTTATTATAAATACTATTCATTTTATACCGATCTTTTATGAAAATATTTTGCGTTGTTTGGCAATTGGTACGTTTCTTTTCTAGTATTATTGTGTCGGTTGTTTGGTGTTGTTATGATCAGCATTGCTAGGAATTAAAATTTATTTTATAAGTTGTTGAGTCTTTTTGAAAAGTAATACTGCGGCAAAGAATTCTGACATACTGTGCATAAACATGGGATTGAGAGATCGGAAAGCAATTAAAGAATAATTGAAAGGCTGTGCAGATGGACTTTTGGAGAAGAAGTTGTTGGATCTTGAGTTTAGACCACATGAGGAATGAAGCAATCCGGGGATAGTAGGAAGGCCAAACTGAAATAAATAAATAAAAGACGCTGTTGGGGTGTGGACACCTGCGTCGGATAAATGAAGACAAGTGGCCCAATAAAAAATGGAAATGAACTCCAAGATGAACCAAAACGCATCCCAAACGGAGTTTGGGAAAAACGGGAATAATATCTGTAATTAGTTACAAACAAAATGTTGGCTATTAAACAACGCGTATTGGAGTACTTCTTAGTACTTCTAGGAACAAGCCTTGTTCAATAATGAGACACGGGAATACGAACAGACTTCTTCAGATGGATATTCAGGGTAAGATTGAGCGCAACAATTTTCTGCTTGAAGGATATCTTGACTCGCTAATCTACGGACGTTTGTTCGGACTAGATAGGACGGTAGAAGGAAAAGACGATTAAAAGTTAAAAAAATTTTTTACGTATTTCTTTTTATATTTTTTTTTAAGAAAAGTTAAAAATATTTCAGATATTTTTTAAGCGTTAGATCGTAATTTAATTAAATTCAGTTTTAATTCCACCCGGTGATCCCCCATCTTCATAAAGGATGGAGGTTTTTATATTACATTTTTATATTTACAAACATCTTGTAAAAAAATTACCCGTGGGAGTCTTACTACTACGTACTGTTCTCCCTTAAGTCATTCACGTCATATTTTCACCCACCATCGCAAAAAGCAATCCTCTAATTTACTAGTTCTATGTACATACAGCTGTAAATAACATTAATAGAGTAAAACAATCTAATAATTAATTGTTTTACATATAATTAAGATGATTAAATAAACGAATAGCCTTAAAAATGAATAGAAGATAACGTACCAACATCAAAACCGTTGCATTTTTGTTAAATATTTTATTGTAATGTACAGTTAACATATTAATAATTAGTTAATTTACAAATTAACTTCTGAGATTTTTACATTACATGTCTATATCTATTTAATAAATTATGAATTGTAGGTCACCATTTTGTATAATTCCCTTACAGCTAAAGAAACATAAACATATGAATATTGTAACAGCCCTTATATCGGGAGCTGCGTTGCCAGGATTGAGCAGTAAGGTAGTTGCCTGTGTCCAACAATGTATTCACAACTTGTCCCAGGGCCAGAGTATTTTTCCTCGGATAATGCTTGTCCATCTTAACCGTGAAAGATTTTGAAATTGCTTCAAAATCTTTGGTAGAAATTTTTCTGATGAACCAACTAACAGAGACTGTGTAATACTCAATTTATGATCTGCGTTTTTACCAGAACTAGATTCTTTCATAAAAAAAAATACAAGCTGCTCACAATTTTAGTGATGTAAACACTTCATCGGTAGTACATAAAATAACTCGGTAATAAAAAGTTGTTTACTTTCCTTCGGCTTTTCCTAGTTTTCTGGTGATCACTTTCAGTATGTATGAATTAATACTGTATATTGAATGGTATTCATAATTCAGTGTCATATTTCATTAAATATCAAATTAAATAATAAAATTATTTTTTTCGTTTGGTCTTCTACCATTGTATACATGCTCTACGTATTTCGTGTTTCAAATTTTGACTTCCTTATGTTTTTTTTAAACCTCGTCAATAGTTTCGTTATTTACGACTATAGTTTGTTACAATCCTGGAAGGTTTTTAACTTTTTTAAATTTCAGTTTCTAGCCAGGATTTTAACCCGGAATCTTCCTCTGTGTAGTCTTCTAGTACGCTAACCATTACCAAAATAGCAGCCTTTTTACGTTCTTTCAATATCTTTGTTGATCAGTGGCGGCTTGTGCCTTCAAAAATAGGTGAAAAGCTGTCTTTTAGACTTGCAGTCTTATCGGTTATGACCTTATAAAATGGTTGTTTTTTCATAAATCAATTAACAATTCAATTGAAATATTGGCCAACGATAAAAGTTGCTCTTGGCTTATAGCATTTCTTTAATATGATTTTAATCGTTTAAGATATGAAAAGCTTCTTTTAACGGAAACACTTGTAGAAGGATTCGTTAAAACTAGCGAAAATTTGAAGGCTTCTGTTGAAATGTTCTTGTTTTAATGAAGCTCTTAAAAAATCTCAAGCGTTGTTGTGGTTCTGTATTGTTCATCGACGTAAATCAGACTTATTGTCACGAAGGCGCTGTATTTTTGTAAATATGAGTGGACTTCAGAGGATAAACACAATATATTATATTGTTCTAATTTTTCGTATCAAAAAGGGAAAAAAATCATTTTTTTCACAGTCCTAAAAATCTAACATCCATTTCCATTAAAATGTAGTCAAAAATTTCAAAAAATTGCATTCGGTATTTTGTTTTAATTTGATCTTGGTGAAAATTAGCCACTTTCCTTTTCACGTTTGTTAACCACGTTGGATTCGGTCAGTGTAGTAGTTTTATTATTTATTATAAAGTGTTAAAGAACTGTCCGTTCTTTTTCCTCTTAATATTTCGAATTTTTTTTTATTTGTGATATACAGTAAGTTATATATAATGATTACTTTTAAGGATATCGTATAAAATATCGGTGGAACAAAAGATTTCATTAAAAATTAAACTTGTCAAATTAAATTAATAGGCACTTGTCGCACCGGTCTGACACCACAAATAAAAAACAACTACGTAGCGTACACGTACATAGAAATCCATGTGAAGTAAACTGGTCGACTCGCGTCAATCTTTTCACTATCAGGCGTCCGATAATGGGGTGGGGAGAGATAGTCGTGCGGATTGGCTGCTGATGTCACCGCAGTCATGGCAACCCGCTCGCGCCAGAATAGAAGCAGTGGCCACCCGTTTAACTCTTCACTTGGGCATTTGTTGGGTATATTAAGACCATTACAAGGGCTGTTTAAAACATTAAGAAACATTATAAGCAGATACGATAATTTTACGTAGAGAGGACACCAAATAAGCTTACCGGTTGTCTGAAGCGCGCAGATGGTTTATTTTGGTAATGGCGCGCTCGGTTTTCTCAGAGAATGCTGGGTGGGGGTCAGTGTTGTACCGGCTGCGATCAGAGTCACGTCCCTCTCGCAACGTATATCAGCTAACCTGAAAACATTAGTCGGTAATATGTTGTATGTGGTAGGCGTTAATTGTTGTATATAATGTTTTTAACGTCGCTAATAGATGATAATTTAAATCTTTTAGAACATGTGATTTAATAGACAGTTCGGTATTAAAACCGAAATCTACCGACTAAATCCGAACTGTTCGCGCAGCTACACCGGCAAGGTTATTTGGCGTCCACTCTACGATTTTACACGACACTCTTCTTCATTTATTGTTAAGCAAAAAATAATTATAACAGAAATTATACTTATTTTGTGGGAGAAATAAATATCTATAAGAAAGTAGTTGAAGAGGCTCTTCACTTTTGCATAGCCGCCGTTGTTTTTGATACGTCGTTTTAGTTGGTTTTTTATCACTTATAAACGAATTTGAATTTTATTTTTATTGCTCTAATAACTAAACATGTTTCTTGTTTTGTTATGCAAATTGATCTATTATGAAATAATTGGATGGAAAGGAAATGTGTTAATTTATATTTTGTGTTCGTGTAGGTGTGAAACTAATTTTAAGGATGCTTTTGTGTTGTTGCTTCAGCAGAATATTATTCTAAAGTAAAATATAAATTTATTGTACACGTGATGTTTTGGATGTGTATCCTTGAACACTTCATATAATTTTGTTTTCTATGTTCATTTTCTCAGTGCGTGCTCTTTCCTTTACTTTGATTTGTTTGCCACTGCGCCTGCGCTGTGTGTAGACTTAACTTTAAAGGTGAGCATTGCGTAAACTAAATACAATTAGAATTTATTTTAACAAACTCAGTTATTGGTTACAATAGTAATCCAATAACTTTGCGAGCTCGCTTATGATCAGTTTTTAGAGTCGCAGATAAATTCTTTTAATATGCTTAGTTCATATTATTTTATTTGTATGTTTACTTTCTCTTGCCTAAATGAATATATATGAAGGAAAGTATATTATTTTTATGTCGATTTTTCGAAATCGAATTTTCTCCGGATTATACTCGTTTTCAGATCACCTGAACTCAAAAAACATATTTTTAACGATTGGTCTCTCTCTCTCTCTCTGTGTGTGTGTGTGTGTGTGCGCGCGCGTGCGCGTGCGTGTGCGTGTGTGTGTGTGTGTGTGTGTGTGTGTGTGTGTGTGTGTGTGTGTGTGTGTGAACAAAATATCTGAAGAACAGAACATCATACGAAGTTGAAACTTGAAACTTAAGTTAGATACCGCTAGAAGACCCGACACGAACATTTTCATCAAAATCGGTCTATCGGAAGTAGTAGTTTATTCGTGTCATTTTTAACTTTTTGCGATTTTCTCAAAAATGGCTTCTACGATTTTTTTAAAAATCGCCTCATTCACTACACTGTCTATGCTATACAAGATAGGGTAAGCGCCATGTTTGCTGAAATTCTTGGGGAGGCCATTCTCTCGTAGAAAAAAAAATGTTTTTTTTTTCAAGATTACAGCCGTAATATGCATTTTTGGGCAAAAGTGTACATAATAAAAATTGTAGACAATAAAAAATTTACAACTTTTGTTTTAAACATTTGTTTGTATAACGCTTAGTTTAGCGGTAATTAATGATTTTCTGTTTTTTTTTTAATGAAAAACTGTATAAGAAATTTTTTTTAAGATTTCAGCCTTAGTACACATTTTACGACAAACGTGTATAATCAAATTTATAGGAAATTTTAAGATCTACAACTTTTATTTTAAGAATTTTTCTCTACAGAGCCTATTTTAGCGTGTAAGAGTGATTTTCCGTATTATTAAGCCAAACTAAGGTTGGTTTTCATTTTGCATCATTCATTTATGATTGAAATAAGGTTATGTTTTATGAGGTTAGTATTTTTGTTTATTTCTAATGTATTATTACTAATATTAGGTTATATTCTTCATTATTTGCCGGATTGCATAAACTAAATACAGTTAAAATATACATTGTGTGAGTGTTTCACACCAGATTTTTTAATGTATATTCTACATGAGTATATTATAATATACTTTAATACTTTAATTACTAACATACTATTACAACACCGTAGGTTGCAATAGTAGACTATAAACATAGAATCATTAAATTTCATCTACTTTTGATCATTGGACACCATAGTTTGTTAGATTAATTTTCCCACAAAGAGGTTTATGTAAATAAGTTTAGCAGTCTTAAGTTTTAAGGAAATTAACCTTGTATTGGGATTATAAATAAACTAGTTTTTTAGGTTTCCCGGTTTAATTCCGCATTTTGTTTTCATAAGTATTACTTACAGAATGCACATGCCTTTTTTAGATCTGTAGCTCTTTAGGAAGGTATAATAAAAGTGATGATTTGTTTTGGGGTAGTCATTCCATATCCCGTAGGATCAAATTGTCGGAATTCAATTGCTTTACTTTGTCCTAGGTATCACGTTAAAATTACCCATTCTCATTTCCTTCTGTGTAGAAGTATACAATTTTTAAAAATTTTTAGTTTGTATATTATTTAGAATCAGTTAAATTGTTTAACTATAAATTAATTTTCTGTCATTAGAAAATTGATGGATTATGCCCACTGGCACAACTCCGAATTAAATATCAACTTTTTTCTGTAAGTATAATATTTTTAAATTATTGTCGGCTAAAAAAAATAATATATATTGGCGCAGTGGTCGCTGCTAATTTTTAATTTGTCTGTATGGTAAGTTTGTAAGTCTTGATAAATTACGTCAGTGGTTATGAACCAAGGGGAGTCAGTAATAATTCGAAAGATTTTCGATTGCTACCACTGCAAGATGGCAAATTAGGTGGGCTGATCCCTACAGTTCAGTTCCGTTCGTCCAGACTGGTTTTATTATTGTTTTATAATGAAGCAATTTACTGGTCAGACAAAGACGCATTTTTCTATCTCGCAACCAATACATTTGCCGTAATGTCCAGCTGTTTACGTTTCGTCCATATGCGTTTTTCCATGAAAGTCGTCTAAGTGAACTATCTTGATACCGAGGTACCTAACGTCTTCTGTCTGCGATATTGTATTATCACTAGCATACCCCGCGCGGCTTCGCACGCGAAACATGTGTAATTAATTTTTTAAAATAAATATGTAACAGAAATTGTGTAGCTGCTAGATCGACTGTACTACAACGTACATACACGAACAAAATTTTGATAAATTCCCCCGCGTCTCTCGTAAGTCTTTATACGTATGTACTGTACTTTAACAATAGTACCCACGCACGTACGAAACGATCTTTTGATCATTTCGCCGCGTACGTCTCTCGTGATCATCAAACTCTTTCATCTACTTCAACAGCAACACACACAAACACACACACACACACACACACGCATACACACACGCGCGCACGCACACACACGTACGCACGCACACATACGTACACGCGCGCGCACACACACACGCGCACTCACACACACACACACACACACACACACACACACACACACATACACACACACACACACACACACACATATATATATATATATATATATATATATATTATATAAAAAATAATAAATAATATATATAAATATATATATATATATATATATATATATAATTACACACACACACACAAACACACACACACACACACACACACACACACACACACAC
The DNA here is from genome assembly GCA_035578175.1 of Catonia carolina. NCBI lineage: Eukaryota > Metazoa > Arthropoda > Insecta > Hemiptera > Achilidae > Catonia > Catonia carolina. The sequence continues at coordinate 68,516,329 of JAQMRL010000001.1, read as the reverse complement.
ACACGCACACACACACACACACATTTATGAAAATCTTCATTAGGGCTGTAGGGTTATTATTTTTGAAAATTTATAAATAAAATGTTGCTGTGAATATAAATACAAATGTGCTTTCAAAATTTCATGAAAATCCGTTTAGTAGTTTTGGAAATTAGTCTGCACAAAAAATAATACGCTTTGTCTTTAAAATATTAGTATAGATTCAGCGTCACTGTTGGACATTTGTCTTTTTTGGGCGTAAAAGTAGTACGTAAAGATTTTGTTTCATTAATATTAACGCACCAGTTCTCACTCCAGTTTTTAACATCATAAAGATGTCTTTGTAAATTATCCGAAACTCCTGCTGCGATTAACTCCGTAGCTAGGAGAGTAATTGGTCTGTAAAAGTTGCTTTCGTAATTTGTGGTATTTTGGGAAAGACATATTAAAGTATGTATAGCTGTAAATTAAGATATAAAATTAATGTTTATTATTTCAGAATAAACAACTCTACTTCGTAAGTGCAATTAATTGAATAGAGACTGATTTTTCTGATTCCCACCGAAGACATGGTGACAGTCGAATAAAGATAAGATCAAGAATAGGGCACTCTCAAATAAGATTCTAGAAAATGGGCAGGGTCTTAAGTAGTAGAAGTTCAAAATTTCCGTACGAGCTCGCTTATTTCAGCACTGTGATTTCAATTTTCTTTTATGGTGTTGAGACGTTCGGGATTTGGTGCTACAGTAGGATGTTGAGTTTTTTCTTTGGGAAAGTCTGCAATGCCGAGATACTCCATTATTTAGATGAAAACATTGAAATTGTTGGCACCAATTAAAAAGAGACTTGGAGTACTCTGGAGACATGATGAGAGAACAGAAATTTATTACAGAATATTAGTCAAGAAAAAAAATATTGGGTAAACGTAGTCCAGGTCGAAGAAAGACGTCATGGGTAAACATCTATGGTACTAAATAGGAGGCCTATGATATTCGAGTATATATGCTCATGGAGTGTACTTTTTAGACTTAGCAGCCAGTCTAAAGAAATGTGCCGAATTTAGGTTCTCTGTATTATTGGGAAATAAAAGAATAGTGACGAGCGAGTCATTCGATGAGTAAGTTTTTCTTATTTATCTAGACTATATACGAAGATTATTAACACAATTTTTTAAAATTAGGATCTATTTTGACTGACAGCTGATTACAAAGGACGGCAAAGTGTAACGATAATACTGGCAAAATGAGATGTTAGTTGACGGAACACATGGTTCAAACTTTTTAAAAAATTCCTGTTTTAAAAAACCCTAAAATTATATTTTGTGCGTGTTGTTGAAAATATTCAATATATTTAATTTAAGTTAGTATTCGAACAAACGTAAAAATATGGCAGCCCTAATAAATTATCAAACCAAAGTAAAAGACATGATTCGGTAAACGAGGAATAATCGTTCCTAAAGACCCTTCTTTAGATTTATTAAGTTTCATCAATCAATTCTCGCATTCACATCGTGGTATATCAGCGTGTATTGTTCATTTTAATAAAATATTTAAGTTATTTATTAACGGAAATCGTATGGTGAATCAAATCGTTCTTATCATGAATTTTTTTCTGTTTGATTAAGGCATCCGAGTGCGCGTAGAAATAGTTCAGCAAGAAATAACTTGACACATTAACTTGTACCACAGTATGTTAAAAGGGGTTTATCGAAGAAACAATAAAGAAGTGATTTTAAAGCCTTTTTTTATCATTCATAAAAATGTTTCTGTATAGGATAGGTTGAAAATTCACAACACGTACTCGTTTAAGAGGCCTTCAATAAGTTTGCACTACCTAGTACACTCGTAAACTTGACGTCCGCCATTTGCCATCGGATTACCACCTTACTTTCCCTTCATGTTTTTCTATGTACTAACGTCCGTTTAGGAGTAAGTAATCCGTTCAGTGCTAAATGAATGTGTGTACGTTTAGTTGTGAACTGTGTAAAATCTGCACGTTTAACATTTCCTTATGTGAACTGCGCTGGTACATTTTATTGTACGTACTTTCTCTGATCTCACTCAGTTATGAACTTCCTGTAAATTTAGAAATTCAGGAAAATAGTATAGGTCAAAAACCTTCTTTGGTTAAAACTAAAAGAAAATAAAAAAAACTAAAAATCTGAATTGATATATTATCTGAAACTTTTTTTTACTATCATTTTTCCAAACATCGATTGCTATTTCCATGGTAGGATATATATTTTGACTTTTAATTTTTTACTTTTCTCTCCCTAGACACTATTACAGTACGTTTAATAGTAATAGTTTACACTATTACGTGGGGAAAGAATAAATTTTGTTCATGTCGATTTTTCGAAATCGAGTTAGATCTACTAGATAGTTAACAGGTAGATAGATAGGCAGCTGTTTTCCCCTCTTTTACAGTGTTACAATTCGTGAGGTTAAACGGTGTCTCTCGCGCGGCTAATAGTCTTAACTGAAAACATCGTCCGTATTGGTGAATCACTCACTACGTAATTCGAAATTGAAAATAACATTTCATGAAAGATAGATATAGGCTATATGTAAAACTACCATTTAAAATTAAAGTTTTTAAAATTGTTCAGCTAAATGGATAATTTACACGTATATTTAATTAATTTACAGTGCACGATGTTTGTGGAAATGTACTTTAATGACCCCGCACTGCTACCCACTCCATTGCGTTGTTCTCAAGGTCAGAGCTTCCATTAAAACTCACGAACAGTACAAATTTACTTGAAGCAAACGTGAGCTTTAGGATGCCTGAAGCTGCGTTATGACTGCTGAAATTTTTGGGGTATGTGCTCATGTGGTAAAAAATTGTTTTTTAAGGTTATGGCATTAATTTGCACTTTAGGGCAAAAGTGTATACAATTTAAAGTTGTAGGAAATTTTAAAAAATCTTCAACTTTTATTTTAAGAATGTTTTTTGTGTCTCATAGTTTAGCGTCAATTAGTAATTTTCTTCATTTTTTCATTAAAATCGGTAAAAATGGGATTTTTTAAGATTGCAACCGTAGTATGTATTTGACGACAAAAGTGTATACTATAATTTAAATTTATTGGAAATCAAAACACCTCCTATTTTTATTTCAAGAACGTTTTTCTACAAATCCTAGTTTAGCATCAATTAGAAATTTTTCGTATTCCTACAGAGCCTACTGAGGTACAGAGGTTGATTTTCACTTTGCGTCATTAACTTATGTTAAAATTAGGCTATTGTTTACATTTTAAATTGTTTACTTATAATTAAATGTAGGCTATATTTTTCCTTATAAACATCGGAAATAGAAAGTCGTGTGAGTGTTTCATACCAGATTTTTTATTTTAAAACTATGCTAGATCCCACCGGGTTGGTCTAGAGGTAAAGTCGTCGCCAAAATCAGCTGTTTAACAGCTGATTTTTGGAGACGAAGGTTCCTGGTTCAAATCCTAGTAAAGTTAGTTACTTTTATACGGATTTGAATACTAGACAGTGGTTACCGGTGTACTTTGATGGTTGGGGTTCAATTAACCATACTCTCTCAGGAATGGTCGGCCTGGGTGTGTACAAGACTATACCTCATTTACACGTCATACACATCATTTTCATCTCATTGGGTCATGGGGTTGCTTATTGTTCTGAATTGAACAGATTGAAACGTACACAAATTAGGAATAAAAAATAACTATGTAATAATGTACAGTGTTTAAATTGACAAGTGAATAAGCGTAAAAACCGAAAACAATAAATTAATTATAATAGGTACTCATTTTTTAATAGAACTGAACGGAAGTTGTAGTTCATTAAAGTCCATCATTGATTTTGACAGCGTATAGGACCCTATTCCAAATTTAACTAATGAGTACAAAATATCCTGTAGAATTAAAATGATAAATTTAATTAGGGGTTTATTACTTAGCTTGAGTGCAACTGTCCTGCGCCTGTATTGTTTTGGTTGTGCATTAAGGATCCCACACACCGGCGCGAAATATTCGCAGCAGTAGCGAAATATTCGTTGTTTACGCGACAGCTGTTGTTTAAAGTAATGGCGACTTACGAGCCAGCCCACACCAGAGCGGATTTCGCGCGAATGTGCAGCGTTTTATTCGCTGCGATTTTAGTGCGAAATATTCGCTGAAGCAGCGGAATACCGGTTGTGTAAGCCACAGCTGTTACAGCAACAATTAACAGCTGTTGTTTATTGTAATGGCGGCATACGAGCCAGCCACACCAGCGCGACCTGGAGGAAGATTTGCGCGAATTTGCCGCGTTTTTATTCGCTGTCACAGCGAATATTCAGTTCGCAGTCGACAGCGTTTTTTTCGCAACAACAGCGAATTCGCGAAGTACCAAAATGCCAGTGACTGAATTAGAAATATACCGCGGTAAAGGGGGAATGTCTATCTCATTCGGTTTGGAGAAAAAATGAGGTTTTCAAGTTCGAATTTTATTTACCTTTCACCACACCGCAGATATTGTAGATATTGTTACCGCTCAGAATTAGATATTTATTTTGTATAGGATTGAACGGTTCAGTAACAAAACTGACGAAATTATTAACTGTATATTTAATAATTTATTTAATGTTTAACATTACATAATATTGATAGCCTGCCCATAACGGACAGGTAGAGTGTCAAATTATTTACACTTAATCTGTTCGTTGCAGGGCTAAAATAAATAGTTCTGTTTCTTATCACATGGTCAGCCAATTAAATGACTGAATCATTTAAGAACAGAAGAGGTAGAGGTGCAAAAGACACTAATCAGAGTTATCTCCTCTGAAAGTAATGAATTTCATTATACAGCCAGACCCTGTGGTGAATGAAGTGAAGGTGTCGTTTGCAGAGTGGAAAATATGTGCTTTTCAGAGGGCCTGGCATGCTAATAAGCATACTTTCCCACTCAATGAGGAAGGCAACGGTAAACCACCTCACTCCTCGTTTTACTTAGTAAAACCTCTACAGGTTCAAAACAGCCTTTTGGCTGATGACCTAAACAACAATATTGATAGGTACAAAAACAAAGTAATACATTGAAAATCTGGTGTGAACACTCACATGACTTTCTCTTGCCAATATAAATAATGAAAATTATAACCTATGTCTCATCGTGATTAAACATTATAGAATGGAAAACATTACCTAATTTTAATCACGAGCGAATGAAGTAAACTTAAAATTGACCTTTGTAGAAATTAAAAATACGAAAAATCAGTTAGGCCTATTACCTCTGTAGGCCCTACTAGAAAAAAATATTACAAATTAAAGTTGTAGGTTTTTAATTTCTTATAATTTTGATTATAAGTGACCTATACACTTGTCTCATAAAATGCATATCAAGGACGCAATCTTTAAAAAATACATTTTTTACAGATATTCATGGAAAAAAACATAAAATCACTAATTTGCCGCTAAAGTAAGCAATGTACAAATCAAATGTTTGAAATAAAAGTTGCGGTGTTTTGAATGTCCTACAACTTTCATTATATACACTTTTGCTCTAAAATGCAAATAAAGCCGCAATCTTAGAAAAAACTTTTTTTCTATGAGAGCACAGCCTTCCCAAAAATTTCAGCAGACGTGGTACTTACCCTATCTTGTAGAGCATAAAAAATGTAGTAAGCCCTAAATGAGGCGAATTGAAAAAAATAAATTTAGAAGCTGTTTTTGAGAAAATCGCGAAATAGTGAAAAATTTCACGAATAAACTACTAATTCCGGTTGACTGATTTTAATGAAAATGTTCATGTCGGGTCCCGCAGTCGTACCTAACTTCAGTTTTAAGTTCCAACTTTGTACGATACTTCGTTCTTGAGATATTTTGTTCACACACACACACACGCGCGCGCGCGCGAAGACCATCACTAAAAACATGTTTTTTTTGGGTTCAGGGGGTCTGAAAAAGTATACATCCGGTGAAAACTCGATTTCGAAAAATCGATAAAATTAATACGTTCTTCCCGATATATTCATACAGAGCAAGGGAAAGTAAAAAATTATTTACTTAAATAAAGTAAATTACTAAGTGTTCTACAGTCTTAAGTCTAATTTGATGGTTTTTACTTTCCCTTGCCTATATGAATATTATAGGAAGGAAAGTAGGCCTATTGTTTTCATGTCGAGTTTTCACCGAATCTACACGTTTTCAGGCCCCCTGAACCCAAAAAACATGTTTTTAGCGATTGGTTTGTTTGTGTGTGTGTGTATGTGTGAACAGAATATCTCAAAAACGGAACATCGTACGAACTTGAAACTTAAGTTAGACACCACTACCGGACCCGACACGAAGATTTTCACCAAAATCGGTCAACCGGAAGTAGTAGTTTATTCGTGTAACTTTTCACTTTTTTGCGATTTTCTCAAAAACAGCTCCTACGATTTTTTTTAAATCGCCTGTTTTACTTTGTTTATGCTCTACAAGATAGGGTAGGCGCCATGTTTGCTGAAATTTTTGGAAAGGCTCTTTCTCTTAAAAAAATTGTTTTTTCAAGATTGCGGCTTTAATATGCAATCTACATTGTTTACATCTACAATTTTTTTTCAAACATTTCTACATAGAAATGTTTGATGGTTGTACTAAGCGTTTTACATAAAACGCTTAGTTTAACGGTAATTTAGTGATTTTCTGTTCCATGAAAATGTGTAAAATAAATTGACTTTTTAATACGATTATTTCAGCCTTAGTACGCATTTTATGACAAAAGTGTCTAATAAAAATTTATAGAAAATTAAAAGATCTACAACTTTTATTCAAAGCATTTTTCTCTACAGAGCCTAGTTTAGCGTGAAAGAGTGATTTTTCCGTATTTTTAAGCCAAACTGAGGTTGATTTTCATTTTGCGTCTTTCACTCATGATTAAAATTAAATTATGTTTATGGAGGTTAGTTTTTTGTTAATATCTAATGTTTTATTACTAATGTTAGGTTATATTAGTCATTATTTGCATTGGCGCGATAAAGTTGTGTGAGTGTTTCACACCAGATTTTTTGTGCTGTTTTGTTAATACTATACAATACTGCTGCAATACATTTCATTGTGTATTTTAAATTGTCAACAACACAGTGTACCTTGTACAAAGGTTACACACTTTCCAAAATTGTATTACTTAATTAGATAAATTAAAGTTTATTAGTAGCCAGTTATTTTCTTCTTCTGCTACTAATGCACACAACACAAGTACCTCTTCTTTTTCAGACAACATATTGCAAAAAAACTATGAATTTTTTTTTGTAGCTTTTATTTGTTATCGGGAACTTTATACATTATTAACAACTACCCAATTTGATCGCTGTATTTTTGAAGTGCATTAGGCATGAGTTTATGTTATGAGTTTATTAGGGATTCCTGTAGAGTTTGTTCATGGCCGGCTGTCAGCTGGTCACCATACAAAGTCGCTTGCCCAACCGGTGTTACTTAACAAATAATAGCGACACTCTACCAGCTGACTGACTGGGCTGGCCCAAAGGCCAAAAACTATGAATGTTGATAAATAAACAATCGCTATTGTTGCGATTTACGCGCCGGTCTGAGCGGTGACGCAAAAATTGCTACCGCAGCCAACGCGGAATTCTCGCTGCCGCTACAGCTGCGAATAATTCGCACCGGTGTGTGGGATCCTTTATTTTTTTATTTTTTGTTTATATGAAAAATCTACTTGTGTTATGTTAAAGTGACTAATATACTTTTTGTTTTCAGGTAAATTTTTATTGTATGTCTTAAGAGGCATTGTAAGAATTACTGGAAGCTGTAAACGTTGGTGAGTATTTAACTGTCCATATACTATATAACTTTTAATGGAGTAGTTGGTTTCGAACGTACAATTCTTCAATGTTGCTCTTAAAACTGCTGTTTTACAGATTGAAATATATTAATGTAAAAATAATTGTATAACTAAACGTGTGTGAAATGAATATTCTTACGTGTATTTCGGTTAACATGTATACAAACCTTTCTATGAAGTATATATCTTTTATAATTTATGTTTTAAACATAATTATGTCGGGTATCGAATACCATGGCCATTAGCCCTCGTCAAAATTTTGTCAAAAACCATCATTGAAACTTTATTCAAATCATATTCGCTTACGTTTCATTAGTTAAATTACAAACTAAACAATTATCCAACTGCCAAGGGTGCAGTTCTTTTTTGCGCCTTGACAGTTTAAAAGTAACTATATTTTGAGTTTTGTAAGAACTCCATCAAACATCTAAAACAAATACGCCGGTTGTAAAGGCCCTCGCCAGATGTTCAAAAACAATAAATAAATAATAATTTAAACTAAAGTAAAATAAACTCGAAAACTAGTTTCGATCAAATATAACTAAATAAACTGCTTTGTTTCAAAAAGTCTTATCTTCTTTTCATACTCTAAACCGGGTAGCAAATCTGTTTTACTTCCTTTTACTTTTAATTTACTTCTAAGATCTGTGTAATTTATGTAGTCTTCCAATAATGAAGTGTATTAGCTTAAAAGCTGCTACTGTCTCGTATGTTAACTGCGTAGTAATAATCCTCATTTTTAAATTTGAGCTCATTAAATTTAATTTCAGATTTCAAGTTTACTTTATTTGTTAAACTGCAGCTGTACGTTCGGTTCGTACTTTCCCACATATTCAAATAACATTTTTCACTAATTAACTTGCATGTTTTTTGTTGAATTATAAAGAGTGGAGCGGTGATGCGGATTGGGATGCATACCAGTATTTCCGTTTAAGTATTTATTAATCATTTATTGGAAGTTGTAATAAATAAAATAATAATTCATTGAATTATTGTACAAAAGGACAATAACTTTTAACTTTTTACTTTTCAGATGTTTTAGAAAAACAAATACTATTACATCATCTTTACGTGTGTTTTATTATGGTATATCTATTCCATCACGTGTGTTCTTAAAGTTTTTCTACATATTTCATATAAAAGATAATTTCTAATATTTAAACACGGTATCTTTTACAGACTGTTACAAAGTTACTTAAAGCAAACATGAGCTTCATGATGTATGATTTATGAAGCATCCTTAAGCAATATTTCTCGATTTTAAAGCTAATCCAAGGCGTAAAAGTAAGTTCCATGTAGCGAGATAGTAGTTCCCACTCGTAAAAGGAATTTTGAGATTAATGCAATACCTACAGTAATAAATTTTCCCTTTCGATTTATTTTCCCCTCTTATTTTAAATTTCATTTTTTGTTTTCTTAATCTTTTTTCGTAGCGTTGGGATGCTCCATTAAACTGATTTGTGATTGTTTTGGGTTTGTTAATTATTTTAAGTCACAACAATAGCTTGGCCATTGGTGGTTATTTTGGATTTTTGAAAGGTGGGCTAAAAGTATTATACTTTTTCCAGACTCGTCTTGGAATCGAAAACAGGACGTTTTTCTTTGGAATTGAGTACTTTAATCACTGCGGCACGGAGGCTTCGGCTTGTGATTTTATTTTTACTTCTTTATCGTTTGTTTAAAGTCGTATCAACATATTGGTTATTAACGACTACGTTGAGTTAAGGACCAACAACGTGTTTGAATTTGTAATGATTTTCCAGATCCTGGCCAGGAATCAAATCCGGGACCTCCGCTTTGCAGCGTAGCACGCTAACTCTGGGCCACGGAGAGAAACAACTAATTTTTCTTTATTTTACTTTTCGAGGTCGAGGTTAAAAAAGTGGGATTGAACAATTTGTGAAATATATAACAATACTTAAATTCAAATAATAATTATAATTTTAATTGTTTAATTTTTTTTTATTGCATCTTATAAAATGCAATATCTACTTGCATTTGCATTTCTAATATGGAAAATACTATCGTGCTATTTGATATTTACTGGAGAATGTTTTACACATCCATGATATGTAAAGAAGTGTACTCAATATGTTCTAAAAATTGGGCACGAGCAAGATTAAATCAAGCAAATTTCAGCGTTTTCATCGAAATTACACACGGGAACGTTTTTGACAATGAACACACCACGTGTACCTAACACTTTTCAATGAAGAAATTTTGCGAAACTAGCGTTTGGCATAATTATTAGCAATAAATCTGAAAAATTTCTAGTGCAGCTTGTAATCAACCTAAATAAGAATAAAAATAATTCTTTATCAATGAATGATAAAGAATAAGTTGTAATTTTTATTAGCTTTCACTAACCTTTAAATTTTAACGCTGCCTAAATTCAATCTACTTAGTTATAATTTTTATTATCATTCGGTGGATTCACCACCATCTGAGTACACACATTACTTTAAAAAAAAATCTGTTAATAAATTAAATTTATATAAGTAACTAAAGTAAAAAATATCTTCTTCAATTAAAACAATGTATTTTTACTTTCTCTTGCCTGTATGATTATATAGGAAGAAAAGTATTGTTTTCATGTCGATTTAAAAAAATCGAGTTTTCCCCGGATGTACACGTTTTCAAACCCCTGACTCCAAAATACATGTTTTTAGCGATTTGTGTGTGTGTGTGCGCGCGCGTGCGTGAGCAAAATATCTCAAGAACGAACATCGTACGAAGTTTAAACTTGAAACTTAAGTTAGATACTACTACCAGACCCGACACAAACATTTTGATCAAAATTGGTGCACCGGAAGTAGTAGTTTATTCGTGTCATTTTTTTGCGATTTTCTCAAAAACGGCTCCTACAATTTAAAAAAAAAAAATCGCCTCATTTATTATGTTTTTTATACTCTACAAGATAGGGCCGTGTTTACTGAAATTCTTGGGGAGATAAATAATGTTTATTTTAAGATTGCGTTGTAGAGAATTTATGAGTTGTAGAGAATTTATAAACCTACAACTTTTATATCAAACATTTTTTTGTATAACGTTTAGTTTAGCGGTAATTCGTGATTTTCTGTTTTTGTTCATGAAAATCTGTAAAAAATATATTTTTTAAAGATTTCAGCCTTAGTATGCATTTAAGGACAAAAGTATATATAATCAAATTCATAGGAAATTTAAAGATCTACTACTTTTATTAAGAGCATTTTTTTCTACAGAGCCTAGTTTAGCGTGAAAGAGTGATTTTCCGTACTTTTAAGTCAAACAGCTTGGTTTTCATTTTGCATCATTCACTCATGCTTAAAATAAGGTTATATTTTTTGAGGTTGGTTTTTTTTATTTCTATTACTTTATTGCTAATAGGTTATATTGTTCATTATTGGCATTGACAAGAGAAAGTTGAGTGAGTGTTTCACACCAGATTTTTTAAAAGAATTTTAATACCTAGTAATTTGTTTCGATAACAAAAATGTAATAATGTTATACTCTGATGGTGGTGGATCTACCGAAATATGTAAGTGATGACAAAAATAAATAAATAAGAATTGAATTAAAGCAAAGTTAAGGAGACCAAAGATTCAGCTATGGTGCTTTCTCCGATTGGATGTTGGCAATCATGATGGCGATGCGAACTTTGATTCGGCCGCTCTCAAAAAAAGTCAGACGATGTGCAGTGGAACCACTCTCGCAAGTTACTCATCCATGACAATTCCCTCTTCCGGTAGATCTCTTGCCCTATATTTTGCCTTATTGATCTTAAAAGCTTTGACGTGGCCTAGGCAAAAAAATTTTAAGGTGAAAACCACTTCTCCTTCCGTATTAATTATTTGCAAAATTGACTCGTTAGTACCTGTTATCAATCTAATGTACTTTGCAGAGTAGAAATCTATGCTTCATAATATCGTTGATCAAAGGTCAAGTTTAATAATTCAGTTGTTGAAGAATCTAAATAAATCATTAAATAACATCATAGTAAATAATTTCTAATCAATATCCAAATATTCTAAATCAAAATTAAAATATATTAAACTAAATTTTAAGAAGAAAATATAAGAAATATAAATAATTATTCCAGAAGTCGAAGATTCAAATTTATTAGAATTGAAGTGATGAAACAAAAGATTTAATTTTAAATAAATAATTTAAACTGACTAACAAATAATAAAAAACGAAATTAGAAGAACATCAAGATCCATTTGAATGATAAAACCAAATGAAATAATTTAACGATTTTTAAAACAAACCGATAAAAATATAACAATCTTATAGCTACTACAAAACCGATGGCAACAATGTCTTGATGCCCCATTTGATTTCCAATCGATGGATGGACAAGAACTCAACTGGTAGACGGCTAAATACAAGAAGAAATATCGTAACTATACTACATTTACTAATTTTGAGCTCATTAAATATTAATACAATTAAAAAAAAATTAAAACAATTTTTATATCAATATATATGTCATATTGCAATAATTTGTATTCAGTTTAAAGTATTAACATAAGTAGAATTATATAAAGTGTCATCAATAATTATACCAAGAGCAGATTAAGTTAATTTGTGATTTCAATGTTTGTTTTAGTCCAGTTTTTTCATTCATTAAAATCTTCTTTTTATTTTCAAACCTGTTTCTTTCATTTCATTAATTAATTTTCAATTTTAATTTATGTAACCATTAGGCTATGACCGTTACAACGTTTAGTGTGTAGGCTACTTATAAATATCCTAAGCAGTCCGACCTTCTGACGTTTATATTTTATACTCATCAAAGTCCAAGCCTGTGCCGCGTTTTAAAACAAAAATACTTAAGATTAGTGAAAGCTAATTATATTTCGTCATTTAAATCTTTAGAAAATAATTTTAGCACGTATTAAGAGATAATTACAAACGAAGAATAAAATTTATTTAAATATATTTATTTTTGACTCAGAAGACAGGCTTCAATATGCCAATTATAAGTTGCACAACATTAGTGCAGAGTTTGGCATGAGAATATCGGCGCAAAAATAAAAGATTATGCTATTCATAGGGAAGATGGCCGGTTCACTCAAAAATTATACTTGGCAACCGAACTATAGAACAGGTTCGAGATTTTAAATATTTAGTAGGCCTACGCAAGATTTCCTATGACAAAGATGGTGACGTGAGTGAAAAACTGGCAAAATTCAGCGCTGTATGCGGTTCTATTCGCAGGACAATAGGAAAGAAAACGAGAAAGGACACCCCAATGAAATTCTATAGAGCAATGGCTGTACAACTCATAACATATGGGAGTGAAACATGGGTATCATTACAAAGGAATGTATCTCGTATCCAGACTGCTGAAATGAGATTTTTAGGGTGCTTCAAAGGATATACCTGGTTAGATAGAATACGTAACAAAGCTATCCGCGCCCAGTTAAATGTTCAGTCACTCTTGGAAATGTTAAGAATATGTAAGAGAAACTGGTCCAACCATTTACTTCGCATGCCAGCTGACAGACTTCCTCTGCGAGAATGGAAATATAAACCTAGAGGGAAGCGAGGCTTCAGAAGAACTTAAAAGAGATGGATGCCGGAACAGGCCATTGAGCCTAATCCTTGACAGATGATGATGATGAATAACATTTATTTTAAAATTTTGTTTTTGCATTCATTAAAATTATCTTTACTGCCTTGAGACATTAAGAAGGCTGCCGATACTATTTTAAATTCTTGCGAGTATTAAAAAAAATTTGATTCATGTCTTTACATTTTTTGTTTTTTATTACAATTTGTTTGTTGTTTACACACCATTCGCTAATTAGTATTCTCGTAAACTATGATTTTTAAAATTTCAATCAAGATTACACATATTCAGTCAGAATGGATTACCACAAAATAAATTTTCTTACTTGTTTTACTAATATTAAAACACTGATTGGTTGTCTTTAGTTTCAGCACAAATCGCTGGTCAAATTCGGTTATATGCCCCCAATGACTAAACTTTTTTCTATAGACAACGATACTATGGATAACTATGTAAAACGATGTTCTACCAAATAAAGCACCATATCGCTTCGCAAATATATTGAGTATATTGAGAATGGTTTTATAATGAATGACAATTTTTTTTTGATGGAAGATTTTTTAATGGATAAAAATACCTGAATTATTTTTTTGTTATACAGTAATGATATTGATAAAAGTTTTTATTATCATTTATATGTGTATGATTAAATTTTATTTTAATATGTAATGTTAATTAAAATAATATAGTGTTTTAAAATATCATGTTAACTCTATATCTATTATCATTTTCGGAAGGTAAATTTTATTGTATTTCTTTTTCTTAACATAATTGCTGTGTAAAGTTAAGTTGTAAGTTATGTTATGTAATTATTTACGTACTTAGAACGTAAATAAATAGTTCTATAGCGTATAGTAAATAAGAAATTCATGAATGAAATACACTAATGTATTCGTAAGACTCATTCCCGCACTCAGGTTTGTCGTACGCGGGAATTGGGAAAAATAGTGATAACTAAACTGCATGTAAATATTATTAAATATTTAAATTTGTTCCGGTAATTCATCAGCTTACTGTAGTTTACCGATAACGTTTTATCAGATTCCTCGCAACATCGGCAGAAAGGGGCTGATGTTGTGTGTTGTGGTCGTGTTGTTGTGTTGTTAGTTGTGGAAAATTTTCTTTATCAACATTGAAATTAAGTAACCAAATCTTCTTAATTAGTTGTGAAAATTTATATTGAGAAAACTGGGGTATCAAATTTTTAATGTCATCGTATTATTCTTATTTGTATTATTCTTATTTCGTGCATCATATGACTCAATCTTATTCGTAACCAACCTTTTCGTCACTGTTGGATGCATGCGTATTCACAGTTACGATTATGTGAATTTCATTTATGTTTTATAAAAGTCTTGCTGAACCTCGCTCGCTGTGCTTCACGGAAAACTAAACTTAAAGCGTTAACGTCTGATACAACGTAACAATTGTCACGACTTTTCAAATGTAGCCAATTAGTACTAGAAACAGCAATTTTGTTGACATCAGTATGAATTACCAGTCGAAGAATAGAAATACGACCTGAGAATGACTGAATAACTGATGTGTTAGACCTGTATGAAAAAGTAGGTTAGATCATTTTCGTGAAAAATTAGTATTATATGCAGAAATCGGATATGACATTATTTTTTGGTTAGTTGTCTTGGTGATCCACCGGGTTGGTCTAGAGGTAAAGTCATCGCCGATTCAGCTGTTGAACAGCTGAATTTTAGGGACGAAGGTTCGCGGTTCAAATCCTAGTAAAGGTAGTTACTTTTATACGGATTTGAATATTAGACGGTGGTTACTGATGTACTTTGATAGTTGGGGTTCAATTAACTTTACTGTCTCAGGAATGGTCGGCCTGGGTCTGTACAAGACTACACCTCATTTACACGTCATACATATCATCCTCATCTCATTGGGTCATGGGGTTGCTTATTGTTCTGAGTTGAACAGATTGCAACGTACACACATTGTAGATTAAAAAAGAAAGGAAGTTGTCTTGGAAATAATTATTAATAAATTTGAAAAAAAAGTAAAGGATGATGTCGTATTGTAGGGTGGTACTCCATCGTACCTGATATCTGACTTTTAGGCCTATACCTGACTATGTAATATTACTAGGCCTATATTATTGTGTATGATAGCCAGTAGAATACAATAGACGGAAGAAATAACTTTCTAAATGACAAATGAAATAAAAGATGACTTCTTTTACCAATCACTAATTTTCTTTACTTTCAAAATTACGCTACACCAGATAACCTGTGTTACTCAGGAAGCTATTATCTTTTTTGGGGTAGTTTCTGAGATTACCTCGACAAACAACTAACAAATAAACAACTTGTACACTGGATTAAAGGTTCTCTTAAAATCTATAAACTTGTTTTTTGTTAACTTGGAAGAAGCAATATTTACTGCAATTATTATTATTATTGAAATAGTTATTGACTAAGCATTTTAAACTGCAGTTTTCTTTTATATTTTTTACTAGTCGCAAACATTCTCGACAGTTTGCAGTTTTAATGTAGCTTAATTTTTTAGACTGTAGCATTATTAGTGGTGTACTCTGTTGTCCATTAAATTACGTAATGTATATAAACTTTGTACTGCATTTTGTGCGGTAACCGACCGAGCGAGTAGAGTTTATGTTCCTCTTAAAGAAGAAAATCGCCTTGGTTAAGGAAGCGCACTGAACAACCTTCCCTCCTCTTTCACCCTCATTCCCCGTCCATTGACTCTGCATCGTCTCGCATCATCGGTTCAAAGATGGAGACTTTAAACTAAAGGCTCTTACTTCCTGTTATATATATATATATATATATATATATATATATATAATATGTTCTCTTCTCTCTGTACATAAAAGCTATTCACTAGTAGTCTTCTTTTAATTATTTTCTTAGTAAACGATAAATCTTCTGAAAAATCGTTCAGATTTATTGCAGTTTTATTGATGTGTAAAGTTTATTTTTGTTACTTAAGTTATTGCTATATCAAGCATATTTGTACAATCGTGTAAACAGTTTTGTACATCAATACATTCTTCGATCAAAATAAGTTCTTAAAATGTTATTTTCTTTTATACTTCCGTATTTGTGTTCTACTTATTTATGTTTACAATTTTCATTGATTTGTTTTATGAGAAATTTATTATGTTTGTATTAATTCTTTAGCTAAGTATAAGTAGCACGTGCAATATAATTCTATAAAATATATAAGGGCGTTTATAATATCAATTGCCTTTTTAGTTTGTGCTAAGTGATTTCTCGGTAAATTACTTTTAAGATTTTTTAAATATTTGCAGCATTATTTGATATCAAAAGAATAAAACTGTTGTTTTTTTTTATTAATCTACAAAATTGTATCAAAACATTTTGTAAGCCATTTTGTATAATATAATGAGCTTATTATAATAAATAAAGTTATATACGTAGAATATAATAATCAATCAATAAATAAAAAAGTAAATATATAGCTACATAATCTTTAATTCATGTTGTACGGTTGATAGAGATCATTAGGACTGTTTTTGCACCGTAGCAAGTAGGTTTCCTTCATTTTGGATTTATATAATTTAATAAACAAAAGGGTTGGTTGAGAGAAACATGATTAAAAAATTTCGATTTAATCATTCTAATAGTTTTTTCTCCAGTACAAATAACGCACTGACACGTGGACACAGACGGACTTCCTTATGAAAACATTTTTGGGTTCAAGAGGTCATGAAATGTAAAGAACAGTTGAATTCAGTGTTTTACAAAATTTCATTCCGTTGAAATATTTTTTTATTCTGTATTTAGACGCGCCGCGAGAAAGTAAAAAAGACAGAAAAGTAAAAGTTGTATTGTTTTATTTAACAGTTTTGGAATTTTTATCCTTAAATTTACAATTTCTCTTACAGTTGCTCATATTTCATTTAAAGTTTGATGTTTAGGTTGAACGAATCTCATTCGAAATTCTTTGATAATTGTTAAGAAAACATAAAAAGTCTTACCAAAGAAAAGACAAAAATGATGATAGAGAAATCTAGTGTTTAGAAAACCATTACATTGCACTTCCTTTAATGAAAAATAAACAGAGCATTTATGCTTAGCGAGAAGCTATGAAAATGGTTCTACTGTTCTTACATTTTCTGTTTTTGCTATTAAAGTTAAGTTACTTTCCTACTTCTTTTGCCAAATAATACTTAAAAAGACTGTTGTTCTGCCGTCTCCAATTCACAAAAATGAAGTCATGAGTCGTTTGTAAGTCTAGATCTTAGGAATCCATTTATAACGAGTTAATTAAATTACATTATCGAAAGATAGCTCTGTAAAAATAGATATGAATTTATTTTTATCGACTCGCTAGATCGTGATAAATATAATAACAATAATATTCTGTCCAATGCCAGTGAATAATAATTTATAATTACAGCGAATGACAAATCAATAGTACTCGACCTATTCAAGCATTTGTTCTGATCGGTAAGTTCTTTATAAGTTCTAACATTATTTTATAAACTTCTAAAAAATAAATCAAACCTTAAATAAATTAACAGATTTTGCACATACTTTAAAATTTATGTTTGGCTTTTTTCTGATTTAGTTAGTAACGCGATATCACTTCTTCTTAGCTGAAAGTTCTGGGTTAGATTACCGGCTAGCTTCTGGAAAATTCATATATTGTCACCTTTGTGTTTGTAATGAATAATCCATAGTTGAATGCTTAGACTACTTCAAAGCAAGCATTTTTTTAAAAATTTATTTATTTCTGCAACTTCTACAATATATTGTGGAAGAGAACAATATGTAGATTGGTTTATTTTATTTATCATGTATGAAAAAACCCCTCCCAATATTGGAAATTCATTGTATATTATTGTATTAGACTATTACGTCTGATTGCTAAGCCATAATATAACTGCAATTTTATTATTGCAGCATCTGTTAGTCTGTTGTTCCAACCAATAGGTTTTCTAAAAGAAAGTTTGATTTCTTTTGGGCTTTGTGTTAGGATTTTAATGTTCTTAATCGGGTGCCCATTAGCTTCTAAACATTCCCAGCACATTTTAGTTTAGTACTTGCAACATCAGGATAGTAGGGAAAGGAATTGGCAACAATCTGGATAGCAGCAGAATCATAATTATTCAAGTCCTTTATATATTTCACATTGTAAAGTTCCTCGAGCGGTAAAATATTTCTGGTACACTTGCTAGCTCCATTCCACCATTTGTACCAGAGTAAATCTTCTTTG
Source organism: Catonia carolina (assembly GCA_035578175.1). Taxonomy (NCBI): domain Eukaryota; kingdom Metazoa; phylum Arthropoda; class Insecta; order Hemiptera; family Achilidae; genus Catonia; species Catonia carolina. Next base: position 68,497,788 of record JAQMRL010000001.1, on the reverse strand, counting down.
TAGGTATGAGTGTGAACTCTTAAACGGTATCAACAGATGTAACTGTTATAATAGCAAACTAATATGATAATAAATAATATTCTCCTCCACACGTTTACGAAACCATAAACAAACTCGTTGGTTACATCCATAGAATAGTTCAGTAAGGTTATGCTAACAAACATGTGATAGGAAGTGGCACAGCAGCTAAAAACACACTGTGGGAAGTGGTACCTTTTTTTTACTTTAATCACTTTATTTGCAACTACATGCTAAGATACAGCGAGAAAATTTGGTAAAAGTAAACAAAGGATGCAAAGGAATTCAAGCAGGAGTTAAAAATAAAAATAATAAAATAAACCAAAATAAAACACATGTCACGCAGCTGGAAGTCAACATTTTTTGATCAAAAAAAGAAGAATACAAAACGTGTCTCAACAAAATAATTTATTTTTGTATTTTTTAATCAATTATTATTTTCATTATTAATAGTCTAATGTGTGTACGTTACAGTCTTTAATTTAATAACAATAAACAACCCCATGACCTAATGAGATGAGGATGATATGCAAGACGTGTAAATAAGGTTCAGTCGTGTACAGACTGAGGCCGACCATTCCTTAGAGAGTATGGTTAATTGAACCCTGACGATAAAAGTACACCGATAATTACTGTTTAATATTCAAATCCATATAAAAGTTCTACAATACAATTAAACATACATATAGTAAACATGTTTACTAGGATTTGAACCAGAAACCTTCGTCTTCGAAAATCAGCTGTTAAACACCTGACTCGCGGCGACGACTTTACCTCTAGACCCGTAAAGGTTTAAAAAATTAGAAAACATTATCTGTACTATGCACTAAATAAATGACTTAAACGGCATTGTAAAGATGGAATTTCAAACTACATTTTATGATTTCATAGCAATAAAACTAAAAATCGTAAATTTTTAAATTGTTCGATCCACAGTTCCCATTCTGAGAGAATACTGGAGTTTTCAAGGTAAAAAAAATAAGAAAGTCTTTACCAGTTGGGTTAATTGTTTATGAAAAAAGAACCTGTCTTTCATAAATTTGTAATATAATATCTTTTTCCGATCACAATTTCGTAGCTCAGACAATTAATGTAAAAAATTAAAAGAAGTGAAACTGTTTTTTTTGTATCACGGCATTACTTTGCACTTTTTAATTTGCAATAAAGTTATCGGACAATTTTGATCGTTTAATGAATTAGAACACAAAGCGTAATGACACCCCTCTGTATAAATATTACATTTTGAAATATCATGTGTATAAAATGTATAGAACTGTGTAATGGTTGTGGTAGTATAAATCAACTTTACCAAGCTGTATTTTACAAATTAAATCCTTCGTAATATTTATGGCTTGAATAATAGCTGAACGCTAAGCCCATACAGTGTTGCCTGTCATTTTGAATAAATACATTTTTCTGTATTGTCTTAAAAAATTATTTTTCATTCTTTTCTCTATTATGTAGTCTACTCCCGCGGTATCTGCAGTACTGAAAAAGAAAGTAAGGTATTTCGATGGGAAAACATTTTCTGTACCTGGATTTCAAGTGATATTCTTATTTCATGATCCATGAAGCCAAAAATTGGTTTTTAGGAGAATTTCCGACTTTGGTTTTTCTCATTCTCGTTTCTACCAACTTTGAATTATTATAATTAAACACTGACCCGTCGGTGCAGTGGTCTACGCAATTGGATTCTATCCTAGGTTCCGAATTCGATTCCCGGTCAGGACTTGCATTTTTTCGTCACTCATTCTCATCTATCATTCTTTGTCGGCTGTATTAGCATTTGTTTGCATAACAATCGAGCTTAAAACAAACAAAAACTGAACGAAATCAATGAAAGTGCATCAACAAATTCATTTTCACTGGTTTCTTTTCCGACTTTAGCGGTAATATTTTTCTAGTCTTCAGAATTATCGAGAGAATTGTGGAGAATCGTGATCGTAACCTGTCGTCAAGTGTAAGCATATAGATCCATTTACCGTTTTCCCTCACGCACAATTTATCACCACGAGTATGCCTTCGAGTATGAGTTAGATATATTCTAACACAAGGGGTGAAGGAGTAATAGTACCCCTTCACTACGAGTATTTGTTGGATTACCGAGATTTTGGATTAAAAAATGTCCGGTTTGTCGCGATCTGAGTTTATTTGAATTTACGGCTTTTTCAGTATCAGATGACGAGTTTTCTAATAATCAGGTTATATCACGGAAACATTATATTTCTTTTTGGAATTTGTTGTTCCGGTAATACGAGTAAATGTTATTGATACAATTAAAGAAAACATTTAACTGTATTTAGGATTATTTTATATGGTTGTATTATAAATTTGTGGTTTATGTATATGTAGTATATTATATTAATTTACATAATGTTCATATTACTGAATATTGTTTCGCCCGGCGGTCCTTAAACGTGAAGCTGTTAAACGCTGCTTTATAGTGTTAGCACGGCAAAGCCGTTTATATTACATACCTGTCAGTTGTACGCTTTTGTGGCTTAACGTACCGACATTATCAAATATTACGCCGGCTTTGACTCCGTATAAGATATTGCTAATGCTCTGTAACCTACTGATCGAACTTTGATGTTTCAGTGCTTTTTTAATTTTACTTGAGTTTCAACGTTTACCTTATTTTGTGTACATAATGAACTGTTTATACTATAAAAATACAGTTCTTGAAAGTTATTAATTTCCATTTTATTACTTTGATTTTATTTTAAGTGTTTAAATAAATCAGAAAGGATATAGAGAAAACTGGAATAAACCGAGAAAACATAATGTACCGAACCAAATTTGGGTAACTGATTACTGAATTCTAGGCTTGCACGAAAAATAAAGCAATTTCATTTATTTATTTATTTCATATGTTATTTTTTATATACAGTCGACTCCCACTATAACGATCTAATTTGTTCCAAAAAACCGAAATTTTGCGATCCCGTATTTTTAACAATGTACAATGGTTTTGAAAGGTTTTTCATTCCAAAACGGTTTTTTGTGTTGGCGTAAAATTTGGACATTCGATTTTGAGGTTAAAAAGAAGTCGGTGTCTTTTAAAATGTAACTTTGTAAGAACATTTTTAAGTCAAATGGGTTAAAAGAACTACTAATGAAATATTCCAGCCGTGCTAGTGAAGAGTGGGAATTGTGGAAAATTGATAAACAAGAATTGATAGGTTTTAATTTTAGATATGAGACCATAACTTAAATAATATAATTAAAATTAAATAGATTATTTTATTTAGAAAATTACGCAGAGGTTTTAAGAGCCAGATGAATATTTAGGTTTCAGTATTTGCAGAAAGTTATGAGTGATGTAGGATGTGACAGTTAATGGGACTTGAAAAATAGATCTAATGAAAGAACGACTTGTGAGCTGCCGCCAACCAACCCCAGGATTGATAACTAGTGAAGATTTTTGTTTTGTAAAAACAGTTTTGTTAGAATTTTGAATGCGTCGTTGTCTGTAAGTTGTACGAAAACAGATATAATGACTGCATGTAGTTACTGTAGCTGAATAACTATATATGGGAATTATTTCATGAATGTGTCGAAAAAGGAGAATACTAGTCTCGGATCGGAACAAGGTTATAGTGTTCCTAGTAATGAACGGTACTGTTACATTGTCCTAGTACTGATAGAGGAATACCAACAGCGACAAAGGATTTTATTCTCGCTGTATTCAGATCTATCGGAACTAAACTAAAGGTGAGGCTAGTGTTAAGAGACTGGTACTTTGGACTTAATGGAAAAGTGAACACTAGGAACAGAATTGCTTCTGTTACAGCAGTTTCTACTGCGTAAAAGTAAAGTAAGTTTTACTGCGTAAAAGTAAAAGTACTGCGTACTAAGTAAACGAGTACTAGGCTAGATAACAATATTACAAATTAACAAATAATATCAAGGACATTGTTTAAGTTTATCGCGGCACATCTTAATTATGTTTTCTCTACTCCACGATCTTTATGCATAAAATTCCGGTTGTAATACGATAAATAAACATTTTTTTATTAAACCGTTATAGGACCACTATTTTAGGAGTTTAAATTGCTCTACATTTTTGAGGTGATAATTTATGTTAGGGAAAATACTTTTATGCAAAATTTTTAATGTCCACTATCATAACACAAGAAGCAGAAACGATTATTATGCGGCTAACTACACCACAAAATGGTTTGAACAAAAGCCTTTTTATACGGGAAGAAAATCTATCAATAAATTACCCCAATTTTTAAAATGTTGTGTTAATTTGCATTCCTTAAAAATATCTGAAAAATTACTAAATTGGTAAAACTTTTTATAGCGTACAAGAATTTCTTTCTAAGTAAACGAACAAAATGCGATTGTAATATGTATTTCAGGTGTTATAATTTCTTGACATGTGCTATACTCCCCCGGGAGTCTCCTGGACGCATTCAAAAAAAGTTTTTAAATATTTCCCAAACTCAGTGAGCTTGATTTAATCGAGATGGATTTAAATAATTATCATCGTTTAACATCAATTTAATATAATTTTGAATACTAAAGTGATTTTGGTTATAGTTTAATTGTTCAGTACCCGTAGGTTAACATAAATGAACAGTGCTGAGTTGGGATTCAACTAGTTCTTGCTTGTTAACAATATCCCTTTTATACGCTGGTTAAGGAGTTCTCGTTAAATTGCAATTTAAAGTGATGCTTTAAAAATTAGTACGTAAAAGCTTTTTATACACTATAATTTTATTGGGATTGTAATAAAACTTTACTCGATATCCTGTATAATGTGATATTTATTTATTTAATTAAATATTTCAAATGACGGAAAATGGTGGTATTCTCAAATACCAATAAATCAATTAATCTTATAATAAGATAGGTAACATGACCCTTGACAACCCAGTCCAAACCACAGAAATCCTATTTTCAGTACAACGAGTTTAGAATTTCGTCGAAATTAACCTTGTGTTATTGACCAACTATACCGATTGCGCTCGCTCTGTGCACGGCCTAGCCCCAAAGTGATGCATTTAATAAACAAATTTATTGCTTTTCTGATTTGACTCAACACATTAATTTTTTTACTTATAATTTCGAGAATTTATAATTTTAACTAAAAGAGAATTTATGAAATATTATGAATTGCGCCCGTCGTATTGCTAGCCGTAGAAACGAGTATTATACATACTAGTTTATTGCTTTTCCCGGTTTCACTCCCCACTTTCCTTTTGTAGGTATCACTTTACGAATCGTTGGTCACTTACGTAGGAGGTGTTTCTTTTTTGAGAAAATCACACGAATAAACTACTTCTTCCGGTTGACCGATTTTGATGAAAATGTTCGTTAGGTCCCCTAGTATTACCTAACGTAAGTTCCAAGTTTGAACTTCAAACTGTACTCACTTCTTGAAATATCTTGTTCACACACTAAACTGTTTTTTGGGCTAAGGGGACCTGGAATTATGTAGGCCCATTTCCGGTAAAAACTCGTTTTCAAAAAATTGACTTGAAATAATATTTTTCTTCCCTGTACACTTACTTTTTGCTATACTTTTACTTTCTCTTGCCCTATATGAATATATATTTTGGGCAAGAGAAGTAAATATCAATCGAATTTCAGCTTTGTAGGTAAGAAAAATGATAAGTGAGTAGGTAAGAGCTTTTTCAACTACAGTATAGGTGCAAATAGTGTATGTATTTGGGTATGTCTAAATAATTTCACTTTTTTAAAATTTATGTCACGTGTCTGAATAATCTACGAAATTTTCTAAATTTTCTTACTTATTTTAAATATCAACGTTAAAACCGTATTTTATATTTATTGTGGGATTTTTCATAATTGAAAAAGAAATTATTTTTTATTTCTTTATTAAATTTTTTTGTAGAGACTGAAGTAGGTTCAAGTAATTATAAAAGGAAAGTTAACTGATTAGTGCAATGGCTGTTGTACTTTGAAAAGATCTTCAAAGAACTTTTTCTCGCTGTACAGTATTACTTTCTGAGTTAATTACTTTTATTGGTGAATCAGAGTTTGAAATATTTAACTGAAAAAAGTAAAAGTCTATTAAAAATCATTGTAAAAATCTTTTGATCTTGTTACTGGATTTCACCTTAAAATTAAATTTGTGTAATAAAATATATATGTAATATAAATTAAGTATAAAACAAACAAAGTAAACAAATGAAAATTTTAAGTAATAATGAGAAATAAAAATAAGTTGTGTGTTCCATTGATTGGGTGTATAAAGTTTTACCAATTACTCAAATACGTTAAATTTTATGTAAAACGGATGTCATATATCGATTCATTTTGGCCATCATTCACATCTGTGACCAAAAGAGTTATAAAAAGTTGAAAAGGGGGAACGTTTCCTATTTCCTTGAGTGTTTTAGAGTACGTTATTGAGGATTTTAGAAATTTTTACCTTTTCCTTTTAGGAACCCCAATTTTTATAGTATTCTTGGAATGAACAAGTAATTCAAAATAATTCTGTATTTTGGTTATTTTATTTAAATTCAGCGGCTACTGATTTGCAGAAAACTATTTAGTTGTCGGATGATTTTACTCAGTTCCTACCGGGAAGTTTATTTCCAAGAAGTTATATTCTAAATATTATACTAAAGTTTTTAGTCAGTTTACTTGGCATACTTACTTACTCGTAATTTAAATGACTATGATTGTACTACGTATTTCAGAAAGATGAAGCTACCGGTTCAAAACATTTTTCAATAACCTTTAATTTTTTCGTTTATGTTAAAACAGGATTTTATTGTTTCATCAACTTCTTGCTGTTACAAATCATAAAATTTTATAAAGTCAAGTTAATCTTTGTTTACATAAATAAGAGACACAAGGAAAGAAAATTGTACAAAATTACAAACCCGTTAACTATGACATGAATATAAAAAAATAGATCTTAAGAAAAACTGTCTTGTCAGTAATTTCTCATAAAGCTTTCATAGCTATACCTTATCCTGAAATATATATAATGCGTTGAGCTGTGCCTTGATTAGTCTTAACCTGAAGTATGGATTTTGTTAAACAAGTTTAGTTTTAACTGAGATATAATTTTGACCAAAATTACCTGAATGATTGAACAGTTGTTAGTTGTTATTTTTTAAAATGATTTTTCCTTGTAAATATTTGTGGAAACAATAAATTAAGATCTCTCTGGCTATGAACTGGTTAAAAATATTTATTTTACAAGATTCTTGTATGTTTTACCTGACGCATTAATTTAGGTTTAGTAAGATAAAAACATCCCTCAAAACCAAAGAAAACCTTTGTAAAGACAACTAATACGATCATATTGTGAATGCGTACTGTATATTCCGAAATGTGGTGTAGCTCGATCAAAACGTGTCCATACATTTTTGACATAAATATTTTTGATTATAGTCTACTATTATTCGTAGTTTTCAGCTTAGGAGTACATTTTGTTGAAAGCATAACGGAGATAACTAAACCTTAAGGTTGTAAATAATTATTCTAAACTGTTGGTTTTGTGTGTATTTTTGGTTTTGAAATTTGTTTTTCACCTAAAAGTTATTTTATTTTCCTCGTGAGAAATGTACGAAAAATCAATATCAACACAAGTGTGACTTCAAATTTTTAAAACAGGTATAATTTTGGTTTATATAATATTTCTTAATCAGTTTTAATCTTGGGGTATCTTTCATTTCATAAATGACTGAAAAATTACCAAGTTTTGATTACTTCTAAAAGTTCTCTTCTTCTTCAGGTGCTTATCCCGAATGTTGGCGATCATCATAACAATTTTCACTTAGTTTGTTGCTTGCGGAATTGCTCTTCTGAGCTTTCTCCATACCAAGTATTCAGGTTTCGAAGTCATGACACCCTACTTCTGCAGCGCCCTCCTTTTCCGTGTATTTTTCCTTACAGAATGACTTGAAGAAATAACGTATAACTGGATTCATTTCTCATGACGTGTCACAAGTACTGGAGCTTTCTGTATTTGATGGTTTAGATGTTCCCACGTTATTCTTCATTCTCCTGAGAACTTTTACATTATTGTCGTTCGATCTGTTCGTGGTACGCTCAACATTCGCCTGAACAGCCACATCTAAAATGTTCCTAGTTTCCTAGTGATGACTTCATTGAAGATCCAGGATTCTATACCGTACTGGAGCAAGAGAAGACATAACATCGTAGATATCTCAATTTTGTTTAAAAGTAAGATTGTGGTTCTTGAGCATGGGGCTAATTTTATTGATTACTACTCTTGCTTTGGGTATACGGTATTTTATCTCCTATATTCTTCCATTTCTTATTTATCATGGTTCTCAGGTTACAATACTCTTTTACTCTGTATATCCGGGTCTGATTGATTTAAAGTTGAGCTCCACTCCCATGCTCTTAGCTAATTATCATGAATTAAAAATTAAAAGAATTAAAATATAATGTATAAAATATAATCCGTAACTTCAAAAATCCAAAATTTTTATGACAAATTACAAATGCTCCCTTTTACTTTACCTATGACTGTTTGCACAATGACTTATTTCGTAAAATTTACACAAGATTCCGTATGAAATTATTTCATCATAGCAACGAACTTGTACGCAAACTAAACCTACCATACCTTCCCGGGAATCCTCGCAGTCGTCTACGCCGACGATGGAGTACGGACACCATTTTGTAATAAGTAATTTCCGATAGTACACACAATTATGTAATCCGTTCACAGAACATTTCCAGCTGGAGCCCACTGTTGAGTGGTGATCTCTAAGTCTTAAAGCGCATTTTATCCCATTTCGTAATCACCTCATTCACTCGTTTTTTAAGTACAGTTGTGAATTTTTAAAATTTGTTCAGTTTTTGAATAAAATAAAAAAAATTATTTTAAGAATAACACCTATATCAAATATTAGATTACTTTAAAAGTAATGTTTGAAAAATGTATATTTTTACTTTTATTTTATTATTATATAGGTTAATCATAATACTATGTCAACATATGTAGGACTCCGCCCCTTTACATGATACTAGTTATTAATGTAAACGGAAAGGAATTATACGAAAAGTGTAAACTTTGTCTTATGTAACAGTTTAGTATTTCATAAAAGTTTTATGTTTTTTTTAGTTCTTAAAGATTAAATAAACTTTTTCAGAGTTCGACACAAGTGGAAATCACCATTTTACTTCGCTTTAATACTATTCAAATACAACTCTTTTTTACATCATAATATTTACATATTCATATAGTTCAAAGTTGATGCACCTCTGTAAACTATTGCAACGGACGTTTGAGTCGTTCAGTTGACATGTTAGCTAATATTACTGAATTAAATGTCATGTACTCTCTTTAGTATGCCAGTTAACCTTCAGGCGTAGTATTTTAGAGAAACGCCAACGTTAATCTGTTGTAGACAGGCCTGATTATTGTTAATTAATTACATGTTGATTAAACAGCATTAATAGATTTAAATAAAAATGTATGATCGTGTACCGTTTATTTTCTGTTTAATTACCCGCTTTATGGTATTTTGTAGATAGTCAGTATTTTTGGCAGTTTTATTTTTATTTATTTTTGGCTTATGTATGTATATCCAGTGCCCGTTCCAGCTATCGGCGGGTCTGGGTGTTCACCAAGCCTCTACATTTTCTTCTTTCTGTCCACCATTTCTTCTCCTCTATTCGTTTCAGTTGTATCCCCGTCCCTCCCCACTACTCTTAATTTCATCCTTCCATCTGTTTCTTGGTCGTCCTCTTGATCTCTTTCCGTCCACCCTTCCTTCTTCCATCCTTCTAGGCAACCTTTCCTCCCCCATTCTCTTCAGACGGCCATACCATCTTATCCTCATTTTCTCCAACCTCTCTCTTTCATACCTTCTACATTTAGCTCCGCTCTAATCTCAGTGTTCTTTATTCTATCTCTCATTGTCCTACCCTTTATTTTTTTACCCTTTTAATATTATTTGCTTAAAACAATAGTTTTGTCAAGTTTCTGATTTTAGCTTTTAGTGTGTAAAATATATTAAATTTTATAAAACCTTCAATACCTTTTTTGACAACAAAATCTCTTTTTAATTTATTTAAAGTCGCATTGACAGCTTAGTCATTTGTGACTACTGTGGGTTTTGGTACTGTAACGCTGAGTTTTAACGAAATAAAATTTCCAGACACCAGCCGGGAATCGAACCCGGAACCTTCCGCTTTGTAGGCTAACGCGCTAGTTAATACGATACGGAGTTGGCCAACAAAATTTTTATTAAAAAGCCTTTTTAATAACCATTAGTGCAAGATTTTTCTCGACTTTTCCCTTTACATTGAAACTAAATTTTCCTGTACAATTAACTACTCTTCTGAAAAGAAGTAGAAATAATCGTCGAAAACTGTTTTTCAAAATAATTTGGGAACCTATTTAATGACACGAGGATTCAATAATATTATCAAAGGAAGGTCAGGTTAGCGGCCATAAAATTTCAGTTTCGTAGTAGCAATTTAAACTTACCTTCCGCGAGAGTTCTAATAATTTAAATAATTTATATGTGGTGAAACTACGCTATAACAATCAAAACGACGCATTGGTCATGTATCAGTTTGAGTTATGAAATGTCAGATTAGTAGGTTTGTAAAAATTGTATTCCAAACAAAATATGAAAATGTTTTAATCGAACTGACACCTGTAATCTCTTAATACCTTTCCTTTCCGGCGTACTTCACTGCATCTACATACACGTATTTCACCTTTTCAACTTGTCTCAATTTATTTTTTATTGTTGGTTTGACTTATCCATAGCGTTGAGTTCGTGCTATTTCCTGAATATCATCATTCAACTCCCTCCTGTTGTTAAGTGCGAGACTCCTTTTGCGCCTAAGCCAAGTTGTGGTTTTAGTAGAGGTTTTTTCAAATACTTGCTTCATATTAATTTATTTATTTAAAATTTAAGTTCGTTCCGTCAGTAAATGGAAATAATTTTGGCTCCTTCCATAGGCCAGTGGTTTGAGCGCTAGACTGCTCTGCACATTTTAAAGCAGCAGGTTCCAGGTTCGATTCTCAGCTTGAGTCTGTAATAAGTTTAAAACCCACTGATTCCCACCGTAACATGTAGTAGTCTTAATAACTGAAGCAGTTAAAACATCTTCCGATAAATTAAAGAAAAAAAATTTCATAATATTTTAAAAACCAATTTATTTTAATGACCAAAAAGGTTATTTAAAAACCGGTTATTAAACGGTTGTAAGAAAACGAATAGTTTTGTACTAATTCTTTATTAATTGTGAAATTTATAGCTGTTCGTGTAAGTGTTAAATTATAAGCTTGTTTTAGTTGACGTGTTTTCAAATTTGGGTGTCGTACTTTTGAATTGTTTTTATTCAAGACATTCATGACAATTGTGATTTCCTATCTCGATAATATTTGTTCAGCGTCACTATATTTGTTGGTGGTTATCTGTACATGTCTGATTTCAGCGAAAACCTAAAAATCTGTTTTTGTTGGAAAAATTTGACTCGATAACAGGATTAGTGTAAACTTAGGTTAACCAATATAAATAGTAATTCAAAAGTTTCAATTTCGTTGCAGCCCTTTTGGTATAGAATTCTATCAATCTTTATAAGTGACAATTCAAATAAATGCCGCTGTTCAAACACATAAAAAATTTGTTTAAATAAAACAACTCTTCTAACGGTAACCAGTATTTTATTTTTTCTTGCATTCTATCTGTAGTAACAGTTGTGGTTATAGCATCAAAGTAGGACAGTATACGTTCTAGATTATATTTTTATTCTTTGGTAACTCTTAATCTTTGCGTCTGGAAGATAGTAATTTAGTTTTCTAAATAGAATATTTTTATGTTACCAATTTTGAAACTCATTGAAATGCAGGTTATAAATTGTTTTGAGACAACCTCTTTGAATTTTATCCTTCCAATGCCGTTTTGTGGGACTCCATATGCACCTTACAGCGTCGGAATCTCCAGCCAAGTAACAAGCTCTCTTAAGCAAAGCCATTCACTTCCCATACCTCGTTACGTATCTCCTTACGTATATTTGTTTGATATTTCTTCCAGATAAATTGGGGCCTTCCGGTGTTTTTCCCCCTCGGGTCTTGCCCCTAAACAATTTTTGGCAATTTTTCATCGTATATTCAAGTGACTTTTCCATGTAATCTCAACTGCCTGTACTAAAATGTATGTAGGGGTTACTAGTGTAAATCTTTCGATAATGAGATTTCTAACACAATCACGCCTGGACTTAACTACTACTCTCCACAAGAATCTCATTTCGGCAACAGTTACTGGCCTAGCTTTCGGCACCGTAAGTTAAAATCGGTAAGTAGACCACACAGATATATAAATACTCATTCTAGTATTCTGTGGTTATTCAGATATCGAAATGAGAATATTCGAGCAGAGCTGGAAGTCCAAGCACTGAATACTAAAACCAGTGCTTGCAGAAGGAGATAGAGGGATCTTATTCAACGAACGCCCTGAGGTACAGACCGGAGTGAGACAAGGGTGTGGGTAAGCCATGGAGGAAATGGTCAGAGTTAATCTCTGATCGATGTGAACCGGAACTGACTTGATTGTCTATCCGTGGTGGAAAAAGAAGGATTCTGTGGTACTTATTTTTCTATTATTCTTACTACTGTACTGTTAAAGTGAGAATATGCCGCATAAGCTTTTTGAATTCTGTTGTTTGTTACTTTATCCAGGCTTCTATCAGAGTAAATACAGAATTCTGTTACTTGTTGGTTCAGTTATAAGTTGGTCCTGATGCTTTCAAGAGGCAGTTAATGTGAAAGAGCTGTGCAGATCTAGACGTGTGTGATCCACACATAGTTCTACCGGCACAGTAGTTTTACAGTTCTAGACGTATTCGTGGTTTTATATAGTGTTAATCGACTCTTATAAGGTTTTGTTGGGGTGAATCACCAAACCAATCGTGAAAAATACAGGAATTACGGACAGATTTTTCAGGACGAGTAAGACATACAGTGAGTAAAATATTGTGGATTAGCGAAAAAGCTTGTGCAGATTTCCTTACCTTATTTTTAATTTTCGTAATTCATATTTTAAAAAGGGTATGTGCCTTAAACCGTTTTTTCCTAATTTGCATTTTTTACGTTAAAAAATCTTTTTGCTACAGAAACTGTCAGGGAAAATAATTTAATGAGTCCCTTAGGAAAATTTTTTCAGTTTCAGTCAAAGTTAAGCCTTACAGTTTTCATATATTGAAAGAGACAATACTTTGTGCGTATCAAGAGAGAATAACTCACTTGCAAACTTTTCGCCTGGAGAATTGTAATCTATTTTTCCAAATAGAATAACTTTATTTTACCACTTTATGAATCAATACCGATTTTGAAACTAATTGCAATAAAAGGTAGTGATTCTTTGTAAGACAACCTGATTGACATTTTATTACTCTTTCGTAATCGTTTTGCTGTACGTCTTTAAAGTTTCAAATGTAATTTAATCCGTACATGTAGTTACTTTACCGCAGAAACTCTTATAAAATATTTCACCAAACCCAGATTTCTTTTTACAACTTTACACCTTTTGTTAAAACTATTTGTTAAAAGTTTATTCAGTTTGTGTTTCACATCGTGATTATCCGATGATATTTCAAGTTCATACATTCGTGAGACATAATGAAAAAATGTAAATGAGACATAATGTCAGAGAAAAAGTAAAAAATATACTTTTTGATCATTTTACTTAACACCCTTCAAGTTTATAACCCGTATTTTTTAGTCAGGTAATTAGTACCACAAACTCAATTAACTTTCTCTTATATTTTCTTCCTGATTCACATAGATAAATGAGTATCTATTTTTATTAATGTTGGAACACAAAATTTTAGTTTAATATACTCATTATAAAGTTCTATTCATAAAATTACCCGGTCTAAGAGTAAATTCGTCGCCACGACTCAGCTGTTTTAACAGCTGATTTTCGGAGGTAAGGTTCCTGATTGAAATCGTAGTAAAAGTAATTAGTTTTATACGGATTTGAATACTAGACAGTTGTTAATTATCAGTGTTCTTTGATGGTTGGGGTTCAATTAACCATACTTTCTTAGGAATGGTTGGCTTGAGTCTGCACAAGACTACACCTCATTTACACGTCTTACATATCGTCCTTATATTGGCTCATGGTACTTGCTTATTGTTCTTAAATTGAACAAATACAAATTGCAACGTACACACATTAGGAATATTAAAAAAATTACTAACTGTGTCTGAATTTAGTTATCGTCGTAGAAAAGGTTTGAGAATACAATTAGTTGCATAAAATATTTTGAATTACCAAAGAGTTTTCTGTATTATTATATTGTTTTGGTACAATTTTTGATCTTTTATTTTAAAAGGTTTTGTTCTTTAAGTATGAAAAAAGGTTAATGTTTCATAAACGTTGATATTTATTAAAAATTTCTTGAGCCAATTTGAGGAATACATTTTGTGTAACTTACATGCGTTTATGTATTCGTTACTCCGATTTATGTGAGGTTATTTTAGTTAACTCATAAAATTTTTCAGTAGAACATTCTACATATCCTAGATAACGGATTGTTGAAGAAATAGATTTTTTTTAAGTTGTGGGGATTGGAAGTTGTAAAAATGCTTCAAAAATAAAAAACAAATTAAAATTATAATGTTGAGTATATGTTTTCATACTAGAAGTACATTGTTCATTGTGTATCCCAGTTAAAAATTGGGTTTGTGAAACGGTAATTCAGTTAATAAAATTAATGAAATGACTCTTCTGTTTAAGTAATGTTTAGGTATGCCTTCTCAAAATTACTTTTAAGTACATACTCATGTGCAGTTCTTTCCAAGCGGAGACCAGCTGTAAGTCAATCATGTAGAAATAACAATTTATTTACGTAGTTTAAAATTAAGGAGAAATGAATTACGCCAGTTAGGAATAATTTATGCTTTATTATCTGTTTGTGTGAAAACAAAATTGGGAACGATTTGTTTGTTTGATTTGCGGAATCCTAATTGCTATATGAAAAGTATCTGGTTCAATTTTCAGCTACAGTCTTTAATACAGTCTCATCCCATTCTTTATTTACAATATCCATTGAAATCTGTAGTAGCTTTTGAAAGTAACCGAGTAACCAAATTATTTTAAGCACAAAAAACTATTTATGATTTTATAGTTATGTCAATGTAGGGAGTACGCCGTTCGTATTTATATAACACTTGATGTGGTCACTCCACAGAAGTATTTACTTGCGCTTAATCTCTAGTGCTCTTACATTGCTGGACTGTTCAAGTGGCTGAATGGTCGGACCACTCTTGTGGAACATTTCTTATCTAACTTATTTATTAAGTTGATCTTCATATGAATAAACCACTCGAGTGACGACAATGTGAAAATAGCTACAAATTAATCGAAGTTTTTTATTAATATCTCAAGAGTGTAGGAAGATTGTCTCTTCTAACAGAAACTAATGTGGTGTGTAACACTTACATAACTTTCCCTTACCAATGTAAATATTAACTATATAACCTATGTTAATCATGAATGAATGACGCAAAATGAAAATCAACGTACAGTTCACTTAAAAACACGAAACTCGCCAATTGACGCTAAACTAAGTTCTGTGGACAAAAAATGCTTGAAATAAAAGTTGTAGATTTTTTTCATTTGCCTATAACTTAGAGTATAGGCGTTGTCGGCCTATGCTCTAGGCGAGGTCCCACTATGCTCGCTCAGCCGGCCTGTTCGACTTGGAATATTATATTTTAATGCAAGGTATAAAACCTATACTCTTATAACGTTAAATGCATATTAAGGCCGCAATCTTGAAAAATCCCGTTTCTTACAGATTCTGATGAGAGAAATACAGAAAATCATCAATAGTTGACGCTAAACTATGCGTTGTAGGAAAAATTTTTGAAATAAACGTTGTAGGTTTGTTAATTTCTACAACTTTAATCAAAATCACTTCTGTCCTAAATTTTATTTTAAGGCGTCAATCTTTGAAAAAGTTTACCACAAGAGCACAGCCCTCCAAAAATCTCAGCAGACGTGGCGCTTACCCTTTCTTGTAGAGTATAACAAATTTAGTAAATAAGGCAATTTAAAAAAATCGTATTAGCCGTTTTTGAGGAAATCGCTGACGTTAAAAATTGGACGAATCAACTATTACTTCCGGTTGACCGATTTTGATAAAAATGATCGCGTCGAGTTCCCTAGTTGTACGTAATTTAAGTTCTAAGTTTAAACTTCGTACGATACTCAGCTCTTGAGATATTTTGTTCACACACACACACATACACACACATACCAATCGCTATAAACTTGTTTTTGGTTCAGGGGGCCTAAAAACATATATTTCCTGTGCAAACTAGATTTCGAAAAATCAACAGGAGAACAATATGATATAGTACTTTCTTTCACTACGTATTCTTATAGGGCAAGAGGAAGTAAAAATTGACGAAAACAGAATTAACAGAAAATATTGAAGTTAAACAAGTAAGAAAAATAAATACGAGTAAATATTACGTACTTATCAAAAATATTTTTTGAAATTGAACAAAAAAACACACCGATTGTATTAACTATATTTTTCGTTGTATATGTATACACTAGGGGGTAGCTGCAGATTTTCTGTTATGCAATGGAATATATCCCTGTTTCAGCCAGGCATTATTTTAACGCCGACAATTTGGGTTTTTCTTACATTTAAATAAATGGTTCAGGCCGATCTTCATTTTCCTCATTTTAAAGAAAGATTCTGTGTATATAAATCCCTACCGTTTTCTTTAGCCTGGGTTTAATGAATATACATTTTTTGTCATCTCTCTACGTCTTTTCAACTATAAATTTTCCTACAGTTAAAGGTTCTACCACCGATTGTTTCAGTTATACGGTCATTACTCTTAATATACTTTTAACCCACCTTAATCCAAATTATAGACCAGAATGCTTTTAGCATTGATGACAAATCCTTATTCTACGTTTCTAGCAACAGGTTCAAAAATAATAATGGTTTTTGTAATCAAAAAACATATTAATAAAATTATCGTTAAAACATTGTATTTTTTCAGGCATGATAGATGTGCTAAGCTGTCAGGGATATCTCAAACCCAGCGGTTTTAATCGAAGACTACGAATGACATCGCGTCCTATTAAATTCATAACGCTACTTTACGCAACGACCTCAAAATGTCTCTGTTGATAGAAGATTCATTTAATTTCATCGGAAATTTTAAATCAGACTTTTACCTCATCCAAACGAACGATTCAATGTTTTTTGTATACACACTATTTTTTACTTTCTCTTGTCTATCTGAATATATAGGAAGGAAAGTATTGTTTTCATGTTGGTTTTTTCAAAATCCAGTTTTCACCGGATCTGCACGTTTTCAGACCCCCTGAATCCAAAAAATATATGTTTTTAGCAATTGGCGCGTGTGTTTGTGAACAGAATATATCAAGCACGGAACATCGGACGAACTTGAAACTTAAGTAAGATACTACTACCGGACTCGACACGAACATTTTCAACAAAATCGGGTCATTTTTATTTTTTTGCGATTTTCTCAAAAACGGCTCCTACGATTTTTTTTAAAAATTCCCTCTTTTACTACATTTTTGTGCTCTACAAGATAGGGTAGGCGCCATGTCTGCTAAAATTCTTGGGTAGGCTGTTTTCTCGTAAAAAATTGTTTTTTTAAGATTGCAGCTTTAATATGCATTTTAGCGCAAAAATGTATATAATAAGTTGTAGGGAATGTAAAATCCTACAACTTTCATTTCAAATATTTTTTTTTTGTTTAACGCTTAGTTTAGTGGTAATTAACGATTTTCTGGTTTTTCTCACAAAAACGTGTAGAAAAAAAATTGATTTTTTTTAAAGTTTAGCTTTTGCATGCATTTTACGACAATAGTGTATAATCAAATTTATAGGAGATTAAAAGATCTACAACTTTCATTTACAGCATTTTTCTTTACAGACCCTAGTTTAGCGTGAAAGAGTGATTTTCCGTATTTTTAAGCCAAATTAAGGTTGATTTTCATTTTGCGTTTTTCACTCATGATTAAAATTAGGTTATGTTTATTGAGGTTAGTTTTTTTGTTTATTTCTAATGTTTTATTACTAATGTTAGTTTTATCACTAATGATATTGTCAATTATTTGCTTTGGCAAGAGAAAGTTGTGTGCGCGTTTCACACCAGATTTTCCCCAATATTTACCAAACAACTTCAAAGACGATTAATAACAAAGTGGAGCAGGTTTAGGAATTATTTTTATTAATATATACATTGATTAATTATTTAAAATTTTATTTGCTCACCTTATTTTTTTACATAAGCTGCTATCACTTTTATTTATTTTAAAATAAACTTAGCGCTTTCGGTTGGTACTAACCATCAGCAGAGTTTTCACAATTAAAATAAAAACATAACATAAACACCGCTCTCTTTCTTGTATAACGTTCAATGAACTTTCCATTTTATAGTGATAAAATTCAAATTCATTGAACTTTATACAAGAACGAGACCGGTGTTTATGTTATGTGTTTATTTTAATTGTGAAAACTCTGCTGATGGGAAACAAAAACGCAAAGTTTATTTTTTTAAGTTGATTTTTAACATAAATAAAAGTGATTGCAGCTTATGTGAAAAAGGTGAGGAAATAAAAAATTTTGTTTTCAAAATTTTAAATTATTACAAGGTTGCATGATGCATTTCTATAATCATTTTGTGAACAATTAAATAATTAGAATAAGAACAAAATGTTGGAGTTTTATCAGTGGATGAATGGACTCCACGTCTTCATGAATGTCATGTCATTCATCCTTTCACCCACCATCATATTCACGTGTTCTGTTTATTTATTATTGTTAATGTCATTAACAACGTTAAAAAATTAAAACCTAGAAACTGGAGGTGTGATTTTAAACTTTGTTATATTATTTATGTTTTAAGTTAATTTCGTACAATTTGTTTACATTTTATTAAAATTCAAAATTTTTATTTGCAAAATATTTTTGCGCCCAATCTTTAATTAATTTTGGTGTCCAGCTCTTTGAAACATCAGCAGAGAGTAATTTAAAGTCGGTCCTGGCCTTTCAGTCAAAACTCTTAACTCTTGTTTCTTGTACTCCTGTTTATGTAAGTGACAAAACCCCCACGACGATAACATCCAACCAGTTAGGCTGTGACATAGCTATAAAGAACTAACCAACCGTACGAATTCTAAAGCGAAAATGGAACAGAAAGGTTTTGGCCTGAATAGCGAGTAACAGCTACAGTCCTAATCGAAGAATGTATCACGGGTAAGGCATTCATTAGATGTTTGCATCGGGAAATAAATTTCTACTACCAGTTAAATAATGTATTTTATGTGCCCAAAATCAAAGACATAGTATTTCATAAACACTTATTTTGCATAACTCTTTTAGAAAAAATAACGGGTTGAACTTAGGAACTTCGGAACCTCAAAAATATTGTACTTTTTGGTGGAGTTACTATTAATATTTCCTGAGATCTTATAAACTGAAATCAATGAAAACAGAACGGATTAAAGATTGCGGATACTTATTTAATCTTATCAATTAAAATTCACTCGTATTAAATGTACTTAATTGAAAAGCATTAATGTTGCTTTGTCGGGTGTTCTGAATGTGATTTCAGAGTGCTAAGTTATTCAATCAATCCATGTAAATGTAGTTTAGTTGTTAACTACGTATTGTTGACTCAGATGTGTCGAAGAGATCTCCAGATCAACAATGAACCGAGGTTCCTTTGACCGTTTGGGTAATGTTGAATCGAATACCGACCATATCGTAATCGGATGGATACAGTCTTTGCCCACGTGTTGCATTAGAGTCGTCGCAACTCATGCGTCGGCGTGGTGCGCGCTTACCCGATCGATCACGCCGCGTGGTCAGGCATCCAGCTCAGTCAGTAGACTGGCAGCACGACGCCGGACGCCGGGCACGACGCGTCCTGCCATGTGACGTCTCTCTATCCTCTAGTCGTCGTTGTCGTAGTCGTCGTCTTCTATCTTTCATTCACCGCGGCCTCGTATCATGGCAAGTGTGTGTGTCTACCCCCCTATTTTAATCTGTAAATAATTCCTATCTGCATCCCTGTGTCGATCAGTGTATTTTATTTTGTAAACCTATTTATTACATATGCCTTAACTTAGAAATGAAATCAAAAAATTATTAACAATTCCATATTAAGTAAAAAAATAAATAAAAAAAATAAACAAAAACTGACAATTCTCTCCGTAATTCATGGTAAATTTTCTCATTATCTTTTAAAAATATTCTTGATGTTTTTTTATACAATTTATTTCTAATAAATAGTTAATTTATTTATACAGCTCTACTATTTTTTTTTGTTATACAAAATTGATCTAGCGGAAAACTTGATTAAAATGAAAACATTCTCAATTAGAAAATTGTATGACCGTAGAAATTTATTATTTTATTTCAGTTAGTCTACATTTTTTAATAAGTTTTTGACGTAACCCTAGGTAGAAGGAAATTAAATTACTATTTCCAGACATCGTTTTACTAGATTACATTTTTTATAACTTTTGTAAAAAGTTTTCTTATAATTTTTTCAACGAAAAATATTTTTCCTGTTTCACAGGAATTTACCAAAGTAATCTCTAAAAAAACTTCTGTTTGGATCACTTATATCTGATCCATTGACCATATTTTAATTATGTTCTTTATTAGAAACACCAGAACATATTGATTACGGTAAAATAATTTTTTAACATATTGAAATGTACAAAACGGTTATTATATTATTCACGGGTTCGATTCACATATTGAACCTACAAGAATTAAACAAAATTAAAGTATTTTCAATTTTTTTTGTAAATGTAATAATTGTATAATTATAATTGGTACTTATAACCTATTTTTATGTAGTTCCTTATAATATTACTCAATTAAGTAATTAATTAATTCTCCTTTTATGAAATGAAAATTTTTTTATTTCAAGCAAACACAGCCTCGTTGGTTGTACATTCAAAGGAGTATTACAATATTTTCGTAGTAATAAGACCAATATCGAGTATGACAATACTCATTTTAGTGTAAATAAATTTAAAGAATATGCAATCAATTGTTGGTGTCAATTGATGTCAACCTTGTTTCTTAATGACAATCGTACTAAAATAATTGTAAATACTTTAACGTAATTAGTTGGTTAGTAAAGCCTATTCTATTTTTATGTCTAATCTAACACGAGTTCTGAAACTATTAAAAAGCAACAAAAAGTTTACTGATTTATTTTAGTACCACCATGGTATAATAAAAAATAAATGTTACGCTTTGGTTCTTGTTAATAGACTGTAAAAAAAATAAAACTTAATATTTGTGGTTTTAATTTTTCTTATTTATTTCATTCTACGGAAAATTCATTTGTTACCCTATTCTTATAGGAAAGAAGCATAGATGTTCTCTTGTAAACCATGTCAGATCCTTTGTAAATCAGACAGCTGTTTAATAATTTAAACAATGTATTTATTTTTTTGCGATCTGACACTAGGGATCACATTTATATATTTTAGATCTTTCTTTTCAGAAACCCCTTAATTGTTTCCCTCCCTTGTTTCTTTCCTTCTGTCCATTTGCGATTCATAAATTCTTTCCTTTGCTCTGGAAATCTAGACTCATTAATTTTTCGTAACATTTTCCCTGCCTTGATTAGCTCTTTTGAAATATTCAACATTTTGTAATTCCTTTTCAGTTTTCTTACAACAGTCGTTTTCTTACTTTGTTTTTATAAAAACTAAATATTTTTTCATTAATATAAATTTTTTCATTCTATGTCCATTAAATTTTAATCTTAGTGTCCATATTACCTATGTTTTTTATTTTTTTTACAGTCTATACAAATCTTCCGGTTTGCTAATATTTAACATTCATTTTCATAATTCAGTCCATGAGTGCCGCTTAAACTTTTCTTTTATTATTTTAATATTAATTTTTAATTAACTTTTTTCAATTTTAAAGTAGTGTGTAAATATTTTAAAAGTTATGTTAATCTTAAGTTTTTTTTTTCTAAATCAATGCTCATGGGTGAACAACTGTGAATAAAACATTATATATTTTGTATCTGGTTTGCTAATATTTACAATTCATTTTCTGATTCAGTCCATTAATTCTGCTTTAAAATTTATTTTAATATTTAATAATAATAAATTAATTAATCTTTTTTTAATTATAAAGTAGTCTGTAAATATTTATACAAATTTATGTTAATTTCAAGTGTTTTTGACAAAATAAATTCTCATTTGTGAATCAAATGTGAATAAAACATTGTTGATTTTGAATTTAATTACAGATTATATTTTATGTTTTGTCACTATTGAACTAAGTAAATTGTAATTTATGTATTCAGTTATACAGTCTTGATCTGGTTCATTTTCCACAAAATCATTTTCAGGTAGGTTTTATCATGTGTAGAATAATACAAATATATTTACACTATTCGAAAAGAAACTTCACTGAGTGCTTTATTATGGATTTAAATGTAATTTTACTGTCAAATCCAGTGTGAGTAAAGGTCTATTAATTTTTGATGAATTTAATTCTAATTTGTAGTGTTTTAATTTTTGTTATTAGCGTAAGTTAACTGTAATTTATGTATTCAATTACATAAAACTGTTGGTCTGAGTCATAATTTTTATGACTGTATTGGTACTTGAATATTTGCGGAAGTACTTTTGATCTTTAGATTTATTGAACGTATATATATATATTTCAGCTTCGTTTCCCATAAAATCATTTTAATGTATTTGATATTAAAATTCATGTATTAAAATCAGTTTGTAAATAAAAATATTTGTGACTATACAAAAGTATTTGTCCTTTGTTAGTCGAACATCAACATATTTAGAAATTGATCAGTTCGTTCTACTTTTTTGTAATTGTCCCGTGTATTGTTTGTGTTTAAACAAGTACAATCCATAGTGTGTGTTTTTGGCTTGCTGTCTTGTGGTAGCCTTACAGATTTTACTTAATTTGGAAATCAAAAATATCTGTTAGGTGAATAGGTCAGTTGTAAGCAAAAGAAGCTAAATCTGCAATTTGAACTAATATTAAATTGATTATATATAGGCAACCAAGGATTATAAATTTTCATCTTCTACTTGAATTTCAATGTTTCAATTTTTAAGAATCATTATTTTTGTAAGTAACAATCGAGTCATTCATTACCTTGAAATCCTGTTTCATCATCAATACTGTAATTTTATACTTATTCTACTTAAGCGGGGATTCTACAGCTGTTGTCGCATTCCGCACCTCGGTCTGTCCCACCAGTCCTCCTCCAGCCCTCTCTATACTGTAATACTGTAATTTTATAATTTGGTAAAATAAATTATTGTCCGTTATGTTAAAAAATACAATATGTTATTGTCAGTTCAATTCCAATTTTTTTACTTTGAATATTTTTTTCTAGCCATACTAATTTAGTTCATCATTAAATAATTTCGTATTTTTTACGGTAATAAGCCGTGGTTACAGTATAATTCGTCTCGCTTCTAGACTGGAAAGATACTGGATATAAAATGAAATTTCCGTACGCATTGAAGAAAGTCTTAAGTGAAAGTGAATAATTAAATTTTAATCTTTTGAAAGTTATTTTTAATATTATTAACGGGAAGAAATTGAAGACAATTTTACTACATGTAAGTAGACTACTGTAACTCGGTAAATAAACAGAATGCGTTGTATTTGTGAATTTAGCATCATTATTTGATAACCCGTTCCCCACAGTTAGTCGTCACATAGGCACTCAACCTTCCAACAGTAATTTGCATTTCCATATTGCAAGTACAGCATTGTAGCATTTAATGGTGGTATGCATTCAGAAACGTTTAGCATTAAATTATTCGTTCAGAGGTTTTGTTGCGTTAACAAAGTATTGTAATACTGTCTGGATTGTATGCATTCACGAATACCACACTATAATAACTGCTAGGTTTTCACTGTCAGAAACCAAAAAACAAATCCTTTATTTATGATAACGGAATTTTTGAATCTGTATTTTCCCTTTTTTATTTAAAAAAGAACAATATATTGGTATGACAATCTTCTATTAATAAAATATTTTTTTAAAAACCTTCCGCAGTCGATAAAACTAACTCGGAATTGATATTTTATTTTTAAGGAATTCGAATCTTCCTTACCTAGTCTTTAAATGAAAATATGTAGTAGACTTTGAAGAATCATCACTGTTCCAAAGACAGTTTTCTAACAGTTGAACAGATAGTGCTAATGATTGTAAGTTTGTGAATTAATTTTTATTCGTTGGCATTGAAAATTTTACTTAAATTTCAATTGCGTGTCATATTTATTAATTATTTTAAATATTTTCCTCTGTCGGTAGAGCGAATGCCAAATAAGCTTGCCGGTTTTTTGAAGTTCGCAGAAGGTGCATTTTGGTAATGGCGCGCTCGGTTACCTGAGCGAGTGGTGGGGGTCAGTGCTGTACTAGCTGTGTTCAGACTCACGTCGCTTTCGCAACGTTATATTTCAGCTTACCTGAAAACATTAGTCTGTAATTTGTTGCTTAGAACAAAGTGGTAGGCGTTAATTGTTGTATACAATATTTACGATTGAATGTGTTTAACGTCACTAATAGATGATAATTTAATTTTTAAAACATCTAATTTAATTGGCAGTTCGGTACTAATACACGAAATCTGTCGACTGAATCCAATCTGTTCGCGCAGCTACACCGGCAAGCTTATTTGGCGTCCGCTCAAACTCACTTCATGTTACTCATAACATTCAACATCAACTTGCATTGTTTGAATCATGGTCTAAAAAACGCTAAGGTGAGATCATCTTTCTCCGATTTTCTTTCAAGCAAACTCAATTTGATTCTTAGAACTCCACTTAGAACATAGACTAACTTGGAACAACCTTATTAACACTAAACGTAAATTTATTAAATCACACAGCTAAGCAAATGTTCAGACTTCTTTTTAGTCGATATAATTTGTCATTAAGCTTTAAATTGCTAAAGCTTTATTAAGCTTATTGTTATAAGCTTTATTGAAATTTATATGGACTTTTGTAGCTCAGATTTACTACTCGGCGAAATATTCTATTACCTACAATACGAATTCAAAGGTTAATCACTGATAACTCTCCACGTTACGTATTGAAGAAAACTTTACACGCTGATCTACATGTTCCTTGTGTCAATAACCTTTTTTTTAAAGTGTTATAAATGATTTAAAGATAAATTACACTCCAGCGAAAATTCACTGATTCGGAAGCTAAATTTTTATCACATGCCAGGGAATCTACATCGAAGACTGAAACGACGCTGAAAGAGAGACATGATTTAGTTCTTGAATCTTCCATTTAAAATTTTATTTACATAAATATAAAATGTGTATTTAATGTTAAATAAGTGATTATCCTAATCTAACATATTTTCACGTCTTTTTTTAATGTTTACTATCTGTCTTACTAAATTATTAAAATCAAATAAAATGAAAAATTTCGGTTTGCGTAATTTAACTATTTAACGAATTTATGTCATATTTTTGTTTTATTTAAAAACTAATTGTAATATGTATTATGTATTTTCAAAAATTTGTTTATTATAAGGAAGATATTTCGGATTAGTCAATGGTTTAGAGAAGGAAAAGGCTTCACGTAGAGTAAAACATTACTAAGTGTACTACAGAATCTGCCTTCTCTCTGTCTTGTTAAAAGGAATAATTAATTTTCGCAAATTCACCGACTCAATTGTATTAAAATATGCGATATGGGCGTAGAGTTTAAATTTTAATTGCAGCTTTGTATTATTATTTTGAAATTTATTTGTATTAGTACTTCAATTGTTCCTTCGCCAGCAGTCCTCTTTTCGATTTAATATTTCAATTAATATTATAAAATATTTTAATAAATTAGATATTTTAAATTATGTTTATATATTTGTAAAACTATTTGAATTTATTTAAATCCTGTGTGCCACGTTGTATAAAAGTAGGAGACAAAAGTCTTGAAAATTATATTAGTAACTAGTCATATAAAAAAACAAGTGTTTAAAAAAAAGATATTTAGTAGGCCTATATGAAATCATATACTAAACATTTAATACTTAATTAAAGGAATTATTACATGATTATAAAATTACCTAATTAAAGTACAATTACTTAATTAAAAAAACCTCGGACAATAATATTAAGTATGCCCTCGGACTTGTTTATTTATAAAGTACTATAACTTTTATTCCTGGTTCTTTTGAAATTTTGTTGTTTATAAAAAAATTTCTTTTACAGTAATTTGTAACATAGATTACTAGTTTACAACATTTTTATAGCTGTTGTCAAACGATCACCTGTGATTGGAAGTGTAAATTGATTAGGATCTAATTTATTAATAATCTTTCCGCATATTTTGAATCTATCTATGTTATGCAGTACGGAAGTTATTTACTAAGAAAAATTTATAATGTACAGAATTAATTAATTGTTGATAAAAAAAGATTTGGTCTGAAACACTCACACAAATTTCTCTTGCCAATGCAAATAATGAATAATATAACCTAACATTAGATATAAACAAAAAAACTAATCTCAAAAAACATAACCTCATTTTTATCATGAGAGAATGACGCAAAATGAAAATCAACCTCGGTTTGGCTTAATAATTCGAAAAATCACTCTTTGACGCTAAACTAGGCTCTGTAGAAGAAAATGCATTAAATAAAAATTAGATCTTTTAATTTCCTATATATATCTGATTATATACACTTTTGCGCCAAATGCATATTAAGGCCGCAATCGTAAAAAAAAACATTTTCTTCTACGAAATCACAGCCTCGCCAAGTATTTCAGCAGATATGGCGCTTACCCTATCTTGTAGAACATAAAAAAATGTAGTAAATGAGGCGATTTTTAAAAAAAACGTAGGAGTTGTTTTTGAGAGAATCGAAAAAAGTTTTCACTTTTTTCGATTACACAAATAAACTACTACTTCCGGTGTACCAATTTTGATGGAAATGTTTGTTCGGTTCCTTAGTAGTATCTAACATAAGTTTCAATTTTGTACAATGTTCTGTTCTTGAGATATTTGTTCACACACGCACACACACAAACCAATCGCTAAAAAAATGTTTTTTGATTTTTGGGGGTCTGAAAACGTTGTATATCCGGTAAAAACTCGATTTCGAAAAGTCGACATGAAACGATATTTTCCTTCCTATATATTTTTATAGGCAAGAGAAATTAATAAGGTTGAACTGAGAGTAAAACAATGTGTCAGATTTAAAGTGACAGTATTTTTTAGTGAATAGAATACTGTATGCCACCTTACATAATTTTTTGTAAGGTTGAAGTGCTAGATTGTTAAGTCGAAGTCCCGAGTTCGATATTTTGACTCTATTACACACTTTATCATACTTATTGTCTTTTAGTAATGCACTCTAGTCGATGGTGGTTGCAGGACGACTTGTAACCGATAGTATATAGGTACTAAATAAAATCTTCGCTACATCCTGCAGCTAGGTTGGTTCTTGTTTTTTTCAGCGTGAGCTGTTCATGTCAAGAACATCTGCTATCTAAGAGACGTGATTATATTTCTTTCATACCATAAACATATTGTATGATCTTTTCGTTACGTTACGATTGTCTTAGGTACGTAATGTGCGTTGTAACTCTTGCTGTCTATTCTTTCGCTAAACTTCGTAAAGCAACTGCCTAATACGTGACGTTAACAGTACGTAAAGTAATATTTGACAATTGTACTGCTTATAGCCGAGAACCCCTTATAATTACTAATTGTTTATAGTTAGTTTTATAAATGGTCTACACAGGACAATTTTTTCCTTTCTCATGGCGCATATTATGAATATATAGACGTATAGCGAACTTGTTTTCATGTCGATTTTTCAAAATAGAGTTTTCACTGGAATTACACGTTTTTAGGCCCCCTGAATCCAAAAAGCATGTTTTTAGCAATTTGTCTGTATTTCTGAACAAAATATCTTAAAAACGGATTTTCGTACGAAGTTGAAATCTGGAACTTAAGTTCCACTACGGGACCCGACATGAACGTTTTCATCGAAATGGGTCACCTGAAAATAGTAGTTTATTCGTGCCATTTTTCAATATTTTGTGATTTTATTAAAAATATCTTCTACGATTTAAAAAAAAATCGCCTTATTTGCTAAATTTTTATGCAGTACAAGATAGGGTAAGCGCTATGTCTGCTGAACTGCTTGGGGCTTGAAACGTGATAAAAAAGTGCTTTTTTAAGATTTCGGCTTTAATATTCACTTAAGGTAAAATTGTAGTATTAATTAAAGTTGAAGTAATTAAAAAATACATTTTTTATTTTTAGCGTTTGTGTACAACGTTTAAGTTAGCGTCAATAATTAGTGATTTTCTGTAATTTGCTCAATAAAAACTGTAAAGACGGGATTTATTAAGATATCGGCCTTAGTATATATTTACGACAAAACTGTATAATTCAAGTTATAGGAAATAATAAATTCTACAACTTTTGTTTCAATCAATTTTTTCTACAGATCCTAGTTTAGCGTCAATCAGTAAGTTTTCGTATATTTAAGCTCTGCAATGGTTAACTTTCATTTAACGCCATCTTCATTCACTCTTGATTAAAATTAGGTTGTGTTTTAATTTTACATTGGTAATAATAATATTAATATAGGGTATATTTTTCATTATTTATATTGGCAAGAGAAAGTCTTGTGCGTGTTTCACACCAGATTTTTGTCTTTGTTAGGAGTTCAAAAATGTTTTTTCATATATATATATATATATGTATGTATATTATTACAATAGCCCTATAGGGTATTTCCTAACGAAAATAGGGGGCCATCTTAGATCACGTACAGTTACTTCAGACATTTCTAGTAGCTCTTTTTGCAGCCCACATTCTCACCATTCTTTTACTGTAGCCTTTTCTCCTCTCTTCCGTTCACCCGTTATTCTGATTTTGCTCTTCGTGGAAGCATTGTGATCAGTAGCTTAGTCATTCAAAATAGTTGATCGAATTTGAAATTTATTATCGTTTTTCGGTTTATTCCAGTTTTTCTATACCTTTTATTTACTTCTTTAAACGACATCTTAGTTTTATTGTTCAGCGTTTGAAAGATTTGTCTTGTCAAACGTTTGTCATCCATTCAATACACTTGTCTATAAAAGTTTAGTCTTCATTTTCCAGTAGTTTCCATTAACCGTTCATTTTCAGTGTACAGTTCTTCTGGTTCTTGTAATCCGTGTTTTCCTTCGACTGTTTTCGAAACCATTATCTTGCAGAAAATGTTCTCTCAAATGTCTCTGCTTCTCTAAGACCAGCCTTCCCGGTCATTTAGAGGCATTCACAAGCGTGCATACACGCAGGTTTTTCACAGTATTATAATGTCTCATTTTGGCTTCTCTCGAGAGTTCTTTCTTCTTATACAGGTCACGAGTTCTTTGGAGCACAGCAGCCTCCTTTCCTCGTCTGTAGTTGCTTGTTTCCATCTACCTGATCTTTGGTTAAATCTCCCCGAGGTACTTGAAGCTATCAACTTTCCAGTTTTTGGCATTTTCTTCTAGTAATACGGAAATGTATGATGTTAGTTATGTACATTGTGTATGTCAGAACTTAAAATATTAATTTCCTATTCGGTAAAACGATACTTCTCTGCATAAACGATGTAGTTGGGGGCATTAGATTATTCTAAACGACTATGCAAAAAATTTGGATTTTGATACTCGGTCGATGTGCGAAAAATTTAAAAATAAACCTCTTACCGGTAGTTCTCTAATACTTATTGTAGTCTAATGACCTAGCAGTTTATGCAACTTTAAATCTTAAAAAAATATCTTCTGTTTAAGATAACAATTAAACTCACACGTTAATATTGATATAATGACTTTCTTGAAGATTGCGTTTTTAAATTGTTATTTGGTATTAAATTTTAAATTCTGTTTCTATATTCAGCCGATTTTAAGTTTATTGTTGACTTGGTTAAATAAATACGTTGTGGTTTAAATTGAGAGGGAGTTTTTAATTAATTAATTTTATGTTTTACGTTAGAATTACTTTGTTTTCTTTTTGTAGTTGTTTGAATAGCTTTAGGTTAGTTTACCAATATAATTCAATGTGATTATATATGTGGGTTTAAATGGCCGAGCTACCTAACATGACAAGAATGTTAATAGCCAGTATGTAATGGACGTGGAGTATACTGGATACGTTGGAGGGAGTCAATGTAATGGATAAATTTATTAGGGATACTAATCTATTGGATATTGGATGCACCGAGTAGTGGCTATATTAGGTAGCCGACAGGCAACAATGATAGCTATTTAGGTTCGAGCGACCTATCACATCACACTATGATCTATCAAAATATTACATCATGCCAATTTTAGGGTCACATTTACACAATAGTGTCATAAGATCTTATCCAATCAAGTTAAAATAGATTATTTTAAGTAATATCCTTGTTCTACATCAAAATTAATAAAAATAAGATAAGGTTTTTGTTTTAAAATATTATAAAGTTAATATGTAGAATTACTTTGGCCGTAGACAAATTTAGTTTAGGCGTTACAGAAACATTTAGTATTTTTGATTTAAGTTCTTTGGAATTCCCTAGGGGAGTAAAAAAGTTGATGACAAATTTTACATATATTTTCTTTTTAAAATAAAGTTTCTTTAACTTCTAAAGTATGTTTTTATTTATATTTCGTGTTAACACGACTTGCAACAATTTATTAATGTAATATTAAATTTAAAATTTTCTCTGGTCGTCAATCTAATCATTTAAAAAATTCAACTGCTTCTTTATTTAAAAGTAATATCGTTAAAAAGAAGTAGGTGGAATATAATACTAAATTTTAGTGTGTTAGTTTGATGTATCGTAAAAAAAATTACAGAACAGTGTAAGAAGTTTTTTCTTATTTCTTAAACGTTTTTAAAGTTTAAGATGTATGGCATTAACATACGAATATAGAGTATTTAATTAGTCTTGGAGAGTTTTATTAGAAACTTACGGAGGGAAATTCATTATTTAACGAATAATTCTGAATTGAAATCGTCGAAACCAAAAAATTGAGGTTGTGGTAATTTGGAATGTGATAATCGGTATAGTTGTTTAGATCGATTAAAAAGTGTCGTAAGTTTAACCGATACGTGTTTTTTTTTACTTTCTCTTGATCTATAGGAACATGTAGGGAAGGAAAGTGTTGTTTTTATGTCGATTAATCGAAATCGAGTTTTCCCCGGATGTTGGTAGCTACACGTTTTCAGGCCCCCTGAACCCAAAAATCGTGTTTTTAGCGATTGGTCCGTGTGTGAACAAAATATCTCATGAACGGAATATAATTATGTCGTAGTTGGAATAACAACTACTGCAGAACCCGACACGAACATTTTCATCATCGGTCAACGAGAAGTAGTAAGTTATTCGTGCGATTTTTAACTTTTTGTGATTTTCTCAAAAACAGCTCCGACGAATTTTCTAAAAATCGTATTTACTTCATTTTTTATGCTCCAAAACATAGAGTAAGCGTCATATCTGCTGAAATTCTTAGGGGGCCTGTACTTTCGCAGGAAAATGCTTTTTTAAGATTACAGCCTTAATAAATGCATTCTAGAGTAAACGTGTTTGTAATTAAAGTTGTAGAACATTACAAACCTACAATTTTTATTACACTTTTTTACAGTGCTTAGTTTAGCGTTAAATAATTTCTGTATTTTTTCATCAAAATAGGTAAAAAATTATATGGGTAAATATGGTTATATGGCTAATAGGTAAATTATTATGGGGTTTTTTAAGATTGCGGCCTTAGTATGCCTTTTTACGTTGAAAGTGTATATCATAATCAAAGTTATTGAAAATTGAAAAACCTACAACTCTTATATTAAGCATTTTTCTCTACAGAGCCTAGTTTAACGGGAATTGCTGATTTTCCATAGTTTTACGTTCTACAGAGGTTGATTTTCATTTTGTGTCATTCACTCATGATTAAAATTAGGTTATGTTGTACATGTTACATTCTTTACTCATCATAAAACACAGATTAAATTGTTTATTAGCTACATTGGCAATAAAAAGTCGTATGAGTGTTTCACACTAGATTTTTAAATTTTTTTTTTTTTTTATTCTTTATATTATTTATTTGGAACTGTACAATAACAATACAACGAACAAATTTTAGCACAGAGTAATATAAATCACAGTGATTGTAGGATAAAATTACATGTCCATTGACATTCATTTTGGGTTCAAAAAATAAAAAACATACAAATAGTAACAAACATAGCAAATAGACATAACAAATTAACAAATATTAAAACTAAGAAATTTGATGATAAATGATGGGGATAACAGTAGCACAGAGTGGTGAAATGGTGGAAAGTAGTGGAATGGTGTCATCTCAGCAGGTCTCTGCTCCATCTTCTTTTTAGTCGTCTGGCGAGCCGAGGATTGATCAGAATTCCCCTTACAAGCGGGTTACGGTGGCCGTTCAATTTTGAATGAAACCTCGCGTACAACCTTTTCACTGTTTCGGTAACGTAAGGTATTTGTAGGTCAGTATGAAGTGTTGAATTTGACACGTAGTACGGAGCATTGGTGATCATGCGAAGCAGTTTGGACTGACATACTTGTACTTTCTTTAATGTTGTCGAGCTGGCACTTCCGTATATCTGAACGCCATAGGTCCACAATGGCATCAGAAGACTTTTATAAATTTTGACCTTTGTTTTTAAAGTAACATGTGATTTTCGATTAAGTAGCCGATATAGTTGTTTGACTCGTGAATTTAAAAGTAATCGTTTTATCTTTATATGGGTGTTCCACGTTAACCTTTTATCAAAATTTAATCCTAGATATCGTACTTCTTTGTGTTGAGGGATGACAACGTTGTTTAAAAACACATCAGGACAGGTACCATGACGGAGAGTAAAATTAACATGTACCGATTTTTCCGGATTTACTTTCATCTTCCATTTTGTCAGCCAAACGTCTACTATGTCGAGATGATGGAGGTTCAATGCCACATCTTGGCATAGATTTGAAGATGTCAACAGTACCGCGTCGTCGGCGTATGTGGCGACAGTAGTGCGCTCAGTCTGCGGGAAATCGGCCACGTATATTGAGTACAGTAACGGAGACAGAATTGCCCCCTGTGGAACACCTGCACTCACGTGTTTCAATGCAGAGTGGTCTGATCCATGTCGGACGTAGAAATCTCTTTCTTCCAGGAAGGATTTCAGCAGCAGGTAATAGCTGTATGGTACGAACTGTTTTAATTTATAAAGTAGACCATCGTGCCACACCTTATCGAAGGCAGAACTTATGTCTAGGAAGACGCCTGAAACATACTTCTTCTCTTCAAAACCAGTCGCTATAAGATCAACAACGCGATGTAACTGTTGTATAGTTGAATGAGCTGCCCTAAAGCCAAATTGGTGATCCGGTATAGATCTCTCTGAATCGATAATTGGTACAATACGCCTCAACAAGATTTTCTCAAAGATTTTTCCTGCAACTGGTAGAAGGCTTATTGGACGATAAGAAGAAGCATCGTGCGGAGGTTTCCCGGGTTTTTGGAACATCACTATTTCCGCTAGTTTCCATTGTATAGGAAAATGTGCCTGCCGTATAGCTGCGTTAAAAATCTCGGTTAAAAGAAGAACTCCATTATATGGTAGCGCTCGTAGCACTTCGGCATTAACCAGGTCAAATCCTGGAGACTTTTTGAGCGGCAGAGCTGCAATGCATCTCTGCACCTCACGAACCCTTATCGCCTTGGGAGGGAGAGATAGTTGTAATGGGCTATGTAAAAATTCCTCGACCGTGTTGGTATGGTCATCATCGTTGATATCGTGCGGTCTGAATATACCAACAAGATGCTCCGCAAACCTGTCTGCCCTTTCCTGGTCATTCTTTGCCCATGAATTGTCTAATCTCTTTAAAGGGTAGGAGTGACTCATTTGTTTTGTAAGGTACCGTGTAGTTCGCCAAAGACTGCCATCCTCCGAGGACAAATTTTGAAGTTTTGATTCAGTAATAGTGTTGTTGAAATTTTTAATTTCTTTCTTTAATCGATTTGAGATGGAATTGTAGAGTATTCTGTCGACGGGGTGCCTAGAACGTTGCCATACATGTCGTCTTCGCCTTTTTTCGTGAATCAATTCCCTTATATAGAGTGGATACATAGGGCCGTTGTACCTCAAACGTGGTGTTACAGCAGTGGACCTCCACGCTGCTTGTTGAACTGTTACAGTGAAGTGCTCTACAGCGTCTTCTATATCACGGGGCGTTCTAAGCGGTAGGTCGAGTCTTATGTTATCCTCAATATGGTTTCGAAACGCTTCCCAGTTCGTTCGTCCTTTTGTAAGGGAAGGTCTTTCGAATGCTGGTATGGGCTTGCTATGTAAGGTGAGAATCACAGCAGAATGGTCCGAACAGAGCTCATTGTAACTGGTTGTAAGTTTTTGCACATGACGCAGGCCGTTCGTTACGAAAATGTCTAGTAAGTCAGGCAATCTATTCCTGTCTGTTGGCCAGTACGTCGGAGCTAGTGATGACTCCGCTGCATAGTTGTTGTCATGTATTGTTTTTAATAGTAGCCGGCCACGCGGGTTGGTGATTCGTGCACCTCACATAGTATGCTTTGCATTTAGATCACCCCCGACAATGAAACATCTTCCAAGGGTTGAGAAAAACGTTCTGAATTGTTCGCTGGATATTCTGAAGCGAGGAGGGTAATAGGCGGCGGCAATGTTTACTGTGAATTGCGTAAATGAAACTGTAACTGCTGTAGCTTGTAGAGATGGAGTCGGCGGGTCAAGCGGGAAAGGATGATGTTTAATGTCGGAGCGAATTAGAAGGGCGGCACCTCCCTGACATCTATCACCAGGATGATCCGCACGATATACACTAAAGTTTCTCATAAAAAATCGCTGCCCAGAGGACAGATGAGTTTCACTGAGCAGATAAATATCTATTCGTTTTTCATTTAGAACGTACTCCAGCTGAGAAAAATGTTGATGTATTCCGTTGGCGTTCCATAGGAGGATGCTTAGAGAGGCGGCTGTCACGTTATTTTCCATTTTTGGAGAGGACCACTGTGAGCAGTTGCGTCATAAGGGTGATTAATGGCGTTATTAAATCCTTTATTTCGCTTATGAATGATGTAAGGTGAGTGGTGAGTGTGGAGGAAACTGTGTCATCTTGCGGCGGTTGTTGGAACGTAGTAGGAGGTTTTCGTGGTGGCCAGGGCTGGCGCGGTTGCGACCACGCATTGGGAACGTTGTTAAAGCTTGTTTTGGATGGCAATGACGGGAAATGTTGTTCGTCGCTTAGTGTTGGGGCTGGTTTCTGCTGTGATGCGGCGGCTGGCTGTAGTAGGGGCCGGCGTTGATCGCGCCTGGAACTTAACTCTTTATAGTAACGACACCCTTTGCACGAGGCCACATGGTCCGAACCACACAGACAACATACTCCCTTGGTTTCACGAGGAATCGTGCATTCTGACGAAAGATGGCTGCCGGCACACTTCACACATCTCGGAACATGGTTACAGTACGTTTTTGTATGTCCATAATTTTGACAACGGGTGCACTGAGCAATGTGTCTTTTAGGGTGAGGAGGCTCAATTTTTATTTTCGACATTAGCAGTGTGTCTATTTTATAAATATCTTGATTCGTTTCAGATTTTTCTAGGTCAATAAAAAACAAAGGCATCGGTACCTTCATTCGGGATTTCATATTAGTAACCGATCGGACTTTATGGCCATTTTGACTCATTTCCTCGGCAATAGCATTCGTGTCCGTAGAATGATGCAATCCGCGTAATACCACGCGGAACGGTTTGTCATCCGCAAGCTGGTAAGTGTGAAAATCGGCTTTATTGTCCTTTAGATATTTGACGAGTGTTCTGTACAATTCAGCTGTGGTGGGATAAATAGTTATACCTTTTGTGGTAGAAGTACATTTGAACTCATTACCAATAGTGTCTTTCAAAATTTGAAGTAAAGGTAGGTATTCTACTTCAGAAGTCAAATATATTGGAGGAGGGCGTTTAGCAGATGTAGAGTCACTTTCCATGTGACTCACATGTTCATTGCTGTCAATATCTTTATTTTCGAGAATATGGAATCGATTCTCTGTGTTAATATTGTAAAAATTTGAATTTGCACGCGGATCAGCTGGGCTAATTCGTTTATTGGTAATGACGTCACATTCTCTGCCTTCTAAATATTTTCTTTTCGATAATACAGTTTGCCAGCTGTGTTTATTGGTTGAAGTATCGGTGCGTAATAAAGAATTTTCCGAATTCATTGTTTCACCTATTAAAATGTCATTTCCAGTAATATTTAGCACCGGAGGTCTAATCACAGCATTCTGCCACAAAGGTTGATTCAATGCTGCACCGCTTTTAGAATTTTCCGCACTGGCATCGCCGGGCGTAGCGGCAGCCATGCTCAACAATAGCCAAAGAGAGGTTACGTATGCAACGTAATTAAAAATTAAACAAGATACTTACAACAATATAACAGTTCGGTGATAATTCACACAAAAGAAACAAACGACTACAATAAGTTCATAAATACAGTAAGTTCATAAATATATTTACAATAGAATTCACAATTACAAAACAAACTCGGAGCTACAATTCGTGTCAACCGTCCACTAATATCGAACCACCTTTAAATTTTTAACTCAGATTGCGCGTTGCGTTTATTTCAGTAGTGGGTGTATATCATTTTATGAAAACATAGAAAAAGAAATCCTTTTCCAGAAGGTTAATGTTATTTGCGGAGTCTTAGAAGTGTTAATTTTAATTCTCCACTTAGTGAACAAGGGTTAGAATCCTTTCTAACAGGATATACTGCTTAAGGAAGTATGAGGTTCGTGTTGGATCAGAATTATTATTAAAGGGTATTAAGGTATCAAGTTTCATTCAGTACACTTGTATTTGCAATTTTGATGTTGACTGTACCTAAGAGTTTCTTTTGATTTTTATTAGGTTTATGTATGAAAAATATTAAAACATAATTATTGGGGTGGACTAGATTGAACCAATAACTTTTAATTCAACGTTGAATCAATAATTTTAAATTAAGCCTATTTGTCCAATATTGAACCTTTTAAACCTTCTCCAAACTTCTCCACGTTTCCCTGCTTCTTGCGTGCTGTTTCTAGTTACATCCCACCACTTTCTTGATATCATCTCTCTTTCGCATCTGTGGTCGTCCTTGATCTTGGTCATTCCCCTAGTCTGCATTTTTGAATAACACTTTTCGACTTCCGTCCGAGTGTCATGGCATTTTCTTGGCTTTAAAACTTTTGATTTTTTTTATCTCATACTTTGTATCTTTAATTGTACTATAGAGAACAACCAAAAGTTGAGAAAATATTGATATTAAATTGTCATTAACAAGAATTGGCATGATATAAAATACAGCATTCAGCAATGTTAAAGTTGGAATAACAATGAACGAAAGTAAAGTATGAAAAGAAAAACAATTAAAAGTTCATATTGTCTAAGAAAAGTTGTTACCAATAGTAATGAAGCATATTTAAAAATAAAACAAACATTACGTGTAATATTTCACATTTTTTATATTTTTCGACATAAACATGCAGAAAAAATTAAAGAAGATATCTGCTCCATTTTTTTTAAATTTTTTAATGAAACCTGGTGGATTTTCCATATCACTGATAAGCGGATTATTATGGATTTGTAGTTTTGAATATTATTAAATCGGTGTGTAGTATTTTAAGTTTTTAAAACTATTTTTTTTCGGCTTTAAAGGGAGCATAAAAATTTAAGTATCAAAAATGTATAACCATCGCTATACATTCTCGCTCAGTAAGGTAGGGTTTGTGCGAAAATATAAAACCCTAATGCACAATTCTAAGTGTAGATTTTCCGGAAAACGTTTTTTGGGATAAAAAGAGATCGATGATTACGTCATATTCATAATCTGAGATTTTAAGAAGTTAGACAAATAAACAAGAAATCGATTAATAGATTTTGAACGAAAAATAAAATTGTATTTTTCAGTACAATGTTAATAATATTGAATTCATGTATCTATTTTATCAGTAACTTACGTAAAACAGTCTGTGTTTGACAAGTTGTGACAATGCCACTAAAACTCCTCTAAAATTGAGTTTTATCGGTCCTTTTTGATTCTGTCAGCAATTGATATAATTGTGTTCTGTATTCCATTTTATTATCTACAAATGCTGTGTTTTTTTATTTGTTATATTATTGTGTAGTGTAGGAATATCACCACGAGTATTCATCATGAATTGTTGATGTTGTATTTAAAAATACCTTTTGGAAATAATTACTGTATTATCATGTATAGAGAAGTTTTGTTTGAGTCCAGGTAAAAATAAAGTAATATTTTCCCGTTTATCGTTTTATATGGTTTATAAGGCTTAGTTAACGACATTTCTGAAAATAAGTAAATGTAAGATATGTATCCATGCATAAAAAATAAAATATTTCTGAGCTACGGGCCGTAAAATTTGTCGTTATATTATCAAATAGGTTTTATGTAGAGTATCGAGAAAAATGAATGGCTCAATAAAAATTTAATGGATACCATCTGGGACGCTCAGTTTAATTCGAGTAAAGATTATATACTCTAAACAAATTGTAGTGCAAACCAGACTCACTTTCTTGCGATTTCTTTCAATGCTACATTTTATTAAATTTTTCATCAATACATGTCTACAACAATGTTAAACTAAATATTCCAATCTTCATGTAAAGTAATTTATCATAAAACACTTCTACAATAGTATTGGTATGTTGTCAGCAGTATGGAAGACTGGTAAAAAAGTAGAGTGGTGTTAATGCTTTATTTAAGGTGCAGGTTGAAATTTTTCATTTAAGTCAGCGTCATCGTCGGAAAAATTTCTCAATATATTTCTCTGTATTCCATTTTGAAACTCCTCTAAAATTGAGTTAATTCTTCATTAAGTTTTTGATTCTGCTAATTCAAAATCCAGTTTCACTTTGTTGTATGAAATTATATGCTTACAAAATATTGACATTGCCATAATATCAAAAAAGATCAGTATTTATCTAGACTCAGTTAAATTGATAATGTATTTAAAAATACTATTTGGAACCAATTATTATTGTCATGTGTAGACAAGTTTTGATTCCAAGAAAAAATAAAGTAGCCTACTATTTTTCTCTAGTATTACTTTTTCTAGTTTATCGTTATATGATTTTTTAAGGCTTTTTATGTAATGGAGTCAGTATTATTTATTTTCTTACATAAAATTATTATTGGTAAATTCAAAAAAGCATAATATTACGTAATATTATCAATGATCATGCGTCTAATAATAAAAAATTATCTATTAGACTGCCTGAATCTATTTGTAGTGTAGGTATAACTTAGTTCAGTTACCTACGTATACCTTGGACAATTCGAATTAGCACAAAAAGTTTCGGTGTTTATCTACTCCAATCTTCACCGCTCGCCATGCAATGACGGTACAGTCACAAAAGTATACAATCGCTACTGTAATGTGCAACTCACGCACGGTCACTACGCTTTGTTTTCAGTGTTGCTATCAATAATCTGTCAGACAGAATGATGTGACTAATTTGTTCTTTTATATGGTTTCCTGCTCATTATATTTACATATATTTTCGTATCTGTTAAACACAATAATAGCGTAAATCAAAAATATGTTTTCTGTAACATTCTGTGAAGTTTATTCCTCGTTGATTTAGGATCTGTTAGTTTACGGGAAATTTATGAGTAAAATTTATATCTTCTACACAAACTGTATAAAACTATAACTTTTAACATCTAACTCTTACGGATAATAAAAATAAAATTAATTAGCGACGGCATTCGCAATTTGTTAGTAAACTTAAAACTAAGTAAATGCTGAGCTGTTGAATTTGTTGTGCAATGAAATTTGTTTTTTAGGTAAGTACCCGAACGATCTCTGGGATATTACATGTTTGGTAAGTAATAGCCACCTAGAAATTATAAACCTTGAGTAGAAGGTACTGTTATATGTTCTGGCCTACCGTTAACTAAAGGTTGACATTGGGTGGACCTTATGTGAAAATCTCACTCGACTTACCCCCACTAGGAGTACGGACCAATCAAAAAGCAGCATCCTGACGAATGACGTAACGCTGAAGACTCTTTGTTGATTGGTTGATATCGGTCTGACGTAGGAAAGTAATATAACCTCTCTGATTGGACAATATTAACCAATAAAAATGACGCAAAAGAAGACATCTGGTTGGTTAGAAAATACTGGTTTCTCATTGGCCGAAAATACGAGATTCTGATTGGCCAGGTATTACCTGGGCCGTTGACGTCACACGCGCATCACACTCAACTTGCCCCGCCTTACTCGCGCAACCCTTATAATTCGTTTGTTGAATACCAGTTATATTTGATATATACTACAATATTTTCGTATCTGTTAAACACAATAATAGCGT
Source organism: Catonia carolina (assembly GCA_035578175.1). Classification (NCBI taxonomy): domain Eukaryota; kingdom Metazoa; phylum Arthropoda; class Insecta; order Hemiptera; family Achilidae; genus Catonia; species Catonia carolina. The sequence goes on along the minus strand of JAQMRL010000001.1, from coordinate 68,457,340 downwards.
ATGTCAGAAATATTTTGTCAAGTAACGTCTTGTGAAGTTTATTCCTCGTTGATTTAGCATTTATTAGTTTATGGGGAAAATCCAAGGAAAGAGATCCTTGGGAAGAAGACGAAAATCCTGGCTGAAAAACCTAAGAGATTGGTATGGTTGCAGCAACAACGAATTGTTTAGGGCTGTGACATCAAAGATAAAAATCGCTCTGATGATTGCCAACCTTCGAAGCGGAGATGGCACCTGAAGAAGAAGAAGTTAATGGGAAATTTATGAGTAAAACGTTTATCTTCTACACAAACTTTATAAACCCATAACCTTTAACGCCTAACTCATACCGATGAGATAAATAAAAAATTAATTATGCGACGGCTTCGCTTAATTGTAGCAGCGATGGTATAAGCAGAACAATTAATATAATCTTGATTGGTGTGATTTTCCCGAGTGTCAGGCTGATAATATGTGTTAATGTAGGCCGCTTGTTCGAACATTACAATTTTGTGAAATATTATCAGATGCGATTTTTTAACGTTCCCCTAACGAACAATTCATGTTTTCTCTTAAGCAAGGTAGGCTAATAATATTCTTTATTTCAAATCCAATTTGTCAGTAAACTTAAAGTTAGGTAAATGCTAAGCTGTTGAAGTTGTTGTGCAATGAAATTTGGTTTTAGGTAAGCAACCGTCAGCGAGGTTTGAACCTCTAAAATCTGTTCTGAGTGAGACGAGTTAAACTGGTTTACATGGCCTTCTCACAGAGTTTATAATTATCCGTTTCAGAATGCCAATCCCTTCGGAAAATCATCTACTCTCCACAATCCGAAAGACACCTTCACTTCATTCTCAACGGGGTCTGATTGTAAAATGAAATTCATGGCTCTCAGAGGAGATAACTCTAACCAGTGTCCTCTACTTCCTCTACTTCTACTGTTCTACTTCTTCTGTTATTAATTGCTTCAGTCATATTACTCGACTGGAAACATTTTTATTGACCATGTGATAAACAAGAACTTATTTTTTAAGTCTGGAACTAGGAAATTGAGTGCAAAAAAATGTTTAACACTCAACTTTTTTAGCACTGAGAAAATTAATTTTATGCATCTTAAAATACAGGGAGGAATTAAATATGAATAAAGACAGAAAACTTTTTTCGAAATTACTTCGTCCATTTTATCATCATTTTGTTACACCATTGTTTATTGTTTTTCGACTAATGCTCGTTGGTAGAGCAATATAGTAATCTTGTTATAAAACAGATTAACCTGGTAATACTTATCCGGTTTGTTACCGACTTTGATCTGTCTCAAGATATTTTGAATTAGAAACTTCAGTTACCTCCTACGTATCGAATTTTTTCATTTAAGTTATAAAAAGTTATTCCCTAAAAAATATGATACATTACTGGCCAAGAATTAGGTTACTAAAATCGAACAACTCGGAAAAATGAATCACTCTCGTTTTCTTTTGTCGGTTTTGAATGAACTATCGTGGTTTAAAAAAACCCGTGTAAACATTCTGCAGTAACAAAAACCAATTTCAATTTCTTTAGTACCCGAACGATCTCTACAATGGGGTACTACATATTAGGTAAGTGATACCAACATAGAAATTATAAATCTCGAGTAGAAGGTACTCTTATATGTTCTGCCCTACCGTTAACTAGAGGTTGACATTGGGTGGACCTCGTGTCAAAGTCTCGCTCGACGTGGCCCGCAGTAAGAGTACGGACCAATCAGAAAGCAGCATCCTGACGAATGACGTAACCCTGAAGACACTATTTTGATTGGTTGATATCGGTCTCTGACGTAGGAAAGCAATATAACCTCTCTGATTGGGCAATATTAACCAATCAACATGACGCAAAAGAAGACGTCTGATTGGTTAGAATTGGGTTTTCTCATTGGCCGAAAATACGAGACTCTGATTGGCCAGGTATTACCTGAGCAGCTGACGTCATACACGTATCACACTCAACTTGCCCCGCCTTACTCACGCAATTCTAATAATTCCGGTATGAGCCGTTGACGTCAGACGCGCATCACACTCAACTTGCCCTTCCTTAATCACGCAACCCTAATAGTTCATTTGTTAAATACTGGTTATATTTGTAGGATATGTGTTCAGACCAATTCCTTTAGTTAGTTGCGTGCGCGAGGCGCAGCTGAAACTGTAGATTTCACGACAACTTCAATGTTAGAAATTAGGAGACAAAAGTTCGCAGATGTCTCAGTTGAGGATTGGAAAAAACGTTGCGATTATATTTAGAAAAACGAAAATGAGTTTTGGAAGTTGTAAGGGCCTCTTGAAAACGCAATTGAACGTTTCGTCATCAATTAATGAGACGACAGTCGGACTCCTCAGAAGATGGCGATTAAAATACGGAATAGAGTGAAGTGCAGTGTAACATAAAATATAAAGAATAATAGCTCGGTGTCGTAAAAACTTAAGTCGTGTTTTTACAAATGTTTAGTGCAAAGAAGAAGCAGCAAACGTTGTTGAGGTAATGCATGTACTATTATAATTTTTTAAATTTTTATTGTATTTACTGGGACAAATTAAATACATATTTTAAAATGAAATAATTATTTGTATATTTGTACATTGAAATAAAGTTGTATGCATTGACGTACATGGAAAGTTGTAGACCTTGTTGAAAGAATAGGTTATGGATATACTTTATGCGGAACTGTGTGTACACGTAGAGCAAGAGTTGTGCCAGTTTGAATTGTCCACAGTATATAACTATTTAAATACGTACGCTATTTATTTATAATTACTTTGTAATATTTATTCTTTAAATAATTATTATAACATTTGATTGACTTTTATTTGTTAAATGTTTTCAGTCCGTAAGGCATAAGAGGTATGTAGTTTTTCAGTTTACCATAAAAAATATTTTAACTAAATTTCTGAATAAAAATGACGTAAAACAAATAAGAAAATATTGTAAAGAATGTATCCCAGTGGTTAATGCAATAACTAAATAAAAACGTAAAATAGTAATTAAACACAAGAAAAATTTAAAAATCAATGCGAATGAGAGGAATTAAATACAGTTTCCTTTAATTGTGACATACCTAATGGTAGACTAAATGAAAGAGGATTTGTGAATATTAAAATAATATTAATAAAAAGATTTAACTGCAAGGCATAAATTAAGGATCCTTACTTAATGTCTAAATGAACACATGACGAGAAAACCGTTACAAATAAAATCAAATCTAGAAAATGGTTGGTAAATACTCATTAAATTTACAATAGTCCAATATATTTAATTAAATTATTTTATGTTGTTTATATTTAGCATTTATTCCTAGTTAGTATACCTAAATAATAATATTATTTTGTATTTTGATTTTTTCTTTCTTACTCTCTCTTGTCTATATGAATATATAGCAAAGAAAGTAGGTATTGTTTTCATGTCGATTTTTCTAAATCAAGTTTTCACCGGATATACACGTTTTCAGACTACTTGAACGTAAAAAAACATGTTTTTAGCGATGTGTGTGCGTGCGTGCGTGTGTGTGTGTGTGTGTGTGTGCGTGTGTGTGTGAACAAGATATCTCAAGAACGGAACACCATACGAAGTTGAAACTTGTACATTAATTTAGGTACCAGTAGGTATCCGTTACGAAAATTTTCATCAAAATTGGTCAACCGGAAGTAGTTTATTCGTGTAAGTTTTGAATTTTTTTGCAATTTTCTCAAAAACAATACTTTCCTTCCTTATTCATATAGGCAAGAGAAAGTAACCAGAAGATAGTTAATATAACCAATATAAGAAAATTTTAGTCATTTATATGACGAGAATTAAATAGGTCTACAGTGGTTTTTAATTCAAAAATCTAAAGGTTTGGCACAAAAATTTTATGTTTCTAGCTAAGAATAGAAAATAAAAATAAATTTGAACTTAGATTTTAAAAATCACTTAATCTACATTAAACATTTAATTTTTTAATACCTTGTAATTTCTTTGCAATCATTTTTTTTAGAATGAAAAATAACACTCAGTAGTGTGTTTCAAAACTTAACTCTGAACTGTACATTGAGAGACAAGAAATGAGGTTTTTTTAATTTTTTTAAATGTTTTACGCTACATTTCGTTTAAATTTTTCTTTTATGAAGTCATAACATTTCACGAATCCATACAAAAAATTAAATGAAGAAAGTAATATTTGTTTGTCACATTGTAAATAATTGTTTTCATTTTTAATTAAACGATCTCTTCTATAGATTAGTAGAGTTCTACTTCTTTTTCTTCGTAAAGGGCGCTATGTTAAATTTTGTATTTGGCTTTATTAGAGGGTTAGTCTTTAAATAACTATTTTTACAAATCTAACACTTATTCATTTACGTATAAAACTAAATAGTTGTTCTATATTACAAAATTTTAAACTGATGTAATTTTAATCCGGTTGAAATTAAACCACTAATATTTATGGATAAATTTTACATTGCGCGTTCCTGGACATTGATTATTGTGTTCCGTTGTGAACCACCGTCATAGCCATACTAATGATTCTCCGTGTCAGTCTTCTATTTTCATCAGTATTTTCCTTATTATAAAATTCCACAGACTGCCTGACTCCATTTTGTAGCGTAGGAATAACGTAGTTCAGTTATAGTATGCTATTTATTCGTCGCCTGTTTTACATTCTTACCCTCTATTTTATTTATTGATTTTATAATTGCTACTTCTTTACTATTAATGAATTCAATTTTCCAAAAAAAAACCATAAATATTTGTTCTTTTTATTCTTTTACAATTACATTAATATATTATCAAATTTTTCCTAAAATATTTTAGTACTTGGGAACTCTTCACTCTCTCGTGAAAATTAATTGCTAATTTACTAAATTTTGCTCAAACCAGTTTCGTTGTATGGTGTCCAACTTGGGGGAACTACCAGCAGAAGTAACAAAGAGGTAATTTAAAGGTTTCGGAATAAGATTAATCGGCCTATAACAAGGACCTTATAATTTGCACGGAATGCAGAAATACACCATTATTGGAACCTTCCTGAAGTCATGGACGAGGTAAAGCGTTTTAACACAAAATATCAGGCGAGACTTTTAAATCATGAAAATGAATTGTCATAAATCTTTTGAACACTGCAAAAGAAGTTCGACGCCTAAAAACGTTATAATGTTGTGGACATGTGTAATAGAGTACATAAAAATTATAGTGGAAAGTATACCTTATTGTAAAATGTAAATATCATTGTACATAGTAATTTTCTCTTTAAAAAAATGAATAATTGATAAAATCAGAGGTACTCAGAGTAATGAGACCTCAACTTGACATTATTTTAATTCAGAAGATTTGTTTATAGTTTATTTTTAAAACTGAATGCAAATAATTTTATTATAAAAAAAAATTCAGTCCTTAAAAATTATCCTGATACTTCCATAAAATTAAAATTTCGTCTCTTTAAATATTTTGTCAGTTCTATGCTAATCCATCTACCTTCTACCATGTCCAGGCACCGATAAATTTTAACAATGCCCTTTTTATTAAAAGAAGAATCCATCTGACTTTACAATTTTTTTAAAATAAACTTAAATAATTTATAAAATGTAAAATCATTCAAAATTACGTATATTATTTTAAATATAAAAAAATAAAAATTTAATACTACAAACAATTCGACAATAAATTTTATTTACTTAGTATTACTAATTGAAATCCTTTCGATCTATCAAAATATCAATATTTAAAAAAATCAACAGTCGCGGTACTGACCGACTGAAGAGACTACTTAATTAATTAATTAACAAATTAAAAGATTTTTGTAAATTAATTAATGGTAATTGTTCTTAGCCGAGCGTGACGTAACGGGAAACCAAAAATTTTTCCATGCAAAAAACACAGTCCAGGCGCGCCAGAAAAAGTGGTCACTTGAAAAAATGACTTAAGTGTCACCGGATGGCGACATTAAGTGGCTTAGGGAAACCTTAAATATTTGGGGCCCTGAATAGGGCCGTTTAAGCCCTCTTCCTGCTTAAACGACCGGTGGTCGTCTAGGCAGGAAGAGTCGGTTGTAGTCGTCGTGACGGTTGAGGAGGTGGGCGTCATGGCGTCTCGTCGCCCAGCGGAGACGTCATCTTCTTCCCTTGCCGTAGTGCATGAATGGGACCCGGTGGGTGCATCGCTCAGTTGAAGGATCGCTGTGGCCATCGCTCGCGGCAGCCGATGATGATGGTCCTGGTTGTTGGCGGTTACGGTGTCGGGTCGGCGAGTGGAAGCATCATCTTCTCTCTCACGGGGTCGTCGATGGGTATTCGTTGGAGTTCGGTAGCCGTGTGCCGATGATGGATATCTGGTCGAAGCTGTAGCGTGTAGTGGAATGACAATCAGGCTCAGTGAAGCGCTCTTGTATAGTAAGTAACCAGAGTGGCAATTACTAGTCCTCTGTAATGCCGAAAAAGGTCTGCCGGTCTTTTCGGCTTCCTTCTGTCAATTATGTCGGAAGCTTTGTCGGCCGAGGAGCACAGAACATAATCAAAGAGGGCAACGGCGACACAATCATCAATAAATTTCAATTGAAATCCCTCTGAATTTAATTGATTATAGAATAAATGTTTAATTTCCAATCTCAAAGATTTGTTAGCTGTTTCTTATTAGATATAAGTATATTCGCATAAGAATGGTATAGTTCGTTTGTTTTAGGAAGAAGCTTGTACGGGGAGGGTGAGTAGGTAGAGTAGGGATAGTTTCAAAGGGGAAAGTGTTGTCTCCTTCTCACTTAATGATCATTCCCTCTCGTTCTAACCGTATACTATGTTACAACTACGAGGTGCTTCCCCCACCACTAAACAGAACAGCTCAGCGGCACACAGCGTTGGAGGGAAAGCTTCTAGCTAGAACAAATGACCTGTACATAGATCATATCGTAATTATTCTGTGTTGTAATGAGAGATTGTAATATTTATACTTGTTATTGAACGTGTTAGGTTTTCACTCCTGTACTACTTCACATTGTTTATCTATGTATTTTCCCGCATCCTTAACATTTCAAATATAATATCTAGAGTACAAATTTTCATGGTGAAATTGCAAGGTAAAATTTAATAATGATGTTGTTATTATAGTAGTATAGTTTTGATATTTACATTTATAATTCCAATTAGTATGTTCTAATTTGAATATTCATTTGCTAACACCAAAATGTTTATCATCGAAGTTGCAATAGTGGTATTTTTTATAGAGAACTTGTGGAATAAATTATATGGATTTGGGGTCGTTTCTGATAATAATAACCGTTGATATTTTATTTATTGTACAAATAATGAGAGTGCGAATGAATGAATGAATGAAGAGATGAGTGAATATTATCGTTACTACATTTATGTTATGTACGCTACATTAAATCTCATTTTACATTTGATTATAAGTCTGTCAGAATTCTAGTATCATTTTCTCCTCTTCTTGTTTTCTAGATAGTTTTTTAAATTTTAGTTTTTATTATGAACGTTTCATCGTAAATAACTTGTTTCATTTCTCGCGTTATATATATTGTAGGCCCTATAGAGTGTGAAAATATTTCAATTGTACATAACATATAAATCTTTATTAGTCGGCGACCCTTTTCGGGAATAAAGTCCTTCAAAAATATAATGTTTAAAAAATACATATACTACAAATTAATTCAAATAAATTAGCCTATATGACAATGCTATGTATTTTTTTTTATTTCTTGTTTAAGTTGTTTAAAGTTCGGCAATAACATTTATTTATGACTACTTGTACATCCAGTGACTTATAAAGTTGAACTTCCATAACGCAAACTGTAACTTGTATTTTTTTGTTTGAGATTTTTTTAAAAATACGAGTTCGTTTTTGTTCGTTAACTTCTTGTATTTAATTAAATAGCTATATATTTTTGTTTAATTTTAACTGTGTATCATGTCTAAATGTATTTGCAAAAGCCTAATGATCTGTGAAACGTATAAAATTGTAAATGAAGTAGAAAAAGATTTAAAAATGAAAGACATTGCTGCGTCATACGGCGTACTTTGTAACACATTGTACTATTCAATTTTAAAATATAAGATTAAAATTAATAAAGCAGTAGAACAGAATTATGTCACAGAGAGTTAGAAACTATTTAAACATACAATGCTTGGAATGGAAGATATCGTATAAACTGGCTGCAAGAAGTACGCGGGAAAAATCGTCCCGTATAAGACGTAATGCTCCGAGAAAAAGTACATCAATCAGCGGTGCAACTTGGTCGAACCGAATTTAAAGCCAGAAGTGGATGGCTCGACAAATTTAAAAAAAATGTAGCATGAAAAACATAACCTAATTTTAATCACGAGTGAATGACGCGAAATGAAAATCAAGCCGCAATCTACAAACCACATTTTTACCACGAGAGCACAACTGTGCTCTCGTGGTAAAAATCTCTCTCTTTTTGTAGTGAATCAGGTGATCTTAAACAAAAACGTAAGAGCCGTTTTTAAAAAATTGGAAATTTTTCGAGTAAACTAGGTTAAACTTTTGATTGACCGATTTTGATTAGTTAAAATTTTAACTACCGTAAAACTACTTGATATTCAGTATTTTGTTTTATGATTCAATTGTGTTGAATATAATTTTATGTTATTGATACAGTATCAAAATTGGTTCATAAATGATTGAAATTTAATACTGCTTACCGATTATTGAGAAAGTTGATGTGCTTTACCAATCATTAATGGTTAAAATATTGCATGAAGCATCGTTTTCCCATTAATTGAAATTAATTACCATTACTTTGTCTGTTTGGGTGAGTAAAAGTGCCGTTTAGAGAGGTTTTCTATGTCTTTCAGTCGCTGTTACAGTTGAATAAATCCTTCATATATTGTATGATAAAGTAAAATACATTTTCTGAATGCTTGTAACTTAGATAGGTATATTTTAATTCTCTTGACGTTCCTCTAATACAATTGTGCTGTACTATAAACGGTGTCAATTAAATTTTGTGCAATTAACTTTATTTAGGTAGAACCTTTAATAATTATCATCAGTGTTGTAATTGTTTAATGTACTTCAAGTGTTAGTACTGTGGTTGACAATTTATGTATGTTTCTATATTTAACTAGCTAACGTTGTTTTAATCATGCGGGAGATGTACAGACGAGAACATGATATGTTATTTGTTGTGTATCTCTTTACTGATATGTACACTTAGTCTATATTAATGTTTGTTTATCTATCTATCAAGGTAAACTGCACATATTTGTTTGTACTATAAGTTTTTTCTTGATTCTATCAAAGACGGATGCAACGGTTTTGATACTGAACTCTTATGTGTTTAATAGTGTTTATTTAGGCTATTTTTCGGTATTAACTTACCATTATTATATGATGTCATTATATTTATAGCTGACGAACTTGAGACGGCAGATGAAGGCGAAGCATAGTGACTTAAATCACAGCACAGAGCTAACTGACTTTCGTTAATCGTATCCTACGTTGTCACGTTGTTGTCCCGCTGTGGATGACAGCCTAACAAAAAGTCAGCTGGAGTTTGGTGGAACAGAGTGTGACTTAGCGAAGAGGCAACCTTACACCCGACCTTGGCTCTTATTGGCTAGATCTAATCTGCAGTCTTTAGTTCGTTGGGGTATAGGTGATTTACTTGGAACTCTCACGGTTTAGTAAAAAGACACACTTTGGATAGTCTTGCTTAACTTCCAAACCTTTGAGTTTAGATAAGTTATAATGAAAAATCACTTTTATGAGACGACGATGAGACACGTCGTTTTAATGAACATTACTTATTTTTATAACATTAAAAAATAATATAAAAATCCCTTTCATGAAACGAAACGACGCGTTTAATGGTTAGCAATTGAAAAAAGGCTTACCTTCGACCTATGGCAAAAACCATTAGTGATTTCTATATCTACTCTTTAAGAGGAGTCGAAGGACACTATTTTTGTTTCCAAATTCCGACTGATTTTGTTACTTCCGGTTTTGGGTCACTTCCGGTTGAAACCGGAATTTTAAACCCAATGATTTCTGTATCTACTCTTTAAGAGAAATCGAATGAGACTAGTTTTGTTTCCAAATTCCGACTTTGCTTTCTTGACTTACAGTCGAAACCGGAACTTAATATCCAATTTAGGCCCACTAACTATTTTTGTAGATTACGAATCCGAAAACTGTTTGTTGCTATCTCTTGTAGTTTCCGACATCTGGTGTGACAGATAGACGGACGGACAAAGGAAAATGATGATAATTAAAAAAATTGCCCCCAGAAGTGCGACAAATGGCATAAATAGTCTAACATACCTAAAGAAGCTTTTCAGAAATTTTTTGATAGTTTCAGCACCGGTGGAACAAGTGGTGGAGTCAAAGAGGGACTGCTTTGAAGGGGGATAAATTTTTTAATATTTATAAAAATAAAATTTTTATTTGAAAAGTCGGATAATCTTTGAACATACCTCTTCTATTAATATCTCTTTCATTCTCAGTAGAAAAATGCGATCTGTTATATTTTTTGTTGTAAAGTAATAGTTGAAAAAAGTTATTTTTTTTATGTTTTATTCGAAAATAAAATCGTTTTTGTCATTTTTCTATCTAAGCCAAGCTGTGGGATTCTTTTGTTCGTGTTTTTCTGTATCCTTCTGAAAAGTTAAGTAATTTTATTTCCATTTGTTTTTACATTATAATGTTTAGAATCCTTTCATGCATATCTCAAACCGTCTCTGTATGTTTTCTTCTTAAAGTAACGGATTTTGTTGACGGTATACAGAAGTGCATTTTAAAACATTAAGTACCGTACTTTCAATTCTTTTACGTGTAGTATTTTATTTATGTGTTAACCAGTCCGTACTAAACATTTTTCCAGTTTTTCACTCTTGTTTTGTTGTAAAAGAATTGCTATAGTGTTACATTTAGGTTATAAAGTTATTAAAATATTGAAAAATTATTGTCAATTAATTGAAAAGTATCAGTGTAATTTATACAGTTACTATCTGTATCCGAGATAGCTTGATTAAATTTTATTTAAAAATTATAAAGTAACATTGTACAGAATATTTTTATATACAGGATGATATTTAAATATGTAAACGGCTTTATACTTCATTTCCGAGAGATATTTTGAGTCAGAAAGAAATGTGATTCTACAGAGTTTAAAAATATCTGCTTTATGGTGGGCTTTTGATTTGGGTCCGCGATGTTGAATCAAACTTAATTTTTTTAAATATAAAGGTAGATATATGATAAACGATTCTGATGTAAAATTTTAAAATAAAAACAATGGTGGAACCTGTTTTCCGTTAATGCCTTCGTTATTGAGCTATAAGCATTCAAAGTTAAAATGATGGAAAAATTGTATTTACAATAAGAATGACGAGGAACCACCACAAAAAAGATTCCCTGAATCACAGATTAAAGATTCTATATTCTCTACTATTTTGTAGATGACAGTTACTTACTAAACAAAAACCTAAATTTTTTACAACTACCTAATTCGTCCGATGCGGATGGGGAGTTTTGTTCTATAGTTCAGCGAAAAATTCAACTGTAAAGAGGATCTTCTTCTCATGGTGCATATCCGTTTCGGATGTTTGCGATCAGCAAGGCTATTTCTACTTTGTTTGTCGCTATTCTGAACAACTCGTTGGAGGTCTTCCCACACCACGCCCTCAGATTCTGCAGCCAGGATACTCTCCTACGCCCCGGTCCTCGTCTTCCTCTCACCTTCCCCTGTATTATGGTTTGAAGCAGAGTATACCTTCCCTGGTTCCTCATAATATGGCCAAAGTACTGCAACTTCCGAATCTTGACAGTGTCCATGATTTCCTTCTCTTTCTTCATTCTTTGAAGGACTTGGATGTTTGTAATACGGTCCCTCCATGATATTCGCAACATTCTGCGATATAACCACATTTCGAAGGCTTCCAGCTTCTTCGTGATAGCCGCGTTGAGTGTCCATGATTCGACGCCGTACAACAAGATCGAAAATATATAACATCTGAGCATGCGCATCTTGATGTCTAAATGCAAATCATGGCATTTGAAAATCTTGCTCATACAAAGAGCTCATGTAAAGAGGATACAAACTATTAAAAACAAATTATTTTTATGTTTAATAACATGTAGTCCCTACTACTTACGAAACTCTTACCATACATAGAGACAACGTAGAAAAAGTATACACGACCATTAACAAATTTTACACTCGATTCCATTCAAAGTTAATAAATCACAAAATTCAGAAATACGAATATCATCACACCCATACCTACCACAAAATCCACAAAGTAAATTAAAAAGATGCTGGAATAGAGATCTTATCTAAAACAGCGACGAGAGTTTGCCGCTGGGTGATTTTCTCAATCAAGATGAAAACAGGAGATTAAATGAGGCGTTGCGGATCAGAAGGGCGAACTCAAAAAAGGGTAGTTTTGAGAAAAACGCAAATTAAACTTTTTGATCCAAGGGCGAACTCAACAAAAATTGCAGAGTGTATGATGCATAGCGATAGGAAGGGGAAAGGGTAGAAGTGGATCAGTAGCGTAGAGGTGACAAGATTCGCGTCTTCCTGTTGAGTTCGCCCTTCTGGTCCGCGCAACTATCGTTCAAAGTAAACTCTCTGATTTTTTTCTTCTTCTCTTTTCATATAGTTTAAAAGGCGAACTCAACAAAATATACCTATAACATTGAAGTTTTTAACCCAAAGATGCCAAATAAAACAAACAAAAAATGGCCCTATGTTGAGTTCGCCCTTCTGGTCCGGAACGCCTCAAATTCGCTCATCGTAAATACTGCTGATTGCACGGTTACTTTACTAGACGGTAGGGATCATCAACAATATGCGTAGTAACAAACCCCGCCCCCTGACGTCATCTGGTCCCCAGCGGCAGCCGACGCTCGATTCGTACGGTGTCAGTCTATGGTGTTTTCTATAGGCATACCATAAGGAGATTGCAGTACGAGCGTTCCAAGCGTCAACCTTGGCGGAGAAGCATTACCCCCACCATTGTTGTATTTCGAAGTGTGGTACTAACACCACAGTCAGAGAGATACGTAGTGGGACTATTCTGTAGTGGGATTTACCCGTACTTCCTGACGCATGTGCACTAGGACTGCAACATTCTATCGGTATACGTATAGTCTTAATACGGTCTGTAATACTTAACTAGTCTTTAATAATGGTGTGTTGTGTGATTGCCAGGTGTTCTAATCACGATAGACACCAAAAGGAGTTGGGCATTAAGTTTCATTGTTTTCCAAAGGCCAGTGAAACTAGATTGAAGTGGACAAATGCTTGCAAGCGGGCCGATTCATTTTCTGCTAATAGTGGTCGCGTGTGTTTAGTACATTACGACGAATCGGATTATGTACGCGATTTAAAGTCCGAATTGATACATCTTCCATTAAAACGTGTCCTAAAGACAAATTCAGTTCCCCATTTAAATTTGCCGATTTGTAGTGCCGTTCTATGTACGTCCGGTAAACCCGACTTGTGAACGTAAAAATCGAGCAGAGAAACAATGCGCTTGTAAGGAAGTTTATGATGTTATAAACTCATCCAATTACAACACAGGTAGTTCACAAATGAAGGGATAGCCATAAAGGAAGGTAGGCTTTGTTTTCATGAAGATCCGCCAAATTTGAGTGTTGCACATTCAGAGGAAACAGATCTCTTAAAACGTGAAAACGCCGAATTGATAAAAGAAAACAAGTTACTTAGAGAAAAACTTCAGGCTGCAAACGAAGAATTATTAAAATTATAATCGATTTCCCGTTTAAACATACCTGAACAGCTGTGTTTATAAAAATAATGCAATAATCCTACCGTCACTACGTACCGGCTGAGTTGTTGGGGACCAGACTACGTTATCACCCATATTATATCTCACAGCAGCTGCGCGTGACCGCTATCATCTACTATAGTAACTTTGACTGGTTGTGTGAAAATATAGTTGTAGTTGTTAGCTACTTATTAATGACAACAAAAATAACAAAAGTAAAACGCACATATGAACAATTTTATTGGATTTTACAATCATAACTCATCCAATAATGAATTGTAAACAGTATTTTCAATAATAAACAATGACTAGAGTAGCCCGCATGAAAGTGGTTCGATGGTGACTACGTAGACGGGCGATTTCTCTCCCTCCCCACATCCTCCAACGTTGCCACTTCTAATATCATATTCGTGTTTCTGGGCAGTAAATAAAACCCTGTTCCAGCGATATTTTCGAAACAAAAACAACGTATTGTAGTGTGAATGTTTTTTCTGTAATTTCTACAAAGATATTCTTAGAGTAAGAATTTTATACCGACAGAGCGCGAACGAACGGATCGCCGTATTGGGTAAGTTGCGGACTAATCCTTATGTTTTTAGTCACATTTTAAAGATAACTATTTTTTCCCTTCTGTATTCTATGCCAAATAATATATAAAATTAAAGCTAAAATTCTGTATTGTATAACGAAATAATAAAAAATGTTATTCGTTGTCAGACGCAAAAAATGTCGATAAATTAAGGTTGCCTAACTTTGTGCGCGTGCAACTGGCCTAAAGATCACAACACAATAATAACAACATTTATGTAATTGTTAAATACGCATCATTAGAAACCCACAGTATTTTTTTTTATTATTAAAAAGAGCTTAAGACGGCTAGTTAGGGAGACCTCTAAAATTTCTTGCCGACTTGAATGAATATGCGGGCAGCGATCTGGCAATAATGCTTCAATTACCATCGGACTATTTTCGTGCGGGTTGTTATAATAGCATATACCTGTGTAGTTTTAATGTAACGGGTGATTCAAAAAGAGCGCCGGTTTTTAAACGGCTGGTAAATTTTTGTTTATCGGTTGGCAACATTGTTAGACCTCATTTCTATTTCGGAGAACATTCCGATTGATGATTCAGTTGTAGTTTCTCTTGTTCGCAATGTAGTACTCTCGCAGTCTGTGTCTAACCATGGAGAAGTTTACTATTGCACAACGAGTGTTAATCGTCAAAACATTTTACCAGAGTGGAGAGAGTTATGCGGCTTATGTCAGGCGACTTCGCGGTACTCTAGGACGTAATGAAGCACCGAATGAATCAACAGTTCGCAGGCTCATGAAAAAGTTTTTTGAGACGGGTTCAACAGTCGACCTTAAAAGTTCTGGACGTCGTCGTTCTGGCCGAACTGAGCAGAACGTTGCGTTGGTTCGTGACAGTGTGGCTGTTAGCCCAGCAAAATCAATACGTCGCCGTTCTCAACAATTGGGTTTACGATGTTCTTCTGTACGGAAAATCAAAATTCTTCGGTACGATCTCCAGTATCACCCGTATAAAATTCAGTTGCTGCACGAGAAACAATGTTGTTGCTCCGTGAACGGTTCCAGGATCGCATCATTTCTCGTAATTCCGACCATCAATGGCCACCAAGGTCGTATGACTTGACGCCTTGTGACTTAAATCTTTGGGGTCATCTGAAGTCATTGGTGTATGCCAATAAACCCCGAAACATCAATGACTTGAAGGAGGAAATTCGACGGGTTATCGGGCAAATGGAAGTCGAAACTTGTCGTGCAGTAATATCCAATTTCATGGACAGAGTTGATGCGTGCCAGCGCAGTAGAGGAGGACACATGCATGACATCATTTTTCATACATGAAATCGGAAGGTAAGATGAACTTGTTGATGTATTTATTTTCAGTTTTTCAATAAAATAAATCTCTTAATTTGATATATCAAAACCGGCGCTCTTTTTGAATCACCCTATAGTTAATATAAAAATTTAGGTTTGTCATTAATGAGTGACTATTAATGGGACGATTTTATTATAAGATATATTTATATTCACCACATTGATTGGAAAGTATATATACTAAAAAAATCTAGTGTAAACACTCACACGACTTTCTCTTGCCAATGAAAATAATGACCCATATAACCTAATATTAGAATTAAACAAAAAAACTAACCTCAGAAAACATAACCTTATTTTAATCACAAGTGAATGACGCAAAATGCAAATCAGTCTTTCATGCTAAACTAGGCTCTGTAGAAAAAAATGCTTAAAACAAAAGTTGTAGATATTTTTATTTTCTATAAATTTGATTATATACTTTTTGTCATAAAATGCATACTGAGGCCGAAATTTTAAAATATCCATTTACAACTTTTATTACATACACTTTTGCGCTAAAATGCATAATAAGGCCGCAATCTTAAGAATACCGTTTTTTTTTCTACGAGAGAAGAGCCTCCCCAAGATTTCAGTAGACATGGCTCTTACCTTACCTTGTAGAGCATAAAACATGTAGTAAATGAGCCGATTTTGAAAAAAGCATAGGAGCCGTTTTTGAGTAAATTGCAAAAATTGGAAAATGACACTAATAAACTCCTACGTCCAGTTGAGCGATTTTGATGAAAATGTTCATGTCGGGACCTCTAGTGGTGTTTAACTTAAGTTTCAAGTTTCAACTTTGTACGATGTTCCGTTCATGAGATATTCTGTTCACACATGGACACACGAACATAGACATACACACAGATTAATCGCTAAAAACAAGCTTTTTGGGTTCAGGGGGTCGTAAAACGTGTATATCGGGTGAAAACTCGATTTCGAAAATCGACATGAAAACAATACTTTCCTTCCTGTATATTCATATAGGCAAGAGAAAGTAAAAATGAAGAAAGAAAAACAAAAAGTGCGAAAAATAAACAATTTAGTTTAATATGAATTTGAAAAATATAAATTTGATTTTTTTTAATGGTACGTATGTTGCGTTTCGTAGTTAAAAAAAGAGATATTGGTAGTAGAATGTAATGGTTTGTTATATTTTGATATTTTATTTTGTTTCACGTTTTTGTTTTACTGAGAAAAGTACATTAGGGAGGATGCGAAGTGAAAAGGCCAGCGCGGAAGGTACATTTAGTTATATGAGACTGTGATAACGGTGTGAGTAATACCAGTAAACTGCTAACACCATTACCAAGTTTTACATTACGCTATTAACACCTTAATTTTCATTCGAGGTAATTAACTTTATCATTTTTTGCAACTTTTATAACATTGATTATTTTCTGAGAGGTTTTATGTATTCAGTCCATTTTTTTTTGTGGTAGATTACGGCTGTATTTTTCAAAGTATTTTTGTGTAACCGAAATTATATATAACGATCCTGTTTTCGTTATCGTCCAGTTTTATTATTGTTGTTTTTCTTATACTTGTACGGTTATGTTCTTGTTTCTTTTCCTTTGGATGATATTTTTGTCTGTATTCTAAGGTGTTTTTTCAGCTGTATTATTTCGAACAAATGTTCATCTTCCTTGCATTCTTCCTGAATTTTAAACGCCTAACAATTATATAACAGTCAATAAAGTGACAATATTTTCTTTTTCAGTATTGTTGTGTAAGCTTTGTCTTTTTTATTGATACTATAAATAAATAAATGACTAGACGAATCATACTAGCTTTAGCCTTTAGTTTTAATTTTCAGGAAGTTTAAAATTTTACTCAGTGTATATTTTTTATTTTGACGCAGTGTTTAAGAAAACTGCAAATTACTGCCAAATCATGCATTAGACTAGAAATACTACAAATACTGTTGATAACGTTTTGTTTCATTTGGACCCAAATGAAATTTTATAGAGCAATGCCATTCCTAACATTTGGGAGTGAAACATTACAGAGAAATGAATCCAGGTTGCTGAAATGAGATTTTTGTGGGGAATCAAAAGTTTTACCCGATTAGAGTACGTAACGAAGCTATACCTAGTTAAATTTTGAGTCACTATGTGAAACGTTAAGAATATATAAAAGAAACTGGTCCAACCATTTACTTCGCATGCCAGCACACAGATCTTCTCTGCGAGCATGGAAATATAAACCTAGAGGAAAGCGAGGCTTGGGAAAAAGAGATGGATGCCGGAACAGGGTATTGATCCTATTCCATGACAGATGATGATGATGATGATGATAATGATGAATCTTTTGTTGCGTTTTTATTGTACGTAACGTTTTTTGTATGCATTTTTGCTATAAAATCCTCCAGAAGACAGTAGTCTTGATGAAATTGGTTTCTTCTGAAAGTGAGAAGAGACTCCATGAATTTTTACTGGTTAATATAGTATACTGAGGTGCTCGGAGTAGATCGTTACAACGCTATTTCATTGCGTGTTAATAGGAAGACTGTTTGATTGTAGAGAAAAATGATTTAGATCTGTATGGACAAATTTTTATCTATGTTTATTTATTAAAAGTATGGAGTAACTAGGAGGTTGTAGCTAGGCAATTAATAATGGAGGATAGATCCATCGTTAAACCAGGCCAAAAGGTTTAATTACCCACTGACACAGTTGTTTGCAAACGGTGGAAGCAAGAAGGAAGAAAATTTTAGTTATGATTGCTAAAAGTAGAACTGTAAAATCATTGGTACTGTTGATTTGGAGCTGGAATATGACCTTAGAAGTCAAAAGGCAGGGATTTAAAATTGTAGTTGAAAGTATCGCTACCTATGGAACAAAATTGTGGGAAAAAGAACTGGAACACTTGAAAGGTATGGCGCTGGACTATTGTCGTTGTTGTGGCGTCATGAGATAGGTTGTCAAGACTAGAGCTGTAGTTGGACGTCAGCATTGTGGAAACTGCTTCATGTACGGTGTCTTTTGAGAATGTTGATAACCATCACTACAATTTGCACATTATTGGGAGACAGTCTAAAATGCGCACTCGTATTTACACCATATCATTCCTTTAGGTTTTTCAGATACAACGTGTTTCTTCGACTTGGAACACGTTTACCTTGCTCGATATTTTACAATAATCTAAATTTTTACCTTTCGCCACGTGTCAAATTTTTTCTAATTTCATTTTTTTTGTAATAGTCCGTGTAATTTCATTGTTCTTGTACAAACAATGTTGTATCTTAGAGTTGCAGGATTCTGCTATATTGTAAATTCGTGTATGTCGATTTTGGAAACAGTATAGTTTAAAAGATTAATGTAAGATGGCTGAATAAGAAAGATAATGTAAAATAGATGGTTTCAAGTAATACGGAGCTTGATGCCAGAACTAGGCATAGGAAAGTGAAATCCCAGTTGTTATGTGGCGGGGGGGGGGACGTAGAGACTAGAAGGACAGAGTTGAATGGAAGTTAGTATGCGAGAAATATCGAAGGGGTAATCCACTTAGAAATGTTATACTATTCCTAGAACGTGTTTGTACCAAAAATAACGCATAAGCTGCGTCTTCTTGAACATTTTTTGATTGAAGAAGATGTAGTTTTATTATTGTTTTTTTAAAGAATACTTGCATCCTTATGAAATCTAATTAAAAATTCAACAGTTTCAGTACAGTTCAACCTTTAAATTCTTTCTCAATTAAAAATAATTCATCATGTAAAAACTATTTAACTTTTAATAAATAAATAAAGATTCTGTACGGGTTTCTTTGTTACTAATTCTCTGAAGTAGTATATAAGTAATACTTCGGACTATTTTCATAGAATTTTGTGATACTGTTTTTGAAATAATCTTGATAAAGCTGATTTGAAATATATTCTTGTTTGAAGTTTTGAACGGTACATGAATTGAAATAAAATATATACGAGAAATTTCTGATAATTATAATTGATTAAATAGAATATTCTTTTACGTTTAATGGTTATAAATACCAGTGAACTTAACAGAATCAGTAATATATTGTAAAATCAATACGTATTTGGATGATGAGACGCTGTTACGTTCTTGAAGTACTTATGTCGCTATTATTAAGGGAGCCTAGTGAATTGAAGTGAGTTTCGGATGACACGAATTCTTTCCTTCAAAAGTGAGATGAATTATTGAAACACTATAATCTATCTTCTCTTTATTACACCGTTTCGTAATGTTATTCCCCGGCTAAAATAAGACGGATTTTGCACGATGTAGCTTTGTTTGTTGCTGTAGGCTTAGATATTAATTAACTCGAACAATCTGTTAAGAGTATAATCAGATTCAGTGAAACCGACATTGTTTCAAATCCAGATGTGGCCATAAATTTAACAATTCAAATATGTTAAAGAGTTTCAAAAGTAAAATCTCTCTTTTCTGAGTACAAGTGGGTTGAATAATTATGTAGTAAGAAAGCCTAGTACAAAAGTTTTTTAGCCGGGTCTATCTTGTTTTTTAATGACTTGAAACCGACTTCAAGTAAACAAGAAGAATTTATACTTTAGTTGTTACGTTACAAGTTAAACCACGTTTGCATTATTTATTTAAATTTTATTGTTTTCTTCTTCACTTCATTGTGCTTTGTCATTTAATTGTAACTTTTATTTACGGAAACAGTCTATTTCTCATGTAAAATACGAGTTGAAACTTGCGACAATTCTATTTGAGAGTAAGGGAAATTTAATTATACCACAGTAAGATAAAACTTTAAAGTATGACAGATTAATTTTTTATAAAGAAATATTTTATTAGTTGTTACAATATCAAAAATTCATACTTTTATGATTAGTCGGAATTCTAAAAATTGTTTTTTTTTAAATTTAATTTACGATTTATTAATATCGTGTAGATTGTTATTTAAGTATTATGAGTTCATTATATGCATTTTTTAATTGTGTATGCGGTTGATTGTTTTGTTTTCAATATAGTGGTTGTGTATAAATTATTTAATTTTGCTGAAGTTGGTTGGATTGCGGCTATTCAACTAGGTACCAGTCGATTTTTATTGTTCCGTAATATTCGATTCAACCGCTACATAAAAAAACTGTAAAATTAAATACAAACCGTTGCAAAAGTTTAAACTATATCATTTTATATTAACTACTGTTTGCCAATTCAGATTTTTTGTAATTTTTCAAGTTAATAAAGATGCTTTACCTTTGACTCGTGTTCATGCGACGATGGCATGAGAAATGAGTTGGAATTCTTTAACTCAAGGATTGCTATCTAAGAGTGGAGTTACTGAGAAGTTCAATGTGATTTATAACTAACTGTGGTAATATGTTTCTAAGTTCAACTTCATTGTGCATTCTTGTTTTAATTAAGTAATCTACGTGTTCTTGTTCGTCGTATCTATATGTTTGTGCGTTGTCTATCGATAAAGTGGTCTATTATCAATAATAATGAAACTGATGAATGACTTTGATAAGAAAAGGGATGTCAAGTAGAAATATGTAAACAAAGAATTATATAATAAAATAACAAAATACGTATGTAAGAATGTATATAAAGGCTGTTTGCCATTCTACTTTGTTGATAGAATTCCATAACTGGCTGCACGACGTTCTGTTGGAGGAGACGACAGGGTGTACGTGAATGTGAAAGCCCTGAAAAGAATCTCCTTGTCAGAGCTCTTGGATTCCTAATTCTTGGAAAGATTGCTTACTTACAGAACTGATTGATATCTTTAGGTTTTTACTGCGTTAAAAAATTGGTGTGAAACACTTACACAACTTTCTCTTGCCAATGCAAATAATGAACAGTATAATCTAACATTAGTAATAAAACATTAGAAATAAAAAAAAACGTACCTTAATAAACATAACCTAATTTTAATCATAAGTGAAAGACGCAAAATGGAATCAACCTGTTTGGCTTAAAGAAACGGAAAATCACTGTTTCACGCTAAACTAGGCTCTAAAGAAAAATGCTCTAAATAAGAGCGGTAGATCTTCTAATTTCCTATAAATTTGATTATATACACTTCTGTCGTAAAATTCATACTAATTTAATTACATATATTAAGAGTAAACTTACACTCTTTGAGCCGGTGCAACGTAGATATAAAATTTTTTGATGTTTGCAAAATGTCACTTTTTTAAAAGTTAATAAATTAAGTAGATATAGGGGCGCAGGCATCAACAGAGTCATCAAATTGATAATTTTCACTGTCTTCGCTAAATTCGTCACTGCTACTATCTTCAACATTACTTTCGAAACGATCTAAGACCTTGTCTACTACAAACTCCCTCTGGAAGTACTCACTTTTAACTTGTTTTACTTTGCTACACACAGCCTGCCATTCATGTTTTCCAATTTTTGAGAAAGCTTCATTACACAATTGCATTACATTTTCTATTTTAAAAGTTACATTTCTCATAGATACGTACATAATCTTTAATATTCACCCAGATTAGCTCGATTGATCGAGATCTGGGTGATAAGGTGGCAATCTGAAAGGGACTTGACCATTAGTGCGCAATAGTTCATCGAAATAGTACTTTCTATCGGTGGATTTATATTTTTTAACGAGTTCGTACAACTCTGGTTTCATAATTGAAGCAGAGAAAGGGACTATCTAGCGCGAAACCAGTCGCACATCTCTGCAAAGCACGCATTAACAAGTTACATGACAGCAGGAGTGTCACAGTCAACAACAGATTGTTTGGTGAATACTTGTTTTGACTACACCCGGTTGATAATATTATCCTCCTCGTGCGTCTTCTCTGACGAAGGTCATAGATACGAGTATCGTTCCAACAAAACAATTGTACCGGTGTAAAGCTAAAGCTAGCCCAAATTGTAGCTTGTAAAGATTGACAGTTATGTACTTCGTTGCAAGTTGATAACTAGGGCTACAAGTGGAATGCTCTATCTACTCTACATGCACGGATCGATGGTCAGCCAATAAACAGACTGTAGACTTTAGGACAGACGGGTCGTGACCTATGGAATGAGACCATCTGTACTTTGAAATTTTATACTGTAATTAGCAACTATGACAGAATAAATTATTTGTTGGACAAACTAACCGTTTGGTCTTACGGTTACTGTGATTAATTACTTGTAAAAAGTGTTTGGGCGTTGTACAAAACTTTCCCGTTCTTCAGTTGGGTGGTGAACCGTGAACTTTTACGTAATTAGACCACGCTGCTGTGACGATAATCAAAGGTATTATTTAAAAAAATCAGTATATATGAATGGAAGTACCCCTTGTTTTTATTTAAGACGACTGATAAAGGTAACCAATATTTCAGCTTAACGGTATTTCACGTATGAACAAATAACTTGAATTTAATGGGTCTGTATTTGTTTCCATCATTCTAATCCTTCAGAAAACATTATAGAAAAATTATATTTAAATAAATTAATTTTTATATTTTGATTAACTTTTAATGCATAATCACTACTTTTATTTAACAGAGAATTCTTTTCAATAGATATTTCAATTAATTTGCAGATATGAAGTTGTAAAATTTACATAAAGAAAAATTTACATTTATAAGGAATAATTAAATTTTTCTGTAATCTGCATATTTTAATCTTTGGCATTATAATTGATTTCATTACACGTTAAGGTCAATTAACAAAATTAATTAACTGTTAATGTAGTCGGAATTTTATGTCTGATGAATTTTAATTATAATAGTAAGCTGATTTTGTATTTGTGGTATGTATTTATTTATTAAATGTAAATATATAAACCGTGCTTTTTAATTAAGATAATTCCTGTATTTAAGTATTTTCTGTTCGGTTTCATTTGATTTATTGATGTTATTCTTTCCCTTGGGATTAAACTGGAATGTTATTTATTGATCTCTTTATTTTTAAGAATTCATGTAGCTTTGCTGCATTTAAATTTATTTTTAATGAAAAATCGTTTTTAGTGAGCCGAAGTTATAAAATTTTTTCTTTAATTCGTCGGGCCGTAGTTTGTTTTTTCGTATTTATGGTAATTTTAAACCACGTCAAATAACCTCAAAAATTTTTGGAAGGAATTTTTTCAGTCCACATTCTCAGCGTTCTCTCACCTTTTCCCCTTTCTTCCGTTTATCCTGTGTGCTGCTTGTGATCTTCGTGGAAGTGGCTTAAACTGCGATAGTATCCGTCGTATTTTTATTCGATTAATTATATGTTGATTAGAAAGCTGTACAACAGTTTTGCCTTTGTTAATCCTTTCTCTTAGCAAAAATAAATCGGTTTGATCCGCTTTTGTTCCGCCCTAACAAAGGGCTAAATAAAGAGTTGTATTTTTAAACGCTTTTTTCTTATTAAATTGAAAAGGTTTTGGTTGTAGGACCAAAATAATCTTTTTTCCTATTCACCATTTCGTCGGTCTACTTCTTATTATTTTCCTCTTTATTTCCAAATTTTATGAATTGGACAAGTTCAGAGTCATGGTCAAAGAATGAATCACCGGCATACCTCATGTAGGCCGATATGGAATGAGGTATATCTGTGTTAGACCAGACTCTAATAATTCGCTAACTTGTGCAAACTGTGAATTAACGCTGTGCAAATGCTTGTACAAAACTGTGAATAAATTACTTACTGTTATTAAAATTGAAAAGAACGAACTTACTAGATATCATTGTAAAGAATGTAAGCGATTACTTTATACTGACACACTTTTTTATAATGACTTTATTTGATTGTGTATTTATCAAAACTGCTAAAGTTTTTACAGTATTTTTAATTCTAGACAATTGTGTACTGTTTTGTCGTATTCAGTCAAAAAAAAAAAAAATAATAAAAATTTAAAAAAAATTTGAATAAAAATTTCAGTGCCACAAACATAATTGTGTTTCCCGACTAATTACAAAAACGTGTAGATAAAGTACATTTATTATTAATGTGGTTTTTATTTTCATTGTGGCAGCTGGAAAAAAGGAAAATCGTTTGTTTTGTTATACACAAACCACAGCATTAAGCCAATTACAGTAGCCTTCTTTTTTATTTAATCATTATGTCAGTGTGCTTAAATCCAGTGAGGTGCATCCAGTTAATGATGTTCACAGTGGAGAGTCTCGTACATGTGAAAAGGAGCAATAAGTGGTAACCGCTTGCGACTTTCCATTTATAGCGTGCGTATAAACGTACTTTTTCTCGTTAAGAAGGTTAATAATTGATGACAACCAAAAGTGTTCTACAGTTTTAACCATTGCGTAAGTAAAGCGATAATTACAGACAACCTATTAGCAGCCATTAGTACTGTATATCAATCACTACATACTTTCTGCCACCGTGAATGTGTCTTGTCAGGGTATCGGTATAGTTACAGAAATTTCTGTTAACTCGGCTAAACCTTGAAAAGAATCCTAATACTGCTAAAGTAGTGTCTTTCAAATGTTTAAACGAACTTTATAATTGCGTTTTACAGTGTGAAGTTTTGTGGAGATTCTTCATTACAATTATACAAAGAATCAATTATTTTCGCTCCAGTCACATCTCAATTTATTCTAGTTTATATTAATAAGAAAATGGGGTTTTCCCCATACGTATCTTGAGTGAAGCGACCCCTAAATGGAGGAAATTTGTATTTTATTATTTCATGTCTTGCCTCGTTGTTGTTTAGGTTGTCAGCCGAAAGACTGGTTTGAACCTCTGGAAGCTTTACTAAGTAAAACGAGGAGTAAGATGGTTGACTTTGCCTTTCTCACTGTGTGGAAAAGTAGCCTATGCGTATCAGCATGCCAGGTTCTCTGAAAAGTATTTACTTTCCACCCTGCAAATGACACCGTCACTTCATACACCACAGGGTCCGGCTTACGTTGCCTCATTACTTATTTTGTCGTTTAGTGTTGTTTAAAATGTCTAACAGGGAGGTGGCTAGATGGTTTAGATGTGCTTAAATTCTCATTTGGGATTTTGTACTGAATATCTTAATTTCTTGTTGGAATGTTTAAGTCTCTGAGTAGCAAGTTGTTCGTTATCAACCTATGTGATGTTATAAGATGGTTCGGAGTAACTTGATTGAAACCTTTGCAGGATTTTTATGTTTAAATAACTTGCGGAGCCCCACAATTAAAGTTCCGTATGTCTAAATCGGTTTGAGAATTGTTTTGCATATTAGTAGGCTATATAGAAATCATAGTATATCAGAAATCAAACAAGAACAAAATAAACGTTGTGTCTGTTTAGTTGCTACGCTTATACATGAACTCAGTTAAACCCGTTTATGAAAAGCAGAATGTGTTGTTGTTTAGGTCATCAGCCAAAAGGCTGGTTTGAACCTGTAGAGGTTTTACTAAGTAAAACGAGGAGTGAGGTGGTTTACCATTGCCTTCCTCACTGAGTGGAAAAGTACGCTTATCAGCATGCCGGGCCCTCTGAAAAGCACATATTTTCCACTCTGCAAATGACACCTTCACTTCATTCACCACAGGGTCTGGCTGTATAATGAAATTCATTACTTTCAGAGGAGATAACTCTGATTAGTGTCTTTTACACCTCTACCTCTTCTGCTCTTAAATGATTCAGTCATTCAATTGGCTGACCATGTGATAAGAAACAGAACTATTTATTTTAGCCCTGCAACAAACAGATTGAGTGTAAATAATTTGACACTCCACCTGTCTGTTATGGGCAGAAAAGCAGAATATAAAGTAAAAAAGGACGAATACTTAATTAATTATATTTTATTTATTTTTATTCGACTGAGTCCGGCGAACAGGTTTTTACACTTGTACGTGCATTTTATGGTAACTTGATTAATTCCTTTGCTTTCAATACTTTCCGGTAAGGTGATTAATTCCCTGGACCCAGGTGTCCTGCTAGGTCAGTATCCTACGTCTACTACCGCCGCCTGTCCTAAAGCAGTAGTTGTGAATAAAGGGGTGGTTCTCCAGACCTGATTGGCAATCAGGATCGGTGTAATTGTGTTAATGAATGAAGCTTTAGTGCATTGTTCCTCTAAACATCGTTTTATTATCTATTCTAAATTAGCAGTGTTTTTCTTCTGATTTCAATATATTCTTGAACTTTCATATTGTTACTTTCTCTTACCCTATATTAAATAAATATTGTATGTAGGAAAATATGTAAGGAGGCCTATATCGGAAAACAATGTAGTATTTATGTCGATTTTTCGAAATCGAGTTTTCACATGATATACACGTTTCTAGGGTACCTGAACCTAAAAAACATGTTTTTAGTGATTGGTCTATGTGTGAACAAAATATCTCTACCAAGGAATATCGTACGAAGTTGAAACTTGGAACTTAAGGTAAGTACAGTATTCAGATGAACTAATGTCCCCTAGCCGTGGGAGTGAGAGAATGCATAACGCTTTCACTCGCACAAGCCATACGCGCCGTTCCAAAAACATTGTCTAATTTTACTCATTGTTGTGAGCAAGCGTTTATGCGTGCAGTAAACTAACAAGCAAGATAACGACTGTAGTATGTTTTCAGATTTGGATTATTATGGTAAAGACCTTTGAGCGCATGTGTAGTTATGCCACATATCTCCCGCTCACTCGCTCGACTATGGGACATTAGTTCTTCTGATACCTATATCACTATGTGATCCGACACGAAAATTTCATTCAAATCGTTCAACCGGAAGTAGAAGTTTATTCGTGCGATTTTCGCAACAACGGCTCCGACAAGTTTTTGTTAAAAAATCGCCTCATTTAATACATTTTTTGTGCTCTACAAGATAGAGTTAACGTCATGTTTGCTAAATTTCTTGGGTATGCTGTGCTGTCATGATATAAAGTGTTTTTGTTCAAGATTGCGGCCTTTTAATATTCACGTATGGTAAAAGTGTATATAAATAATAAAGTTGTAGGAATTAAAAAATCTACAACTTTATTTTTAGTATTTCTTTCTGTAACGCTTAGGTTAGCGTCAATTAGTAATTTTCTGTATTTTGCTTATTAAAAATTGTGTTAAAGATTCCCACGATGTTTACGTTGTCGTAAAATTGTATTTTCACAGATTAAGTTACATTATTCAATATTTACAGTGGTAAGAAAAGCCGTGCGAATGTTTCACACTAGATTATTGGTTTTAGATTTAGTTTTAACGATAGACCTATCAATTTAGTACAACTTGAAACAACTTTGTGGAATGCTGTTTGCTAATTGAGTTAATTTCAATTTTTAAAATTTTTGAGTGACAACGATTCTGGTTAGTTTCCAGTCAGAGATCAGAAATTTTCTCAAAACGTTGCTGATCGAAAATAAATTGTGTTGTTATGGAAAAAAGTTGATATAATTAAAGAATAACGTTGACTAATTTTAGTAGTTTAGATATTTTATATGTTTTGATAATTATGCTGAAAATGTGTTTTGAAATGACAGTATTATAACTTCATAGAACGTACTATGCCGTTTTACTTTTAATTTATTTTTATTTTAATGTTCGTTTAAATTAGTCAATATATCATCTTGTTAGTGAACAAAAGTTTTTATATTGAACAGTGGAAAATTGGAAATAATGAAGTTTAGTTTACTGGATTGCCTTGTCATCTTTAACTAGGTTGTTATGTCGCCATCGATCATTGCAGTTGTTCTTTATCAACTTTGTGTGATCTGGTGTGCTTCCTTACGAAAGTTTATCATCGCTCTTCTACTTTTTACTATATTATGTCATTTTTGTGCCAAGTTCATGTAGTATTGTAACTTACTGATAAACTTTTCCTTGGGTGATCTATTATATTCATACGGAATCTGTAGTTTCAAGTTCACAGTAAAATATTTGAATGTCTTAGATTATCTTTTTTCTTTAACTGAATGATCAATTTGTTAACTTCTTAGTAATTTTTATATGTATCAATATTGTTAATTTCCATTGTAAGTTTTCAAATATTTTCTACTGTGCAATGACGACTAGCAAAAAGCATTACAATATGTATAACAATCCTCTAGAAAATTAAAATTCTGTTAAACCAACATTTTTAAATTTTTAAAAATAAATAGCCTATTAATTAAAAACCTATTAAATGGTAACTAAACCATTACAAACTATTGTAACTATAACTACAAAAATTCATTAAGCATATTTAAGTTATTAGTATTGAAAGAAGTTACTAAGAAAAATTCTAAGACCAGTCAAAGATAAAAGTGGTCATGCAGTTCAAAGAAAAGAAGACTAATTAAGAAATGTACAACTATCTTTACGAAGCGATCGAATGATCGGTAATTTAAAGACGAACGAGGTTTTTAGTAACTATCAATATAATATTAATAATAATTAGTAGATGGATAATAACAGGACTTGCAAGGGGTTTCTAGAAATAATGCTGCAATATAAAAGTGATCGGAGTAATAAACAAGATTAAGAAACCAATTAAACATATGAAATACCCTGGGAATTGGGCCAGGATCATAAAAACCTGCAGATCTTTAAAACCTGCAGAAAAACCTTTAAAAGGTACTGCAGAATTTATGCCGAAAACACGGTCAGAAGAGTTTTAAAAATTACAATCGTAGTATTATGAAGTAAAGATTTCAAAAGGCCAAAAAAGGGAAGAAATATTTTGAAGGAAAGAAAGTACATTAGGGCATAAGAAAACACCAGGATTAATAATGTATTTTAACGTGATGATTGGTCACAATATCGACTCGCTCGCAAAAAGAAAAAAATACTGTCATCCCTCTACTCCATCGAAGTTTCAGTCATTTATGTGGAATTTCGTTTATCGGGAGAATTTAGATTTTGTATTAGAAGACACTGTGATTCTGGAGCCACTGAATTTACGGTACAATTTTAATAATATATGTTTCACGAAATGAATGCGTAAGTCTTCTTAATTTTTAAAAGTATTGATTTCAATTCCTTACACTACATATCTATTTAACTCAAAAATAGTTAAACATGTTTAAAAACAATCATAAAATATCGCCTATTAAATTACTAATTTTATAAAATGTAAGCTTAACATAAATAGTATACCAACTCATGCCCGCGTACAGGCTAGACCTATGTGGGTATTAGGAAATAA
Organism: Catonia carolina; assembly: GCA_035578175.1. Taxonomy (NCBI): domain Eukaryota; kingdom Metazoa; phylum Arthropoda; class Insecta; order Hemiptera; family Achilidae; genus Catonia; species Catonia carolina. The sequence continues at coordinate 68,427,736 of JAQMRL010000001.1, read as the reverse complement.
GCTAGAATAAGAGATTCATTGTATATGATTTTAATAATAAATAAATAGATCTTTTATCCGTTTATTTGAGATAGAGTAAGAAATACAGCAACTTTATTAAGCTCCATACTGACACTAATAGTAGGTTCTAGCGAAGTGTGGGCTGGTTCTCATTGTTCTTAGGTAGTGAATGGGTCAGACTACTAGTTTTAGTTTTCATTACACCAGTTGTAGACAGTTTGTGACCAACGAGTCTTCCAAAGTTTGTGTGCGTATAGTTTTACTTTAGTGCAGTATTTTACGTTGATACGTCAGTTGTAACTGATTTGGCGTTACAATTTTTCATTACTTTTTTCATAAAGAATTTTTTACGGCATTTTTCTCTTGATATAGCTGATAAATGCCTACTGAATGGACCAAAACGCTTTATGGGGATTAGAACTTAAGACCGTGAGGTGGTAATACTTATTTCACCCACTTTTCTGTAATTAAAAGCCGTCGTTTCAGAGAAAAACTTACATTACAGAAACTGAGTGTAACAGTAACTTAAAGGAGTTTATTAGATGCAATTTAAGTCCGTTTTTTATATTAATAAGTTTTTAGCTGACGTTAATTCTTAACTTGTGATCAATCCTAACATATAATATTATATCATAAATATTTTATCAGTCAGCTCCCTGGTGTAGTGGTTAGCGTGCTAGTCTACTAAGCGGAAGATACCGGATTCGATTCCCGGAAGAGTCAATTATTATACGTTCAAACACAGTGGGTTTAAACGTGTAATAATTATTGACTCTATTTTCATGAGCTACAGAAATCGCCAATGACCAAACTGTTGAGACAACTTAAAATACGTAAAATTATTAAAAAAATTAATTTTAAATATGTATATATTTGTCGTAGGAGTAAGTAACAAAAGTGGCTCACACATGAGTACGTGCGTGTATCTATTACGATGTCTACAGATTGTCGTATCGTCCGTACTTTATATTTTTAGAAAATGAAATTGACGATAAAACAAATTGGGTTAAAGTAGCAGTCTTCGTAAATTGAATTTTATTTTCAGTGTTATGAAAATGTTTTGTTATCTAGCTTGAGCCGACAAGACGCTGTTTATTAAAGATTTCAAAATATTTATCTATTGTACAATATAGATAAAGAAAGAAATTGTGTGCTCGATTATATCTGTGAAGTATACATAAACCCAAGTAAAACTGTTGTTCTCTAACTTTCCATACTGCGTTTTATATTCTCCTTTATTTTTGTACTTTATTTTTCGCCTCCGTATTTCAAGCAGTGTAAAGGTCACAGTTCTACCTCTGCTCGGCGCGATAGCGCCCTCTATATTTGCTTTATCAGTAAAAGAACGTCGGCCAGTTAATTAACGTGCGGCTTTTCGTATTCCTTCTTGCCTAATTCTTCTAACAGCCTATTTATTCTTTGAATATTACATTTCTCTCTTTTTTTATTTTAATTTTTTCAAAACACAATGGCGAAGGCATGTTAAGTATAGTGACGTGGTTTAATTATCAAAATGCAAAAATATTCTTAGATTCATTTATTTAACATCTTTTGCTAGACGCTTGTTTAAAATTGTAAACGATTATTGCTCTAAAACCTGAGTGAGTTTGAATCCCACTCCGGCACGGCATATTTTCATACGTTACATAAATCATTTCATCCTCCATTGTACATAGTTACACCCCAACGTCGTCGCTAATGACCTTTGTAGTTAATGCGACGTTAAATAAATAAATATAAAAAACCCGTGTAAAACTTTTCTTTGGTTTTTACTAAATTTTGTTTTTCTTAAAATAAATCGTCTGGTAAGTTCAGTTGAGCCTACTTAAACAACTGCAACTTTTAGTAAAAACTAACGATATTTTACATTTTTACAATAAGAATCAGTCATTTTAGAAAGGGCTTTTGGCCAAAAATTTTCATTTTTCAGGTGAGGCAAAAACAGTTAAATGTTGATAGGTCTACTAACAACTTAAAAGCAATTTTATTGGGCTTTAGTATTAAGTAGGCCTATGTGTACCCTTTCAATGCGGATTACCTATAAATACCTCAAATTAACCATAAACGCCAATAATAAAAAATTCATAATTTTGGACATGAGCCCTTTCTAAAATGACTGATTCTAGTTTTATTACGTCGCATCAACATTTTCAGTTTTAGCAACCCCATTATATAACAAAAATAAAAAATACAAGTACAAATATAAGGTCTCTGTGTAATTTTTTGATATTAACGTTTGTTAGATTGGATTCGTATAGTTTTGTTCTGGAATGTCTAAATACGTTTTACATTAGATGTTCTAACTGTTTCGTAGATCACTGAACCGTAGGCCCAAATAGTAAGAAGAAATAACTTGTAACGGTTTAGTTTTTGAGTAATTGGAAGGGGAAATTTATGATTAATAACACTGTAGAGGTTTTAATCGCGCGTTAAGAGATTTTCTTTTAAGTCAAACATGTGGGGTTCCATGTCAGTCTTTTGTTTAGTGTCAGTCCTAAATATTTAAATTATTTTGAACAAAAAAAGTAACTTTGCAGGGAGAAAATACATGAACAAGTTACCAGAAGTGTTATCAATTTGTGGTAGTAATTTGTTTGTTAAAAAAAATCTAAACATATCCTTGATTGATGAAACATTCAATAGTTAGGTATATGTTACAGCCAACGTCTAAAATCCGGCCGTTATGCGTACTGGCCAGACACTTCACACTTTGGCAGCAGCGACTGGCCAACGTGCGAAAAATATTGTGACACGCTAAGGTCCGTTTCGAGATCTAGGTAAATTAAATATTTAATACACTAAAGTTTAAAATTACAAGTATTTATTACAACTAAAAGATTTAAAAAATAAATAATAAACTAATTATAATGAAGTAATACAATAAATAACTTAAATAATTTACTTAGTACTACTTACAAACAATTATACAGAATGCACATACACAAAAATTATACACAATGCACATACACAATAAGGCAGAATAACAATAGTTATTCTGGTCTGGCCAGCACCGTCGACCAAAATGCGAAGTGTCCGGCCAGTGCGCGACGCGGCCGATCTCGGTCGGACCTTAGCCGTAACATATACAATAAATAAGTAGGTATGCAAGAGATAGTTTTAAAATATTTCTTTTTAAAACTAAATAAATGCTTTGTTAGATTGGGTAAAGTTATTAGATGCAAAAGAAGTTATAGAATGCATTGAATGAAGTAAAAATTAGCAACAATAAAAAGGTATGGTAGTAGCCCTAAAAAAGTTAATTTAGGCCTATCAGTTTTTAATTTGACATGATTTTTTTGGAATATCTTAGTTAATTTAAAGAAAAAACGGAAATCTTTGGTTTATTTTGGAGATGACGAAATACTCGTTTGTACGCACAGAAATTTGGTTTTTAACCGGTTATTTGTGTGGTGCTGTTATTTATTTATTGTTTTCTGTTCTGTCTTGATCCTAAAGTCTCTATGTAGTGCATTGTTACTGACGTATGGACGGAAGTTGAAAAAAAAACGAATAACCAAAATTGTTTAAACTATTATAAATACAGTGTAAAAAGTGGATGAATAAAAGCGTTGAGGATTGAAGCAGTTGTGTTTTAGTAGTCTGTCATTTCACTTGAAAATCGATAACAACAGTTGAACGAACATTTAATGATCAGTTGAGTTAAGGGATTTGCATAAACTGTGCTCTTGATAAATATTGATCGCTTAAGTGATAAGTGTAACTTGGCTTTGCTCTAATGAAATGTCTGGTGTATGCCGTTCGGTAGTAGGTTGTTTGGTTTGGGAACACGTGCATGGCTGATACGATTTGTGGCCTGCGGACTAGGAGACTTGTGTTCACAGGTAATGAAGACGAATGCCTATTCGCCGCACCGCCGCACTCTCTATTTAATCCGACCATTATCAGACCGCCCCTCTCTACCCTCTGCCCCAATCAGACGGAGCTTCTCTATATAGTTTCGCATCCACTGAATTAGTTTCATCGTTTATACTCCAACCCGACTTAATTATAAAATAAAGTTATGGTTTTGGCTTAATTAATTGGTTTTTAATTACAAAACGATTACATTTTAATTTATTTCATGTTGTATTGTAAGCTTTTTGAAAACAGCTTTAATAAATAGTGTAAGGTACACGATTGGCAGTTATGATTAAATCGGTTTGCTTTTTGATGTTAATATGTAATACAACAGTACATATGATATATACATACGATATTACATACTGATACATTTGAACGTTTCTGTTAATATTTAACTTACCAATCCTCTTATCTTATTAATATCAAGTTATATGTAATAACACGTAATATGTATCAATGAAATATACACCTAGTTTACGCTTACATTTCCTATTTGTTTAAAATATGTTCGGTATAAGTCTGTGATATTTTTAATTTTATAACCTCCTTAAAATACATAATTCTGTTTTATGTTCATCTCAAGTCTCTTATCTTCTTAAATATAAATGCGAACGACTATCTCCTCATTAACTGCCTCACTATCACTAAATTTCGGAACGCATAGAAAGATGAAATTTAGCACGAATTTCGTAGGTGTGAAAACTATAAATCGATACGTATTATTTTTATACCTTCGTGAAGAAATTCTGTAAGTGGACATTTAGAAAAACTAAAGTAGTTTTTGAATTTCAACTACTTGCTTCTTAGGGGTAGAAAAGGAGTAACTACCCTAAAACAATAAATATTACTTCTGTATATACCGAAAGAGCTGTAACTCTGAAAATCAGTATTATTATTCTTAAATGGTATCTGAAAAACGTGAGTATTAATTGAAACCAGGAACATCAGTAGATCAGTTTATATAGGCTAATTTTCCTTTCTGGAGTAGGCAGGTACAATTACTAGTCTTTACTAGTAGTATAAAAAAGTAATGTTCGTTTATTTGTTTGTACGAGTTTGTATCTCAGAAACTGTCCAATTTATTTGAAAAATTCTGTCACCGTTGGAAAGATTAAACATTCTGAAGTACTGTGTATGTTATATTAAAATTTTTGTTCAGTAAAATTAACTCATCATTTATTTTATTTGTTTTGGGTAATGTTAGTTTTTTATTTATCTACCCTCTTGTATACAGTGTATTGTATCATGTAGTCAGGTATCAGGTACGGTACAGTACCGCTTTACAATATGAGATCAAGGTATACTTTTTACTATTTAAAAAAAATCTGAAAAATATTTACAGGACTGATATCCAAAAAATAACGTTACGACCGATTTCGGTATAGAAAGTTAATTAAACCTTTAAAAATAAAAAGGGAACACACTATTTATTTAAGAAATAGATTTTACTTACTTTTTCTTATAACAAGTATGTAGTTATTCTCAGGTTGTATTTGTCCCTTTCTATTGGTAATTCAACAAAACGCCTGATGTCAACAAACATCTGATGTCAGATGTCAACAAAACGCCTGTTTCCGGTACTAGGTTGTGTGAAAAGTTAACTTAAGTTAACAGCTCAGTCAGTGGCGGGAGTGTTTGCTAGTATCCATAAATGCAGAGCAGCTGCGTCATTGCTGTAAAGTTTTACTTCAAAATATTGTCATTAAATGACTCAATAAATATTTAAAGTATAAATATTTAATATAATAATTAAAGTATAAATAATAAATATTTAATCGTTAAAGTTGAGATTGTAATAATAAATTTTAGGTTATATTTAATTATCTTTATTTTATTAAAAATAGTGTAAGTTTAATAATTATTAAAATATAATGTATCATAATTGATACAAACGTAATCTTAGTAAATATCAAAGTAGTTAGCTAAGTTAATGTAGTAAGTAAATATAGTAGGTATTGAATGCCATTGCTAATAGTTAATACTTCAGTTTTTTTATATTTATTTAAGTTTCTAACCCATCCTAGTACATGGTTTGTCCATAGTTGGATGGGATAATTTCCACCACCTCTAGCGTAATAAGATAGTAGTTTATTGTAAGAAATTTTGTATTATGGTAACTTACTTTTTTGTTTAATATCATGGGAATAAATAAATTATTATTATTATTATTAAAATTATTGGTGCATTTTGGTAAGTCAACTATCGTCAAGTTTTCTTCGATAAAATAATTGTTCTATACATGTCCAAAAAATTACAAACGTATTATAACCTATGTAAAATAATATTATTGCGATTGAACGGTTACAATATCAATCTATACAATATCAATATTTGCGGAACTTGTGAGAAAAAACAAAAAATATGCAGCGCGGGGTTGTAGCTAACCACGGAGAACTGCATTAAATAAACTCGCTTAATACGAGTATTTTTTGCTATCCTTTCCAGAATGAATTTACTACTTTTCATAATTTTAGACTTTAGGAAGATACAGAAGTAATATTTATTGTTCTATTATTGTTACTCCGTTTCTAAGTTGGTCCATGGTGTAGTTGTCAGCGCGATTGGCTTCCACGCCAAGAGTTCCGGTTTCGTCTGGCATTTCTTCTCCACTTATTTTCATATATCATCACCCTTAATCGTCTGCATTAGTATTTATGTGCAAAATTGTTGGACAAACCAAACAATTAATATACCCCTTTTCTACCCGGTGGCAAGTGGTCAAATTTCAAATGCTTTTTTTTCTTTTCATCTGGTGAATATACAAACCGTTTTGTAACACTCTTTGGAAAGTATTATAATTGCCGAAGGGTACATACCCCGTTTTAACCCGTATGCAAGTTGAAAAATTAATAATTCTTTAGGTTTTCTGTTAATCACTTTAACAAACAACTGTACAAATTCAGTTCACTGAATCCTGAATCCTGGTTGAGAGGGCTGAGAAGCCCTATGATGGCGGCATCGTGTTAAGGAACACCTGATCGCTCGGGGAACAATTTTACCGAATAATTGCAACCTCATGAAATTTAGGAGGAATTTTATAGTTTAAAATTAGGAAATAGGATTCTGGCTCTTGCGGGATTGGGACTGGGACTTCAAAGGAGGTAATGTATTTTAAGAAGTTACTCGTGGATGAAAATTTATATTAAGGGACAAGTGGGTTTAAGACTGGCTCTTTTCTTTTATTTTGTTTTTCAGTGGCCTTTTTCAGTTATGTGGGAGTTTTATTGTCTTGGGGGGGGGGGGGAAGGCACGCACCGTACTTAACGTGGACAAATGGTACAATTTTAGGTAGGAGTTAGTTTATGATTTTAGGGGAGACGGAAAGGGTAGAGTTTGGCATAATCACCGGCCTTTTATTTTCTAAGTGTTTAATAATTTAAAATGGCGGCTCTTTTCACCGTAGTGGAGTGATTATGCATAGGAACATGGGGAGAACTACCAACTGGGGGGCGTGAGTCATACAAGTAGATGAAGGGGCATGGGTATATAAGAGGAATACAGGGCGGAATAAAACTGTGGCAACTCTAAATTTTGATAAGTGGGTCATACTGGAATTTAGATAGAATTAGATTTACGATTTATTTATAATTATATTTATATTTATATTTATAATTAGAATTATTTGGGTCATACTGGATTTAGAATTTAGATTCAGTTCACTAACTTATCGGGAAGTTTGTGATGATTCAATCAATCAGTCAGTAAAGGCTTTCGCTTTTGTATTCAGATAAAGTGTTAACAGTGGTCTGAAGTAAGTTTTTTATAAGACAAAGATTTATTATCTATCGTTATCAAATTAAACAGTACAATCAGTGATCGATTTGATTATGTGATTATCCCTAAAGTCAGTAGTCACGTAAGTCACATTTAGTTGCATAACGTAATTACTGCGAAGTAGTTATAGATTTTGTACTGAAGTGCAGTTGGCAACTGCGTTGGTACTACATTAATTTATTGTTACTTAAAAATATATATTCTTAGTTATGCTCTTCTGTGTTCGTGAACTCAGCTTTAAATAATTTCTTTTTGTTTTGTTCTTTGTTCCGTTAAGTAAATTTAATACTTTTGAAACGAGGTTGTATTTGAATTACTGTAGATACATTTTTCGTTACAAAAATACGTGATAAAGTGTGAAATATAAAATAAGGAATTGGTTTCAATTAAGATAGATCTTGTTGTGGAAGAAGTTCCATTTCGCGAGTGACAGAGTACACTTAAAAGCTTCCTCCTTCATCATCTATTGGAGATGGAATAAATTGCATGCAGCTTTTTCAACCATCGCATCATCTAGATTTCTCTCTCTCACACACTGTCCCCTTTTTTTATTAGTTTTCCACCAGTGAAATAATAAGTTTTCTTTTTCTGAAAATATTTTAATTTTACTGTAAATGTTGAATATGAAAGAATTGTTCCTGTGTGAGTGGGTTGGGGGAGATGCACGCATTACAAAAAAGTATTTGAATATAATTTAAGTTCAGTATGTTACGTATTAATAAGTAATTTTAATTATATTTTATGCAAATTTTTTTATTTTCATTCATTCATCTAGTGAACTGAAGTATTTGTTACTTCTTCTTGGAATTCTTTCTCCTAACGGAGGTTGGGTATCGTTCTGGCAATTTCAACCTTGGACACTGTTGCTTGGAATAGATCTATAATAGAGCAGCTGTATCAATTTCTTATGTCATAAGGCTCGTCATCTTCTGGGATTTCTCTTTCGAAATTTTACACTATAAACAATTGGGGCAGGCTATATGGTTCTCCTCACATAACATGACTCAGATACTGCATTTTTCTTGTTTTTATGGTCTTAATAGGTTCACTTTCTTAGTTCATGAGACGCGTGACTTCCTCATTTGTTTTCTTCTTTGTCCATGCTACTCTCAACATACGGCGTATTTTTTATGTCGTGCAAAATAGTATAAACCGGTTTGTTATTTTGAAATTACCGGTAATCTCTAAAGCTCTGATATTTTTATTGGGAAGAATGTGATAGAGAAGCGATGAGTGGAGATTAATCAGTGATACTGTTTAGAACAGCATTGTCAAAAACAAGAAAATTGTTTTCTCTAACCTCCGGTAGAAGAAGGCTTTTTAAGAAAAAGAACTGCGGTCGTTAATAAGAACATTTCTTGGGAGCTCTGCTTGTGTTCGAGAATTCTTTTTCAAAATTACAAATTTACAAAGCATTTCAAGCTAAAAGTTCACATGACGAAAGCTGTATGTATAAAAATATGCACTTGTTTTTGACACTTAGAAACACTAAAAAATTGACACTTAGTTTAGTCACTATCTATAATTTTACGTGATCATCAAAATTAGGTTTTTTATTAAAATTACAGGTAAAAACCTGTAATTTTAATTACAATATAATTTTAATTTAATAGTTTTGGTGTATTTTACGGAAAAAATTTACGTTATAAAAGTTAATTAGAATAAAAATTGCTACAACTCGTGTATTTAACATGTTTTGTCTTAACTCTGAACTTAGCGACAGTTTAAGATTTTCTGTAAAAATTAGCATGAATATTAGTCCATCTCACGTTATGTAGTTCCAAAATCTTGATCAAGTAAACTTATTGTTATAGACAGTACATCAAATCGGAAATAAAATTAATTAAATAATGGTTTGGATAGAATTTTTGCCAAAAAGTTTGTTTGTTTTACGAAGCCGTTTATGTATGAAATATTCATTTTTCTTTTTCTTCATCAAAGATTTAAAAGTGGGTTGTAGCAGAACCAGTAAAAATGCTTGTGAATTGTCGTGAACGAATTATTCACTCGGTAGCTACCTGTTACTGTTAGGTCATGTTTCTGCAAAAGATTTCAATGTATTTCATCGTCTGTTTAATCTCTACGTGGATTATGTAGAATGTAGGGGACGGAAATTGCATTAATTAAAGGTTTTGCTTACTCTCGTAAATTGGAGTGGTACTGAGCGTAAAGTTTCTTTATGGTTCCTTGAGTTGTAAAAAAAACGTTAATTTGGTTTTTAAAGAAATAAATATTTTTTAAATTTCATTATATCGTATCCGCTCATTTTTTTCATAATGTCGAGTGTTTGTATAAATTCAAATAAATGGCCGGCAAACCGCACTGACAATTGGGGCATCCCATTGTAGTACAAAAATATAGCACTTCTCCACCTCGATTGACCAAAATTGTTAAAATTAATTTTTCTTAAAAAAGTAAGGGTGTATTAGCCTGTGGCTCAGTGGCAGCACCTGACTGAAACACAGAAGCTTTCGGATACAATTTTGAAAAGTATAGGATTTTCTTACTGTTCGTCATAGAAGTATACGTCACGATCTCCGTAGGAGCCACACAGGAGTCACGACCTCCATAAGAGCTAATGTTCAAGAAGTTTATGACTTAAAAGAGTATTTAAAATTTTGATACCCAATACAGGACAACCTGGATAATACGAACTCTGGGTAATCCGCAATACCGGGTAATCTGAACTCCCAAAAAAAAGGTTGCAGTAAGGTTCCGTTTCTATCACATTGTTCTTCAGTAAATTGATATCTTAAGTCCTATACAGTATAAGAATACTGCATCATTTAATTTTAATTTAAAAATAAATAATAAGACCAATTAGAAATTGAATTAGGCTCAAAGAGCGTAAAACACGAGAAAACAATAACTTGTTGAAAACCAGGTTTTTTTTCTTGTATTGATTGGGTAACAGAGAATGACACTCCACCGCACACAAACTTATTTTATTGGTTCAAATACGAAAAGACGCAGTAGCAAAATAACTAACTTCAAAGAAACAGAAAAAAATCACTGAGTTTTTGGAGAAACCATAGCATTTGTAAAATGTGTGTATCAATAGGCAGTAATAAAAGCGTTAGTTGCATAAAAATAGAATTAGTTACGGGACTTATTTTTGGCTTCCAAAACTCCCCTTGATACTCTGTCTTATTCCTTTAAAATGAACCTTTGATAATCTTTTGGCTTGTTTTTCCCTTGATCCTTGGTAATCCTCTAAATTTTTAGATAGTTTGCTTTCAATGGACATTTTATCTAATAGACGATAAATTATTATGCATTTTATTACATTGTAAGTGCATACATTTTAATTTTTTACTGCTTTGTAAGAATTATGTTCTTGATTGCGTTGTTTATTACATCGTAAACGTATAAGTACAAGTAAATAATTATTTAAGTTATAACCTTTTTTTTGAAAAAATAAATCGTACAGCTCCATAGCTGAGTACAGACATGACATATTAATATTTATCTTTTCTATTTTGCTTCGTTTTTATTATTTATATTTATCTTGCATTTTATCGTATTTTCTTTTTATGCAAGCGAACGTAATTTACACTAAAGGCTGGTATGAAAGAAACATGTCACCATCAGATCTTCAATTTTTCCTGGAAGATTTTATTTTTGCGCTTAACTTACTACTAGAGGGAGTTTAGCCACTATGCTCTCTGTAAAAAGAGGGAAATCGTAAGTAGATTACAAACTGTGCCAACGGCGGCGTTCTGGTTTTGTAGTGTTAGGAAATTCAGATGCAATTGATACCTTATACTTACTCCATTACAGCTTTCCGTCTTTTACTTATTGAGATCTGTCGATAGTATAAAGTAAGAAAATACTGCGATAGGGTATCATTTCAGATATCCTAATTTGAAGATGCATAACCTTCTGAAGTCAAGAAAGTGGTTTCTGAAGTATATCCACGTGTTTTTGTGTGAAAATTTTAAACTTAGTTTTCTCAACTGATCCCAAGAATAGTGTTCTTATTAGCTATTGAGCATGAACATTAACTATACTCTGGTAAAAAGAAACCAAAATCAAATTTTCTAAGAAAAAGTATCTATTACGATTTCGGTAAACTTTCCTCATTCTATGTTGGCTGAAATCATTTAAGTAGAATGAGTGGTATCCCTGGGAAAATGTGTGGAAAGCTCTGCTTTCGGTTTATCAAAATTAAGAAAGCTGTAAGTACCATAAATAAATTAAGTTCTATTACAAAAGAGCTGTAATTTTTAAAAGTAGCATTTGTACTGTAAAGGCCAGGAGAAGCTTAATGAATTTGGCTTCTAGTTGTACACACTAATGTTAGTAATTAACTAGCAACCTCCTCGCCACTTTTTTAAAGAATCTCACACAGCCTTTTACGTTGAAAGCCAAATCACGACTGCACTAATATAATTAATTAGTTCTGTAAACAGGAATTTTATTAACAACAGTACGAATCATACTACCTTAAAATACCTGAATACGTGTTACGGCTATAAGAAAAATAGGTAAATCTATCTCTTAAAAAAACATGGTACAATCTCTTTGTTTTTGAAGGTTACATAACTTTCTGTGCAGAAATTGGATATTAATTTGTGTTTTAAATTCTAAATTTGTAATTTTTCAACTTTTTAAAAAGGAAAGGAAAGTAATATAAAAAATTAAGTAGTATGCCTATCACGTAGCCTACGTTACTCAGCAAGCTCATCCAAGAAAGGTAAAGTTGGAAGGGGTTGGGCCTTCCAAAGTGAAAGAATAACTAAAATCTTTTGGGTAGTTTCCGAGACTACCTCTTTCAAGCAAAGAAACGTTACTTCTTTAAAATATTAGTATAGACAATAAAGAAAAACTATAGTCTAATGAAAATGAACGAGAAATAATACGGATAAATATTTCGAAGGAAAACAAAACCAAACCACTAGAAAATAAAAAAATCTAAACACGAGAATTCTTAGACCTACGATAAATAGGAAAACATCCCAGTGGCAAGTCGGAATTTCTGGTATGTACATTTCCCAGGCACTGAAGAAAAGAGGCCGAACCGACGTTCATTTTTCAGATTAACTCAATTTATTATATATAATATTAAACAGCTGACGGGGAATAGGACCACTAATTGTACTAAGACAATAATGAAGCTATCTAAGAAAAATATATGTCTGCTATAATGCACCATCTTTTTTTTTATCGTAATGAGTCGCTATACGTATTTTTACTTTCTCTTGCCTATATGAATGTATAGGAAGGAAAGTATTGTTTTCATGTCGATCTTTCGAAATCGAGTTTTCACCGCTTCTACACGTTTTTAGACCCCCTAAACCCAAAAAACATGTTTTTAGCGATTGGTCTGTGTGTGTGGGCAAAATATCTCAAGAACGGAACATCGTACGAAGTTGAAACTTGAAACTTAAGTTAGGTACCACTAGAGGACCCGACACGGACATTTTCATCAAAAAAAGGTCAACGGGAAGTAGTAGTTTATTCGTGTAATTTTTCACTTTTTCCGATTTTCTCAAAAACGGCTCCTACGATTTTTTTAAAAGTCGCCTCATAACTACATTTTTATGCTTCTTTTCCAAGCGCCATATCTGCTGGGGAGGCTATATTCTCGTAGAAAAAAATGTTTTATTTTTGAAGAGTGCGGCTTTAATATGCATTTTAGCGCACAAGTGTTAATACTTAATAAAAGTTGTAGCCAATTTAAAAATCTACTACTTTTATGTCAAACGTTTCTTTACCTATATAACGCTTACTTTAGCGGTAATTAGTGTTTTTGTGGGTTTTCTTATGAAAATTTGTAAAAAATGGATTTTTTAAGATTTCAGCCTAATTAGCATTAAATGACAAAAGTGTATGTTATCAAATTTATAAGAAATTAAAAAATCTACAACTTGTATTTTAAGCATTTTCCTCTACAGAGCCTTGTTTAGCGTCAATGACTGATTTTCCATATTATTAAGCTAAACTAAGATTAGTTTTTATTTTGCACCATTCACTCATGATTAAAATAACGTTATGTTTTTCGAAGATAAGTTTTTTTATTTCTAATATTTTATTACTAATAGTAGGTTATATTATTATTTGCATTCGCAAGAGAAAGTTTTGTGAGTGTTTCACACCAGATTTTTCTTTACTCAGACTAACTTAATATATTACCTATTTGTAATTATTATAAGCTATGTAAATTTAGAGTTAAATTGTAAATTGAGAAGAAGAATAAATTCGTATTCAATTTACTTTATATTTTCCTCTGTGGCTTATGTATTAATATTTATTATCGTAAATTTGATTTAAAAAAACATAGTGCTGTTTTGTAATTAGTTGAGATTAGTGGTTGTAACTATTGTGTAACAAAAAGGATTCTGTTTTTTTAATATTTGTCATGCTAATTTATTGTATTTTTATCCTTGTAATAGCAATAAATTTAAAATCCTGTTTATTCTACCAGATCTATTTTAAGTTGACAATTTTTTCCAATGCGAAATTGAGTTTTTATCAAACTCTGTTAGTAGTTGGAAAATAAATTTTTGTTGATTTACAAAATGGAGAAATTCTAATTTTAGATCCCGACAATTAGTTATTTCAGCTGTCACAAATACCAATACGTTTGGCAGAACAAATAAACAAAGTATTTTTCAAATCGTCAAAAATGCAACGTCAATCAAACTAGACACTGTATATGAGTACATCATTTAAAAACCAATAATAAAACAGACGATACCAAACCACCATGCCTTTACTTAAAATGTTTTCATTCTGATCGACCAACGTACAGAAAAAGAGATTAATGTTTTACATGTTTACAACAAAATGGTTTGAATGTATACCAAAAAGGACCCTACTGAAATATTGTGACGCATGTGTTTAACCGACAATAAATCAATCGCACGTGGACAGACCCCCTTACGAACTGCCACCGACATTTTTGCAAGTCCATTTACGAGTACATGTGCCATTTTCAGAACGTAACAACCACATTCGATGAAAAAGTATTTAAATACTTTTGAGGAATGTACAAACAATATTTTAACTAAAACAAAAGTCTAAATTAAAATATAAACACAAAGAATTTTTTGGATGCCTTGAAAATTACTAATAATTTGACAGCCCGCAGCCACCCTCTTCTTATTTAAAACCCTCTTGACATTACAAACAAAAGCTGTCTCTGAATACATTCGTTTTTTCATTGTAACTTTACGCATTCCTATTATTTTAATATTCTACTTATAATTCACTTTTAACTTAAAAGAGTTTATCACAGTTAATTTTTGTTTTATTTTACCATGCTTCTGTCAACTTAAGATTATAAAATCTTTTTAACTGTAAAAAAGTGTTTTGCTGTAATTAAAACTTTTATCAAGTATAAACATTTGATGTGAAACATTCACACAACTTTCTCTTGCCTATGTAAATAATGATAAGTAATTTGTTTTTAATCATTAGTAAATTATGTAAAATTTAAACATAACGTAATTTTAATTATGAGTGAATGACGAGAAATGAAAATTAACCTCTGTGGAACCTACAAATAAGGAAAATTTCTAATTCTCGCTAAACTAGGGTCTGTAGAAAAAAATCCTTGACAATAAAGTGTAAAATTTTAAATTTTACCGATTTTGATGAGCAAATTTTGAAAATCATCACTAATTTTGACTCTAGACGAAGTGTCGAGTCGGTCGTAGAAAACAATGCTTGAAATGAAAGTTGTAGGGTTTTTTTAATTACCTACAACTTTAATTATATAAATTTCCCCTAAACTGTATATTACGGCCGCAATCTTCAAAAAAACAGTTTTTACCACGAGAGCTCAGCCCCAAGAATTTCAGCAAACATAGCGTTTATCCTATCCTGTAAAGCATAAAATATGTAGAAAATGAGAAGATTTTTTAAAAAAACGTAGGATCCGTTTATGAGAAAAACGTTAAAAAGTGAAAAATTGCACAAATAAACTACTACTTTTGGTGGACCGATTTTGATGAAAATGCTCGTGTTGTGTCCTCTAGTGGTACCTAACTTAAGTTCCAAGTTTCAACTTTGTATACTTTTCCGTTCTTGAGATATTTTGTTCACAAAAAACACACCGATTTTTACGGTTGATTCTCTTAAGTTTTTAAGTCACATCTACAGCTTTGTCATTAACGAGTATTTTGGGTAAAGGATCGGTTGGTTTTAACTTATAATAATTTTCCAGCACTAGCCGAAAATCGTATCTGGGACCTTCCGCTTTAAACCTTAGCTTGCTAACTACTGAGCCATGGAGACGCTTTTTCCATATTTTTATCTTCAAGTAACACGGGGATGTTTTGATGATTTTTATTTATTCAGTATTTTCTAAGGAAATCGGTAGCCCGCTTATTTTACTTATTCTCTAAACACTGGTTAGTTCTATCGTTGTTATTTTTCTTTCTTATGAAATAAGAATATTTTAAATGTTTGATGGGAGAAGATGAGTTTAAGGTCATCAACAATTCCTTGTAAATGGAATTGGTGGTAAACAAATAGTTTACTGGTTTTCGCGATTTGGCGCTTTATCTTATCGTTTCTAAGCTTCTTTGGAGTACTTTTATGCCATTTATCGTAAAATTTATGCTTCCCAGAAAACGAAAATATGTCGCTGGCTAGTTTTTCTCCATAGTACTATGTAGCAGCTTGGCAATGGTTACCCGCCTAATTAATGTTACTTGAACTATAATTTCAATTTATTCAAGGGATCATATACATCTATATCACAATATTGTAACGTAGAATTACAACTTCTGGGGAAATAAATCTATTTCTAACATTTTAAATAGACGTGGGTCCCATTAATTATATAATGTAATTTATCCCCGTTAAGATAAAATGCAGTTCTCAGGGTTAAATAAAATAAATCGTGCTATTTCTTTAACGGTTTACGTATATTGTGTTTCAGTCATAGTTCTACTTAAGTCACTTTTTGTCGTATTTTAACAATGTAATTAGTTACTTTCTGTACGACACGTAATGTCACCGTGGTTTCTCGTATACAATTTGTTATTACTTTTAGGAAAACATAAAACAGGCAGGCGCTCATTTGTTCATATGTTTCATCCATTAATTTAAAAATTGCAATAAATTATAATTCATTGAGCTAGACCGTGATGTAGTTTAATCTGTCTATTTTACATTTTATTTTAATGTCTATTTTTATTATAATGTCGAGTGTGGTAAGAACACTTCCTGAAATATAGGAACCACTTTCATGGCTTACCTATATCTTTAGCCCTTTTCAATGTCATAGTTTATACTACATAAAACTTTTACATAATTTTGTTAGATTTTTATATTCCTATGCTAGTCATGAACAACGTAGAAATAAAATTTATATATTCTGTATTGTGATATTGCAATGTAGCCTACTGACGATTTGGTAAAGCCACAAAAGTGCTTCTTATATTTTTGTAATTAATTTAACTATTTTCGACCTTAATATAATGGTATTATATTAATTTATCAGTAAGTCACATACAGTAGAACCTCGTTAACTCGGACCTCTTTAACCTGGACCAATTTTGGAAAAAATTGTTCAGCGTAGTAAATAAAGATTTGTTTTACTGAGGATAAATCGCTATTCTCAGTAGGATAGTTACTCGAATTCACTTGCCTGTGGGCGAGTTTGTTACTCTAACTTCGCCTGCTGCTACGCAGCAAACTGGTGTTTTAATGCCTCCTTTCCCTCCCTTTGAAAATTTTTTTGATAAAATCATGGACAAAGTTGTGGCCTGGTATGACTTGCTAGAAAACAATAAAATTGAAGAAAAAAAGAAGTGTGGAAAAAGATTTTATAGACATTTAAAAAAATGTCGATGGCTGTTCCAATGTTGTTAAAGAAGACATTTACTATTGGTTGCAAATTGACAACGACGGAGGTTATAAAGCGATCACAGACGAAGAAATTGTTGCATTATGCAGTTTTACAGAAAATGAAAATGAAGAGGATTCAGACTGTTGACGAACCAGGTGTGGTTATGACCAACATAGAAACTGTAGAAAACATAGATAAATATTGATGGTTTATTTCGAGTCAAGCCGAAATATCGCCGAACGAGCTTCTAATGCTAAAGCAAATGCGAGATCGCGTTGTTCGTAAGTGATACAAAAAACTGAGGCATCAAAAGCTTGCTGCCTTTTTAACCACTAGTTTGTAACTATATTGTGTACAGTGTAAATACATACAGTATTATGTGTTTTAGGTGAAAGTTGCCGATAATCATTTTTAAATTACTTTAAAAATATTTTTGATAACTACATGTTCTTTTTTTATTGTATTTTCCTTATTCTCTAGATAACTCGGATTTTTGTTCACTCGGATCGGCCCCGGCCCCAGTTGATCCGGGTTAACGAGGTTCTCCTGTAGGTACAACTGAAAAAGTAATTCGAAGAATTTTTCAGTTGAACAGTTTTTGTGTTCAGTTACTAGTTAATTGGACACATTTAATAATTAAGCCAGGCCTATTGGTGTAGTTGTGACTGGCTTCTGTGCCAGTAATCCTTGGTTTGATTCCAATTTAGACATTTTTCTTTTTACGAGGTGTGTTGTCTGTCTATAACTTGATGGCCTCTGGCATTTACAATGCGTGGATTGTAAAACCATTAAAAAAATCATTTCTAATGTTTTTAAGTAACTAAATCTTGGCGGATATAACGTATTTAAAAAACAGTATTTCGCATGTTTTATCTTCTATAAAATTATTTCGAAAAACACGTCATGTTTCGCGATTTTACAAAATGTATTTATTAAAATACCTTGTAAATTAAAAAGTATTGATTCTATATTAAATTTTATTGCATCATCGTTTCGTTAATTCAAGAACTAACCTGCCAAATATTATGTTAATCCGTGAAATAGTTGTTGAACAAAGACGATGTATTTGAAAAAATACGCTTTTTTTCTTCAAAAACTAAACTTTTACTAAATTATACAGGTACATTACTTTATTAAGCGCGTGGTTTTTGAAATAATTTTATAGAACAAAAACATGCAAAGTACTTTGTTTTGTAAAATTACGTCATATCCGACAAGCTTTAGTTACTTAAAAAAATAAGAAATGTTTTCTGAAATGGTTTTACAATCCGCATATTGCTCCTCTCTACCAGGGGCCATCAAGTTGTAGACAGGAAGTATATCACCTCATATCATTATCTACACACAAGCCTCAAGGAGTGATGAAGCCTACGTAATTAAGTATCATCAATCATTAAAAATTTCATTCATTTTATTTCATATAGGGCAAGAAAAGTAAAAGTGGAAGGTCCTAAAATCAATTCAGTGTTGAACGAACCGTTAATAAAGTATTTATGCGTACGAAGATAAGAAAGCAAAAGGGTGCTAGTATATATGGAAATATAACTGGTTTCTTTGTGTGAGTAATTTTCACTTCTGACCGGTGGAAATTCCTTAGAACATTGTGATCTTATTTAGTTCTAGTTTAATTTGAATGGCGGAAAGGCATTTATTCCACATTCCGTTTGCAGCCGATTTAATTGTACCCAATCAAATTTAATTGAATTGTAATTAATCTTCATTTATAACGTTAATAATAAAATTTCAAATAGTTCTCGTTAAAGAAAGTTTGTTTAAAAAGAATATTTTAACGAGAGTTTCAGTTTCTCTTTTGTAATTATACTCTGCAACTTTTTTTTGGAATAAGATTTCTTTGTGGGAAACAATAACTCCATTTAACAATTAGTTTAAGTTCATCAAAATGATAGATTTTTACTTGTTAAAGATATCTTCTAGTAAATTTAATTTTTGACACTTACCTGTTGGGAACTTTATACAAGTCTTTTATAGTCACTTTGTGTGCGAATGCTCTTTTTACACCATTTTGTTGGTGTTTTCCATAAAATTATTCTTGACAAATGTATCCCAGTATTTATATTTATAAATTTTCTATAAAATAATGAGTGTCTATACTATTTGCAAATTTTGAATATAACTGAGTAAAAGTTAAAAGGTCTTGTGGTACTGCACTAAAGGTTTATGTATTAACTGTCTGGAATGTAGTGCAGCGAGGAAACTCTAGGGAACATGGGTACGAGGGACTTATCTCTTTTTAACGTTCCATCACAAAATGTTTTATATATATATATATATTATTTTAGCCTTACTGTCCCACTGAACTCACTAGAAAAAAGTGTCAACACTTCGAATGCTTAAAGTACTTTAGTACTTGTCTTTTTTTAAGTAAACTTAATTTTGTTATTCTCCTGAAAGTTTTATGAGTATGTACTACCAAGTATTTAACAGGTCGCAAAATGTTACAAGTAATTATTTGAAAGCATTATTTTTATTACGTGTAGTGATATACTCAGGTAACTTAATAATTTGTTTTAGTCAAAACATCTCTGAATTATTATTAAAATATGACATAGATCCTTTGTAGCACAGTGGTTAGAGTACTAAGCTGCAAACCGGAAGTGCTGATTTCGATTCCTGGCTAGGGACCTGAAAGTGATTAAATGTTCAAACCCAAAGTAGTAGCTAATGACCTAGCTATTGATACACGAAAGAAGAATAATTTAAATAAAATTTCTGTTTCGTATTTTTGCTAAGTTTTTTCTTGTCGGCAGCATTATAATCTGTACTCATTATTACAAAATTAGTATTCATCCGTTGATGAAAGTATATTACTACACTTATAAAAAGATAATAAATTTTTTGAGAATCTATAACTAAATCTAATATAGTCTACTGTATCATTTAAATCTTGTAAAATCGATATTGCTGAGAAGATTTAGAGCCAAGCTATTAGGTATGTCCACACTCGTGCGCTTTCTTTTTCAAATTGCGATTCGACATGCGAGATGTCGCATGCAATGTAGCTGCGCTTACAGGCATACCACCTTCTCGCACTCGTTTGAAGAGCTTTATCTATAAACAAAGTAACGAATATTTTTGAACACTACACTAAATTAAAGCGTACTCTTTCCTGCATTCATTGGTTAGGTTTATATTGTTTTATTAAGAAACTAATCGGAGATAACTCCAGCAATTTACGCAAAAAAGTACTAAGTTTTTAGCCGGTTTTCCGTTAATGTGGTTTTAAACGTCCGTTAGTCCGTCCAGACTTTTCATAAAATTTTGCGTTTAAGTACGTTGAAGATCAGAGTTTTTTTCTGTAATATGAATATTTTAAAAGTTAAATCTCATATTCCGTTTTAATATGCAGGCCATTTTTTCAAAAAAGCGCTGTTTTGGCTCCACGGAAAGGTAGGGAAATGATTTTTGGACTGAACCATGCATTTTCACAACAGTATTATGTCAAGCAAAGCGTTTATTTTTTACTTTCTCTTGCCTATATGAATATATAGGAAGGAAAGTATTGTTTTCATGTCGATTTTTCGAAATCGAGTTTTCACCGGATCTATACGTTTTCAGATCCCCTGAACCCAAAAAACATGTTTTTAGCGATTGGTCTGTGTCTGTGTGTGTGTGTGTGTGTCTGTGTGTGAACAGAATATCTCAAGAACGGAACATCGTACGAACTTGAAACTTGAAACTTAAGTTACATACCACTACCGGACGCGACACGAACATTTTCATCAAAATCGGTCAACCGGAAGTAGTAGTTTATTCGTATAATTTTTCAGTTTTTTGCGATTTTCTCAAAAACTGGTCCTACGATTTTTTTTAAAATCGCCTATTTTACTCAATTTTTTATTCTCTACAAGATAGGGTAGGCGCAATGTTTGCTGAAATTCTCGGTGAGGCTGTTTTCACGTAAAAACGTTGTTTTTTTAAGATTACGGCTTTAATATAAATTTTAGCGCAAAAACTTATATAATAAAAGTTGTAGAGAATTTAAAAACCTACAACTTCTGTTTCAAACATTTTTTTGTATGACGCTTAGTTTAGCAGTAATTAGCGATTTTCTGATTTTTTCTCACGAAAACGTGTGAAAAATCGATTTTTTTAAGATTTTGACCTTAGTATGCATTTTACGACAAAAGTGTATATAACCAAATTTATAGGAAATTTAAAGATCTACAACTTTTATTTAACGTATTTTTCTCTACAGAGCCTAGTTTAGCGTGAAATAGTGATTTTCCGTATTTTTAAGCCAGACTGAGGTTGATTTTCATTTTGAGTGTTTCACTCATGATTAAAATAAGGTTATGTTTATTGAGGTTAGTTTTTTGTTTATTTCTAATATTTTATTACTAATGTTAAATTATATTGTAAATTATTTGCATTGGCAAGAGAAATTTGTGTGAGTGTTTCACACCAGATTTTTTTAAATAAAATCATCGTTAAATAATTCAAAATGAGCTACGGAACGAGTTGCAGCAGAAAAAACACAGAAGTTAGTTTTTCTGAACGACTATACTCGGAGCGGATACCGCTACAGAGCTCAAGTTTCCTCACAAGAAGTTTAGAGCCTAATAGAATTTTCTATTAATACCACATATCAATTTTTAATTACAAATGCAAAATACGATACTTGGCACAATACTGCTGTAAAAATGCATGGTTCAGTCCAAAAATAATTTCCCTACCTTTACATAAAGCCAAAATACAGTTTTTTTTTAAAAAAGTGGCCGACATTTTAAAGTGGAACATCAGACTTCTATTTTAAAATGTTCATATAGAGAAAACTCTGATCTTCAACGTACTTAAACGCCGTTCTTTTATGATAAGCCTGGACGGAGTAACGGACGTTTTAAAACCACATGAACGGAAAACCGGCTAAAATCTGAGTACTCTTTATGCGTAAATTGCTGCATCTCCGACTAGTTTCAAGTTAAAATAATCTAAGTCAAACCAATCAACGCAGGAAACAACAGGCTTCAATTTAGTGTAGTGTTCAAAAATATTCTTCATGTTTTTTTGAGATAAAGCTCTGCAGCCGAGTGCGGACAGTTGAAATTGCATACCTCTAACCGCATACAATGTAGCATGCGACATCGCACGAGTGTGGACATAGCTATTCGGATGATGTAAAGTCTTTATTCATATTTAGAACTGAATTTTAGTATTACTTGTTTGACAGTGTCGATATTAAGATAAACTTAGATTTTTTAACCCTAAAGTGTGTACGTTTCTATCTGTTCAATTTAGAACAATAGCAACCCAATGAGTGAATGAAACGACGATGATATGTATGACGTGTAAATGAGGTGTGTCTTATACATACTTAGGCCAACCATTTCTGAGAAAGAATGGTTAATTGAACCAGAACCTTCAAAGTTTACCGGTAACCACTGGCTAGTATTCAAATCTGAATAACATAAATGTATTATTTAAATCCCTAATGTGAGTCCGTTGTAATCTATTCAATTTAAGAACAAAAAGAAACCTCATGTCCCAATGAGATTAGGATGATGTGTGACGTATAAATAAGGTGCAGTCTTGTACAGATTCAGGCCGACCATTCCAGATAGAGTTTGGTTAATTTATCCCCAACCATCGGAGTACACTGGTAAACTGTTTAGTATTCAAATATATATAAAAGTACCTTTCTTTACTAGGATTTTTATCAGGAACCTTCGTCTCCGAAAATCAGCTGTTAAACTGCTGACTCGCGGCGACGAATTTTACCAGTAGACCAATTTGGTGGGGTAACTTAGATGTAAATGGTTTTTTAACTGTACTTGTGCCAAGTAACAATAATTAGTAATTGTTACTGAATATATCTATATAGAGTATATATTTTTTTATTATGTATTTAAATAAGTAGTAGATATATATAATTAAATTAAATCCGATATTTAGTATTAGAATCTAACGATTGCTGCCCTCTTTCAGCAGACAAGGTATTTTCTTTTTAAGCGAAATTGATTAATAATCTAGATTAAGAATTTATGTGGAAAATATTTAAGTTCCTTTTATGTATAGCATTGTAAATTAATAAATAAGATTGCACTTATTCATTCGTTTGCTCGTATTCTAATGGCTTTGCCTTGCGCTGCAACTATGATTTCCTTTCAGCAACCCATTCTTCTCATATCTTCGTAAGTTATTGAATTTCATGTCTTTCATTAACCCTTTTGCATTTTGTTTCTTCGGTCCTTTCTTTCTTTTATCATCATACCATTGAAAACATTCACAGAAAATAATTGTATTTTATAACGTGCCAGATGCATTTTAGATTCTTCTTTTCAAGCTTTTAATGATTCTTATTTTGCATCAGATTTTCAGTAATTTGAACTTTATTGTTCATCTTTTTCGTGGTCCAGTTGATCTGCATTCGTCTCCATGGCAGTATCTCCTTAATTTTTAATCTTATTTTATTCTGCTTTCCCGATACCTGTGTTTCACTTACGTGTATTAATACAATGTAGGAAACCATTTTCATTAATTCTTTCCTTGCCTTGCCCTTTCTATGACTATTCGCTATTAATTTCCTTTTATTTTAAAATCTTACTTTCCTGAAATTTTATAATAAATAATTAAAATAATAATAGAAAATATAATAATAAAAATTTATAAATAGTGATTTAAGCATATACGAAAAATATTGTTTTAATATTATTAAAAAAACCATTCATTTTATTAGTTAAATGGTTTTCTCTACTTCATAAATAATATTGTATAAAGCTCATCAAGGCTGAGACCTATGTGGAACATTAACCGAAATTACCGTGAGTGCTAAAATCACTCTTGAAAATTAATGTCTCCGAAACTGTAGGCTCAAACATTGTTTTACTTTTGAGTTAGGTACTTAACGAAAATGAACTTCAAAAAATCAATGTTGAAAATTTTACCCGATTTTGAAATTAAAAATTAATTAATTAATTTATAATATCACTCCTTTAAAAGAGCATAGCCTGGGCGTAGAAGAGGAATACATTACATAACAGAAAACCACGAAAAACTATTTATAAAATAACAATAACAAATAATAACAGAATTTACTCCAAAACAAAAATTAATCAGTATATATTTAGCCTATATAGTTACTTTTATACGGATTTGAATACTAGATTATCTGTGTAATCTTATGGTTGGAAGTTCAATTAACCATACTTTCTCTTGAATGGTCGGCCTGAGTACGTACAAGACTACATGTCATACGTAACGTCCTTATCTCATTGGCTCATGGGATTGCTTATTTTTGTTAAGATAGCACAGATTTTTTAATGTATTTCATTCACCCGTTATTTTTTGTTGTTTTAGTATTTTTTATGTATTAACGAAATTTTCTTGTTATTTTTATGTTTCAAGGTTTATCTCTTGGAACAGTTCTCTATCTTTGAACTGAAGTTTTATTTTGACACTTTCTCTAACAAATTGAGTTACGTTTTTTCTCTTATTATTATTATTATTATTATTTATTGTTTAGACTATTGTTTATGATTAAAGGATATGTTACTTTACATGTGCAATTGTGATCTAGTATATGTAATACTGTTGTAATACTGTTTATGTTGTGTAATATTGTTTCTGTCATTGAGCCATTTTGGCCAATTGTAAACAGTGTAAATAAATTAAATAAAATTAATTTTTTTAAATGTGTTAGTGATTATTACTTTTATTGATCTATTCTTAAAAAGAAAACGTACTAAAGAAAAGGTTTCAATCTCTTTTCTTATATGGTAATCTTAAAACAGACGAAATGAGATCATTTGTGTTTATTTTGTTTTATTATAATGTGTGAATTTCAGTTCGCTCATTACAATTACTAATCGTAAATGAAATTCAGTATTCCAAATTATGGTTTGTACGTATTAAGGAAGTGTGGCGATGAGGCAGTGGTGCAAGGTTGCGAAGCAATTACTACTTCTATTAATATTCTGGAATTATCTTATCTCTATTAATTTGCAGCCGCTACTTTGGCGATAGAGGAGGAAATAATGTTACACAACGTTTCCTTTGGATCTTATTGCTTTTGGTAGTAATATTCTGTATCCTGTTTTCTAATATTCCTCCAACGTAGCCTATATCTACCTTAAATCAACTAAATCCTTTAGTTTAGATCCATAGAATATTTTATTACCCTTTGAAAATAAAATTATAAAAAGTATCTGCCAAATTTTATTTGCATAATATACTCAAATTATATAAAGGCAGACAATTTAGATAAAATTAGATTTCTATTTTTTGATTTATTCTGAAAATCTAAGAAAATGTTTAATGTTTAATCAAGCAGTGTAGGCAACATAATAGTTAATAACGACCATTTTTTGATTTGTGTAGTAATGTAATTTTCAGTACGATCACCTAATAAAAATCACTATTATAAATAGTTTTTTTATCACGTTTGATAATAAATTTTATGTGAGTTAAAAAAAAGTTCTGCCCATGACGGACAGGTGGAGTGTCAAATTATTTACACTCAATCTGTTCATTGCAGGGCTAAAATAAATAGTTCTGTTTCTTATCACATGGTCAGCCAATTAAATGACTGAATCATTTAAGAACAGAAGAGGTAGAGGTGCAAAAGACACTAATCAGAGTTATCTCCTCTGAAAGTAATGAATTTCATTATACAGCCAGACCCTTTGGTGAATGAAGTGAAGGTGTCGTTTGCAGAGTGGAAAATATGTGCTTTTCAGAGGGCCCGGCATGCTGATAAGCGTACTTTTCCACTCAGTGAGGAAGGCAACGGTAAACCACCTCACTCCTCGTTTTACTTAGTAAAACCTCTACAGGTTCAAACCAGCCTTTTGGCTGATGACCTAAACAACACAAAAAAAAGTTGGGGTAGGGAGTGGGTACGTTTTTATTTCGTGAATGAAGTGAAGGTATCATTTGCAGGGCAGAAAGTAAATGCTTTTGAAAGGGCCTGGCATACTGATAAGCTTACTTTTCCACTCAAGGCAATGGTAAACCACCTCTTTCCTCGTTTTACTTAGTAAAACCTTTAGAGGCTCTAACCAACCTTTCGGCTTATGACCTAAACAATAGCAACAGTTAAAACATGTGTTTACGTAATACTAGTTTCCACAAAAAAACTGATTGAGTGAAGTTTACAAAATTATTAGCTAGGCTACTTTTATAATATAAAAATACAATAATTAAATACTTATAATTTTCTTTCAATGACGTTTTTAAAATTATTACCTAGTTATTTAGTTATCTTCTATTGAAGGGATAGATAATCATTCTGGAACAAAGTGCCGTAGACTTTATTGAACGATGTTATAGATCAGTGATTCTCAACCTTTTTATACCTAAAACTTCTAGATGTCTTACCAATTCACTGGCGGACCACATACACTAAATGAATGAAAGCCTGTAAAGGCCTAGGTCTACAACGTTGCCTACTTATTAAGTAGGGTGAATATTAGTTACGTTGGCCTATTTATATATTTATGAAAATTATAAAAGTATAATAAGTAGAACTCGTGCATTTTGCTGAGAGCCGCGGAGCAGACATGCGCGCTAGCAGCCGAACATTCCGTTCCTCGTCTTACCTATCACGTACAGTCACGTAGGCATACATAAACAATCCTGTACTGAATCATGTACAACATCAATACTTACAAAACCCTTGATTGTTTCCAAAGTTGACTGATTGATACCCATGATGCCATTTTAGTAATAGCGTCCGTTTTTAACTTATATTTTTAGTTACCCGTGGTGGTTTACTAAAAGCATATTGCATGTATAGGCCTACTTAGTGCACAATTTTAGACTGTAATTGGTTTAACGTTTGTGACTAATTTTCTTTGGATCTGATATTTTCTTCGAAAAGTGTACTTTCCGTCTCAACTTGATGGCCTCCCGCAGAGAGGAGCAGAATCGGCCCGTTACTAGCCTTCTCGATAACATTTCATTATACTACTTTTAACTAGTACGCTGGAATTGGTACATATTGAAGTGTTATTGAGGAAGCTAGTAGCGGCCGATTCTGCTCCTCTCTGCCGTAGGCCATCAAGTTATAGACAATATTTGTTTATTTATATTTATGATCTTTACGAGATGTATCGTTTTGTTAAATGAATTATTATGTCTAAACTTAGTGGTAGAATGTTACATAGTCCAACGCGAGAGGTTTGGCCAAATTTATTAAAATATATGATAAGTGAGTGACGCTTTGCTGATAAATTCCTTATAGATCCCAGGAAAATAATAGAGAAAACAGCCGCAGCATCGAGAGTGTTCGTAAGTACAATAAAGCAAATTAAAAAGGAATAGTCTGAAATTGATAGTGGTGCTCAGTCTTCCTTTTATACTCCGCAAAGGAAACGAAAACAAACCCTGTTACGGTGTTGGATAATTTTGATTGCGAAATAATATGTATATTAGTTACTACAAATGTGTATAAGTATTACAGTATTATGTTATACTCAGGTACAATAATAAAAAATGTAACTAATAAGAATTATAACAATTGTACTAAGTTCGCGTAACCAATAAATCCAAATAATGCATGAGGTCTAGCATAGCCCGAGCCATACTGTACTGCGCGTAGCGGTGTGACTCGCAATGTTTGTTTACAGTTCTCAGCAAAATGCATAAGCTATAAAATATAATATTGTTTTCGCACTTCCTCCAAAATATAATTAGGAAAAAATAGTCACCGTAATTTATGGAAGGGCATCAATTCAAATGAAGGAGAACATCCATTATTCCTTTAAATGCGTGGGGTCTGTCTGAGCCGCCAACGGCGGAAAATCGATTCCACTATAACAGCCCGACTTATTGATTTTGTTTAGATAAATAAGACAAATCCGAAAGTTTTTTGATTTTATTACTATTATGCCGACAGGCCAATATTTTGCGGACCACATAAAAACGTTCCACAGACCACAGGTTGAGAATCGCTGTTACAGATGATATTGATTATAGTTTTTTTACACGGTTAAAATATTATGTAGAGTGAAATATCTACATCTCGTTTGGTGGTTTTCTCCATAAAATATATTTATTTAAACTTTTTCTTTCCTTAATTGAGAGTGCTCGTACTGGATTTTATTTCCTTTTTGTATTTGAAAATGTTATTTTTTTTTTAAATATTTTTATAAAATCTTTTTAGGATAATTGAAATGTGTAATCAAGCAAATGAATTACTTGTAGTACAACTACTTTGACTCGCTGTTCTTATTATTTATATCCTCTTTCTTGTTGCCCTGTGTACTGTGTGATTGAATCCAGATAATACTCATTCTATTGTTCCTTTTTTACGTTTTTCGTTTCGTTTAAAATACACTGAGTTATTGGTTCAGTTTTCATTTTATCTTTAAATTTCCAGTTAAATTATTTGATTTCATACTATTGAAAAATTTACAGTAAATTTTTTAAATTCTTTTTTGTGAACCGTTATGTTTGTGTAATAATCAAGCTGTGTAAAGAAATATTTTTTAAACATTCATTTATTCAAAGTGCAATCAGGTAACAGTAGCAATAAGTAAGTACGAATCACGAATAAAGTGTTGTTAGAAGTACTCATGTACTTATCCATAAAAAAATTTGTTATCAAATAAACACGACTTCCTCTTGCCAATGTCAATAATAAAACCTAATCTGATTTTATCACGAGTGAATGACGCTAAACTAGGTTCCCTGCAGAAAAGTGCTTAAAATAAAAATTATATGTTTTCGTTTCTTATAACTTTAATTATATATACATGTTTGTTGTAAAATGCATAGGGCTACTAAGACCGCAATTTTTGTACCATTTTGATTAGAAAATACGGAAAATTACTAATTGACACTAAACTAAGCGTTGTAAGAAAAACCATATGAATTAAAAGTAGTAGGTTTTTAAATTTCCTACAACGTTAGTTATACACTTTTGCCCTAAAATGCATATTAAGGCCGCAATCTTAAAAAAAACAACAATTTTTTACGCTTAGACCCCCCAAGAATTTCAGCAGACATGCCGCTTACCCTATCGTGTAGCGAGTATGAAAAATGTGAGTTCCGTACGTTATTCCGTTCTTGAGACATTTTAACACACACACAGACACCAGTCGCTAAAAACATGTTTTTGGGTTCAGGGGGCCTGAAAAAGTGTATTTCTGGTGAAAACT
Source organism: Catonia carolina (assembly GCA_035578175.1). Classification (NCBI taxonomy): domain Eukaryota; kingdom Metazoa; phylum Arthropoda; class Insecta; order Hemiptera; family Achilidae; genus Catonia; species Catonia carolina. The sequence continues at coordinate 68,398,183 of JAQMRL010000001.1, read as the reverse complement.
TGATTTCGAAAAATCACCATGAAAAGAATCCTTTCCTTCCATAATAGGGCAAGAGAAAGTAAAAATACGATAGGCTAATTGTGGTTCGTTCTTACTGTTTTTCGAAAGTTGATACAACATTATAATCCTGACGAAAATAGTATTATTGTTCACTCAATTTCTAGAAAGGTTTAGTATTTAATTCACTGCTAGAATTCGTTGTTTATTTTCTAATAATAATCACAGTCGATAATAATATACTTTCCCGAAGCTTCCATCGCTTTTTTGGTGGCAATACAACTGCAGCGCTCGTTGCGCCCAGCTAGCTCACACATTATTCTATGATAATTTCTCTGTAATTTAAAAGATAGTACTTATCTTTTAAATTACAGAGAAATTATCATAGAATAATGTGTGAGCTAGCTGGGCGCAACGAGCGCTGCAGTTGTATTGCACCAAAAAAGCGATGGAAGCTTCGGGAAAGTATATTATTATCGACTGTGATTATTATTAGAAAATAAACAACGAATTCTAGCAGTGAATTAAATATAAAACTATTCTAGAAATTGAGTGAACAATAATACTATTTTCGTCAGGATTATAATAAACTGTATATATAAACTTATATAAACTGTAATGGTTCGGTTTACTGTTGTTTTTGATATAATTTTTTTATTTTACTCTCTGCTAGATTATAATCTGTTCATTTACTTTGAACAATGAATAGGCCTACGAGTAATTAGTATTAATCTGACAGAAAAGTGAAACACTTTAGAAAGTCTAACATCCATCAATGTTTAACCTCTGTAATGTTTACAATATTATTGTTTAAAAAAGATCTTAATAAGTTAATAAATTAAATGAGTGATATGAATTTAATCAAGTTGTTTTGATAGTATTTATTAATATTAAGCAGGTAAAACAATTATTACACTTTTAACTCGGAGATGTACAAATTCTTATAACTGAGCTTGCTGGCTCATTGAAGCGCTAGTATACTGTTTGTATTTCTCTCAGTAAACTTCGTGTCTGTTTATAATTACGTATGTGATATAAATTATTATATAGTTTACTGTACATTATGCATGAGTAATTTAAGAATCTGATGATATAAAAAGCAAAAAACTTCTTAAACTGACAAGATCGCTATATTTTGTTTTATTAATTCTACAGAAAACTTTCTTACATTAGGCTTCTTAATATTTTCGAAATATTTTGCTCATTCCAGTTTATTGTGTTTGAATACATTTATTGAATTTCTTTGTATGTATATTTTTAAAATAATCTTTTTACAGAATAGCCAATATAATTCAGTCTCTGATAATAGAATCATAGTGTTTTCGTATTTTCCAATCTACTTGAATGGAAGAATAAACTACAGAGCCGACGTTGTTCTTATGGATGTCATTTAAGTAAATCACCTGTCGAATTGCTCTTCAATTTTTACGATCACATTTTCTTCCCGCTGCTGATATTTTCATCATTCCAGTGAATAAGATCTTATTGGAAAAAGGTTTTCTGTGTAAAATACTCTTTCAGATATAACCACTTAATCAATAATTCTGTTTTATATTCTTCAGTGAATATCAAAAATCTTTTTATTAATTATTTTTTCACGTTTACTTAATTTTTTTGTAAAAGCTACTGATTGTAAACTTCCTCAAATATTATTGACTTAAATTATGATTAGGACCACACCTAATCTATTTTATTTTATCTATTTTATTTTATTTATCTATTTTATTTTTGCAAGCAGCTCGTGTGATATCAAAAGTAGGATTGCTCAAGCTAGAAAAGCCTTTGAAATGAAAAACAGCTTACTGACTACGAGCATTGACTTACAGGAAAAATTGACTAATAGGAACCATTTTTTAAAACACAATGTTTGGAGTGAAGCATTGTATGGGAGTGAAACATGGGTGATAGGGGCTGTAGAAAGGAAGACGATAGAAGCTTTTGAAATGTGGTTTTTTCCCTATCACCCATGTTTCACTCCCATACAATGCTTCACTCCAAACATTGTGTTTTAAAAAATGTTTCCTATTATTGAAATGTGGTGTTATAGGAAAATGTTAATTAGGTGGGTGGACAAAATAACTAATTTAGAGGTTCTGAGGCGAGTGGATGAAAATAGAAGTATATGGAAGCATCTTACCAGAAGAAGGGATGGGCTAGGTGGGCATATCTTAAGATATCCAGGTATTGGTCTATCAATAATGGAAGGTAATACTGAGGGAGTAAATTGTCGGGGGAGGCAAAGGTAAGAATATATAAAGCAAATTACAAAAGATGTAGGGTGTTACAGATATGTAGATATGAAACAACTTGCGCAAGATAGCTTGGAGAACTGCATCAAACCAGTCGAGAGACTGATGACAAAAAAAGCAGGTCGTATTTTATAAACGAATAACACATCAAAAATCGGGACATCGAAAAACGTTTTTGAACATAATATTTTAATATGTTTGTTAATAATCTTTTGATACTAAATTTAACTTAACACTGAGAATAAATAAAATAACTTCATATTTTATAGAAAATGTACAAAGGTAAGTAGCTTTTTTGTTGCTTTAGAAAGAAGTCATTTCGTTACAATAAACTTGGCAGAAAGGCACATTCATCAGACGGAATGTTGAACTTAGTTTTTCCAAAACTAATTTTAGCGGATATTGAAAAATTCATTAATTTAAAATTGTTTCTCTTCAAAAACTGTTACATAAAGATTTAATGTGATTAACGATTCTACTAATTTTGCAATCAACATTCTTTTGAAGCTTAATTTAGTCACCTTTGGTGGTAATTTTGTGTGAAAACGTATCAAATTCGGTTTGTTCTCGAATTAAGGATTGCAATTTTTATAAGATAAATAATAGGTAGAGTAATTAAAAATGTTGTATTTTTTGTAATATTTTTGTCCAACGTTTGGTTTAGCGGCAGTTGGTGATTTTCTGTAAAAAAACACGTATTTGGTTAGGTGTGCGGATCTCCTTCAATAATATTTTGTTGCTATTTCATCTTCATTGACTACGCTGCTACGTTGTTTTTCATTAAGTTTGTCTAGATTGAAAGAAATTGGTCAATCCTGTGTTGACATTCCATATTGTTGACCCTTTTCAATCTTGCTCAACAAAAAAAACAACGTTTTTTGTACATTTTTCTATTATAAGATATTTTTATTACTCCTATTTTCTAATTTAACATCAAACATTTATCAGATTATGTTTAAGTTGATCTGTCACATAATTATTTTGTATTTTTTATTGTTAATTAAAGTGCGAACTGTTTAATTGGCACTAAAACGTTGGATTTCGAATACAAATTCTGTACACAATTAAATTGATTTGTAGTCAATTAGTTTAGTATAATATTAATATGTAATGCTCAACGTATTCGCTCTTTTCCTTGGTCACTCAAAGAGAATGCCTGGTTAATCTTCTTGTTGCGTTTAGTGCAGTAGTATAACCCTTCCATTCCCAAAAACCTTTGACTTAATTTATGTAATATACATAATGTGACGTCACAATAACCTTTTATTTACTTATTTAATGTTACAACTGTCATGGATACTGCATCAAAGTAAAACATCCTGTGAGTAAAATGTAGTATTGCTTAAAGATTAACAAGAAAATTAATGCGGTGTGCCGTTCATTTATTTAATCGGGTATTTTTTAAGGTTTGGTGTGATTCAGTTTCCTGATGTTTTCTAACGAATCTCCGTTATTTGTTCCGTGTTTTTTTTTGAACGGGCGAGATTTCATGTGATGATGGCGCCTACCCTATCTTGTAGAGCATAAAAAATATAGTAAATGAGGCGATTTAAAAAAACGTCGTAGGAGCGGTTTTGAGAAAATCGCAACAAAAAAGAAAAAGACACGAATAAACTACTACTTCTGGTTGACCGATTTTGATGAAAATGTTCGTGTCGGGTTCGGTAGTAGTATCTAACTTAAGTTTCAAGATGGTACGATGTTCCGTTCTTGAGATATTCTGTTCACTCACACGCGCGCGCGCGCACACACACACACACACACACACAGACCAATCGCTAAAAACTTGTTTTTTGGATTCAGGGGGTCTGAAAACGTGTAGATCCGGTGAAAAGTCGAATTCAAAAAATCGACATAAAAGCAATACTTTCCTTCCTCTATATAGGCAAGAGAAAGTAAAAAGTTAAATCAATTTGAATTATAATTATAATGCAAAACGACTGAAATAAGAACAAAAAGCGATTACTTAAACTGTTTCAAACCTTAGCTTTTAGCTTTGAATTACATACGGCTTTACTTACACTGACCAGTAATCCGATCCTCGGCCTTTCCTTTGATCTTCAACTTTCCGTATTATTCCTTCAGTGCAGTACGCTTCAATACTAACATCTTAAGGTTGTGCCTAACCATTTTCCGCTCCTGTTATTTAGAGAGGAGATAATCGACATTTTCTGCTGAACTCGACCCTTACTGTATAATTCTTTACCATAGCTGTTTTGCTGAATTTTTTTATCTTTCGCGGCCATACTTCAAATTTTGTACAAAATAATTTTTCTTCGATCATTTTTGTTTCTGATGAGCTGTAATTTTGAAGTAAGTTTTTATGTGAAATAATCTATTTAAAACGCAAAATCACTTTAAGTGTATTTTAAATGGAAATTCTATTAACTCCTAAATTCAGAGTGCTAGTGAACGGATTTTTATAATTTTTGAAGAGTTTTCTTTTTCTGATTTTCCCAAAAGTTCAAAACTTGAAATTCATGCTAAATATGAGCTTCATTTTACGAAATGAAAAAGAGTAAATTTAATTTGTAAAGTAGCGGGAATACAGCGTAATGTAATGCGGTTCGGCACATTTACCCCCTCCATAGTTATATTCCCCTCCATAGCCATATTCCATAAGAATACAGGATATGCTTATGGAATAAATTCGTTCTTTTCAGGACGAAACTATCGTACTGTCGTACTTAGTTGTACTTTAGTCGTTACTCTTCATTGTTCAAAGAACTTTAACAGTTTTTAGAAGAATGAAGAGTTAACAAACTGGCTAGTTTGAAAACTTGGTTTTTTGTTATTTTATTCATATAAATTTCGAAACACCGGAGTGTATTAGGCATTTATAGATTTTTTAAACAAAGTATGTACCCGTTTCGTAGCGCATTTTTCGCTTCGTCTATGTTTTAGAACATGTACCATGATCAATTTCTAGAGGAAAAATATGGCTTTCTAGAGGAGTGTTTCTACATTTTTTCTAATGGAAATGTCAGCTAAAATTCAGCCTTTCAGAACAAAAGGTAAAGGAATTAGAGCGTTTTTTTAAATGTTTTATTTTCTTTCCCGATGATTGGAACGAACGCTGTATCCTTTAATAAATAAGGGAATGAAATTTTACTACAAATAAAGTTACGTCCATCGAGAACGATAATAACATTTTTTTTAAAAAAAACCGCTGTAATTCCTTTACCCTTTTTGACTAAAAGGCTAAATTTTAGGTGACACTAACATTTAAAAACATGCTGGAACACTTCTCTAAAACCCCGTACTTTTTCTTTGAAAAGTGATCGTGCTACATGTTCTGAAACATGGACTTAGTAAAAAATTCGCTAAAAACGGGTACATATTTTGTTTCAAAATCGCAAAAAATGCCTAATACACTTCGGTGTTAATTTATATACGAATAAAATGACAAAAAACTAAGCTTTAAAACGAGCCGTACCTGAAATTTATATGATTTTTTACTTGGTGAGATATTCGGTACCAAAAAACTGGCTTCATCTTTCATTTTACATACTAGGTTTGGTTGCAGTAATACGGAACTGTTCCATGCAACAACGAAAAAGTCCGCATGATGATGATGATTTCCGACCTACGATAGGAGAGGGACTTACAGAAGAAGGTTTAGGAAACCAGTTTAGGGTTTACCATCATTTAACAATAATTATTAGACAATATGAAAAAAGAAGAAAGACAGTAGTCACCATATAGGCCAAATGTGTATACAAAAACGCATTAATACCAAAAATCATAACCGAGTATTTAATTAGTTCATTAGAAGAAGAAACCATTGAACTATTACCTTTTTTGTAAATTGCATTTAATTTATTGAGTGTTAATATATTATAATTTCATAAGATGCAGAATTTCTACTTGTAGCAACATAACCTATATAATATTTACTGGCTACGGTCAGACTAAACAGGTTAGCCACTACATCAGATTCTAAACAGAAAATATGAATCTGTTAGATTAGTGGACACGATCGTAACAGGTGTACCACTACCTAGTTTTTAACACAAAAATATGAACTAGGTAGATGCTGGCTATTAATGTTTGTAAAAACCTTTAAATAGAGCTATTAACAATGTAAATGGTAGAAACTGGCAGAATAAACATTTAGTTTAAATCATTTTAAAAATTTAATTCATTTTATTAACATATCTCAGTTAATCTCAATTGAATTACGTTGTATTTAACCCGTGAACTAAATGATTTCAAGTTGATACTACGTTTGTAAAGTTAACATCTAAATAATAACTTATTTTACTAAAAGAGGAATTAAAAATCGAAATCAAAATAGAATAACAAACTAAAAACATCAATAATTAAGTTAATAAATAATGCATCTTTTCACATAGTGATCGGAATTTTAAGAACATTCTTAAATTTAGTAAATCAAATTTATTATCAATATAGTTGATTGAAACATGGATTCGTGGAGCTGAGTTATGACGGCAGCCGCATAGTGAACATTGTAAACCAACGCTCTGACAAATTTCAAAATTTAAATATAGGGTGATTCAAAAAGACCGCCGGTTTTGATATATCAAATTAAGAGATTTATTTTATTGAAAAACTGAAAATAAATACATCAACAAGTTCATCTTACCTTCCGATTTTATGTATGAAAAATGATGTCATGCATGTGTCCTCCTCTGCTGCGCTGGCACGCATCGACTCTGTCCATGAAATTGGACATTACTGCACGACAAGTTTCGATTATGTGGGACAAGTTTCCGTATGTGGGGTTTTCTAAACCCCACATACGGCAGTTCTGTTTATTAACAAAACCGTTTAAGAGGAAGTGCGCCTCATCACTGAAAATGATTTTGTTTGCGAAGGTGTCATCATCCTGCCGTTTTCTCAATACCCAGTCAACAAACTGTCGTCTTTTCTGGTGGTCTGCCACTTTCAAATGTTGCGTCAACTGAATTTTATACGGGTGATATTGGAGATCGTACCGAAGAATTCTCTGTACAGAAGAACATCTTAAACCCAATTGTTGAGAACGGCGACGTATTGATTTTGCTGGGCTAACAGCCACACTGTCACGAACCAACGCAACGTTCTGCTCAGTTCGGCCAGAACGACGACGTCCAGAACTTTTAAGGTCGACTGTTGAACCCGTCTCAAAAAACTTTTTCATGAGCCTGCGAACTGTTGATTCATTCGGTGCTTCATACGTCCTAGAGTACCGCGAAGTCGCCTGACAGTAGCCGCATAACTCTCTCCACTCTGGTAAAATGTTTTGACGATTAACACTCGTTGCGCAATAGTAAACTTCTCCATGGTTAGACAGAGACTGCGAGAGTATTACACTGCGAACAAGAGAAAATACAACTGAATCGTCAATCGGAATGTTCTCCGAAATAGAAATGAGGTCAAACAATGTTGCCAACCGATAAACAAAAATTTACCAGCCGTTTAAAAACCGGCGTTCTTTTTGAATCACCCTATATTAATAATTAATCAATAAAATAAAACATACATAGATTTCTGACCGTCAATGTTTAAAGTTATCGTCAATCACTAAATCGAATCGGGAATCCGGGAAATAAATTAATAAACTTATATTTAAAATCAAATCAAGAACAATCGCGAGACGCCGACCTCCATCAACAGAAAATATTCAGATTCAAGCAAGAAGAACCAGCAAATCATTAATAAATTCGTTTATATACAACTGAGATAATTTTAAATTCATTTTCTTTTCAAAATTTATTTTCCAAATTATTTAAATAAAATATATTTGTTAAATTCAAAAGCCAGTACGTGGATTTCATTAGCGTAAGTTGATTTTCATTTGTTTGTTGTAGATTGTCAATTGTTTTTTACTTTCTCTTGCCTATATGAATATATAGGAAGGAAAGTATTGTTTTCATGTCGATTTTTCGAAATCGAGTTTTCACCGGATCTATACGTTTTCAGACCCCCTGAACCCAAAAAACATGTTTTTAGCGATTGGTCTGTGTGTGTGTGTGTGTGTGTGTGTGTGCAGAATATCTCAAGAACCGAACGTCGTACGAACTTGAAACTTAATACTTAAGTTACACACCACTACCGGACCCGACACGAACATTTTCATCAAAATCGGTCAACCGGAAGTAGTAGTTTATTCGTGTGATTTTTCACTTTTTTGCGATTTTCTCAAAAACTGGTCCTACAATTTTTTTTAAAATCGCTTGGTTTATTCAATTTTTTATTCTCTACAAGATAGGGTAGGCGCCATGTTTGCTGAAATTCTTGGTAAGGCTGTTTTCACGTAAAAACGTTGTTTTTTTAATATTACGGCTTTAATATGCATTTTAGCGCAAAAATGTACGTAACAAAAGTTGTAGAGAATTTTAAATCCTACAACTTTTATTTTAAACATTTTTTTGTATAACGCTTAGTTAAGCGGTAATTTGCGATTTTCTGTTTTTTTCTCACGAAAACGTGTGAAAAATCGATTTTTTTAAGATTTCGGCCTTATAATACATTTTACGACAAAAGTGTATATAATAAATTTTATAGGAAATAAAACGATCTACAACTTTTATTTAAAGCATTTTTTACTACAGAGTCTAGTTTAGCGTAAAAGAGTGATTTTCTGTATTTTTAAGCCAAACTGAGTTCGATTTTCATTTTGTGTCATTCACTCATGATTAAAAAAGGTTTTTTTTTGAGGTTAGTTTTTTGTTTATTTCTAATGCTTTATTACTAATTTTAGGTTTATTGTTTATTATTTGCATTGGCAAGAGAAAGTTGTGTGAGTGTTTCACACCAGATTTTTTTTTTATTATAGATAGCCATTTAATTTAATTCAAGCAATAAACAATTATTTATTAAAACCTTGAGAATAAATTTAGAGTCATCATATTTTTACTTTCTCTTGCCTATATGAATATATAGGAAGGAAAGTATTGTTTTCATGTCGATTTTTCGAAATCGAGTTTTCACCGGATCTATACGTTTTCAGACCCCCTGAACCCAAAAAACATGTTTTTAGCGATTGGTCTGTGTGTGTGTGTGTGAGCAGAATATCTCAAGAACGGAACGTCGTACGAACTTGAAACTTGAAACTTAAGTTACGTACCACTACCGGACTCGACACGAACATTTTCATTCAAATCGGTCAACCGGAAGTGGTAGTTTATTCGTGTAATTTTTCACTTTTTTGCGATTTTCTCAAAAACTGGTCCTACGATTTTTTTTAAAATCGCCTGGTTTACTCAATTTTTTATTCTCTACAAGATAGGGTAGGCGTCATGTTTGCTGAAATTTTGGGTGAGGCTGTTTTCACGTAAAAACGTTGTTTTTTTAAGATTACAGCTTTAATATGCATTTTAGCGCAAAACTTTATATAATAAAAGTTGTAGAGAATTAAAAATTCTACAACTTTTATTTCAAACAATTTTTTGTATAATGCTTAGTTTAGCGGTAATTTGCGATTTGCTGTTTTTTTTTCTCACGAAAATGTGTGAAAAATCGATTTTTTTAAGATTTCGGCCTTAGTATGCATTTTACGACAAAAGTGTATATAATTTAATTTATAGAAAGTTAAAAGATCTACAACTTTTATTTAAAGCATTTTTCTCTACAGAGCCTAGTTTAGAGAGAAAGAACGATTTTCCGTATTTCTAAGCCAAACTGAGGTTGATTTTCATTTTGCATCATTCACTCATGATTAAAATAAGGTTATGTTTTTGAGGTTAGTTTTTTGTTTATTTCTAATATTTTATTAATAATGTTAGGTTTATTGTTAAATATTTGCATTGGCAAGAGAAAGTTGTGTGAGTGTTTCACACCAGATTTTTGTAAATTATAATTAATATTTATTTATTTTTATTTTTTAATTAAACGTCTTAAACTAACAACAAATTGTCTTTATTCATTTCATTTGCATCATTTAGTAACGTTACATACTCCTGCTGTAAAATATATTAGACTCTTACTAAAATGAAATGATGGATTAATTTTCTCGAGAATCTTCACGTTCATTAGTTTAAAAATTAAAGGCACATATTTTTATCCACCCACAAAGTTTATATACAACAAAATAACATAAGACTTATTTTACAATATGATTTGAGCGTAAATTATGTTTAAGTAAATGACTTAGTACTGTATATGTTGTTAGTTCAACGAATTCTATTATAAGTCGTAAATTATATAACTTAGGTTAAGTTGTGATGAAACGTGTATTTGATGATTCTCTGCAGCATTACACGAAGAAATAAAACGAGGAACTCGGAAATTGGTCTATAAGTTCTTATCAACACCTAATGAAATCCCTTAACATGAGATACAAGAAACGCTCTTTATGTAATGTGTCTATGTACTACTGTAATACAGAAAACGTAAAATGAACAGTCTTTATGAAAACGTTTTAAATTATAACGTACTGTGTACATTTTTATGACAGCAAATTGATTAACATGAAAATTGTTTCGTTAGAATGTTCTTATGATTACATACATCCTCATTGTCTTCTAGTTTCAACAATTTATCTTCGATACCGTATCCTTTAACACTGTCGGAGAATTCAATTTAGTAATTAGTTTTTAATTACATTGCTATCATTTGTGTTTTGTATTAATAAATTTATTAACGATGGAACTTAGTTTTGTGTATATTTTAACGTGGTTTATAAAATGCTTCAATATTTACATTGTATTTCTTCAGCAATAATATTAATTCAAAAGCATTCACTGATTGAATTTTTTGCTCATCGCTTATTCTTTCCGGCCACATTGGCGTAGTTGGTAACGTGCTCGCCTCTCATCATGCGGTCTTGGGTTCGAATCCCATTCAGGCACGGCATATTTTCATACATTACAAAAAATCATTAAATGATTTTTTGTAATTTCTGCAATTACTGCTAATGCAGACGGTGAAGGATGAAAATTTCATCCTTCACCGTCTGCATTAGCAGTAATTGCAGAACAGTCAGACGTTAAACCAAAAAAAGCTTATTCTTTAACTTCTCGATTACTTCGCACAAATCTCACAATCGTGACTCATAAAACAGAATTGGTTACTACATTGCTAATTACAAAAATAAATTGTTAAAACAAAAACCAACTTATGCAAAAAGAAAATACATCAATAAATTACCGCAAGGGATAGAATGTGTGGTTATCTGTGTTTCTTTAAAAAACATCTAAAAACATACTTGATTTGGAACGTTTTATAGTATACAACAGTCTTTTCTAAAAGACGTTTTTTGTTTTAGAAATAAATAAATTTCTTAGGCTAAGGTAAATTGGGTATGAATTATTAGATTGTAGCATTACAAATGTACAAGGTGATAACCATGTGTATATAACCTGACCATGTAAACATTTATAATTAAATTATTACATTTTGTAAATTATTAAACTGGCTAATTGTAATTAAAATCTTATTTCTAAATTATTAAATCATTTAACTTAATAATCTCAGCTAATAATTAAAAATCAAGTGTTTATTCAGTAATGGAAGTTTTTATATTTAAATTAATTAAAAGAGTGTTTAAAAGTTACAAAAAACATTTATTAAAATTTTAAAGTTAAGAAAAATAAAAAAATATTTACGCAGATCATCAAATAAGTTTAAAAGACATATTTACAACAGAACTTTATATTTTATTTGAAAGTTTAAAAAATTATCAAACAAAAAGTAATTAATATAAGCGAATGCATATTTGATTTGGTGTGCTGTTGACCGGGGCAATTTGAAGAGAATGGTTGTGTTTATGTGCGGTTTGATTTATGGAATGTGTTAAGAAAATATAAAGTATAATTGTTATATAATTCATAGTATAAAGCCACATACAGACCTACGAAATAAAATTGAGTAAAAGAACATTATTTAATTGAATTACGGCAAGAAATGTATTAAATACCAACGGAACATTGAACGAAACTCTTAAGGCGAGCGACGGACTTCAGAAACGATACGAATAGAATATTAACCGGTAAACTATTAAATATTAATTCAATAACAGCTGAGATAGACTTTAAAAAATGTATTTTAATAATAATAATAATAACTGAATAATATCTAAAATATTCTAAATTCATTATTTTAAAAGCCAGTCAGATTCAATTAAAATTTTATTTAAAACCGATTTTCTTTTGTTTTATTTCGATTTTCATTTGTTTTTATGTGTCAAATAAGTTAGAAATAAATATTAAATGTTACAAGATGATACACTTATTGAAGTGAAGCAGCAATAGTTATAGAAAGCAATTAGGTAACTAATTTGTAAATTATTAATTTAACAGTGTTAATATTTAGAATTGCCCTTGTAATGTCTCCCCTTTTTGGAGTGTTGTGGATGCAGTTAGTACAAATAAAAAAATAATTTTCACAGCTGAAATTCGTTCATTCAGTATTGAACAGAAATAATTGAAGCATTTGTATTTTAACCTATAAATTTCGAGTGGGTAGTTAGTAAGGACTAACACTATTTGCCCAATATTTAAAATATATAATTTCTACCTATACTTTACTGAAGAGCCACAGATCTAAACAGTTAGTATAAGTAATCTGAACTGAGTTTTACGAAAAGGTCAAGCATTCTAATTTCGACTAATGCTTTCAATAGGTAAAAATTTTACTATTACCCTGAAGAAAAATTTTATTTTTAATTATGAAAATTCGCATCTATACTTATCTTACAGTCTAGATATCTACATATCTAGAAAAAGTAAACTGTGCTGTGAAATGATTAAAAGTAAATCTAGTTTATTTAATTCACACCTCTGATGCGCTCGCGCACATTGCAGGGGCAATTTCTAGCAGTGTTTATTTATTTTTTTGCTAAATATTTACGACTAGAATAGTTTATTGGTCAAAAGAAATTCACGTATTTACTGAAGATAAAAACTACACATAAATAAACATTTACGTGAATCTAATTGAACGATAACCTGCTATAACATCCTGACTGTCTGGGTATCTAAAAACTATCAGATTGATTTTACATACGAGTTATGGCCGGTCGCATTGGCGTAGTTTGTTACGTGCTCGCCTCTCATCATGCGGTCTTGAGTTCGAATTCTATTCAGGCACGGCATATTTTCATACGTTACAAAAAATCATTTTATCCTTCACCGTCCGCATTAGCAATAATTGCAGAACAGTCGGACGTTAAACCAAAAAAAAAAAAATAAAAAAATAATAATAATAATCTCCTGGTTAAGGTTTTTACTCAGTTTCCTTTGATAGCGCTGCTTTAAGTTCTTTTCAGTAGCATAACCTTCCCAACCCGTATGTCAAATTTGACATATCTATTATTTTACGTGACAATACAAGTTTATTTATTTATGTCCAGCATTCAACATGATATAACCCATAAATAACAAATTATGTAAATATTGATGTCTACTCTAACGATTTCTGAAGACATCTACGTCTACATCTATTTACATTCGTAGATAAGTTTTTCTAGAAAACTACAAACCCATTCTCACTCATCATCATCATCATCTGTCAACGATTAGGCTCCATGGCCTGTCCCGGCATCCATCTCTTTTTATGTATGCCCAAGCCTCGCTTCCCTCTAGGTTTATATTTCCATGCTCGCAGAGGAAGTCTGTGAGGTGGCATGCGAAGTAAGTGGTTGGACCAGTTTCTGTTATATATTCTTAACGTTTCCAACAGTGACTGAACATTTACCTCGATGCAGATAGCTTCGTTACGTACTCTTATCTAACCGGGCACAACCTTTGACTCCTCGCAAAAATCTCATTTAAGCAGTCTGGATACGAGATTCATTCCTCTGTAATGACACCCATGTTTCGTTCCTATGTGTTATGAGTGGTACAGCCATTGCTCTATAAAATTTCATTGGGGTGTCCTTTCTCGTTTTCTTTCCTTTTGTCCTGCAAATAGAACCGCATACAGCGCTGAATTTTGCCAGTTTTTCACTCGAAAGTCAAACATCGAAAGTTAGCCTCAGATCAGGACCCATTATCACTTCCTAACCAAATGTTGTTATTATCCTTGTTCCAAATTACAATGTTTTACATCGCTTTGTAATACATTTGTATAACAAAAATGTATCAAAAACGTCGTATATCAAAAGATCTCCAATTTTCTAGCTTATTGTTAAGATGGTTTCCTCGATTTTCAAAAAATATTTGTCAGCTACGTTTCAAATGTCTTTGATATTGAAATGGTAAAATTTGATAATGTACGTACATTCAGAACTGGGGGGGGGGGGACATTATTGACTAATGGAAATGTTCTTGTGGCAGATTCTAATTATGATAAAGGAGATTGTACCAAATAAATAGAAATAATCTGTTATATTCTGAAGTATTTTAAAAACTGCTTTGGTCTAATCGTTTTCAGTTATTTATTTACTTCTTTATGTTATTAACATTCTTAAAGTACTGTTTATTTTACATGATTAAATTGA